>CM077144.1:10267386-11596469 GCA_039645545.1 Dendrolimus houi | reverse complement strand
CCCTTACCTTCCCCGCGACCTCTTCTTCCTCGCCGCTGAGCGCGGGTGGGCTGCGCTGCAGCGGCGGTCGTGGCCGGTGGTATGCCGGACGACGGTGGGGCCTTGGTTTTGGCCCTCCTCTTGTGGCCTACCGTCGTCCAGCCCTCGACCGCAGCTACGGCCGCGGGAGGGAGGGGCGCCGGACAGGCAGGCGGTGGCGGAATGGACTTCGCCACCGCCTTCTTCTTACTGGCCCTCTGAGAGGGCAATGGAGGGTACTCCTCCACCACCGGTGGCCCGGGTGAACTGGGCAGACTCAGTGGAGTTGTGGGTCTAGCTGGAGGAGCAGGGCTCGAGGCGCGGGCTGGCGACTGTGCCAGCTGTGCCGAGCGCAACTGCTCCTCCATGGCTGCGAACCTGCTCTCCATTGCGAGAGTTATGCGGTCCAGGTTCGCAGCCAACGCCGTCTCCATGTTTGGCGATGGGACTGGCGGCGCCACGGAAGCGCGCGGCCGCGTCACCTCCGCCTGAGGCTCCTCAACTCGCTACGGAGGTCGGCGATCTCTGCCTCCATGCGGCTGTTCGCCGCACGGAGCAGGGCGACCTCCTCGCTGTTGGTGCGAGTGAGGAGCTCTTCTGAGGCCTCCTGGATGGCGGCCGCTGCTTCCTTGAGTGCCTTCTGAAGGGTCCCTTTCAGACCCTTCGACACTTTGGCGACTCCAGTCACCACCGCCAACGAATCGGCGATCTGGCGCTGGAGGCCCTCGGCGTGAGCTACGCGAGCTTCGGGAGAGGCCTGGCTCGCGAGGGCGGGGCCGGTCTGCGACCTGGTCACCCTCGCGGTAGCCATAGCTGAGGCTCTCTCCACGATCTCCTTTTCCGTCTGGAGCTGTAGCTCCGCGCGTTGGGCCTCCACGAGCGCGCGCTTCGCGTCCGCTAGACCCACGTACTCCCCCGTGGTGGGGGGGCGGCCCCTGCCCCGTTTGGCTTCCGGCGCTTTAACAGCAGCCGGAGGCCTAGGCGGGGGTGGACGAGGGGGCAGTATCCCCTCTTCGTCGGACGACGTAAGAGGGGATAGGTCGTCTAAGGCCAGAAACTGCCTCAACCGCGTGTTGCGGGAGGCAGTCTGGCTTTGCCCCTTCCCCTCCGGCGCGGATGCTGCCGGGGCCTTTGGTGGGGCCTTATCAGGGGGGGCTGTTCTCTCCTCGCCCTCGGATGGATCGGACGAGGAGAGAGAGGCGTCGTCTTCCTCAAGGGGCTGCGACCGCGTGGTGCGGGAGCCACCTTGGCCACTCTTCGGCTCCTCCGCCTGCGATGAGATCGCGGAGAGGAACCGCGAGTAAAAAGTTTTGTCTCCGCCCTTCGCGGGCCCTTTCAGGTTGGATGGTTTGGTTGGGCCCTTCTCGGGCCCCTCGCCTACATCTACTCCGCCCTTCTCAGGCACTGCGTCGGGTTGTGTTTGGGTTTTAAGCTTCTTCATTTTTGTTCCCACGAGTCGTTACTTTTTTATACAGAAAAACGGGGTGTGGTCCGCAGTAGCGACCGGGTTTGCCCCCCCGGCCATTCACCTCTCGCCCTGCGCCGCAGCTTAGGTTAGGGGGATTTTTTATTGAGGTTGTCATCCTCTTGGGCCGGCCAATTAAGGCAGGCCCCGCGGTCCCGTGTGGCCGCGAGACGTGACCACGGCACCACACGGGATAACGCTCGGCGGTAGTGCCCATCTCTGGGCCCGCCGCCACTGTCCTCATCCTACGGGCGCGCGGGGCAGAACCGCGCCGCCCTCTCCTCGACAGCCAGCGGAGCGAAGCTCAACGCTGGCGGTCGCCGTCGGAAGGGAGGGGTGTTTGTGAGGGAGGTTTGGAAGGAATGGGGAGGAATACAAGGATTTGGAGTGTGGATAGGTGGGACACCACTGTCACGGAGTGAAGGGGGGAAAGTGACAGTGGCGGCTAAGGGCCCCGGGGACGCATCCCCTTGTACCGCTTCCTGGACGGAGACGTGTCCAGGGCGGCACCCCCTGGGGAAACCTAACCTAACCTAACCTAACCTAACCTAACCTAACCTAACCTAACCTAACCTAACCTAACCTAACCTAACCTAACCTAACCTAACCTAACCTAACCTAACCTTTTTTTTTTTTTTTTTTTTACATGGGGAAATGCGTTGCCGCACCGTCAGCCGCGAGGGGGATGTCGCGGCCGGTGTGTGGGGCTCCCCCGACGCCGGTTAATCAGTACGACCGACGCCGGGTATACCCACTAAAACCCCATGGGAGCCTTCTTCCGCAAAAGTGCCGGGGTCACGGTATGTAGCGTGAGCCTTGATCCGCGACCCCGGCGAGCGGTGGGCCGCCTCATAACCAGAGGCGGCCTCTCCTGTGTGGGGGCCGGGGAAGTGTTCCCCGGCCCTGAGAGGGTCGCGCGGCTACCTCTCGCGCCCTCTCGCGGCATAACGCGGGCGGAGGCCTGACTGGGTCCCCCGTGGCCTCGACGCCCGCTGCCGCTCGCCCGTGGCGTTGCCGCCACGGGCGTTACTCCTTACCGCTCCCCGCGGCGGCTGGTGGTGTTGCCGCCGCGGCTGCGGCCCTGTCCGGCGCCATCCGGCTGGCCTCGACTTTTCTCCTAGTGGGCTTGGCCCCGCAGGACCTGGAGCCCACCTGGTGACCGGCTGGCCTGCCCGCGGCAGCGCACACGGGACAGTGCGGCTTCGCTGTGCAGGGGCCGGTCACCAGGTGTCCGACCTGTCCGCAGCGGTAGCAATGGCCGCTGCGGTCTATCTCGGAGGTGCACACCGCCGCCACGTGGCCAGCCTCGTGGCAGCGGTAACACCTCTGGGTCCTGTGGGGCAGGGCCTTCAGTGTGGCCGAAGACCAGCCTACTAGGAGTTTCGTCCCCTTTGAGAGAAGACTTTTGGCAGCCGCCACCGGGCAGGCCACCACTGTCTGTCCCAGCCCGTCTGGGCCGGGGCGGACTTTTGACGCCTTTATGCCCCCGAGGGGGCATCCAGTGGTCCGCGCGATGGCAGCGGCCACGTCTTCTCCATGGACGTGATCATCCAGGCCCGAGACGCGAAGACACACAGTCTTCTCGGGCCTGGAGACACGCACGTCCTCGGGGTAGAGGACGGTTCGAAGCTGTTCGGCGAGCGCGTCAGCTTTTGGGGCGGTATCGGCGCCAGGTAGCACCAACATCCGCGCCCCAGTACGCGCGCGCTTCAGCCGAACGCCGCCCTCTATCCCGAGGTCGGCCAGCCGGATCTTGCTCTTCGCTTTGGAGAAGAGGTTCGCGTACGTGACCCCTCGTTCCGCCGCGCCTGGCTGTAGAGTCAGGACGACGGCGGCGGACTTCGGGGCGCGCAGGCGCGGCGACCTCTTCTCCTTGGCGGTTGTCTTCTTTGCAGGGGCAGGGGGAGGAGGAGGGGGGGGCTGCGAGGCCGGAGCCTGCGCCACGTCCCCCTTACCTTTCCCCCCGCGACCTCTTCTTCCTCGCCGCTGAGCGCGGGTGGGCTGCGCTACAGCGGTGGTCGTGACCAGCTGGGTGCCGGACGACGGTTGGTTGGCCTTCGGTTTAGCCTTCTTCTTACTGACCGTCGTCCAGCCCTGCTCAGCCGCGGCCGAGGAAGGGAGGGGCGCCGGACAGGCAGGCGGTGGCGGGATGGACTTCGCCGCCGCCTTCTTCTTGCTGACCCTCTGAGAGGGCAGCGGAGGGTACTCCTCCACCACCGGTGGCCCGGGTGAGCTGGGCAAACTCAGTGGAGTTGTGGGTCTAGCTGGAGGAGCAGGGCTCGAGGCGCGGGCTGGCGACTGTGCCAGCTGTGCCGAGCGCAACTGCTCCTCCATGGCTGCGAACCTGCTCTCCATTGTGAGAGTTATACGGTCCAGGTTCGCAGCCAACGCCGTCTCCATGTTTGGCGATGGGACTGGCGGCGCCACGGAAGCGCGCGGCCGCGTCACCTCCGCCTGGAGGCTCCTCAACTCGCTACGGAGGTCGGCGATCTCTGCCTCCATGCGGCTGTTCGCCGCACGGAGCAGGGCGACCTCCTCGCTGTTGGTGCGAGTGAGGAGCTCTTCTGAGGCCTCCTGGATGGCGGCCGCTGCTTCCTTGAGTGCCTTCTGAAGGGTCCCTTTCAGACCCTTCGACACTTTGGCGACTCCAGTCACCACCGCCAACGAATCGGCGATCTGGCGCTGGAGGCCCTCCGCGTGAGCTACTCGAGCTTCGGGAGAGGCCTGGCTCGCGAGGGCGGGGCCGGTCTGCGACCTGGTCACCCTCGCGGTAGCCATAGCTGAGGCTCTCTCCACGATCTCTTTTTCCGTCTGGAGCTGCAGCTCCGCGCGTTGGGCCTCCACGAGCGCGCGCTTCGCGTCCGCTAGACCCACATACTCCCCGGTGGTGGGGGGGCGGCCTCTGCCCCGTTTGGCTTCCGGCGCTTTTACAGCAGCCGGGGGCTTAGGCGGGGGCTTACGAGGGGGCAGTATCCCCTCTTCGTCGGACGACGTCAGTGGTGAGAGGTCGTCCAACGCCAGGAATTCCCTCAACCGCGTGTTGCGGGAGGCAGTCTGGCTCGCGGCCTTCCCCTCCGGCGCTTTCGCGGCCGGGGCCTTTGGTGGGGCCTGGACAGGGGGGGCCGTTCCGTCCTCGTCCCCGGATAGGTCGGACGAGAACTCGTCTACGTCGGGCGGCTCTGACCGCATTGTGCGGGAGCCAGCCTTCTTTGGAGACTTTGGCGCCTCTGCCGGCGCAGAAATCGCCGACAGAAAACGCGAATAAAAAGTCTTGTCTGCTCCGCCCTTCACGGGCCCTTTCGTGTTGGTTTTACCCTTCACGGGTACGCCACCTGCATCTACTACGCCCTTCTCGGGCACTACGTCGGAAGATGTTTTTGTATTGTTCAAATCCATTTTTGTTCCCACGAGTCTTTTACTTTCTTAAACATGAAAAACTGGGTGTGGTACGCAGTATCGACCGGGTTTACCCCCCCGGCCTCAAAACAGCTCGCCCTGCGCCGCAGCTTAAGTAGTAGGGGTTTTTTAGTGAGGTTTTCTCCTCTTGGGCCGGCCAGTTAAGGCAGGCCCCGCGGTCCCGTGTGGCCGCGAGACGTGACCACGACACCACACGGGGTAACGCTCGGCGGTAGTGCCCAGGGCGAGACTCTCGCCCCACCACTGGGCCCGCCGCCACTGTCCTCAACGTCCGGGCGCGCGGGGCAGAACCGCGCTGCCCTCTCCTCGACGGTCAGCGGAGCGGAGCTCGACGCTGACGGTCGCTTCGGATGGGAGGGGTGTTTGAGAGGGAGCAAGTTTGGAAGGAGGGGAAGGAATACAAGGATTTGGAGTGGATAGGTGGGACACCACTGTCACGGAGTGAAAGGGGGATGTGACAGTGGCGGCTAAGGGCCCCGGGGACGCATCCCCTTGTACCGCTTCCTGGACGGAGACGAGTCCAGGGCGGCACCCCTGGGGAAACCTAACCTAACCTAACCTAACCTAACCTAACCTAACCTAACCTAACCTAACCTAACCTAACCTAACCTAACCTAACCTAACCTTTTTTTTTTTTTTTTTTTTTTTACATGGGGAAATGCGTTGCCGCACCGTCAGCCGCGAGGGGATGTCGCGGCCGGTGTGTGGGCTCCCCGGCGCCGATTAATCAATACGACCGACGCCGGGTATACCCACTAAAACCCCATGGGAGCCTTCTTCCGCAAGAGTGCCGGGGTCACGGTATGTAGCGTGAGCCTTAATCCGCGACCCCGGCGAGCGGTGGGCCGCCTCATAATCAGAGGCGGCCTCTCCTGTTTGCGGGCCGGGGGATGGTGTTCCCGGCCCTGAGAGGGTCGCGCGGCTACCTCTCGCGCCCTCTCGCGGCATTAGTGCGGGCGGAGGCCTGACTGGGTCCCCCGTGGCCTCGACGCCCGCTGCCGCTCGCCCGTGGCATTACCGCCACGGGCATTACTCCTTGCCGCTCTCCGCGGCGGCTGATGGTGTTGCCACCGCGGTAGCGGCCTTGTCCGGCGCCATCCGGCTGGCCTTGACATTCCTCCTGGTGGGCTTGGTCCCACAGGACCTGGAGCCCACCTGGTGACCGGCCGGCCTGCCCGCGGCAGCGCACACAGGACAGTGCGGCTTCGCAGTGCAGGGGGCGGTCACCAGGTGACCGGCTTGTCCGCAGCGGTAACAGTGTTTGCTGCGGTCCACCTCGGAGGTGCATGCCGCCGCCACGTGACCAGTCTCGTGGCAACGGAAGCACCTCTGGGTCCTGTGGGGCAGGGCCTTCACGGTCGCGGAAGACCAGCCCACCAGGAGTTTCGCACCTACTCCGAGGAGTTTCTTGGCGGCCGCCACCGGGCAGGCCACCACCGTCTGGCCCATCCCGTCTGGGCCGGGACGGACCTTTGACGCTTTGATGCCCCCTAGAGGGCATCCCGTGGTCCGCGCGATGGCAGCGGCCACGTCCTCCTCGTGGACGTGATCATCCAGGCCCGAGACGCGAAGACACACAGTCTTCTCGGGCCTGGAGACACGCACGTCCTCGGGGTAGAGGACGGTCCGAAGCTGTTCGGCGAGCGCGTCAGCTTTGGGGGCGGTGTCGGCGCCAGGTAGCACCAGCATCCGCGCCCCAGTACGCGCGCGCTTCAGCCGAACGCCGCCCTCTATCCCGAGGTCGGCCAGCCGGATGTTGCTCTTCGCTTTGGAGAAGAGGTTCGCGTACGTGACCCCTCGTTCCGCCGCGCCTGGCTGTAGAGTCAGGACGACGGCGGCGGACTTCGGGGCGCGCAGACGCGGCGACCTCTTCTCCTTGGCGGTTGTCTTCTTTGCAGGGGCAGGGGGAGGAGGAGGGGGGGGCTGCGAGGCCGGAGCCTGCGCCACGTCCCCCTTACCTTTCCCCCCGCGACCTCTTCTTCCTCGCCGCTGAGCGCGGGTGGACTGCGCTGCAGCGGCGGTCGTGGCCGGTGGTATGCCGGACGACGGTGGGGCCTTGGTTTTGGCCCTCTTCTTGTGGCCTACCGTCGTCCATCCCTCGACCGCAGCTACGGCCGCGGGAGGGAGGGGCGCCGGACAGGCAGGCGGTGGCGGGGTGGACTTCGCCACCGCCTTCTTCTTACTGGCCCTCTGGGAGGGCAACGGAGGGTACTCCTCCACCACCGGTGGCCCGGGTGAGCTGGGCAAACTCGGTGGGGATGTGGGTCTAGCTTGAGGAGCAGGGCTCGAGGCGCGGTCTGGCGACTGTGCCAGCTGCGCCGAGCTCAGCTGCTCCTCCATGGCTGCGAACCTGCTCTCCATTGCGAGAGTTATGCGTTCCAGGTTCGCAGCCAGCGCCGTTTCCAGGTTTGGCGATGGGACTGGCGGCGCCACGGGGGCGCGCGGCCGCGTCACCTCTGCCTGGAGGCTCCTCAACTCGCTACGGAGGTCCGCGATCTCTGCCTCCATGCGGCTGTTCGCCGCACGGAGCAGGGCGACCTCCTCGCTGTTGGTGCGAGTGAGGAGCTCTTCTGAGGCCTCCTGGATGGCGGCCGCTGCCTCCTTGAGTGCCTTCTGAAGGGTCCCTTTCAGACCCTTCGACACTTTGGCGACCCCAGTCACCACCGCCAACGAATCGGCGATCTGGCGCTGGAGGCCCTCGGCGTGAGCTACGCGAGCTTCGGGAGAGGCCTGGCTCGCGAGGGTGGGGCCGGTCTGTGACCTGGTCACCCTCGCGGTAGCCATAGCTGAGGCTCTCTCCACGATCTCCTTTTCCGTTTGGAGCTGTAGCTCCGCACGTTGGGCCTCCACGAGCGCTCGCTTGGCGTCTGCTAGACCCACATATTCCCCCGTAGTTGGGGGGCGGCCTCTGCCCCGTTTGGCTTCCGGCGCTTTGACAGCAGCCGGAGGCTTAGGCGGGGGCTTACGAGGGGGCAATATCCCCTCTTCATCCGAGGACGTTAGAGGGGATAGGTCATCAAGGGCCAGGAATTGCCTCAGCCGCTCATTGCGGGGGGCAATCTGGCTTTTGCCCTTCCCCTCCGGCGCACGTGCAGCCGGGGCCTTTGGTGGGGCCTTGTCAGGGGGGTCCGTCCTCTCCTCGCCCTCGGATGGATCGGACGAGGAGAAGGAGTCGTCAACTACGTCAAGGGGCTGCGACCGCGTGGTGCGGGAGCCCCCTTGACTGCTCTTCGGTTCCTCCGCTGATGACGAGATCGCGGAGAGGAACCGAGAGTAGAAAGTTTTTTCTCCGCCCTTCGCGGGCCCTTTCGTGTTGGGTGTTTTTGGTGGGCCCTTCTCGGGCCCCTCTCCTTCATCGACTACGCCCTTCGCGGGCACGACGTCTTTTGATGTGTTTTTAGTGTTCAAATCCATTTTTGTTCCCACGAGTCTGCTACTTTTTATGATGAAAAAACTGGGTGTGGTTCGCAGTAGCGACCGGGTTTGCCCCCCCGGCCATTCACCTCTCGCCCTGCGCCGCAGCTTAGGTTAGGGGGATTTTTTATTGAGGTGCTCATCCTCTTGGGCCGGCCAATTAAGGCAGGCCCCGCGGTCCCGTGTGGCCGCGAGACGTGACCACGACACCACACGGGATAACGCTCGGCGGTAGTGCCCATCTCTGGGCCCGCCGCCACTGTCCACGTCAAACGGGCGCGCAGGACAAAACCGCGCAGCCCTCTCCTCGACAGTCAGCGGAGCGGAGCTCAACGCTGACGGTCGCCTCGGAAGGGAGGGGTGTTTGTGAGGGAGGTTTGGGAGGAAGAGGTAGGAATACAGGGATTTGGAGTGGATAGGTGGGACACCACTGTCACGGAGTGAAGGGGGGATGTGACAGTGGCGGCTAAGGGCCCCGGGGACGCATCCCCTTGTACCGCTTCCTGGACGGAGACGTGTCCAGGGCGGCACTCTGGGGAAACCTAACCTAACCTTTTTTTTTTTTTTTTTTTTTTTTTTTTTTTTTTTTTATGGGAAATGCATTGCCGCACCATCAGCCGCGCCGGGGAGATCGCGGCCGGTGTGTGGGGCTCCCCCGGCGCCGATTAATCAGTACGACCGGCGCCGGGTATACCCACTAAAACCCCATGGGAGCCTTCTTCCGCAAGGGTGCCGGGGTCACGGTATGTAGCGTGAGCCTTGATCCGCGACCCCGGCGAGCGGTGGGCCGCCTCGTAACCAGAGGCGGCCTCTCCTGTGTGCGGGCCGGGGGGGTGGTGTTCCCGGCCCTGAGAGGGTCGCGCGGCTACCTCTCGCGCCCTCTCGCGGCCATTGGTGCGGGCGGAGGCCTGTCTAGTCCCCGAGGCCTCGACGCCCGCTGCCGCCGGCCCGTGGCTTAGTTGCCACGGGCTCACTTCTTGCCGCGTTTTGCGGCGGCCCTTGTGGTGACCGCCGCATTCGCGGCTTCTTCCGGCGCTGCCTCCGCCGTCCGGCTGGCTGGCTGCTGCTGCGGCTTCTTCCTCCTGGTGGGCTTGGACTTGCATGCCCCCCCACCGAGCTGGTGACCAGCTGGCCTGCCCGCGGCCTCGCACAGTGAGCAATGCGGTTTCGCGGTGCAGGGGCCGGTCACCAGGTGACCGGTTTGTCCGCAGCGGTAACAGCTACCACTGCGGTCCACCTCAGAGGTGCAAGCCGCTGCCACGTGACCAGTCTCGTGACAGCGGAAGCACCTCTGAGCTCTGTGCGGGAGGGCCTGAACGGAGGCCGAGGCCCAGCCCACCAGGAGCTTTTCTCCTTTTGCCAGCAGCTTCTTGGCGGCCGCCACCGGGCAGGCCACCACCGACTGGCCCATCCCGTCTGGACCGGGACGGACTTTGAGACGCCTTGATGCCCCCGACGAGGCACCCGGTGGCCCGCGCGACGGCGGCGGCCACGTCTTCATCCATTGTGGTGTCATCCAGACCCGAGACGCGGAGATGGACCACTTTCTCGGGTCTGGTGACACGCACGTCGTCGGGACCGAGGACGGTGCGGAGCTGCTCGGCGAGGGCGTCGGCTTGGGGCGCTGCTGGTGCCTGGCAGCAGCAGCATACGCGCCCCTGTGCGCGCCCTCTTCAGCCTGAGCCCGCCCTCGATCCCGAGGTCAGCCAGCCGAATATTGGCTTTGGCCTTGATAGGAAGTCCGCGTAGGTCCTTCCCCGCTCCACCGCCGCTGGCAAGATCGTCAGGACGACGGCGGACGATTTGGGAGGACGCAAACGCGGAGCCTTCTTCTCAAGGCCTTGTTCTTCTTTTTCAGGACGGGGAGGAGGGGGCTGCGAGGCCGGAGCCTGCGCCACATCCCCCTGTCTCTTGCCCTTGCGTCCTCGCCCTCCTCGCCGCCTGGCGCGGGTGGGCTGCGCTTCGGCGGCGGTAGTTGCCGGTTGGGTACCGGACGACGGTGGGGCTCCCCTTTGAGCCTTCTTCTTATGGCTGACCGTCGCCCGGGCTTCGGCCGCGGCTGCAGCCGGAAGAGGGGGCGCCGGACAGGCACTTGGGGGCGACACTGGTGCCGCCGTATCTACTGATTCCCTCCTCGATGGGAGAGGGGGGAATTCTTCGGCCAAGCGCCCCGATATGAGCGAGGGGCTTGGCGGGGTCGTCCTTGGAGGGACGGGCCTTGGCGAGTTGGCCGGGCGAGGTGTTAGTGCCGGCCTCGCAGGCGGTATTCGTTCTTCCAGGGCCGCGAACCTGCTCTCCATGAGGAGAGTTAGACGCTCCAGGTTCGCGGCCATGTTCGTCTCCGCCTCTGGCGGTGGGGGGGGCGGGGGCGCGGGGTCCGCGCGTGGCCGGGTCACTTCGGCTTGGAGGCTCCTCAGCTCTCGTCGGAGGTCCGCGATCTCTGCTTCCATGCGGCTGTTGGCCGCACGGAGCAGCGCGACCTCCTCCGAGCTGGTGCGGCCGAGGAGCTCGTCCGAGGCCTCCTGAATGGAGGCCACCGCTTCTTTTAGGGCTTTTTGAAGGGTCCCTTTGAGACCCTTCGAGACCTTGGCCACGTTGGCCACTACCGCCAGAGACTCCGCGATTTGTCTCTGGAGGCCCTCCGCGTGCGCGGCTCGAGCCTCTACGTGTTCTTCAGCCGCGGGAGGGGCTGGGACTGCAGGGGTGGGACCGGCCCTGGGCCGGGTAGCCCTCGCGGTCGCCATCGCTGAAGCCCTCTCCGCAACCTCTCTCTCCATTTCGAGCTCGAGCTGCGCCCGCTGGGCCTCCACGAGCTTCTGCTTCGCGGCCGCTAGGCCCGCGTACTCGCCTGTCGTTGGGGGGCGGCCTCTGCCCCGCTTGGCGTCCGGCGCTTGAGCAGCCGTCTGCTTGGGCGGGGGCTTGGCGGGGGCCATCCTTCTTTCGTCTTCTGACGAGGACGACGATGATGTTTCCATCATCTCGTCCAAGTCGTCGAGGGCCAGGTAGCGTCGCAGCGCCTCGTTGCGCGCGACAGACCTGGTCGGGGGGTTGTTAGAGACCCCCGCCTCGTCCGCAGATGGTATTCGGGACGAGGCCTCTGATTCGGTACGCTGCCTACTCCGCGTGATACGGGAGGCAGCCCCGCTCTCGCCCTCCTCCGGTGCTTTGGCGACCAGGGCCTTTGGTGGGGCCTGTTCAGGGGGGGGCGGTGCGTCCTCGTCCCCAGATGAGCCGGGCGAGGACACATCGACAGCATCAAGAGGCTGCGACCGCGTGGTGCAGGAGCCAGCTTGAGGGTCCTTCGGTTCCTCGGCCGGCGATGAGATCGCCGAGAGGAACCGGGAGTAGAATGTTTTTTCTCCGCCCTTCGCGGGCCCTTTCGTGTTGGGTGGTGGTGGTAGGCCCTTCTCGGGCCTCTCTCCTGCATCGACTCCGCCCTTCTCGGGCACTACGTCTGATGATTTGGTGGATTTAGAGCTCTTCATTTTGTTCCCACGAGTAAATACAATTTTAAGACAAAAAAAAAACGGGGTGTGGTCCGCAGTAGCGACCGGGTTTACCCCCCGGCCATTCACCTCTCGCCCTGCGCCGCAGCTTAGGTTTGGGGATTTTTATTGTGGTGCTCATCCACTTGGGCCGGCCAATTAAGGCAGGCCCCGCGGTCCCGTGTGGCCGCGAGACGTGACCACGACACCACACGGGATAACGCTCGGCGGTAGTGCCCAGGGCGAGACTCTCGCCCCACCACTGGGCCCGCCGCCACTGTCCTCAACGTCCGGGCGCGCGGGGCAGAACCGCGCCGCCCTCTCCTCGACAGCCAGCGGAGCAAGCTCGACGCTGGCGGTCGCCGTCGGAAGGGAGGGGTGTTTGTGAGGGAGGTTTGGAAGGAATGGGGAGGAATACAAGGATTTGGAGTGTGGATAGGTGGGACACCACTGTCACGGAGTGAAGGGGGGATGTGACAGTGGCGGCTAAGGGCCCCGGGGACGCATCCCCTTGTACCGCTTCCTGGACGGAGACGTGTCCAGGGCGGCACCCCTGGGAACCCTAACCTAACCTAACCTAACCTAACCTAACCTAACCTAACCTAACCTAACCTAACCTAACCTAACCTAACCTAACCTAACCTAACCTAACCTAACCTTTTTTTTTTTTTTTTTTTTTTTTTTTTTTTTTACATGGGGAAATGCGTTGCCGCACCGTCAGCCGCGAGGGGGATGTCGCGGCCGGTGTGTGGGGCTCCCCCGACGCCGATTAATCAATACGACCGGCGCCGGGTATACCCACTAAAACCCCATGGGAGCCTTCTTCCGCAAGAGTGCCGGGGTCACGGTATGTAGCGTGAGCCTTGATCCGCGACCCCGGCGAGCGGTGGGCCGCCTCATAACCAGAGGCGGCCTCTCCTGTGTGCGGGCCGGGGAAGTGTTCCCCGGCCCTGAGAGGGTCGCGCGGCTACCTCTCGCGCCCTCTCGCGGCATTAGTGCGGGCGGAGGCCTGACTGGGTCCCCCGTGGCCTCGACGCCCGCTGCCGCTCGCCCGTGGCATTACCGCCACGGGCGTTACTCCTTACCGCTCCCCGCGGCGGCTGATGGTGTTGCCACCGCGGGAGCGGCCTTGTCCGGCGCCTTCCGTTTGGCCTGGGTTTTTCTCCTTGTGGGCTTGGCCCCGCAGGACCTGGAGCCCACCTGGTGACCGGCTGGCCTGCCCGCGGCAGCGCACACAGGACAGTGCGGCTTCGCTGAGCAGGGGCCGGTCACCAGGTGCCCGGTTTGTCCGCAGCGGTAGCAGTGCCCGCTGCGGTCCACCTCAGAGGTGCACGTCGCCGCCACGTGGCCAGCCTCGTGGCAGCGGTAACACCTCTGGGTCCTGTGGGGCAGGGCCTTCAGTGTTGCCGAAGACCAGCCCACTAGGAGTTTCGTCCCCTTCGCGAGAAGGTTTTTGGCGGCCGCCACCGGGCAGGCCACCACTGTCTGTCCCAGCCCGTCTGGGCCGGGGCGGACTTTTGACGCCTTTATGCCCCCCGAGGGGCATCCGGTGGTCCGCGCGATGGCAGCGGCCACGTCTTCTCCGTGGACGTGATCATCCAGGCCCGAGACGCGAAGACACACAGTCTTCTCGGGCCTGGAGACACGCACGTCCTCGGGGTAGAGGACGGTCCGAAGCTGTTCGGCGAGCGCGTCAGCTTTGGGGCGCGGTGTCGGCGCCAGGTAGCACCAACATCCGCGCCCCAGTACGCGCGCGCTTCAGCCGAACGCCGCCCTCTATCCCGGGTCGGCCAGCCGGATGTTGCTCTTCGCTTTGGAGAAGAGGTTCGCGTACGTGACCCCTCGTTCCGCCGCGCCTGGCTGTAGAGTCAGGATGACGGCGGCGGACTTCGGGGCGCGCAGGCGCGGCGACCTCTTCTCCTTGGCGGTTGTCTTCTTTGCAGGGGCAGGGGGAGGAGGAGGGGGGGGCTGCGAGGCCGGAGCCTGCGCCACGTCCCCCTTACCTTTCCCCCCGCGACCTCTTCTTCCTCGCCGCTGAGCGCGGGTGGGCTGCGCTACAGCGGCGGTCGTGACCGGCTGGGTGCCGGACGACGGCGGGGCCTTGGTTTTGGCCCTCGTCTTGTGGCCTACCGTCGTCCAGCCCTCGACCGCAGCTGCGGCCGCGGGAGGGAGGGGCGCCGGACAGGCGGGCGGTGGTGGCACAGGTGCCAGCGACACCGCTGTCTCCGCTGATTCCCTTCGCGAAGGGAGCGGGGGGAACTCCCCGACCGAGCGCCCAAAGATGAGCGAGGGGCTCGGCGGGGGTGTGGGTCTGGCTCGAGGAGCAGGGCTCGACCTAGGGGCTGGTCCCGGTGAGGGGGTAAGCCGGTCCGAGCGCATCTGCTCCTCCATGGCCGCGAACCTGCTCTCCATTGCGAGAGTGAGTTGGTTCAGGCTCGCGGCCATCATCTTCTCCATGGTAGACGGTGGTTCAGCCGGCGGCGGCGCAGGAGCGGCTCGCGGCCGGGTGAGCTCAGTCTGCAGGCTCCTCAGCTCCTTCCGAAGGTCTGCTATCTCTACCTCCATACGGCTATTTGCCGCACGAAGGAGGGCGACCTCATCGGAGGATGTCCTGCTGAGGAGCTCTTCTGAGGCCTCCTGGATGGCCGCAGCCGCATCCTTTAAGGCCTTTTGAAGGGTCCCTTTGAGACCCTTCGATACTTTGGCCACGTTCGTGACCACCGCCAGCGAATCAGCGATCTGTCGCTGGAGGCCCTCCGCGTGAGCAGCACGAGCATCGGGAGGGGCCTGGCTCGCGAGGGTTGGCCCAGTTTGGAGTCTGGTCGCCCTCGCGGTAGCCATCGCTGCGGCCTGCTCCACGATCTCTTTCTCCGCCTGGAGCTCTAGCTCCGCGCGTTGGGCCTCCACGAGCGCCTTCTTGGCGTCCGCCAGACCCACGTATTCCCCTGTGGTCGGGGGACGGCCTCTGCCCCGCTTGGCATCTGGCGCTTTGGCGGCAGCCTTTGCCATGACGGGGGTTTTGGGGGTCGGTCTCTCCTCGTCCTCCGATGACGAGAGCGACGACGACTCCATCAGGGCGTCGAGGTCATCTAGGGCCAGGTATCGTCGCATCGCCTCATTGCGCGCGACCGTTTGTCTGGCCTTTTCTCCTTTGGTGGGGGGTGGGTTATTCGACGCCACCCTGGCCTCGTCCTCGGATGGAAGTTGGGACGAGGCCACCGATTCGATTTCCGAGTCGGCACGCTTCCTACTCCGCGTGACGCGGGCTTCTGCACTTTGATTGCTACTCGAGGCCTCCGGCTGTGATGAAATAGCCGAGAGGAACCTCGAGTAGAGGGTCTTGTCGCCGCCCTTCTCGGGCCCTTTCGAGTTGGGTTTGCCCTTCGCGGGCACATCTCCTACTTCAACACCGCCCTTCGCAGGCACGTCGTCGGGTTTTTTGTTTTTAGTTGTCTCCATTTTGTTCCCACGAGTATTTACTGGTTTATCGTCTTAAATTGTGTGGTCCGCAGTAACGGCCGGGTTTACCCCCCCGACCTCAAAGCCTCTCGCCCTGCGCCGCAGCTTAGGCATTAGGGGATTTTTTATTGAGGTGCTCATCCTCTTGGGCCAGCCGGTAAAGGCCAGCCCCGCGGTCCCGTGTGGCCGCGAGACGTGACCACGACACCACACGGGATAACGCTCGGCGGTAGCGCCCATTTCTGGGCCCGCCGCCACTGTCCACTTCGTTGGGGCGCACGGGGCAGAACCGTGCAGCCCTCTCCTGGCAGCGGCGCCAGCGGAGCAAGATGCGTCGACGCTGGGCCGGTGCCCGCCGCTCCTCCATGGAGACCGGTGAAGCGGCGTTCTCCTAACTTCGGAGGGGAGGGGTGATTGTGGAGGGAGAAGTTTGGAAGGAAGGGTAGGAATACAAGGATTTGGAGTGGATAGGTGGGACACCACTGTCACGGAGTGAATGGGGGAATGTGACGGTGGCGGCTAAGGGCCCCGGGGACGCATCCCCTTGTACCGCTTCCTGGACGGAGACGTGTCCAGGGCGGCACCCCCTGGGGGAGCCCCCTGGGGGAACCTAACCTAACCTAACCTAACCTAACCTAACCTAACCTAACCTAACCTAACCTAACCTAACCTAACCTAACCTAACCTAACCTAACCTAACCTAACCTAACCTAACCTAACCTAACCTAACCTAACCTAACCTAACCTAACCTAACCTAACCTAACCTAACCTAACCTAACCTAACCTAACCTAACCTAACCTAACCTAACCTAACCTAACCTAACCTAACCTAACCTAACCTAACCTAACCTAACCTAACCTAACCTAACCTAACCTAACCTAACCTAACCTAACCTAACCTAACCTAACCTAACCTAACCTAACCTAACCTAACCTAACCTAACCTAACCTAACCTAACCTAACCTAACCTAACCTAACCTAACCTAACCTAACCAGTTCCGCTCGAACCGCGCTCCCGGACGGTCGATTTTTTGAGAGCTCCGTACTAAAAAAAAAAAAAAAAAAAAAAAAAAAAAAAAAAAAAAAAAAAAATTCTGAAAAATAGGTTTTTTTCGAAGTTAGAGAGCCGTGCGATACACCAAATTGTGCGCGTTAGTGAGGCGCATACGCCTGTGGTTAGTTTGTTTCTACCTATTCGGGGAAAAAGTTATTAGCGAAAACAGTATTTTAAAACTTTGAAGTGAAATTGTGCGAAAAATAGATCGGTGCGACCCCTTTTTAAGGGCGGCTTTTGTGCGCTCCGTGTGCCCCAATAGGATCGCAGTGAAAATTTGATTTCCCAACTCCGTTGGAAAAGTTATTGAAAAACCGAAAAAACGTGGACCGAAAATCGTCGTTTTTGGACCAAATAGAAAACAAAAATTACCAGTCGAAAGAGCTCGAAATTCTAAGGGGAACTGCCAGATGCGACCTTAAAATTTCCCCAAGACACCTGAGGAAAAAATTAAAAACTGGTAAAAAATTTTCAAGTTTTTGGTTTTTTGGGTTTAAACCAAAAAGTTTCTTCGGGACTGCAAATTCTGGCACGGTAGCCACCGAGCCATCGTAAAGACGCGTCGTTTGACACCCTGCTTCCGAAGATCGGACAACACCCGGAGGTACCGGAAGCAAAAAAACAACTTCCTAACCTCAAAATTGCTCCGGAACTACTGGAGTGAGCGACTTGAGGTTAGGACAGTTTGAAGACCTGGTGGAGGACGGCGCCTTTCCGGTCCGAGCAGAATTTTAAGATAAGTAGTTTTAAGTTATTTTTAATTAGAAAATTAAGCTTTAACCCCCCATATCTCCGAAACTATTGAAGGCGCGTGGGATTTGAGACTGCCAGTTTGTGCGCGCTAGGGAGCTCTACCTAGCCACACCCAAATCCTATAGGGTTACCTAAGAAAAAATCCGAAACTTTTTCGAAAAACAAAAATTTTCAAAATTTTCTAAGTTATTTTAAATATTATTATTAGGGCAAAATTATTAAATATTATCATAAAATAGAGCACTATTTAGCGGACATTTCGGACATTTTTCGGCGATTTTATCTCCAATACTTTCGGAAATATTGATTTTTAAACAGTTTTTTAGGAATAAATAAATAAATATAAGAGTTAGGATTAAGATAGTGACATAGATAGATAGGTCTCTTCAAGATCTATCTCCTGACCCCAAACTCGGTGGTCTTTGGCCAAACCAGGCCTGAGAACCAGGATTTTACTGGATTTTGGCCAAGGGCCGCCGCCATTTTGAATTTTTTGTTTCTTTGATATCTCCGGATATATCGGCCCGATTTTGACGCGGATTAAACTGGGAAGGAGCACTCAACCTAGCGGACCATATCCGGGGATAAAAACGGGTCAAAATTTTGGACATCAACCCCCCCCCCCTAACGGGAGGAGAAGGTTGCGGGAACGACTCCAGTCGAAATCCGACGGCGATAGGCTTATTTTCGGCTGAGTTATAGCCTTTTCTCGCCGGTTTTTGACAGATAGCCGCCATTTTGAAAAACTTAAAAACCCCAATAGCTCCGGAACTATTGGGCGGACGGAACTGGGAATTCGACTGGGGTTATCCTTAGAGGTCACTTTGCCATTTAGCCCAAAAATTGAAAAATTTTGTTGGAAAAAACTGTGTACGTGGGGGCCTAGATCTCACTTGGGGCAGTTGTACGAGCCCAAACTAGGTAATTTTGGACTTAAAACCCCGAGTTAGACCTAGTCAAAGTTTGGTCGGCGGCCATATTGGATTTTTGTGTCGGCCATATCTCGGGCCCTATTAGACCGAGGAAGACCGGATTTCCTTTAGAGGAATCCCTGGGACTCCTCTACCGATTGAACCCCTTCAGGAGCCAATCGGAGTTTCAAGGTCAACCCCTCTTTTTACCCCCCATTTCGACAGATCTCGCGGAGACGAAGTGAATAAGCCCAAGCACAGTCCTCTGGCTGCAATATTGAGTAAGTAGTGAAGGTCCGAAGTTTTGGAAAATTTATTTTGATAAAACTTCGGACTCCGCTGCTCCCTCAATAAAGCAGACAGACCCGTCGAGTTTGGGTTTAAACAACTCGGCTTGACGAGGCCTGTTGTCCTATCCCCTCCTCATCTCTTTATCCCCACCCTAAATTTTTAAACTTCTTTAATTCACTCACCCTTGCTCCTATCCCATAGTTCTTGGTGTCCTCGGGTTCCTTGCGACGCGGCGGACTCGTTGGCACTTCCGGAACGCTCCTGCTCCTCTCCTCTCCTTCACGGACCTGAAACAAAAACTTATATTAGAAATTGTTAAAGTAAATATATTAATAGGATAAGAACTTACCTGTGACATTGTAGCTGGCGCGCCGACGCATGTACCTGTAAATAAATAAAAACATTAGTTAGTAAGTGACTTTAATTGTAAAATAAAAATTTGTAGACAAATTGACTGGCTCAATACATATATTAAACAGTGCTAATTGACCTACTGTGCTGTTTAGGTTTTAATTTTTGACTTGAGTTCTTTTGACTCGCCATATACATCGCGGTGCATAGCGCCGTCTAATAGTGTAGGAGACTTTAGCGCTTTTGCGCATATAGTATTTACATTTTTACATTTGGCATTGACGAGCCCTCCTCCGATATGCATAGAACGCCAATAAAACCTAAAGGAGTAACATCCCCAATGACATCGCCCATAAAGCAGGCGGAAATATTTACAACCCCGCAGATTATGCGGGGCCAAGTAGGAGTCCGGTAAATGATATCACGGGAGTACGGGACAGCGAAAGGTCGAATCGTGACAGATCCCAATCCCGGATAAGACCAGTCACTCTCAAGTTTAGTTCGCCGACAAAGAGCAGAGTGACTTCAGCGGAATTATTTGGGCGACAGAAGAAAATGGCCAGTAAAACCTACACAAAGGCCATAACCCTGTCTCTGGTTCCAGATTCCGCGACTGAACAAGAGTCGCCCAAAACCCGAATACAACAGGCAGAATACTGGCATAGACATGGGTTGACAAACTTGGGTGAGTCGCGAAACCTGAAAACGGAAATTAAGAATGCTATGGATAACGCCTTGAACAACCTTTATAGGTTAGTAAAAGAGGCGGAAAAGGATAGGAAGAGAGAAAGGAACAGGGAGAATATAGGTAAGGGACAAATGAAGGACTCAGGGACGATGACGGAAGAGAATAGGGAAAGAGAAGAAGTAGTAATAATAGATGAATCACCCCGAAGGGAGAAGAGAAATAGGGACGAGGAAGAAAAAGCCCTCAAGAAACAGCTGGAGGAACACTCCAAACTGCTACTGGAGAACAGTAGAGGTATGAAAGAACTGAAGGAAATGATGGAGGGACATAAGGAAGAAATAAGGGAAGTGCGAAACACTTACGCGAGTGTAGCGGCAAAGCCGAGAGAAAAGCCCATCGAACGGGCAACACTACACTCGGTAGTCGTTACGGCCACGAATGGCGAAGAGACAGGGGACGAAGTGATGACTAGGGTCAGAACAGCGTTAAACGCTAAAGAAGGGGGCATAGAGATTGAAAGGGTGAGAAGAGCAAAAGATAAGAAAGTCATCGTGGGGTGTAGGACGAGAGAAGAACGTGAGAAGGTTAAAGAAAGATTGAATAGGGATAAGGACAATCTTCAGGTTGAGGACATCAAAAACAAAGACCCACTAGTAGAAGTGATCGGTGTTCTAAAAGTCCATAAGGACGAGGAGATCTATAGAGCACTCCTCAACCAAAACAGGAGAGTCTTCGAAGGACTGGGCGAGGAAGAGAAAAGAATGCAGATAGCATTTAAAATACAAGGTCGCAACCCACTCACCAATAGGGTGATAATGAGAGTTGCACCAAAATTGTGGAAAAGGCTAACGGACATAGGTACAGTAAGGATAGACCTACAGAACCTACATGTGGTGGACAAATCTCCGCTGGTGCAGTGTACCCAATGCCTTGGATATGGACACGGCAGGAAGATATGCACAGAGGCAGAGCCGAAGTGCAGTCACTGTGGGGTCTACATTACAAGGCTAGATGCCCAGAGTATATAGAAGGGGCACCACCTACATGCATAAACTGCGTGAAGGTGAACAAGCAGGAGGTTGGGCACAACGCGTTCGACGGGAAGTGCCCAATAAGAATAAAATGGGATGCACTAGCGAGAGCGGCAGTTGCATATTGTTAAGGGCACCTCTGGGGACCACAGCGCAGCAAAGACAAGAAGTACACTATCTCTGGTTCAGGCGAACCTACAACGGATGGAAGTTGCAACCAACGAAATCGTCCAGGCCATGAGCCTGAGAAAGAAGGACTTCGCGCTGCTCCAGGAGCCCTACGTGGGAGGTTCAGGTAGAATGAAGGAATATCGTGGAGTGAGGGTCTTCCAGTGCGCGGCATCCGATGGCACTGTAAACAAGGCAGCTCTTGCTGTACTTAACAACAAGATCAGGGTGACATTACGTCCAGAATACACAACTGCGAATATTGTTACAGTGACAACGGATTGCGGCGACTGGGAGACGACGATTGTTTCGTTCTATCTGGAACCTAACACGGAGATAGGGCCATACCTGGAACAGATTAAAAAGATTGTTGTGGGTGTGGGGACCAGAGGCGTCCTTATTGGAGGAGACTCCAACGCTAAAAGTTGCTGGTGGGGTAGTCCCACAGAAGATAAGCGTGGGAGAGAGATGTCCGGATGCCTAGAGGAACTTGGCCTGCAGATAATGAATGTCGGAAACACCCCAACCTTCGATACGGTTCGGGGAAATAAGGAGTTCACCAGTTTTGTGGACATTACCGCGTGCACCCTTGATCTTCTTGGAAGAGTTGACGAATGGCGCGTGGACACTGGCGTGACCTGCTCAGACCACAACACCATCATGTTCAGGCTCGACGCAGGAGAAATTAGACCTGTAACAAAAAGAACGACACGGGTTTACAATACAAAAAAGGCGAAATGGGACCAATTTAATGAAAAATTGGACCATTTAATTTTGGATAGAAATTTAAATAAAGAACAGACAGACAGACTGACAGATGTAACTAAATTGGAGGAAGTGGTAGTAAGTTTTACGGACGCTGTAGTCGAGGCCTGTGAACAAAGTATCCCCAAGATTAAGACAAACAGCAGAGTGAATCTACCTTGGTGGACCGAGGAGCTCTACAGGATGAGGAAGGGAGTGGTCACTCTAAAAAGAAGAATCAAGTGCGCTGCACCGGTAAGAAAGCAGAAGGTGATTCAAGAGTATCTGCAGGCAAAAGCGAAATATAAAGATGAAAGTAAGAAAGCCCAGATCCTCTCATGGAAGCAATTCTGCGAGAAGCAGGACCGTGAAGGGATGTGGGAGGGAGTATATAGGGTGATTGGACGCACGGCAAAGAGGTATGAGGACGAGCTCCTTGTGGATAAGGACAGGGTACTGGGTCCAAGAGAATCGGCTGAACTCCTAGCGGAGACCTTCTATCCGGAGGATGACCCGAGCCAAGACGACGAATATCACCGTGGAATTCGTAGAAAAGCTGAAGAGCTAAATGGTGAAAATGGTCATGGTGAGGATGATCCGCCATTTACGATGGTAGAATTGAAGAGTGCAGCTCTCAGTTTTAATCCGAAAAAGGCTCCGGGTGAGGACGGACTTACCTCGGATATAGTTACGCAAGCAGTCTCCCGCGCACCGGAGCTATGCCTCTCACTGGCTAATAAATGTCTAGATTTAGGATATTTCCCGGAACGATGGAAAAGGGCAACCGTCGTTATTCTTCGTAAACCCGGGAAGGAAAACTACAGAGTGCCCAAATCGTATAGGCCTATTGGCCTCTTGCCGGTGATGGGTAAGCTGTTCGAGAAGATGCTGATGGGGAGACTGCGGTGGCACCTGGTACCGAAATTCAGCTCCCGGCAGTATGGTTTCCTGCCACAACGAAGCACAGAGGACTCCCTCTATGATCTGATGAGCCGCATTCGCGGTAAGTTAACACAGAAGAGACTTGTAACCTTGGTTTCATTAGACATAGAGGGAGCATTCGACAGCGCGTGGTGGCCAATGATTAGGATCCGACTGTCCGAAAATAACTGCCCAAGAAATATCCAGAAGGTGTTGGGCAGTTACCTGCAGAATAGACTGGTAACCGTCAGATACGCAGGGGAGCAAGTCACCAGGGCCACAAATAAGGGATGCGTACAAGGCTCCATAGGAGGACCGATCCTATGGGATCTGCTGCTGGACCCACTACTTCATGAATTGGAGAAGAAAGGAACCTATTGCCAGGCCTATGCTGATGACGTTGTGCTCCTCTTCGACGGCGAAACCGGATTGGCAATAGAGAGACAGGCTAATGCCACGCTCGCCTATATACAGGCGTGGGGTGTACGTAATAAACTCCGATTCGCGCCAAATAAGACCTGCGCAATGACTATAACCAGAAAACTGAAGTACGACAACCCACGCCTGTGCATGGGAGGGGTTGACATCAACATGTCCTCAGAGGTGAAGATCCTCGGGCTGACAATAGACAGAGCGCTGACGTTCAATGCACACGCAACGAACGTCTGCGCTAAGGCATTGACTGTCTATAAACAGCTTGCGCGTGCTGCGAAAGTCAGCTGGGGTCTTCACCCGGAAGTCATCCGGTCCGTGTACACAACAGTAGTCGAACCGATCATCATGTACGCAGCAAGCGCCTGGGCTCCGGCTACGGCCAAGCTAGGTGTGCGGAAGCAGCTAGGAGTTGTGCAGCGGGGCTTTGCCCAGAAGCTGTGCAAGGCCTACCGAACAGTCTCCCTGAACGCATCAATAGTGCTGGCAGGAATACTCCCTCTGGACCTCCGTATACAGGAGGCTAAAGCCCTGTATGAGGCGAAGAGAGGAGTAGACCTGCCAACGCTAGCTGACAGGGAGATTGAGAGGAGGGTTGCTTTCGTGCACACGCCCCACCCAGCAAAACATATGGACCTGGGGTTCATATGTCTAGTAGACCAAACCGAGGTCAATGACCACTGCGCGCAAGCAGTACGCATTTTTACGGACGGGAGCAAGATTGAAGGGGAAGTGGGCGCATCATTGTCCCTCTGGAACAATGATGTTGAAACCACAAACCGGAAATTGAAACTCCCGTCCTACTGCACGGTCTATCAGGCGGAACTCCTGGCCATATGTAGAGCTACGGAGGAGATCCTAGCAAGCCCAGAAGACAGCTTTGGCATTTACAGTGATTCGCGTTCGGCACTTCAAACGGTAACGAACTGGAGTAGTACACATTATCTTGCTGTCACAGCTAGGAAGAACCTGATGGATAGTATGGCAATGGGGAAGGGGTATCTCTGTTCTGGGTCAAGGCACACGCTGAGGTGAAGGAAAACGATAGAGCGGATGCTCTGGCGAAAGCCGCTGCTCGTACCCTAAAGGTAAAGCCCCACTATGACAGGTGTCCGGTCTCGTTTGTCAAGAGGATGATCCGAATGGAGACCCTTGACAAATGGAACCGGCGCTTTAGGGACGAGCCAACTGCATCTGTAACTAAGTTTTTCTTCCCGGATCCAGAGTGTGCCTATAAGATAATCAGGAGAGTCGGCATAACGAGCCTGACGACCCAGATATTCACAGGCCACGGAGGGTTCTCTGAATATTTGAATCGTTTCAAATTGAAGGGGGACTCATCGTGCGTCTGTGAACCGGGAGTACCAGAGACCCCCCTGCACATAGTGTTCGAGTGCCCTCTCTTTGCCGTGGAGCGTCACAATGCGGAACATACACTACGCATGGATATTAAAAAGTGCAATGTACAAGAACTCCTAAGTAAGAAACGGCTGGAGGGTTTTATGGAATTCACCAATAAAAGTAGTATACAAGGCAGTCAAAAGAAACGGGTCAACAATTAATGCTATAAACATATAGTATAATATATGTAAACATAGTATTAGAAATATAGAATAATAACTGGAACCCAAAACAGTGTAGAACATAAAAATGGAAACATAAATAAATAAATATATAATAAGGCACTATTGTTAATAATACTTAGCTAAATAGATACATGTAAAGATGTATAAATACAAATACATATCTAAATAGTAATAAAAATTGTATTAGTATATAACTTGTAATAGTTAAGAAAAATGTATAAAAGAAGTAGAAACATGAATAATGTAAAATAGAAGTTTAAAAATGTATTAGATATTAAGATTTCAAATGAAAAGAAAAGTAAAGAAAAGAAAAGAAACAAAAAACATATAAAAAAGAAAAATAAATAAATAAACGACTCCCCCCCCTCATTCCCTTTAGTAGATAAAAGTAGGACAATAAAAAGAGACAAGAAAAAGAAAGACTCTGTCTTGCATAATGACGGAGGATGATGGCGATAAAAAAAAAAAAAACCTAACCTAACCACAGTTAGGCAGTTCCGCTCGAACCGCGCTCGGAAACAGTCGATTTTCTTAGAGCTCCGCGGGAAAAATTCAGAAAAATAGGTTTTTTAAGTGATAGAGTGCCGTGCTTAGTATCGTTTTGTGCGCAAAAGCGAGGCGCAGGCGCCAGTGAAAAAAGTGAAAGTGTACCTATTCGGACAAAAAAAAAAAAAAAAAAAAAAAAAAAAAAGTTATTAAAGAAAAACCATTTTTTCAAAATTTTAAAAAAAAATTTATAACTTCGAAACCAGATCGGTGACCCCTCAATTTTAAGGGCGGCTTTTGTAGGGCCAGTGTGCCCCTACACCGCAAAAATAACAGTGTAAAAATCCCAACTCCTTTCGCAAAGTTATAAGTCAAAAACTGTAAAAACGTGGACCCAAAATTGTCGTTTCTGGTCAGATCCAAAATCAAAAATTACTGGTGGATGCAGCGTCAAAAACTAACATAAACTGCCAGAAACGACCTTAAAATTTTTTAATATTGACTTCACAAAAAATTAAAAACAGTGAAAATTTTTCGGCCGATTTTGTTTTTTGGGCATAACTCAAAAAAGTTGTTTGTGGTGTAAAAATCTACCACGGTAGCCACCGAGGGATCGACGAGGCGCATCTCCTGACACCCCACACGTGGCCATCAGATCAAACCCGGCTGAACAAACTACAGAAAAACAAGTTCCTAACCTCAAAATTACTCCGTCATTTATGGAGTAATCGAGTTGAGGTTAGGAACCAACGAGGACACCTTCTGGAGCAGCTCAAATCCGGTCCCGGAAGAATTTTAAGTTAAGTAGTTTATAAGTATTTTTAATTAGAACATATAACTTAAATAGTGAATATCTTGGAACCTATAAGAGACGCGTGGGTTTTGAAACTGTAGGATTGAGCGGGCTAGGCAGCTCTACCTGCCCGCTTCAACTCCTGATTTTTTGGCAAGGAAAATATATTTTTAAAAATTAAAAAACCGAAAATTTCAAAATTTATAACTTTTTATAACTTTTTTATATTGGGTAAATTCAGCAAAAATTGGGGTAGAATAGAGCTACATTTGGCGTATTATTTGCACATTTTTAATAAATTTTTTGACTTATGGTTTCCAAGATATTAGTTTTTTGGCTTAATTTGTAAATATATAAATAGATATAAGACGTAGGAGTATTTTAGGGACACCAGCAGACAGGACTCGTCGAGAGCTTTAAATTGAGCCCAAGCTCGAAGGTTTTCGGCCCACAGGAAGCGGAGAAACCGATTTCCGTGACTTTTTGGCCAAGGGCCGCCGCCATATTGAAAATTTTAAATTCCCAATATCTCCGCGGTTATTGCGCGTAGAGCGACGGGATTTGGACTGCTGGTATCAGGACAGGCTTTTGCACCTGACCAGCCTATTAAATAGGCCTAAAATTTTATGTACAAACCCCCCCCCCATACAGGGTAGTTTAAGTGACGGGAAGCACCTGGGACGAAACCCGGCGTCAATCGGACCAAAAACGACGGAGCTGTGGCGTTTTCTCGCCACAGTTTGACAGTTCGGCGGCCATCTTGGTTTTCTTTGGGAGCCTATAACTCGGCCATTATACATCGCAGGAACTCCGGATCTCGTCTATAGGTGTCAGTAGGACTAGCGCTACCTGTCTAAGCCAAAAAACTCGACAAAAATTTTGAGTTGTAAAAACTATATAGGGACCTAGATCAGACCAGGGGCAGCTTTAGGAACCCAAACACGGGCCCAATCGAACGCTTGGTTCCTGAGATCTGGGCGTCTGAACTTTTACGGCGGCCATCTTGGAATTTTTCAATTCCTCATAACTTCCAGGATATCCACCTGAGGACACTCGGGTTTCCTCAGGGGTGGCCCCCAGGACCAGGCGCGTCGATTGAACCGGTTTTTGAGTCAAAAATTTTCCCAAAAATTGTATCCTATTTTTTCATCCCAATCGGTAGATCTCTTTGCGGCGAGAAGTTTGAGCCCACTCACGCTCTTCTGGCACCGATACTCACCGAGAAACACAGACCGAAGTTTTGTCTGGATCAGAAGTTGTAAAACTTCGGATCCAGTTTCTCGGTTATTATTGGAGTAAAAGTAGTCGAGTTTGGTATCAAACTCTTCGCAGCGGAGAGATCTGTCGACTGAAACCCCTCCCCCCCCTCTATCTCCCCCCCCAATTTCCACTTACCTGTACTTTCCTGATTTCTCCCTCAATTCCGGCGTTCTTGGTGTCGGTGAACTCGTGGCGTCGTGGCGAGTCTTCCTGCACTGCTCCCGGCCCCCGGCGCCTTCCCGCTCTCCCCCTGGACCTGAAATAAAAGAAAAATATATTAGTAAGCGTAGTGTTCGAGTGAACAACTAGTATAGGTAGAAATAAGAATTTAGTATATAAAAAGTTATAAGTAGCAGACAATAAATACTTATCTGTATTTTATTTGTTGACTTCCTTATTGCGGAAATTGACTTTGACCCAGGTTTTTTACCTGAGAACAAAGACAGATTGGTGTTAATATTAGTGATATTGACAGGTTCAATATACATTGTGACTACTTATTATATTGACTTCCTGACTACGTGCTTTTGCACCAGTCAATTAATATAAATAGAATTTAGGTGATATCACAAAGTACACTTCACAACTAACAAACATACACATCAAACCTAAAACATAAAGTAAACACACACAAACACACACCAGTACACTTAAACTTTCAGTTTATCGCTATTGCGAGAACTGGCTAGGATACTTAAGTTAACTCTAGGCAGCAACTGTACATTTATATTTAAAGGAAAATGTACAGAACGCCGGAGAAAAATCTCTGGGCTGAAGGAGAGTTATCACCAGAGGTGAAAGAAAAACTTCGGAGAAAGTATAGCGACTGGGAAAAGACAGGCTCAAAAGACAGGACAAAATACTATGACGAAGTTGACAGGTTGGAGGATGAAAAAAGGAGGAGGGCAGGATATGAGACACCCCCCTCTGTACATATAAATACTCCTGGTCCTTGGACTGAAACGGTCAAGAACAGAATAGAGGAGAAAGAGCGGACCTCTCCAACACCAACGAGCCCCATCACCACTAGGCAACCGCAAACTAGAAGGAAGGCGGTAACGCTGAGATTCTCTCCTCCTCCTATGAATAAGATGGCTCCCGTGGCGCATTCCCCGCCTAATGATAAGACGACTGGAGTAAGAGCAGAGGCCACAAAGAAACCCTCAGAGAATTTGAATAAGACGTATGTAAAGCAGGCAAAAGCCTCAGCAAAAACGGTAACAATAGCATCACCAACCAATAGTGTCTCCCCTGTCAATTCAAAGTACAAAAGTAGGGCGAGCGAGGCAAGAGCCTGCTTGGTAAAGGCGAGCATGCATCTAAAGGACTCTCGGAACCTAAAAACCGAAATAAAAACGGGGGTTCAGGGCGCCCTGGATCGCATGTTCGCCTTGGTCAAGGAGGCAGAAGAAGAAATAAAAGACCTAAAGGAGGAACTAAAAGAGGCAAAGGATGAGGGGAATAAAGGAATTAAGGCACCAGGCGAACCAATTAGAACAAGAACGGGAAAACAGGTGCAAACTAGGGAAGAATGGGAAAATGAAGAGAGAAGAAAGAAAGCACAGGAAAGGGAGGCCATTTTAGTGGATAAGCTGGAGGAGCACGCCTCACTCATGAAGAAGAGCCTCGAGAAGATCAATAACCTAGAACAGGTTATTGAGAAGCATAGGGAGCAGTTGAGTGAGGTAAGTGTACCAAAGGCTAGCTACGCGAGTGTGGCGGCTGCAAGGCCGGGGTTAAGTCCCCACTTTACAGGACGCTACACTCCGTAGCTGTAACTAATGGCCGAGACAAACGCTCAAGTGAAGAAACCCTCATGGACGTTAGGAAGGCATTAAATGCCAAGGAGGGAGGGATTGAAGTTGAGCGGGTACGAAAAGCCAAGGACGGGAGAGTAATAATAGGATGCAAGACCAAGGAGAATAGGGATAAGGTCAAGGAGAAACTGACAAGGGAAAACACCGGTTTCGTAGTAGAGGACATTTTAAATAAAAAGCCCTTGGTCATGCTGACGGGAGTTCAAAGAGTCCACACCGACGACGACCTACTACAGGCCCTAAAAAATCAGAATGCAGCGATTTTCGAGGGACTGGAGGAGGGAGCCGACGGTGTGGAAATAGCATACAAAATACGCGGTAGGAACCCGTTCACCCACAGGGTTGTACTGAGAGTGGTACCAATCCTGTGGCAAAGGCTTACGGAGATAGGAATGGTAAAAATTGACCTGCACAACGTACAGGTCACAGACAGGTCACCCCTCACCCAGTGTACTGTGTGCCTGGGTTTCGGACATGGCAGAAAGCTTTGTACCGAGACTCAGGTACTTTGCAGTCATTGTGGAGGCCCCCATACGATAAAGGAATGTCCGGAATATGTGGAGGGCGCGGCACCGGCCTGCAAGAACTGCGCCAAGGAAGGAAGAGCGGACATAGAGCATAATGCCTTTAGCGAGGCCTGTCCGGTAAGGGCTCGCTGGGACGCTATGGTGCGCGCCACTGTTGCCTACAGCTAAGGGACCCACCGGTGACAACAAAATAGCAATGGAGCGGAAGCCCTGCCTCATTGTAGAAACACTACAGCAGGAGCATGCTGGTCAATACATTTATACAGAATTGACAATGAGGGAAGGCCTACGCTCCCGCTATTCTGCGTGGAACCGTTGGTTACACAAGGCTGTGGGTGTTCAAGTATGGGGAGCTACGAGCAAGATCTTAGTAGGGGGACGTGAGTAGGGAGGGAACCCCTGGGCACTTAGAGAGAGCGAAGACAAAATTAAATAATAGAAAGACACCCAGGAATAAAATCATCAATGGTAAAATTAATAACTAGTTCAACATTACAGATAACTTACTAAACATAACATACACGAAAACAGGCTGTTTTTAGTTTATAAAAACAGCATGTTCTGTAACACACGTCAAACAAACACTCAAGTACACAAAACAAGTAGACAAACAAGAACAATATAAAAATAATTAACACAAAAATATAATATAGAATACTAGAAACTAAACTCACCTTAATATAACAATTCTATAAAGAAGTTGATATGCGCTGAAATCCTTCTTGTCTTTACTCGTAGTGGGAAGCTGTAAGAACTCCCGCCGCCTCTGTAGAGATAAGTGCCTTGTCGGTGTTCCTCTTTTTGAAATGGCTTAACTGAAATGTAACACAAGCAAACATAACACATATAAATCCTAGCATAAATATAAAATCGTAATAAACATATATGTATTATTGACACTGAAAATATATTTGATTATATATTCTCTCAGTGATCATTGTAAAAGTAAGAGTAGTAAATAAGTTAGTATAATATGTATAAGAAAGCTTAATATAAAGTTATAATTGTTACATAGGAAAAGACTGGTAAAGATTAGACAATAAGTTTGCACCTACTGTAGAAAATAGAATAAAATAAAATAAATAAAAAGTTTCAAATATGTTACTCAGTAGACAAGCTAGACATATGCATAAATGTAATTACAAATTAGACGGATATATAGACACTTTAACATAATATGTATAAAATATGTAAATATATAATATGTGTTTGATCATCTCCTTGGGACCGCCACCACCGAACCAACACCACCGGGGAAGTGAGGACGGTCCAGGGGAGGCAACGCGAACACATATATGAATATATATAAATAACGAGTATGTAACGGAAATAAATAATATGAAGTTGGTTTTATTTTAAATATATAATATATATACGTAAAATATATGTAGTATATAAAGTAGATACAATATAATATAAATATAATAAGTATTGTATGATATCCATACCCCAATTACCACCCCATTCCATCCTAAACCTTTTTTTTTTTTTTGGCCAGGGGAAATCCGTTTGAGGACTAAGCCGCGACAGGCACAGAAGCCTGGGGGGATGTTCGCGACCGGTGTGAGTGTGTGGGATTCGCCAGATCGGGGGTGGCACTAGCGTGCCCGGTCAAGACCGGTGCCACGCTATTGCCACTCCCCAGTTAGGATACCCACTAAAACCCCTGGGTGTTCCGTCCTGCGCCTTAAGCCAGGGCTACGGGTAAATGGGATACCCAACTCCGCTGTGCCCTGGCAGGCGTGGGCCCCCTCACTGGGCCTCTTCAATGCCGGGAACTACGTCCCCGGCGACATCATAGTCAAGTCCAACGTGGGGCGGTTTGTAACGCGCCCCACGGGAGGAGAAATGAGTGCGCGCGGAACACTCGCGCTCTCATCTCGACGGCATGTGCGGGTGAGTGAGAACCCCTATACCCAAGGGGCCCCACCCGCGCCGCCCGCTTACGGTGGCCGAAGGTCGAGGTCCGACCTCCGGCGTCGGCGCGTCCTCCTTTGGCGGGAGCGGAGCAAGGACGTACGCTCACGCTCCCGCTCCGCCTCCTCCTTCGCAAACATAACGTGCTCGCAAAAGGAGGAGACGGCGTCCCATCCGGTGCGGCTCCCGACCATGGTACGAACCACGGCCGGGAGCGAAAGGTCAAGTCCGGTAAAGGCGACGAGGTCTCGGCGCTGCTCTGTCCATGCAGAACATTCCTGCAGTGTGTGCAGCGCCGTATCCTCGTCGCCTGTGTCGCAATGATGGCACCCTGACGTTGCCTCACGGCCGAGGCGACACAGGTACCTCCCGAAGCAGCCGTGCCCCGAGAGGACCTGCGTCAGCCTGAACGTCAGGGTGCCGTGTGTACGTCCAATCCATTCGCGCAGAACGGGCCTCACCGCCTCGATAGTGGCGGGGCCCGCGCTGGGGCGTCTGAGGCGATCTTCCCAAACTCCCATGGCGACCTGGCGGAGCTCCGACCTGCACGCCTCGATTTCACGAGGCGCGGGTCTGGTGCCCCTGGCTAGGGTCTCTTTGCGCCACACATACAGTGACGCCAGGACCCTGGCTTCCAGGTCCCATGGGAGGGATCCGGCGAGTAGCGAGGCCACTTCAAAGGACACCGTACGGTATCCTCTTATCGCCCTGACGGCCATTATACGCTGGGCTTGACGCAACAGCGGAGCGTTGCGGGCCGTCAGGCGATCCGCCCATACAGGGGCCCCGTAGAGGGCCATCGACCGTACGATGCCTTCGAAGAGCTTTCGGCACGTGGCGTTCGGCCCCCGACATTAGGGAGCAGGCGTGAAAGCGCGCCCGCTGCCCCTTAAGTCTGGGGAGCAGCTGCCGAAAATGTGCCGAAAAATCCCACCGGCTGTCGAGGACCAATCCCAGGTATTTCATGGTCTCCCCGATGCCGATGCGGATGCCTCCTACTATAATAGCGGTGTCTGGAGGTGGACGGTACCGAGGACCGTGGAAGAACACGGCCTCGGTCTTCTGAAGCGCCACCTCCAGTCCAAGACGCCGGATCCTGCCTACTACTAAGGACACCCCAGCCGTGCCTAAAAGGCACGCCTGCCTGTGGGTCCTCCCTCGTGCTGCGATCAAAGTATCATCTGCGTTACATAAGATGCTGACGCCGGGGAGGACCTTGCTGCGTAACGTCCAGTCGTATGCGATGTTCCACAGGAGGGGACCAAGAACCGACCCTTGTGGAACACCGCACACCATGGCTCGCCGATTCCATCCCTCGTGGACCGGGTAAATGACGGCTCGTTCATTTAGATAATCCCCGACTATGCGGCGGAGGTAGGACGGCACCCCGAAGTACCGGAGTGCCTCCATTATACAAGGCCAGGGCAAGGAATTAAAGGCGTTGGCGATGTCTAGGGACACCGCCAATAATACCTCGCCCCGGGAGACTGCTTCCTCCGCCAGGCCTCTCAGGCGCATGACGGCGTCGATTGTGGAGCGCCCTGCGCGGAAACCGAACTGGTTGTCCGCCAGGTCTGGCCCCGTCGTCGATAGGTGCTGGACGAGGCGGTCGACGATGATGCGCTCGAAGAGCTTGCCAACCTCGTCCAGCAGCACAATGGGCCGGTAAGCGGACGGTGAGTCCGCAGGGCGCCCCTCCTTATGCAGCAGAACCAGTTTTCCGGTCTTCCACCGTTGTGGGAACTGGCCCTGCTCCAGACATGCGCCGAAAAGCCTCATCAGTCGGGGCTCCAGGGCGTCGTAGGACAAAACCCACGCACGCCCTGGTATACCGTCAAGGCCGGGGGCGGCGTTCTTGGCCTTTAGCCGTAGCATAGCCACCCCCAGCTCTACCCGGTCCACGGTGGGCACAGGGTCTCTATCCGCGCTGGGCTCCGCCTCTGGCGGGGCCATTGCAGGAGGCACGTGCTCAGCCCGTGAAGGGAACAGAGCGCCAACCACGTCGCGTGTTACGTCCCTGGGGAGAGACTCGGTTAGCGGCGGCGCCCAGGCACGGAGCTTGTTCCGTGCCATCTTGAATGGGCGCCCCAAGGGTCTTGGTTTAGGCTTTCCAAAGTTCCCCCCAGGCCGCGTTCTTCGCATCGCGGATCGCGACGCGCAGGTTCTCCTGGCGCTTCTGTACCCCTCGTACAGCTGAGCCTCTACGGCCGCTGCGTCCGCAGGGCGGCGAAGCCGTCGTCTGTATCGGGTGTACTGGCGGTGCGCGCTATTGCACTCGCGCCTTAGCCCCTCCAGTACGGGGCTCCACCAGTACATCTTTCGGAAGGGCCGGAATCGACCCCTCCTCGGCATCGCCGCGTCGCAGACGCCAGTGACGAGCGACCGTAGGTTTTCTGCCTCCTGCTCTACATTAATATCGGGAGGGTTTATTTCGGGCCCTGATGCCCAAGTGGCGACAATCAGGGCCTCTTTGAACGCCTCTCGATTCAACTTTTGCAATGCCCAGCGCGGGCAGTTTCCTACCGGGGGCTCTCGGGACGGCGGGTCCGGATTCCGGGCGGAGACGCTGAACCGTATATAACGGTGATCGGAGAGCGTCTCCACCCCCGTGACGACCCTCCAGTCCCGCACACGGCACGCCAATTCAGGGCTGGCAAACGAGACGTCGACAATTGAGCCGCCCTGCTGGCGCACGCACGTGTGTTCGGAGCCCCGATTGAGAACTATGAGACCCTTTTCAATGACCCATTCTTCTAGCGCCTCGCCACGCGCGCACGTTCTCGGGGATCCCCAAGCCACGGATTTGGCATTGAGGTCTCCGAGCACGAGCACTGGGCGAGGTCGGCTGCGGGCCACCACACTGCCCACTTCCTCTATCCAACCTTCGAAATCGGCGAGCCTTCGATTCGGGGAGAAGTAGCCCCCAAGGACCACAATCTCCCCGATGGTTGCCGCCACGTAGCCCCGTCCCCTTATCACTCCGGCTAGGGGGGGGCATGCGGCGGCGGTCCGGACAATAATAGCCACCGAGCCATCAAGATCCCCCGCCCAGTCAGAACGGGGGGGGACGTAGTATGGCTCGGCGACTACGGCCAACTGAATGCCCCACTGTGCCAAACTCTGCACCAACAAGTCCTGGGCAGCGGCGCAGTGGTTCAGATTACCCTGGACCACTAGGAGAGCCATTGGGACGACTGTTTATTCCTCCATCCTAGTGGCCCCGGACGCTGGCGACGGCGGCTGCGGCAGCGAACGTGGTTTTGGCTGCGGCCGCTGCGGCTGCGGTGGCAATGAAGTAATATCAGCCGCAGCCTGCCTGGAACTTATTTTTGTACGTTTCCTTTTTCGTTGTCGTTTCTGGTTGTCCTTTGGCTTTTGTTGTTCTTGTTGGTCCACCTTTTTGGCGGTGGACCTCACAGTGGTGGGGAGAGGGGCTACACTTTTACGCGCGGCCGGCATTCCCTGCACATCCAATGACCCGCCGCTCGGCCAGCCACGCTGCAGATGCTGCAGTGTGGTGCGTTTTGGCACGTAGCGGCGGGGTGGCCTGGTTGACCGCAGCGGTAACAATCCTTGCTGCGGTCGACAGGGGAGGAGCAGGTGCAGGCCACGTGTCCTGCCACTAGGCAGCGCCAGCACCGCTCTGACCGGCTCGGCAGGACTTTAATGTCTGCCGAGGCCCACCCCACCATGACTCTCGGTCTGTTCTTTAGTTTTATGGCCGCCGCCACTGGGCATGCCAGGATAACATAGCCCAGTCTATCCGGGCCCAGACGTATGGCACCGGAACTGAAACGACTAGCGGCAACGTCTGTGACCCGGGCGACGGCGGCCATGACCTCATCCGCCGTGGTGCAGTCGTCCAGGCCCGAAATACGCACGTTCAAACATCTTTCGGGCCTGGACACCTTAACCTCGTCCTCAGGCAGGACTGCCTTAAGCCGCGCGGCGAGGGCATCGGCTTTCTCCCCGCTGTCCTTGCCAGGGAGAAGGAGCATACGGGCTCCCGTCCGCGCGGTCTTCAATTTAACCCCAGCGATGCCAAGATCGCCGAGCTTAATATTAGCTTTTGCTTTCTGCATCGCGTCCGCGTAGCTGATGCCTTTTTCCACCGCCGCGGGTAACAGTGTGAGGATCACCGCGGTGGTGTTAGGCACCCGCATACGCGGACTCTTTTTCGCCGGACGCGTCGGCGGTCTTGGCTTCTCTTTGGGCTGGGCAGTCCTGCTCGCGCCACTGGGTTGAGTCGGTGGTTTCTTCTTTTTGGGCTTACGAGCCACCACCGACCAACCTTCTTCCAGCCTCGGGGACGGCTCTGGGGCTGATGTATTTGCTCTAAGCGTGCTCGTTGCCGTGCTTTGGCTATTACCGCCGCCTCGCTTTCTCTTAGCGGGCAGGGCAGGAAATTCTTCAGGGGGGGGGGCGGTTAACCTCTTTCCTAATAGGCGTTGAAGGAGGCTGCGCACTCGTCCGCCGAACATCAACTGCCAACGGCGGGCGGACTCGTCTCTCTGGGAGGAGGCGATCGTCTAGTGCTGCTAGTTTGGCGTCCATCATTGCTCCCAGAGAGAGAGTCAGGTGGCGCAGCAACTCCTCTTGATCCTTAAACCGCCCTTCCACTACAGATGTCGACGGTGGTGGGGGCGGCGGGGGCGGTGGTTTCGGCATCGGTGATCTGGAGGCCGGTACAAGCCGGGGTCGGGCAAACTCGGCACGGAGGCTAGCCATCTCCTTCTTCATTTGAGTCATCTCGGCCTCGAGGCGTCTATTGGCCGCTTCGAGCCGTCTGATCTCCTCAGACTCGGTGCGGCCACGCAACACCTCGAAGGCGTCACTGATGATGGAGACCGAGTCGTTAAGGGACTTCATGAAGGTCCTTTTAACCCCTGGGGACCCTTGCCACATGGCGGATGACCCCAGGGCGTTTCGGACGTCGGTCTCAATGGCCTGGGCGGTTCTAGCTCCGGCCTCGTCCGTAATGGTAACCGACCCTGAGCGACCCAGAAGTCCTGGAGCCCGTCGAGCGATACGAGCCTCTTCGGCGACTCTGATCAACTCGACGGTGCTCTCCTCGTGGTCCAGCTCAAGGTCGGTGACCCGACCCGCTTGGGCGACTGCCTCCTTGGCCCGCGCCAAGCAAGCGGCTGCTTCTGTGGCTCCTGCTGATGGTGGAGACACTCTGCGGGAGGTTTTCGAAGCCACCGTTTCTTCGTCGCTGGACACCAGCGATACCTTTTGGGGGCCACGATATGGTGCCGGTCTCCTCCGCTTTTTCTGAACGCGCCACTGGCTCGACGGTTTCGAGGGCCCGGCCTCCGGTTCAGTACGTATGCCGGGTCCCGATCCGGAGCGTGAGCGCGTCGGGGAACGTAGTCGCGGTGAGCGCGACCGCGAACAAGAATCTGTCCTGGAGCGGGACCGAATGGAGAACATCGAGAGATTGGAATCTGACTCATCGACAGCTCCACTCAAGGCCCCGCTCAGGTTGCCGCTTTTGGCGCCACTGGCAGCAGATGTGCGGCCGCTCTGTCTGCTGCTGCTCCGCGCGAACGTTACTTCTCCGCCCATCTCGGGCAACTTCTCCTTGACAAAGTCCAGCATTGTGAGCGCAAAGGCGTCCCCCCAGAATACGATGGGGACTTCTGACCTTACCATAGGTGCCGGCATCGGTGCGGGATTCGCCTTCCTTTTTTTTTTGGGCGGAAGATCGACCCGCCTGGGGTAGTTTTTCTTGCTTTTGTGCTTCCATATTGTATTCGAACCCCTTTTGGGGTTATTAAACCTAGAATTGCCTACTCTACGGGAGACCATCTGAGTGACTTATAAACTAAAAGTCTGTGGTCGGCGTGCGAGATGACTGTAAACAGGACACCCCACACGCCGTCCACAGGGCGCTGGCAATCGGGATAGCCCGCCCGGTATACAGCTCCAAGCACGCCAACTTAGCTTCGGGTGGGTGGGGAAAACGGTCTGCCCTAAGGGCGAGCAAATCGAAGCCTCCACCCATTTCCATCTGAAGGTTTTTCTACCGCGGTGCGGGTGCGGTCGGGTGAAACCGCCGCCACCACACCCCACATCGCGCGACGGTGACGAAGTCAGAAAAGGGGCGGGCCGCCCTTAGGCCCACCCCGTCGCCAGCCCGGTGATTGGCAAACGCCTAGACGCCGGATCCGTCGCCGCCACATCGCGAGGACCTCTCCGCTGAACGGAGAGGTGCGAGTGGCCCGTCAAACGAAGGAAGGGTAGGTAGTTGTGAAGGAGGGACGCACAGGAGCCTTTTAAGGATAGGAGTGTAGGTGGGACACCACTGTCACGGAGAGAATAGGGGGAATGTGACAGTGGCCGCTGGGGCCCCGGGGACGCTTCCCCGTGTGCCAACCGCGATCGGAGGGGGTGAGGACCGCGGGGGGCACCCCCTGGGGGGTTCCATCCTAAACCTAATCCAAACCACGCAATCCAATTCCCAACTCTCCTTACATTTTTTTTTTTTTTTTGATAACGCAGGGGGAATGTCTTTTCTTGTGACACTGCCTCGGGCCCGGGGGGGGGTTGACCGAGGGGTGTGTGAGACTCCCAGCGGTCGGAATCTCCACGCATGACTAGCAACGGCTAGTAGTCGCGAGATTCCGTCCGCCAGACTACCCACTAAACCTAACCTGCGCCCCTTCCCTCGCGCTTTTACGAGGCGTCACAGGATATAGACCGTAGGTACACGACTGTGACGCCCCTACGCATGGCTACTCCCCAGGGTGGCCCTCGGGGAAGGCCACCCTCTTCACCGATAGGGGGGGAAGTCCCGCGGGTTCCCCCGGTCCCCGCGGGCCCCTATGATGGAATCCTAGGGTGGGAGGAGGTGGGCATACCGCCGCCTTCGGCGGCCTACGCGCCGCCTGCGGATCGGATCTGCGTCCGCTTCCTCCTCCCTCTCCCTCTCTGCGACCTCCTTCTGGAGCAAGACAGACTCACAGAAGGAGGCCACCGCCTCCCAACCGTCCTCACTCCGCAGCATGGCCGTGACCATGCTTTGGAGTGAGTCAACACGCCCAACCAAATTCTCCAGTTCATGACGCTGAGGTCCCCAGGCGGCGCACTCCGCCAGCGTGTGAATCGCCGTATCCTCGGGTGCGCCGCAGTGCTTGCACTCCGGTGTCGGTTCTCGCCCCGCTGTACGATGCAGATACTTACCGAAGCAGCCATGCCCGGTAAGTATCTGCACCATCCTGTATGTTAGGGTCCCCCTGTTTCGTTGGACCCAACGCGACAGGTGGGGGCGAACCGCCTCCACCGTCGCAGCACCAGCCACTGGGGACCTCAGGTCCTCCTCCCATTTAACCATCAGGGCCGCGGTCGCTTCGGCCCTGACTTTTTTCACCTCTGCCAGGCACGGCCTCAACCCTCTCTCTCGGGCATCTTGGCGGAAGCGGAACACTTTGGCGAGCGTTTCCGCTTGGAACTCCCAAGGCGGATCACCCGCCAATAGTGTCGCCGCCGTCCAAGACACGGTACGGTACCCCCGAATGGCCCTCACCGCAAGGACCCGCTGACAACGCCTCAGCAACGTCCTATTCTTGCGGTGAAGGGCATGACTCCACACGGGGGCACCGTACAGTGCCATACTCCGTAAGATGCCCGAGTACAATTTCCTACAGGCCGCGCCTGGCCCTCCCACATTCGGCAGGAGTCTGGCCAGGGCAGCGGCGGTCCTTATGAGTTTCGGGGTCAACTGAGCGAAATGAGCCCCGAAACTCCATCTGCCATCCAGGATGAGGCCCAAGTATTTCATTTGGGCCTCTACCGCCACTGCCACTCCCTGAACGACGACGCGCGTATCCAGAGGCGGTCGCCTACGACGTCCGTGGAACATCAGGGCCTCAGTCTTCTCGGCGGAGACTCTGAGGCCCAGACGCTGCATTCTCCCGATCACCAACGCGGAGGACGCGTTGGCCAACTCCACGGACTCCTCGTAGGTACCGCCCGGGCCGTGATGAGGGTATCATCTGCATAACAGATTACCCCCATCCCGGGCAGGACCGGCTCTCGAAGGAGCCAGTCGTATCCGATGTTCCACAGGATCGGACCCAGAACCGATCCCTGTGGAACACCGCACAACACACGTCGACGCCCAGCGATCTGGCCATAGCCACCCCCCTCCCAGAGGACGAATCTGTCCCGGAGGTATGCCTCCAACAACCTCATGAGGTACAGAGGCACTCCCTGGTAGCGGAGTGCCTCCAGAATCGTCTCAAACGGGAGGCTGTTGAAGGCGTTCGCTATATCTAGCGAAACCGCCAGGACAGACTCCTCAATCCCCTCTGCCTCTCTCGTGAGGCACCTTAACGCATCCAGAGCGTCCAGCGTGGATCGCCCTGGCCTAAACCCATATTGTGCCTCCGAGAGACCAGGCCCGTCGTTGTTGATGTGCTTGACGAGGCGACTGGCCAATATCTTTTCGAAGATCTTGGCCACCTCGTCAAGCAAAACAATGGGCCTGTATGCAGAGGGGTCATCCGGGGGGCGGCCCTCCTTGGGGATCAGGCATAGACGGCCCTCCTTCCACTGCTTCGGGAACTCACCTGATTTGATACAGGCATCATACAGTCCCCGAAGCTGGCCGCCTAGATGTTTGGCGGCCAGGAAGAGGCCCCGGCCTGAACCCCATCCGGCCCTGGTGCCGTCCTACGACCTCGGAGGCGATCCAGGGCCGTTTCTAACTCCTCTTCTGAGACGGGGGGAGGTGCCGTCTCAGAAGGAATAACCCCAGGAGGAGGATTCATCACGGGAGGAGTATGAGCTCCCGGGTCCGGGAAGAGTCCGTCCACGATCCTTTCAAGGACCCCGCCTGGTAGGGACTCCGTGATCGGGACGGCGAAGGTGCGCAACTTTTTGCGTGCCGCCCGATACGGACGTCCCCAGGGGTCCCTGTTTAGCGACTCCAGTAATTCTTCCCTGGCCCGGGCCTTCGCCTGGCATATTGCCACTTGAAGGGCCTTTTTGGCAACCCGATACTCCTCCCCCAACCTGATCTCCTCCTCCAACTCCGGAGGAAGCCGACGCCGGCAGCGCTTAAGAGATCGGTGCAACCTTTGAGCTGCCTCTCGCAGGGCACCGATCTCTGCAGTCCACCAATGGACGCCCGGACGCTGCCAGCGCCGACGCGACCGAGGCATGGAGGCATCGCAGACCCTTGTCAGGTTCTGCGCATGCGCTCCGCCAATTCCTCCGGAGTTCCGCCATCCACCGGATTGGTCCAGCCCTCGACGACCGCCGTCTCCTCAGCCAGCTCGGGATCGAGCCGGCTGACGGCCCAACGCGGGAACTGCCCGTGGCCACGTGGGGGGTCTGTCACCCTACTGGGAGGAGGGGAGACCTCGAACCTGATGTAACGATGGTCCGAGAGCGTCTCCACCTCCTCCTCTACTGCCCAATTCACCACCCTGCGTGCGATCGCATGGGAAGCGAACGATAAATCCACAATGGATCCACCCCGCGATCGCACGCAGGTGTGGACCGATCCTCGATTGAGGAGTGACAGACCAGTTTGTAACGCCCACGTTTCCACGAGTGTACCCCGCGCGTTGGTGACGGTGTTCCCCCAGGAACGGGTTTTTTAAGGTTAGTCGAATTACTCCACCACGTTCCGCACCCGTGCAATGAGGCTTCAACTCCTGGCACAGTTGGCCGAGCCCAGGCTTCCCCGGGTAAGTTATATCACACTCGTGGGTAACGGGCCGCCACGAATTTGACTCCCAGTGGGCACACCGGCAACGGCCTTCGTCGGAGGCGTCCGACTACTAACCGCGCGAGGTGGCATTTGACTCCCAGTGCGCATCGTGGTACGGCTTTCCATTGAAATGAATGTAAATTTTTACACCCATCCAAGTACTGACCGCACCAAGCGACGCTTAACAACCACGATCGACTAGCTAATGCACTACCAACTGTGCCAACTAGCCGCTCAACTCTCCTTACATCTCCCAACCAAAGCCAACCTAAACCAACTCTCCAATATCTTAAATAGTAGAATGTAAAGTAGTATATAAATTACATTGTAAGTTTTTTACTATATAATAAGTAACAAATAAAGAGTAACTAGCCGGGGCAATCTTGTTCGCCTGGGCCCACCAGAAAAAAAAAAAAAAAAAAAAAAAACCACAGTTAGGCGGGCTGCCAGAGTCAACACAATAGTAATGGACCGGAAGTCGCACCTCGTTGTAAACAAAATGGACTTAAAATCTGGTTTTCAAACACGTAATAAATAATAGACAGCGAGGTGTGGCCTACGGTTCCGCTATCGTGCGTGAAACCGGCTAGCTACGCCTAACATTGGTTTGGCGATCTGTATAGTGGATGGGGCCGGAAACCTGGAAGTTGGACACACACAAATTAGTATATACACATAATAACATCATAACTGAACATACATAGTAACACACACAATAATAACACATAGCAAAACTACTGCAAATAACACATCACATTAAGCACAGAACATCACAACACAGCAACAAATAAACTCACAACTCTTAATGTAAAAGTTGCTAGTTTGCAAAGTACACAAGATTAAGTATAACGCACACACACAGCAAACAATAACACATAACACAACAAAGTATAATACACTTACCAACTGCAGGCGCCCGGTCAGATGAGGTGATCTGAAACATAAAATACAACATTAAAAACCTAAAATAATAATTGACCAGTAAAATATAAAAGTACAACAAAAGTGAATAAAAAATGACACTGAAGACATATACTGTAGTATACGATCTTGCAGCGTCAATAGTATAAGTAACATAAGTATATATATTAGTAATAAATTATAAGTATAAAATGTAAAAAACTATAAGATACCTCAATAGAATGATAAGCACTGAACTAGCTAATAAATGTCTCTCAATTTGAAAACAAAAAACAACAGATATATTGAAATAAACAACAGTGTTAGTAAATAAATAAATAGACTAAATTCTAAATTCTAAATTGTAGATGTAAGAAAATGTACAACTAAGAACAAAAAAATGTATATATATTTGGAAAATAATTAAGAAAAATGTATTAGATTTAAGAAACACTGTAACTTGAGATAATAAATAAAGAGTCCGAAAAAATCCTTCCACCAACCACACAAATCATGTACCCGATCCCACAAAAATATAGTATATAACACAACAAAATATTATTTATATAACAAAACATACATACAACTAGACAAGTAAATAAACACATACACATAGATACATACAACAAACAAATATAAGAATAAATAAATATAGTACACACAAGATATAAATATATAACACTAAACAAATACATAAAATATACCCGTACACGTAGCCGATCATCTTCCCCGGGTCACCACAATTCGCATAAACACAAATCTTGCGGACGGTGTTGGACCGGGGAAGGCAACACGGCTGCGTGAACCGATATAATAACTAAAATAAACAGCATGAAAACACTGCACATACTATCGATATAATACAAATAAAAACAACAAATATTCCCAACAAGCATTATATATTCAACATACACAAGTAGGATATAACTGTAAACGACTCGGATATATCTCGTTCGTCCGGGCTAAAGAAGGAGCAAAAAAAAAAAAAAAAAAAAAAAAAACCTAACCTAACCTAACCTAACCTAACAAAATATCAATTTTGTTAAGTGTATTATACTGTGGATCAGCTAATGGTAAGTCGCATACCCACTCAGCAGTTACTATTCTCTTGCTAGGTAGAAGTGTAGTTAACTTTATAATTTAAAAATCTACTGATAATTTTACCTTTGCGTCATATATCGAGCTAAAGGTTAAAGTTATTCTACCTTTAGCTGAAACACTCTGATTTCCTTCCAAACCTGATATATATCCTTTTACTGGGGACTTCTTAAGACCCAAGTACTGAGCTGTGGCTTCCGTAATAAATGATGCTTGTGCACCTTGATCAAGCAAAGCCCTGATAGTATGTTGATCCCCCTTGTTATTTTCAGCTCGTACGAGTGCTGTTGCGAGCAGCACCTGACTACGTGCTGCCATCCCGCTTGATGAAAAGCACACCACAGGAGCAAAAGTAGTTGCTCCACTCTTAACTACTGATATCGCGCCAACTTCACTCGTTGATGAACCTCTACCTGTACCACCTAATGATGAACCTGCATTTCTGGAACCATTAGGATGAAGCAACGAATGATGTTTGCGATTGCACACTTTGCACGACATCTTTGACAAACAAAACTTGGCTGAATGTTTATCACCCAAACAATTGAAACATATTCTGTTTTTCTCAACGAAACCACGACGAGCCTGTAAACTGTGTACAGTTAGCTAAACGATGATTATCGCTACAAAACTTACACACCACATTTGCTACATGAAATGTCTTAGGTTTATGAGTATAAGACCGATTGTTAAATTTGGCTCCTGAGTCCAGGAATTCTAACGCGCGATATCTACTGGTTATAAATTCCTTAAATTGCGTCATAGTTGGTAAATCTTGTGAAGAGTTGCTAGCTATCTGTAATTCCCATTGTTTTCTGGACTCAGAATCCATCTTTAATGTAAGCATATAAATTACTATAACGTCCCCAGTATTAGGTTGGGGAAAAAGTTTCTTCGCATTTTAAATAAAAAAAAAAAAAAAAAAACTGCGACAAGTGGTTTTGGCAGTCCTCTCGCGATGTTAACCTGACACTGCCTAAGGAATTCTGCAGAGACCGAAACAGGTGAAAATCTGAAGGTGCAAGGTCAGGACTATACGGCGGATGCATTAACACCTCCCAGCCAGACTCGTAATTTTTGCTGAGTGGCTAAAGTTGTGTGAGGTGTAGCGTTATCGTGGTGAAAAACCACACCCCTTCTGTTGATTAATTCCGGCCGCTTTCTCTCAACTTTTTGCTTTAATCTCATCAGTTGTTCGCAGTACAGTTCAGAATCGATGGTCCTGCCTGGCGGTAACAGCTCATAATAAATAATGCCCTTCCAATCCCACCATACACACAGCATCACCTTGTTGCGAGTTAACCCGGGTTTCGCTACAGTCTGTGAAGCCTGACCGGCCTTTGACCACGATCTTTTTCACACGTTCTTGTCGTACGTGATCCATTTTTCATGACCAGTTATCAGCTTCTTCAAAAATGGTTCTGTTTCATTACGTTGTAATAAAGAATCACAAATGAATGCACGGTTCATTGGGTTTCTTTCAGTGAGCTCACGAGGCATCCAAATATCGAGCTTTTTTGTGTACCCAGCTTTTTTCAAATGCGCCAAAACCGTTTTGTGGTCAATTCCCACTTCTTCAGCTACATCGTAACTACTAATATGCCGATCTTGCTCCACTTTTTCAAAAATGGCATCAATTTTGTCCGTAACAGGGCGACTAGAGCGACGTGCATCTTTGATGCAGTATGCATTAGGGCCATAAACATCACAATTTTTTTTCGCGGCTTGTGTTGCATTTTCACCTTTTTTGTAGTAAAATTTTAAAATGTATCGAATTTCTTCATTAGATTCACTCATTTTAACAATAAGAAAAACAAATGATAATCACACATTTTCCTAATTTGAATTTGGGATTGTCTTCTTTAAAATTAAAACTTTTTAATGATACCAAAACCAGCCAGATACAAATGGCATAGCCACAGAGATCTTATTACAAGTTCATACATACTATATGCGAAAAGACTTTTTCCCCAACCTATTAGATACATCAACTCCTAAATTAGCTAAAGGACCAAGACATTCTGTAGTTGTATCTTTCATTTCTTTTGACAGTGATTCTGACAAAATTATTTTCTGATTAAACAATCTTTTTAAAACAGAATATGTAAGAAACCTTTTATTATTATACCTCTCCTCAAGCATTGACCAACATCTGTCATAGTTATCGGAAGATATATTAATGTGCCTTACTAATTGCTCTGCCTCTCCTTTCAAATATTGCATCTTTTGTGTTTTGTCAATCTCTGACTTATGCACAAGAGATACAAACAAATCCCGAAATGTAGGCCATTGACTATAATCACCAGAAAACTGTGGAATAGTTATTTTAGGTAATTTCACATTATTATGGTTAGAGCAATTAGCATGTTGCGATGTTTGTGTTACATTTGTTGAAAAAACAGATAACTTAGATTTCAATACACATTTATACTCCACATAACACTCCTCTGTAACATAAAACAAATCATCAGTTACATATTTTGTAGCTTGTAATAATTTAACATCACTACTACTAACAATGTTTGAATGATTACTCAAATATTGAGCCCACGTTGCTTCTAACGATTCCAATCTACTTTCCATATAATCTTTAGTTAATCTTTCTTTAGAAGACTTTTTAACATTCAGAAAACTTTTCTCAATTCTTTTTTGCAAATCGCATTGTAAATGTATCTTAGACTCCATCATAATTAAAGAAAAATAAACTAACTCCAAATTTACAACAACAGTTCAATTTCAATTCAAAATAAAGTTTCAATGATACAAATTCTTAAAAATTTTCTAAGTCCCAAACTACAAGTAAATTTTCTTGAAAAATATTCTAAGTGTTTGAAATAACAAGACAAAAAAAAAATTGAGCATAGGTTCACTTCCCGTCCGAACCAAATTCTTAAAATTATTCTAAGTCCTAAAATTTACTCTAAAATTTTACAAGTGACAAATCGATAAAATTATTTCAAAGTCCATTAACGAATGAATTTAACGTTCAAAATTGACTAACTTTTACCACCAATAATATCAAAGTACTTACAGTTTATTCCATGGATGATACTCGTACTTCACTACTGGATGACGTCACGACGCACACGCACTTAGCCACATAATGAAGTAACAACTTACACGTACTTAGCCGCTCAATGACGTCACAACGACCACGCACTTGGCCGCTTGATGATGACGTCACGCCTTTGCCGCACCCCCTGCTGCTACCTGATTGGTTGGACCCCTCCTGGTACTGAGCTTCCCTCTTGCTAGTAGGTTCGAAACGGCTTTTCAGCGTACCCCAGGAACCAAGTCCTTATCCACCCAGGACTTACTAAAAACGCTCTTTGATTTAATCCGTATCCGACTCAAGCAAGGACCAAAAAAAATGTATAATCAGTCCTAGGAGAGAGGGGATTTTCTACACGATACTATAAAATTATAAACATATAGATCTCAAAGACAATTTGTTGCAGTGAGTGCCAACAACATTCAAACTAAATGCACCCGTGTTATGCACGTATACAATGCAAACCATACCGCGATGTAACTTTCCAGTGGCGCCATCTAGTTTATACAACATTATCTACAAACACAACTAATTAAGAAAAAAAGAATTCATGTTCGTAAAACAAAATTAATTTGAAATTATAATTCTCAGCCAAACAAAAATTATTTTCTCTTGAACTGACCAGTACTGCAGAACAACAATTTCATTAAATAAAGCAAAATTCAGTTGACGTGGTACGACACGCACTTGGTTTTTTTTCGTAAATTTGATCATGTAAAACATAAAATAAGCGCTAGATTTTGATCTAGCGCTTTTATCCAACTCGTCTAGCAAGCGCATACGGGCAGCCCTGCGCCAATTGCGACATACCTATAGTAGTATTGGGCTACGTCCGTACACAGCACACACACGCGCGTCAAAACCTAAGTACATTAGAGCGCAGAAATTTGTTGTTTGTTAATTGTTTTGTTATTACTGAAAGGACGGGACTGGATGAGTAAGACTATGATGATACTTATATAATATTTTACATACTTATATGTTTATTATTAAATAAAACAGAATGTAAGTAACTGCATATCGTATAATATTTATGACGTCTTTTGCTGCACCAGTAAATTTGTTGTATTTTTTTTACTTATTTTACTCACATCTGGCGATATTGAGGCAGCTTGGTGATAAACTAAGTACCTAGAAGTGTCTGTGTTTAGGAATTTCTTAGAAATTTCGGAATGCTTGATGCCGACAGACGAGTTTATTGCGGGCTAGTATAATAAAAGAACGTACACAGCTGCGCAGTATTTACTAATTTTGGCAACTTGAAAGGTACTTTTTATTACTTAATTGTTGTCGTTATTGAGAGTGGGTGTAATTTATTTATTTGGACAACACAAGAGATAACAATCAGTATTTCATTTATGTAATATAATCACCTTAGAAAAATTTATTCTGCTTTTTTTCATGCCACGAGTTGTCTAGAAGAGATCGCTTTTTAGCGATAAGACCGCCCATTGTGCATACTAGAATATTTTAGGCTATAAATTGTTTTGCGTTTTCTGTAATGGTTTACAATAAAGTGTTTTCTCTCTCTCTCTTTCTATTTTTTTTGGTTTTAGAGTGAAGTCGGTTCTGTTTTACAAACTTGTTTGTGAATACTAACTTATCGTTCGCACTAGTATATATATAGCGATTCGTTTTCCTTCAAACCTCCTGTACTTAATAAGCACCAAACAACCATCACTATAGCCGATAGGTTAAACATACCTTCGAAATAATAATTTTTAACTTTATGAATACCTTAAGATATAATAAAATCAAATAAAAAAGTAAATAAAAAAAGCAACAAATAACTATTTACTACAACGTCTTGAAGTCGGTGCGAACTAAAACACAAAAGTTACTGTATTTTGAATTTTTTTTTGTTATTTTTTTTTACTACCAACTTCAAAAGCTGTAGAAAACATTTCTTTCTTTCTGATTTTTAGTTACTCTTAAAGTTGGTTTCTTTTTAGCTAGAAGTTATTTATTTTTCCCTTTTAAGTTACGTATATAGTACACAATAGCAATAAATGATTTATATAAAACTATTCTGAAGCTACTCAATTTAAAGAATCATGTAAATTCTTTCAAGAAGAATTCGTCCTTTTTAAAGTCGGTAAAAATAGCAGAAACTGAATTAGCCCTAACTATTCTCAACTCGACTGTACCTGCGCACGCCTTAGTTTGCAGCTAATATCGTAGCCGCCACGAAGTTTGCATCAAACTATACCTAATGTAATATTTTTTTAATTGGGTTTTTTCAAAATGTCTCGCGGGCCGGATCATATTTTACAGTAGGCCGGATCCGGCCCGCGGGCCTGTTGTTGCCCATATATACCATAAAAGATTACAATACACAATGTGCTGTTTTCTAATGACAAAGTAAACAAAAGAAGTGCAAATGCCGAAAGGTAATAAAATGTGTTTCTACGGGTATGCAAGTGTGAATTTGTTTTATGTCGGCGTCTAGGTCGTAACAATATATTAGGTTGGGGAAAAAGTTTCTTCGCATTTTATATAAAAATTCAAAAGGTTTTTTTATAAAGTTTATTTACATTTGGCTTAAGTATGTAGGTGCCATTTTGTTGGATAACTTTTTGCCATCTTGTAGGTAGGGACGTGATCCCATTGCTATAAAAATTTTGGGGCTTCTGATCAGAAAACTGCGACAAGTGGTTTTGGCAGTCCTCTCGTGATGTTAACCTGACACTGCCTAAGGAATTCTGCAGAGACCGAAACAGGTGAAAATCGGAAGGTGCAAGGTCAGGACTATACGGCGGATGCATTAACACCTCCCAGCCAAACTCTCATAATTTTTGCTGAGTGGCTAAAGTTGTGTGAGGTCTAGTGTTATCATGGTGAAAAACCACACCCCTTCTATTGATTAATTCTGGCTGCTTTCCTTCAACTTTTTGCTTTAATCTCATCAGTTGTTCGCAGTACAGTTCAGAATCGATGGTCCTGCCTGGCGGTAACAGCTCATAATGCATAATGCCCTTCCAATCCCACCATACACACAGCATCACCTTGTTGCGAGTTAACCCGGGTTTCGCCACGGTCTGTGAAGCCTGACCGGCCTTTGACCACGATCTTTTTCGCACGTTCTTGTCGTACGTGATCCACTTTTCATCACCAGTTATCAGCTTCTTCAAAAATGGTTCGGTTTACGTCGTTTCACAAATAAGTTTAAGTTCTTTAAGAGCTCATGAGGCACCCAAATATCGAGCTTTTTGTGTATCCAGCTTTTTCAAATGCACCAAACCGTTTTGTGGTCAATTCCCAGTTCTCCAGCTACATCGTAACTACTAATATGCCGATCTTGCTCCACTTTTTCAAAAATGGCATCAATTTTGTCCGTAACAGGGCGACCAGAGCGACGTGCATCTTTGATATCAAAATTTCCGGATTGAAAACGCTTAAACCAAATTTGCGCTACTCTCACAGATACTGTATTAGGTCCATAAACATCACAAATTTTTTTCGCGGCTTGTGTTGCATTTTTACCTTTTTTTGTAGTAAAATTTTAAAATGTATCGAATTTCTTCATTAGATTCACTCATTTTAAAAATAGGAAAACAAATGAAAATCACACATTTTCCTAATTTGAATTTGGGATTGTCTTCTTTAAAATTAAAACTTTTTAATGATACCAAAACCAGCCAGATACAAATGGCATAGCCACAGAGATCTTATTACAAGTTCATATATACTATATGCGAAAACACTTTTTCCCCAACCTATTATAATGAGAGTTGCTCTAATTAAATGATGAGTTTTAACACAGCAGTCAGATGGTTTCATTCTCTTTTCTCGCTCAAATGAAACCTTGTATTAGCATAAACTACATTAAAAAAAAAATTACGATGTAATGATATGTTGCTGGGGAGTTTGTTGCGCCGCTTCTTCTCCTTTAATAGTTACTAAAACTGCGTTGGAAGCGGTGGTAGACTCTTCACTTGCAACAAGTAGTAATCTGTAACATTCTATTTTGAAATAAATACATTCATTTTCAGTCTTCTTGCCTTCTCTGGCTAGATCGAGGCTATTGGGCTTCCACTCATGGGACCAGAAACCGACGGCAACGGGAGCGTGAGGCCGCTGGACCTACGTCCATGTCCATGTCCATGGTGTCTCTCGGCTTTGGTTCTTGGCATCCTCTTTGTAATATTCTAATCTGGTAGTACGAGGTCGCGGGGTGTCGGTCGCCGGCATTTACTCGCACGTTAAAAATAATTTTGGTTACTATCCCAAAATGTTAAAAAGTGCGAAGATTGTACGAAACTTCCGTACTGCATCCGCGTGCACTGTGGCCGCGCTTGCGGGCGGCCGCGGTTTATATGGTCGCGCGAGTCGCCGCGGCGGCCACTCTTCGGCCGCGAGCCGCGCCGACAACCACGACGCCGCCGACCCACCTCGGGACTGAGGCCATCGCATTGCGAACCAATAGGTGAGTGACAAATAATATTTATTTATAAAGAAAGTTTATCGCGCTACATACTTTTCTTATTATTATTAGTTTTCACGTTCGGGCGTAATTAACGGTTTAATTCATATTGATTTGATTAAGTTTGTAGGCTTCTTTAAAAACTGCAACTCAATATGAATAAGACAGATAATTTTTAACTTCGTGTATACTAAGTTCACCGGATCTAGCATTAGTTGAATTATAACTCATTATTCATTCAGGATTTGTTAAAATAATTTTGCATCAAGTTTTTTTATTGCTTTCCCATTTAATTCTACTTTAATGGACGTTTACTTGAAAATACAATATTATATATTAAAACAAAAAAATGTATTTCCTTAAGTTTTCACGACAAGTACAGATAATAAAAGTACGTTTTAACGGTTTTAAACGCGCTTAAACTAAAATAAAAACTTTAACAATACTAAGTAAGTATTGTTAAATACTATTGTAATTTTATATTCTGTACTTAATGAATATATTTAAGTGGCGTAAATATTTTTCTAGTAATTTAATATAATATTTTGCTATGATTAGTATGTTTTGTACTTAATGAAAATTAAATACAGTAACTTTATTTACAATACAATTATACAATTTATAATAAATTCATTTTTAATATCAGTGTTATGCTATAGCATGAAAATATTTCAGAAACTTAAATACTTACAATGTAATATTTAAGGTATGGTAGAGCGGCATCTTCTGATACAAGCAAATTTTGCTTAACAGCGAGACAACAGACAAAAAGCGTTTTTTTTTATCGATTTCTCAGCCCTTGTTACAATAATTATACATACTTTATTGCGGTGAAAAACTATATGTCAATCTTGATCATATTTCTGAGGTGAACTATGAACTCAAAACGCATTTTCGATAAATTTTCTCGATAGAAAATAATTGCAAAGTAACCTCTAAACGTGTTCTTCAATCTTGTGTCATGTTATTACTGTTAATTGTACATCGCTAAAATAAATAACAGCAACATATCATATTATAAAAATATACACATTATAGTTGTTTTATTCGGTTACTTAGAGAATTTGCAAGTAATTAATTATTTTATTATAAATGACTTCAAAATCACGCTTGCCGGTTCCAATATATGGATTTTGTCAATACGCCCAAGGGCTTGGTGTTGTGTACACGCGTCGTTTTGGTCGAGCGTGCTATTCCAAATTAAAATTTAAATAAATGAAGGAGCGTTAATAACCCGAATTTCGAGCCGATCGAGCAATACTTATTTTGCGTATACGGTAGAGGACTGGTCTAAATCATAGTCTGTGTGGGTTCGAACCCTACTAGCTTCACTTGATCTAGTAGATTTTTATTTTATATCAAAATGGTCTTTTTTGTTCTTAAATAATTTTATAAAATGCAATAAAAATAATTTTCTATATTTTTATTTTTCTTTTCATCTGGACTTTTCTACTATTAACAATAAAATGTATTTAAATCAGTCTTACCGATAACATTAAAATTCGAAAGCGCCATCTGTGTTTCTCAATAGAAATGACGTAGACACGTGGATAATTGGACCTACTTATGCAAAATGGAACCAACCCACATACTAACAGTTTTGAGAAAAAGACGTTTTTATTAAATTTTTGCATACAAAAAAATGTTTCTATATTTTGGAAAAGAAAATTAGAATATTGTATATTATATTTTGTCCTTTATATTCAAGTACAATTTTAATGTAAATCATTTCACATTACATAGTAATCAAACTAAAAGCTTGATGGTTCTTTTTAGTAAAATTATTTGTGTGTGGGTTGGTCCCTTGTTATTACGCTGGCATAGTTTCATGGAAATTTTTATATTTTTCCATCAAACTATGCCAACGTAATAACAAAAATAATTTATATTGTAGAATAATTAATTTATTTATTTATATTTCTTTAAAAAAAAGACTTATTTCTTTTAATTATATAGTTTTTTTCATAACCATATTAATTTAAAAAAACAAATCAGAAAACTAATAATTTTCAAAATTTAAAAACTCTTTTTAAATATTACATAACATATACTGATTTTTTATATGAAAATTGATTTCTAATTAAGGATGTTAATTATGTTATGTTCAAACTATTATAAATTTTATGTTCTATAAATAAATATTTAATTGTACTATTTAAAATATGAGAAAAAAGTTTTATGAAACAACTTAAACTTTTGTAACCTCAAAATAAGATTTGCATACCTTGTCTGTCACTATCTTCATTATCAGACTGATTCAGACAGCTTGATATCATATTCTGTATTCTTGTATTCACTCTCTTCATGGTTGGAAGTAAAATACAATTTTGTTTGCCAAAGAAGTCACATCACAGAAACAACAGCGTTGCGTTCTGTGATGCCGATTTTTCACGTAATGTTGCCGTTGCAATTGCCAATATTAGTTAGTTACCAAATTAGTTGGTAAAAGTTCCACATACAATAAATAGTCCACAAGATGTCTCTTTTGAGACAAAATAAATTAAATTAAAAAGTAATAAACCCCACAGCCTATGTAGCTATCATTGACTGGATAAATAAATATATCAAGAAATTTATTTAACAACACTGATTCAAAGGACATGATTACTTAGATGTTATAAAAATAATGATTACAACAAGAAACCAAGTAATATGAGTCTTTGTGAAAATATAGGATTATTTGATTTTCAATACGCAAACAAGAACCCACCGTTATGGTTCTATTTGATAGATTAAATTAAAAATAATACAAGGAACCATGCAGTCTGATCCTTTATGAAAAAATAAAAAATGTAAACCCTTTAGGTTTTTGGGTTACCATGGGTCATGGATCTTGTTAGTTTATTATACTCTTGGTGTTTTGTGGGTTAGCTACTTTGTGATAAAAATGTTTTATTCTGCAAATGTAGTCAGATGGTTATGATTCTTATTGAGTCGATAGAAGGTGCATTTTGCAAGCCTTCTGCATCCTTAACCCATGCTTAGCATGTTTGTGGATTGGTTCTGTTTTGCATAAGTAGGTCCAATTAGAATTGTGAAGATCAGAGATCATAGATCAAGTTGGAGTGCTCGCTCCATTTTCCTTTTCTATTTTTTTTTTTTTATTTAGCCTTATTATGTTTTATCTATTATTATTATTATTATTATTATTCTATAGTTCTTATCTATACAGATAAATAAAAATGAAGTGCCTGTTTGTAATCTCAAAATAAAAACTAAAAATCGGACCAGGACATTTCGAAAATGCTATTTTTAGAATATTTGTCTGTCTATCTGAATGTTCCGGCTAGTCTCTGAAACATCTGGATCGATTTTGACGTAATTTTCATTGGCAGATAGCTGATGTTAAAAGAAGTAACTTAGGCTACGTTTTTAGGGTTCCGCGAAAAAAAAAGTATATTTGTTTCTCTATTTTTTTTATCCTTTTATAGAAAGACTATTGAACCGATTTGGTTGAAACTGGGTACATATGTAATTTTGAAAACGGAACAGACAAACAGACAGAGTTACTTTTGCATTTATATTAATATATACCTATATATGGATTCATTGTTGTTCCATAATACAATTACATCATTTTAATAAAGTTTACCTGTCTAAAAAAATATTAAAAATAAAAAGAAACACATAGCCCGAGGATTCGAACTCTGTACCTCTTAGTTACCATTGCGCTCGGTGAACGGTTGAGCTAAAGACGCTTAGCTACCTATTGAGCTTATAAACGATCTGTCTCACTTTAGGATATTTTGTCTCGCTCTCGTGCTCGGCAGCCTTAGAATGAAATAAATTGAATCAAGTTGGTATGGACACGGTGCGCGTGCGCGTGCGCGTGCGCGTGCGCGTGCGCGTAGGTATGTTCAGTTGCAACATTTCGCCACGCTCGGACTTTTATTACGCGCTGTTCCGTCGAAGTAAATATCGGCCGTGCGGGGTTGATTTCTTGAAACACCGATTTGAATCAGGTCTACATAGCCTCTTAAAAGAAGATTCCAGCAACTGACTACAAATTGCGCATGTGATTCGTAACATAGAATTATTTTCATTTTCACTTACTGACACTTGACATCTTTGTCTTCTGTGATCACAGCTACTGAAAAGTGGCCGAAACGTCGGAATAATAGAAACCAAATAAATCACCGGGCTTAAAACCGTTGAAACGTAATTTTATTCCAAAACAAAAATGTTATACATTAAAATTAATTTAACGCGATTATAAGTTGAACCTAAAACAATAATATCGCTTACCTCCGTCACTTCAGATCCGTGTCCTGGGAAAATAAGCGATTGTCTTTTCCGGGACCAAAAATCCATCTCCGTTTAACGTAATTACAAACTGGACAAGATCATTTTTGCTATTATACCTAATATACAGGGTTGCCAGAACAGTGACCTTCAAAATACGAAAATTGTTACTTTACTTTAGGTGTTTCCATGTACCCCATGTACCGTTATACAAAATTATTTATTTCATTTAATTTTCTACTACCTTATCTATACTAATATATCTAGCTGAAGAGTTTGTTTGTCTGAATTGAAAATTTCTTTCAGTGTTAGATAGCCCATTTATCCAGGAAGGCTATAGGCTATATATCATCACGCTAAGACCAATAGGAGCGGAGCACCAATGAAAAATGTTTCAAAATTGGGGGTTTAACCTATTCCACGCGCACAAAGTCGCGGGCAGAACCTTTAGTAATAAAATTAATAATTAAAAAAAAATGATATATTTTTTATTTTTGTGTTATTAATTTTTTATTGACATTTTTTTGGGAATTTTGGACCGCAATGGCCTTAAATGTTTCTTATTTTATTGTCTTTGGTATGTTTTTTCAGAGAGTGTTTTTTGTAAATAAGTCTTTATAAGTTGTACTTTTACACGTGAAGTAATCAGCATCCTAACAGCAATGCAAGTTTTAAAAATGTATATTTAAAAGTGTAAGAAATGTTATTTGATTTTTTTTTTTTTATTGGACTTGACTTTATGTTGTTGGTCCGAAGACCTCACAACTTTACCGGGAGTTTTTCAGGGCGAGTGCCTTTGCGAAGCGAAGGCGCTCGAGCCAGGGAGGCAACTTGCTCGAGGGGCTCCTAGGGAGTTTCACCTCGGCTGGACTGTTGCCATGAGAGGGGATGAATCTAATGATCCCACCATAAGGCGACACAATGCACTAATTGAGAGCGGGCGACGGGTAATATAAAGCCCGAGAGGAAGGATCCCGGCGGACCGGGATCGGCGGTTCGCGGTGGCCTATACTATCTTACTGCCGTTTCGCAACGTGTTATGGCTGGGAGAGAAGAAACGGCGAAAGAAACTTCCCAGCAACACGCCTAGTCTATCCTATGGGGGCTGTGTCTCCTAGCGTCCCTCGGGGACGTGGAGAGATCGTGATTGGCGGCGTCGACGCCGCCGTCTGTGTCTGTCTGTCGGTGCCTGCCAGCCTGCCGTCCTAACCGCGGGCGGGCTGATCCGAGCCAGCCGTTTTGTGATATCGTCGACCTTGTCCGTGAGGATGTTACGCGGTCGTCGCACGAGAGCCCTTTCGTCGAGGCTTATAATCGGACGCGGACACGACGAGGGATTTCGATGGTGCGGCGCTAGATCGAAATACTTACGCGAGAGCGACGTAATGTAGTTTTTTGATGGAGGGAAGCTCCAGATCGCGGTGGATGTCGACGTTACGCATATAGAGGGAGCACCGACGGCTCTGCGCATGAATTTATTCTGAACGATTTGCAGTTTCTTTAAAAGGGCAGGCTTGGCATGGCCGAATACCACACTCGCGTATGTCATGATCGGGCGGATGCATGTTTTATATAGAGGCTTGTGTCTGAGGGACATTTTGCTTCGTTTATCTATCATGGGTGCTAGACGACCCATCACAAATCGCGCTCTATTCCGGACTATAGTGATATGCTCGTTGAAGCGCAAGTTCTGATCTAGAGTGACACCCAGGTATTTGGTGTACTTTGCCCAGGGGATCTCTTGTTCGTAGAGCGAGATGGCATTTAAGCGAAGGCAAGCGCGTTTGGGAGAGCGAAGCGTGCCAGGGAAAAGAACATTGCTGCGCTTTTCTCCGGGTTTACCTCTATCCTCCATTTGCGAAACCATTCGCCTAGCTCTGTTACAGCTACCTGTAGCCGGACGCAAGCCATTTGTCGGTTGTGATCTGATGTATAGAGTGCGGTGTCATCCGCGAAGAGGGCCAACTCTACATCTGGAGTTTTGGGATGTCGCTGGTGTACAGCGTGAAGAGTAGTGGAGATAGTGCCGAGCCCTGTGGTACACCGGCTGTGAGGGGTGAGGGGACGAGCGTGTTCCCTCCACTCGAAAACGGAAGCTACGGCCTAGGAGGAAGTCTCGCAAGATGAGCACGAGTCTGTCTGGTACACCGAACTGGTACAGCTTGTAAATCAAACCGTTATGCCAGACCTTGTCGAAGGCCTTAGCTACGTCAAGGAACAGTGCGGCTGTTCCTATAGGGCGACGAGGGCGATGGGCAAAGTGGGATAGTATGTGCTCCGTGATGCGGTGCACCTGTTGAACGCATGAGTGCCTGGCACGGAATCCAAACTGCTCATCGGGTAGTAGATGTTTGCTGATGGCAAAATCTCTTAGTCTAGAGAGGATGACCCTCTCGTAAAGCTTGCTGAGTGTGCTCAGTAGGCTGATTGGGCGGTAGCTGGACGGTTTATTAGCCGGTTTTCCAGGCTTGTGAATACCGATGACGTCTGCTTCCTTCCAGATCGCGGGGAAAGAGCAGTTTGTTATGGCGGCATTGAAGATGCTCACTAAGATTATAATCAAGTGGCCGGGGAGGAGTTTTAACACGCGATTGTTAATGCCATCGATCCCTGGGGCCTTTCGTGGTTTGAGGGACTTGATCAGATCTTGCACTTCTTCCACCGTGACTGGGTCGAGTGTGGTTTCCGCTGGTAAGGAGGATCTACGTTCAACCTCGGAGTCCACCTCCGTCAGGTGTGACTGGTCGACGTTTTGTGTAGTGGGGGAGCATTGAAACTCTAGACTCTGAGCAAGGCATTCGGCTTTCTCCTCATCATCGAACGCCTCGGTGTTGTCGGCTCTTTCTAGCGCGGGTATGACAGTGAGGGTATCTGATTTGAGAGCTCTAGCCAGCTTCCAGTACGCCTGGTGAGTTGGTTCGATATCTCTCAACGTTCTGTCCCAACGTTGTTCCCTGACTTCCCGGATACGTAGTTTGACCTCACGCTCTAGTTGGCGGAGTCGGACTCTGTTGTCTTCGGTGGGATATCTGTCGTGAGCTCTGGAGGCGGCTCTCTTTTCCCTCAGCAGTACTCTCACTTCGTCCGGCAGGCATAAGTGGCGGTCATTCTCCACTGGCACCTGTCTGGACGAGTTCCGCACTGCGGATTGAAGGTGGCTGGTGAGGGCCTCGATCGCCGTCTCCGTGTCTTGGTGGGATTCGATGTGGTCCGGGATGCGGTCCAGGTCTTGTGATTCAGTTTGCCTTGAGGAGGTCCCCAAGTCTCAACCAGTCCACAGAGGTCCTAGTTTCAGATGTCTGGTCCGTCTGTTGTCCTAATTTGAGGATAACCGGGCGATGGTCCGAGTCTATATCGTCCATCGTTTCGATCGAATGGAACTGAAGAGTTACGCCCCTCAGTAATGCTAAGTCGAGAGTGTTTGGGGTCCCCCAGTCGCGGTTGGGGGGATATCGTGTGGGGGTCATGGGAGTTATTATATCAAACAAAAGATTGTCTGATATATTTATTAGGGCTCTGCCATTGGGGTTAGTGGTATTGCAATTCCACTGTTCGTGTTTACAATTCAGATCTCCGGCTATTATAACAGCTGGACCTAAGTTGAATAGGGCTTCTAGGTCTTTCTTAATAAGGGTTTTCTGGCACGCGAGGTATGCTGAGATTATGACTAGAGGTTGGTGGCCAGTCATTGCTAGTCTGCAGGCGGATACCTCCATACCTACTAGTGGTGGGGTGACTAGAGGCATGCAGTGTAGAGATCTTCTGAAATAGATCAGGTGCCGCCACCACGGCCTATCCTGTCATGTCTAGTGACCCGATAGTTAGAGATCTTTGGATCTCTTTCACTCCGGTTTCAGGAAGGTCTCCTGCACTAGTAGTATATCTACTTGATTGGTAACCAGGAAGTCATGGACCAAGTCGCGCTGGTTTCGAAGGCCGTTGGCGTTATAAGTCGCCAGAGTCAATGAGCGTGGTTTATTTCTACCTACATGCGCCATTTGTTACCGGTAACAATAATTTAACTAGGTTGTTTAGTTATAACGACCTAAGTACCTGGAGGAGGTACGCGTGATCCATTTCGATCACGAGTTGATCCCGGAGGGAGGGTTGATCAGACTCTGCAACTTGTCTCAGTTTTCGAGCCAAGAGTTGGACCTCTGCTAGGTCGAAAGGCAAGTTCTTGGCGAATTTAGTCGCCAAGGCTAAGTCCTCCGCTAAAGAGTGGTGGGGTGACGGCCCAGAAGGTGCTTTTAAAATGGGGGCGGGGGCAGGGGTTGCTGGGGGTAGGCCGGCCAAAATTGGGGCGCGTGTTCTTAGTGGAGGGAACGCTTCCGTCGTGGGAAGACCCGTCCAGTGATTTACCACTGGAGGGGGGGCCGCCACGAATACGGGTTTGTTCGGCACTTTTCTAGTGCCTTTTTGGGCGTTGCCCTTTCCGACCTTACGTTTGGGTCGGGGGGCGGCAGGACAGCCTCTGTAGTTAGCGGGGTGACCCGCTTGGCCGCAGAGAATGCAGCTCGGTGGCTCCGGGGAGTCCCGGGTGCGTGTGCACTCAGAGGTCCCGTGGTCGCCCAGGCACTTGACGCACCTGGGACGGGATTGACAATGTAGGGCAGAGTGCCCATAAAGTTGGCAACGATGACACTGCCGCAGTGTATGTTTTTCGTGTGGGCGTTCCACACGAAGGCCAGAGAGGCCACAGACCTTCTCAAGTTCGAAGATCTTTTTCCCCTCTGGGGAGAGGTCGAGGACAACCAATACTAGGTTTAGAGGAGACTTTGTTGCGTCGCCTCTGTGCATACGGTGCACTTCGTGCACCGGTACAGCTGGGACTTAAGGTCCTCGAGAATGTAGGAACACTCGATTTCCTGTGGGAGTCCGCGGATTACAGCCCGAAGGCGTTTTTCTTCCGGCAGGGCATAAGTATAGTAACCGATTTTACGGTCACATAACAAGGATGTTAGGGGAGCGGTGGTCACTTGAAGACGTGACCATAACTTTGATGCCGTGTTGGGTATCACGGGCTTCTTTATAGAGATTGCCTTACCTGGCAGCTCCTTAGCGAGTTGAAGCCAATGGGCTTTCTCGCGGATGATCAGGGGTGGCGGCGGGCGCTGTGAAGGTGGCCCAGGGCGGCTGGAAGGTGCCGCTGTTGGTTTTGTGCCCGCAGTGGGAGCGGGGTTGGGGGGACCTCCTCTGGGTCTTCCGTTTTTGGTACGATTGACGGTTATGAAACCGTCATCGTCCTCGCGATTTAAGGGGATGTTCGCGGAGGCGCGACATCCATGGGGGTGATTTCATCGGCCGGTGGAAGAGGGGCATCCCTGAGGTATTGCGGACCGTCAGGAGATAATTCGATTTCTCGACGAGAATCGATTACGCGGTGTATGGGCGATCGCGAACGCGATGTCGTCGAACTCGCGGAGCTCGATCGCGGTTGTCCCGACGCGGAACCGCGAGAAAACGAGGCGCGTGATTTTGGTGCCACGGTGGGCATCGTTGAGCGGGGGTGCGGGCGGCGGGCGCACCGGTAACACGGCGGGTACGGATGCGGGGGCGCGGGCGCTAAGGCAGAGCGCAGGTGGTCAGCGATAAGCGCGGTGGCGGGGTCGCGGGGGTGCGGTGGTCACGGCAGATGCGGGTGCGGGGGCCCTTGCACGTGTAAGGGTTTCTCGGAATTAAGTTCCGAGATAACGGACGCCATTGATTGGGACTCCGGAGTCCTCAAAAATTGGTCGAGCGCTTGAGGGAATTGCTGTCGTACAAACGACAGCAAACCTCTCAACAGCAATGGAGAGCTCCACGCCGTCCATTGTCCCTGAGGGGACGAACGATTTGGTGGAAAAACCACCTGATGACGCACTTTTCACTGCACTGTCACAGAAAAAACACAGATCGACCGGGTGAACGAACGAACACAACGAACACGAATAACGGACAGCCGAGGCGGAGCGGGAGACGTGCGCGCGCGACGAACGACAACGGGCGAATGTGTTATTTGAGTATTTGGATTCTGCGAAGTGGCAAGACGTTCGAGTGTGGGCATGCTGGCAGAGTAAAGGAGCGGCAAGGGCATCTGTTCATTGGTTTATATTACATTTCCAACTACCTTGTGGTTTAATGTAACATTTTTAAGTTACCCTGGAGAAGCAGCACAGTGGGACACAGAAGCCATGCTGCGTTCAATTCAACTCTATATATATATATATAGATAGATATATAGATACACGACCGCGAGAACCTGTAAAGCGATGAATGACGCACTTCTATTCACCCTGTATTTTGTTGGAAAATTGCATTTAAATATGATCAAGTGAAAGTCTTGTTTTTCTCGTCGACGATGTGTTAATGAAAACTATTTTAAACATTTGTTCAATTTGAGCCATATTTATTTAGTTTCAGATCCTGAAGCTATTTCCATAAAAACAGTACTTTTAAAATTCTTCTCTAATTTCTTTTTATTTTCACTTAAAAAAGACATCAACGCGTTTGAACAAGTAATAAATATTATTGCGTGTTAGTTTGTTTATTGGACTATAGATATGACACATTCTGCCACATTTTTCGTAGGGTTAGAATAGAATATTTATTATTAGACGCAATTCATAAACTTCAATTAGTGCAATCGGTGGTTTCTTCTAAACAAGTTTCTGGAAATAATTTTACCTGTAGTGATTGTAGTGTAGTGGATTACATAGGAGCTCTTTTTCCAGTTCAACGTAAATGTTGCGCGACACTCAGAGACTATAGTCACCCCTTTATGAACGACTCGGAAACATCCAAAGGCAAACCTCTTTGACTGCACCAATATTGTGGGTCGTTCTCATCCTGGCGTTTAGCGTCGGATGCATTCAGGGCGTGCGTGTCGGAGCCTCGGGTCCGTTTTTCTCAAGTGTCGTAATCTAAAAGTTAAGTGCAGTATTCGATAGGCCTCCAGATGGCAGCTCGGTCTCTTGATGGAATATTCCCCTTTCATTATACAACTAAGAAATACGCGATCAAATCCAATTATTTTCGCCACCAAATGGCATCAATCAAATAACAATGAAATTTATTGTTTCATAAAAACAGTGTCCTAACGGTGTCCTCTTTTGTCCTTTTACCACTTGTATACACTGAATACAGCCGGCTTTGCTCTCCCGCCTTTGTGCTCTAGTGGGCTAAGCGCAGAGCTCCTAGATTCCACTGGCACTGGTTAAATTAGACTGGTGATATTAAACCCGGTGCAAAAGTTACATCAATGTCTAACAAAGCAAATGAACGGGTAGTAAAATATACAGGCATTGAGCTGTACATCGTATTGTACTAATGGCGATTTCCCAGATGTAATTTTTAGTTACACTACTACGTCGTTACGTATTATGTATATGAATGAAGTGAAGTTGTCACGTAGTCTGCATGGTTCGGTGGCGTCGCGCCCCCTGGCGGCGGAACGCAAACAGAGCCGCGGCCGATAGAAAAACAAGGCACGCATATTGGCAACCGCTTCAACGACCGGCCACAAATCGAGTAGGAAAATCCCTAAATATTTTTAGCTTCCGACAATTATACGCGGTACATGTGAAGCAGCGGTCAGCGTGGATTGCGAAAATTGATTTCATGATGTTGTTTAAGGATGGCAGTCACCTGGAAAGATGTAGCTCCGAGGAGCACTTGCAAGGTTTTGAAATTGCAGTTGATTTAATGGGACCAATTCTTCTTACTTGGGTACTAGGTACTATGATGTCCACCTGAGAATGAGCTGAGCAAGATCTTTGAGAAATGGCTTCTACAGGAGTTATTATCTATGCATTATGTTCTGCATAGACAATTTTACATGCTTCACAACAGGACTTGAAAAGGTTATCAATTAACTTTAAAAAATATAGTTAATTAGTGGGCCCAGCAGACATTGTCGGGCCCTTAAAAAAATAAAATATAGAACCCGACCGCAGCGCCCTCTACCGAGTCCAATTCTGAATCTAAATCGTTCCTCTGAATACACTTGAACACACAAAAACTTCGACAAAGACAAATTCCACGTACAGTCTGTAAAAGCACATTTTATTACCTGTTGGCATTTGAACTAATTGTAATTATTTTATGATTGTCTTCTTTTGTTTACTTATTTATTGGCATACGTTTCTAGTAATGTGGAGAACAGCCTATTGTTCTATTGTACTTGTTTACGGCTGCTTGCAGACTGCATCATTAGCCAGGTGTTACGGATTATAAATACAAGCTGATTCTAGGAACTTATGTCGACGTTGCCGGGCGGGCACATTTGCATTTGTGCAGTATAAAACGATGGCCTGATGGAGAGAGGAGTTCAGTTGAGCTACAACTACGATCAAGGCGTGACGTGTGTACATTCGGAAATCTAATATTGACGGACCTTGGACGTTTTATTGAATTACAACCTTCTGCATTACGTTTGGATTTGTTGTGTTCGGTTATATTTGTACCTGTGTTATATGTGTTTGTATAGTTGTAATGATTTCTATAATAATTCTAACGGGATTTTAATTCGAGTCATGCAAACTCGTAACAGTAATTCAGAAGTGAAAAATATTTTTATATAGAAATTCTTCTTCACTTCAAGAATAACTAATAAACCAAAAAATAAATAGTTTTTACTACATCTTGAAGTCGGTGCCAACTAAATCATTAAAAAACAACCATGTACATAATAATTTGCAAAATATAGTGTTTTTTATGATTTACTTCTCACCAAATTCATGATGTTGTAGAAAATATTAAATTACATTTTTATATTCTTAGTTGTTCAAATCTGTAATTAGCCGTGTGGTTATTAGTGAACTCCATGTTTTATCTAAACTTAGAAAACTAGATTCTAATAAAGGGTGTGGTCCTGATGGCATTCCACCCTTATTTATTAAACACTGTAGTGAGGAACTAGCACTCCTCTTACTATCATATTTAACAAATCACTAACAACAGGAGTATTTCCTACGGTTTGGAAAATTGCTCAAATTATCCCAGTTCATAAATCCGGTGATAAAACACAATGTAATAACTATCGTCCAATTGGCCTATTATCTTGTTTTGCTAAATTATTTGAATCTGAATTTTACGATTACCTTTATAATCATTTAAAACCCTTACTTTCGTCTAATCAACATGGATTTGTTAAAAATAAATCAACTACGACTAACCTTTTAGAATATAAAAAATATATTTGTTCATCATTTACTACAAACATTCAAGTTGACTCAGTATATACTGACTTTTCTAAAGCTTTTGATAAAGTGGATCATCTCATGTTATGCAATAAAATTGAATCACTAGGCATACACGGTAACCTTCTCCGGTGGTTAAAATCTTATCCTAATCGTAGAAGTCAGTTAGTCACCCTTAAGGGTATTACATCTTCTCCTGTCCTGGTTACTTCTGGAGGTCCTCAAGGTTCTCATCTAGGTCCATTACTCTTTATTGCATTTGTGAATGATTTAGTTGAGGGTTTATCTTGTCCTACACTTCTGTGTGCTGATGATCTTAAAATTTATAAAACAGTTTCTAGCTTATATGATGCTATGAAACTCCAGCGAGACCTTGATATCATTTCTAATTGGTGCCAGTCAAATAAAATGTTCCTCAATGTAGAAAAATGTCATATAATTTCATTCACAAATAAAGTTAATAAGATTGAATTTAATTATTCTCTAAATAATCATACACTAAAACGCACCACATCAATAAGAGATCTTGGTATTATCTTTGATGACAAACTTACCTTTAGGGAACACTGTGACTGCATTGTGAGTAAAGGATCCAGTCTTTTAGGATTTATATGTAGGTCTACTTTTGGCTTTAAGAAACCAATGAGCTTCATTCATTTATACTGCACGCTAATTAGAAGTGTGTTGGAATATAATTCTACAATTTGGTCTTCTCATTATGCATTACTTATCGATCGCATTGAGCGCGTACAAAAGAAAGCATTGCGAATAGTTTCATATAGATATAATTTAATTCGAACTCTTAAAACGTATCCTGATCGACTGAAATATTACTCTCTGACATTCTTAGAAAATCGTAGAAGCATTTCAGACTTGTCTCTCTTCACAAAATTTTACATGGACGTATTGATTCACCCTATTTAATGTCTTTACTTAACATCAATACCAATTATCGATGTAGAAAACCAGCAGCTTTTGCCCTTCAAGTGTATCGTAATAATACTTCTTATTTCAACCATTGGTTCGAATGTGTCGCCTTTATAATGAGCTCACCAAATTAAATGCGAACATTGATACTTTTAATTCTAGTCAATTCAAGTTTGACACAATCGGGATTAATATCTGTTGATTTTTCACTAATAATTTTTATATTATTTGTTAAATGAATATGAACAACTTTCCATAGAATATCCACTTTGTCATTCGTTTAATTAGCACATAGTTTGGATTATAATCTGACCCTGTATATTACATTGTTATTGTTAATTACTAATGATTGTAATTTGTTTTGTGCTTAAATAAATAAATAAATCGATTTCTTTTTTAAAGAGTTTTTTATATAAATTGAAAAGTAAACGGTTTTCTTTAATATGTAATAACGACTGAAAAAGGTTAGATTGTTTTAATTCAGGTTGCCTGGAAGAGATTTACAATTTAGATTCAGTGAGGCCGCCTATTGTAAGTATTGCCTAGAAAATATTGTAAATATGCTTTGATATTGTAACTGTATATTTTGGCGTGCAATAAAGTGTTATATATATAGTTCGTTACATACATACGAAATGACTTACAGCATCAGAGATTCACATGAGCAACCTCCATGGTTGCTCATGTATGCTGACGATATCGCGCTGGCAGATTCGGACAGGGGGCGCGTGGTGCGACGTGTAAATGCGTGGAAGAGGTCGCTAGAGAACGGTGGTCTGAAGCTAAATGTGGCGAAGACTGAGTACTTGGTCTGCAATACTACAGATCCCACATCCGTACGCATAGGCGAAGATACGGTCGAGCGTACGGATCAGTTTAAGTACTTGGGATCTGTACTTAGTGCATCCGGGGATATCGACCACGACGTCAAGGCCCGTATCACAGCAACTTGGGCCAAGTGGCGTGAGGTGACAGGTGTCATTTGTGACCCCAAAATGCCGGTTAAATTAAAAGCACAGGTCTATAAATCCATCATTAGACCTGACCTTTTGTATCGCAGTGAATCGTGGCCTGTACTTGAGCGACACAAGCAAGAGCTGCGTGTCACGGAGATGAATATGCTGCGATGGATGATGATACTACTACTACTACACTGTTTAATCATTGTTAATATTATATTTCCATGCTTTTTTCTACAAATACATAGTAGAAATTATTTGCAACATGCAAATAACATCTAGTGCGTATTGGTCTTGTTATCCTTTGTCCAAATTATTGTTTTTACAAATATTAATGAAAGCATTAGTCCGCCCACACGTCCGTCCAACGAAACAACACGCAAGAGAACTCAAATAAGCCGAATTTATAATAAAATAAATAAAAGTTGAAATGTTTTGTGTTGTTTCACATTTCGGGCCAGAAAATGTTAATCAGATTAAAGTTAGCACTGATAACCTTTCCGAAGAGCTTATCAAAGCGGGGAATGTTTGTTTGTTCCATGTTTCCGGCGGTTTGCAAACAAATGTGCTTTTTGGGAAGGTAGCCACGATCGTATTGTTTAACATAATACATATTAGTTTTAAATAAATCAAACGTGTGAAGAGATTCATAAAGGTGGCTAAAGCAAAAGAGATGCCTCGTCTCTGCCTACCCCCTACGCTTAACAAGCGTGATAATAATACAAACAAACAAATCGGCCAGGTGCGTGTCAGTCTACACAACCTTAAAAACATTTAATGGAAAACAACTCTTATTAAAATCAATGTATTTTGTACGAATCTTTTTGGAGGAAACGATTTTCACATTTTCTAAGGTGCCTGGAAAAACGTCATGAGAGTGAAATCATACAAGCTTTCACTGAAAATACTAAATACAATTTCGAACTTTAACGCAATGAAATAAGATCTAGAAGAATATATGTCGGATCAGAATGGCGATCCAGCGAGCGATTCTTTTATTGTATTAGATTATTTATACATTTCTTGATTGTACTACCTTATAATTTATTATTAATTCAAAGAATCGAACACTCGTTTATCATCAGATAAAAGCTATCAGTCGAATAAATTATAACCTGACTAAATTCATGTCATTTTTAGTTTTGCCATGTTGCCTTCTATTCCATAGAACAGCTTCTCTTTGGTGATGGAAGAATCATCAGAATCAGAACAGGATTATAGAACGACTCGGTGGTCGTGAGGAGTAAAGCCATGAACATTCAGCTCACTGGAAGGCAAAGCTCTCGGCTTTGATTCCTGGAAAGGCAATTTTTGTAAACGGACCTCCCGTTATTTACTATGGTCTGGATGTCTGGGATCGACCTCGAGTGGTTCCTTAACATAAGCGTAACTTTCTTAATAATAACAGCCTATAAACGGACAGTATACCCGCCACGCTTGTCCAAGGCGGCTTGGCAGGTTTGACACATCGGTTATCTCGATGTGCAGGTTTCATCACGATGTTTTCCTTCACCGTTGTTAGCACGTGGTAATTGTAGCAATAAGTATATTAGGTCAGAAAAGTTTCCAAGTGGTGCATGCTTTCCGGCCAGGATTCAAACTTGCGCCCTTTTATTTTAAGAGACGAGTGCGCTACTCATTAAACTACCACGTTTTTTAAACTTTCTTTCCTTGAGATGTACAATATACCTACGTATATACAATATATATACGTATGTGTGTTGTCTGTCGATTGGTGTTGCAGTGAGATGAGGACGCGCAAGGGGGCGCCTGGCTGGACGAGGGGGGGCGTCACTCTCGCCCTCCTCCTTCTCCTTCTGCTGCTCGTCTGCTCTGCGCACGCGCTCTCCATCCCGGACAAGAGATCAGAGAGTGAGTGCCACTTCTATACATGCAAATAGACGACCGACAGACAACTTCTTCATATTTTTGATGTTTAATTTCTTTATTGTATATAATAATAATAGCTGTACCCGCAACTTGCAAAGCGTGGATTTTTTTCGCGGAACCCTAAAAAGTGCAGCCTATATTACTCCTTATACCATCAGCTATCTGCCGGTGAAAGTCCCGTCAAAATCGGCCCAGCCGTTTCTGAGATTACCCGGAACATCCAGACAGACGGATTGTCAGACAAAATTTTAAAACTTGCATTTACGGAATCTCCCGGTCCGAACTAACCCCTCTGATTTTCTTCATTCTTATTTTGACATTACAAACAGACACTTCAATTTTATTTATATTGTTACATGCTGTCAAAGATAAGCGCACAGCTGCCTGTTGTAAGCGCAGTTTATTGTCTTCCTCCCGATTTAAGGAATTCTTTTGTGTTTTGAATTTGTAATTAAGAAAAATATGCTATTGTCTTTCTACTTTTTTATAACCATTATTAGCGTCGAACTAATCCTTATTGTTATTGTTTTCGACTTTGTGGCCATTCGCAGGTGTGCAAATTACTATTTCTCGGAAACTCAGTGCGCGCGGCCAATTTCTTTGTACTGTGTAGTGAGTATAAGACAATGCTCGAATGGAGGGATGAGTAGTCAAGCGACGACTACGAAACGAGTAAGACGTTTGTAGTACTCTCGATTAGCGATATAGACGACGGACTTTGCGCGTTCGAATTGTATTGAATAGTGCAGTGTGAACTGGTTGCATCCAGTTTTATTTGTATTTGTATTATACGTGTTTGTACAGTTATAATAAATTCTATAGTAGTTCCAACGGCATTTTTAATTCGAGTCATGTAGCTCGTAACAATATGTATAAACGAGCGAGCATGCTGACAAGTCGCCATCTTAAGTTAAGATGGAACAGTCGAGGTTATGCGACAGAACTAGGTACAACTGTGTCTTCTGCGGTTGAGCGGGCTAAGCCTTTGCCGGCCTAACTCACTACAACTCAGAGGCTCCGGGTGTGATCCCTGGTATGGTAAACTAGTGGTGTGCGTGTCTGGGGTCGGCCCCAGATTAGTCTGTTGTATACATATTACCCGTAACACAAGCGTAACTTGCTTAATAAAATACAATATGTGTTTGTAAAAAAAAAACAACTATTTATAAAACATCCGCTGGAGGTATCGTATTTGAGCAATAAATTTAAAGAAAGTGAAAGAAATTGTGTTAAATTCGAAGCAGCACATTCCGAAAATGCAACATTTAGAAATGTTGTCTGTCTGTATGCCAAAACATCGTGAAAACTATTGAACGGATTGAAATGAAACTCGCCACAGAGCCAGCTTATATCCCGGAGCGACAATTACAATACTCTTTATCCCGACAAATGACGTCGTAGTGATTGCAACGCGAACGAAGTTTCGCTGATACATGCCAATATAATATATAATTATAATAATATGTTTCATATTTCTTTAATAAATGTTTATTTTGTAAGTCTTATTTAAATTTTTGCTTTAATAAATAGTTTTGTTTGTAATAACGAGTGTTGTGGTGTCAGTGTCCCCGATGCCGTTCGTGATGGGCTCGCGCTACGGCCGCTCCTCGCCCGCCAGGAGCCTCTCCCCGAGGAACGACAGGCGAGTCCAGGGAGCACAAGGCGGCCGCTTTACGTAAATCGCACTATCCATATAACAAACGTCAAAACAAATTGGAACTCATGCTATGTCTACATGACATGTGTCAATGTCGCTAAGCGATTCTCAACAAGCGGCCGCTTTGGGCCTCGAGCCATCTGACGTCCACACACAAATACATATACACCGTCAAGAGCAAACATCTCCGACAGCTTTCCTATACTTGTTCAATTGAAACATTTCTAATTCAGACAGACAGAGGTCTGTGGGTTCTGCTACCTTCTTACCAGTCTCCCGCCCTGTTACGTGTCTCTCCCCAGTTTCCTGACTGAGCATTTTTTTACAATTTCGAGAAAAGGGACATAAGACTCTGTTACTGAACTATAACAAATTGAAGGAAAGCATTCAATATTGAAATGATGTCGTTTGCTGGCAAAATAAATGTTCTCATTTTTATTTATTTTTCCTTCTTACGCTTGTTATTTGATTGACTTTGATTTGACTTTATTTAAAATTACTAACACTTACAACGACCGCCCAGTATTAAAGCCCTTCAGAAAGAAGGGAGACAACCTGCGTGCCTCTGGGCTGCACCAACTATGCGTGCTGCTAGTGCAGCCAAGTCGTGAGCCTCGCAGCAAATCTCCTGGCTTCTCTCCTTCTTGCGGCCTTCGATTATTATTTGTACACACGCGGCGCAGTATAACTGCACTTGTAGGCGAGTTGTGGCGGAAAAGAAGTGTGGGTGTCGTACGAGGGTCGACAGCAGACTGACTCCTAAAGACAAGGGTAGTCGTATGGAACGGAAGATGGCGGTTAGAAAAAGCGGGTAGTTGTGGAAATAGTTTGATAGGACAGGATTTTAAATTAAGCGGCCCGAACAATAACAAAATAGATTTATGCGCCTTGTGAACAGTCGCTAAAATAATATAATTTTGGGAAAAATCCCTTTGCTCAGGAGGTTATAATGCTTCTCGATGTTGCCAGCCATAACATAATAAAGAACAGAATTAGAAAGGTAACTACACAAGTTATACCAATGGTACCTGCTGCTAAAGTGAGGATCTGTTTGATGAGCAGGTTCTTCATGGGCGGCCGGTACGGGAAGCGGTCAGAACCCCCCTCCCTCGTGGGCCCAGCGACAGACCAGCGCCCCCCCGGGGCCGGGGGGGCGCTGGTCTGTCGCTACACCGGCGTCTACCCTCTCTACCGGTGCCTCCCGAGGATCAAGCAGGACCACTTCGACAAGCGGTATGTTGAAGTTATATTGGAAGACGTAGAGGTAGAGGCAAGCAGACTTCTCCCTGACCATGAGTTAGTACGTACAGTTTTACACAGCTAATAATTCCTCCCGATGTACCTGCGCAGTATACCAATTTTGATAGCGCACCGCAGTGCGCGAATCGTGTAAGCGGGACTGGGCTAAAAATGCATAACAAACAACGCTCTGCCTTTTGCGCTTGCGAATAAAGTTCAATATAGGTTGTTTATATGTCTGCACTTTTCGAAAACTGCAGATGGGTATTATGAATTGTGTAAAACCGTAAATGATGGTAAGTTTATGGGGTGTTTTATTGCGAGCGTACAGCAGACAGGTTAACGACCCACCTGATGGAAAGCGGTCACTCGCCGTCGCCTATGTGCATTTGGAACACTGAAGGTGCTACCAACGTGCACGTTGCCGGAACGCAACCGAGGTTGTTATGGCGGCATACTCGCCAGGGGTCAAATTCCTGACGGAGAAAGAGGGGACCCGTGGCGGGGACGCATGTCAGCAGAAATGAAAACAAGTGTAGGGTGGCAGGGGTGCCAACCAGCTGGGTTACATCATTATCACCATCGTACATTTTGGATCATTTTTTTACTTTTCATCCGTGCAGGAACGGAGAAAGAGTACAATTGCCTGCGTTGGGGCGGCCTGTCGTAAGAGGCGACAAAACAAACCACACTCAGGTGCTAGGGTATTTGTCCGTCTGGATGGCTACCACCCCTGGTCTAGCATGCCGCCATAACCACTTGAGTTAAGAGAGCAGCAGCGTATTTGTAGCACCTTTGAGGTTGCAAATGTCTCTAGGCGATGGTAACCGCTTTCCATCAGGTGGGCCATATGCCTTTTTCACTGGTTAGATTTACTTGATTATAATGCAAATAATGTTACGAACTGAACCTTTTTAATCGATTTTAGCGATGTTACACTCTGGTCTGAGTCCGGTTCGTTTGGTTGGCAGGAAAGCCGACGCGGACAGCGGGCCCGGCGAACAAGTGTAAACGAACAGCGAATCCTCACCACTCCAGCACCACAGCGAGGCACCCCCCAACGATCGACAACGCACCCTGTGATCTCCTAATCTAGTCAATTTGCATTTGCGACATATCCTTAATTAATACACTTGTTTACTATTATTTCTATGCAAATGTCTGTCTATTCCATAAATTATTTAACAATTGAACATAATATAATATACCATCCACGAGTACAGGCTTTAGCGGAAGACCAGCGCTGGTTGATTCCACCAGCATCATTTTCAGTTTTATTTTGTATGTAGTTCTAAACAAATACTCTTTCTTCTTCTTCAAACTAATCAAATTGGTTTTGCCAGTTTCGATTGTCTCCAAGACAATTGTTATGGCTAGTGGACTATGCTTAAATGAGACCGAGTACTCCAACAAGCAGTCGCCTCACAGTTCTTATCTAAGCAAATCAAGAACACTTTGTCAATCTAAGTAATACTGTTATAATCTTTATCCGATAGGACAGGGGCCCAATTCTGCTATTTCAATATGTTGGCTGTGCAAAGATATTGGAAGCAGGTTTGTTTCTACTAAAGCCATAGCGATTGGTATCACCAGCGAGAGTTTTCAGCGCCAACCTCCAGCAACGGCCACGACATGTAAGACAGACTTGGCTTATGTCTGCGATAATATAAGACGTTTGTGATGAATACTTAGTTGTGGTAGCTTAGAATATTTAAGCTAATTTATCGCTTATAAATATTTATTTATTTCTTTATGGAAAACCTACAGCTAAAAATACTTAAGCTAATTTGATCAGATAACTACAATTAACAAAAGAAAGCCAATGACAGGTTTTCACGAATAAGTTATCGGTTAAAAGTAACATGCAGACGTGTCACTGTTGAAAAATTTAAAGCTTAGACTGATTGCAAATTTCAAAAAGTCATCGTATTTACTTACATTACTTAAATAATTACTTGCATGTAATTAATATTTATAGAAATAGAATGACACGCCATTGAAATTAACAGAGTACTGAAATCGAGAAAACCACGATTGAGACGATAGTGTCCGGCGATTTTGACGAGATAGTAATAGCAGAATTGGCCCCCAGTATGGGTGACACATCCATAGAACGTAACTTGTAGCGTTATCGTCAACCTTCCTACGAAAGAAATATGAATTATATAAAAGCATATTTAATCCTGTTATTTATACTCAGGAATAAGATGTTTATTTCTCTATTTACGTACTTTCTCCCAAACCACTATTCAATTCGAAACAATAATTGGCTGATTAAGAAAAATCGAGAAGTAGACTACGATTATTCTTGAGTTTTTCAATTGTTCAAAGCATGTTTACCTTCTATGCCTTACTAAATATTCACTCGCTTTATCTTAACCACTGACCGATGACATTCGACATACAAATCCATACTTATATATATGAAACAACAAAAATTAACTAAAACAATGGATAGTAAGATAAATACTATAAAAACCTGGTTTGCATTTGTCGGTGGCGCCCAGAATGGCGTCCAGAATGGCGCCTCTGGGCGTCAAGTCCCAAGTAAGCGTAACGAGGCTGGAATTACGATTACTTAGGACTAACATTTTTAACATAATGTCTTCATTGTAATAGTTAAGCATACGCAGTTATATCTATATAAAACCACTTGCCACCAGGTGGGAGGTGGGATGGTTAGTTCTATTTTCATTATGCTTCATTCGGTCATTTACCGTCTTATTCATATCGAGTTAGAATAAGTCCGTAGGCTTCTTTAAGGTTCTTAAAGAAGCGTTCAAACTTACTCTTAACTCAATATGAATAAGACAGTTAGTGGTGAATAAAAACAAACAGAGTTAGGGCCGTCTTGTCTTAATCACATTCTGCGGAAATCTGACTTTATTTATTCCCTTTTTAGGATTCCGCAGCGATTTTGGTAAAAAACGGAAGCCCTGCGTTTTCGCCATAATACGTATGATAGTGTGTAGGTGTAAGGGTATCGGTTTGCGCCCCCTAGGGCTTTGCGCCCGGTGCCCGCGCCCCTTGCGCCCCCGGGCTGAGACGGCCCTGAACCGAGTTACTTTCATATTGTATTCCATTTCGTAAAAAATATTTTGAAACCGAAATGTCATTTTTTATAAAATGACTACTTTTTAGAGATTATAATGAACATAATTTGTAAGTTTAGCTATAGTTAAGACGTGGATGATTTATAATAGTGATTATTACTACATACGAATAAGTACGGGTCGGTTGCAAACATCAATAAACGTAGTTGATCTCTGATTGCGTGTTTTTCTTCTCATTCCCTATTACCTTATTTCATAAGTTCGAATATATCAGCAGATGAAGAATTCGCTGTCGTTAACATTATCCCGCGGGAATCGTACATGTTTCTGGGATAGAAAGTAGACTATGTGCTATTCCAGACTGTAATCTATCTCTGTGCTAAATTTCATCCAGATCCTGATTAAATCAAACTAGTAAGGAAAGGGTAGAAATTGCAACACGAGAGATATTTAATGAATATATTAAATTTACACCATTATATGTTGAAGGAAAATTATTGTGACAAAGTCAAAAATCAATTGTTTGTTGGTGTTGCCAACAATCCTTTCAGCCGTTTTAACGTGATGGACCAACAAACACCAATCCAAACTTAAGCATCTGTAATATTAATAGATCTACCAATTAGTTTCCCCTAGTTGGTACATCTATTTTACTTATATAAGCCTTTATTTTATACATAAATCTTTCTTGGAAAAATATCTATGTGATGGTGAAGTCCGCTTTAAAAGAAATGTATAAAGAAGATGGCGTCGTAGCAAACAGAACTCTACAAAAAGTAAGAAAGAAAAACAATGCGTCGTAATAGTGACGAGTTTAAACAAAAATTCATATTATAACAATGCGACGATATTATAACTATAATGACAATAACATTAACATGACTCCATAAACTCCTAAGAAAGAGAGATATATATCTCTCTTTCTCTTTCTCCTAACAAGTTTTAATTTGAAATAATTTGTCATTTGAGGGGATGAAGATATTACGCACTGTTATATCGGAAGCGCCGAAGAGCGTTTTAAAGAGAAACTTTTTCCAAATTAACACTGTTTAATTACAATCAATTTAAAATATACACTTTTGAATAAATTAGACAATTGAATTTGAATGCCGATTAGAAAATGAACAGAAATTGGAACAGAGGTCCGATCAGGACGGAGGATGGAGATGAACTGTCTGTCGGTTGAAACCGTTGGTGAGATCTGCCGAGCGAAACAGGATAGGAACACGATCCTTGGATCATGTTTCTTTATATTTTTGTTATTTCCTTTCAACGGACGGTTTAACGGTACGTAGTCAAATTAATACAATAGTTTGTTCATCATTTTCCGATCTTTCCCCCAATGGTAACATATCTCGTTATCCACTCATGCCTCGAGTTATTATTGTTACGTGCGAGCGGGGTTCGCGCTTAGGATTGGAAGGAAACACCAGTTTTAACTAACGCTTTTATTGAGTTGCACAGCCGCGCGTGATTCCACTCTGCAGGGTTGCCGACGATAAGATGTCTCACTCACAATACCGTCGCCGATATTGCGTAGAGACACCTTCTGCTGCTGCAGGGTTCAGCACAGAATTTACCGCGCGTAGCTCGCCTCTGGACCTACGCGAAACTCCTCTTTCACTAAACTTGTCACTGAATCCACCACTTAACTCGTCACTGTCTTCTATTAAACTTTTCTTCCAACTCTTCCGTACCGCACTTGTCGCTTCGCTGTCTTGAACTGAACTCAACTCTAAACTGCCCGGTAGGCGCGCCTTACGCTACTTATATACCCGGAAGAATCTTCTGGAACCCATAATTTCGTTATTCTTTTATTCACCATCTGTCCCTTTCTAAACATCTATCTATCTATCTATCTCTGCCTTTTCCTTCCCGAACTTTCTATTCTAGAACTTTCGTTTATCGCCTATCCCTTTCCTACATGTATCTGTCCTTGTCTTTTCTTTCCAGAATCTTCTAGCTTTTTCTAAAATGTCTTAAACTAACTAGATGGTTCCACAATCATTCGCCACACTAGTGATAATGCGGCACGTACATTTCTCGCCAATTAAGAGCATGTAATAACCAGAATACGTAACTAACATAAATAGACATCGATAGTGTCTGTTTGTGATGCCGCACGGCGCCGTCGCAATTGGAGTTGCGTTAAAGCAATTACCCGAAGAGGCTGTTCTGAGGAGAAGAGCGCACTTCTCGCACTCGAAGCGGATTATTTAGTTACTAACAAACGTGTTGTTGTTTCAAACTGATGTGGAATTATTATCCTAAGTTTAAATACGAATAAGAGTTTGGCGATTTGCTACGCTTTCACGGGAAAACTATTGGATGCTTTTTGCTGAAATCTGGACAAAGGACACTTTTCAACCCAAAAATGGGATACATTCCGAGATAACATTAAGTAGTACCTTTTTTATATGAAAATTATGAAATGGCAACATTCAACATTGGATGTTCATGGAACGATTACTATGAATAATAAACGAGTTTTTGTATGAATAAGACTTAGTCTGTAAGTTAATTTTTGTATTGGTATATAAAAAGAGTTATCTAGCTATCTATCTCAAATTTCCGGGAACGATTAGCGTGTAGATTTAAAAGCCAGTATAATGCAACCTGCGTGAATCGGTTGCCTTATAAATAAAGCATACTCTTTTGAAGTACACACCCGTTTAGGAGCCGATCATCAAAACCATTAGGAACCAAACCCAGCAAAAAAACAACTGTCAGACCTCAAGACACCGTGAGCTCTTTTTGTGTGCACCAAAACACAAACCAACTCGATTGACGATTTCTCTTTTAATTTTCCCTCTCAGCCATTTTAATATTGTGGCGAATGATGGTGGAACCGTCTAGTTGGTTTAAGAACTTTTAGAAAAAAGCTAGAAAATTCTGGAAGGAAAAGACAAGGACGGATATATTTTAGAAAGGAATAGACGATGAACGAAAGTTCTAGAATAGAAAGTTCGGGAAGGAAAAGACAGAGATAGATAGATAGATGTTTAGAAAGGGACAGATAGCGAATAAAAGAATAACGAAATTATGGGTTCCAGAAGATTCTTCCGGGTATATAAGCGGCGTAAGGCGCACCTACCGGGCAGTTTAGAGTTGAGTTCAGGTCAAGAGAAGACGGTGACGTGTTCAGTGGTGAATTTAGTGAAAAATGTAGTGGACAGTTTAGTGAAGGAGGAGTTTCGCGTAGTTTAGAAGGAGGTCCAGAGGCGAGCTACGCGCGGTAAATTCTGTGCTGAACCCTGCAGCAGCAGAAGGTGTCTCTATGCAATATCGGCGACGTTATTGTGAATGAGATATCTTATCGTCGGACCAGTGCATCGTTAGTCGTGCGTATAGGGCAACCCTGTGGAGAGGTATTACGCACGGCTGTGTAAGTCAATAAAAGCGTTTATTTAAAAACTGGTGTTTCCTTCCAATCCTAAGTGCGTACCCCGCTCGCACGTAACAATATTATATAAAATTATTAGAGCTAAGCGTTTTGTTGAAACTCTTCAACAACTCTTCTTGCGCCGCTTCTTCTCTTCGAGCCACAACATGTTGCGAAGCGGTGGTAAATTGGATTATCCTCCCGTAGAGTAAATAATGACCATAAACAAAAATGAAAACTAATTAAAACGGACAAGTAGGGGTAGGCTAAACGAAAACTTTAACATTACTCCTTGACGCTTGACATCTTTGTCTTCCGTGATCACGGCTACTGGAAAGTGGCCGAAATGTCGAAATAAAAAAATCAAATGAATAAAGTTCGGCATTTAAAACCGTTAAAACGTAATTTTCATTGCAGATACTGTATGAATGTGAACTGTAATAATTAATATTGTTACGATCTAGGCGCCGACAAAGACAAATTCACACCTGCAGCCCTGTAAAAACACATTTTATTACCTTTTCGGCATTTGGATTTCTTTTGTTTACGTTGTGTTTAAAATTGGTGATTAGAAAACAGCCCATTGTGTATTGTAATATTTTATGGCAGTCATTAGCCAAGTGTGCGGGTTACGATTTCTAAGAAAATGCCTCGACGCTTGCCGGGCAGACATAATTGCATTTCTGCAATATAAAGCAATGGCCCGATTGAGGAAGGGGCAGTCGAGCGATAACCACAAGCGAAGCAAGACTTGTGTATATTCGTTAATCTGTTTAGTGACGGACTTTGCGCGTGTATTTGAATTACGATTTCCTGCATTACGTTTGGACTTATTGTGTTCGGTTATATTTGTACCTGTGTTATAATACGTGTTTGTATGGTTCTAATTTTCACTTTAATTCGAGTCCTGCAACTCGTAACAATGTATTCAATTGTATTTACAAAACTAAAGGTACCAATCAATATATCAGATCAATCTGTCAACAGAAAGAGGGTAAAATTTCAATTACTAAATTTGACTCTAAAAACAACAACAAAAAGACAAACTAATATAAATCGAGCCGCTTAAAATGGCTTTTTTGTAGATTTAACTTTTTACTAGTTTCAACAGATTTGTTACTATTCCCAAGGGAGTCCTGTAATCGTTCATTGACAACAAGTGCTCGTATGGAAGTCTCAGTCCGTTGCACTTTTAATTCATTAGAATATTAATAATTACGCTACTCTCGTCTTTCAAGAGATTAATTAATTAGGTACAGTTCTTATAATATTATTAATTGATGCAAAACCGTCCTTTGGAGGGATTCGACTTTAAAACAATATCCCGTAACCATTAGAAAATATTTCCCAATAATCACGGGAGAGATATTGAACACTTTGATTCTTTTTATTGAATGAGTTCAGCAGACAGGCCGACGGCCCACCTGATGGAAAGCGATACCGTTGCCCATGGACATTTATAACACCGAAGCTGCTATCAATGTGCTGCCGCTCTCTAAAGGGGGACTGGAACCTGGCAACTCCTCAAGGTTGTTATGGCGGCATAATCCAGACCAGGGGTGGTAGCCATCCAGGCGGTCAAATACCCTATTTGGCTGGGGGTTGTTTTGTCGCCTCTTACGACAAGCCGCCCGGCCGCAGGAATTTGTATTCTTTCTCCACTCCTGCACGGATAGATACTGAAATTTGTACATATTCTGTTTTTAATACGAAGCTAGTAAACAGGCCGATGGCTGAGCTCGTGGAAAGTAGTCACCGTTGTTTATAGACGCTCGCAACACCACGTGCCAGCCTTTGGGATGGAATGAAAAGGTATAAGCTCTTCATCCAAAAGAGCCAAATATAGACGATACAAAATTGAAGTTTATTCAAAAAGCCATTTTTTAAACTTAGTTTTGCTTTATATAATATTTCGGAGGGTAGCAATACCACAAAGATACAGAAAAATAAAATTGAAGTTTCTGTTTGTAATGTTTCAATAAAAATGTGAAAAATATCAGAGGGGATAATTTTTTGAATTTTTCTGTCAGTCTGTATGTTCAAGCTAATCTTTGAAATGGCTGGACCGATTTTGACGGGACTTTCACTGGCAAATAGCTGATGTTATAAGGAGTAACTTAAACTACAGTTTTTTAGGGTTCCGCGAAAAAAATTTAAATGTATTGTTTTAGTATCATTTTTTTAAATTATCAGCAGACAAATTTATTTTTTACGGCACGCGTATTGTATATCCCCAAATTAAGCAATTTACGCTTATGTTATGGGTAATATACAACGGACTGCTAAGGGGTCGATCCCAAACACCCAGACTATAGTAAATAACAGAGAATCCTACCCGGAGAAGCCGAACCTTTGCGTTGCAGTGAGGTGGGCCGGCAAAGACTTAGCCCGCTCAACCACAGAGGCCGTCTAATTGCGCGTACGAAGCCGCGCGCACAGCTAGTAATACACATGCTTACGAGTTACTGTCCGCACTGTTGCTGATTTCTCAAAATGTGCCTTTTTTCTGTAGGTTTGCGTTTCAGAAATGTTTACTCATCCAAGTAATAAAGAACCTGCTCTTGACGATTGTTCTTCATCGGAAGACGGACTACTGGCTCTGCAGTCATTAGCAGTAACGAAATACTGGACTACTGGAAAAGATGGAGGATGTCATAAAGTGGAGTTTCTCTAACCATCTTTCTGCTGCTTTTCCTTCCTTCAAGCAACGTGCACACCGAAGCAGTGCCGGCCGCGCGATCGAGTATGTCCATGTCGTGATATAATACCTTCAACGAACCGGGACGCATGGCCGCTTTCTGTCTCATATATAGTATTTTTATTTTATTACTTCTTTTTAATTGATAATAATCGTAGAATTTCTATCTAATATATAAAATTCTCGTGTCGCAGTGTTTGTAACACCTTCGTAAGATCGCCGGCAGGGGCTGGATGAGGTCTACGTCCAGTGGACTGAAATTAGCTGAAGAAGAAGAAGAAGAGTGTTTGTAACAAAACTCCTCCGAAACGGCTAAACCGATTCTAATGAAATTTTGTGTGTGTATTTAGAAGGTCTGAGAATAGGATGTAAACTATTTTTCATACCCCAAGTGATAAGGATAGTCCACTAAAAAACACATATGGTTGTGTCACGATTTAGGTGAATCATTTTTGTATGTGTTCAAGTGGGTCCCGGGATGATTTAGACTCAAATTTGAAACAGGTAGGTGGCACTGCAATCAGATTCCAGGATTTAGGTGTATTTCTTTTGTGTGTGTTCAAGTGGGTCCCGAAATAGTTTAGACTCACGATTGGAGCCGGCAGGTGGCGTCGCTAAAGTCCTCTTAAACGATGGGCCTGATTTTGATGACATTTTTTGTTTGCTCAAGTGGATTCGAGTATAGTTTAGATTAACATTTGGTCCCGGTAGATGGCACTGCAACCGGGTTCTAGATTTTTGTTTTTTAAAGGCAGAACAACGTCTGCCGGGTACAGCAAGTAATATTATACAATTCTAAACATGCCTTGTCTGTATACTGAAACTATTAAAAAAAAACACTTGGAATAGACTATATCAACGATGAAGATCACGATGCAATTTTTTTTTATTTCTTGTCTGTTTGTCTGTTCGGGATTCACGTAAAAACTATTGGGCCGATTTCGATTCCGTTTTCGCTAATCGACAGTATATTCTTAGACTTAAAATCTGAGCCACTTTTTAGCCTGGAAATCCGGCGGAAATTTGCCTAGGAGTTACTTAAAATGGTCAGATCAAAAAAATATATATTTCATTGTTATTTTATTCACTGCTCGATAACAAATTTTAGAACGCTAACAATTTTTATGTAATGAAATGTGTGATATTTTTAAACTGGGAAAGCCGCGGGAATGTTCCCGGGAGCGGGAGCGGAGCGGGAGCGTGAGCGGTTTGCACTTGTTCGAGTGCATAAAAGTTAGCTTACTCCGACACAGTCTTCACTAAAACGATAGCTGCGGTACATTTTGCCCGAGAATCCTGCGGGAATTTCAAGTCAAGCGTGAACCAAGTCGCGTGTATGTCCTAGTATTACTATATATCGTGTCGTTTATATGATTATTGAAACAGCAATTTTATTTAATACTTTCGTGAATATATATTATTACGAGTTGCAGGACTCGAATTAAAATGCCGTTAGAATTATTATAGACTTTATTAGAACTATACAAACACGTATAACACAGGTACAAATATAACTGGAGACAACCAGTCCAAACGTAATGCACAGTTCAATAACACGCGCAAAATCCGTCACTAAATAGATTACCGAATGTACATTATTGCTCGACTAACTCATCTCTCAATTGAGGCATTGCTTTATACTGTACAAATACAATATGTCTGCTCGACTGCGTAGAATGCATTTCTGAGAATCACACCTGGCTAATGATAATGACTACCATAAAAGATTAAAATACACAATGGGCAGTTTATCTAATCACAAATTTTCAACACAAAGTAAACAAAAATAGTCCAAATGCCGAAAAGGTAATAAAATGTCTACTGTATGTTCAGGTTGTAACAATATGAAGACTTCAGAGAAAAAGATGAACTTGTCCCTGTTTTTCGAAACTAATCTGTGAATGCGATTTTGTAGGGAATTTTCCAGATCACCGGGTTTGTCAGTGCCATAATATGTCCTTTTTCCTTGTAAAATCTAACTTAGGATAGTTTTTAATATTTTTATGCTTGACACCTTTTTGATTTTGAAGTGATTCGACTTATATTTTAGTTTTATTAAGAAATTTATGCGTTTCCGAATCACAAGGTTCCAGACTTCAAAATGAGACTTCTCAAAATCAATGTTGCTTGACAAGTTCGTCTTTTCTCCTGCGTTTTCATATGAATAATGAATATTCAGCAGATAATTATGAACACAAAGTCGAGAAACGAAGTACTTCAGGTTACAATAATATAGTTAGTGCTTCGGAGTAACAGAAATGCTTCGTCAAAAGAAACTACAGGAAGAAAAGCCTCCAGCTCCGTCGAGATGTCGCCAAACATCCTTCCGGCGACAAACAAACAGTACAACCGATCACTGGTTCATTATGGACGCCCTACACACCGTACACAAGTCATAACTCGTAACACATAGTTTAAAAAAAACTTCGAATCCAAATGTCTGCAGGTTCTTCAAAATCTCATTTTTAGTGCTCTGACGTTACTCGTCTGTGGAAACGGTCCTATTGTCTGTCTACCAGAATTGATGGTTATACTGGAAAATGATACTACGGGGTTGTGTTAACTCTTGCACACTTTCAGCTCACTTTCTTTCTCTTTGTAGAATTACAAAAGCTAGTAAGTACTTCCCAAGAAATTTCACTAAATCATAAGTATTTATTAAGCTTATTGGGAGCAATATTTCGATATAGTTTTTACATGTTTTAATAAACACAATACATAAGCAAAAGCTTAGCAAGACAATGAATGCACGAACATTTATTTAAGAAAACAAAGCCAGTTGCCAGGTTTTGAGATTGGACAGCTGATGTGCTTTTTAACATTTTTACTCATTATCACGACCCTCGTGTTCTGAGACGCTGTAATACATAGCCAACCACGTGTTTCATGTTATTTCCTTTGCAGTTTAAAATATCTGCAATTGTTTTTACTGGTTGTGTTCATTGTTAACTGTCATTCGCTTTTGTTATGTTATCACGATATTTTGCTTTACGATTTGTTATATTTAGTTGTTTAAAATTATACTAATTACCGTAATTAACTATCTTTTTTGATTGGTAAAGTACAGCAGACAGGCTGACGGTACACCTGATGGAGAGTGATTTCTTACATTGTAACAAAGCTTACTCCTGTAAAGAATTATATTATTTCTTGACATAAAAGTTTGTGAGTTCATCTCTGTTACCGGCAGTACTACTACATATACATATTGTTATTTATTTTGTGATAATCGATTCATTTTGAAAGCAGTGATAAAACAACAAACCTAATAGAACAAGAATGAGGTGTTTATTAAGCATTCAATTGCTAAATACATTGTAAAATACAGTGCATTGTAAATGTGTCCAAGCAGGTAAAAGTGCGAGCCAGGACGAGCCGCGGAGGGAGTGGGCCCAGACATTGGCTTACTTTTGACTCTCAACAACTATTTGCGCGAAGAAAATAACGGATTAGAGAAAAACAACACTGTGTTTACTCAAACACTCGTGTAATATTTATTTGACGATTAATTGCTTTTTCTATTTATTTAGTAACGATGCTCTTAGAATGATCTATATTTGTTTGTTGACTCCCAAAACGATAAAACACGTTTTTCCCTAAAAAGCAAATACCTACAATTAATTCACAGACAATGATTTGTATTATATTTCTGTATACAAAAAATATAGTGTCTGTCTTTAATACATTCACTGCGGCAGCGCAAAATCAAAATTTGCCAAGTTTGATGTAGTGGCTTTAATACATTCACTGCGGCAGCGCAAAATCAAAACTTGCCAAGTTTGATGTAGTGGCTTTAATACATTCACTGCGGCAGCGCAAAATCAAAACTTGCCAAGTTTGATGTAGTGGCTTTAATACATTCACTGCGGCAGCGCAAAAACAAAACTTGCCAAGTTTGATGTAGTGGCTTTAATACATTCACTGCGGCAGCGCAAAATCAAAACTTGCCAAGTTTGATGTAGTGGCTTTAATACATTCACCGCGGCAGCGCAAAAACAAAACTTGCCAAGTTTGATGTAGTGGCTTTAATACATTCACGGCGGCAGCGCAAAAACAAAACTTGCCAAGTTTGATGTAGTGGCTTTAATACATTCACGGCGGCAGCGCAAAATCAAAACTTGCCAAGTTTGATGTAGTGGCTTTAATATTAGGTTGGGGAAAAAGTTTCTTCGCATTTGATATAAAAATTCAAAAGGTTTTTTTATAAAGTTTATTTACATTTGACTAAAGTATGTGGGTGCCATTTTGTTGGATAACTTTTTGCCATCTTGTAGGTAGGGACGTGATCCCATTGCTACAAAAAATTTGTGGCTTCTGATCAAAAACTGCGACAAGTGGTTTTGGCAGTCCTCTCGTGATGTTAACCTGACACTGCCTAAAAAATTCTGCAAAGACCGAAACAGGTGAAAATCTGAAGGTGCAAGGTCAGGACTATACGGCGGATGCATTAACACCTCCCAGCCAAACTCTCGTAATTTTTGATGAGTGGCTAAAGATGTGTGAAGTCTAGCGTTATCATGGTAAAAAAACCACACACCTTCTATTGATTAATTCCGGCCGCTTTCTCTCAACTTTTTGCTTTATCTCATCAGTTGTTCGCAGTACAGTTCAGAATCGATGGTCCTGTCAGGCGGTAACACCTCATAATGAATAATGCCCTTCCAATCCCACCATAAACAAAGCGACACCTTGTTGCGAGTTAACCCGGGTTTCTCCACAGTCTGTGAAGCATGATCTGCCTTTGACCACGATCTTTTTCGCAGGTTCTTGTCGTACGTGATCCACTTTTCATCACCAGTTATCAGCTTCTTCAAAAATGGTTCGGTTTCATTACGTCGTAATAAAGAATCACAAATGAGTACACGGTTCATAAGGTTTCTTTCAGTGAGCTCATGAGGCACCCAAATATCGAGCTTTTTTTGTACCCGGCCTTTTTCAAATGCGCCAAAACCGTTTTGTGGTCAATTCCCAGTTCTCCAGTTACATCGTAACTACTAATATGCCGATCTTGCTCCACTTTTTCAAAAATGGCATCATTTTTGTCCGTAACAGGGCGACCAGAGCGACGTGCGTCTTTGATATCAAAATTTCCGAATTGAAAACGCTTAAACCAAATTTGCGCTACTCTCACAGATACTGCATTAGGTTCATAAACATCACAATTTTTTTTTTTTGCGGCTTGTGTTGCATTTTCACCTTTGTTGTAGTAAAATTTTAAAATGTATCGAATTTCTTCATTAGATTCACTCATTTTAACAATAAGAAAAACAAATGAAAATCCCACATTTTCCTAATTTGAATTTGGAATTGTCTTCTTTAAAATTAAAACTTTTTAATGATACCAAAACCAGCCAGATACAAATGGTGCCAAAGAGATCTTATTACAAGTTCATACATACTATATGCGAAAAGATTTTTTCCCGAACCTATTACATTCACCGCGGCAGCGCAAAAACAAAACTTGCCAAGTTTGATGTAGTGGCTTTAATACATTTACTGCGGCAGCGCAAAAACAAAACTTGCCATATTTTCTCGCATTAAGAAAGCCAGATTTGCGGTACGACTTTTATTTTCCCGTATTTCCTGTCTTCAAAGGTTCATAAGCTCGTGGAAAGTAAATGCTTATAAAATTTATCGAATTCAAAAACAGATTACATCCTCGAGTAAACATAGCTTCCGTCGCACAGGGTTAAACATATTTTATGAAAGAATATCAAAAATAAAATTAGACATAGACAACACTTTATTGTTCACCAAAACAAAAAATGCACAAGACAATAGTTACTTGGTGAAAGAACAGGCGGCCTTATCGCTGAAGGCGACCTCTTCCAGGCAACCTGACTCAAAGGAAATTCTTAAATTATCTCTAATTATTACGCAACACAGAAAAAGGAAAATAAAAATGATATACATGGACAACAGATTACAGTCTATTGGAAACTAGCACATATATTATTGTGTAAGACTAACATAATGATTCCTAGGTGAATTTTTATATGGCAAAAGATTTAGCTTTCCTGACGTCAAAATTGAAAGTTAATTAAATTATATTTTAATTTTAATTATATATAAAACTCGCTCCCGCACCGGAAGTAAGACGACGATAATCTCTTGAGCACGTCATTGTTCGTAACCACGTTGTTTAATGGCCCTTGCTAGATCATTTATTTGAATTGATTTATCAAATATTTTAGATCATTCAGTATAATTAACCTCCTAGCGCTCACAGTCCTGAAAAAGTTCTTCTATGAAATAGTGAATAAAGCCAAATCCAATTTCATCGAATAAAGACCTAGGGCACTATTTTAAGTACCCCTACTTTAAGTATGCTGCTAGTTTCAATTTATTGCCTTTCTATAAAGTAGAGTATCCAAACACATGTCCGAGGCTTCTTTTGAGAGTGACCAAGCAAAAGTGCCAACAAAAAAAAAGAATTTGTCTTTCTTGACTTAACATCGAACAAGATCGTCGAGTGTGAAAATATTCTTAATTTATTCATGAAATCTTTACGATTTGTGTTCATATGTTTATCAAAAATAGGTGCTTATATTTTATATTTGTTGTTTACATGACAACTTTATATGGATCTGAGATATAGTGGAGATTATATTAATTCTAAATTTAAGACCTTTTAATAGACCTTTGGATTAATAAGGACCTTAATGATTGTTTCAAATGTTTTAAATGAATAATAATATATTAATTTTTCTATTAATTTTAAAGGAACTTTTTGTTTATTAAATTGGTTTTTAAGTTTAATTTCATTTTTGATATTTTTGAAGCTAGTTGAAAAAAATGTATGTTCTAAGAAATATTTTGTTTTAAGTTTAGTGCTTTTAAACCAAAGGCCTATCAAAAGGTTATTTATTTTTGTCCTGTTTTCTCTTGTCTCCATTCACTTGAGAGAAGAAAAAAAATCATACTTGTGAGGTTACTTACTGTAAAGCACAATTTTTAAAGTTCAAAGTCTTGGATTTTCGTCATTGAAACCTTTTTTAAGGACTTTGGGCATTTAATTCAAGCAAGCATTGCAAAACCTGGGTGTAAGGAGGTTAATTGTCATTATTGTTATCATTTTTACGACGCAAAGCCATTCTGGAATTGATTATCTTGGTTACAACTCTTTAGGTTCTCTCTTATTTTGGATTTGTATAGTACATTAATACTAACAACAACATTATCATCATCTAAACGTTAAATCCCGGTTGCGTTCGCTTTGGCACTTAAGGTCCGCTTTTCTACGTTTTCTTCTCCCTGCGCGTTGTATTCGCCATCTGTTGTTGTGAGACTGTTGGTACTCCTGCCATTCTTCACGACGTCAGCCCAGCATTTGTTGGGCCTACCCCTACGACAAGATGCCGGCGAAGGCGGCATGCTTAGACATTTGTTCTCCATGTAACAAGACGAAAACTAATATTAACATCCACACGTGTATCACAATCGGCTAATTAGATTACGGGTGATGTGGGCCAGCGCCGACACCTTCTGACGTGATGCGAACAGACGCCAAGATCCGTCACTTTGACGAATCTGCCGCAGCTGAGATAGTTGTTATATGGTTCATACAACATGCGTTGTAGGGACATTTATATGTGTGTGATTATACCAATGTGTGTATATGTATCTAACATTTTTAAGAGACACTAAGAGACGCAACCTGATCTTACGTACAATAGCATGCGACGATAGATGGACAATAGACTTGAGGATTTCGAAGGAGCTTCCATTTTGGGCAAATGAGTACAGAACTATGATATCTGAATTGCACGACATGTGCCCAACATGCTGACATAATTACTTAATTATTTTTCATTAATAAATAAACTTTTTTTTATAAAGTTTTTCAATTGCCCAATCGGTTCTTCAGATGATTAGATCATCATCACGTGATGCCTTCTTTTAAGTCTTTCCCTCACTGCTCAGGATCGCGACTTTGATGGCAGTGAATAATCGCTCTCCTCCACCGAGGTAGTTCACGAGGACCGAACTTATGGTTATGTCCAGCTACTCAACAACCTGGTAAATACACCCATTTGGATATCTACTACAAGATCCTAAAGCGTAGGGATCTTTCGCCATGACCACAACTCTTTCCATATTGTGTGGGTTCTCGCGGGCTACGTGACCAAAGTACTTCAATGTCCTGCTAACGCTTACCTCGGACAAACCTCGCCTCATCGCTGTACTCATCCGTTGTATAAGAATAAAAATATTGAATAATTAGAGAAATTTAAGCTTATGTTTTCTTGATGGCGTTAGTTTATGTATCTTTTTAAAGCAAGTAAGAGTAATCGTTGCGCTAATCTGGGTGTCGGATAGTTCCGCTTCACGGTGATCGGTCGCATCGTGATTTGGCGTGTTCGCCATTGATTGCTTCGCTCGCGACACCATAGATAACGGCAAATGTCGACACCACAACACCCATGTCGCGATTGAACTTATTACGAATATCTGTCACAACCCATGAGGCACGCGACCACTGCTCAGAAACAGATCCAGTACTCGCCAAAAATGAGTTTAATTAAGAGAAACCCATTCAATGAGTAGTTTTTATTTTACTATAGTATACCTACAAGGTACCTATCCACACGCCGGGACTTGAAGATACTCAGATTGTAGGATTCGAGTAGTGTTGTTTTCGTAGAGTTGTTTTTTGTACTGTGTCGACATTGTTAAAATCACCACGTGCTAACAATGATGAAGGAAAACATCGCGATGAAACCTACACATCGAGATAACCGATTTGTCAAACCTGCCAAACTGCCTAGGATAAGCGTGGCGTGTTTACTGCCCGTTCTCTTATGGTTGGAGGCTTAAGCCCAGCAGTGGGATGTTTATGGGCTGTTATTATTAGACTTCGACAGTGAGTTCAACTCCTTTGCAGCGCGCATATGATAATGAAGTTGGACGGGAAGCGCTTTGTCCGTGTAGGTGGTATGACCACTACATATCGGTGTCGTATGCCAGTGCGTCTGGTTGTCCGATGATGGAAGGGAGACGACGGGATAAGATTACAAAAGTGCAGCCCACTTTCTGAAATGTATCCGATAGCTACCTTCGCTTATAGACGTTTGAAACATTGTTGAAGTGAAACTTCTTTAGAACCGTTGTGCTTTGAAACGAAAAAGCGACACTAAAAAGAGACAAACATAAATGTATAGGACTAAGTCTGCGAGAGAATGAGATACGAGTTTTACATTGTGCAGCACAGATTAGACTCAATAAGACCGATAATTAAACATAGGTCCAAATTGGACTGAAATAAAACTGATAATAATATTTTTTAGACTAAAACAGTGAAAAATTAAAAACGCTACTTAAGAAGTTTATTTTGAATTATAATAATTAATATGTTGACGGATGTAGGCTAAAGGAAATATATTTATATTATTAAAAATTAGAGAAGAATTATCTGTGAGTATATTCTTTGAAGTTTCACTTCTACTGTGTGTACTGCACACACACACACACAAAATTTTGTTTTTTATTGCATGAGTTTAGTAGACAGACAGACAGCCCACCTGATGGAAAGCAGTTACCATCGCCTATAAAGATTTGTAACACCAAGGGTGCTACCTATGTGCTGCCGTTCTCTAAAGGGAGACTGGAACCTGGTCACTAATGCCTAAGTACAACTCAAGTTTGTTATAGCGGCATAATCTAGACCAGGTGTGGTAGCCATCCAGACAGGCGAATAGCCTATCGCCTGGCTGTGGATTATTTTGTCGCCTCTTACGACAGGCTGCACGGATAACACACCAGAGACGAAACCGAAACGTTGCCACCATTTGGGTGGAGTAGAGGGTCAGACAGGAATAATGGGATAGAGAGTGCACACGAAAGGACGAGGGCGAAATGGGTCATCGGAACACTAACTCATCGTACAAAACACATTCTTTTTGCGTGGTCCTCGTACCGATCTAGTCGGACCTAAGAGCTGTAATCAAGGTAATTATTCCAGCTTGGCTCTATCACGTCAAAAACCTCAAACTCTTTGTGTTTCAATTATTTTCCTAAAAACAATCGGAAGTAACGGACGACTTTGCTGCGTAGCCGCGGAGAAAACTCAGGTTACATATTACAGCGTGTCTTGTGACATATTTAAGACTGTTTAATAAACAATGTAGAATCTAAAATTAAGTTACAAATTAAAATATAAAGATGTGTTCGCAAACCACTAGCGTTCATCGGGAATGTTCCTGAAAGGCTGGCGGTGTAATACATATTGCGACGCTCGTGTTCTAAGCAAAATTACGGCCAGGCCTTTGATCTCGTGACTTCAGGACTAAATATTCCATCATCTCGTTGATGCATTTCTCACATCGCATCCATTATAATTTTATTCATGAAATCTCGACAAAGCTGTCGAAATCGCCTTAGGAGTGGCTTCGCGAAGGCAGCGCGTGCACTCGAGACATGGCTAACGTTGGTTCCGTGAGCGTCGCTTTCTCTTGTCCCAAATCAAGTTAACGAACATGGCGCGTCGGAAATAAGCTTGTAACAGAATTTCTTTGGGAAATTTCCATCGCTCATTTCAAATTTGAATTAATTCAAGGTGTGTTTAATGCCCTTGCTCCGTCCAGGATAACGTTACTATAAGCGACTGTATCACACATGCAGCTAAGGGTTTAAGGCGTTATTTGTGATGCAATATTGTCATTAATTACGCTACGCTAATGACCGTAAACATTGACAGATAACGTATATGTATACACCCTAATGTAGCTAATCATTAACGGCATTATTTGTAACGCTATAAATAAGACGTATTGGGCTACAGTCACTACCTAATATATAGCGCCATCGCAATGAAATAATGTTGAATGCAGTGGCGGCGCGAGACCAAATATTGACGTCGGCCAAAGCAGATTTGCGAGGCCCCTTCCATTTCCTATTCAGAAAGAAAACGATAAATGAATGAAATTGATGTATGGGTACATAACTTTTATTGCTGAACAAATTGTCAACAAAACTTACATAAATAATGAAGGAATTAAAATAAACGAATTTTGCCTCACTGTTTGTCAAGATTATATCATAGTTAGCACCAGCGATATTATTTCTTGGCAATTGTTCCAAGCAGCCAGGTCCACTCTGCTACTGTGAGCGGGGGAATAAGAGGCAAAGACAGGACTTATAATGTTAGAGGATAAGGCCACATCGGACACGCCACGAACGATGCGGGTTTCGCAATGGCAGGCACGTCTTCCTCGTGATCCTTCTTCACGTCCTTGCGGTTCGTTCGAGTGGACCAGTTGAGTACGGCACAGCGGGTAACTTCCAGCACGCGAGTTGTTACAGCGGTAGAGGAACGCCACAAGAGGCAAACAAAACGCGGCTTAGGTTCGCGAAAGAAGCGACAGATCGTAGACTATATCACATCTCCTATTGTATTAATGTACTCTGTGAATGGACTGAAAGATTATGAAAAAGTTGATACGGTAGTGCGCAATGCTGAATCACATTCCCGCCGTGATGTCGCTGGTTCTGTTTTATTTTCTAGCAGGTAAGAGACTCAGGTTTTATGGGACATGAAGCGAAATGAAATGCTGTATGATAATAAATGAAGACAATGAAGTAATAATCGCCACTGACGGGGCAGCTAAGTCAGATCCTAGAAGTGAGTGGAATTTGTCCTTTTATATAAATGGTGGAACTTCTACAGTGCGTTCCACTAGTAGCTCACAACGCCCAAAATGCTTCGTTAGCCGTTCCACAAGGCGATCGCGGTCGTGATGAAAACGTCACTAATGACGTTATCATTTTCGATCACAACGACCCATGTCAAAAGGTGGGTCGATTAACAGTTCTGCTTGGATTTACGATTGTAACGCTGGCTAGCAAGTGGAACGGCAAAAATCGCGGTCGTGAACATGGTCGTTGTGAGTCTCTAATGGAACGTAGCATCGTAGACCCTTTCATAGATGATTTATACTAATTTAAATCCCAAATTTTTAGAAGAATGCAATAACAACGCTTTTTTTATATGTTCCTTTTTTTACTTAATTTTGTTAGTAATTAAATGTTGTGGTTACTTTTTATAATTAGTCATATGACTGACGAAAATACTTTCGCGAATTTTTTTTTCAACATTGATTTCAATAGACATTTTAAGCAATTTCCATATAATTAATTGTTCGAGCCAAATTTTTATTTTTTATAAATTATTTTTATATTTAAAAATATTAATTATTATATGTTTCCCAAATAAATTAAATAGACTTGAAAATTTCGATAGCAGACTTCCTTTGCTTATTTAATCTTTGCTATCCCTCCCTCTCGTAAAGGCTAGCAACGCGTTTGTTTCGCCTTTGGTGTTGCGAACATATGTAGGCGACGGTAATCATTTTCCATCAGGTGGGCCGTCTGCCCGTTTGTCAGCTTCGCATTAGAAAAATAGGAGAAGTCTGAAAAAGCTCAAAGTAAGTAAAAATAAAATACCTTTCACGAAAACTGGTTCCAACAATATCCATTTAATTTAAAGCAAATCATTCATTAAAAGCTATCGAAGTTCTAGTAGACTGTAATTTAACATAAAGACTGTAAAATAGCATTGCTAGAATTCGATAAGCCAAATATAGTGAAAACTTTGATGGTTTATCAACCACCACCTTTGATAAACTATTCATTGTACGTGGTCCAACACGCACTTGGCCGATCTATATTGTCCATTAACTCAAAATGTCCAACAAACCCAACGATGTCAAGCGTCCCTTACTTCACTAGAACTTAAATAGAACAAATTTTCTTTCTCTCATATATCTTTACTCGTGAGATTTCAGTTCAAAAATTATTATTAATCAACCAGTTTAAAACAAATTATACACATACATAACTATGTATGTATTTAGTCAAGCTCTAGAATTGAATCAGCTTCAGTTCATGGCAGGTCGAAATGGCAATTCTCTAGTGTTGTGATCTCACATACTAGATAGTCAATATCGACATTTTATTGGTATGCAACAAAATAATAATAATAATTGGCAGACAAACACAAATATTGTTTATCCCCAAATTAAGCAAGTTATGATTGTGTTGGGTAATATACAACGGACTACTTTGGGGCCGATCCAAGACTATAGTAAATAACGGAAAAAAATTGTTTCTGAAATTTACCATACCAGGAATCGAACCCGAAGCCTCTGCGTTGCAGTGAGGTTAGCTGGTAAAAACTTAGCCCACTCAACCGCAGAGGCCGTCAAATGAGGGTAATTAAAAACGCTTTTACCAAGTTTTTATTTCAAGAAATATTTACAAACACAACCTTATTTACTGTCTGCTTTGCAGGGTATTTATAACGGTAGAGACTCATCTGACATAATTTTACAGTTATATATATATATATATATATATATATATATATATATAGCTGTTTCACGCAGACATGACGACGGGTGTAATGCGTTATTTGTGATGCAAGATTGTTTTTAATTGTTAAAGACGTTACACATTGACCGATATGTATATACACTAATGTGGCTATTCGATAATCGCGTTATATTGAATAGTATAAATAAGACTCATTTGGCCAGTGAAAATAATTTTAACACAATTTTCTGATACTTTTCTGGCCAATTCTATGCTTAAGAATAGATTACTGCTTATTTCTTACTCGTGACCAAGGCTACTGAAGACATTTTTAATAAACAACTATTATACAAGCAAGATCGATATCGATAAACGCAGTCGATGCGGACTCGTGCAGCACTAAAGTAAGCGTGTCGCCCTCCCAATTGCCATATCGACCTGTCACGAACTCGCACATACAAAGTTGTGTATAGCACACAAGTATCAATCTCGTGCGAGTGTACTACCTTAGGTATACTAGTGATATTAGAATAACTCGCACCATTAAAGACAAACAGTTATTAGATCTCCTATTCATTTTCTATCGGTTATTTTACATTTGACATTTGCACGCCTATCAAGTTACGCGTGTTAGATAGTAAAGGTCACATGAAACAAGTATCATAATTTGTAACACTTTAGTGCTGTGGGCGGTGTAATGAAGACGTTATACTAAACCATAGATTACAAACTGTCTGAACGCATCACAAGTCGAAATTAATCGTTCAAAATATTTTAGAAAAATAAATATGGCATTTACAACAACGCGTTGCCGTTCAAATATAATATATATAAAGTTAAATTTTACATCTAATCGAATTGGTAGTATTATAACCGAGAATTCAAAATATAGGAAACACTACAAACTATCTTTAACAAGAGTTGGTTTTCAGTGCCATCTATATTACAATTACGTAAACTACAATATGAGTTTGACATTTGTAATAATCAAATCTGTGTAGAAAAACGTATATTTATATACTTAGGTTTTTTGGTAAAGTTTAACTTTAACGGTGCGAAGTCTTTTCCTCTCTTTTTGTCCTTTTTTAATAACTCTTAAGAAAATGAAATGAAACAAATTATTAATACTTCTATTATTTTGCTTATAATATACAATTTACAATATTTGTTTAATTGTTTAACTTAAGGTGAAATATACAAGTGAGGTGATATCGCTTACAACGATTTCAACGAGAACAATGACGAAGAAATACCGAAAGCACACAATAATTGTATATTTATAGGTATAGAGGGAGGCAGGTACTTACCTGCCCGAGGTAGGATAGGATTCGGGGCTTGGAAACCAAGCAAAAACGTGAAACCGGCTAAATCCTACTTACCGGTTAATATAACATAAGAGCTCTTCTTTTAAATTGTGTTCTACTTTTAATCTAAAGGACATTAGATTAGGTTTCCATAAATGGATGCGGAATTGAGCAGCGCTAAGGCTGTGCGCAAGCGGGCCACCGACCACACCAACTGATCGGTGACCGTGGTCAGTGGCCCGTTTACGCCCAGCCTAAAGTGGGCGTCGTGCGCCCCCCCAGGCTCGTCTTACACATCCGTTTAATAACATTTTTAGTTTAAAATACAATTAACACAATTTCAAGCGCAGACTGTCGTCAGATTCAATATAAAATTATGATTTAACCACACAGACAATGGTCTACAAACGCTATATGCCGCGTCTGGCGTGACGCTGCACGCTGCCGACGAATGTTTCTTATGGAAATGGCATTGTAGTCTGTCGCGGTATGTGTTATCATTGTAGATCATTCCAGCAGTTACGACTTCAAAACAATCTGTCCAATCATGGGAAAAAAGTTTCAAGAGTGACACCTCGGTGCAGCGTCCCTTAAACGCCGGAAGCGGCGTCCGAAGTCAATGGTTGCTAAACGCGGCGTTCAGCGTCTGCGGCCGACCACAGGCTTGCAGCATTGGTCATTCGACGATGGCGACGTCGTCGTCCGACTCCACTTCTATGACCTCGATGACGTTGCCGAAGGTCTTGCCTTTGTTCTCCGGCTCCGGCTCCGGCTCCGGCTGCTCCTCCTCCTCATCCTCATCCAGCTCCACGATGGGCGGCTGCTGTGGCTGCACGGCGCTTATCAAGTTCAATCTGTGCACTAGTTCCTGGAATTCAGCAAAATGGCGCTGGAGGGAGTTCCCAGGACTACTTAGGCTCATCCACAAATTGTGTCACACGAATTTCATGATTTTTGACCCCCCCGTCACAGTTGGTCACATTCGTGAGACTCCTCCCACCCTAGTGTGACATCACAAAATAAATTAGATTAGGCTCCCATAGAGTAAATATAAACCATAAAGAAAATTAAAATTAACAAGTTGGCGGTGGGCTGAATAAAATTTTAACAATACTCATTGACGCTGGCCGAAACGTCGTAATAAAAAAATTAAAAAAGTTGCCGCGCTTAAAACCGTTAAAACGTAGTTATATTGTATAATTTAGTCGCGAAAATTTAAGAAAATATCATGTAATAACACATATTTTGCAATTTGACATCAAGAAATTATTAAATTAAAACAGCAGTTTCTTAATTAGTTTGATTTCCATTTAAATTATTTTTTAATCATTTAAACACTACACCCATACCGATAAAGTTGCGAAATATTTTGAAATTTGTCGTTAATAGTTCAAATTTCGTGTTTTAAAGCTCAAATATACTAGACGTGACATCATTTAAATTTTCTTGTGTACGAACTTCACTCTCATCCCAACTTTAAATCATTAATCCCCATAGATTCTCTATGGGGTTAAGATGTGGGTTTCGTGGTGGGATTTTAATTAATTCTAAATCGTCTCCTGTTGCCTGTATATGAAAGTTAGTCTGTGGTTGTCAGGATAAACTATTTTGGCTGATGATAAAAAAAACATCTTTTAAAATTTCTAGGTAGTCGTTAGTTCTCATACGAGCAGGCACTTCCCCCTGAATGAATCCACCCCCAAAACGCCAATGTGATGCGTCCACTGTGTCTATTTGGGAGTATATTTCCTTCGTTATATCGCGTATTGCGTATTAGTTCACACGATACAAAGACATTCGTCCGTGGGTGCTTGTCGAGCCTCGGCGAGTATGGAAACGCACCATTGCGGATATCCTCGTTTCCACCTCCGTAAGAGGAACACCCAACGTAGCCCGTTGACGAGACTTCCGTCTTCAGGCATGATAATAATAATAGTAACTTTATTTGCCAGAATGTAGTACAAAAGTTGTTACAGTTACATTCTACCACCTCCATGGTGTGCAAAAATAATAATAATTGTAAAACGAATTTAATATTTATCCGTCGTCTTTGACATACCTATATCTATATTTGTATCTATCTAATATATAAAATTCCCCTGTCACGGTGTTAGTTACCAAACTCCTCCGAAACGGCTGAATCGATTTCTATGAAATTTTATGTGCATATCGGGTAGCTCTGAGAATCGGACAACATCTATTTTTCATACCCCTAAATGATAAGGGTGACCCACCCCTAAATATACTTTTTTAATTGTTTTTACAAAATTTCTTATTCATATTTTATTGTGATTTAGCATTGAAAAATATATACAACTCTAAATTTTCATCCTTCTACCACCAACCCCTATTTTTTAATAGCGATATAAGTACTTTAATAATTTACTATTCTGTTCAAGTTGATTAGAGTTTAGATTAACATTTGGTCCCCATTTAACTTATTTATTAATATTTAATTATCCCTTTAATGTATATAATTGTAATACCTATAATTTATTTTTAAACAATATGTATGCCAATCAACTAAATTGGGGGATGGACGACGAGGAGACTATTGCAATGCAAACTTTAATTAAGAAAAGTCCTAGAAATTCAACACATTCATTTAATTATGTCTTATAACTACATTGAATTTCTTGAGGCAAGCTCGACCGCCGTGATACCACGCCCTCGCAGAATATCAGTGTGGAACGGTTAACCTCAAGCCAACAGTGTTTCATGCGATGACCTCCAAGAGGTTGGCAACGCGTTGGCTTCGTCGCCCCCAGTGTTGCATATTTCTATAGGCGACGCTACCACTTTCCATGGTTTGCTTACTTCGCAAAAAAATACATTTTAGTTCTTTTTATATATCTAATAATGATATTTTTTTATTAAATATGTATTTTATTTTTTAATAATGTCTTCTATTTTTTTTTAATTAAAAAATGTAAAAAATACATAATAATAATAAACTTTTTTCTATCAATTTTAAAAGTTACCTAAAGATGTCATTTTATGTGTAAAGTATCAGTTTATTGAGAGAGAGAGAGAGAGAGAGAGAGAGAGAGACCTGCACTGCGCCGTTGTCGTCGCACATGAGGCCCACGTTGTGGGGGCCCAGGGGGGCCATGGAGATGGGGTGCAGGCGCCCGTCCGCCTTGGAGTAGGCCCACACGGGCTTGCCGCGCATCAGCAGGCTGCGGCAGTCCACCACCGCCGCGATCATCGAGAACACCTCACCAACACACAGACCAAAACTCCCTTTCAACGTTTACATTTCAAACCGAATATTCACGCAATAAATACATACAATTTGTATACCTACATAGAGAGATAACACGTCAAAATACACAATTACAAAAACCAACCGTATTCACAATACTTTCCAGGCAACACTTAATACTAATTGCACTTGCACTTGCATTTCCATTTTTTACAAGACGCTAAACTATACATGAAGCTTGATGGTTTTAAATTGCTTTTTTTTCTCTAGATACCCTAAAAAGCTACAGATATGTTAACCGTGTTTTTCTCGAAACTGCCATTTAGCAAGTACTGCGTTTGCTATATTGAGGGTAGAACTTAAATTAAATGCAAGATAGATAAACCAATCCTATAATTAAATATACACATTCATAGTTTATATATACGAGATGATAGCGTAATGGCTAGCACTCAAAGGGCATAAGTTCGAATCCTTGCAGGAACGCATGCACGCACTAGGTAGTTTTATGACCTAATTATTTTTTATTGCAGAAGTTCAACAGACAGGCAGACGGCCCACTTGATGGAAAGCGTTTACCATCGCCTATAGGACATTTGCAATACCAAAGGTGCTACCAATGCGCTGCTGCTCTCTTAGGGGCGACTGGAACCTGGTCACTAATGCCGGAACACAACTCAAGGGTGTTATGGCGACATGCTCTAGACCAGGGGTGGTAGCCATCCAGTCGGGCAAATGCACATGTCGTAGTAGCAATCTAGAGTAATTGATTATTGTGCGAAAATCATAATGTATAATTGAATGTACTTAATTATTGTACACGATTTTAATAGAAGAAACATAATGAGAATAAATACGGTTCGTACATAATATAGCTTTACTGACCCGTGTTCTGGTATTATTACAATGTAGCAGCGAGTGGTAATCAGTTAAATAATACTTCGGATGGCAAAAAGTAATATTCACTTTCATATGTTGTCGGGAACCGTGAACAAGTGATGTAGCTAGTGCGCTACTTAGCATATTGTGAGAGCGAGACGGAGCATCTACTACTATGGTGCGCTAGCCAGTCGACCGCTGTACGCCGCGACGACTGCACGCGCGCGGCCCTTGAAGTAAGGTCGTTGGCGTTGGTTCGGTGCACTCGAGTACCTGCGCATACACGAGGGGAACGTCCGAGAGCTTCTTGTAGTGCTTGTCGGCGAGGCTGAGGGTGTCCGGCGAGGAGCCGCCCCCCAGCAGGTGCGGCACCGCCTTCGGCGCCCCCCAGTCCTCGTCCTCGTCCACCGCGAACAGGATCCTCTGCACGGACCTGCCGCGCACAATCGAATCGACTCACTAATATTACAATGAGGAAAGATTCCTATGTTTCTAGTGAATAAACTTAAAAACTACTGGACCGATTTCAAAAATTCTTTCACCATTAGAATGCTACATTATTCCCGAGTAACATAGGCTATATATATATATATATATATATATATATATATATATATATATATATATATATATATATATATACTAGAAAAAATAGGGATCCCTACTAAAACTTCAATAATGTAACCCAAGGTGTAAAACTAAAAAAACTATTGATGATAGAGCAAAAAGTGTTCTACAATATTAAAGAACATATTAATATGTACAAAAAAGTTCGCAATGCCATATGTCCAACTATTGTAGTTATTTCACTATAACTACTTTTTTACATTTTAAAAGTTGATAGAAATGCTGACCGTTTCAATGCTTGTATCTTACTTTTTCAATTATTCAAAAGATATTGCGAATTTAAAAATGACAACCTAAACAAAATACTTGGCTTCTAGATTTTTGTCTTTCGGGGCAGAACAACGTCTGCCGGGTGCGCTAGATTTTTTATAAACTTACAAAACGTCGATACGAACGTACCAAATTACGACGTCATAGGTTAGGGGTCATTCATTTATTACGTAAGAACGATTTTGACGATTTTTGACCTCCCCACCCCTATGTAAAGACACATAAAATTTCTGCACCCCCCCCCCCTCTTTTTACTTAAAATTATGTTTCATTTCACTAAAACTCCCAAAGATTTATATTCTTTAGCAAATAATTTAGGTTGCATTCATTCATTACATCCTATCAGATTAGATTACTTTTATATTACACTAGCTTCTTTCCGAGACTTCGTCCGCGTGGAGTAGTTTAAAAAAAAAACCCCGATTTGGAAACATTCTTCATTCGTGCTCCGCTCCTATTGGTCTTAGCGTGATGATATATAGCCTATGGGCTATCTAACACTGAAAGAATTTTTCAAATCAAACCAGTAGTTCCTGAGATTAGCGCGTTCAAGCAAACAAATAAACAAACTCTTCAGCTTTATATATTAGTATAGATTAAATTCCGACTTCCGACTAAAATATTACGTAAGAATGGGTTTCAACAGAATTGAATTGTGTGAAGGGTGACAGGAGATGTACGTCAAAATAGAGGAAAGAAGAGATACATCGTGCAGACCCCAAATGATTGGGAGGAAGCGAAAGAAGAGAGTGAGTTCACCTCCAGGGGGCGATGGTGCAGTAGGCGCTGTTCTGCACCAGGTGCTCGACCTCGGTGACGAAGATGTAGGCGCGGTCGCAGCACTCGATGTTGACGCGCATCAGCCGCACGGTGGTGGGGTCCCTGCCCTCCAGGAACCGCTCCACCGTCAGGCAGCTCCACAGCGGGTCTATCACCTCCTCGGGCCTCTTTAATATGCTACCTGCCAACGTTGAAATTGAAACACTTGACATTTTTGTCTTCCGTGATCACGGCTACTGAAAATATATACATAAGAAGGAACGAAGAAAACAATCATTTCATTTTGGACGGCTATCCTATATATTTTGTCCGTGCAAGAACGGACAAAGAATACAATTTCACAAGAAAACAACCCACAGCCAGGTGGTAGGGTATTTGCCTGACTGGATGGCTACCACCCCTGGTTTGGGATATGCCGCCATAACAACCTCGAGTTGTGTTTTCTTAGTAGTCAGGGTCCAGCCTCTCTTTAGAGGTCGGAAGCATGCCACAAATGTCCATAGACGATGGTAATCGCTACCATGAAGTGGGCCGTCTCCTGAACTCATGCAATAAAAATAAAAAAAGTTGTATTATAAAACTAAATATAGACTGAAAAACAAAACTTGTCCTAAAGGGCATAATGCTAATGCTAGTCTGGCGACCAAGGTATCGCCACGATGACCACTACACTATTACACAACATAATTGCTTAATACAAACATTAATTCCATTGATAAGGCTTTCGTTTTCTCTAAAATGGCTACGAAACCCCAATAAACAGGATGAAAACAAACAATACAACAAGTGATATATTCGATACTCACTCCAACCGTGCCTCTTCTGCGGCGAATCGGGCACCGGGACTACCTCCTCCGTCTCCTCGAACATCGACTCGTACTCCTCATCCGCACCCTGGACGCGGAAACACTTTGTTTCACAAAATAGAAAGAAAAGAAAAAAGGAAGACTTTATTTGAAGAAAGAAAAAGAAAAGAAAAAAAAAGACTATTTGAAGAAATAGAATAAAATGAAAAAGAAAGACTTTATTTGAATAATTAAAAATAAAAGAAAAGAGACTTTATTTTAAGAAATAAAATAACAGAAAAGAAAGACTATTTTAAAAAAATAGAAAGAAGCACTTACATAGCTTACATATTTTATAATGTAAATAGTATTTAAAAAATCAAGTTTAATAAAAAAGAAAGACCCATTTGAAAAAAATAGAAGGCTTGCACTTACATAGCTTACATATTTTATAATGTAAATAGTATTTTAAAACGCTGCTTTAGTAAAGCCTTTTACGTGACAAAAAACGACCCGAATACAAGTATTAATCTGAATTTATAACTACACTAGCTTCTGCCCGCGACTTCGTCCGCGTGAAATAGTTTAAAAAAACCCCCAATTTTGAAACATTCTTCATTGGTGCTCCGCTCCTATCGGTCTTAGCGTGATGATATAGACAGCCTTCCTCGTTAAATGGGCTATCTAACACTGAAAGAATTTTTTAAATCGGACCACTAGTTCTTGAGATTAGCGCGTTCAAACAGACAAACTCGTCAGCTTTATATATTAGTATAAAATTAATAAGAATTTGAACTGTGCGACGCGAACACCCACACCAATATGGAGCCGACAGTCAAATTTACTGATTATTTTTTTAAATTTGTTTTTATGACTTTTAGACGAACGACCATATCAGTCTCAGACAAAACCATGCCTGACATGTAACAAGCAAATCTTTTAAGCTTTTAGCAATGAAGTCTAACACTAACTCTGTGGCTGGCGGGCTAAGCCTTTGCCGGCCTACCTCACTGCACAACGCAGAGGCTCCAGGTTCGATTCCTGGTATAGTAAATTTCGGAAAACGTATTTTCTCCGTTATTTACTATGGTCTGGGTGTCTGGTATTGGCTCCAGAGTAGTATGTTGTATATTACCCATAACACAAGCGTAACTTGCTTAATTTGGGGATATACAATACGAGTGTTTGTCTGCCGATTATTATTATTATATATAACTTTGCTACTATAGACAAGGGCTCAGCTGAAAAGGAATGAAAACTTCTCAAGTCCAGCAAGTCTAAGCATAAGTCTCTCCGAAGACGCTCTCGCTCATTGTTATTCCTGGTGCATTCTACAAGACCATGATATGCCCGCGACTTCGTCCACGCTTGACTTGAAATTCCCGTTACACGAAGTAACGCGGCATTTAAAAAAGAATGTAAACTATCGTTTTAGTAGAAACTGTGTCAGAATAAGCTAATTTTTATACACTCGAACAACTTCAAACCGAGAAATTCCTGTGGGATTCCCGGCATTCAAAGTAGCGTAAATTTTAAGTCCAAAAATTATCTGTTGATCAGCGAAAACCGCATCGTAATCGGCCCAGTAGTTTTGACGTTAATCTCGAATAAACCGACAAGAGTAATAATGTATTCCAGTTGATTTTTTTTAATAGCTTCAATGTACGAACAGCGAATTTTTAGCATTTTATAATATTATAGACTAACTGAAGCCTGCGACTTCGTCCGCGTGGTGCGGTTTTTTTACCTATCCCATGGGAACTCTTTAATTTTTCGGAATCAACAGCATCCTATATGTTGACCAGGGATATAAGCTACCACCATACAAAATTTCATTTAAATCGGTCCAGTCGTTTCGGAGATTAGCCGGTACAAACAGACAGAGAAACAAAAAAATTGAAAAAAATCTAAACTAGTTCTATTTCACTTCTTACATCCCTCTGACTCGGTTTTTAGTATTTTTTTTTTCATTGTACAAAAATTCGACCTCTGCTGTTTTATTATATGTATAGATGTCCTCACTTTTGTTAAACATCTTGCAATCGGGGCTGTTTGTCTTTTTCATGAGGAAAGCCACTGGACCACTGGACCACGGAACACGAACGACAAGGATGGCTGAGCTAACAAAAGACCGGAAGGCTGGAGCTTATCTCGCTCACGGAATTAGCCTTTGTATCCAGCGAGGCAATGCTGCCAGCCTTCTAGGTGCGGTATTTCAAAAAACCTAAAATCCCACTGCAGCACCATCTACCGGATCCAATTATTAAGTAGTAGTAGTAGTAGAATTCGCCATAAAGGCAGGCAAAGGAATCTTAGTCCATACAGCCAATTCTGATGTATAAGTCTTCGTTTTTTGTGAAAACTCGAAGAGCCACGTTTGACTATACAGTTCACATTTCTCACAAAAACACAAATACTACTCAAAAACTATCAATATCCTACGACTACTGTTCATTTTAGAGTAATCTTACACATTTTTATTTATAAAACTGCACAGCACAACATTCCCATATAATTCCTGTCCAAAAACTTTCCAATTATAAATCTAACCATCCCGAGATCCACAAACAGAAAAAAATCATCAAAATCGATCCAGCTGTTTAAGACAAGGCCATTGACATAAATACGCACCCACTTCGCTGGACATAATTGAACAATTGACAAATTTTTGATCACAATCAAGTATAGCCTATTAGAGTTTACCCCGCGGTTGCGCCGCGAGCCAGCTCCTAGTGCGTGCCTCTCGTTTAAAGAGCAGGCGTTAATACAGGTTACATTGTATACATCTTTTATGCTAGTGCTATTTGACCCCGGAAGATTTATTTTATACCGCAAAACTATCTCATCCCCCATCTATCTGTAAACTACATAATGACATAACTTGACAAAAATATCAAAACAGACAAAATTGACAAAATAGACTAAATGGACAAAATAGACAAAATCAACAAAATAGGCAAAATGGACAAAATAGACAAAAATGACAAAATCAGAAGAAAAACTTCATTCGAAGAAATAGCGAAGTAATTACATTCTTTATACATTACTATACACAGAGCATATTTCGAGAAATCACAAAAACTATCCTACTTTCTAGAATAACACAGACACCCGTTCACTCTGAGGCATGGAATCCTAGAGAGAGGTATACTCACCACTTCCTCCACATCACTATCGCTGTCCACGTTCAGCGACGTCACCTTCACCACCGTCCTGTCCCCGGGCGTCACCTTCCCCGGGCCCGTTGGCGCCGGCGTCACTTCGACGTGCGTGACTTCCGTCCATTTCCGCGTCGGCGACTTCTTTTGTACCCCAGGTTCCTCGACGTCGATCATCTTTCTCTTGGCGCCGGTTTTCTTGAAGTTAACGGTCTGTATATTCTTGTTCAGCTTGATTGTTAGCTGAAGGTTCTTGACATCCTTCATGTTTTTCAAGCTCTGTTCTGCAGCTATTACGGCAGCATTCAACTTCTGACCGATGGAGAATTTTTCTTCACTACTGTCTTCACTGGGAACGCTACTATTCCCTATACTCATCACTGGACTGAACGGAGTGATCCCCGACACGACTGTGGGGCTGCTGACATCAGCTTTCGACACCACGATCGGCCCCCACCTACTTGGAATAGTGTTGGAGGCTGTCGGCCCCCTGGCGACGGTAGTCGACATCGTCGAGGCACTGACGGCAGTAAGGGAAGTGATCGGAACTTTGGAGGCGCTACTTTGTACTCTCGGTCCTCTATAGGAGAAACAGGGAGTTTTCTGGTTAAGTCCTTGGGCTTTCGGTCCACTGTAGGTAATATAGGAGTTAATCGGTCTTCCACGGACAGTACTTACGACCGTTTGCCCTCCGGTTATAGTACTGGAGGCGATTAAACTCTGGGTAGGAATAGTGCGCAGCGTCGACCTCTTGATGACAATACGGGGAATAAATGTTTCTTTGGTGGCAACACTGCACGTTGTCGGCTTACTGACGACAGTACAGGGGACCATTTGTCCTTTAGGGATAATATTCGAAACTGTTTGTCCATTGGCTGCAGTAGTGGACACTGTAGTTTTACTGAGAGTAGTAGAAGTTCCTGGCGCGTTGAGACCAAAATTCAGAGCTAGGGGCCCACCGGCGCTATTAGTGGAGATAATTGGTCTCGTGTCGATGCTGCCAGTCGATCCATTGAAGCAAATATTAGGTGCTCTTGTTCTGCAGTCGATGCTATTAGCAGAGTCTGATTTTGCGACTGTAGGCATTTGCACTAGAATCGGGGGTAGCTGCACGGGAACAACCGTTTTAGTAATAGTCAATGTCTCTGTGGTAATATTAGATTCTGTAACGGGCATTAGTGTGCCTACAATATTTCTTGGAATGGAGAGGAATTCAGCACTGAAAGGGGCGCTTGTGGCAATGTCACTATTGACCAGAACGTCAGAGATAAGTTTACCGCTAGCGATGGCTTCGTCGCCAGTTGGACTTGTACTAATGACACTACTAATACTGCTAGTATTGGTGGAGTTAATACTGGCAGGGACATTTTCTACAAGTGGTGGTAGGCGATGTGGAGCGGTCACAGCGGGTCCAATCATTCCGCTAACTGATAAGGGTAAATTTGTTAGAAGATTGGCAACCGAATGGAATAAATTATCGCTCATTTGAATAGCTTCTTGGGATATTTGGTTAATCATTGGGGTCTCTTGAACTCTCGGAGAATTCGGAGCCGATGCTATGTTAAAGTTGCTTACGACACCACCAGAGATAGAAGTGATCTTGACAGATGCGAACGGTTCATTAGCGTCAATATGGTCGTCGATTGCAGTCACTTGACCATCGAGTCTAGAAACCGTTTCTCCAATAGTTTTATCTACTGATGCCGTTGAGACTGGGTTTTGCTTACTAGATTCTACAATATTATTCAGACTTATTTGATTTGAATTAACATTTAGACTGTCTTTTTTATTACTGTATTTTGATTTGCCCTCATTTTCTTTCGGTGGACCCAGACCAAAAAATTTTGTAGTCAAGTTCTTCTGCCGTATCCACTCTCGGTAACCGGGATCATTCTCTGGATCAGTGTGTGTTTTCTCACCCGTATCGCTCTCTTTCTCTTGTGTCACTGCAGTTTCCGTGGTATCAGCGTTTTTCTTTCGCCTTGCTTCACTAGGGACTGGTTTATCTTCGTCGTTTGAAATCACTTTATCAGAAGATTCCTCATTGTAACCCGTATCCATCGTCATATCAGTATCGTTGTCACTGTCTAGTTCGCTTGATGCATTTGGATCTACAGAATTATTACCTTCTTTTTCTTCTATTTTAGACCCATTGCTGTCTGTATCTTTATTATCTTGTGTTTTTGACTCTGTGAAATGGAAATAACATATTTTTCAAATGAACTCAAAACTTTAACAATTCAAGCAACATTCATAAATTCGTTATACCAAAAATTAGCATTATGAGACCGGTTTGTTTCGAGAATGTTGCGTTCGCCGTTATATACAACAATAAACATACAAACATTTAGAAAATCTTACGTTATTGTTATTTGTATTTCGACTGCTTTAATTCACTAGAATTTTTTGTCAGGAGTATTTTATTACTGGACTAAGGACTAAGAATATAATGTCACTCACTGTTTTCATTATACTACAACCAAAGCCTATATCCAGGAGACAGACAAACAAATAAACAGTGTGGGGGTTATTTTTAAGTTGTGTGGTGTGTCGATGATGGTTATACCGATAGATAAAGTGACCCACTGTTATACGTGCAGGAACGAAGAGAGAATACGCGGCCTGTCGTAATAGGCGACAAAACAACCCACAGCCAGGTGGTAGGGCATTTGCCCGACTGAAAGGCTACCACCCCTGGTCTAGAGCATGTCGCCATAACACCCTTGAGTTGTGTTCCGGCATTAGTGACCAGGTTCCAGTCTCCCTTAAGAGAGCAGCAGCGCATTTGTAGCACCTTGTGGGCCGTCTGCCTGTCTGCTGAACTCCTTCAATAAAAACAAAACCACCGGCGAGCCTATGGCTTTAATTGTCCAAGAGGCGAGTACAAAATAAGACACCAGTATTTTAATCAACATGAAATATTATATTTACACATTTATGAGATTGGACATTTTTGATGATTTAGACAAATGCCCAATCTTATCGGTTGCTGTAACGCCGATATCATCTATCTGCATTTACATAGCATCAAGTTCATGTATTGATCATAGTCCTTAATTGTGCTAAATTATACATCAATACATTGGTGGATGAATCGTGACCCAACAACAGCCATTGTTGAAAAACAGTGCAAGTGATACTTTGTCCGCGTTGTCATGATCACGTATTTGGTAGAGGATTGCAACGGCGGTGGCACGAAAGCGCGCCATCTCTTTGGCTATATTCCACCATGACACGGAAACGACCGCATTTATCAAGTGTTGACCTGTAATAAAATAACAAAAGTTGGCGGTAGGCAAATAAAATCAGTAATAATATTCATTGACACTTGACACCTTTGCCTTGTCTTGTTGCCCATAGGGGTAGGCAGAGACTATAGATCTCCACTTGCGACGATCCTGACGAACAACTTTCACTTCATCTACCTTCATCAGCCTCGTCATACATGCACCTTTATTTGATATGCTTTTTACCTGACCTCTCTTTAACACTTCTGCTATTTGATCACGGTACGTACGTCGCGGTCCAACCATTCACAATGCTGTCACACACTTGTCTCGAAAGAAAGAAAGAAGAAGACTTTATTTGAAGAAAAATGGCGACTTCATTACAATTTTACATATTATTCTTAAATACATTGCGTATTTTGAGAGTTTATTCACCGCATTGTCGGCAAACAAGGTTTGCACTCAGCATATTGCTGTGCCGGAATTATATCCGACACGGCGCTGATTTACAATTCAAAAATCAAATAAGTAAACCAAATAAATAAATTGAAATTGTAGTGGAACACGTACAAGCCAATAGATGGCGCTGTGCAATAATTGAGGTTACAAACGTTTCCCGAAACATATAAAGAATATATACAAATTTTCAATTACAACAGATGGACTTAGCCCTGCAAGGAACAACACTAGCCTCGAGACGCAGGAGCATTCCATCCCGCTCCTCCCCCCTATACGGGGCACCTCCCCACAAAATAAAAACTAACAATTATGTGTTTCTACTTTCATCCATTCACTCTACATACCTAAGTCACTTTAACATTCCTTTGTCTCCTCTTGTTATTACACTTTGCAATCCGCAATGTTGCCTTATCGCACTATTCCTTATCATGCCATATCGTTCAACCTAGATTATTGTTATAGTGTATGTCTTTGAAAGCCCGGAGTTTGGGAGGGCTTGCGTGGGTTTACGGGAAGGCCAACACATAGAAACCTCTTGACTAATTTAATGTAAATGTGGCGTGACACTGACCGACGATTATCCCTGTCTCCACCATAAATGCATCCAAGGACAAGCCCCAACCAGCAATGAGAACAGAGAGTACCGGGCTACTGGTGGAGTTACAGATCTGGGACTATGGGGACTATGGCGTCTGCCCGTCGCAATGTTCAAGGAACGTGGAAAAAATGGACAGACGGTGAATCGCCACTCCCTGCATGGGCCCCAATAATGGCACAGAAGACAGGGGCAACATGGGTGTCGAGGTGGGCTGCAGGCCCCCCGGAGCTACTTCCGACGTTATGCCATTTGTCACTTCGTATTTAAAATTGTTGCTTTTTGGATAAGTGTGAGTGTATGTGGTGGGGTAGGATTCCTAAGTTTCGCGTAATTACTTTGGAGTACCACCGGTTGTGGATATGATAATTGGTATAATATAGACTGCATCAACTTTCCATAAGTTTCTTATTTAATTTTTCGGATGTGGTTGTTTGAGTATATGGGTGTTGGAAATAGCTATATCGATTATGTATACTGTACTATTATTTTTACCGTGTAGGGTTGTCAGGTCTATTAAAGTGCACTGTTTTGCCAGTGACAATAATGCGATCCCAGTATATTTTATAGTTTTTATTTTCAACAATAGTTTCGGGTCTAATATCTTCTTTTTTATAAATTTACTAGAGTTTACCCCGCGGCTGCGGGTCACCTTTTAGTGCGTGTCTCTCGTATACAATATAACCTGTAGCGCCTGCTCTTTAAAGATTCACTTCATTTTATATCGCAAACTATACCATTCCCCATCTATCTGAAAACTACGTTATCTGTCTGAATAACAAAACTTGTCAAAAATGACAAAAGTGAACCAAGTGGACCAACGGGACCAAGTGGATGAAATGGACAAAATCACAAAAAAATTATCCCACTTTTTGGGATAACCTTTAGATAAATCTATCCATTATCCGGGATAAAAGGTGTCCCTTGTCCACCCTCGGTATTAAAATTACATGTTTACGGATTTTCAACTAAATCGGTCCAGTAGTTTTTCCGTAAAAGCATAACAAACAGAAAGACAGAGTTACTTTCGCATTTATAATATTAATAGGGATAGTGGTGACAGGGTGCTGCTGGTGTAATATTGAGGCCTTGGTCATGGCGGGGTTTGTAATCGTTTTGTACAAGAGATGCACAAGTTCCAGTAATATGTTGAATTGTTTCAGAGACTGAATTACAATGTCTACATAAGTCCGTCTGTTGGTTTTGGTCTTTTGGAATATATTTCTTATAATTTCAAGTTGCTATAACTCTATTATTAGAAATCCGTCAATTATATTGTTATCTTGAAATTTCAACTTTATATTTTATTCATATATCCTGAGCAGTGAAGATGTCAAAATGCAACTACACGAAGTTAGAACAATAAATTCGTAAATTTTCCCAGTACTAGAATGCATTTAAAATTGCAAACTTACTTTTCGATGGCGGTTTCAGACGAGGAGCCTGCGTCGGCTGAAATTTCAAAGAACATGTTTCATGACTATTGTTTGTCAGAAGAAAGTATCGGTTTTTTTCCAATACAACGTAATATAGATAATGTCGTACTTCATTGATAGGTACCACCCATTCAATATCGGAAGTCGAAACACAACGCACAACAACAGTCGCACAACTCAGCACCGTGTTGTCGTCCGTCGCATGTTTGAATCATATAACGCTTTGTTTGTAAATGTTCATATTTTTAATCGGTTTTTGTATATGTTACGCGATTTCTGCGTCAATTGTGTTCCGATTGTCAATTGTATTTATATTTAAAATAATTATACTTTTGAAGTGGTCCCGATAAGTGGGGATCCTCATGTTTTTCTGTGAACAGTGGTTTTATTGTAACTTTTTATTTTGTACTACCTGTGCCCGCGACTTCGTCCGCGTAGAATTATTTTTCACGTAACCCTAAAAAAAGAAAAAACTAGCCAAGTTACTCTTTATAACATCAGCTAAATGGGCTGTCGAAATCGGTCTAGCCGTTGCAGAGATCCAGATAGACAGGCAACATTACAAACAGACACTTCAATTTTATTTGTCTGTATAGATGTTCTATTGTAGCCGTTTCTAGTTCCCTTAAATAAATTAAATAAAGTAAAAAGAAATGAGCATACGCGTAACCATGCCATTGTCGAATCCGGGTTCTATGAGAATATCCACAATTGATTAATGGTTGTACATTATCTTATCGTTACTGTGACCTGTCAAAACTATCATCCTATATTTGATGGTGTATGCATCGCTAATGGTTAAAGAGGCCAACACGCGACATCGCGTGGTGATGCCGTATGGCGGGGATACAATTAATAATTAATTTGAGTCGATTTGTTTGTCGTTAGTCACAAAAACTGTGTGTTGCATTTAAATAAAGATCGCAGGAGCCACCATCTTAACAATGAAAAATTGAGCTTTGTTTGGGGGCTCTAACATTTTATGTCGCACACGCGACGTCGCGTGTTCCGAAACAGGCGCACCTTGGCGCCGACGCGGCGGATGAGCAGCTCGGCGAGGTCCCCCCTGAGCGCGCGCTGCATGGCGGCCACCTCCTCGTCGCGGGTCAGCTCCTCGACCAGGTACACGCAGCAGCACGTGCACTCCTTCAGGTGGGCGCCGCTGCAACGCCCGTCAACGACGCATGCTCATTGTATTCGTGTGTATGTCTCTAGATGGTTCAGCTCCATAATTGGAACCAATAGGTGGCGTGAGAATCGGGTTCTAGATTTCATTTTTCAGAGGAACCGGTAACGTGCTTATAAGGAACAGCACTGTATTCGGTTATATGCGAAACGCTCAAGAGCTTTCGGTAAATAAGTTTAAAATATTAGTGAAATAACGTCTGTGCGAAGAGGCTTATTACACAACGAAGGATTTTTTTAATTAACGCACCGAATGTGTATAGTGCGATCACCACTAATCTCTTTCAGTAATCATTCATTTAAATTTTGTTACACCTTGTATTAATATTACCTACATTTAAAAAAGACGAATAATAGTAGATAGCACTTTATTGAGCAGTAACCAAAGCAAAATGAACAAATAAAAATCAAAAATGCATAATTAGAATACTTGTTGGCAAAACAACAGGCGGCCTTATCGCTAAAAGCGACTACTTCCAGGCAACCAGCTTGAAATTAAATTCTTTAACTAATCTTGCGATGTAGGTGGAGCATTATTCTAGGAGTTATTATAACTATACAAACACGTAATACCAACCGAACACAACAAGTCCAAACGTAATGCAGAAGGTCATAATTCAATAAAACGTGCAAAGTCCGTCACTATTAGATTCCCGATTGTAGAACACACATTACGCCCGTATCGTAATCGTCGCTCAGCTGCTATCTCTCTCCATCAGGCCGTCGTTTTATACTACACACATGGAAATGAATCCGCAATACCTGGCTAATGATGCTAATGAGCGAGTACAATAGGACAATAGGCTATTATCCACAATAATTACAAACGTATGCCAATAAATAAGTGAAGAAAAGAAGACGATCATAAAAGGATTACAATTAGTTCAAATGCCGACGAGTAAAATATAAATAAATAAAATGTGCTTCTACAGATTTTTTTACCAGGAATTTGTATTTGTCAAGACAAGGTTGTAACAATAATTATGAAGTAATGATATGTTGCTGGGGAGTTTGTTACGCTGCTTCTTCTACTTTAACAGTAACTAAAATTGCTTCGGGAGCGATGGCAATAAGTAATCTGTGAGATTCCATTTTGCAATAAATACGTTCATAGGACTTCAACTCGACTACTGCGAGAATAATTCCCAGTTAGCACCTGTGGAGCGGCAGCAGCTGCGGGGGCTTCGTGTGGCCCGCCTTGGCGGCGAGGCGGCGGCGCGCGTCGTTCACGGCGCGGTGGCGGCGCGCCAGGCAGCAGTACGCCAGCTTCGCGCCGCTGCGCTGCTGCTGCGCGAAGCTGCGCGACGTCTGCCACAACAAACAAACCACATTAGGAATCATTAAGTCTGTCTGTCTGTCTCACCTAATCATTTTATATAATACTAAAAAGGTGGGAGGTAAAATAATAAATAAGAAATTGTCAATCAATCTCCCACCCATTTTAATATTATATAGAATTATTAGAGCTAGGCATATTTGCTGAAGGTTTCTGCGTCGCTTCTTCTCTTCGAGCCATAACTCCCATAGAGTAAATAATAACCATAAACAAAATTAAAATAAACAAGTTGGCGGTAGGCTAAATAGAACTTTAACAATACTCGTTGACACTTGACATCTTTGTCTTCCGTGACCACGGCCACTGAAAAGTGGCCGAAACGTCGGAATAATAAAAATCAAATAAATTACCGCGCTTAAAACAGTTAAAACGTAGTTTTATTATGTACTAGCTGCGTCCGCAGTTTCACCCGCGTGGTGATGAAAATCGTTATATTTTGGATAATTTACACTATATCTTTATAAATTAAGCGTTATTCTGATGTGTAAGTTATATTATTGGAAAGTTTCACCAAAATCCATTCAGTAGTTTTTGCGTGAAAGAGTAACAAACATACATCCATACATTCTTACAAACTTTTGCGTTTACAATATTAATATAGAGATCGAAAAATTGTTATATAGAGGTTAATTATACGTTTTGTTTATGTTTTACAATAATTGAAGGATCGTTATAAAGAGGTTTTTACGAAAGTGTATTTTTAATGTAAAGGTGTATTTTGTATTAACTCTTACGGCCGTTTCTAGGGGATTTCTAAGAATTTGTTAAATAGAAATTTTACTGTATGTTTAGAGCTATTTTAAGAGTAGTTAACTCACATCAGCGATGTTCTCCAGAAATTGGAACAATTCTTTTTGGTTCGGCGTCGAGGCGTCCTCTTCACAGTCTTTCGTCGTGGCTGCCCAAAAAAGTAACATATATTAAATTGAAACTCAAATTCAAACCTTTTAATTAAAATTGATGCGGTTATAATTAATATTGTTAATTGTAAATGCATATTAAAAAAATTTTGGAAATTGAACTGTAACCATCGCACTTAACAAATGTTACTTATTTTTAATAAATTAAATTGCTGAGTGGATCACTTTAGAGGATAACTTATAATTAAATATTTGTAATTATTAGATCGGCATTCTAGTGCAAGAAGCACACTCAGAATAAATATGGTTTATAAACGAGAGTCCTCTTTTATTCTGGGACGCTGTGCCCACTATTTCAACTGAGAGGATTTTTTTTCACAGAACTGTAACATCAGCCAATGGCCAGTGAAAGTCTTGTCAAAATCGATCCAGCCATTTCAGAGATCAGCCGGAACATTCAAACAGATAGACAAAAATTCTGAAAATTGCATTTTCGGAATATCCTGGTCAGGATAATCCCTTCTGAAATTTTTCGCATTTTTGTTTTGACATTACAAACAGACACTTCAATTTTATTTATCTGTATAGATGATAGGTTAACGTCCTGTGTGCGGCTGTTACAAATATAATTTTGAAATATTCCCAAATGAGAGAGACCAAAGACTCACCGTTGTCTCTCTTCTCCTGTTTCTCTGTGGAGCTGCTCTCTGATGTGTCCTCGTCCGTAACATCAGTAGTCTACAAACATAAGTATAACTAAGAAAAAATATTTTACAAAAAATTTCATGTGTGATATTCTTATTAAGTAACATCCAGACGTACAGATATAAGTATACTTAAAACACGTAACGGACAAAACGTATGATTGAAACACACTGGCTCCCGAAATACTGAGCGCGAAGGGGGCTATGCTATGTTGCTTCCGTATGTTATTTTAATACTAAAATATATTTTTCCTATAGGTATTAGGAGAACTGAAGTTACAGTTACTAGTAAATTTTTTCATATAGAGTTAGTCAAAATGTTAAAGTTAAGTTTATTTAGTCTATGTTCATGTTTTTAAGTATAATAAATAAGTATATTGTAAAGGAAATTTAATGTATGTTGTATTCTACCTATAATCCTTTAAGACTGTAAGTAGTGTACTGAGCCTAGGTCGTCGAAGTCAATGGGGAAGGTGCCCAGAAGGCTGGCTACGCTACCTCGCTGAATCATTACTCTGATCACCTGAAGAGTGACTGAGTACAGAGGCTCATGGCCTCAGGACAATTTCAACAGCAAATGGCACATGTAACATATTATATTAGAAGTGTACTCAGCTAGCCATTGCTAATTACTTAGGAAGCTTCCGAGGGGTTTGTTGGCAACGCCGCCGCCTTCGCTCTTGGTGTTTTAAACGTCTACAGGCGACGGCAACCATTGTCTTCTAGATGACCCATCGTTCCAATTGTCAGATCAGTAGGCCCAGCAGCCGTAGTCCTCCTTTGAAAAGATTGCTACAAACTAACTTCAATGCCATCTACCGGATCCAATTGTGAATCCAAATCATTCTGCGACCCACATGGCCACGCACAACAGTTCGCTGAAATCAGTAGAACCGCTTGGGGGAACTTCAATGAGGCACATGAACAAAAGAATTTTATTTATATATTTTAAAGAGATTGTTCATTGTCAAGAACGTTCTTGGGAATTTCTTGGTGATACCGCCACGCCATCTAAATGCGTTAGCTTCGCTTTGTTCCGAAAGTGAGGACTGGACGAGTGGATCCGAGCGCCTACACGTTTGGAAAGACAAAACTTGTACACGCCAGTAGTACAATTTCTACAACCACCACAAATTTCTGGTCAAATACAGATAATTGAAACGAAAGTTGAACTGATGCTTTCTACCTCTAACTACATGTATTAGAGTAAAAGAGACAGTATAATTTTGTTGGTTTTGGCGCGGCAATTTTGATGGCAGTTGGCAGCTTGTGGACAACAATAATATTAAATTTGGCCCCTGGAAGGGGCTAAAATATTCCTAGAGCTATAATCAAGCAACTAAAAAGCATAAATATTTTTTCAATCGCACCTTCCGCCTGCCGGAGCGGCGCGGGCGCGGGCGCGGGCGCGGCGCGGGCGGCGCCGGCGCCAGCGCCAGCGGCGGCACCTGCGCCGTGGGCGTGCGCCCGTTCGCGCGCCGCACCTGCTCGATGTCCGGCAGCTGCACGCGCTTTGGCGCGCGCCTCCCCGCGCCACCCTCCTCGCACTCCGACTCCGAATCGTCTGCGACGCAGTACAACGGAACATAGGAGTCTCACATTACGAGAATAAATAAGCTGAATAATCGAACCTCCTTGGAAGCGCTTTTGATCCATACATTTGTCTCATTTTATACTAAAACAAAAATGAGACGAAATATGTAATTCTAATTATCACCCAACGCATGGGAGGCAATATGCAAATGCGTACCAACTGATATTTATGTTTGCTTCATTAACTATTGTACTATTTTCTCGCAAATGTGTTGATCGTTTTTCCAAACTCATGATTATGATAAGCCCTCGGACATCGTCTCGGGCTTACATTCGTCTACTCGTTTGTAAAAACTAACTTACGGCACTAGTATCATAAACAACTATTTTATTACGATACTAGTTTTGAGGTTAGTTCCGCGAATTTGCGCAAGTCCAGTCAGATGTTAACCTTACGGTGTACTGTTCGAAAGAGATGGCATGCGAGTCTGAATAGCGGCCGAACGAGAATACAACAATCTCCCATCTCCGCTCTGTCTGTGAAAGTTACGACTATGTTCTGCGCAATTACGTGTACGAACTTCAAGGATGCATAAAAGTTTCGCGTGTACTATATTTGTATACTAACCATCTGTCTGTTTTCTCTTTCTCTTCCCGCTATCCTCGCTGCACCCGCGCGTCCTCTTCATCACCTTCGACGTCCTCCGCTTACCCAGTGCGGTTGCAGTCATCGCTCGTATGTTTTCACCAAAATTAAAATTCACGTTATCTTTATGTTTTTTCTCCTGATTCAAAAAGTTTTGGATGTCGCTCTGATCTATTTCATTCAAATCACTCAACGGTATTATGCTAAGTGCAAACGTTTTTTGCCTCGGAGTCGGTTCATTTGCATCTTTAAATTCTTTTTGTATCACGTCTTCGCATTCAAATTGAATTCTGTTCTTAAGAGTCTCTGGTTTCTTTCTTCTTTTGATGTCTGCGATACATAGCTCATCTTCACTTGTATCGCTGTTTTCGACTGCATTAACATCATCAACAAATATAAAACGCGATAGATTTGTATCTTTGGATTTCCTCTCATTCATTTCTGTTTTGACTTTTACTTTATTTTCGTTTACTATTTTATTACCTACATCTTCATCTTCTTTAAAGTCCGATTCCTTATTAGAATCCTCTGCACTATCTTCGTCTGACATTTTGTTTGAATCTTGCACTCCACTAGTGCTAGGAAGAGGACACGCTCCTCTTGATGTATCACCATCTGAGTCGCTTTCGAACGTTATTTCAGTTTGAACTTTATCAGGGTCTAATTGTTCCAATTTCGATAGAATAGCTATTTCTTGTTCTCCCTTTTCTTTCATTTTTGGTTCATTTTCGATTGTCATCTCATAGCTATATTTTTGTTTTTCTGGCTCTGTGTTCATATTATCTACTCCATCTTTTTGAGTACTGTCTTTTGAAGTATATATACTTTTTGTTTCTTTGTCCAACATAATATTCAGACAGTTCCCTTGTGAAGTCATTTCTGTTGTAGGTGGTACTGTATTTTCAGATTTATTACTTTCAATGTTATTCAAACTATCCTCTATCGAATCTAAAAATGCTGGTGTTTCAATACATGTATCATCTATTTGCATATCGTTGTCATCATCATCATCATCTCATTATCTAATATTTCACCTGTTTCTATATTTGTATATGTTATTTCAGCCACTATTTTTGTATAATCTATTTTTTCGCTCACTATTAATGTATTTTCTGTTATTTTACCCACTGTTAATGTATTTTCTGTTATTTCACCCACTGTTAATGTATTATTGGTCATTTCACCTGTTTTTGTAGTATCTGTTATTTCACCCGCGGTTTTTGTATTATTTATTTTTTCACCAGCCGTTAGTGTATTGTCTGTTATTTCACCTGTTTCACACCCGCGGTTTTTGTGTTATCTAGTGTTAGTGTATTGTCTGTTATTTCACCTGTTTCTGTAGTATCTGTTATTTCACCCGCGGTTTTTGTGTTATCTATTTTTTCACCCACTGTTAGAGTATTGTCTGTTATTTCACCTGTTTCTGTAGTATCTGTTATTTCACCCGTGGTTTTTGTAGCATCTGTTATTTCACCCGCGGTTTTTGTGTTATCTATTTTTTCACCCACTGTTAGAGTATTGTCTGTTATTTCACCTGTTTTTGTAGTATCTGTTATTTCACCCGCGATTTTTGTGTTATCTATTTTTTCACCCACTGTTAGAGTATTGTCTGTTATTTCACCTGTTTCTGTAGTATCTGTTATTTCACCCGTGGTTTTTGTAGCATCTGTTATTTCACCCGCGGTTTTTGTATCATCTGTTATTTCACCAGCGGTTTTTGCTTTATCCTTCTCAGTTTCAACATTCTTAACACTTGAACTTTCTTTACTACCTTCGTTTACAATAATCATTTCGATACATTCAGTAGTATTATCTGGGGCTCTATCGTTTTTAACAGCCTCATCGTTAATATTCTTGGCAGCCTCGGTTTTATCGTTCTTGTCGTCATCGTCGGGTATGTCATCTTCGTCTTCTAAATAAACTGTTTCGATGTTTTCTTCAATCAATATTAGGTCGTCTTCGGTTTCTGTAATAAAAAACCAATTGATGCATTATAGTTCAGCAGTTCTATAAAGCCACATTTGGCATCTAAAAAACTGATTTTAATAGTTACGTGAACTGTTGATGATAATACAATTAGATATTGGAATCGACATAGGAAGTCACATATTACCGAAACGATTAAGATAAAAAGATTTATTATTAAAAAGAAATATTTTACGTTTCGTTGCCTTTTTTTTCTTTAAAATGTAAAACATGCATAAATTAATTACAGTCCATTAATATTTAGGAAAAAAGGTTCACAAACATAATGTTGTCATGTGTTTCGTTATTAAGAAAGTAAGCTAATTATGGTGTTTTAAGTTGATATCAATTATGTTGATAGTGTTATAAAGTTATTTCGTCAGTATTTATACGAAACTTCGAATGGAACTTCTCAGAATGGCTCACATTGAAATGCTATAGGATTCGACTCACAGTGGTGAGTTGTCAATTCAACTCACTCAAGTCACTTATGAATGAGCCATACTACAACACTATTCTAGAATAGAAGATTCAGTAAAACCAATTGCTTTCATTTGAAAGCTGAATCGTAATAGATATGTACACTACAGGTGGCCTACTACAATGTATTCTATACTTAACGATATCTCGGTAAAATAAAAACTAGAATAGTTTTCTTTGCATTTCCTCCATTCCTGCCTCAATAACAAACATTTAGACAACTCACTAGTTTTGTGCTTCAGTAACAAGCGTGTGAATACAACATACCGATGTAATTTCCATTCATGCCTTGGCTGCTCATGGGATTGTCTGGAGGGTGCTTGTTGCCATCTGCTTCGCCTGTATCCTGAATCAACAAATCACTTCTGCATATTTATACATTCATATATAACTGCTTGGCCCCACGGAGTGACTATTGACATATCAACGCACAAACCAAACTACTGGAGCCTCTTCTACACTGTAGCTTTATTCAGAAAGGACTTTTGAAAAGTCAACCCTTAAGTAGGGTGACAGTATGTATGAAAATACGTCATTTTTTAAGTAAGAATCACAAAATTTTATGTATCTATTTCTGGATAGAAATTAAGGTAGGTGTGTATCGGTGTTTTTATACTCTTTCAACTCTTAAGGGGGTGAAAAAAGGGATACTCTTTTATTTTTCTGATTACTCAAACTTGCTTTGCTTTTTCGATATATATGTAATTAACTAATATCTCACTGCAACGCAGAGGCTCCGGGTTCGATTCCTGGTATAGTAAATTTCGGAAACGTATTTTCTCCGTTATTTACTTTGGTCTGGGTGTCTGGGATCGGCCCCAGAATGGTCCGTTGTATATTACCCATAACACAAGCGTAACTTGCTTAATTTGGGGATATACAGTGTGTGTGCTTGTCTGCCGATTTTTTAAAAAACTAATGATTATAAAAAAATATACAATATCTAGCTCGAAAAATATGTAATAAATTTATTGAAAAAATTATAAACGAAATAATAAAGAAACATTTGATATTTGTTTTTGAGTTTATGTGGCTTCTTTTACAGATTTTTCGGGCAAATAAATAAAATACTCGTGCAGGAACAGAGATAGAATACGAACTCTTGATGCCGGGTGGCCTGTCGCAAGAGGGGAGGCAACAACTGCTGGGGTTCCGGCAGCAGTGAGCAAATCAAGGCACATTGGTGCCACCTTTTGTGTTGCAAATGTCCATATGCGACGGTAACCGCTTACCATCAGATTAACTTCTGTATTGTACTCTAAAAATAAAAAAATATCCAAATACCATAGGTCAATCAAGTTCGTACTCCGTCATATTGTATAATAGGTTGGGGAAAAAGTCTTTCAGCATATAGTATGTATGAACTTGTAATAAGATCTCTTTGGCTATACCATTTGTATCTGGCTGGTTTTGGTATCATTAAAAAGTTTTAATTTTAAAGAAGACAATTCCAAATTCAAATTAGGAAAATGTGTGATTTTCATTTGTTTTTCTTATTGTTAAAATGAGTGAAAATAATGAAAAAATTCGATACATTTTAAAATTTTACTACAAAAAAGGTAAAAATGAAGCACAAGCCGCGAATAAATTTTGTGATGTTTATGGACCTAATGCAGTATCTGTGAGAGTAGCGCAAATTTGGATTAAGCGTTTTCAATCCGGAAATTTTGATATCAAAGATGCACGTCGCTCTGGTCGCCCTGTTACGGACAAAATTGATGCCATTTTTGAAAAAGTGGAGCAAGATCGGCATATTAGTAGTTACGATGTAGCTGAAGAACTGGGAATTGACCACAAAACGGTTGTGGCGCATTTGAAAAAAGCTGGGTACACAAAAAAGCTCGATATTTGGGTGCCTCATGAGCTCACTGAAAAAAACCTAATGAACCGTGTACTCATTTGTGATTCTTTATTACGACGTAATGAAACCAAACCATTTTTGAAGAAGCTGATAACTGGTGATGAAAAGTGGATCACGTACGACAAGAACGTGCGAAAAAGATCGTGGTCAAAGGTCGGTCAGGCTTCATAGACTGTGGCAAAACCCGGGTTAACTCGCAACAAGGTGATGCTGTGTGTATGGTGGGATTGGAAGGGCATTATTCAATATGAGCTGTTACCGCCAGGCAGGACCATCGATTCTGAACTCTACTGCGAACAACTGATGAGATTAAAGCAAAAAGTTGAGAGAAAGCGGCCGAAATTAATCAGCAGAAGGGGTGTGGTTTTTCACCGTGATAACGCTAGACCTCACACAACTTTAGTCACTCAGTAAAAATTATGAGAGTTTGGCTGGGAGGTGTTAATGCATCCGCCGTATAGTCCTGACCTTGCACCTTCCGATTTTCACCTGTTTCGGTCTCTGCAGGTTTCCTTAGGCAGTGTCAGGTTAACATCACGAGAGGACTGCCAAAACCACTTGTCGCAGTTTTTGATCAGAAGCCACAAAATTTTTGTAGCAATGGGATCACGTCCCTACCTACAAGATGGCAAAAAGTTATCCAACAAAATGGCACCTACATACTTTAGTCAAATGTAAATAAACTTTATAAAAAAACCTTTTTAATTTTATACAAAATGCGAAGAAACTTTTTCCCCAACCTAATATATTACTTTTTATTACAATTTCAAAAGTATATCTAAACAGAACACGCAAAAGTTAAATGCGCCTCGATTTTAGTTAGCTTCGTAAATTTGGGCAGGTCGTACAGCTGTTAACGTTTATTAAGTACATCTGCCCGTCTGAAGTGCGAAAAGGATAGTAGGCGAGGCCGGTTATCAACCGAGCAACGCTCGCTCTTCCCTGTCATAAAGCTAATTAGTGTTCGGCGCAATCGCTTGTACAAACTTCAGAGCCACATTCAAATTTTGCATGTACTTAACTCACTGTTAGGTCAATGGAGACCAATGAAGGAAAGACCTGCAAAGTTTACATCCAGCATGTATATTCACTTATTGGTGGAAAGTTCTACAAAGAAGGGAATCTTCAGATCTCCACCTTCCACAAAGCATGTAATCTATATAATACTTAACACTAGTGAATTTCTACGCGTTACCCGCAGAGTTCTTGTTTGTAGCAATCAATATGTCTTTTCTTATATACTTCTCTATCCTCTGTCACACCACAAATCATCATGTCATCCTTCACAGAATCCGTCCATCTCATTTTTGGTCTCCCTTTACATTTGTACCTATCAATCTTGCAGCTTAACTTTCTTTTTGTCACATGACTTCATCCCTCCTCATTACATGGCCATGTCATATCACTTTTTTTTCTTCTAAGTTTTTCAGTCAACAGGTGTAACTTGAAGGATCCTCTTATTTACTAATTTCTCCCTTATAACAATGAATATCCTACCACACAGACATATTTAGCCAGTAGAATATACACAAACCACACTCACAAACATATGAATTACTTAATGATTAACTTAATTTAAGTAATATCAGAGCGCCTGACAGAAATATATTAGAAGCTACTAATCTCGGAAAGCAAGTTTAATATAAGAGAGATGAAGATTAACACTTAAATTATTTTAACTAATAAGAACCGCTGGACCAATTTAAATATTTTTTGTTTCAGTTCGCTCCAATACAGGGTTGTTTAAAAAAAAGAAAAGTCTATAAAATGTTGAGTTAGAATTGTATTATAATAATAAGATTATTTTGTCTGTGTGTAGGGGGCACTCACAGCGGGTTCGACGATGACCTGTCCGGTCGCCACCAGCTCCTCCCACTGGGGCAGGGGGTCAGTCACCACGTGCGGAAACCTAAACGGACATAAAGAGAGAGAAATCTACAGTCAAGCATTTTGAGTGAAAGAGAAACAGATCATCGAGAGGGGGAGAACTTTCCTATGATGTGAGGAGAGAGGAGGGAGGAGCGAGCTCACCTCTTGACGACGGCGATGTGGAGCGGGTAAACCTGGCACTCGGAGCGGCGCCGCCACCGCCCCAACACGCTGCGCCGCGCCCAGTGCTTCAGCTCGCACCAGCGCCGCTGCAGCAGCACCAGGGACGCGCTCAGCCCCCTGACAACCGCCACGCCGTGCATTACTCATCTCACCCGCCACTGGCGGACAGACATCTTGGATCTATCCCATTGCTTTTTATATACTTTTATTTAGCTTAGCCCTGTGCGTCCTTTTTATTTGGGTCAAATTAAGTCATTGAAATTTTATCCCTTCCTGTTGACAGGTTGAATTTATATTTGGTATACATTCAGTATCATTTTAAATCCAAAATGGCCGTCGCCACAACACACACACACAAAGAAAAATAATAATGATGTAGATAATGTATCGCACCAATCTTACTTCATTAATCCTATTAATAAGACTCAAAAATAAATCATGCCCCAATATATATGTAGCGTGTATAATCTGATCGGTTGACTGCTGAGAAATTTCACTTCCACCTTAGAGTGGTGCGCAACCTCTCAGCAGGCAGGGGCCGCACTTGCGATATTAAAAACGAATAAACATTTTATTTATTATTTAAAGAAATGAGGTAAAAATAACAAAAAAAAATTAAACATACACCATAAAGTACAGTGTAAACTCTATATAACCACATTGAAGGGACTATTTTATGGCGTTATATAGAGTTGTCGCTAAATGGAGAGAAGTTTGTTATTTTTGTCTGACGTCTTGCTGCACCAGTAATTTTGTTGTATTTTTTACTTATTATATTCATATTGAGGCATCTTGGTGATAAAGGAAGTACTCAGAAATTTCGGTATGGTTGATGCCGACAGTCGCGTTTATTACGGGCTAGGATAATAAAGCGATAAAAGAACGTACACAGCTGCACAGTTTTTACAAATATTGGCAACTTAAAAGGTACTTTTTATTACTTAATTATTGTCGTTATTGAGAGTGGGTGTAATGCTATATAGAGTGTATCACTTTATGGAAGACGAACTTTTTTTTTGGCCAGGGGAAATCCGTTTGAAGATTAAACCGCAACAGGCACAGAAGCCTGAGGGATAATTCGCGACCCGTGTAAGTGTGGGATTCGCCAGATCGGGGGTGTACTAGCGCGCACACTCAGAACTGGTGCCATGCTATTGCCACTCCCCAGTTAGGGATACCCACTAAAACCCCTGGGTGTTCCGTCCTGCGCCTTGTGCCAGGGCTACGGGTAATTGGGATTCCCGGCATGGAAGACGAGCTAAACCACCCAAAACTAAGTGATTTCGACGCTTAAGGGAGTTTGTCGTCAAATCGAGTGACGTTACATGGAGTTCACACTATATATAACTATTTGTTGTATGTCAGCTTTCATGTTAGTGGTTGCAATTCGTAAAATGGCTCTTAAATGCTCTTCTGTGAGAGGAGAAGCATATTTAATTTTCGTTCAATTCGCGAATTAGCGTGTTTACTCAAATTTTCAACCTATTTAATAATTACGTTATAATTATATAATAAATAAGTATAATATAATACAATATAAATAATTATAATAATTATTTATATCGCTAAAAACAACCACGGGCCGCATGTTGCCGACCACTGCCCTACGTGGACGAGGAAAGTGCCGCGACCACTGCTAGCTAGGACCTTTATTTATTTAATTATTAATAAAGTGACATTCATAAAATATATAATTTTAATAATAGTATTTACCTTTGACACAAAGATGACAAGATTGTGCAACAAATTGTAATGATCATACATAATGTTCATAAACCATATTAGATTTTAAGAAGACTTGTATGCCAGTAAATGGCGAAACACGGTCTCACTATACCATGAGGCCAATTCACCAAATCGCTCTGAATGCCAAAAGATTGCAGATATATCACGCGAAGCGGAGCCTGTGATGTCCAGTTACCCACCTGGAGCCGTATTCCGTCTTCTCCATTCTTAGGGAGGCCAGAATGCTCGTTTACTTTTGTAACATTGGACGGGGTGACATTATCACAAAGTGACAAAACCCCATTTATTTAACAATGATTAAATTATATGTATTTAAAATTTTAACTTAGTATAATAAAGTTTCATTGTAATCAAGGACCAATTGTTAACCGTATAAGAAGTGAATCGAGGCCGATTTTAACGAGGTAATTTATTCCATTTTCATTATTCCGACGTTTCGAGCGCTTTTCGGCCGCCGTAATCACGCAAGACAAACGTGTATAAAAGCATTATTCAGTCAATGACTGAAAAGCAGCTGAAACGTCGGAATAATAAAAATTAAATAAATCACCGCGCTTAAAACCGTTAAAACGTATTTTTATTATTATGTACATTAATCGCGAAAACTTAAGGAAACTAAAGGGGTATCATTAAATTTCTGAAAAATCACGTGAAATCGGCCTCAAAAATGATTCACATGCTTAGGATAGGATTTGGCCCTAAAGACCCACGTGAAATCGTTGATATACACACTTGGCCACGTAGTTGTCGTAGGCCCTCGTCCACCTGACGGCCAAGGGCTCCGGGTGGTTTGGGTCCTCGAGGTGGTGCATCTGAGCCAGGTGGAACACGTCGATGAGCGGCTGCAGCTGCTCGTACAGGAGATAGCTCTCCTAACAACATAAATCGACCTATTGGAGATTCGAATGAAGCTATTTCGCGCCATCAAAAAGAATTAAAATAACAGAGATGTGATCTCTGTTGGTGAAGTGAGTTTCCCTGCTTCCTGGGGTATTCTCAAGCCTTGATGCGTGATGAGCGTGGATGTAACTACGTTCTCAGTCTCACGCTCTTCCTAATACAACCAAGGGTAAATGGTAGGCAGGTTCGGGTTTAGGGTGTATTTGGGAACGACTGTGCCAGAGTCCCACACTGCTTAATCTCGCCACGTAAGGTCTAACCCCCCCAAAGGACCCAGTAGTGTACGAAATAATATTTCCTCTGATATGGGATGTGACATTAGTAGAAAGGTCTGTACAGGGGTATATGATGCACGAAAAGGGGCTCAAAGAGCCGATGCAGTGTTTTCGGTTCCCGAGAGCGATGTTGCGGCGTTGCGAACATCGAGGCGTTTCAGTTGGAGGGTCCGAACATGTCCCTGGGCCGGAAGGTGCCCATGCGTGTGCAGTTCCCTCGCAGTAGAAGTGAAACTTCAGAGAATATACTCACAGATCATTCTTCTCTAACTTTTATTAATTCCTTTAGCCTACATCCGTCAACATATTATAATACAAAATAAACTTCATTAAACATTTATTTCGGTCTAAAATGGACCTATGTTTAATCATCGGTCTTATTGACTCTAATCTGTGCTGCATAATGTAACACTCATATCTCATTTTCTAGCAGATTTAGTATTATTTGTGTGTTTATCTCTTTTTAGTGTCGCTTTTTCGTTTCATCGAGTTTTAAATAACACAAATTCTAAAGTTTCACATTTAAGAATTTAGGTAGCGCTGAAATCGGGTTCCTCTGAACACACATCTGCCAGTGGTGGGAGCGCGATGGCTAGCGCACGCGTCCTAAAGTCAAAGAGCGCGGGTTCGACCACTCAGGCAGATTTCTGATGATGTGTGTGGGGGTCTACTGTCCGTTCCCGTGCAACGGGAGGCCGACTGGTTAAAACAGAGATGCAGGTTACCGCGTTGATGACCGCGGTGTCGGTGTAGAGCAGCAGCGCGTCGAGCACGAGCCAGTCGTGCGGCTCCAGGCGCGCGCCCTCGCCCACGCCCAGCGCGTTGTCGCCCGCCGCCACGCTCAGCGCCAGCTTGCCGGCGCTCACGCGCTTCACGCGCTCCCTGCGCACCACGCGGACGAACTTCAAGCACGTAAATAAACTTTGCGCACTCACGCCAGGAATTGGTATTTAATCTAGAAATGTGCACCGTCGTGTACACCCGGCGACTCCCCTCCCCTAGCGCAAGGCGCGTCCAGTATTAAGGTGTTGATTGAGTTTTAAACCATTTTTGTATTTATAGGCAATTAGAGTTTACCTCTTGTTTAAAATTTTTATGTATTTTCCCTCGGAAGATTCACTTCATTTTATATTGCAAACTATACCATCCCCGGTCTATCCGTAAACTACATAAATGACAAATATTGACAATAAAGACAAAATTGACAACATAGACTAAATGGATGAAATCACAAAACCCATCCTAGATTCCGGGATAACCTTTAGATAAATCTATCCCATTATCCGGGATAAAAAGTATCCCTTGTCCATCCTCGAAATTAAAATTACATATGTATAGAACTTCAGAACAATAGGTCTAATAGTCTTTTCATAAAAGGATAACAGACAGAGAAATATATTTTTATCCCATAAACTATAGCATTTTTCGGGATAAAAGAATTCTATGTTCATCCTCGGCACCGAAAGTATATATATATACTTTCGGTATAATAACTTATTATATATATAATATAAGTTTTAACTAAATTAGTCCCGTAGTTTTTCCGTGAAAACTGAACATACACACAAACAGAGTTACTTTTGCATTTATAATATTATTAATAAGGATTTAAGTATTTAAAAATGACTTACTTTCTAAGACCATTGGTTAAGTTGTTAGCATTATATAGAACAGATAGGTGCGACAGTTTACCAGAGGTCGTGCACGGTGTCGACGTCGAGGCGGTGCGCGGTGAGCGCGGCGAGGCGCGCGTGCGCGTGCGCCAGCGCGTCGGCGTGCACGCTGCGCCGCCGCAGCGCCTCGCGCGCCATCTGCCCCGCGAGCCGGCTCGCCAGCAGCGACACCACCTTCGGCGACGACCACGTGCTGCTGTTCGTCTCCTGAACCACAACCACTGCATTTATCCAACTACATTATCCACCAACTAAAACGAGGTCGTGTACAATACATTACAATTAATATAGGACACACAATCACACGCACGCACGCACAACACACTTAAATGCATATCATATATGACGGAGGAGGAACCTCCGTAGTGTTCATAAAGAGTGTGACGTCAGCAATGCCGACGTCATGATTGTTAGCTTCTTAGTGACGACCCATGTTTGAGTCCTCGAAATAGAATTTCAAGAGTACTCGGTATTGTTTATTCCAAGAGCGCCACGACTTCCCAGAGAGGTCCGTCCCGTTGGCGGCTCGAACAATAATTTGAGTGTCGACAGTGCGGCCGTATTTATATGGCTCGGTGCACGTGATCACAAATTTTTAGGTTAAGTGTTGAAATTACAATAAAATCTTGTTGTTTTACGTTAATTTCACATTACAATAAACTCATAGTTTTTAAATAAATGATTATTGTTTTCGTTTAATTGTTGTATTTGCGCAGAAATATATGAAAAGGACACAAATAACTAACTAAGACAGACAAAAAAATTATAGTTCCTACTCCTTAAATTATTAAAGGTGCTCCCTCCAATTTAGATCAACGTTAAAAAGATAACTAAGAGATAAATTTGCTGTGTTTATAATTTACTAACATTGGTTACAGATAGAATATTGCCAGAAGGCAAAAAATTAGTTCTTTCTAAACATTAAGTTTTAAATAAATTAGACTTAAAAAGGAGAAAAGTGAGTGCTTGGTATATAATATAGCAGAATACCGCTTTGATGGTGGGCATGCACTGCAGCGCGGCCTCGACGGTGCGCACCCAGACCGGAGCCGCACGCAGCACCTCCTCCGTCGGGGCCTCGTCCGCCGCGTCCCACACCAGCTGCCGCAACTGCCGAAAGGCCTTATCTCCCAACAATGGCATACAGAAGAAGTAGAAATATACTCAAAACTAGTATTTACTTGCAACTTCGTCTACGTTGGACAAGTAACAAAGATTAGTTATTTTACCAATACTTAAAATCAAAGGTAACACAAGTTTCTTGCGACAGGAAATTTGCTACCGATTCGTGAATGTACTGCATCGGAATAAAAAAAAATCGACCAGACAGAATTTCTAGGATACAAAATACCGCAGATTTTAAGTCCGGAAATTGTAGTACTTTTAAGCAGACGCTTAGCTGCTAATCAAGCGAGCTACATATTCGCGGTAAGCGGGGCATGAGGGTGTGGGAGGTCCGAGGGAGAGGTCAGGGGGTGATTCTGTCTGCAACACAAAGTGACAAAAACTCATCAAAAAGATATAACTTTCAAGGTAGGATTACTCCGATTGGACAGTGAGTCGGGGCGAGCGAAACGGTTTTTCTTATTCTACACAAAAATGCCTTTCCAATGATATGTTATACTAGCTTCTGCCTGCGACTTCTTTCGCGTGGAATAGTTTAAAAAAAAGTAAATTAAAAATACCCCCCGATTTTAAAACTTTCTTCATTGGTGCTTCGCTCCTATTGGCCTATAGCCATCCTTGATAAATGGGCTTTCTAACACCGAAAGATTTTTTCAAATCAAACCAGTAGTTCCGGAGATTAGCGCATTCAACCAAACAAACAAACCAACAATCTCTTCAGTTTTATATATTAGTATAAAATATATATTTCGTTTGGTGCCGGCACCCGGGTACATACATTAGTGCCCATCATGCTTTGCAAAATGCGCCGACTGTGAGATGTTGTCAAAAATATTTATTTTTGCTTTTCAATTACTTTTGAAATCAGTTTTGTTTTATGTCAATTTTTTTACAATTCATTGTATAAATGAGAATAATAAAAAAGTGAATTGTTGATGAAATTACCATATCCGTGAACTTCTTCTTAAATATGACGCATTGGTGTACGATGCTTGACTTGCGGAATGACCTCCAGCCCAACTCTCTGGCCAACTGTTTATGGCAATGCGTTACTTTCAATCTCTTCTGCAAAGAAAACCAGTCACAGCTCGATTAATATTAAATCCCTGCTTCACCTGGGACAACTTTAGTGTTGCGACCGTGGCAAGTGTTTAATGCGTTTTGTAACATGCTACATCGTAACGCGTAATGGCTAGCGCGCCGCAACTCAAAGGGCGTGGGTTCGATCCTGGCCGGAACATATGCAGGACTCAGGCAGTTTTCTGACCTAATGTGCATATTGTTACAATTACCACGTGCTAACAACGGTGAACATCAACAGTGCTGCACATTGAGATAACCGATGTGTCAAACCTGGCTAGCCACCTTGGACAAGCGTGGCGAGTATACTGTCCGTTCCCCTATAATGGGAGGCCCAAGCCCAGCAGTGGGACATTTAGAGGCTGATATTATTATTATTTTTCAACACTATAAGTCGCATTTGGACACAAACACTGTAGGGATATAACATAGAGTACTGACCGACTTACTAATCTTAAATATATATTAGGTTGGGGAAAAAGTTTCTTCACATTTTATATAAAAATTCAAAAGGTTTTTTATAAAGTTTATTTACATTTGACTAAAGTATGTGGGTGCCATTTTGTTGGATAACTTTTTGCCATCTTGTAGGTATGGACGTGATCCCATTGCTATAAAAATTTTGGGGCTTCTGATCAAAAAACTGTGACAAGTGGTTTTGGCAGTCCTCTCGCGATGTTAACCTGACACTGCCTAAGGAATTCTGCAGAGACCGAAACAGGTGAAAATCTGAAGGTGCAAGGTCAGAACTATACGGCGGATGCATTAACACCTCCCAGCCAAACTCGTAATTTTTGCTAAGTGGCTAAAGATGTGTGAGGTCTAGCGTTATCATGGTGAAAAACCACACCCCTTATGTTGATTAATTCCGACCGCTTTCCTTCAACTTTTTGCTTTAATCTCATCAGTTGTTCGCAGTACAGTTCAGAATCGATGGTCCTGCCTGGTGGTAACAGCTCATAATAAATAATGCCCTTCCAATCCCACCATAAACAGCATCACCTTGTTGCGAGTTAACTCGGGTTTCGCCACAGTCTGTGAAGCCTGACCGGCCTTTGACCACGATCTTTTTCGCACGTTCTTGTCGTACGTGATCCACTTTTCATCACCAGTTATCAGCTTCTTCCAAAATGGTTTGGTTTCATTACGTCGTAATAAAGAATCACAAATGAGTACACGGTTTATTAGGTTTCTTTCAGTGAGCTCATAAGGCACCCAAATATCGAGCTTTTTTGTGTACCCAGCTTTTTTCAAATGCGCCACAACCGTTTTGTGGTCAATTCCCAGTTCTCCAGCTACATCGTAACTACTAATATGCCGATCGTGCTCCACTTTTTCAAAAATGGCATCAGTTTTGTCCGTAACAGGGCGACCAGAGCGACGTGCATCTTTGATATCAAAATTTCTGGATTGAAAACGCTTAAACCAAATTTGCGCTACTCTCACAGATACTGCATTAGGTCCATAAACATCACAAAATTTTTTCGCGGCATGTGTTGCATTTTTTTCTATTTTGTAGTAAAATTTTAAAATGTATTGAATATCTTCATTAGATTCACTCATTTTAACAATAAGAAAAACAAATGAAAATCACACATTTTCCTAATTTGAATTTGGAATTGTCTTCTTTAAACTTAAAACTTTTTAATGATACCAAAACCAGCCAAATACAAATGGTATAGCCAAAGAGATCTTATTACAAGTTCATACATACTATATGCGAAAAGACTTTATCCCCAACCTATTATAAACACTTAACTTATAACTAACTTAAAATTAAATTATTTAACACACACACACAATTATAATAATCTATAATATTATAAAATTCTAAATTGTGTGCACATTAAAGTTATTTAAAAAAAAAACAACTGGAATAGACTATATAAGTGATGAGAACACTATGCAATTTTTGTAGATGTCTTGTCTGTTTGTTGGTTAGTCTGTTTCAGCTTTACGTAACAAGTATTGGGCCGGTTTCTATCGCTGATCAACAGTAATTTTTATACTTAAAATTTGTGCAACGGGAAAAGGTAGGTAGTGGTGTGGTCATGAGTGTAGTCATTGTGAGCTTCCAATGGAACACACCTTTGTATGGGCATCTATTTTATGATTTTCGTTTTTGTCAGTTTTAGATTAATACTAACAATGTCTTTTGTAAAAATTTAAATATCTGTTAATGTGTGTTACACTGTATAGTGGAACACTTACAGCCAATAAATGGCACTGTGCAATAATAGATGTCACAAACATATCCCGAAACATACAAACAATATATACAAATTTTCAACTGTAAGGGCCTAGGCCTGTGAGGTACAACTATAGCCTCGCTGCAAAATCTTCCTTGGAGATAGAGGAACTTTCCATCCCACTCCTCCACCTTATATGGGACACCTCCTACACTGGTGACACCAATGTGATTATGTGTTACGACATTTTCAGTAATTTTTTTAAGATTTCAGTTTTGGGGTTTTGTTATGTACTTACCTTGCCTCTGTCCAAGCTGTTAGACTTAGGTTTTTGGTAAAGCGGTTCATACTTGATAAATGCCAATCCAAACTTCTCCATGTACTCATTAGTCCATACGACTTTATCCATTGTAATGACCTGTAAGACAGAGAAGTAAACGCTGAGAGCAGCATAAATAGCTTGCAGTGGAAATTATTTTATAATAAATCTGTAGAAAGAATAAAGTAAAATGTCTTTTAAAATAATCAAAAATGTAAGGGGGGGCTAATTTGGGGCAGATTCTGAAAATGCATTTTTTATCTTCTGTAAGAGCATCAAGTGAAAACCACTGAATGGATTTAAGTGAAACTCAATGTAGAGTGAACTTATATCAACAACACTTGGACTTTACCTTGAAATGCCTATGGTTTTTTGTTATTGCCTGAAGTAGGCAAATGGGCAGACAACCTACCTGATGGAAAATGATTACTGTTGCCTATAGACATTTGCAACACCAGGAGAGTCACCAACACATTGTAGACCTCTAAGAAATTTTATAATGCCCTTCTTAAAAAAACCCATATCATAACACAAGAGGAAAACCGCAGCGGGAAGTTCTCTCTAGATCATCGTTTTATGTGGAATAAATGTTCTAGAGAACCGTTGGGTAGTTGAGCATGGTGAATGGTGAAGGAGGAAATAGAAAAGTTATTTGGGGTCTAAAAAAATGAGGCTCAAGTGCCATAAAAACTTATTACCTGCACAACTTGACACAAAACAATATGTATACAGTCTAGAAGGGACACACTTAGCAACTCTTTAAGTTCATAATATGAGTTGACATACAGAATGGCCAGTCTTAAAACACCATCGATAAGAAAACATTTGATTATAGCTTTTGGCTGATGACAGATAGAGATGAAAAATATTTAAAAAAAAACTTAGGGACTTTTCTCCCAATAAATGATGTTGTTTGCATAGAAGAATATAGCAAGAAAGTTGGTGCTGCAGATGAAGTTTTTGGTGCCACCATTGTAATATAAATATGATGTCATCACAGCAATGACTCAAACAAAGTTTCGCTGGCACATACTAGTTAGAAATTTTTATCTGTGCAGGAACAGAGAAAGAATACAATTTCCTGCGGCTGGGTAGCCTGTTGTAAGAAGCGACAAAATAACCCACAGCCAGGTGGTAGGGTATTTGCCGGACTGGATGGCTACCTCCCCTGGTCTAGAGCATGCCTCCATAACAGCCTTCAATTGTGTTGCAAATCTCCATAGGCGATGGTAACCACTTTCCATCAAGTGGGCCATCTGCCTGTCTATTGGAGTCATGCAATTAAAAAAAAATGTAATTATAAACAAACACAAAAATTGTATTTTCCCAAACTAAGCAAGTAAAACTAGTGTTATAGATAATATAGTGAATATGCTAGGTCTGATCTCAGACACCTAAATCAGAGTAAATAACAGGTTTCTTTACAAAATTTACCTTCCCAGGAATTTAATCTGTAATTTTTGCATTCAAGAGAACAAGGTAGGACAAGATTTATGTTACTATACCACAAACACTATCAATATGCCAATGATCTTTCTAAAACAATTAGTGGATTTCAGTTATAACAATGATGAAGAGATCACTATAATTATGTTGCTATATCTAAAAGTCACTATACATATAGATAGAAAGGAAGATAACATTTTTTGAATTCCTGGTGTACAGCAGACAGACTGACGGCCCAACTGTGATGGACAATGGTTACTGTTGCCCATGGACATTTGCAACACTAAAGGTGCTACCAATGAGTTGCAAGGCTCGTAGACGGGATAACCTGGCCACTAATGCCAGATCACAATGCCCGACCACCTGAACTGGATGTAGGTTGTTTTGTTGCCTTTTACAACAGGCCACTTGGTCTCATGAATAATAAGTATTATTTTTCCATTCCTGCATGGTTAAAATATTTATTACCAGACAAAACCCCACACAATGTGCATATATTGCCTTTCATCTGCTTTAAAACTAATGTAATCAAAATATTTCATCAATTTTGGTTACATACGCTTTTTAGAGTTCTGTAGAGAAAATATAAAAAACATGAACATCCTTAACTGATTTCTTAGACGCAATATATCTACTTTAAAATAATATTATGCACATTTTACATATATTTTGTATTTTTAAAGAAACTGCTATAATGATTATTTTTGTTTAGATTTCTGTGCTAAGGCATGTAAGATGTTTAATTTCCAAAACTCCTTCAATATCTATATTCTGTTTGCCCAACTGACCTAAATAGAAGTATATTATTACAACTGCAGAGCATCTGTGAATGTAAACAAAAATGAGAAAGCTTATTATTCTATGAATTAACCTTTGTCTTTGCTTGTTGACTCCTTCACAATATCTGCAAGGGATGTCTGGGTACTTATTACATCTGGGTTATAAAAACTGGTGCATTTTATTTAAATTGTGTGCTTAATTTAAGATTTTCTGCTTTAATATCTAACCAATATACACACTATAAATAACTTTAAACTAAATTTGGTCAAGACCAGCTAGATCACCGTCATAAGGCGGTGTGCCTAGAAGGCTGGCTGCATTACCTTGCTAGATACAGACTAATTCTTTGAGCAAGGTAAGCTCCAGTCATAAGTTGACTGACGGATTTCTACATTATTAAAAGGTTAAATAGTGTAATTGATTGCAATAATCGGGTGAATAAATCACTACAATCATCTAAGGAAACACAATATGGTAGCAACATTCTCCAATATTTTGAGTTCGAAAATATGGTCTAAGCTGCATAGCAAGGTTTATGAATTTCCACAGGTACTATTTTGCTAAGGAAGTTAGAACTTAGAACTAGAATAAAACGTGTAAGTACTAACATTTATGATTGATTACAAACAGAAAACAAATCCAGGTTGAGTACTGACTACAACAGTATTTCGGTTATCATCGTTTGCGGTCGGAATGTGTGTAATCTTGTAATAAACTATTAAAATTGAAACAAATTACGACACACAACATTATATTTTGGTTACAGGACACCACACAGATTTTCTTGTTGCCATTTTCTTCTTCAAAGTTTTGAACTCATCGATTGCCAAACTATTTTTTTAGTAATTATAGTCGTTAGAAATTATTAAAATTATGTGGCTTATTATATCTTTATTATTGCAATACATATTACAATGTTCTTTTAACTTTTAAGTTATTACTTTCTCTATAGACTATTTTATACTTTTGTTGTTAGTTGTAAGGATTTTTTTTTAATTTATGGCTTGGAAATTAGGCACTTAAGCCTGAAAAGGCTTCTCCACATCTCCGAGAACTAAATAAGATCGCGAGATGGATCGATGGATACATATACAATAAATCTTACGCCATTAAAAATATGTTCAATTCAGCTCAAAGCTTAATAATTCTTTAGAAAATAGCAATAATATAGGTAAAAAAAGTTAAGACAAGGTGTGTTTGACAACTATACATAATTGAAAAAACTTACCACATAATTATTACCATCTTTTCTAGTTATTAATGAATAAAACACGTAAAATTATTGTTTTTTTGCGTATTTATTTATATGCACATACAAAAAGTAAGTTATGTTTAAATAACTTAATAATTATTTTGTGAATAAAGTTAGATAGCATAATTTAGATTTTTTTACTACTATATAGGTTCGCGTTTGACCAATTATCTCGCTCGTTATCAAGCGGAGATATGATAACAAGACATCCAAGTTGCAGGTTTCGGAAAAAACTGGCTCCGGCAGTGAGTTCCGCTCCTTTGCAGTGCGCATAATGAATGTAAACAGATTGTATTCAGGTATTTGAATCATCAATTCAAATCTGGCCACATTGCAAGAACAGAGACACGAGACGCCAGTGATAGCAGTTGCGTAGAGTTTGATTTAAACATGATAATGATCGTGGGCAAAATTAATGGCATGTGCGTTGGAGCCACTATTAAAAAAAAGTGATAATGATCGTGAGTTGCTCGAGGATCTATAATTTTAATATCTTTCTTTTTGTCTTCACTTGTTTCGAAATACTTTCAATTAATTATTACGGTATTATGGCGTGTGTTTTTTTGTGAATGAATTTCTAAGTTCATGCATAAAAAATGCGCTAAGATACGATAAGTCTGCAAGTTGGTTATCGAAGATAAAACATGAAATTATATAACGACAAACAGTACAAATAGATATATGGATTCGATTATTAAAAGTATTTAATATATCAATGCTTTAAATATGTACACTCTACTATAGAAATGAGTCTTCCCTAATTCTTCTAATATTACTGGTTTATCTTTTGTTCATCTTTTACGTTCAGTTCTATATATCCATCGTTTTGTAATATTAATTTAGCAGCCTTAGTAGGTCTACCCATCAATTAAGATCATACATAATACAATTAATAAATATAAACAACAAGTTTAAAAAAAAACAACACGAAAGTAACTAAAAAAGCAATATAGGCATAACCATTTTCTACAACTATTTAATATTCATTTGTTGTTCTGCTTAATGTAACAATGATATTTATTTTTATTCTCTAACTCTTATTTATTGCTTTAAACGTAATTAATATATGATTTTGATGTCATTGCCAAACAGAACTAAAACTGTAAAATATAAACTCCAAAATTGTACAAGTCAACTAATATTATGTATAGTTACATTAAAAGCCACAAGAAATAAAAACTAAATTGTTCTATAAAATATTGATTTCTTAGTTTTGTGAATTTTAATAATCAGTCATCAATTATAAATACACTAGCAATAAAGATATAGCAAGCAGCAACGCCTAATCCATCATCACGTCGTTAAGCGCGAGAACTTTACTGAGAACTTCGATAGCCCTCCATATTCTCGCGAGAACGCCACGAGAACAGGAGAAGTTCTCGCTAGAACTCTAAGTGAGTGTAGTGTACACCCTTCAGCCAATCATATTAGGTGTTGTGTTGTATACAGTGGCTACGTTCTACGAGAGACTCACAACGACCATGTTCACGACTTTTTCCCGTTCCACTTGTTTGCGGACGTTATAATCATAAACTCTAGTGGAACGGATTTGAGGCGTTGATATCCTAAACGACGAAATACGCAAATGTCATTGGTTGATTTGAAAATCGCGCCTTTTTCAATTTTTATAAATTTTATATATAATATATTAAGATCATTTGTATTTAGATTTAAGTTTTATTCTTGTTGTAAATAATTCCATGTAAATATGTACGAATATTTATATATATTACGATATATTTACAAATATAATTGCTGCTATTGGATGCACAGGTCAAGACACTCCGATTTATATCTCCGACTCCATAGATGATACACTATTCAGAGTCTTTAACTAAGAAGGGGCGTAGATTATTTTTTCTTGCCAGAGCCTTGGCAGAAATCTATAGCTATACATACTTCTGATTTTACCCATATAGAGATAAAAAGTGAATCCCAATTGGAATTCTATGTCCATTCATTAACAAACCTATAAAAATTACAGTACCTAATTTTTTGTATATTAATCTTTGTACTATGTATTTAATAAGTCTTATTATGTTCTATCCCGCAAAATGTCAGAATCAAGCGTGACACGGAAGCAAGGACCATGTTCGGCCGCCTTCTGTTTTGTTGGTGCAGCAGCGGTGTGAAATTGGTACGCTTCGTTCTTATTGCTCGATTAATTAATTGCGAATTAAGACACGCTCACTAAGCTTTCAGTACCGCACATACCGAGCATATCCTTGTCCTTGCTGGAAGGTTCTAGTTGAAAATAAAACAAATAAACTCAATAAATAGTACAAGTTTATTGTGGTTGTACAGAATATGGCGTCGACCGACTATCGGTCGCTTGTATAAATTTAAAACATAAATTTTTGGATACAAATGAAATAATTCATAATTACAATTACACAAGTGTTCTTTGAAAACTCGCAGTATTAAAAGTTGGGCTAAATCTTACTTTTCATTCGCCTGTCCTAATGTCGGTTAAATTTTGACATTATTTGTATGGAACTCATGTCAAATTTTAACCGATATAAAATAAATGAAACTCATACGTCGGCCAAACTGCAGTCCATATGTACGCGGCCTAATAGATAAGCAAATTTAAGTACATAATATTTTCTTAAGTTTTCGCGACTAGAACACTTAATAAAACGACGTTTTAACGGTTTTAAGCGCGCTAATTCCGACGTTTTATTCAGCCTACCGCCAACTTGTTCGTTTTAATTATTTAGTTTTAATTTTGTTTATGGTTATTATTTACTCTATGGGAACCTAATATTCTTGCGCCGCTTCTTCAAGCCACGACATGCTGCGAAGCGGTGGTAAATTAGATTAGGCTCCCATAGAGTAAATAATAACCGGAAACAAAATTAAACTGAACGAGTTGGCGGTAGGCTAAATAAAACTTTAACAATACTCATTGACACTTAACATCTTTGTCTTACGTGATCACGGCCTCTGAAAAGTGGTCGAAACGTCGGAATAATAAGAACCAAATAAATCGTAAAAACGTAGTTTTATTAAGCTTTAAGTACATTTTTGGTCTGAAGTAACGGATAATGTAATATGCAGGGCGATAGGAGCTTTTTGAGTCCGACTCGCACTAGGCCACTAATTTGAAATGACTTACCACTGTCAGACGTTTCTAAGCAACACATCTGTCGATAAAAATGGCCAATACATTCATTATCGAGGTTTCAAAAAACACACTGAAATCAAAAATAGATAATGCAATTTTAAAATATATAAAATAATCCAGACTCTCGCTGGTGATAACAGGATCAGCATAATTTGCGGGTCGCGGTGGTTATTTTTGATGGTTAGGACCCCGAGGTCCCGTTGCCACGAATTTGGAGTGTAGCGGGAATAACAACAATAAATCTAATGCTAACCCAGGTTAAAATTGGAGTTGAAGAAAAGATTGGGATGCTACTGAGATTCAACGTTGAAACGACGTGATGACAAAATCTATCTATATAAATGAATAAAACTCAAATGTCTGTCTGTAATGTAATTTAATATCATAAATGCGAAAGTGAGTGCGTTTGTTACGCTTTCACGTCTTAGCTACTCCACTGATTATCATGAAATTTTGCATACACGATGTCAGGGGTATAGAAAAGTACATAGAGTCCCCGTCCAGAGACAAAGTACCTTCCCCGAGATCTGGAACAATAACTTTGACCAAGTCGTTGTACAAATAGTTTTAGTATAGTTATTTAATTGATTGAGAAAATCTACATTGCCGCCAGCAAAACCACGGGCAAGAACTAGTTAAATATCAAAAGGAGACGGATACTCTTTCATACATTGTTGGGCCCAGTAAAAAGGATAAGACTGATTTTAAGATGCCTTTTTCTATTTAATTGCATTGATCGTTTTTACAATTGTGGTGCGTTTATTTATTAGAATGAATTAATCATGTGGCGTGTTTTCAGGTTACTAATTGTCGAAATTCATTTCCATAAGTCGATCATCATATTTGCTACCTTATTTTTAACATTTCCAGCCCTCCAGATACATTTTAAGACTGATGTTTTCAATTTTGTAATAGAAAAATATAACGCTTTTTTAAACTATATCTCAACTCATTACATTTCTTCGGCCCAGACGTACCCGTCTCCTTTAAGTGGAAACTGCTATGTAAACGATGCTTTATCATAAATGACAGATTTCAGATTTTTGGTTCGTCCCGTCTGTCTGGGAAGTTTGCTCTTATTATTGATTTCAAGAATTAAAACAGGGGTTATATATATATATATAATGACCTTTCGGACATTAATCTGAGTGTTATAGAAATTAAGATTCAACTGACAAGAGTCATCAGACATGCAAATTAACCATCGCCACACCGCAAAACAACAAACAAACACACCGATCACACGGTCATTCAATCTACACTATGTTGATCGTGTGATGGTCATCTTAAACCAAACCATTCGCGAATAAAAATCATCAAAATCAGTCTAATAGTTTCACTTAACTAATGGCGTTTTAATTCTTACTTCTTGTATACTACGGGATAGTTTTGTGTATGGAAGTATGTGATGATGATGTGGTCGCACTTATGGCGGCTTTCTATTAATTTCTTTCTTTCTTTTTTCTTCTTTTTAATTGCAGAACTCAAGTCTGTACCAGCTTTTATTAGATAATAATATTCGCTAACAAACCGTATTTATTCAGATTGTGTTCCCCCACCGCAATTGCAACGAGTACGCTCTACTGTTGTCAGCGTTGACATTTGATGTTGTACAAAGTAATCATTATACCTATTATAATTACAATAATGTCCATCAGTAACAGGTCTGGATACGATAGTAATGTAACACTCGCAAGAAGTGTATGTTGATTTTCAACCATAAGAAAGGCGATTGAATTGATAGTATGATATAAAATTCTAGCATTAGTAAACTTTTAAATCTTCAGCCTTGATTGATTGATTCATTTCATTTACAAAAACCATATAATGATAAGTTGTTGTATATAGGAAGTATGTAGTATAGACTGTTAAACTTGACTGTGTAAAAATCTAGATGTTTACATAGGATTTGAAAAAAATCCAGCTATGTACATCTGATCATACAGAATAAAGTTTTACATTTATATGTGATACAGAAGCCTAAAAAATAGGCTGTAGTTAAAAATATCGTAAATACATCAGTCTAGATCTCAGATATTAAGTTTCTTAGTAATAGTTTATCTTTAAACATGCGATATGTGTATTTGTACGAGATTTTTACGTTAAATTGATGTATTGGCCATGTTCTGCAGTCTGATGTTACCTCGTTCTCTTCTGTCCTTCGAAAAGGACAAAGCAACCAAAATGATTCATGTAAATAACATTGAATGTCATTGAATGTAGACGTTTCCTTTCAATGCCTCGATTGGATTTGTTTGAATCGTGAAAATCAGGTCTTAGCAAAACAAGAGCTTGATTGAATGAATAAATAAACATGAATTTGTTCTGCAGAATAATTCACATTTACCGTTTGCAGTGCGACCACGCCTTTTGTCTATCATTTTACTCTTTCCTTATAAAACTACAAGTAAAACATGAAACGACTGTGCGACTCAATGTGGTGACATCTCAAATTATTGAAACTTTAGCCTATTATTATTTAAGTTACAATTATTAATAATACCTTATTTACATTCGATACATTTATCAATCATTAAGTATAAATGCAATAATTTTCAGCTGAAATCGTCCAAATATTACAAAATATTACAAAAATGTGACTGCAGCTCATGTCTGTCGCTTATTTTACGAACATACTATTTTAATTTGTGTATATATATATATATATATATATATATTTAAATCTTCTGTACGTGTGTTGACAGTGAACTCCTCCTAAAAGGCTGGACCGATTGTGATGATATTTGTTTTGTGTATTTGAATGGGTCCCCGGATGGTTTAGATTCACAATTAGAACCGGTAGGTAGCGCTGAGATCGGGTTCTAGAATTCTCCTAATCACCTAGACCGCTTTTGGTGATTTTGTTTTTGTGTCATGAAACAAAGCCTTTTAGGAATTCAGAAAATATGGCGGTACGAAGTTCGTCGGGTCAGCTTAGTATATATATATATATACTAGCTGACCCGGCAAACTTCGTACCGCCATATTTTATATACACACACACACACACACACATATATATATATATATATAAAAAGCACTTTACTCTAATGTAAATAGCAAAGTTGGAAATGTAATTTCCGACAAAAAGCCAAGCAATTGATTAGATCAATATTTTCTGAAATATTGAACTTTTTAATTAATTACTGGTCATAAAACTTTTATTGTCTATCGAATAAAAATTTCAGGTTAGGCTGAAATCAAATTTCAAAACAAGTACAACGTGTACGATAGATTTGTTTTAATGCAGTTTCTTTAGTTCATCAAATTTTAACTAAATACATAGTAATTATTATATAATTAGTTAATAATAATTTTCTGTAGGAAATTAAATTCCCAACAAATTTGCTACTTACATTTTTTTTTTTTGTAAAGTCCATTGCTTCTAAGATAACAGCAAAAATACTAGAATAGGTGAAAATCAACTTCAGCGACGTGTACCAACTCACCAGTACAAGTTCACTTTCGCCGCACGGACACTATTGTAAGTTGTTAATTTGCAATTTAAAAGGGTTTTTTTATTCCCGAACATATATAACAAAATTTCGGGTATATATATAAAATAAACAACAGACGCAAACACCTTCCACTTCATAAGCTAAAATACGAAATATGAAATATACAAATATCTTTATAATAATCATATATTAGTATCAAAATTTTTACAAATCTCATAAATTCAAACTTACAGTACTAAACAAGAGTCAAGTTTAAAATATCCAGTGTATCAAGTTTGGTAAATTAATTTTGAAGTTTAAAATACACAATAATGTCAGCTCATAACTAATCTGGTAACAATTTCGAGGAATGAGAGCTTATATGTTTCAAGTGGCATTTTAAAAATATGTGAGATTTTTTTAAAAGTTGCAAATGACAAAATATCCATATTTGAAGAAAAAGAAATTCTATACATTCCATTTGGTAACTAGGTCATTTAAATCTTACAACATTAAATGAGCTTAATAAAACTACGTTTTAACAGTTTTCAGCGCGGTTCAGTAGAAGAGTTCAGTCAATAGTTTAGTAGAAATCACGAAAGCTTAAGAAAATACTATTAAATGCTATTCTTCTCTGTGTGTGTGTATGCGAACACGCACGAACGCACACACATGCATGATTGTGTATGTCGGAACAGCTCTAATTGTTTAGATCATGTATTTAAGTAAGGTTGTGTTTTTTCTAGTTTATCTATTTATGTGTATTACCTGAAAAAACACGATTAAAAAAAACATTTTTTAATAACTTATAGTGTCAGTTCGTACATTATTGTGGTACTTTATGACTGAATACGAATGTAATCAGTATTTTTGTCTTTAAAAACGGCGACGTCAAAAAACCACCGAACGAAAGCTCGGTTGCCCAAAGATTTTCATTGAGACATTAAGATAAAAAAACTATTATTTTAAAGTTACAAAATATCGCTTGCAACAAATAGTTTTTCAACCTTCAATTTCATATCGATTATAATTTTCTTGTTAAAACTTCTTAAATTTTTTTAAATTATTAGCCTAGGTACTATTTTTTTTTTTTGGATACTTTAAACCTTGACTAGTTTCCTGTGATTATTAGAAATTTGAATAAAAAAATGTGTGTTTTCTTAAACTTATTTACGAATCTAAGTGTATTTACATATTATATAATATATAGTTGTTATTACATAAAAATCACATTTACATAGCTGTCTAGATATATCATTAGTTATAACCTCAAGCTTATCGTTTTAATGTCGTAGGCAGACATGTGCTCGTACCAACGGTGCACCGTCGAGGCTGTTTACACACTGTCAAGTACCAACTGCGAGAGAATGTTTGTATATCATCATTATCAACTGTGTGTTTGTTTACACAGTGACTCACTGTCCGAGAGAGGTCGACATGGCAATCGGGGTATGGGGCGGGTAGTGGAGGGGAGGTGGCACAACCGCACTTTAGTGTTGCACGAGTTCATATCGATATCGATCTCGCTTACCTTGTTATTTTTTTTATAAATATTGTCAGGTGGAAATGTGGTCTGTGATAGAGCACGCTTACCTAGAAGATACCTATTCACGCGAGATTTGAAGACACCTAAATTGTGTGCTTCAAGAAAAATAGAAGACGGTAAAGAGTTCTAATCTTCAGCGGTACGTATGATCAAAGTGGTCGTTGCTTGTTTATTATCGGTCGGGAATATCTGCGGACCTCGCTGGAATGCGCTTCCCCGCGCTGCTCGGACCTTGCCCCATGCTCGCCTACATAGTATCGCTGCCAGCTCGAGCGTTGACATAAATGTATCATTTCTTTTATAATTGTATTTTAGTTTCATGGACGTTATAACAACATCAAAAAAGTACAGGTATAACTTGTGTAAAATGACAAAAAAAACTAATGTTAATTAGCCCACAACAATTATGGGAAATAACCATTAAAAGAAAAACACCTCACAAAAAAAAAATAAAATGGAAAACTCTTATATAACATACATATTTTTACACTCTTCTTGACGTTTTATGTTGAATCTCCAGGTTGCATGAAGTCATTACGTCAGGTCCGCAGATATTTCCCGCAGATTATAACAGTTTTGTATTGAGAATAACGTGTGTGTAAACATAGTCTACAACTAATACAAGTGAACGTGACCCAAACAATAAGATAATAAAATCTTCTAACGCATACTTTACAGAAGCAGAACTATTTTTCTTAACCCTTACTTGTATAAAATGAAAATAGAATCAGCTATTTAGTTAGGCAGTGGATGAATTACACATCTGTCGATGATCAGATGTTGCCAGTTTTGTAAAAAAATAATTCAGACTTATTTTATTATAGTTTGCGAACAACATCGCTGGTTCTGCCACAAGTAATATTTATTTTCCTTAGTGGTGTAATATTTCGTTGCCCTAAATAAATTGCAAAAAAAGTATGTAGCCAGAAATGTATTAGAAAATTGTGACATTAAACGAAAAAATATTACAAATATCCCATCAATCAGACAATAGATAGGCCTATGTTATAAAATATTACTTGAAATAAAAAAAAACGGTAGGATATTCACTCTCATCAAAAAAAATGTATCGATATCGAATACCAGGTACGTGATGTCACATCACTATAAAATTGTCATCTCGACCTCTCAAGAACTATACCTGCACTTTCTACTTACAGCTGCCACTGCAGAAGGTGTAAAATTAGCTCGATTCTACTTACAATAAAGTAGGCTATACGAAAAATTTCATCAAAGGCAGTGATAAAAAAATCTACAGTAATTAAACTACAAAAATTAAGTCTTTTTCGATGTCATTACTTTACTACATTTAATATTGAACTACTAGCACAAGTAATTCTAAAGGATCCTCCACATTCTTACGCGAGTACCGTGAGAACATTGCGAGATTTGGGAAAAGAGAGTGAAACGAGAATGTGTAGGGCCTATACCCCGTATATAATACAATAATAATAGCCCATAAACGTCCCACAGCTGAGCTGGTACCACTAAATTTTTAAAGGAAGGGACAGTATATACAGCTTGGCGGGCGATTGCACTAATCAATACGCCACCAGGGCTGGGTTTTTTTAAATTTACAATGTTATTGTCCAATATTAAATATAATAAAGCATTTTCTTTTATATTTTCGAAAACTTTTCGTTGAGAACTATTCACAGCACAAAAACCACCCATTCACGTCTCCTTTACAGTTTATATCAAATCCGACATATTAGTAATATCATTAACCACCATACAATTGTTTTTGACTCGATATTTCGACTTGATTGAGACCTAAAGATTTCAATCAAGTTGCTTCTATACGGCGGGTTTTCACAATATATCCCAAAAAGAAATATAGTACGCTCGTAGGGATGTATGTAAATTTATATAATAAATTAATTTTAAGATACTAATAATCCCAATTTATGCATTATTAATATATGAAAATAATTTTACGAAAATCATATAGATTTCCTAAAACCTCAAATTATATTTTAATCTATTTGGTCACCTTTGAAAATAAAATGTTCAAGTTTTACTTGACGAAACGTAACTAAATACCTCACTCAGAGAGTCTAATAAATTTAAAGGGATAATTAAATTGATTATGGCGAAAGTATTTTCGTCACTTAAAATAGACGGTCCCTAAGTACACCCCTCATGAATGAGCTTCATAGACAACAATAAATGCAGTGAAATACAAACATACGGATATTAAAATACAAAATGAGAAATTCATTACAACGTATTTGGGTTTAATGAACCATTATCTCACTCAGAGTGCGGCAAGAATCATTGCCATCAAATGTTACATGCGAATCATCTGTGTATGTAGTTCCCGACAAGTCGACATGGCAATGGGGTATAGGGTGAAACGCGGAGGGCTTTTCTTACCTTATTAATTGTATTTCGGCTGTCTTTTCGTCACGTGTTAAAATAAGAAAAAGTTAGAATCCATTCTCAAATACGACAATTAACCAAAAACGTATCAAAAAATTGAACAAACACAACATGAACAGAAAATAATTGTTATAAATATTCAGTTAATCAGACACTTGATAGGGCTGTATTTTTTAAACATTTTACTTGAAATAAAAATATAGTAATAATGTTACTCTCATTTTACGTACCAAAAGAGTTATCGATATTGACTACCTAGTATGTGACGTCACATCACTAGAGAATTGTCATGTCGACCTGTCAAAAACGTAAGCGGACATTACACTGATTAATTTGCAGAGCGCTTAATCGGGTCCGCTATGGGCAAGCATAGCAAGCTAGCTCATCCAACGCTGCAAATGGAATAATATAATGTCCGCTTCAGTCAGCTATGTGACTAATGGTGGTTGAATAGCCCGCTTAAAAACCAGCTGATAGCTGTAGTGTCTATAGTAACGTTGTATCACATCTCTGGTTATACTGTCTATGTTTCATTGTCATGCAATTATTTCAAGTCTGTCAAATAATATAAGATGTCTTCGAGTTAGTCTGGTTTTCAATAATATAAATAATACCCACCACTGGGTTAAACACCACAATGGCTATTTGGGTAATGAGTGAATGTCTCGCTGACTATTTTATTCGACAACCATTAGCCAGCTGGTGAGTTGATGAACAGCATGGCCGTGGCTATTTTGTGAATAACCGCTATTTAGCTGGTTTTTACAATAGGGCAACTATTTGTAATGGTGGTTAATAGCGACATGCGTACGCGCACCTCATCCGGCAGCCCCGGGCGTGGCGTGCGCACGCGCAGCCGCAGCGCCCCCTGACACCTGGGCCTGTGCCAAACTGGCACTGTTAGCAGTGGAACTGGTGCTGGGTTATCGCGGAAAGGTCCTTCATCAGACCCTCGAGGTTCTGCATCTCGCGGTTCAGCCTCTCCGTGGACCGCGAGGGGGTCAGAGGCTCCAACTCTTCGGAACAGTGGGGAACGTTGCCACCTAAGTTAAAAATGTTATTTATTAGCTCCGTTTTTCTTACCATACTAGGCTTCATTTTGGATAACGATATAGTTATAGATCGTTTCACGCAGATGTGACGATGGGTTTAATTCGTTATTTAAGATGCGATATTGTTAGTAATTGTTAATGATATTAAACATTGAAAGATAACGTACACATGTAGACTAATGTAGCTATTCGTTAACGGCGTTATTTTAACGCTATAAATAAGACTTATTTGTTCACAGTCAATAACTATTGTTCGGTCCTTGCCTAGTATGAAGTAGGTAGAACATTGGTCCATCAATTTTGCTGTCTACCCTCTTTCTGTGTGAGGCGACGGCTAATGCACAGCAGGGCAGGGGCAGCCATTTCTTGGAGACTAGCTGTCAACGGTTCGACGAGAAACACCGCGCCGTGCGCTCATCCTTGTCTTGGATAACATTCTCTCAATCCATTGTAATTACTGGCCGTGCCAAGAACATTTACCATATTTAGACTTTGTATAAAATGTTAGCTCCAAAGTGGAATTTACGGCCGTGTGCTGTTCTTGTGTGCAACCTGAACCGAGCCAGGAGAAGGCGGATCTCAAGGTTGGTGGAGCTTCTACTTTTCTAGGGAAAGGATCTAGTGTCTATATCTCTCGTACAGTCCATAACTATAGACCCAGCAAGGTGCCCGTAGGCTACAGTGCTGAACAACTATTACATTACTGCAGGTGAACCTCGAGCATTACTAGAATTTTATAAATTATGTATTTAGATGATAAATTTAGAACATTTTCTACTTCAGAAACTTTAGATGTTGCTAAATTGACTAATGGGCGGTTCATATATATATTACTAACCATTCACTTGCCTTACCATCGGTTGAATTTTATGTTACTTGTATGAAGCTTACGTCAAATTTTAATCGATAGTAGGGCAAATGAACGGTCTGTAAGCTTTAGGTACCGTTCACAAGACTTAAGCGTCATTAAAGGGTGTAATTTAAAAAAGTTTATTAGTGTCGACGAAGTGTAACATTGTGTGACCAGGGGTGGGAGAGGTTCCTAAATTTCGTAAAGTTATATTTTAAAATCTAATATATTTAAGCAAATTAGGGAACTGCTGTTTTATTTCATAATTTCTTGATGTAAAATTGCAAAGCATGTGATGTCACACTAGGGAGGGAGGAGTCTCGCGAATGTGACCAGCTGTGACAAGGACGGGGGAGGGGTAAAAAATCATGAAATTCGTGAGACGTATTTTGTGGAAGGCGCCTAATAGCCAGTAACCATCAGCTGTCTTTTTCAAAGATGTGAAATGCGAATCTTACCTAACTGCAGTCTGTTGGGTATGTGTCCTGGCGAGGAGCTGGCGCTCTTCTTGTATGGCGAGGTCTCCCTCACGCTACCTTCAAACAAAATATAACGCATTGTCACAATTATAAAAGATATAAACTACATTGTCATATTATGTAAAATGAAGATTTGAATTATATTAATATGTGAAACAAAAGCTTTGTACCCCTTTTTACGAAAATTGCGCGGATAGAGGAGTATGAAAATTCGCACACTTATAGTTTATACAGAGAAGAAGCGAAGAATGCTAAAATTAAAAAAAAATATTTATAAAAAATACAATAAATCAATAAAAAAAATATTACACACGCTACTATGTATTTGACTCAAACACGCATATATACTCTTTTGTTTATTGTTAAAGTCAAATTAACATAGCCTTGGCGAAATCTGTGATTATAGAAGTTATAGTCTTGGACATCAGAACCTTAATAATGTTCAAACTTATAATTTAAATGAATTATGGTCGAATTTCGACTAGTGGGCGACTACTAGTCCAAACAGAAGAATAGAAAATATCAAGTTTATTTTGTTTCAATATGTAATAACGTTTTAAGCCTCACAATCTAAATGCTTCATGATTAGATAACTTAAAATGCAAGACTGGGCTCTAGTGGGCAAATATTATTTTAAAGCTTGTAATAACAATTGATGCCATCCGTGATCAGAAGGCTTTCTCATATTTCGACTAGTGAAGCAGCACTGCCATCTGGCGATGCAAGCAGGCTTCTGGGTGTTCTTCCCGCTGGCATGGATCTGATACATTATTTATAACTTTAGATTTACTTCTACTTAAGGTTATATTTTATTATCTATTTGTTTTTAAACGTAAGGAGACACGTATAATTAATATTATAAATAATATATAACATCTATATATTTGTACGACCTAAGGTCAGATACGAACGATGATATCGAGCCTTTACCGCCATTTTATCGTAAGCGACATTTAGACCTAAGTATGTAGGTATAAGTAACTAAAAATGAAAATGTCGCTTACGATAACATGGCAGTGAGAAATGGTTAAGGCCGTACCCCTGGAATGCGAGTGCGTGGGCGTGGAGTGGTCGGAGCCGTTGTCCGCCCCCAGCGCGAAGCTGTGCAGGGGCTGCTGGCAGGGCGGGGGGCAGTGGCCCCGCCGCGAGAGGGACCCCATGCCCCCCGGGACCCCCAGCCCCGCGGGGGGCCCCGCGCCCGCCTCGCTGCTCAGCGAGTCGCGGCTGAAACACGAGCACCATTCATCACATTTCCATATCCACGCTCACAACAACTCTAATTAAATTTAAATCAAATTTTTACAAGGAAATAGATATTCAACATTCATAAATCTTTTTCATAGGATTGCTCTTAAAATTATTACAATCAGACAAGTTGGTGCAGTTAATGATTATTTTTTAATAAGTATTTAATTCTTCAATCGCTTTTATTAAACAATGTCGATATATTAATTAAAGAAGAAGAAGAGGAAAGATGACCTTCTTAAATAATGTCGATATATTAATTAGGAAACCAGCTTTTCGTACCATCACCAGCAAACCAGCGTTGCGGTATTTTATTTTCGTATTTTTACAGGAAAGGAAAGACTGCTAACTAACAATAAAAAAAATCTAACAAAAAAAACTGACTTCAAGAATAACTAAAAAGTAAAAATAAATATTTTCTACAAAATGAAGTCCTCTTCCTTCTTTGAAGCCGGTTAAAAACGCTGTATTCAGGGCCGTTTTAACCTGGGGCACAAGAAGTGCGTGGCGCCGGAGCGCAAGTCACCCGTACTTCACCTACACGTAGTTTGCGTAATCTACTACTTTTCAAAATTAGGTCTTTATTTTATTATTGGCAAAGGGGGAGTAGATTGATTACCAGATCTCGACCCCCCCAATATGTTTTTATCACAATGAAAAGACATAAATATAAGAAATTAAGAGTTTACTTCTACTGCGTGCTTCTTGTTTAAAGAACAGGCGTTAATATATGTTACATTATATTAAAATTTTATGTTAGCACTATTTGCCCCCGATAGATTCACTTCATTTTATATCGCAAACTATTCCACTCCCCGTTTATCTGTAAACTATATAATTCACAAAACTTAACAAAAATGACAGAATTACAAACCTATCCCACTTTCTGGGATAACCTTTATATAAATCTATCCCTTTTTCGGGGATGAAAAGTATCCTATATCCATCTTAGCATGAGCCAAATCGATCCAGCAGTTTTTCCGTAAAAGCGTAACAGACAGACAAAGTTGCTTTCGCATTTATAATATTAATAGGGATATGAGAGAAAAATAAATAAAAATCAGAGTACACGATATTATATATTAAATAGATTTTAGATTTTTTTCATGGAGTCTAAAAACGATAATTAGCTGGTTTCACAATTAAGGTATCGATGTGTTGTATCTTATAGCTCACCCCCTCTCGCTGCTCGCATACCTCAGGCGCTGACTATCTCTTGCGCGCGGACTATAATATATATAGCTTGTGTAAAGTATTACTAAAAAACGTTGCAGTACAGGTTTCGAACATCGTCTAAAGTCGACCGGAATGCAAGTATAGTTTGCGGCAGGTCGGACATGGCAATCGGGGTATGAGGTGAGTCGTGGAGGGGGACGACCCGCAAAGCGCCAAATCTAGTGTTGTACGAGTCAGCATCGACCACATTTATCGATATTGACCTCGCTCACGTAGTTGCTTGTGTAATGGTTGTGTATTGAAAATGACATCGGTAAAGCGTTATCCGTGCAGGAACGTCTAGAGTATACCGCCATAATAACCTTGAGTTGTATTCCGGCATTAGTGGTCGGTCAGGTTCCAGTCTCCCTTTAGAGAGCGGAAGCATGTTACAAATGTACATAAGCGATGGTAACCACTTTTCATCAGATGGACCGTCTGTCTGCCTGCCTGCTGAACTCGTGCGATAAAAAATTGAAAGTGTGTGCGGTTCACATGCAATAGAAGTTATTATCACTTTTGTGTCAGTCCAAATTGAACCTATGTTTAATCAACGGTCTTATTGACTCTAATCTGTGTTGCACAATGTAAGACTCGTATTTCATTCTCTTGCAGGCTTAGTCTTATAGATTTATATGTTTATCTTCTTTAGTGTCACTTTTTCGTTTCATCTATTTTTAAATCACAACGATTCTAAATAAAAATGTGGTAATACTCTTAGTCTCTTTTTGTTGCGTACCAAAAAAACCTTATTAATATAGACTAGCTAGTGTGTGATGTCACATCAGTAGAGAATTGCCATGTCGACCTGTTGCAAAGTGTAGTGTATGAACTCACTGTGTATAATGCCCTAACGGTTCATAGGCGACGTAATGGCCTCTCTCCCTCGCCGCACAAGCGTAGATGTCGGAGCCCGTGGACGTGGGGGCGCTGCCCCCGGGTGCGCCCACTAACCCGACGCCCCCGGGGGCTCCCGACCCACCGGGGGGCACTGAGCAAGCAGCACCCAGGGGGCACGTACCTGACCCACCTTAGCAAATAAAAGGAAACTATTATCATCCATGTACACTCCTACTGTAGAAATAATTAATTTTAATTCATTAGTGTATTGCAATTTCATATGAGAAAGTAGTTGGTCATATTAAGACCAAAGCAGTATTTCATATTCTATTTTATGTCATAAATCATTACTAATGAATAGAACAGTCTTTGTCAAAGTAGGCGATAATGCCCCCCTGTGGGCGCTAAAAATCAACAGGAACTGGTGAAGGACTAGGAGAAAATTTAGATATTTTGTAACGGTTTAGGCGTATAACGATTTTGGTTTTTATTAAATATTTTAAATAAAACTTACATAAAAAACATAATAAATGCGATTGCTATTTTTAAGATACGCTGCAAATGTTGGGGCGTTAAAAATATTTATTTTCTCAAAATGGGTGGTAAAAGAATAAGAACTTGTGGACTAGAAAATTTGAGTGGAACTCGCCAATCCGTCTTAGCCAAACGTGATGTACATCATTTGATCACATATATTAGTAATAGTTTGATAATACTATAATATTAAAAATGCTAAATACTAATGCATTGTTTTTACTAATAAATAATTAAAGAAACAATAGTTACATGGCGCAGGCGGCGGATGAAGGGGCGCCAGCGAGGCCAGCGACGACTGCGGCGAAATAAGGGGGCCCACGCCCGACAGCAGGGGCGTGCTCTAAAAAAAAAATACAAATATTTCAAAAACAGCGTAATTATTTTTGGATTATTTAATTATTATTCGGATTTTAGAAATTGCGGCCACAGCTATTATGAAACCTGCAAGATATTAATTGCCGATTACTCTAAATAAAACATTATGAATAATGAAATAAGTGTATATTTGTTTGTTACCTGATCGGGATGTCCCATCCGTGGGTGCGTGCGCCGGTCACAGGTGTTGGCGCACCCCACGCCGCCCACGCCCACGCCCACTCCCATGCCGGTCATCGCTACCATCACAATAGTGCGCAATTAACAATTATTACACATGCTACATTTGAAACGATTATAAATAGATGAAACTGTATTTAGCGGATTCCAGAGACTGTTACTCGAAAGTACGACCATTGACTTCAAACGAGGGAGTTCTTGTAGGAGCTCGAAAAGACACATTTCACATTACTGTTCATTTAAAAAAAATATTACACATTTTTTGACATTAATCTGTGGCAAAACGTCACCCTTCTTTCCGCCCAAAAAGCCCGCCTTTACTTTTTAATGTCGTCTATAATTATTGAACTAAATTTCACACTCCGTGTTATCATAAATTTAAAAACTATTTTACTAAGCGTTCAAATGCTTAAATTCATAAATAAAAGTTATGAAGTAACGTATTGAATAGATAAATGAGAATAAAAAATTGTAATATAAAAAAAATATAAAGAAGGAACATTTTACTGGAAAACTATTCAAATATTACATTAAAAAGCGCCAAATAGAAAAGCTTTTTTATCTTAAATTGTGTTCTTCGGCAACTGAATAGGTATCCAAAAAACTACGCTTTTATAATTGATTGAATTATGTTAATTTTATTTATTTATTATTATGTGCACTGTAAATAAGATCGTAAAAATATTGTGAATTTTATGTCAATTGAGTAATTACTTTTAGGTGCAATAATTCCAAAAATTTATTATAAACTAGGGGTCGCAACTCGAGACCCCCGTGCGGTCATCTTACGTTTGCACTTGAAATCGCAGCAATCGCATCGTTTGCAGCTTGGCAAAGAGGCGGGCGAGGCGCGAAGGATCGCCGTATCGTCACTGCCGCTGCCGCTACCGGCGCACGAGGGCGAGCGACGATCTGTTGTGGGGGGTTAACGGGTAGGACGGAGGATCGTTGAGAAAGTTTGGCGGATTTAGGATGATGTTTATTCGAATAGAACGGAATCCATTATACAAGGATAGGAGGTAATTTAAGTAGAGCATAATTCATAACAGAAGACAGATAGGAGGTCGTTACAGGTAAGAGGGTTGTTGGGATTCGGATGGAAAAGAAAATAATAATTTTAAATAAAAAAATGTCAAATAAGATCAAAATCAATCGCTATGTTGGGATGAATAAATAATAACAAAAAATTAAGGGGGCATAAGAGAAACACTTTGGGAATATGTGGATGAAATACGTATTTCAATCCGGGCCGAAATGAGTCCAATCCTACGGTTTCTTAAAGCAGTATGTCTTGCTTCTACTTCTTTTACTGGGATAATTACAAGTGTATTTATTTTATTCTGGCCGATAATTTGATAATAAAACAAGCAAAAGTATATATTATCATAAGTTGTTTTTTTTATTATTAGAAACTCAACGACATACAAACTGTGATGGCGACACTTCATCTTGTGGGTTTGAAGATTGTTTCGGATTGAAGATAAATTAACAAGTTCTCATTAATATTTTAAGGTAGTGGTACCACCGAAACTTCGTTCGCGTTACCACGACGACCACATATTTGTAAATGGATTGCAACAACGGACCCAAAAAAAAAAACACAAACGCAGCGCTACCTTTTTCGCTATATTCGTCTATCCCGTGAAATAGACAATATTATTCGGGATAAAAAAAATCGGCAGACAAACATCCATAGTGTATGCCCCAAATTAAGCTAGTTACGTTTGTGTTATGGGTAATACGGACGGACTACTCTGGGACAGAATCTGGGGTTGAAATTCATTTAAGTCCGTTTGATAGGTTTCAAGTTACGCTTTAACAGACAGACAGACAAAAATTAAAAAATAGTTTTCTCGCTGCTGATCTAAATTACGCCTCTTGTTTTTTTTTCCAGTCCACTCTTTTCGCGCGAGAATGATTTTATTTTTAAAGTGAAACTTTAGAATCGTTGTGATTTGAAACTCGATGAAATGAAAAAGCGACAATAAATACACAAATCTATAGGACTGAGCCTGCTAGAGAATGAGATAGTAAACACTATGCTCATACAGATAGAGTTGGAAATGTTTTGAAGTTTTCTGTTAATACTTCAAATTTCGTGTTTTGAAGTTTAAATATATTATAACGATATAATATATGAAATGTGACGTCACGAAATTTAGAATCCCTCCCACCCCTTGTCATACTTTGTTTCACTTCTACTGCGTGTGAACTGCACATACACACAATTTTTTTAAAGTCAGTTGCCTGCTCTACCTCTCTCTCCCTTTCATATCTTTTGGGGCTCTGAGCTGGGGACTATTGGGTCAGGATACATAAACTATATATTATTTCCATCAGAGGGTTAGCTGGAATTTGAAGAGGAGGGAGGGGGGGGGGTGTATACTCACCGACATATGTGGGTACGTAGTGCCTCCTGTCCAGCGAGGCTGGGGGCTGGGGGTGGTGGCGTGCAGGCTCGTACTCCGCGGGCGGGTTCCGGCCCAGGGTCAGGGTTGAGGAGACCAGCGCGGAAGAGCCCTCCACGCTGCCGGCTGATACTTCACAAACAAACAGACAAAGATCTCTTTTACTCATTTTCTGGGTTCCAGCGGGGCAGCGTTAAAAATAAAACTAGAACGGGTTGAAATAGGGGATGAAAGTTTGTATGGGAGACCAATCAATTCTCAAGTTTATAGATATAAAATTTAATCATCCATAAAAAAATGTGATAACAAGTCGATCTGTCAGTCTGTTAAGCTTTCACGGAAAACTACTGGAGTACTGGATTGGTTTTGCTGTAATTGTGTACATATGTAGTTTCATAATCCGGGTAGTCAGTATCCCATAATTCGGGATGAAAGGTATCGCATGTCCACCATCGATGTTAAAATTGCACATATACCGAATTTCTACCAAATCGGTTCAATAGTTTTTTCGTGAAAGAGTAGTAGACAGACAGACTAAGTTACTTTCGTATTTATAATATTATATATTAATAGGGATTATGAAAATACTTTTTTAACATTTTTTAACGGCCTATAAACGTTTCGTAACTATAATGAATAAGACTGTAAGTGTCATGCATCAATTTAAGGTGTGTGTTATAATGTTGTTCGTTTGTCGTACTCTTACTGGCGGAGGTGTGCAGGCCTTTGTCCATGTGCTTCAGCTCCATCTGGTCGTGGTGGATCCACAAGTCCGGGGGCTTGATGCCCGCAGACGCCGACGACTTCTGGTAAGTGCTGCCGTAGACAGACAAACAAACACAGAGGCATTCATTAAATATAATATATTTTATAACCATCTCCCCTAATGAAATATTTTATTTCAAAATGTAAAACTTAAAAATAACGTACATGTCGTAATCGAGGTCAGGTCGATATGGCAATGTTCTAGTGATGTGATGTCTCATATCCGATAGTCGATATCGACTATTTTTTATGACGACATCTTTACGAGCTTTTAACTTGCAATGTTTGTATGTATGCATGTTCGGGTCAAATCGTGCAATTGAATTTTAAAGCAATTACCCTCAACCGATTAAGATGAAATCTTGCATACACACCTATATAGTTGCATTGTTCGCTAAGTAACATCATTCTAAATCTAATATGACGGGTGGCCCATGACGCCGGGCTAGTTATTTTTTGTGTACTCCTATGATATGGGCTATAAATTTAAAAGGTTTACTAAGAAGAATACAAGAAGCTTTTATGTGTGAAAAGAATAAAATAAACTTTAAAATAAATCAAATATGATATAAAAGCTTGTTTGTTCGTATTAGTCTATGCAATATTTTAAAACAGAACCCTGTCCAGTGTCCGGTGGGGAGGGTGCAGGGTGCAGGGTGTGAGTACCTGGTGTCCGGGGAGAGCGGGGGCTGCGCGCGGCGGCAGCACAGCGAGAGCGCGAGCGCGGCGGCAAGCGCGAGCACCGCGCACGCGCCGCCCGCCGACGCCCACAGCCATGCGGACGTGGCCGACGCCAGGCCGCCGCCCTCGCCGGTCTCTGCAACATTTAGAACCACTATTGGTGTATGCAATACGCAACTAACACTATACTAAATCAGAAGTTTCATCCATGCAGGAACGGAGAAAGAATACACAGGCGGCCAGTCATAAGAGGCAACAAAACAACCCCCAACTGCTAGGGCATTCGCCCGACTGGATGGCTACAACCCCTGGGGCCCAATTCTGCTATTATTATCTCATAAAAATCGACGGACACTATCGTCGCAATCATAGGTTTGCTTGATTTCGGTATTCCGGTAATATCAATAGCCTGCCAGTAACACGTCACTCTACCTTTATAAAAATTTATAAGCGAAAACTTGCGACATAAATGTTTACTTTAGTAGTTCTTCAATATTAATTTCGGCTAACGCCATTTCTGCAAGTGGTAATACCAAATTTTTTTCTACTATTATTCCGCCGCGACGATATCGAGAACATATTGTGAAATTCTCCATCGCTTATATAGTCTATTCCAGTTGTTTTTTTAATAGCTTTCATGTACAGACACGGCGTGTTTTGAATTTTATAATATTATAGATATGAGTGGTATGTATCATGGGGGAGGGTGATGTGTGAATGTGGCGTTGGTGGTGCTACGTTACCCATGGCCGTGGTGTAGGCGGCGGGCGCGCTGAAGGGGCCCAGCCCCTTGCCGTTCCTCGCCTGCAGCTTGAAGAGGTATGTGGTGCGCGGGCGCAGGCGGTCGACGCGCGCGCGCCCACGGTCCCCCACCACCGCCACCGCGGTCCACTCCTCGGTGCCGGCGCTCGCGCCTACGCGCTGGATCGCGTACATTATCACGTAGCCTGCAGTGTGTACAACAGAGCAGCGAGTCAACTATTGAAACATAACTAACCAATACTTTGGGGTCAACTTGTTGACAAATAGAAGGAAACAAAAAAAACATGTATTTGACCCAAAACAATGTGAGATAAATCAAAAAATGATTATAAAACAAGGTATTATGTATAGTTTGTGACAGGTCAACATGGCAATCGGGGTGTGAGGCGAGTTGTGGAGGGGGAAAGGCTCGCACAATTTAGTATTGTACGAGTCAGCATCGAACACGTTTATCAACATCGATCTCGCTCACATTGTTGTTTGTGTATTGAAAATAACTTCAGTTGCCTCTTCGTCACGTTTTAAAATGAAAAGCAATAATTAATTCTCAAGCATGAGAATAGAGCAGTTGACAGTCAAACCATTTGAGATATTTGTATCGTCTACAAAACGACAAAACTGTGTAGATTTTGCGTTGAAAATTATGATTTAATTACTATTACGAGTCAAATAGCGTATTAATTATACTTTAAATAGTAATTAAAATATTATTTTATAAAATGTGTATATGATTTTTTTTTTCAAAATTAATTGTAAAATATTTCAAGTACCTCATTAGCCAGAAAAGTGTTACGAAATCGTGTCATTGAATGGAAAAAATAATTGTAATAAATATCTTATCAATCGGACTGTATTTGAAAATATTAGTTGAATAAAAAGAGGTAAGCATTTCATTCTCATTTTTTTTATTGTACGAGTTCAGCAGACAGAGAGATGGCCACCTGATGGAAAGCTATTACCACCGCCTATGAACATTTGTACCACCAAATGTGCTGCCACTTTCTAAAAGGCGACTAAACCTGGCCACTAATGCTGATGTACAGGCCACCTACGGGCTTTAGATACAAAACCCATACTTATAATTGTTCGTGTTAACCGAACACAAGCAGAGTTCGCATCAAGTAGCGAACACGCTCGGTCGCTCTCACGTGTCGCGTAAAGTACACATAATTCTATCATTTTGTATCAGTCATTTATATCAATCATTATCGTTTATGATAATGATTGAAATAAATGGAATATATATATACATATATATATTTATAATATAATATAAACCCGCCTTTGACAAGTGTGGCGGGTATACTGTTCCTTCCCCTACAGTGGGAGGCCTGAGCCCAGCAGTGGGACATTTATGGGCTGCTATTACTATTATCATTATCATTTAGCATTTATTTAATATACAATATTATAACCAACCAAGTGAATATCATTTGTCACCATATTCAGTACAGCTGGAACACAACTCAAGGTTGTTATGGCGGCATACTTTAGACTAGGAATAGTAGCCGTCAATTTGATTGCAAAGTCAAAACTTATCGATATCGATAACCTGATATGTGAGGTTACATCATTAGAGAATTGCCATGTCGACTTTTCGCGAAGGAGTGTTTGGCCGGAACTGAAAGGAGATGTAGTGCTGTGCAGTTTTGTTTTCTAAAAATGTGTAAAATTACTCTAAAATGAACAATACTCGTAGGATATTGATTATGTGTTTTGTGAGAAATGTGAACTGTATAGTCGAACGTGGCCTTTTGAGTCGTCACAAGAATTCCGTTGAATGGCACCAGCTGATAACCTACAGTTCAGCTGAGCTATATATAGGCTTCAGAAAATGTAGAAACTATATTGTAATCTAAGATCTGGCTTACAGGCCATACACCTAAATACATAAATAACCTTTCGCGAAGTATACATTAGATCTATATTAGAACGAGTAGCCCCTCACCGGTGATGACGCCGTTGGGCTTGGTCGGGGGGGCCCACGTGAGGTCGACGGCCCTCGCCGGGGGCGCCGCGGGGGAGACGCGCAGCTCCCGCGGGGGCGAGCCGGGGGGCGCCTCCAGCGTCGTGTTGCTCACCAGCATCGACCACGCCGACTCACGACCACCTGCAAGAAATATGTCTTATAAATACCACGAGCTTTAGTCTGAAGAATTTTATGTTTGAGTTCAAAAAGTTCGTCTGCGGGATGACACTATTTTTGCGCTTTTGGAAGTTAATATTACACCACTTATAAAGGCGTTAAGGAATATTATTGCTTGCAATATATATTTGATATCTCACATGACAATATACAATGGGAAAAATTTCAACCCTTACCCACATGTATGCATAACTTTGTAGTGCTAAATACATTGTACACCTTCCCTTCAAACATCCATTTGGATCCAATAATTATTGAGATTAATGATTTATTTACACACGGACAGACGGACGGACAGCCAACCATGATGGTTAAATAAGAGTTATGTATCTTGAAGTGAAACTTCTTTAGAATCGTTGCGATTTGAAACTTGATGAAACGAGAAAGTGAGACTAAAAAGAGATAAACACATAAACAAGACTAAGCCTGCGAGAGAAAGAGATAAAATAAATTATATTTAACAAGAACTGCACACACACATTTTTAATACATTTATCCGCGTGTATTGGAATTATTATTTTCGTCACAGCTCTTATGTTCAGCTCCAATCTGTTTAATACCACGCAAACACAGAACATCCAAGTAAAATGGGTTCCCAGAATCTTCTCCCCTCATATACCTTTTCTGCTACATCACAATTTCAAGCCTTTGACTTATTTCACCTGGAGCCCAATTCATAGATATTCAAAGTATAATTCCATTGTGATAGTGCCAAAAATTGGTATTCTACTAAATCCACAATATCTTCTCATTATCATCACGGCGGTATAAATTAAAAAAAAAAATCGTATTACCATTAGCAGAAATGACGTTAGTTGAAATTAATATTGAAAAACTACCAACATTTTAAACGTTTATTTTGCCAGTTATCTTATACTAATATATAAAGCTGAAGAGTTTGTTTGTTTGCTTGAACGCGCTTATCTCAGGAACTACGGGTTTGATTTAAAAAATTCTTTCAGTGTTAGATAGCTCATTTATCGAGGAAGAGGACCAATAGGAGCGGAGCACCAATGAAGAATGTTTCAAAATCGGGGTTTTTTTTAAACTATTCCACGCGGACGAAGTCGCGCGATAATAAATCAAGATGATCCAACATGGCTCTACCATATATGCAAATGGGGGACGGTAACAAGCTCCAATCAAGTGCCTGGCCAAAGGCAGTAAAAGAAGATTTAGTCACCTTTGATGAGTTTGACGGCGAACTCGTATTGAGTGTACGGGCGGAGGTCGTCCAGCATGCAGTTGAGGTCCGTGGCGTTGAAGGTCCGCGCCCTCCCCCCACTGCTGGCGTAGCGGACCACGTACCGGCGCCCGTCGGTGGCCGTCTTCAACATGCAACACCCAGTCACCCAGGAACGGGGATACAATACTAATTCCTGACGCCGACCCACAGCCAGGTGGTAGGCTGCCACCGCAATGGCGGTAATACACGCTAGGGTTCGCATGAAGTAGTGAGCCGGGTAGGGGGGAAGGAGCGAGATGGAATGCTCCTCTTTACTGTCGGTTTGTATATATTCTGTGTACGTTTCGTGAAACGTTTGCGACCTCAATTATTGCACAGCGCCATCTATTGGCTTGTAAGTGTTCCACTATAATAGCTACAACCTTACAAGTTTAACCATCATGCAAACCCCTAGCGTATAAGGCCGCCATAACAAACTTGAGTTGTGTCTTGGAGATCAGTGACCAAGTTCCAGACCAGTTAACATTAAAATTAATTTTCTATTTTATTTGATTTCCACAAAACTGCTGTAAAACTGAGTCAACAAATAAACATGTTACTTAATAAAACTACGTTTTAACGGCTTTAAAGCGCGATAATTTATTTGATACTTATTACTCCGACGTTTCGGCCACTTTTCAGTAGCCGGGATCACGGACGATGTCAAGTGTCAATGGGTATTGTTAAAGTTTTGTTTAGCCTACCGCCAATTTGTTAAAACGTAATTTAATTTTATTGTGTATACTAATCGCAGAAACTTAAGAAAATATTACGTGTTACTTTTGGCTCTTTACTTTTACTAATAATTAGTTTTTAAAATATTTTGTGAATGTAACACATTATGGACGGAAGTCTAGGACGAAAAAGTATTATTAAAACAAATGCCAAAGTAAAACATTTATCTAAAAGACGGTTAATAAGAAATGTGCGCCCTGTCTTTTAAAATATTCTTACGACCTAGTGCCGACAAAAGTAGATTCACACCTGCATACCATAAAAGCACACTTTATTATCTTTCCGCATTTGGACTTCTTTTGTTTACTTTGTGTTAAAAAAAAACAGTTCATTGTGTATTGTAATATTTTATGGCAGTCATTAATTAGCCAGGTGTACGGGTTACGATTTCTAAGAAATTGCGTCGAAGCTTGCCATGCAGACATATTGCATCTGTGCCGTATAAAGCAATGCCCCAATGGAGAGATGGGGCAGTAAAGTGATAACCACAAGCGAGGCAAGACGTGTGTACATTCGGTAATCTATATGGTGACGGACTTTGCGCGTGTTATTGAAACGTGCATAACTTTTGGACTGGCGCTGTTCAATTATATTTGTACCTGTGTTAAACGTGTTTGTATGGTTCTAATAAATTCGATAGTAATTCTAATGGCATTTTAATTCGAGTCCTGCAATTCGTAACAATATAAATTCAGATTGTTATTATATTCAATTAGAAAGTTCCCCGCGGCTACGCCGTGTGAAAAGCTCTAGAAAGTAGCTCTATATTACATACATAAAAAAATAATCAGGCGTTTTATATAATAATAAATCTTCAATAATTTAGTATATTGTTGAATTCACTACAATTACACAGAAACTAAGTCAATATAGTGTAGACAACTGCACAGCGAAATATAAAGAAAAGTCTATTTGATTTTTTTTATTCCGACGTTTCGGCTACTTTTCAGTGGCCGTGATCACGGAAGACAAAGATGTTAAGTGTCAACGAGTATTGTAACAAAAATCAAATAAATTACCGTCTTTAAAACCCGTTAAAACGTAGTTTTATTGTGTACACAAGTCGCGAAAACTTAAGAAAATATTATAAAGAAAAGTCGCCTGAATTTAAGTACTTAATATGTAATGAATGACACGTAGGCAACCTGACAACGTGTTTGTCATTGAATTACAGCGATGGTTGTCGATATCGCAATTGCAGCGCCATCTGTTTTCCTAATCCGTCTATTCTAAGTAAACGACGTCTTTTATGGCGATAAAACGTATCCTACGAGTTAACTCGGGTTATAAGCCAGCCTTACGTCGACTTTTATTCATATACGTTCGTTAGTTCCCTGAAAAGATGCGATCGCAGCGCCATCTTTCTCGCTATTTTCGTCTATCTCACGGAAACGACGTCATATATCGGGATATAATGTATGCTAAGTTACGCCCCGTGATATAAGTTAGTTCCGTTTCGAATTTAATTTAAATCCGTTCAGTAGTTTTTACGTGACAACAGATAAAAATTCCAAAAATTGCATTTTAGTAATCTCCAAGTCCGAATTATCTCTTGTGATATTTTTGACATTTTTAAACGCAACGTACAAACTCGCACCATTTACAGATTTATTACAGTATAATGTTAAAGCAGAGAGAGTCACCTGTCCTTTGGGCAACGTCGGGTCGGTCCAGTAGACCACGGCGGTGGTGCCGCTCAGCATTATCACCTGCAACACAATGCTCCATTAGTCATGTATACAATGAAGATACGGAACTAAGTTAATAATAGTTAATAAACACGAGAAGTGAAAGTGACCTATTTAGGCACGAGAGTGTTATATTACTAATTCGAGTGCCTAAATAGGTCTTTCACCCGAGGGTAGCACTCCGCTTTTCATTTCGAATGTGACAAAGTAAATTAAAACTTTTTAGTTAAGCAAACAATTACTTCTCCATTGAAATCAGGCGGTAAATCCACATCTAAATCTGAAATACGTCACATACGAAATGTCAAGCAAACCTTTTCTGTGGCATTCTGTCAACCAGTATTTTTTAACATTGATGATAGTATATATTTAACTCTTTATGTAAATTAAATAATAAAAATGTTAATAAAAGTTATATCAATCAGGGATGACGTAACATTCGAATGTTGAACTATTTTTTGAAATTGGTCCAGTAGTTTTTGAGTTTATCCGTTACAAACATACAAAAATACAAATATTTTCTCTTTATAATTAAGTTCAAAAGTTTTTATTAAAAATAAGTTTCAATAGAGAACACTTTTTGAAGGTCATATATGTAACTTCGCATTCTATTTACACCGATTCAGAAACGACAAGAATTTCCCCAGAAACACGTCTAGCTAAAAAAAGATCTCTAATCATTATTATTTATATATTACTTCAAGCTCTCTTTTTGTAAATACATATAGAAATTGCATTATAATTACTTTTCAAAGAATGAAACAAAAACTATGTTCACCGTTGCAGTGATGACATTAGAATTCACCGGTGGTCGCCCGTGGTCGAAATTCGACCAAAATAATTTGTTATCAAAGACTATACGTTTATAATCATAGATTTCGCCAAGGCACCAATAAACAGAAGAGTATATACGCGTGTGTGTAACGTTTTTTTATTCATTTAATGTATTTTTTTATGCATAATTAAAAACAATTATTAACATTCGTCGCTTCTTCTCTATATAAACTGTAAGTGTGCGAATTTCATACTCCTCCGTCCGCGTAATTTTCGTCAAAAGGAGTACAGAGTTTTTGATCCACTTATTAATATTGTTATGAGTTGCAGGACTCGAATTAAAATGCCGTTGGAATTATTATAGAATTTATTAGAACTATGGAAACATGTATAAAACAGATACAAATATAACTGAACACAACCAGTCCAAACGATTGTTGCACGATTCAATAACACGCGCAAAGTCCATCACTAAATAGCTTACCGAATGTACACAAGTCTTGCTTCGCTTGTGGTTATCGCTCGACTGTCGATCTCTCCACTGGGGAATTGTTTTATACTGCACGATGCATTAACATTATAATCGTAACAATATAATGATTCTTTACATGTTATGCAAAATAGAAACGCTATAAAGAAGATATTATAAAAGGCGGGAGCGAGCCTAATATTGAAAGGAGGTGTTCACCCCTCGGTGTTGCAGTACCTTCAGCCCGACCGGCGGGATGAGGGGCGGCAGCGGGTCCTCCTCGTCGTCCGGGTCCTCGTCGTCGGGCTCGTCGGCGTCGTCCTCCGCGTTGAGGGGGTCCTCCTCGGCGGCCGCCTTGGTCCTCACGGTCGCGTACACCGCTGGCCCGAAGCCCAGGGAGTTGCTCGCGCGCAGGGATATCACGTACTCCGAGTTCGATTCTGGGAGAGAGAGAGAAAAAAGATAAACACATAAATCTATAGGACTACGTCTGCGAGAGAGATTAGAGAGTCAATAAGACCCATGATTACGCATAGCTCCAATTTGGACCGAAATAATACTCTGATAATAATATTTTTGAGACTAAAGCAAAGAAGTTTATTTTGAATTATAATATTGTGACGACTGAGGTTAGAACTTTCCGCCAGCGTAAACCGGTCTCAAGACTCTTAGAAAAATCTAGAAGATTCTGGAAAGAAAAGACAAGGACAGATACATGTAGGAAAGGGATAGGCGATAAACGAAAGTTCTAGAATAGAAAGTTCGGGAAGGAAAAGGCAGAGATAGATAGATAGATGTTTAGAAAGGGACAGATGGTGAATAAAAGAATAACGAAATTATGAGAGTTCCAGAAAACTCTTCCGGGTATATAAGCAGTGTAAGGCGCGCCTACCGGGCAGTTTAGAGTTGAGTTCAGTTCAAGACAGCGAAGCGACAAGTGCGATACGGAAGAGTTGGAAGAAAAGTTTAATAGAAGACAGTGACGAGTTAAGTGGTGGATTCAGTGACAAGTTTAGTGAAAGAGGAGTTTCGCGTAGGTCCAGAGGCGAGCTACGCGCGGTAAATTCTGTGGTGAATTGCTAGCAGAAGGTGTGTTCACGCAATATCGGCGACGGTATTGTGAGTGAGACATCTTATCGTCGGCAACCCTGCAGAGTGGAATCACGCGCGGCTGTGCAACTCAATAAAAGCGTTAGTTAAAAACTGGTGTTTCCTTCCAATCCTAAGCGCGAACCCCACTCGCACGTAACACGTGACGGATGTAGGCTAAAGGAATTAATAAACGTTAGAGAAGAATTATCTGTGAGTATATTCTCTGAAGTTTCATTTCTACCACCACCACACACTGCACCACACACACAATTTTTTTCAATTTACTTTCTTTGTACAATATCTTTATATACATAGTATAAAATTATGACACTTTCCGCTTTAGCCTTTCGGTCTGTATATCCGCTAACTCCTCCTGAACCGCTTAACGGATTTTTAAGGTTTATATATATATAGCTATGCGAAATAGCCCAAAACACTCAAAAGATCCTGTCTCCGCAACAAAATGTTCTATTCTCCGTACATGAATAAAAGCTCACCTCATTTCACACATAATGGAAATTATAAAAATTGTTCTATTTTTATTAGGCGACCATAAATTAATATGCGAAACCCACGCTATGTTACCCCAATCAGTCAAATCAATCAATAGCTAAAAATTAATTGCGTCTGAATGAGGTGAGGTTGATTTGAAATTTAGAAAATTTGCGATATGGCTTAAAACGAGCGTTTTAGTTTTCTATTACAAAGTGAAAAAAAACCTGCGCTAAATTCTATGTGGAACACGAGAAATTAGGGGTGCAGTTTCAAAACCTGCTACAAAAAGTATTCACGCGAACGAAGTCGCAGGCACAGCCAGTAATTAAACTATAATATAAACAAAAAATTACTTTCGTCTTTATACAATCATAGTGCATGAATGAAATGTTTTCACACTTAGGGTGGTAGTGCGATGAAAACGGTTGAATGGCATGTGAGTGAAGTAAGCCGCAGAGCAAGATCGCAATGCCACCTACCTACTTCACGCACGCATTTAAGTTTTGCTGGTACTATATATTTGTCACTCAAATTATAATATCCTTCAAGTATAGAGAATATTGATAGTTAAGCAATATTGCTACTGGAGGACAGAGACGACTCACCCAGGGACCTGATGACGTGCGAGTGCAGGTGGGCGGGCAGCTCCCGAGACATGTCGTCGGGCACGCCGAGCCCCCAGCCGAGCACGTAGCTGCGCACCACCACCGCCGGCTCCCCGGCGCCCTCCTCGCCCGCGCCCCACCACACCGAGATCCAGTCGCGCCCGGCGCGCGCTGCGGGCAACGTCGAATCAATTGTGCAAGCGAGTATTCGATTATCGTCGAACAACAATCGAATAGAATTTGGCGTCGATCGATCATTCGATTGTTTAGCAGCTCTTACTCTCATTCTTAGTCAATGCAACATATTCTACCGGTTGACCTGTGGGGATTAGTAGTCATAAACAATCGAGCGCAGGCCAAGTCACAATTCCTGTGAACCGCGAACGCAAACTAACAATTGAGTAACACATTAATAACAATTGAGGAACGATCGAGAAACACCAAAAGTTTCTTGGTTGCAATCGAATAATTCGATTGTTCGTTATTCGATTGCAATTTAATAACACTCGGTCGTCGCTAGCGTCTGTGCGCAGCTCGTCGCACATATAATAAGTATTTGTTTGCACGCTGATGGTGGTGGGCCTAGGATACCCAAGTCGATGTAGTAGTGGAAGTTAAAACACTGTTAGTTGGTGAAAACTTGTAATAAAATCACTTTTTATACAAAGGCGTCTGCCTTCGGCTACAACCCAACCGGAAGAAGAACAAAAATGCAACTGCAATGTTGCAGGTTTAAAAATAAAAATTATTCTATGTTGGTATTGCCAACAGCGTATACTCTGATTTTTAATTACCTGGACTAAAATGACAGCTGCGATCAACCACTTGATCGGCCTCTGTAGTTCAGCGGGCTAAGTCTTAGCCGGCTGAACTCGCTGGAGCGCAGAGGCTCCGGGCTCGATTCGTGGCATGGTAAATTTCGGAAATGAATTTTCTGTTATTTATTATGGTCTGGGTGTCTGGGATCCGCCCTAGAATGGTCCGTTGTGTATGACCCATAACACAAGCGTAACTTGCTTAGCTTCGGGATGTATAATTTGTGTGTTTGTATGCCAATTATTAAATTTAAAAAAAAACATATTCTATATTGCAAGCTTGGAGCAACCATTGAAAGTTATTTCTTATAGAAATTCTGTAAGATTCAACTCACAATGGTGAGTGTTTATAGCAAACGCAGCACTTGCAAACAGCGGTTTCAGTAAAAACGCAGTAAACATATTTTTAAGTATCTAAACAACATGTCTATGTTGTGAACTTTTTAGTGTATCTAAAAACCATTTCAGCAAACAATTAAAAACCCAAAAATGTCGATTACTGCATTTACAATTTACAACCGCACGAATCTCGCGTGTCATCACTTTTATCATTATTACATTATTTCATATTGTAACAAATCAGTTCGCAAACGCACTCCGAGTGGGCTAATATCATTGAACTCATTAAAGTATAAATTCGACCTTGCGTGTTTACCTTGAAACAACCAAACTACAAAAGCAGAGCGAGACCCATACACTGTAAGTGCAATTAATAGGGCAGACCTGTCATTTTAGTCCAGGTAATTAAAAATCAGAGTAGTTATACGCGTGTCAAATACTCGCTGCCCAGGCATTTACCAGATTAATAGGAGGCGTAATGAAGCACCAGTGTAGTATCTATATTAATACTATGAAAAGGAATGAAAAAATACGGTTATCGATAAGTGACACACCGCAGGAGTCTCTCCCCATACCATGCACCGATGATTACTGAAATGTAAATTGGTTTGAAGTCAGTACAGACCTGGCGAGTCTGGCCGACTTCAATATTCCCGATTGAATAATATTAAATCAGTCCGCTCCCCGAGTCAGTAGGAGGGGGAGGTCATACTCACTGGTGAGGGGGGGCGGCTGCGCGGGCACGTGGCTCTCGTCGCGCTGCTGGTGGTGCGTGGTGGCCGACACCCACTCGCTGAACGGGCCCGAGCCGACCGCGTTGATCGCGCACACGCGGATCTATGTTCAGCCACTTCATTCGTCAATAAGGTATTCATCATAGCCACTTATACCTGACACATATATGTTAGGAACAAAACTTAAATGCGCGCTTGAAGTAGGTAGGTATACGGTAATGTGAAAAACAGGTTCACGGGGTAGCATTGCGATCTCACTCTGCCGCTAACTTGACTCACATGCCATCTTTTACGCATTACATAGTGTTGGGTGTAATTAACTTTAACATTCGACTGGACTTTAACATTGGACATTAAGTTGAATTTGTGACCCCAACATGCTACATTTCTACGGGTCACCAAGAACATATCCTAAACTGGTGAACAGCACATAAACTTATGTGGAGGAGCGTGATGGAAATTAGAATGTTCCTCCATCGTCCAGCTAAAACTTGCTCCACCTAGGCTTTGTAAGTGTTCCACTGCAACACCTATGAACACATACTCCAGACGCACATAAGTTTTGCACGAACTATACATACACATAATAATATATCCAAAATAACTTACTTTCACGTTTATAAAGGATAAAAATCAAGATGTGAAAAGGAAAAGAAAGAAAGAAAATATTTATTTTTAAATGCGCCACAGAAGACATATGACAAAATAAAAAAAATTAATCAATCAAATTTGGGTCCTTCAAGCCGGATTGGCATTTTACATTGAATCTGTTTCGTTTAACAACTTCGGATGTTCTGTGGAATAGAAAACAGCCCACCTGGTAAGTGGTGGCGGTGTCCAAGCCCCTCAGCTCAGCGCGTCTGGCGTCGGCGGGCGTCGTCAGCGAGTCCGCCTTGCGGCGCCCGGCGCCCGGCGCCGGCGCCCCGGCCGCGGTCGGGTTGGCGCCCACCGCGCGGTACCGCACTTTGAACCCGGTCAGGGCGCCGCGGTGGCTTCTCGGGGGAGGGGCGTCCCAACGAACCAATATCGACTGGAATTGTATATCAGTGTGCATTTACTTACAATAAATAAAGCCTTCTATAGTGTTATGAAATTATCTCCTTTTGGCTGTTCTTGTAAGAAAAATATCAAAAAGTACAATGTCCGTTTTGGGTTTACCCTGAAATTGAATGAACCTTAATGAAATATCTTACTAAAATCTCATTTTTTCTAAACCAGCATAGGAATTACAATTATTAAACATATTTTAGCTAATAGTAACATTTATCGAAAATTGTCGCTAATTGAACTTAACTTGAAACTATTAAATTTATTAAAATGAAATAGTAATGACTACTAAAGTAATAGAGAGAGAGAGACAGAGAGAGAGAGAGAGAGGACGGTTTGAAGATATAGTGACTCACGGTGGCGCTGGTGCTGGTGGCGGTGAGGTTGGCGGGGGGCGCCGCGGGGGCGTCGCTGGGCGTCCGGAAGTGCGCCTGCGCCGGCGCCCCCCCGCCGCCCATCACGCGCACCCAGTACACGGCGGCGGCGCGCAGCGCGGACAGCGAGCACGACACCACCGCCGCGGGCTCCGAGGACTCCGCCTCCACCAGCTGGTACTGCTCGCGCCCGGACTCCACCTGGGGACGAGCACCACTTCATCGTCACATCACTGAGCTTCCCGGTCAGTGTTGTGTCGTGTGTTAAGAGTTTTTGTTTGCTCAACACAATTGGCTGCACAATTTTATGTAATAAATGTGTAATAATATTTTATCCTGACAATCCCGCAATAATGACCCGGGAGTGGTTTGTAGTTGTTCGGTTGTATAAAAATTAGCTTATTTCGACAGTTTTCACTATAAACGATGACTGCGGTACTTTGTGTCCCGGGAGTCCCGCCGGGATTTCAAATCAAACGTGGACGAAGTCGCCGGCATACCCTAGTTATTATTATAAGAAGATTCATAGATTACTCCGTATCAACGTATATTTATATACAGTCAATGAGCTCCGTGGGCGGCATACCTCGGTGTAGTGCACGGCGTACTTGGTGGGTGGAGGGGCCCCGGGCACCGTGGGCAACGGTGGTTTCCAGGAGACCCGGGCGCTGTGCGGACCCAGGGGCTCCACGCGCAGCTCCAGCGGGGGCCCGTGGGTAAGCTCCTCCTCGGGTGTGCTCACCTCGATCGTCTGCGGGAGCGAAAAGACATTCCTTAGGCAATCATGAAAACATATAGTCGTGCAGGACCTTGTAAGTACATGTTTTGGTGACATTGGTGTTTTCGTCAGAATTGTGATATATTCATGTTATACGTAGTGCGTAGTGGAGCCATGTTGGAATCATTATCTTGATTATAGTTCTTACATTAGGCTCGAATGTTGTGATACCACGCCAACACGGAATACCCATGTGAAACGAAAGTGTGTGAGAGATCCGATGCAACCAAACCGCATCTCCCTAAACCAAACCCAAACGCCATTCCTCTTGTCTAATACCTCTTTAACGTCGTCTGTTTTTCCTGAAAAATACAATCTAGGTAGTAGCAACAGGTGTCTTCTAGGTAAGCGTGCTCCATCTTAAGCTGCAATTCCACCTAAAAAAAACCTCTATCTACCTCATCCCTCTATTCCGTCCTAAAGGCTGGCAATGCGTTGACGTAGTCATTGGTGTTGCGAACGTCTACAGGCGACTGTAACCACTTAATTTCCAGTAGCTACTGCAACCACTTACTACTGCGAATGTATGTACTGTACATTTAATGGTCCTTCGAGACGGATTTATTTCATATTTTATCAGATAAGGGGTATTTTTGATTTAGAATTCGGTAACCAAAGTACAATACGACCGATGAGTCGTGGCCCATCTGAAGTTAGCACCAAATGGTTGCACAGAACATAGTTTACAAAACAAATTAAAGATTTTTTGTTGTTCGTGAGTTTTTATCCGTATTTAAAATACATGACACATAAACTATTACTTTTTTGCTTAAAAAAACAATATTTTTATTAATTTTAATACTCTACTTAGTTAGAGGAAATTTAAGCTTTTGTTAGAACATAGAAAATAAATGTATTTATGTTTCTTAATTATACTCGATTTGAATAATAATTGATTAAACAACACGAAATTGCACATCTGTTTCTTCATGCTTATTCGGCAATACCCGGAACGAACCGCGAGGTATTCACGCTATCACGCTCTCGAGTACAATCACGAGACATGCGCGAAAGTTCGCAAAGCCTATGTTCAGACGGCCACGACTCATCGGCCATACCGTACAAAACCGGTGAAATTAATGAACACTCCACAGTTCGTTGTCCAACATATACTCGATTCGTCATTTGTGTTCTGTAATACCACAGCACCATATAAGGCCGCGTACTCACCTGCGAGCCGTAACCGTACCGTTGCAGTTACTGTAAGCAAAAATATTAGTGTGAGCCGACAAAGCGAAGACCACAATGGAACAGGTTACTGTATACAGTCGATTACAGTTACAGCTCGCAGATAGGCGGTTTAAACAGTTTTAGGCCAGAACCGGAAGATCTGAAATAAAACCTTAATAATAATAATCAATTTGTGGGTAGTTGTTTCAAAAATGTGTTACCTCAGTGGGCGGTGAGACGGAGTGTTCAGTGTAGGCCAGGACGGCGAACTGGTAGGTCGTGTTCGGCTGCAGCGAGGCCACGTTCATCTCGTGCTTCTGCGCGGGCCCGCGGGACACGCGCTCCCTGCCGACCACATGAACATCGGCATACAATAACAGAAACGACAATTACCTAGTAAAAACGGTAACTAGAAAATAGCTTTTTACAAGTTTTCTATTAAAACACAAAAGTCATTTTTTTGTACATAATATAATTAAAACTATAGAACCCGTATTTAAATAGCTACAACATATATTATGTGCGTTTAAATTATTTTCACCTGTAGCATTGAAAGCGTGTTAGAAAGAGATGCATATACAGTCGTACATCCTTTTATGATTAATTAAACGAGATAATGATATATCAATGTCTCACTTTAGATAAGTGAGTTTGCGCAGGTCCAGTCAAGTGGTGTGTTGCATGAAAGAGATGTCATGCGATTCTCCAGATCGGAGAGCGAGAAAGAAACATTCCCTTCCCCGCTCTCCTGTGAACCTTATAGCTGTATTCTGCGCAATGATGTGTACGAACTTCAAGGACGCATATAAATTTTTCACGTACTATATGTTGTCATGAAAATTAAGAGTCCTTTAAAGAAAAACCAAACTGACGTCAAGAATAACTAAAAAGCAAAAAATAAATACTTTTTACAACATCTTGAAGTGGTGTTGTTTTTTGTTTTATTTGGCACCTACTTCAAGATTTTGTAGGAAATATTTATTTAATGCTTCTTCGTTACTTTTGAAGCCGGTTTCTTTTTTGCTAGAAACATTTTATTTTTCAAGTTTAAGTTATGTTATCCAATGTAAAGAAATTTATTTGAAACTATCCTCAAGCATTAATGAATCCAATGCAAAAAGAATGATCAAAATCGATCCAGAAACAAAAATGGCTGATAAACCGTAAAAACCACACATTATCTGCCTGATTTTAATTAATTTTCTGCTATATCTTCGGAAACCAAGGTCCAACAGCAATAACATTTATATAGGACCAGCTTCAAGCCTTACTGAATCCAACGCAAAAATAATCTTCAAAATCGGTACAGACACAGAAAGAGTTATGGTTGAAAATACATAAAAAAATATATGACGAATGAGGAACGGCCTTTCGTCGTATATTTTTGAATTTTCTCCTTTTTTTAGAAGTCGATTAAAATTTAAAAGTCATTTTCAAAAAAATGTTGTAATTCCTGAATTCAATAGCAGACTATAATAAACTAGCTTCTGCCCGCAACTTCATCCATGTGGAATAGTTTAAAAAAAAGAAGTTGGTTGGAATAAAAAAGGTTAAATTGAGCCAACCTTAAAATATAGACATGATGTCGCGGACTTTTTTTAGAGCTTTTAAAGGGGAACAATTCTGTCCCACATGATCTTTGCGAAACTTTAACCGTTTACGTAGCGCACGCAGCGGAAGCTCTCAAAAGAAAAAAAACACCCGATTTTGAAACATTCTTCATTGGTGCTCCGCTCCTATTGGTCTTGGCGTGATGATAGCCTATAGCCTTCCTCGATAAATGGGCTATCTAACACTCAAAGAATTTTTCAAATCAAACCAGTAGTTTCCAAGATTAGCGCGTTCAAGCCAACAAACAAACTCTTTAGCTTTATACCTTAGTATAAGATCATGGCTCACCTCTCACTCCCCTTGACTCTGTATATCACAGCGTAACCTGTGACATCCTCGAGTTTGTGCTCAGGCTCCTCCCAACTCAGCGTCACGAACCTGTGCTTAACGATAACGGCCCTTAAGGCCCTCGGCATCGAGACCACAGTCGCGTTCCCCTTCTTCAGCTCCTCCAGATCCAAGCCTTCGGCAGCATGAAAAACACTTTCATCGTAAACATCGGTGTCGTAGTTCTCATAGTCTACTTGCGGGCCTGATGTGTAGGCGGAGGACGTCTCGCCGAGGAAGTCTGAACCCTCGGGCCCCGGGTCCAGGGTCGAGTCTCCCAGACCGGTGGACACTAAGGTGTTGAAGATGTCATGAGTGGAGTTGGAGGGGTTGGAAGAATGATTTGTGAATGTGGGTGGTGACGTGGCATTGGTTTGGGGTGTTGATGTTTTTCGAGGTGCATTAGTTCTGATTATATCTGGAAATGTGAGAAATCAAAAGAAAAAAATAAAATAACAAAATTAATTAACAACACAAAAATAACTCAGGCAATTAAATGATCACTTCTATATTGATTAATTTGATGGTAAATTATGTGATGTATAAGTTCTACTTAAATATATTGTTACGAGTTGCGGGAATCGAATTAAAATGCCATTGGAATTATTATAGAGTTTATTAGAACTCTACAAACACGTATAACACAGTCCGTCACTAAATAGATTACCGAATGTACACAAGTCTTGCTCCGCTTGTGGTTATCGCTCAACTGCTAATCTCTCCATTGGTCCATTGCTTTATACTGCACCGATACAATATGGCTGCCCGACCGCGTAGACCGAATTTCTTAGAATCAGTTCGACACACCTGGCTAATGACTGCCATAAAAGATTACAATACACAATGGGCTGTTTTCTAATTACAAATTTTAAACACAAAGTAAACAAAAGAAGTCCAAATGCGGAATGGTAATAAAGTGTGCTTTTATGGTATGCAGAATTTACTTTTGTCGGCGTGTAGGTTGTAACAATATGAAAGTGGACGGCAATGAGAGGTGCGGTAGTGGTCCAGTGTTAATAAAATGAGCAATATAAGAAATATATAGTTTTATAAATTAAATATAATACACAATTGATTAGACACACAACAGAAGAAATAGAACAAAAAAAGTTCTAGTCAAAAAACAATAATAATATAATGTAGAAGAAAAGCATTACAGAACGTGAAAATTAATAATACTAAAAAAAAGAAAAACTCTAGATAGTATCTCTATGTTACTCATATAAAAACTAAATTAGGTTTTCTATATATATTTCTAAACCTAAAACTTTACTATTTTTCAATTCACTACAATAACAAAGAAACTCAGTTTGCACGGTTCAACGTACAGCGTTTTGCTGACGCTGCGGCCTGCTTTAGGCTACTTTAATATTATAACATTAGTATAAACAATGCTCAAAACAGATCCGGCTCGAAGGACCATTAAATGTACAGTCCATATATTAGTTTACACAACTGCCCAGCAAAACACGGGCGAAACGAAGCAACACTGATTTGAAGTAATATAAATGAATGACGTGTTGTTTATGACAAAGTAGGTATTTGTTAGTGAATTGAAAAGACGCGATTGCAGCGCCATCTGTTTTACTAATCCGTCTATTCTACGGAAATGACTTCATTTAAATCCATTCAGTAGTGTTTCGTGATACTCTCTAAAAGACAGACAGACAGACAAAAATTCTAAAAACTCCTAGTCCGAATTATCTCTTCTGATATTTTTCACATTTTTAAACGCAATGTACGAACTCGAACCACTTTTAGATTTATTATAGTATAGATAGATAGATGTAAAAAAATATAACAACGACCCTTTACGTTCACACTTCTTAAAAGAGGAATAAAAGAATAAACTTAAATTTACAGTACAAGTGCAATTTGAACGAGGTAAGTTAGCTCAGCGTCATGTGACTATCTCAAAAGATGTTTTTAATTCATTCAATGCATTCGTTCATGGCCCTTACCAGCCGTCCGTTTGTCTTACTATTGGTTTAAATTTCACATAAGCTCTATACAATGTCAAAATTCAGCCGATGGTAGGGCAAGTGAATGAATGAAAAGTAAGATATAGGAACTAGTCATTATTCAAATTATTATATTAGGTTGGGGAAAAAGTTTTTTTGTATTTTATATAAAAATTCAAAAGGTTTTTTATAAAGTTTATTTACATTTGACTAAAGTATGTGGGTGCCATTTTGTTGGATAACTTTTTGCCATCTTGTAGGTAGGGACGTGATCCCATTGCTATAAAAATGTTGAGGCTTCTGATCAAAAAACTGCGACAAGTGGTTTTGGCAGTCCTCTCGTGATGTTAACCTGACGCTGCCTAAGGAATTCTGCAGAAACCGAAACAGGTGAAAATCTGAAGGTGCAGGTTCAGGACTATACGGTGGATGCATTAATACCTCCCAGCCAGACTCTCGTAATTTTTGCTGAGTGGCTAAAGTTGTGTGAGGTGTAGCGTTATCATGGTGAAAAACCACACCCCTTCTGTTGATTAATTCTGGCTGCTTTCTCTCAACTTTTTGTTTCAATCTCATCAGTTGTTCGCAGTACAGTTCAGAATCGATGGTCCTGCCTGGCGGTAACAGCTCATAATGAATAATGCCCTTCCAATCCCACCATACACACAGCATCACCTTATTGCGAGTTAACCCGGGTTTCGCCACGGTCTGTGAAGCCTGACCGGCCTTTGACCACGATCTTTTTTGCACGTTCTTGTCGTACGTGATCCACTTTTCATCACCAGTTATCAGCTTTTTCAAAAATGGTTTGGTTTCATTACGTCGTAATAAAGAATCACAAATGAGTACACGGTTCATTAGGTTTTTTTCAGTGAGCTCATAAGGCACCCAAATATCGAGCATTTTTGTGTACCCAGCTTTTTTCAAATGCACTAAAACTTTTGTGGTCAATTCCCAGTTCTCCAGCAACATCGTAACTATTAATATGCCGATCTTGCTCCACTTTTTCAAAAATGGCATCAATTTTGTCCGTAACAGGGCGACCAGAGCGACGTGCATCTTTGATATCAAAATTTCCGGATTGAAAACGTTTAAACCAAATTTGCGCTACTCTCACAGATACTGCATTAGGTCCATAAACATCACAATTTTTTTTCGCGGCTTGTGCTTCATTTTTACCTTTTTTGTAGTAAAATTTTAAAATGTATCGAATTTATTCATTAGAATCACTCATTTTAACAATAAGAAAAACAAATGAAAATCACACATTTTCCTAATTTGAATTTGGAATTGTCTTCTTTAAAATTAAAACTTTTTAATGATACCAAAACCAGCCAGATACAAATGGTATAGCCAAAGAGATCTTATTACAAGTTCATACATACTATATGCGAAAAGACTTTTTCCCCAACCTATTAATTCAATCAGCCTTTCATTTATTCAAATTTAGTACGATTTGGGTATGGAGGGTAGAAGTAAGGAGTACTATCTCTGTACACGAAGAAGTGTCCATCGAAATGCATTATATTAGGGTGGCGCCACATTATCATCAGGGTGAATTTTGAAGATGTAGAGGTAATATTATAGGGTATTTTAATTATATTCGAATAGAATTAGAAAATGTAATATTTTTAGGCATTAATTCAATCCGTTAAAAACTGTTACATTCATGCCACACTAGCGCCCTTTCGGAGGGTTTTTGAACCGTTATTTACTGTTCATATCTGGACACTTTTTCCACTGTCGTATGGTGAGACGGTGCGAATGGTTCAAATCTACGTACTACGAGGTAAGGGACCTCTGCCCTCCATGGATTTGAATTCCAGATACAGAACAACAAAGAGTTGAGAAATCGAGCATGTCGTTACCGTCGTCCGGCGGCAGCACGACGAGCCGCATGCTGTTGACCGAGAAGCCGGCGGGCGAGGCGGCGGCGCACTGGAACATGCCCGCGTCCACCCTCAGGACCCCCTGGATGCGTAACGATGACCTGCGAATATCGCCAATTGGATTTATTACTAGGATGTGCCCGCGAATTCGTCCACGCTTGACACCAAATTCCCGCGGGATTCCCACGATAAAAAGTAACGCAGATTTTAAGTTTAAGAATTAGCTGTCGATCGGCTGAAATCGCATCGAAATCGGCCCAGTAGTTTTTACGTGAATCGCGAACAAACAGACACGAAATCTAATTTTTTTTTTTATAGTTTTAATGTACAAACAAGTCACGTTCAGAATAGATTACGTAATAGACAGATAGAAAATACTTTTTTTGTAATTTTTTTTATTGCCCGAGTTCAGCAGACAGACAGACGGCCCATCTGATGGAAAGCGGTTACCATCGCCCATGGGAATTCCTAATACCAAGGGTGCCACAAATACGCAACCTGGCCACTAATTCCGGAACACAGCTTTGGGTTGTTCTGTCAGCTCGTACGGCATGATAAAGCACAACGGCGACAGGCAACAGAGGAGCAGAGGAGCGAGACTAACCCGTTGACGAGCGCGATGTCGTGGTTGTTGGGGGTGAGGGGGTCCCCGTCCTTGAGCCAGGAGACGGCGGGCGCGGGCCGGCCGCGCACCTCGCACCTGAGGGTGACGTCGCCGCGGGTGCGCGCCGCCGCCACCGCGCCGCCCGCCAGGTACACCCTCGGCGACGTCTGAACACAACGACCGATCAAAACTTACCACCTTCAGAATATCAAAGCACATTAAAAATAAAGCACAATAAAATAAGCCTTTTTAGAAAGGTTAAATTATAACACCACACAAAGTCACAAACACACAATCAACAACAAAACTCACACATACTCACACCAACGCGCACTACCACCGCGTTGCATTACACGCACACTTTACAAACAAACCAAGACATACAAAGAGCCTAAAAATTAATAACATAGGCACAGAAAGGAAAAGCAACACAAATGGCACTAGTTAAGATATATATAGGTATAGACATAAGGCACACACTGCACATGCACTTCCTCACAACACCAGCATGAAACAGGTACACTCTACATTGGTATAAGTTTAGTAATAAAAATAGAAAAAAAAAATATTACAAGTTATTCTTAAGGTACACTACAACATAAAAATCACTAAATCAATGTCAAACACAATAACAAAATAAACAATAAGCGTGTATAAACCTAAAAACTTTTATAGAAATTAAGTTGTAAAAAAGGGTATGGAACTCGAGTCCGTAGAGTAGTTAATAAAAAAATAAATAATAAAAAAAGTACAAGCTTTTGAGATCAGAGTGCTAACCAAGACAAGTGAAACGAGCCCAAACACGACGCGTCTATCTTGTTTAGTACAGGAGTTCCTATGGCCACCTTCAGACTCCATCATCAGATCATATTATTGCACTGTCACGCGATTTACATATACGTGCAAAATTTCAACTCAATCGGAAACCGGGAAGTTGGTCAAACTTAACTTGCAAGATTCCACCCGAACTTACATACATAGGTACATCCCTCTCTCTCTCTCTTTTCTTTCACCATATCCCTATTATTTGGGGTCGGCACAATATGTCTTTTCGTTCCACACTCCTCTACTCTGACATACATCTTCTGTCACACCACATATCATCATATCATCCTTCACACAATCCATCCATCTTTTACATACATAGGTACATCCATTGCAAGTTAAATAAAAGCTTGTAAAAAAGAGAAAACAACCACAAAATATCAGAAGATATACATATTAAATCCTAAAAATTGGATGTCGGTCTGTTAGACCAGCGCTGCTCTTCCGCTTGAACCCAGAGCGACGTCACGGCGAACTACATATTATGTTATTCATAAATAATTATATTATTGTGTAATAAAGACATATCTATATACTAATATATAAAGCTGAAGAATTTGTTTGTGTGTTTGCTTGAATGCGCTAATCTCAGGAACTACTGGTCCGATTTGAAAAATTCTTTCAGTATTAGATAGCGTATTTATAGAGGAAGGCTATAGGCTAAACCATCACGCTAAGATCAATAGGAGCGGAGCACCAATGAAGAATGTTTCAAAATCGGGGGGTTTTTTTCGTTTAGAGAGCTTCCGCCGCGTGCGCTGTGTAAACGGTTAAAGTTTAAAAATCATGTGTAACAGAATTTTTCCTCTTTAAAAGTCCTAAAAAAAGTCTAGTTCTAGTTCTAAAAGAAATTTTTTTAAGGTTGGCTCACTATAAGCCTTTTTATGCTAACCAAATTTGTTCTAAAATGATGCATTATTTGCGAAAGTGTCTTTACATACATGATATTAATCCCCATCCAAATAAATACGTTATTCAGCACAAGTATTTAATTTAAAACAAAATTGCCATTTACGTCATTCGATTTCAATGAATATCTTAGGAGATGTCGCAGTTTTAAAATAACACCGCAGCAAAATAATTATCAAGTACTGCGCGCGCATTTATGATGTGCAAGGCCGGCGGGCAGTCATTAAGATTTAAAAATATTTTCACCTTCTACGTAACCAAAGTCGCGGGTTAAAGTTAGCACTAGCCCAAAGTACCTATTCCACGCGGACGAAGTCGTAGTAATCTCAAGTACAAATATTAACAAGTCGTACAGCTAGTACCATGTGCGAGCGAGATAGAACGAGTATTAATATGTGCGCTCCCGCATTGCGGTAGCCAGTCATTCGGTGTTCGCTGCGATGACTAGACGTATTCAGCCCCCATAGTAGTGTACGGGTTTCAATACTAGTAGTCACAGCGAGAGGTAGAAGTAGTTAAATAATACTTCAGAGAGTAATGTTCCCCTTTGTGTATTGTCGTCAACTGTGAAAATATTTTATTTGAGAGCGGTAACAGCTATAAGCTATTACAAATGGATTAGCGAGTGTGATACATAGCCAAAAGGCGGAGAGAGACGGACGATGCCATAGTGAGATAGAGCAACTATTAATATAGTGTGCTCTCGCCTTGTGCTAGCTAGTCAGTTGTCATATCCAGCTCTCATTATATTATTTTAACGAGTTTATTTACTGACAGAATAATAATAGAGGGTAATTTTTATCGATTACTTGGCTAGTTTCGTCATCGCTTAAATATAAAAGGGTGCGGATGGAACAACAAGACAACATTCGCACTCCGACTTTGTTCGGGTGCATTCTCGGTCCGGTTTTGGTTCGATGCACATGTTGTAGTAGCGCTCTAGGACGGCTAATTCATCCTGCGAGGAAACTTAGGGCGTGGCTCACCTGCACGTGCAGCTGCGTGCTGTGGTCCGCGGAGTCGAGGCGGCTGTGCGCGCGGCACGTGTACGTGCCCGCGTCGAGCGCGCGCGCCGACTGCACGCGCAGCGACCCCGACCCCACCAGGTAGAACCGCGAGTCCAGGTCGCTGATGGGGGGGGGGGATAAGACAAAGTGGTGTATAGCATGGTGGAAAGTGGTGGCAGATTTTAAGTACTACATTTCTCTGTTCGTGGACATATAAAGGTCATTTGTTCAATGCGGATTAATGACTGTCATTGCGATGTTAATTAGGTCAGAAAACTGCGTAAGTAGTGAAATAATATACTCTAAAATATTTGAAATCTTAACCCCTCAAAAGGGGCCAAATTTAGTATTATTTTGGTCCATAAACTGCCAGCTGCCATCAAAATTATCGCGCCAAAACCAGGAGAATTATATAGTCTCTTTTACTCTAATACAAATTCTATGTAGTTAGAGCGAGAAAACATCAGTTCAACGATCGTTTCAATTATCTGTATTTGACCACAAATTTGTGGTGGTTCCATCTTGAAAGGTCAATTGAAAATTAAAATAGTTACCCCAAATAAGTAATTGTATAAATGTACATACCTCAAATCGATAGCAACACCATTATTGAGCCAGGTGATCTCCGGTTTGGGGTTGCCAACTGCCGCGCAATCGAACGTCACCGACGCACCTGAAATATCACAAGCAACACTTTTTACCCGACTTTTTTTAGCAGGAGTTTAGTAGAAGGCAGACGGCCCACTTGCAACATTTGCAACACCAAAGGTCCTACAAATGGGCTGCTGCTCTCTTAAGGGAGACTGGAACCTGGCTACTAATGCCAGGACACAACTTGAGGTTGCTATGGTGGCCTACTCTAGAGCAGGGATGGTAGCCATCCAGACGCGCAAATACCCTACCACCTGGCTATAGGTTGCTTTATCGTCTCTTCCGACTTCCCAACGCAGGAATTTGTATTATTTCTCCATTGCTGCATGGATTACAACTGTCTAACAGCTCAAGAAATAGACGATGAACATCCAGCCGATGTCAGATGGCAACAGAATAACACTGTAGACTCGTATTTTATACAATTCTTCGTAACACTTCCCAATATGCAAACAAGTAGCTGACATATAAAGATGTGAAGTCAGTCAGGAGACCAAGAGTATCTAGCATGGGGTCTCCAAAATATTCAATAAATAAATCGGCAGACAAACGCACACACTGCATATCCTCAAATTAAGCAAGTTACGCTTGTGTTATGGGTAATATACAACTGACCATTCTGGGGCCGATCCCAGACACCCAGACCATAGTAAATAATGGAGAAAATACGTTTCCGAAATTTACTATACCAGGAATCGAACCCGGAGCCTCTGCGTTGCAGTGAGGTAAGCCGGCAAAGGCTTAGCCCGCTCAACCACACAGGCCGCAATTGTATTGGACCTATAGATATACTAAGTATTTTGACATGGCGAACCATGCTGGAATCACATTACCTTTATTACAGCTCTTAGGGCCGACTCGATCAGGGCGATACCACACTCTCACAGAATATTGTCGTGAAACGGTTTACTTTGTGATAATCGTGTTTAGTACGATGAGTGGGAGTTCCCCGTCCTCCATTTTTCATAGGATGTGCCCTGGCATTGGAAGAAATACTAACCTTCCATGACGGTGTGGGGCTGCGGGGTGGCGATGAACCTGGGCGGCGTCTCCACGGTCGGCGCCTCGTTGCTGACCCGCAACTCGATCTCCTCGCTGGTCCTGCAAGTATATTAGGTGCCTCAACACTCCTACGATCTCAAAACTACTGTTACGACTTACGGGACTCGAATTAAAATGCCGCTGGAATTACTATAGAGTTTATTAGAACTACACAAACACGTCTAACACAGGTACAAAAATAATCGAACACAACAAGTCCAACCGGAATGCAGAAGGTCGTAATTCAATAAAACGAGCAAGTCCGTCACTTATCAGATTCCCGATTGTAGTACGCACGTCTCGCTTCGCTCGCGGTTCTCGCTCGACTGCCTCCCCTTCCATCAGGTCATCGTTTTATACTGCACAAATGCAATTTCCCCGTATCTAAGTCGGCTTAATCCGCCACACCTGGCTAATGGCTGGCTTTTTCTCTTCAAGCCACAACGTGTTGCGAAGCGGTGGTAAATTAGATTAGGCTCCAATAGAGTAAATAATAACCATAAACAAAATTAAAACTAGATAAATAAAATGAACAAGTTGGCGGTAGGCTAAATAAAACTTTAACAATACTCGTTGACACTTGATCTTTGTCTTGCGTGATCACGCTACTGGAAAGTGGCCGAAACGTCGGGATAATAAAAATAAAATAAATCACCACGCTTAAAACGTAGTTTTATTATGTACTGGGACCTGCCCGCGACTTGGTCCACGCTTGACTTGAAATGTGACAAAAAATCTATCTATCTATACACATATAATAAAACTATAGAGGTCAAATTTCTGTACAATGAAAAAAAATGCTAAAAACCGAGTCAGGGTGTAAGAAGTGAAATAGAACTAATTTAGATTTTTTCAAATTTTTTGTTTCTCTGTCTGTTTGTACCGGCTAATCTCCGAAACGACTGGACCGATTTAAATGAAATTTTGTATGGTGGTAGCTTATATCCCTGGTCAACGTATAGGGTACTTTTGATCCCGAAAAATTAAAGAGTTCCCGTGTGATAGTTAAAAAATCGCACCACGCGGACGAAGTCGCGGGCATCAGCTAGTATCACATATTTTATTACATAAAAGTTGCTATCTATCAGTAAAAAATCATTAGCCATTATAAATAATTCCCACAAAATCTGGATCCACGGGAAAAAAAAGTAGCGCAGATTGTAAGTCTAGTAATTTGTCGACCAGCGTAAACCGCATTGAAATCGGTCCAATAGTTTTTACATGAATTCCGAAAAAACAGAGAAATCTAAAAAAAATTGCATCGTGTTCTCCTTCTTTTATAGTCTTATTCCAGTTATTAAAACGAGCTCAGGTAAAAAACATATGAAATGAACGTGCATGTATGAAGGGGTTAATGAAAATAGATGAATTAGAAGTTGTTTGTCAGGATCGCCGCAAGTGGAGATCTATAGTCTCTGCCTACCCCCATGCGAAACAGTATTGCAGTTGTATTCTTTTAAATAGCTCCTATGTACAGACACGGCATGTTTAGAATTGTATAATATTATAGTGTACTTGTAGATGTCGGGGCGATGCGCGAGCGCCACCCGGCAGCGGTAGAGGTGGGCGTCATGGTGGCGCACGGGGTCGAGCTCCAGCGCGCCGCTGGCCGTGAGCGCGGCGCGCGCGCCCTCGCCCTCCACGCGCAGCGGCGCCCCGCTCTTCAGCCACGTCACCTGCGCACGGTGGAACGCACCACTCAACATACGCCACTCATTATAAACCAGGGATTCCCAAACTGTTTTCGGCTAGAGACCCCTTTTCCAAAACGAAATCATACTTCAGACTGAACTGATACCATAACCGAATTACTTTAAGGGGTTAGGTGTAGTCAGAATTAACAAAAAAAATTTTGTTATTGCATTTTCTTAAAGTATATGTACGAGTCAATATTGCTCGTACAGTGTATTTTACATATAAATACGCAACAAATAGTATACTAAGAGAGACGTATTAACATCATCACGTGCGGCACTTGTGCACTGCAAGTTGTGCGTCTCAGGTCATCAAACGACCTTAATAAACAACATACAACAACTCGACGTGGCTTGGCTTGGCAACACCCTTCAAACGGGGCCCATCGTTAACGACGATTAAGCCCAGCATCTTTAAAAGTTCTCGGGCGCTCTGGACCGTTCGAGAGCGTAGTGTAAAACTTGCAATGCGTTTTTATCAAAACTATGTTTTTTGAACTGGTGACCACTGTAGCTCGAAAACCGCTCGGTAATTTCAATGAAATTTATACAGATTTTTGAAAACATGAAAAACTAGTGCCTAATCGAAGGATTATTTTAATTTTTGTTTAATTTCGATTTTTTGTGAACAATTAGCTGTTGGTTTTTTCCAGAAAGTCTGGAAAAAAATCCTGAGGCCGCCATTTTGTTAATTAAAAAAAAAAGCTTCGATCAGGCACTAGATTATCTATTAATAAAACGATTTTTTCTGACCGATTGATTTTAGATGAATCTCTAAGGATTAGTGATGGTCACCGCAAGGAGCTTCGGTTGGAACTGGATCAACACAAACAGCCATTACTTTTAAAATATTTTTATTTATGTTAAAACCTTATTTAATGAGGCTATGTTCTTAGTTTTATAAAATAAAATAATTCACTGGCAAAAAAAAGTCATTTTTTCATGTCTCTGACTAAACCTAACCCCTCAAAAATCTTGTCTCTACTTTTTTTGTATTGATACAAAATACTTACCAATTTAAACACTTTGCGATTCGTTTAATGAGTAAACTTGATATCATTTTCTCATCAAAATTTACCAAAATAAATCCAGTAAATATCAAGTGTAATTATTGTGCAATGCTGGATCACGGATCCCACACAGCTTAGCTGGTGCGAGTAATTATTGTGGACTGTAGGTTGTATTGTATTTGAGAGAATATATGAGGAGAGTGAGAGGTATGCCAAATCCTCACAAAAACCAATGAGGTAATAAGCACCACTAACCTCGGAATCCACCTTCAATGGGGCAGCTACACAGCTCCTCAAAGTGCACGGCACTAACGAGTCCTCGGATGGCACTTAGGTTATGGCACACTCACACCAAGAGCAAGCACGGCTTGTGTATAAAGTTTAATATGATGTCCAAGAATGGGATGTGAAACGTTCACTTGGTCTTAGCACGGAGAAAACGGAACGTCCGGACTGACCCGGCGTGCGTTGGAGACTGGTTCGCCAGCACGCAATGGCGGCGAAACCGAAAGCCAGCGGCACTCACAAAACTACCCACATCAGTATCAATCGTGAGGATCCAACAATTATTAATACAAATTAGGCAAAAATACTTAAGTAGGTAATTATTTTTCGAAAACTAGTCATTCTTATAACAAGTTGGTACACGTAACACAACTTATACTCGTACAGTATCTTAAAAGTTTCAAATAAGAACCTATGTAAACTAATAGGGGTCCATTTTTAGACCTTGTCGACCCCTGGGAAACTGATATTGACCCAAAGGAGTCGATATCGACCACTTTGGGAATCCTTGGTTTAAACAGTGATCAAAATTATCTCCATCATGATATTTTAAAAGACTTTCAACGTGATAGAGTCATGCGGGAATCACTAAATATGCATTACCAATGAGCATCAGAAGTGCGAAGTCAATTACCAGCCGATTCCTATATGTTACTGACCGTTCATTTGCGTTACTATCGGTTAAGATTTGAAATAAGTTCCATACAAGCAATGGCAAAATTCAACAGATGATAAAGCATGTGAATGAATAATAAGATATAGGAACCGGCCATGAATCTTTTGATAAACTCCTCAAAAATCATTATTTAAATTTGTAAACAGTAATTTATTATAAGTTATAGTTACACCATATACTAGATTAATGGAATATAATACAGAATGTAGTTCTATTTTTTCAAAATCAGCTCATTCGATGTTTGACTCGGTTACTTGATTTTCAAAAATCTAAGGATACCACTTTGGTTCTAATTAAAATCGGCCCCAGTACTCCTTGCGCTATTTTACGCTATACAGAGTGAATAAAATCAAGGGCATTCAGGACTAAATCCTAAACTATACGAAATAGCAAAAAACATCAAAGTTTCGAGATTTTTGAAAAATCCTTACCTTAGTCGGGAATCGAATCGGCTGATTTTGAAAAAAAAACCACACACCTGTAATATTATTATACCAAATAATAGAATAGTTTACAAGGATTAATTTCTACACAGAAATTACCCTTCTTTTAAGACTATAAATAAAATACGGCCGGTATGAGACATACGTTAAGCTTCAACAGTGGTGGGGCGTTATGAACCCTGGCTGCGCCGTACACCCTCCGATCGGGCGCGGGGGTGGTCGGCACCACCTTCAGCGCCAACCTGGGGGGCACCTGGATCCCGCACGGCAGCAGCGCCACCCCACCGGCAACGGTCAGCACGCTGCGGGACCCCGGGGCGAGGTCTGGCACCTCTGTAACAATATAAGATAACTTAATCCACTTAAGGTTCAGCATCTGTCCATCTGGATGGCCACTAGATCAGGACACCAACTCTGCTACTACGATATCGCCAATATGGTCGACCATTAGCGTCATAATAGTTGTTTTTGAATGAAGAAACAGCCATTATGATGCTTGTAGTCGACCATTCTGACGATATTGTAATAGCAAAATTAGGACCCTGGTCTAAAGTATGCCACTATGATAACCTTGGGTTGTGTTCCACCTTCCACCTTATTAACACCGATAGCACTTTTATTTTTTTATCGCAGGAGTTAGCAGACAGGTAGACGGCCGACTTGATGGAAAGCGGTTATCATCGCCTATGAACATTTGCACCAAAGGTGCAATAAATGCGCTGCTGATCTCTTAAGGGAGACTGGAACCTGGTCACTAATGCCGGAACAGAACTCAAGATTGTTATGGCGACATACTATAGACCAGGGGTGGTAGCCATCCAGTCGGGCAAATGCCTTATGGCAAAGTTTGCTCCCTTGGCGTTGCAAATATCCATAGACGATGGTAACCACTTTCCACCAAGTGGACCATTAGCCTGTCTGCTGTACTCCAGCAATTAAAATTCTTTTAATATCGCCTGTGACCAGAGAACTGGTCCGTTCCGAATTACCGTCCAGCATGGCAAAAAAGACGAGCATGATATCTGATGAGGAATCAATTATGCCAAAATTCCTACGAAAACCTTATAATCCTACTTTATCACAAAAGCGTCCCTTAATCTGAATGTAGAAACATGCTCACCAGCTAAGAAGACTGTGGCAACCCTCGACACGATGGTGCCGACGCCATCTACGGAGACTACGCATTGGTACTGCCCCGCCAAAGAGGCGGACATGCTTTCTATCACCAGAGAGCCGTTTGGCAGCTGCTTCCTGGAACACGGAGTCACAAAAGACTTTTAACAAATACACATGTGCCAGGATTGGAATCCTGGCTGGAGTAGGAATTGCTAGAGCATTTACTAGCTTGTTGTTGCTACAGTTACGACGCACTGACTTTCCGCATATTTGTGCCGGAGGTAGTTCATTTGTACCACCTCCGGCCGCCGTAAATGCACAACCGCGGGAGGCGGTATTTGGCGTATGTGAGCTGATACTCGCACCAAGGCTGCCAAAAAGGAGGCGCACAGGTGTTTTACGCCCACCCTTCTTATGTTTTAAATGAATAGAAGTTCATTCCTTCATCGGGGGTTTATCGTCCCCAGCAATATGTAAACGGTCTCAATGCGGGCCCATGTTTGCCAGGGTCCCAAGTTCCGGTATTAGGGTGATAGAAAAAAACTCGCTTTCTGGCAGTCTTGTTGCTTGGCCTCAGAGTATTGGCAGTGCATAAAGCTTTTCCACCTCACAATATAAGAAGAGATCTCACCTGTATTTGTCCGTGGGCGACAGCCCATGGTCCCTGGTGGGGTGAGAGGTAGTGCTGTGCCGCCACGCCAGCCTCATGCCGTGCTTCGTCATCGCCGCGCATGGCAGCAGTGCGCCGTCGCCCGGCGCCAGCACCAAGTCGCTCGGCTCCGTCGTGAACCTTATGCCGGGGTCCTGTTGTTCTTCTCCACCTGAAAATACAATTATTTCAAATTTAGAACCGATGATTATTTCTGACAGTTCTCACATAAAACTGGTATGCAAGAAAAATAATAGGAAAGAAAATGCTGGCATGGTTCTTCCTCCTGCGTACGGCAGAGCTGTAGAATGCACTACCAGATTCCGTGCTTCCCGAAAAGTACAATCCGACTATCGTTCAGTCTGTGTGAATAGGTATTTTCTAGGTAAGCACGCTCCATCTTCGAGCGTATCATCGTCTATCTAATATTAGGTGTGATCATGGTCAAACACGAACTTATTTGTCATAAAAAAAGATACAAACAAAACTTCAAAGTCTCTTTGAAATTCGTACTGAATTGATTTAATTAATATATATATATATATATATATATATATATATATATATATATATATATATATATATATATATATATATATATATAATTCTTCAGTACGTGTGTTGACAGCGAACTCGTCCTAAACGGCTGGACCGATTTTGATTATATTTATTTTGTGTTTGAATCACAATTGGAACCGGTAGATGGCGCTGAGATCGGGTTCCAGAATTCTCCTAATCACCTAGACCGATTTTGGTGATTTTGTTTTTATGTCATGTTATGTCATGAAACAAAGTCTTTTAGGAATTCAGAAAATATAAAACATTATAAAGTTCGACATACATCGTAATGGTATTTAAGTAATATAAGTATTGTTACAACTTAGGCTTCGACAAAGACAAATTCCACGTACAGTCTGTAAAAGCACATTTTATTACCTGTCGGCATTAGAACTAATTGTAATCCTTTTATGTCGTCTTCTTTTTGTTTACTTATTTATTGGCATACGTTTCTAGTATTGTGGAGAACAGCCTATTGTTCTATTGTACTCGTTTACGGCCACTTGCGGGCTGCTTCATTAGCTAGGTGTTACGGATTAATTACAAGCTGATTCTAGGAAATTATGTCGACGATACGGGCGGGCACATTTGCATTTGGGCAGTGTAAAACGATGACCTGATTGAGAGAGGGAGCCAGTTGAGCGACAACTACGATCAAGGCGTGACGCGTGTACAATCGGGAATCTAATAGTGATGGACAATGCGTTTTTTATTGAATTACGATCTCCTGCATTACGTTTGGACTTGTTGTGTTCGGTTATATTTGGACCTGTGTTATACGTGTTTGTACAGTTCTAATAAACTCTATAATAATTCCAAAGGCTTTTCAATTCGAGTACCGCAACTCGTAACAGTATGTGATATCCTGTAGATTCTTTATCTACTGCTGAATTATTAGGACTTCCTGACTATTTATTTGATTGAAAATCACAAGGCAATCACACCCAGACGGCGTCAAATCATACCCTTTATACAAGAAAAGGTCAAATTCTTGATGCCAACGAGTATGTTATAATAAAGGATTCCTTTGTGTGAATAGAGTTGGGTGGTTCTCAATAGTTTGCGGATATCCGCAACAAATATTTAAGGTATTTCCTTGCTTTCGGACTGCTTATAAAGTAATTTTTTGGAAAGAGCTTCTTTTACGCGCCTTACAGAGTAGAGTGACCGGCAGAAATTGTCTCGTATGGAAAAGCGTTAATTCCGCTCCAGGCGGCTTTTCAAGGAAAGGAGCTTCGTTCCTGACGGAGGTCTACCTACACAAGTGCGCAAGTTTTCAGAATTTGTTTTAGTTTAATATACGGCAATAGAAAATCACTCACGGTTTTCTTACGGCTTTATTTGTACACTGTCTCATACACACACTCATAAAAATATAACAAAATAATTTCAACAAGAATTGCGAACACAAAAAAAAGGGAATGGCTAACTTCACACCTTAAAATTGATTGACACGCACAAATAATTTCCCTAACAATAATTAAAACTACATACTAAAGGTATTAAGCGGGTATTCTATTATTCTGAGGATGGGATCTAGACGAAATAAATGAAAATGTAACCGAAACGAAAAATGCTCACCGCTATATATTATTATACAATTTCGAACTTTAATGCAATGAAATAGGGTCTAAAATAAAAAACCATATCAATCAGTGTATGGTATTTTGAAATCAGAAGGTCTTGTAATTGCCTTCATTACTGTAGAATGCCTTCAATGGTCTTCGAAAGTTCACGTCCAAAAGACACCTCAATAGTTTTTAGATCGACTTTCGGCCACGCGATTCCAAACATCCCCAAGCGGATATATCTGCTCTAATAGCACTTATACCCCACCACTAGGCGAAACGAACGTTTGTTAAGCCCATCGCTTGCCCAATAAGACGTAAGGAATATTTTTCGTATAAAATGAAATTGTCAACTGTTTGGCTAAGTTTCATAAGAAAAGACAAACAGAGTTTTATTGTTTTACAAACACGGCTAGTGAAGTGCAACGGCAGCTCCAAAAGAACGCAACCACAGCGTAGGACCTTTTTGGTTATATTCCAAAGACGATATTTCGAAAAGTATCCTAAGTAGGGATGGGCCGAATGTGGTTTGCACCGAATATGAACTTCGGCCGAACATTCGGCTAAAACAAAAGATTCGGCCAAACTTCGGTTTGATTTCGCCACGCCTTCTCAAGAGCAATACGCTGTGACCTGTTGACGTCGAGACTCGATAACGCCGTTAATTTTAAGTATGAGTAGGTGGACCTATTAGTATTAGATCTTTGATTGAAAAAAAATCACCATTTCATAATTCTAAATTCATAATGTTTAATTCGTAAAAAGTGATTTCAATTAAAATCAAAGTTGTAATTGCTGATGTCCCTTAGATGTGTTTTGTCATTATAATGCGTAATTTGAATAAAATTAATTATTCAAATTACGCATTATAATTAAGCAGTTGCTCTATTTACTAATGTTTCTTAGAGGAATAATGATTTTATTTTATTTTTGTTTTAATTTGATGTCTATTTAATTAGACAAAGACTTAATCAAGAACTAATTTTATTTGTTTTATCACATTGCACGTTAAAGTTTACATGTTCCCAACTAAAATAAATGACCATGAGTATATAGATGCCAATTTTTATATTACGGTTATGATAGATGTTATTTCTATTAACTTCAGACAAAATAGTGCAAGTAGGTATTTTACTTTTTTCTTGCACCGAATGTTTGGCATTTAAACCGAATTTCGGCCGAATGCCAAAGTTCGGCTCAAGCTGTCGAAATTCGGTCAAACCGAATGTAAAACGAATTTCGGCCCATCCCATCATTAATCCTAAGTCAAAACCGAAGATAAAAGGTCTGTGTCGCGAACTAGCCTCCATAAATGTTTTTTAATTTTCAACTTCATTGTACAAGCTAGACACCCTCCACAGATTTATCTTTATATAACTAGCTGTGCTCGCGACTTCGTCCGCGTGGAATTTATTTCGCGGAAACCTAATTTTAAAAGTAGCCTAAGTCACTCCTAGTAACATTAGCTATCTGCCAGTGAAAGTCTCGTCAAAAGCGGTCCAGCCGTTTTAGAGATTAGCCTGACAGACAGACAAAAGAAAAATTACTTAAGTACTTTCTTATGTATTTAGTAAAAAGGTGTTATTTTGGCATTACAAACAGACACTTCAATTTTATTTATCTGTATATAGACGTATAATTCTTCTGTTCGGGTGTATGTCACTGAGCGGTTGGATGGATTTTGATGAACTTTTTGTGCGTGTTCAAGTGGATTCGAGAATGGTTTACAATTAAATTTACTATTGGACCCGGTAGATGGCACTGGAATCGGGACCTACATTTTAGTTTTCAGAGCAGGACCACGTCTGCCGGGTCTGCTAGTTATAATATAGATTAAATATTTAATTTAAGAGTTTCGATAATTTCATCTATATTCCACAATTTAGCTACTACAAAATAAAGGAAACACTCGAGTTTGCATCTGCTCCCACTTATCATTGTTTGCCCAATGTCCAGACATACACGTCACCCTTATCGATACAACTATATAAAAATTGTTTGCATTGTCCGTATACGCGTGCGCATGCCCATAGAATATAATACACTGCGAGAGAAAGTACACTCAATAGAAATTGATGAAATAGATTAACCACAAACACCTAGACGGACTCGTACTTTAAATTAAAATTTACGAAATGGGAACTGCAAAGGTTTAGGGTGTATTTATAGTGGCTAAATAAATAAGTTGTTATTTTTTTTATATTTCATGAGTTCAGAGAGGCAGACGCCACTCAATGCGCTGCCGCTGTCTAAAGGGAGGCTGGTACCTGGCCACTACTGCCAGAACACCGCTCAAGTTTGTTATGGGAACATAGACCAGCCATACAGATGGACAAATGCCCTACCACCTGACTGTGAGTTGTTTTGTCGCCTCTTACGACAGGCCGCCCAGCCGCAGGAAATTGTATTCTTTCTCTATTCCTGCACGGATGGAAAAGAATATTAAATTGTAATGTTATTTGCAAGCGCAACTGTGGACTTACTTCACTTTTATTATTTCTAAAACTTCGATACCCGGTGACATTCATATATAATTATACACACTTCAATTAGTTGACACTAAAACACACATTCCACAAAATTGAAGAAATATACAAAATAAAACCAATTTATGTGTCAACTCGAATGCAGTTTATTTCTTAAGTACGATTGTCTTCAAATATGCAAAAATTGAGAGGAGAAAGACTAAGGTGGTATGGGCATGAGGTGGGATGAAAGTCATGTGACAAAAAGAATGTTAAACTGCAACACTGATGGGTACAAAAGTACAGGTAGACCAAAAAAGAAATGGATGGAATGTGTGAAAGATGATATGATGATTTGTGGTGTGACATAGGACTTATGTCAGAATAGAGTATGGAAGGAAAAGACATATTGTGCCAACCCAAATAATTAGGAGAAGGTGAAACAAAAGAGAGAGGGAGAGAGAGAAGTCGTATTCATATTAAGTCAGAGTAGTAATATAAATAAGAAAGACCCTATGAATCTAAATTGGGACTTCTGATCCTTCTGTCAGTATTCTGTGGTTTCGTGATGCGGGCCGACGGACGTGCATCTTTAAATTATTTATTGTATATTTACGGTAAACTTCGGTGGGTCAATGGGGGATTTATGGCCTCAAGTCGAATGGGGGAAGTGCTATAAATAATTCAAAATTTATAACAACAAAATAAGCTCATTAATTTTAAAACATTCCCAGAAAAATCCCGCAGGGTTACCAGTATGAAAAGCAGCACAGAGTTTAAGTCTAAGAATCAGCTATCGATCAGCGAAAACCGCATCGAAATCGGCCCAGTAGTTTTTACGTGAATCCCGAACAAACAGACAAACAAACAAGATATCTAAAAAAAATTGCATCGTGTTCTCCGACGTTTAGATAGTTTATTCCGGTTGATTTTTTTTATAGCTTTAATGTACAGACACCTCATGTATAGAATTTTATAATATTATAGATTACCAGAGTTTCGCAGCTAGGTCGCGGGTCAAACCCTAGTAAGTAGCTCAATTTTACTTACATAACAACTTAATTAGGTTTTTATATATAGCGAGGGAAGCCGCGGGAAAAAGTCAGTATATATTATTATATCTATATAAAGCTTCCTTGGAAAACTACCTAACTGATGGTGAAAACCGCTTGAAAATCCGTTGCGTGGTTCAGAAGTTGCGGATATACAGTCAGACAGATTACAACAATCTTACTACAGTTAAAACAATTATTGCACAATGCACATGGTCTTGCATACACAGGGGCAACTTCAGTTCGATTCTTCGAGAAGATACGAGGTTTGTTAAATCCATTATATACACTCGTATCCTACATTACACCTGATCTAATATCTAAAATGTATCCAGAAATGAAACACTACGGTTTGCTACTTTAGGATACTTAATATTATGATATTACTATAAATAACGCACACAAGTACTTTGTGATTGAGTTGCTATTAGTCGTAACATACTTGAACCCAGGGATCAGCATCCAAGCTCAAATATTACGAGAATAGATCCCTGTAAGCAACAAGGTGTGTTTCTTTCACCCTACTACAAGAGAGCACCAGCACTACAACAACTACTGCCAGCATCCACCACTGAAAGTAAGAGCAAGTGTACAAACTGTACATTTAATGGTCCTTCGAGCCGGATCAAGTCCCTGTGAGTTGCTGTTAGTGGTAACATACGATTTCAACTACCAATAAATTGAACCCAGGGATCAGCATCCAAGCTCACCTAGTACGAGAATAAATCTTTTTTATGCAACAGCACTCCACCGAGTACAAGCAAGTGCAAGTGTACAAACACAATGAAGTGTTTATGGGTTTCATACTACTCTCTTCGTACGGGCAATAAGTGTATCCATTGAAACGCGAGTCGCCTAGTCATTGTATTTCCAATTGACCCAATTGCGGGCACATCTGCTGACTCACTCCCAGTGAGCTAATGATCAACTTAGATGAAGCATCCTTCGTTTAAGGACAGTTACACACAGCGAGCTTTTGCAACGATTCAACCGCTCGCAGAATCCACATTTACATTAGCATTTTTTTAAGGCTCCTATTGACGCAAAAGGGCGAAAGTGGGATGCAAACGAAACAAATTTTCATTGTTAATTGCTAATCAATAATTTCTATATATAATTATATAGAAGATTTATTATTCTATATATAATCAATAATAAATCTTCATGATATGAGACGTAAAGTAGTTTTTTCGTATTTTTCCTATAGTTATTTTAATTTAAGAAAAAAATTCACCAAATCACCTCCAAATTATTGACATGAAACCAGTTTACTCCTTCAATTGTTATCAAAACAGGATAAAAATATATCTACAACTTTATAAAACAGAGATAAATAATTTAGTTTTATTATTTTTTTAAATTCCACCTTATTTTATTCACAATAAAATAATAATACATCTGAAAAACGACCGCGTCTATAGAAACCCAGCTACCGCCCGCAAAATCCTTAAAGATGTTAGCGTTGTTACGAGCCTTAAATCACGAAGCTGGCGAACAAGCAGACTGTCCAGCTCATGGAAAGTGGTTACCCTCGCCTATAGATATTTGCAACGCCCGGGGCGAAACCAACGGGTTTCAGTCTTTCGGATAGGTTAAAGAGGATGAGATAGAGGATCCCGCGGACTTCCCCCCTGCTGGTGAAGACAGTTTCCTCCCCGCAGGACACCCTGCACTCGTCATAGAGCGTTGGGGCGTCAGAGATGCAGTACCTTGGTCTTGTTACTTTGGCGACTCGTGAAAGCTAGTGAGATAGGGGCGCACGTTTAGGTTTAGTGGGTAGTTTGACGGCCGACATCCTCTTTAGCCTCCGCTGGAGATCACGTTGGGCACACGACCGATCACACACATCCCTCGGTGTAAAGCCTTCCTTCGAAGAGCCCGAGGACGGTGTCCAAAGACATTTCCCCTGCGTTATAAAAAAAAAGGAAAGGGAGAAATAGGCCATCGGAATTCTCGTTCACCTTACGAGCCACGATTAGCTCAAGCGTAATCGTTCCACGTCGATATTCTGTGAGAGCGAGGTCTCACACCGATAAAGCCAGGCCCTAAGAGCTGTAATCAAGATTCCTTCCTGTAATATTCCACATACGCAAATTATTTGTCCATATACTCGCGCTGCCAATTTCTTTCGCCATATTCCTGCTCGCTGCTGTGGAAGTGGGCATAATGTAAATGAACGGTCACAACTGCATAATTGCTTTTGGGCGAAGTTTTTCAAAGCCCATTCAAACAGAATGAATATTTAATGCACGTTTTAGAAATAAATATTTTCTTTCTTTCCTTTTTTCTATACAGACAAATGCTCGGCAAAGAACAACTGCAAATATCCATACTTTTGTTTTACTTTTTAAAAGCGCTCTACAAGGTCGAGAATAAGATGAAAAGGTATTTGATTAACAAAAGGATCATTTGATTAACAGAAGGATTTGCTACCATAGGGTAGCAAAGACGTTCAAATCACTCATTGGCGATCTCAAACATTCAATTCACAATCCAATAGTCTTTTGTAGTTCATGAACGATATTCAATTGGGAACCGGTTCCTTGTACTGTACTGAAAGAAACATTTCACATTCGAATCAAAACAAATCAAATTTATTTGTTCAAAACATGGTGAAAAATTTGGCATATATGTTATAGTGTATACATGTTTTGCTCACATTTGTATGCTCACAGGAGCATACAAATATTTATAATAAATTTTCAAACGTTAATTGGTCTTTTAGTATAACCTGATGATAACGTCTAAACATGGACTAATTTTCTTACATTATCTATAAATCCATACAGATAAATAAAATTGAAACCTCTGTTTGTAATTTGACAAAATAAATCGGGGGGGAATAATTCGGACCAGGAAATGCCGAAAATGTAATTTTTAGAATTTCTGCGTGTCTGTCTGGATGTTCCGGCTAATCTCAGAAACGGCTGGACCGATTTTGAAGGGACTTTCACTGGCAGATAGCTGATGTTATAAGGAGTAACTTAGGTTACTATTTTAATATAGGGTTCCGTGAAAAAAAAATCATGCGGACGAAGTCACGGGCACAGCTAGTCTTATATATAATCAATGTCAGTAAATTATAAACAAAGCTAATTTATCCAAATAATTTTAATTTTACGTTGATCCAAGTCTAAAATCCATTAAAACACCAATATGTCTAGCGGAATTTAAAGCAAAAATCTTTCCTATTTTAATTTTATTTTATTGATCTATAGGTTTGCGTATAACCACTATCTCACCTGATGTCGAGTAACAACGCCGTCTAGGATGTAGTACGCTTACCTAGAGCATACCTATTCACCCGTGACTTGAATTTCAGACATAATTTGATGAGTATTACAATTTACAAGGCGTTTAAGCTTTCAAGTTATATAGTCATTATTATTAAAGTAAACATAGGATAAGTTGACAAAACACGTATGTCGTAAATAAAGCAACATGACACTTGCACGATGTTTTACGTAATACTAAAAATTACTAGTTCATATTAAAATTACTCATACCATAATATTGGAGTTTCTAGAGTTTAGACAAATTTGCGGAAATGGCGCCCTTAATATTTTTTACTCTATTGGGCCAAACTTTAGTACTGTTAAGGTTAACTAGTACTAGAAAAAAGCGCTCATTTAGATGACCGAATAAGCACGGAACTAGTTCAAATCACTCCTTTGTGATCTCAAAGTTCTCAAACGTGCGATTCACAATCTCACAATCCGCCCATTTTCAATAATGGCGGCCGTCCGTCGCGCGGGAAACGCTTTGTTTGACAGCCTTGTTTTTTTTTCAATCTCAATCAACGGGCCTCGCTCCCATTCAGCCTTTTGTTGGCTTGTACGCTGACTCGGTGACATAAATATCGCTCTCCTGCGTTCGTTTTTCAATTTCTTTCGGCATATTTTTGTAACGACCGCCTTGGGATGGCTTTGTGTTTCAGAAATTGAAATTATCGGATGCTGTTTCGATAGTGTTATTGACAGTTTGACGTATGGATATTGTCATACCATTTCGAAAGTATAATATTGTTACGAGCTACAGGACTCGAATTAAAAATGCCGTTGGAACTACTATAGAATTTATTAGAACTGTACAAACACGTATAAAACAAATACAAATAAAACTGGATGCAACCAGTTCACACTGCACGATTCATTGCAATTCGACACGCGCAAAGTACGTCGTCTATATCGCTATTCGAGAGTACTACAAACGTCTTACTCGTATCGTAATCGTCGCTTGACTGCCCGCCCCTACATTCGGGCATCGTCTTATACTAACTACACAGTACAAAGAAATAGGAGGCGCACACTGAGTTTCTAAGAAATATTAATTTGCACACCTCCGAACGTCCACAAAGTCGAAAACAATAACAATAGGGATTAGTTCGACGCTAATGGTGGTTATAAAACAAGTAGAAAAACAATAGCATGTTACAAATTCAAAACACAAGGGATTCCCTAATCCGGGAGGACAATAAGCTGCGCTTACAATAGGCTGTGCGGCTTATCTTTGACGGCATGTAACAATATTATACTTTTTATATAATGCTAATGTTTGACGGAACAAACAATTTTGTTTAACAGTTACAACATTACACATTAAACTAGGATATGCTCATGCCTTCGTCCACGTTTGTCGTGAAAAATTCCCGCGGGATTCCCGGGATACAAAGTATCACAATATTTAAAAAACAATGTAAGCTATCGTTTTAGAGAAAACTGTGTCCCAAATACACCACAAAACCTGAACCTGCCTCGCATGTGCCCGCGCTTGTGGTAGGAAGAGCACGAGACTCAGAACGTAGTTACGCCCATGCTCACCCGCGCATCAAGGCCTTTGTCACTCCGGGAAGCAGTGTGACCAACTTCACCAGCAGAGGTTACATCCATGGCATCCCCAAATGCGTGTGGACCCTTGCGATATTTTGCAAGCTTGGAGCAACTCACTGTGGTGAGTTGTTGATTCAACTCAAACAACCCACTTGTGAATAAAAAAAAAGGTCGATCGCAGCTGTCATTTTAGGCCAGGTGATTAAAAATTAGAGTAAGCTTGTAAGCTTCTTTAAGAACCATAAAGAAGCCTTTAAGTTTATTCTAACTCAATATGAATAAGACCTTAATAGTATAGGCAGAATACCGAGCCCAGGTCATCGAAATCAATGGGTAAGGTTCCTAGAAGGCTGGCTACGTTACCTCGCTGGATCGCCATACTGATCCGTTGTCCGTGGTAAGAACCAGCCCTCTGATCATCATCTGAAGAGTCAAAGAGTCGTTTTGGTAGAGGCTCACGGCCTCAGGACCCCACGATCTAAGCGTTTCAACTGCAAACTGTAGAAATACAAAATACTCACTGGGAGTTGTATATTTGCGCTACTCGAGTATGTAAACGGAGAAAGAATACAATTTCCCGCGGCTGGGTGGCCTGTGTGGTAAGAGGCGACAAAACAACCAACAACCAAGTGGTAGGATATTTGCCCGACTGGATGGCTACCACCCCTGGTCTAGAGTATGCCGCCATAACAACCTTGAGTTGTGTTCCGGCATTAGTGACCAGGTTCCAGTATCGCTTACGAGAGCAGCAACGCATTTGTAGCACCTTTGGTGTTGCAAATGTCCGTAGGCGATGGTAACCGCTTTCCATCAGGCCGCTTGCCTGTCTGCTGAACTCTTGCAATAAAAGTATTTAAAAAAACCAATATGAAAATTGAATCAATTTGGTTGAAATGCACAGAACTGACAAAGCACACTATCCAATGACATTGAATGATACAAGTCTGTTCGTATGAATCACTTTGGTATATTCAATCAAATTGAACGACAGAAATGAACGGTCTGATATCAACTTTACAATAAAATGACAACTGTGATATTTTTGGTCTTCGCCGCTAATGTGTCGCCCACCTTAAGACATTGTTTACTCCAGTCCTATTAGTTTCATTGCCGATCATGCTCCTCTTCCCGAAGGACAGGTAAACTGTTCCAGCGAAGACGTAAGCAGGATGGTGGTTTCTACTCAGAAGGGTATTTTACATAGCCCTACCAAGAGCCAGGTCTGGAGACCCGCTTTCTAAAATACCTTTATTCATTTCATTTACAAAGCCCTGAAGGTGGAACAAAGAAACATTTATACCGTAAGTCTATATACAAATAGTCTCTCAATTATTTGGGGTCGGCACAATGTCTTTTTCTTCCATACTCCTCTACTCCGACATACGTCTTCTGTCAAACCACAAATCCTGCAGACAATCCATCCTTCTCTTTTTGATTTACCTTTACATTTGTACTCATCTATCTATCTTGAAGTTTAACATTCTTTTTGTCACGTGACTCATCCCTCCTCATTATATGCCCATACCAACTTAATCTCTTTCCTCTCAATTTTTAAGTTACGGGTGCATCTTTCAAAGATGTACTCATCTACTCATTTCTCACCTTATCCATTCTTGTAACACCATTGATCCATCGCAACATGCTCATCTCAGCTGAGGCGTTTGTGATCTATCAATTTATGTTATGGCTATATGGTCTCTTTATGTTACATAAAATAAGTGAGGATTTTTGTACCTAAAATTTCATGAAGCAATAAAAAAGATGCTAATAATAAAGCTTTAGAAAAAACATTAGTCTCGAACTACTAACACTTCGGAACAGACCCAAAATGATGGCAGCGTTACCATGTTTAGCAGCTAAGCTGGTTCTTTTGCTAGAATAGAGGCCAGCCTTTTAATCACGTTAGAAGAGAGGAAACAATTCAGTACTATGGTGTGTAAAGAAACAGTCAGTCGGAGGAATGCACGTTTTCACTTCGATATCGAAAATAATATCATGACAGAATAATGCTCCAATTGTTCTTATTCACCAAACGGAACAAACAAGTTGAATTTAATCAAATACCCCCCCGACAAGAACCTTCATAAACAAAATTAGTAAACAAACTTGTTGAGTGAGTTTAATATTTCCGAGTCGATAATCCGTGAGCCACTCACTCGTGCACTCGTTGCGAAAAGTATTATGAAGTTGGAGCACTCGTTCGTATTACGAGATTTTGAATGATTACGACTGTACTCGAACATTGGACGGGGCGCATTCGGATTGTGATTGATTGGAACACATTCGAACATAATATATATATAATAAGGGAATGTTACACTTTATCGTTGACAATTTGCAATATTTTACATTATTTATTACCGCCTTTACCTAGATCTATCTAAAGCTTGGCCATAATGTAAAACACTTTCTTAAATATTATTTTGTTAGTGTACTGTGAATACTATAATAATTAACAATGCACATGATTAGTAGTTCTCACCCAAAATCACTACAATTATCGTTCTGAAAATTGCAATCTATACTTTTACTTTCAATAAACAAGAACCTCGTATGCATTATACACATATCACTGTCTGATCACTTAAATGTAACGCGAGTCAGTCTTATGCACGGCCTATATAGTATATAGGCCTATATAGTGGGAAAATAAAATATATTAAACATTTCATATCTTAGCAGTAAAATAACACATTCAATATTTTACAGGTTATGAAGTAAAATGTCATTTATTGCCTCATGTCAGTGACGTGGCACACAGAATTTGGTAATACTCGACAAGCACTCTAGAGAATTGTATTCGAATAAATGATTCGATACAAGTTTGTTACATGATTATTTATTTTAATTTTAATTTTAATTTAGAAGTAACGATTTATTGTTGATTTTATTAATATGTATTTATTTAATTGTAGTAATTAAATATTATATAAGTAAAATTACTTTTATAAATTATTATTATTATTTAATTAACAAATTTGGTTCGTTTTGGTTTTACGCTTAAAGGAAGGTTTACACTGAAAATCAGCGTTGTGTCGGATTTAATTCCGGCACAGCAATATGCTGAGTGCAAACCTTGTTCGCTGAAAATGCGGCGTACAAACTTCTCAAAATATGCTCTGTGTATGATAATGTACAACGAATGTAATTACGTCGCTATTTCTTCGAATAATGTTTTTCTTTCTTTTTTTCTTTTCTTTCTTTCATATGCGAATATATAAGACGATTTAACGTAGAGAAGGATTTGAGATATATAAAAAGAACATCTATGTTTATATATTTAAAAAATAATACTAGTGGCTAGTCCTACGCCTTATTAACCACATTTGAAACTCTTTATTGGAGATCCCAACAATAATGTCCAGAAGAACAAATTTATTTGCCTTCTAGCAATATCATGGCACGCGAGCTTAAGTTCATAGTAAAACTACACTGTGGTATCAACATAAGATCTCTTTATTCGGTCTTAATTTTACAGTGATTTAACCCTTATATAATATACTAGCTTCTGTGCGCGACTTCGTCCGCGTGGAATAGAGGTACAAGAAACCCCGATTTTGAAACATTATTTATTGGTGCTCCACTCCTATTGGTCTTAGCGTGATGATATATAGCCTATAGCCTTCCTCGATAAATGGGCTATCTAACATTGAAAGAGTTTTTCATATCGGACCAGTAGTTCCCGAGATTAACGCATTCAATCAAACAAACATACATACAAACAAACAAAATCTTCAGCTTTATATATTAGTATAAGATTTAAACCTACGTTTAACAAATTTCTAGTTATAGACTCGTTCAATGACTCGTTTCAATGACATTTTAGAGAATTGACTTCTGTATATTGACATAGACATAATGCAGTCAATGATAAACAAAGTCAATTTATGCATGTTATTTTAATTTTAACGTATAATTTTCAAATTCACTAAATGTAACTGAATACAATAATAAAATACTTTTTTTTATAGTTGGAGTACAGCAGGCAGGCTGACGGCCCACTTGATGGAAAGCGGTTACCGTCGCTTGGACGTTTGCAACACCAGAGATGTCACAAACGCGCGGCCGGCTTCGAAAAAATGTTATGACACCCTTTTTAAAAAACCTCAGAAACCTCCTTAGGGAGTTAATTCCAAATCCCCACGGTGCGAATATGAGCGATGCTACTCAAGGAAGTGAGGATGAACGCCGAGCCGGTGGCGAGCTGTGCGGTGGTAGAAAGGAGACGAGTCCTATACTTTTAATGTTATGTTAATTTAAGCTCGCCCGAACGTGGATCGCCTTTAATAATGTTGCCAAGTCGGCAAGTTTCTTCAAGTTTAAATTACTACTTAGAGTTGCCAGCTACTCGACACACCAGCATATGAAGTAATTACGGATATCCCAATGCTATAATCGCGATGACGTCATCGCTTAAAAAAAATAACGTATAGGCTGGCAAAAAAGAGTAAAAAATAATAGTGGCGCCACTTTCGTTTTCTCTAAACTCTAACTAATGTATGTCAAGAGTAATCTTGAAACTTACTAGTAATCTTCATTAAATCGTGCTCAAGTTGCTTTAATTACGACATACACATTTTACCAATATAATTTATGTTTACTTTAATAAGAATGACTATAATTTTGTAAACAAGAGCTTTAATACCTTGTAATAATTATTCGATTTAAAGAAAACCGTTGTAATTAACATTTCCATGTGGACAAAAACTCCAAACAATATAGTGAAAAAAACAACAACATCAAAAGTAAAAAGTTGGCAGCTTCGTTCGTACTCGTACGAAGCACGGGTCAAACGTGCAATGGAAAAGTTTCCACCGAGATTACCCTATTTTTTACCTATTTTAATTTGATGACAATTGTAATAAACAAAAGACATGACTTAATTCTATTTTCTCAAATTACCTTTTATTATTTGCGAGATTCTTCTAACTCTCCATCACGATAGAGAACGTGCTTATTAATGGCGTGTTCCTATGTTTTACCAACCGCTCGCTTACATTACTATTGGTGAAAATTGGACCTAAGCTCCACATAAGCAAGATGAAATTTCTACTAATTAACACTTCTCGCACAATAATTAGCGACCCTGGCCGGAGTCAGACTGTGCACCCGACCAAAGTCGGAGTCAGAATATTCTCTCGTCCTGCCGTTCGCATGCTTTTATATCCGAGCGATGACAGAACGAGCCGAGTATTGGAATAATGGATACAAACTATCCTCTATTATTATTCTAACAGTAAGTAAATTCGTTAAAATAGTACAATAATCTAACACAATAGTAAATATCGCGGACATAAGCCACACTAAACATACACTACCACAAACCGTGTAACAGATACACTCCACACTAGCATAAGTATTTAGTATAAAATTATAAATAAATAATATTATAATTAATTTTAAGGTACACCTCAACACAAATGCAAAACCCAATAAATGTCACACACACCAACAAATAGATATAAGAAGCGTGTAAATTTACAAAATAATTTACTAAAAAAGTATGGAACTTAAGCAAACGAGCGCCTTTAAATAAAAATCAGTTAATCATATTAAACTGCCTAAATACGTTTTACACAAAACGTATTTAAGATGCCTTGCACGGCGGTCTCCCATGTTATTTAGCTAAATATATTTATGCCGTCGGTAAAACAGCCAGATGTGTTCCGTTTCACGCTGCGATCCATTTTTTTTCAACAAACACACGAAATTTAGCTTTAATGTTAGTTATTTCTTGCGTAAAAAGGAATTTCAGTTCACCAATGTCAATTTGACATTTGAAATTTCGTTCGTCTGGTTAAGTTTACTTCGGAAATTTTGGCGGCAACCTGAAGAATGATTTTTGCTGTGCTGTTTTATTTTCAAATAATAAATACTGGTTAAAAGTGAAGAATAGTTGTATAATATTGAATAACGTAAAATTGTGTATTTGTGTTGAAAATCTCAACTATTTAGTGAAATCCCAAGATCTACGATTTGGTAAAACGTCAACCAAATTCTATCTTGACCCTGGCTAGATACACAATTTATAAAGACCAATAAATATTTTACTAGAAAATTAATTTTCTCCGCTATGGACACCAGGTTTGTGATTATACTTTGAAATTTATTATAATTTATATTAATTAATATAAATTAGAATACTGTATTCTTATAATTTAAAATAAATTACCTGGCATATCTACACACATTCCCAATCGTATTGTGACATATTCGGCAGAATACAAATCAAACAAGTGCAAACCCATCTTAAGAATTAAAATAATTAAGTTTATTAGAAAATGTCGACCAAAGATATTTGAATTCTATAGTGTCGACGCTGTGCTACATGAACTAGCTTCAGGTAAAATCCGAACACATCTAGCAGTCCTGTTGTTCAAACCAGAATGCAGTTCTATTTTTTGTCCTTAAATGCGTTTAGGGCAGTTAAATACCCATTTTTGGGTGATTAACTTTGACAGTTCTTTAAACATATTTAGCGGCAAATTTTGCGTTGTGCAAGACGCTAATTGTATTTAAGGGTGTTAAATGCCTTTTGTGTTTGTGTTGCTTAAATTTTTAAATTTATGTTAAAAATGTAAGCAACGTTATGCAAGCGGCCCTTAGTCCGTAGAATTTTTTTATAATAAAAAAAAGCAAAACACAATGATGGTAAGGTAAAAGAAGACAGTCAGATGCAGGAACCTGGAATAAATAAATTTCACATTACAAATAAACCCAAATACCCAACAAAGAAACCTGCAATGCGACCACTTCCCACAGAATGGCGTATTCACAATACAATAGCGACGTGCGCCACTCGAGGGGAAATCATGACGTCTTGTCCTCTCCTATGACATCTCTAATACAATTTGTTAGGGCGGAACACGGTCTATTCCGTGGACACCTGGCGGAATAACCGAGTGGGTGAGGAGTGTTATTAAAGATTTTTTTAACATGATCAAAACCGAATTCTACCAAAAAATACAAAAATAATTTGTGTTTTTAGTTGCCCGAATATCTTTTACAAATAATATTTTAAGAGCCGGTAGAAATTGTACTACTGGCATGCATACACAAGTATTGCCTTTCGAGGGTGTAAGCGCTCGGCGCTCTTCAACAAGGGTTGCTCTTGATTTCCCTGGCATCCACTCATCAGATCCTGACTTAACGACAATAGAACCACCTCAGGAGTAGAGGATGATTGTCAACAAGAATATGCCGCCATAAAAGTCTTGAGTGTTCAGGTTCCACTCTCCCTTTACAGAGTGGCAGCACATCAGTAGCATTGTTGGTGTTACAAATGTCCATAGGCGATGGTACCCGCTTTCCATCAAGTGGGCCGTCTGCCTGGCCGTTGAACTCATGAAATAAAAAAAATTGAAACATGCAAAAAAGATAGACAAATTAAGAACCTCCTCTTTTCGGAAGTCGGTTAAAAATTAGCTGAAACGTCGATATAAAAATAAAAATCAAATAGAATAACGCGCTTAAAATCGTTAAAACGTAATTTTAATTACAAGAATATATATATTTTTTTATTAAACTAACTAAATAGGTTCTAACTCAGCAAATGCTGCTTGAGAACGACCAGCGCTGGTCTTCCGTTAGCGCCTAACAGTAACGTCACGAACACAGAAAAAACAACTAACAAATATTAAATGATGTAAAATTCAAGTTTTAATTCAAAATAAATTCCACTAGACAACACTTTTTCAATGTCATCCGTATAACTATAAATTTACTTTAAAAAAATATTTTAAGTTTAATATTTTACTTTGTACACCGCTTCGCTACGTGTTATTAAGGAGAAGAAGCGGCAAGAACCTTATCTAGCTCACTCCTTTTTGTAAAATAATTTTTATACAAAAGCACGTTACACAATTACTTTTCGAAGAATTAATGGAGTGGTAACAAACATCGCATATTCCAGTGGTTCTTAACCGGTGGTCCGCGGACCACTGGTGGTCCCTGGAGGCATTCCAAGTGCTCCGCGAAGCCATCGTAATAAACAAGTGACGTGATGTGTTGCGTCGAGTCATCACAACGCAAACCGCGCAAAGAGAATGCAATCACAAAAATGTCATTAAATTTTAAATCCATAATATTGGATGCTAGCTTTAAAATTATACGTGCTTTATTAGATAGTGCCTAATACATATATATAACCGACTGGGTGGTTCCTGGGAATACTAAACTTTCGTAAAATGGTCCCTCATGACTTAGAGGTTAATTTTATTTATTTATTGAATAAAACCAACAGCGCATATCAAGATATAAACAACAACAAAAATTACTTATAATGTAGGGCTAATAACAGGTTTTTCTGAGTTCATTTTTAAGCGAACGAGCGAACTAAAGTTTAAAAATGCAATAAATATATACATAAGTGAAAATAAGTATATACTTACACATATACATACATAGATAGATAAATGTAAATATATATATATATATATATATATATATATATATATATATATTATACATTAACATTGAAATATAATAAAAACATATTGACATTGACTAAACATATTACTTGATAATTTGTTATTTTCATATGATGTGGTGGTGTCTGTTCCAACAATTGTTTTGAAGATTAACCTGGTTAAGAACCACTGGCATGCTCAGTAAGACAAAGACATAGTAAGAGGAAAGAAGGATATTATTGTCGTTATAATGATGACAAGACATACTAAAAATTGATACTGCAACAATTCCTTACACGTTTGGCAATATAAATACGTTATACAGAAGATAGTATAAGAGGCTGGAGCGAACTGCCATTTTAAGAATCCATAGTGTTGCCATACATTTTGTCAGTCTCATTTCATCCACTCTCCCTACATGTCCAAACCACCTCAACATCCCTTTCCTCTCGTTATTACAGCTTCTTTCAATCCAAAAAAAAATTACGCATATGATAACATGATAACAACCGAATCTGACATAATAATACGATGAGAGGATTAATGTAACATAACACTCGTTACGTAATCACAAAAATAAACTCCAGTCAATAAAACATGGACATTCCCGCTATTAAGGCCTATTCAGACGTCATTTATAGCCAAATAAAATTAAATTACATTTCGCTCAATTTTAAATAAATGAGAATCGTGAAATCAACTCAAACAGTTTTTACTTCACGGACTTATTGACGTTATCGTCATAATTCAAATCAAATAATTATTGTAATGTTACAGATCCACCTGGGATGATGTCATAGTTATTGACCGTTTCACAAAGATGCAGCGACAGGTGTATTATTTGTGATGCGATATTGTTATTAATTGTTAATGACATTATATATTAACAGATGACGTATGTTTTTTTTATTGCAGGAGTTCAGCAGACAGGCAGACGGCCCACTTGATGGAAAGCGGTTACCATCGCCTATGGACATTTGCAACACCAAAGGTGTTACAAATACGCTGCTGCTCTCTTAGGGGAGACTGGAACCTGGTCACCAATTCCAGAAAACAACTCAAGGTTGCTATGGTAACATACTTTAGACCAGGGGTGGCAGCCATCCAGTCGGGCAAATGCCCTACCACCTGGCTGTGGATTGTTTAGTCGCCTCTTAAAACAGACCGCCGGCCGCAGGAAATTGTATTCTTTCTCCATTCCTGCACGGATAAAAATAAATGTATATAGATAAATGTAGGTAATCAATCACGGCGTTATTATTAATGCTGTAAACAAAACGCATTTGGCGGCAGTCACTAACTACAGCATTATCCCAGATTTGGGTTTGGGAGGATTACTTGGTGTGATAAACTGTGCGAAGGGAATGATTTCGCATTCAATCTGTCGAACCAATTTGAGTTGATTTGACAAATTGCGCCGTGAGGAGGCAAATTGACGCAAATGTTCAACATGTTGAGTGTCGTGTCGACCGTCCCACCAATCGACGAGTTGAATCAATAGATTGAATGAAGAGTAGAGTTGTTGACTAAATTTGTTGTCATTTGCGGTCCGGACGCCTTACCTATCTTACGTTTTTCAAGTCTTCGTAGCTTTGACCGGTAGCTAAAGATCGCAACGTAACACAACCAAGCGTTTTCTTACTTCGTTACTAAAGACATTATTGAGAGAGCACTCAGAGTGGTTCCTAAAAATTGCGAAAATCTTCCGATTCTAAATTAGAGATTATATTCATATGAAACATTATTTTCCGTAACAATAGCCACTCTTTCACTCAATATGTTTTTTTTTTTTTTTATTTTACTAATGCAATAATTAAAGCAATTCTCATTTTGTGGTACTTTGTTCCATACCATAGTGATATAGCCGCGACGCGACGCGCTTGTACATCTGCTAAGAATATCAATATGAAATTGTGAACAGGATTGATTCGAGAGATAGAATACGAAATTGGATCGCGAGTAGCCGCAATAATGAAACATGCCATTACTTTAACTAAACTAAAACTAACTAAAAATCCTTGTATTTTATGTATCCTACTAATATTACAAACGCGAAAGTTTGTAAGAATGTATGGATGTATGTTTGTTACTCTTTCACGCAAAAACTGCTGAATGGATTTTGATGAAAATTTACAATAATATAGCTTACACATCAGAATAACACAGGCTATAATTTATAAAGATATAGCGTGAATTATCCAAAATATAACGATTTTCAAAACCGCGGGGCGCAGCTAATGTGCTTATATTTGCGACAGTAAATATTTTTTCTTTCTTTCTTAAAAACATGTATAGCTTAAATGCTAATCGCAGAGTCTACACATAAAAACTATGACGCCGTCTGCGTGGTGCTTAATAGCGTCGTGTTCACACTTGACGGGCGATGCGCGCGTCAATATTTCCAAAGCGGATTAACCCTGATCGCGGTGGTGGAAAGCACGCGACGGGCCCGGCCCACACTCGCACACGATCGATATACCGAGGTGCGTTTGTTTGTTTGTTTGTTTTTAATTCACACCACAGTTTAATGGATAACACACAACAGCTCATTACTGGAGGAAACGCCATTTATGCTTAGGATTATTATTTTTTACATTATACAGGTTTGCGTTTGACCACGACCACGTCCAATGGCGGACGATGATGGAGCACGCCTACCTAGATAGTACCTATTCCCACGAGACTTGAAGATACCCGGATTGTATTTTTCGGGAAACACGGACTCACGGATGCTCTTTATTACAATGAGACTGAGCTAGAGTCAAAATTCAAAATTCAAATTCAAAATAAGTTCCACTGGTTAATTTTACTTCCCAGTCTATGTACACCGCTTCGCAACGTGTTATTGCTGTTAAGGAGAAGAAGCGGCAAGGAACTCCCCAGCAACACGACAAAGATAGGGTTTACGTTAAATGCAACAACATGGAGGAATTGGTGTCAAAACGTAACATAAATGACTTTGTCGAATATTGCTTGAAAATTGTTAAGAGGTTATCTTTCACGGTATAGTAGTATAGTGTTACATACCGTGAAAGATAAACCGCACAGCCTATTGTAAGCGCAGCTTATTGTCCTTTCTCGGATTAGAGAATCCTTTGTCTTTTGAATTTGTAGTTAAGAAAAACATGCTATTGTCTTTTTACTTGTTTTATAACCATCATTAGCGTCGAACTATAATCCCTATTGTTATTGTATTCGACTTTGTGGACGGTCGCAGGTGTGCAAATTAAACTTCTTAGAAACCTTGTGTGCGCCCCCAATTCCTTTGTACTGTGTAGTTAGTATACCACGAGGCCCGAATGAAGGGGAGGGCAGTCGAGCGACGACCACGAAGCGAGTAAGACGTTTTCTAGTACTCTCGATTAGCGATATAAACGACGGACTTTGTGCGTTCGAATTGTATTGAATAGTGCAGTGTGAACTGGTTGCATCCAGTTTTATTTGTATTTGTTTAATACGTGTTTGTACAGTTCTAATAAATTCTATAGTAGTTCCAACGGCATTTTTTATTCGAGTCCTGTAACTCGTAACAATATAATAATAAGAACGATAGACAACTAATAAATCTTTACTTATATTTGTAAATATATAGAATAAATGTAGGAAAATAGGATACAGATAACAAAACGATGATGGTCTAAGAATAAATAAAAGTACAAATACATAGAAAATAAATAGTAATAAAATAGCATAGAAAACTTTGGGAATGATTAACGTGAAATTAATATGATATAAGTCTTAGGAAGTGAGTATACAAAAAGTCTAAAATAACTTATTTCTAAAGCTGTTTTTAATTATAATATCTCATTTTTAATATATATTACTTAAAACATCTTAAAGTCGATGCTTAGTAATTTTCAAAATATAGTAATTTTTATGTTTTACTTTGCATTTCTAATATATTAAAAATAGCTGTTTTTTTATACTTCTAAGTTTTTGAATTATAATATCTCATTTTAATCCCAAGAAACGAGAACGAAAAAATGTTCATAAAATGAAAACTACTGGGCCAAACTGTGTTAAATTTTTAGGGGACCAAATGGCAACTATTCCGCATCAAACATCACGTAAATCGGATCAAAATCTCAGTAATCGGTGTACTTAGAGAACCTAATTTGTCAAAATAAATAATATAATTTATCTGTAAAAATTTAGAGACAGAATAAATAGTAGTAAGAATATGTAACCCTAAAAACACTGTAACTATTAACTAGCTCTGATGAATGTACAGATAGTAAGGACTTTTGTAAAAATTTGGAAAATAAAGAAATAAAACAAAAAAAGAAATAAAGGAAATAACAAAATGAAATTTAAAAAAAGACAAAAATTAACACTATAAAGCAATAAGCCCGGATAATCTAGTAGGAGAAGAAAATGACAATGTGCCGTTCGTTTGCTTAGGTCGCCGCACCAGCGAACCATAATTTCCTCCTGCCCTCGGCGGTGGTGTATCGACTGATAACGTGTTTACTTTCATTTGCCTTTGGGGCCATTCATTACGTTACACGTTATAGCACGACGAAATTTGACATTGTGTGACAAGGGTGGGAGGGGTCCTAATTTCGTGACGTCACATTTCAAAATCTAATGAATTTAACCTACCCAGTGGTCGCCCGTGGTCGAAATTCGACCATAATAATTAATTTACATTATAAGTTTGACATAGCGAAACGCCTGGTAGACGTAGACGTGTCACGTGACCAAAAGACTGGTCTGTACCTCGGACAAGTATATATACTTATTTATAAGATAGATTATATTATATCATATATTAATTATGCTATTACTATATATTAAATTAAGTTTCAGACAAATTGGATTAAATATAATCTGGAATTTATTTAACAAATACACAGAGCTATTTGAGTTTGAACATTGTTGAGGTTCTGTTGTCAAAGACTATACTTGTATAATCACAGATTTCGCCAAGGCAACGATATACAGAGTATATATGCGTGTGTGTGTCAAATACACGGTAGTGTGTGTAATGTTTTTTTATTGATTTAATGTATTTTTTATATATAATTTAAAAAAATATTAGCATTCTGCACTCCTTCTCAAACTATAAATGTGCGAAATTTCCTACTCCTCCGTCCACGCAATTTTCGTAAAAAGCGGTACAAAGTTTTTGCTGTGTTTTTGCTTCACGTATTAATTGAAGCTAATTACGGAACTGCTGTCATAATTTAATAATTTCTTGATGTGAAATTGGAAAATATAGGTATCTCGCTAGGGAGGGACGAGTCTCACTAGTAACTAGTAATTTGTGGAAGGCCCCTATATAGTCAACTGGCTGATCCGGGCCCACTGCGTTGGGCGGCGTCAAAAATAAAAATATTGTTACGAGTCGCGAGACTCGAATTAAAATGACGTTAAAATTACTATGGAGTTCATTAGAACTATACAAACACGTATAACACAGGTACAAATACAACCGAACACAACAAGTCCAAACGTAATGCAGAAGGTCGTAATTCAATAACACGCGCAAAGTCTGTTACTAAATAGATTACCGAATGTACACAAGTCTTGCTTCGCTCGTGGTTGCTTGCTTTTTATTGCACAGATGCAATATGTCTGCCCGGCCGCATGGACCGAATTTCCTAGAATCAGTTTGTACTTTAAATCCGACGCACCTGGCTAATGACTGCCATAAAAGATTACAATACACAATGGGCTGTTTTCTAATCACAAATTTTAAACACAAAGTAAATAAAAGAAGTCCAAATGCCGAAAGGTAATAAAATGTGTTTTTACAGGTATGCAGGTGTGAATTTGTTTTTGTCGGCGTCTAGGTCGTAACAATATCAATCACAACCAGATATAGCCTACGCGACCAGGAATAATGTAGCTTTCTACTGGTGAAAAAATTTTCATATTCGGCTCAGTAGTTCAAGAGATTACTTCCTACAGAAGCTCACAAACTTTACCTCTTTATAATATTACCATAGATCAGTATAGATTGTATTTGCAGGAGAGCCCCTTACGCTGGTACGGCCATGTTTTACGGAGACCGGCTAATTACGTGGAGAACAAATGTCTAGTGATGCCGCCTCCGCCAGGTCCTGGTCGAAGGGGTAGTAGGCCCAAGAAATGCTGGCTTGATGTTGTGAAGGATGCCATGCGTACCAATAGTCTCGATACAAGGGATGCCGAAGATCGCGCCAAGTGGAGAACAAAAGGTAGGAAAGCAGACCCCGGGCGTCGAAGTGATCGCTCCGAACGCAACCGGGATTTAATGCTCGGATGAAGATGAGTATAGATTGTATTTGCAAGTACTCTTATATACATATAAGTGCTACGATTACTGAATAAATAAAAGCTAAATAACATTATAAGAGTGAATCAAAGTTTTATATGAATCGGCCAAGTGCGTGTCGAACCATGCACACTGAAGATTTCCGTAGAGATAATAAACATTCAGTGTATTCGGTATTTGGCTTAAAACCATAATTAAAAAAATGTTAACAAAAAACACACCGCCTTCAAAAGTAATTAAAAAGCAAAACAAAAATATTTTCAACCGCTTGAAGTTGATACGAAGTAAATCATAAATCCCTATTTTCCCTATTAATATTATAAATGCGAAAGTAACTCTGTCTGTCTGTCTGTCCGTCTGTCTGTTCCGTTTTCACGGGAAAACTACTGGACCGATTTGGATAAAACTCAGTATATATGTAATTTTAATACCGAGGGTGGCCATGGGATACCTTTCATCCCGGACAATGGGATAGATTTATGTAAAGGTTATCCCAAAAAGTGGGATAAATTTTTTGTGATTTTCTCCATTTCATCCACTTGGTCCCGTTGGTCCACTTGGTTCACTTTTGTCATTTTTGACAAGTTTTGTTATTCAGACAGATAACGTAGTTTTCAGATAGATGGGGAATGGTATAGTTTGCGATATAAAATGAAGTGAATCTTTAAAGAGCAGGCGCTACGGGTTATATTGTATACGAGATACACGCACTAGAGTTGACTGAGCCGCGGGGTAAATTCTAGTAAAGTTGTTGATTTTTATGTTTTACTTGAGGTGTTATAAAAAATATGTATTGTTTGTTTATTAGTTAACTTTGAAATCGGCTTTGTTTTTTGGTAAAAAAGAAATATTTTCCACTTTTTAGTTACGCAAATACTTGAATAGTTTTAGAAAAAAAATTAAATACGTTGTACGTGCCTATAATATTCGAGGGCCGCTCTCGATTTTCCTGGCATCCACTAATCAGATCATGCCTTGGTGAAAATGGGACACCTGAATGAAAAAATGATAAAAATCAGTTCACAATTGACAGAGAAATCGCATAACAAGTCGAATCAAGAATCTTCTTCTTTTTGAGGCGGTTAAAATTATAGCATGTATAGGACACCATTTTCATGAATTACTAGGATATGCCCGCGACTTCGTCCACGCTTGACTTGACATTCCCGCGGGATTCCCGAGACACAGAGTACCACAGCATTTAGAAAAGAATGTAAGCTATCGTTTTAGTGAAAACTGTTTCAGAGTAAGCTAATGTTTACCCACCCGAACAACTACAAACCACTGCCGGCAAAATTATCACACATTTTATTAGATGAAATTTGTCATCGACCAATGGAAACCGCATCGCAGTCGGCGCAGTGTTTACCTGCAGCCAGAACAAACAGACAAACCGACAAGAAATAAAAAAAATGCATCAATGTTTTCCATCGTTTATATAGTTCATACTAGTTGATTGATTAAAATATATTTATTAAAAAAAAAATAGAAACAAAACGATTATGCAATTTATATTGGTTTGGATAGAGGCCGAGGGCACAAAGGTTTCCATTAGGCGTTTAGATCTTTAAGAATGGGTGGCGCATTTGCCCCCTTCATCTCTGCTCCCCAATTTCCATACATATTGGGGTCGGCCTATCCCAATAACACATTGCCGCACTTGGCCCATATTTTTAATATAATGGGGATCAAGTGTAAACCTAATTACAAATAGCGAGGTTCCGTATGGTGGCTTATATTTACAACAAACAAGTTCAACATGTAGGCAGACGGCCCACCTGATGGAAAGCGGTCACCATCGCCTATCGATATTTGTAACACCAAAAGCTACCGATGTGCTGCCGCTCTCTAAAGGGAGACTGGAATCTGGCCGCTAATACCGGAACACAACTCGGGGTTGTTATGGCGGCATACTCTAGATCCGGAGTGGTAGTTATCCAGACGGGGCAAATGGCCTACCACCTGGCTGTGGGTTGTTTTGTCGCCTCTTACGACAGGCCGCCCCAACGCAGGAAATTGTACTCTTTCTCCGTTCCTGCACGGATAATCTCATTGCCATGACGTCGTGTTATCATTTCAGCCGTATTCGTCCATGTTACAGAGACGACGTCATCTATCGCGATAAAAGGTATCCGAAGTTACAACCCGGGATAGCAGCTTGCTCCGTTTCGATTTCATTTCTTTAATTTCAATTCGACAGGTATTTTCACGTGATGCCCTAACAGACTGTAGCGCGAAAGGTATACTTCAGATGGTAGAGTGTAGTATTCACTATCGAGTGCTGATGTGAACTGATTTATTTTGGAAACGTCCGCGCGATTTTGTTAAAAAGGGGTAAGTTTTTGCTTCATGTATTAATATAATGATTACTAGCAGTATTGAAAGTTTCTGTGGTTTAGTGCACTAAACTTCGTTTAAAGACCTTATCTTTAAACGAAGCTTAGTCCACTAGCCTTTGCGCTGCCGACCTCCCTACAACGCAGAGGGCTCCGAGAATGATGTCTGACATGTTGAGTTTCTTAAACGATCTTTTCGTTATTTACTATAGTCTGGGTGTACTGGACCGGCTATAGAGTGGTCCGTTATGTATCACTCATAACACAGGTGTAACTTGCTTAGCTTAGGTATATACAATGTGTTGTTCGTCTGTTGATTATTATTCCAATGTGGATCCCTAAGGACGAACAAGCGGGTGAATTGCAACCCCATTGACGTAACGACGTCCGCCAAGGGAAGAATACGCGAGGGTAGGCGGTTCGATTCCTCATTAGGGCGCACGTGGACCCACCATAAAGGAGTCCATTCATGATAATTGCTTTACTTAACTTCTATATTATATTATTGTATGACTATGGCATTTCATATAATCATAAAGCCAGGTGGTAGGGCATTCACCCGTCTGGATAGCTACCATCCCTGGTCTAGAGTATGCCGCCATAACAAGCTTGAGTTGTGTTTCGGCTTTTGTGGCCAAGTTCCAATCCGGTAGCATCTCTGGTGTTTATGATGACCATAGGCGATAGTAACCACTTTCCACCAGGTGGCATAAGCTCGCCTGATGTACTCTAGGAATATAAAAATGAAGTACGGAGAATGTTGATCTGATGGTAAGTGACTCCCATAAGATATTTTTTTATAGCGAACCTGACAAATAGACAGACGGCCCAGCTCATGAAAAGTAGTTACCGTCGCCTATAGACGTTCGCAACACCAAGGGCGAAACCAACGCGTTGCCAGCTTTTAAAAGGAAAGGGATAAAGAGTGTGGAATAGAGGGATGAGATAATGGGCTATCGGAATTTGCACTCCTAGCACGAAACACGATTATCAAGGCGTGAAACGGTTGGCGTTTCATCAGAATAGAATATACTTTACTGCATAACATTAATATACAAGAAGTTTAAGTACAGAAGACAATAGGCGGTCTTATCACTAAAAGCAATTTCTTCCAGACAACCTTAAGATGGATTACAAAAAAAATTGTGCAACGTGTGGGTTTTGCAATATAACTAGAATAAAAAAGTGTATACTGTTACAACTTAAGTTCCGACAAAAACAAAATCCATCTGCATATCTGTAAAAACACATTTTATTACCTGTCGGCATTTGAACTAATTGTAATTCTTTTGTGGTCGTCTTCTTTTGTTTACTTATTTATTGACATTTGTGTTCGTGAGGTATAAAACGACAGTCTGATGGGGAGAGGGGGCAGTCAAGCGATAACAATGATCTAAGCGTGACGTGTGTACACTCAGGAATCTAATATTGACGGACATTGCGCGTTTTATTGAATTACGACCTTTTGTATCATGTTTGGATTTGTTGTGTTCGGTTATATTTGTACCTGTGTTATAAGTGTTTGTATAGTTCTAATAAACTCTATAATAATTCCAACGGCATTTTAATTCGAGTCCCGTAACTCGTAATAATATATATAAAATTTTGAAATGGCAAGTATAATAGACACAGAAATCAGACAAAAATATACATATATTGATATACATATATACTAGTGGTCGTCCGGTGGTCGAAATTCGACCACAATGAATTTAAATTATAAGTTTGAACATTATTAAGGTTCTGTTGGCAAAGACTATACTTGTATCATCACAGATTTCGCCAAGGCAACGATATACAGAGTATATATGCGTGTGTGTGTCAAATACACGGTAGTGTGTGTAATGTTTTTTTTATTGATTTAATGTATTTTTTATATATAATTTTAAAAAAATATTAGCATTCTGCACTCCTTCTCAAACTATAAATGTGCGAAATTTCCTACTCCTCCGTCCACGCAATTTTCGTAAAAAGCGGTACAAAGTTTCTGCTTCACGTATTAATATAATGAATATATAAATGATAACTAAGTTACTAAATTAATTAACTACGAATTACCAACACGTCTTAAACTCTATTGAAAACGTGATTTTCAAAGTGTCTATAGAACAAATCTAGCGACCTTAACAAACCACAGTCCAGTAACTTGTGTCAAATCAGATTAGTCCCTGTATCTCCTTACTTTTTCCTACACCGGTCGAGCCCAAATGGCTCTGGCTCTCGCGCATTTAATAAATATATTTTTCTTTCTTCTCTCTCTCTCTTTTCTTTTCTTTAACTGCCTCCCAATCATTGAGAGTTGTTGCAATATTTAGTCCTTCCATACATCTCTATTCTGGGAAACCTCTTCTCTCACAACGCAAATCATCTTGTTATCCTTCACACAATCCATCAATCTGTTTATCGGTCTGTAAATGACATATAGGTCGATTAGGCATTGTTTTTACACTGGCTTCCGGGATGGGAACCCAGCTTGCTAGGGCTAGGGGCGCCAGGCTCACCTTTAAAATAAAGATAACCTGATAGATAGATAATTCGATACAAGTTGTTACACGAGTATTTTGTTTTATCTTTGAACTAGCAAAGTGTTTTATTGTTGTTTTTATTAAAATTTATTTATTTGATTTACTAATTAAATATTATACAAGTAGAATCAGTTTTATAAATTATTATTATTATTTAATTAACAAAATTGGGTCGTTTTGGTCTTACGCTTAAAGGAAGGTTTGCACTGAAATCAGCGTTGTGTCGGATATAATTCCGGCACAGCAATATGCCGAGTGCAAACCTTGTTCGCTGAAAATGCGGCGTACAAAACTCTCAAAATATGCTCTGTGTATGATAATGTACAACGAATGTAATTACGTCGCTATTTCTTCAAATAAAGTTTTTCCTTTCTTTCTTTCGTAACCTTTTCTTATTGTAACAGCAACGGAACGCGCCTGTCAACGTCATTAGCAGAACAGAGTTTGACAGACGCGTCAACCGTGACATATTAAGCACACCCTTGGTTATCGCATGTGGAGCTTTCCCGAGTAGATGTATTAACATCTATATTATAAATATATATTATCTAATAAATGATATTTACTACATCCAAAGCCTGTTGGCATGACATATAATTATATAAATTGGGGGGTGTGAGTAGTTACAATGTGTGCTAGCTAAAATAGTAGTTAATACCGGCAACTCTTCTCAACTTGTCTTTCTCCTATCTTCCTCGATTGGTTAATTTCGTGCAAGTCTACTCTACAGTGGTTAGCCAGACCACTTTGATATCATCCTCAAATCTTCGACGTTGCACTTCTCTCTCTTTTTCTCCATCACGGGGTACCAAAGGGTTTATTTTTCTAAACCATTAATCAATTTTATTTCAGATCATATGACCGGGCTACTTCCATTTCAGGCTATCAGGCAATCATTTACTGGAGATAGTGCAAAATTCTCTAAAAAAATCTTCAAAAATGCACACATTTACCTACCCCTGTATATCATCAGGCGTGATATTATCCATCAATTTCACCGCCACTAAAATGGAAACTCCATGGTAGCCCTTATTGGTCGTAAATCGTCATTAAGTAAACCTATGAGGTCGTACTTCGGCGTTTCCACCCTATAAGGGACGCGCCTTTCCACTGATCAATTTCCGAAAGTAGCCCCTTTTCACAATTTTATGTGTACTGATAGAAAATTCACAGAACTGCGTTAAAGTGAGCTTTTGAATAAAATAGCCTTCCTGGCAAGGGTAATTGATTTTTCAAAAATCTCATGATAGCACTTTTGTTTCGTCGAAGTCGGCCTCGGGACTTCTTCAGGATTTTAGTACTGAAGGCCTTGAAAACTTCACCGGTATACATAATTGACGATTGAATTTTTGAACTGAGACTTCTTTAGAATCGTTGTGATTTGAAACTCGATGAAACGAAAAAGCGACACTAAAAAGAGATTGACACATAAATCGATAGGACTAAATCTGCGAGAGAATGAGATACAATACATTATATTTAATAATTTAAACACTATGCGTATACAGATAGAGTTGGAAGTGTTTTGAAGTTTTTCGTTAATACTTCAAATTTCGTGTTTTGAAGCTTAAATATATTATAACGATATAATTATATGAAATGTGACCTCATGAAATTTAGAATCCCTCCCACCCCTTGTCACACTTTGTTTCACTTCTACTGCGTGTGAACTGCACACACACATAATTTTTTCAATACCTAATGAGTAAAAATTGTAAAAAGTCAAACGAATTACTTTATTTCATTTATTTATTTTAGATCTGGCGATGATAACTCCCATCCAGGAAATCGCCAAGATCTCCCCCAAAATACGCAATACCTACAAAAAATCTCATAATGTAGTACGATTAAATTTAAATGTTACGCGTGAAGATTCAGGCGATATTTTCCAAAAACCAAGAAGAGGCTTGTTTGCGCCGGCCGTATGCTAAGCATCGCACAGACGTGCCATTAATTTTCGTAAGTGAGTGCAGAGGGAGAGGAGGGGCTGGAGGCAGTTTTCCTGTTGATTTCTAAAGATTGATCGACTCTGCTCCTCGATTAAAAAGTTCTCTATAAGAAAGAAAAAAATTACAATTTTAAAAGTGTCACTTTTACACTACATTTTACACAGCACAAGTAGTATAATACAATAGAACAGAAGAACCGATAATCCTTTGCAACACGTGTTTTTTTGAAGGGAAACTTCTTTAGAGTGGTTGAAACGAAAAAGCGACACTAAAAGAGATAAACACATAAATATATAGGACTAAGTCTGCGAGAAGTTGAGATGCGAGTTTTACATTGTGCAGCACAGATTAGAGGGTTAATAAGACCGATGATTAAACATAGGTCCAATGTGGACCGAAATAATACTTATAATAATATTTTTTAGACTAAAACTAAAAGAAGTTTATTTTAAGTTACAATATTATATTATTTATTATATTAATAAAGGTTAGAGAAGAATTATCTGTGAGTATATTCTCTGAAGTTTCACTTCTACTGCGTGTACTGCACACACACACACACAATATCTTTTATTTCCCCTTGGGATTTAAATTATTTGTAATTCTTTTAATGGTTATTTTCATTGTTCACTGTCACTTGTTTGCGTTAAACTTTAAAGTATTGAAATTTAACCGCTATTTTCAATGGCTAATCCCTTTGTATTGCCTTCCACGAAGAGGTCATAAACCCTTTCTTTTGTTGTATTTATGCTGCAGATTCATAGAGGCCATTAAGCTAACAAGTTCGAGAATCCCAAAGAATGGTGTGCGTGTTGCTAGGGGACAGGTTTCATCTTTGCGAATATATAGGGTCAGCCCGTTGAGATAGAATTAGTTGAGCTTCAACTATGATCGAGGCGTTACTAAGTGGACAGAACAGAACAGAAATTCCTGACATACTTTGCGCGTTTTATGTTATTACGATCATCTGCTCTACGGTTTGTACTTATTGTATTTGTTTGTATTTGTAAGAACTGTGATTTACGTGTGTACTTCTAATAAATACACTTTGTATACATTCCACTGTTACATTCTACCCATAGCCATCCAGATTGGCAAATACCCTACCACCTGGTTGTGGGTTGTTATACACACAGTATTTGATTCCAAGTAAAATACCTTCACCTTTCAACAATGTAAATTGTTCGTGGCTTTTACAAAAAGCAGCTTACGAAAGTCTAAAGATCGGTTTACAAAAAGTCCTCTTATGAAAATGCGGGTAGACACTCGCCGAGACGCCGAGCGTGCGCGCGATGGCGGCTGTCGCTCCGTCGCAGCTCGCAATTAGTTGTGAATTGACGACGAGTGCACACGTCGCTTTGCTTTTATTTCAACGCACATGAGGCTCTTTACGTCTCACAGCGAGGTTTTAGCGTATTCTTAAGCGACTTGTTTCAAGAGGGATGGTTTTTTTATTTTTTTTATTGCATGAGTTCAGCAGACAGGCAGACGGCCCACTTGATGAAAAGCGATTACCATCGCCTATGGACATTTGCAACACCGAAGGTGCTACAAATGCGCTGCTGCTCTCTTAAGGGAGACTGGAACCTAGCCACTAATGCCGGAACACAACTCAAGGTTGTTATGGCGGCATACTCTAGACCAGGGGTGGTAGCCATCCAGACGGGTGAATACTCTACCACTAGGTTATGGGTTACGACAGGCCGCCCCAACGCAGGAAATTGTATTCTTTCTCCGTTCCTGCACGGATATAACTGTGATGTGACGTTTATCAAAATTTATAATAAATTTTCCTGAAGATTTATAAGAACATCCAATACAGTAATTCAAGAGTAGGCTTTATGAATGGCTCATAAAGTTTAGTTTTAATGGAAGTTTTAGACGTGGCATAGTATAATTTTACTTGAATCTTTTTTAAATCGACAGACACCAGTGAAGTTGCCTAGACATCCAGATCAGAGTAAATAAAGAACAGTTCGTTTATGAAATTTACTCTGCTGGGAATCGAATATGGAACTTCTAAGTTCTGGTGGACTAAACAGATTAAATTACACATTACAAATGGCCTACTTTTGTAACTTAGGTCAAAGTGATTGTAAATGTAGGTAATTGTGGTCACATACAAAGACAGACAGCCGAACACGAGGATTTATAGGAGTTCATCTTTATTTAAAACTAGCTGTTGGTCGCGCTTTTGCTAGCGTAGATTAAAAAATTTGTAAAATCCTCTTTTAGTGCATACCTAGAGCATAGAAGTAATCCGTATACAAATTTTCACTGAACTATCCCCTTTAGTTTGGTCTTCACCCGTGGCCTGGTTTATAGCCAGGCCGAGATTCAGGTGATCAGGTCGCAGGAAACCGCGACCTGATCACCTGCAGTTTCGCTCGTCATCTCATGTTCTGCCACACAGGCGCCAGGTATGGGACGCAAGTTTAGATTTAGCGGAGTAGTTGGTTCCGCCCAGTCTTCGCACACGCTGCGCGGCGCTCATCGTCGTGGTCCGGTTCCATCCTCACCTTTGAGGTACCTTGCCGAGTCTCCACACATGCCGGCGATTGACCTCTCGTCGCTTTGGCCTAATCCCTAGCAAAGGACCCGGTAGTGTGCGGAATGCATTTGCCCCGCATCGCTGTGCGCTGACAGTATGTCAGTCAGTCAATCAGTGAAGACAATGTATAGATAGATAGCTATGCAACCCTACAAATAACAAAATAAATACATACATATGTCGTATTTCACAGTTATAGTCGATCAATCATCATGCTGTATAAAGAACGAGGCGACGACGGGCGCTGTCTGACATTTGTCACTATTTGTCAACGCCTGACATGTTGGTCGGCGGCAAACAATCGTCCATATTCCATATTATGTGTATTGTATCGATTATATGCCTCAATTGTTGCCGAGATATACTTCAATGCAGTATATCGTGTAAATGAATGTTTGAAAAGCATGTAAACCATTATAACAAGCATTTCCGGCAATTGGCGTCCTCTTGCGGCTGGTCGCAGGCAGTCGGCGTGATCTTGGCTCCGGCTATGCGTCTTGGTGAGGTCTCCCTTTCTTCTTCTTTTCAGATATTGTATACCATTGTTCTTTTTCTCTCTTTTGTTTTTACTTCCGGTAGCTATTATAATTTCAATTACTCAATATGGGGCAAATGATGTTGGTGTTGTATTAAGTAAAACTACTTATGTATAATATTCATAATAATAAATTTTGTACAATACTGTTTTTTTGTCCAAATAAAAAAACAAACAATATTGTTTAGATTATTTCTGACGTAGGATCTAAAGGTAAGCAATGCCTAGAAAGCTAATGGCGATAATATTAACCTCCACGTTTTTATTAAAATACCTGACGAATCCTAAAAAAATATCAAAAAGTTCGTGAAAGAATATAGCAAGTAATATACCTTTTTTAACCGACTTCCAAAAGGAGGAGGTTCTCATAATCTTTACTCGAAAACGTATACTCCTGAGGCGATCAAATTGTCACCAAGTCAGGATCGGATAGATCTACTCATCCAGGGAAAGTGAGGGCTATCCTTGTTATAGAGCTCCGAGCGCCTACAATCTTCAAAAAGCAAAACTTACATACGCGCGCCAGGAGTAAAATTTCTACAGGCGCTTAAAATATTGTTTCTAAAACTATTCAAGCAACTAAAAAGTAGACAATTCTTTTTCGACAAAAATGAATCGGACTTTAAAATAATAATAAATATTTTCTACAACATATTAAAGTCGGTGCAAAGTAAAACATAAAAAACAACAACCAAATTACAAAATACGCCGACTTGAAGATGTTGTAGAAAATATTTATTTAGTTTAAAGCCGGATTTGTTTTGGTTAAGAAAAATATGCGCCTGTAGAAATTGTACTACTGGCACACATATACAAGTTTGCCTTTCGGAATATTGTAGGAATCCACGCAACAGACCCTGACTTGGTGACAATGGGATTACCATCTCAGGAGTACAAATTAGTCCACAATTGACGATGAAATCGCGTAACAAACATCCAAAAATACCTCTCGAATTGAGAACCTACTTTTGGAAGTCGATGAATAAATACACATACTTGCTCGTATGTTTACCACCCGTTTATAAACACATCAAACACTTAGTGTGATGAATTATTCGCAGAGACGACCCATCCTGGCACATCTGTCGATACACACGAAAACGTTACTAATAGTCCGGTCAAACATGTAGGTCAAGCGATTCACTCCGACGGAACGGCCATGCGGGTCATTTCCGCTAGGGATGGGACACTTCCGCAGCGCGAGAGTGCCAACCGCACCACGGTCCAACGCGAAATAGGGAGGATATTGAATTTTGCAAAAATGGAACCGCGTAATAGCGTAAAGGATTTTTAGCTAGACGTGTTGCTGGGGAGTTTCGTTTCCCTTTTTAACCAACTTCAAAAAAGTAGGAAATTCTTTATTCGTCTATTCCAAAGACACGACGTCATCCATCGGGGTGAAAGTATCCTATCATTTAAATTCAAAATAAGTTCCGATGGAGAACACTTTTTAAGGTATAACATATTTACTACCCGTGCGCAGGTTTGCCGATAGCCTCATGATGTCACGCGTCGATGGTAAGTAGGGTTGACAAAAAAGGTTGCATAAATAGTTATATACAATAAATAAATTTATTTATTTATTGTATATAATACTTTATATAAGTGTATACAATACAATAGTAGTAAGTAGTCATCGGCAAACCTGCGCGTGGCTTATAAGTCAAAATTTAAATCTACTTTCTATTCTATAACTTCGTACCGCCATATTTTCTGAATTCCTAAAAGATTATGTTTCATGACACAAAAAAAGAATCACCATAATCGCTCCGGGTGATTATGAGAATTCTAGAACACGATCTGAGCGCCACCTACCGGTTCCAGTTGTGCATCTAAACCATCCGGAGACCCATTTAAACATAAAACAAATATCATCAAAAGTTGTTCTCAAGTTATGCTCGTACATACATTTCTACGATTCATTTTTATATATAAGATGTACACCGCTTCGCAAAATGTCGCTGATATCGCTGTTTAAAGGAGAAGAAGCGGCAAGAAACACCCCAGGGACACGTCTAGCTAAAAAAAAAATTGTTCATCATTATTATTTATTCAAACTCAGGCTCTTTTAAAAAAATACATATAGAAGTTGTTATTACCGTTACGAGTGCGGGACTCGAGTTAAAATGCCGTTAGAATTACTATAGAGTTTATTTAGAACTATACAAACACGTATAACACAGGTAAAAATATAACTGGACACAACCAGTACAAACTGCACGATTCAATAACAAGCGCAAAGTCCGTCACTATATAGCTTATCGAATGTACACGTCTTGCTCGTACCGTAATCGTCGCTTGACTGCCTCACCCCTCCGTTAGGGCATTGTTTTATACTAAACTATTCAATACAACACTCGACCGCGTGGACTGAATTTTCCAAGAACTACACCTGGCTTACGACCATCATAAAGGATTACAATACACAACAGGCGGCTTTTCTAATTATAAATTTTAAACACAAAATAAACAAACGAAGTCCAAATGCGGGCAGGTAATAAACTGTGCTTTATGGCAGGCAGGTGTGCATTCACTTTTGTCGGTATGTAACATTACAATTACTTTCCAAAGAATTAATGGAGTTGTAAAAAAAAAAAAAAGATACCCCAGATCAATCCATAGCACTAATATAAACCAAAGAGATTTACTATGCTATGTAGAATTCAATAAGTTGTTAATCATTTTGTTATTTAAAAAAATATGTTAGAATTAGTATATATACCATATAACATGTGTGTATACATCCCTATTGCTTATATGGTAAGAACCATTTATTTCTTTTTTTGCGTATTCACTAAAATACTAAGTGATAAATAAACTACACCAAGGTGTCTTTATATATCATATATAAAGACAAACAGACAGAAAAGACGATTTCATAAAGATTTCATTCTAACCAAAACATCTACGGAACCCTAGATAGAAAGGAACCACAAATTAATAGTTGCTGATTACGAAGATAGCACTCGTCTCATCCCGGTCGGCAGCCAGGCAACACGTTGGGCGCCATTATTAAATTCGGCAAAACGTCAGTTTCGTGCTGACACGAACCTCTCGAGACTTGGCTACCAGCCAGAATTTAAGAACACATTAATATGCTTCAAAAGCTATTTATGCTAAAAGATTTTTATTCAAATGAATAATCCATACTAGCCGACTTTGTGCAAAAATCTACCGCTGATGGTAGGATACGTGCCTGATGGATTGCCTGCACCCCTGATCCAGGCTCTAGACTCTGGAGTATTATAATAATCGACAGACAGACACACACATTGTATATCCCCAACCTCTGCAAGTTAAGCTTGTGTTATACGTAATAGACATGGAGGCACCCAGACTTAAGTAAATAACAGAAAGTTTGCTTCCGAAATTTACCATGCCAGGATTCGAACTCGAAGCATCCACCTTCCAGCGAGTTTGGCCGGCTAAGACTTAGCCTACTCAAGCAAAGAGGCTGCCCTAACAACCTTGAGTTGGGGCCCTACATCAGTTACTAGGTTACAGTCTTCCTTCGAGGCTGCTGGCAAATTAGTAGCATCTTGGGTGTTACAAATGTCTAGAGGCGACGGTAACCACTTTGCTCTTTTATTTACACATATTATCACACCTATTTCCCATGGCGGTAGACAGAGATGACGGAACACCATTTGTTAAGATCCTGACTGATACTTTCATTAATCACTTCATAAATACACGTTTTATTTGAAGTGCTTTTTAATTGACCTTTTTTCAACACATCAACTCTCTACCATTCTACTTCCTTCATTCTTTCAATTATTGACAATATTTCGCCCAGCAAATAAGCATTGCCATACATGCATGTCAATGCAGTTAGCCTTTTGGGCACGCTCCCCGCTGGCAGAAATCTGCAACATAATCTATTTCAGATTTCATTATTTAGACTATATTTATATTTAGACAATGTATATTAATTTGATTGCTACCACAGGTTATATCGGGGTTAATATTGTTACAACCTAAGCACCGACAAAGACAAATTCCCCGTACAGATTTGTAGAAGCATATTTATTAACCCGTCGGCATTTGAATTAATAACATTGAAACTATTGTAATTCTTTTATGATCATTTTACTTATTTATTGGCATTTCTAAAGAACAGCCTATTTTTGTATTGTAATCATTAGCCAGGTGTTACGGATTTTAAAAGTACAAGCTGATTCTAGGAGATTCGGTCCACGTGAACGGGCGGGCACATTGCACTTGTGTAGGATAAAACGATGGCCTAATGGAGGGAGGAAGTCAGTCGAGCGAGAACCACGATCAAAGCGAGACGTGTGTACTACAATCGGGAATCTAATAGTGACGGAGTTAACGCGTTTTATGAATTATTACCTTCTGCATTACGTTTGGACTTGTTGTGTTCGGTTATATTTGTACCTGTGTTATGCGTGTTTGTATGGTTCTAGTAAACTCTATAATAATTGCAAGAGCATTTTAATTCGAGTCCTGCGACTCGTAACAATACTAATACCACTAATTAATGATCATTAACGACTGCAAGTCCATCTAATTGAAAACAATATTAATCAGCCCTCCTTTAAAACATAACAAAAACCTCAATCAACTCAATAATCTCACTTCCTAACACGTTCACCACATTACGTAAACATATCGCTCGGGTTATTTCGATATGTCATAACAAGAAAACAGAAGCCTCCGGAAGTCAAATGAGGAGCCCGAAAGAGCCGAGGTCGACGAACCGGGATAACTCCGACTGTTGCCACCGGGGTTGCCATCAACACTTTCTCGGGAATATTAAACGATACAAATATATAAAATTGTTCCTATCTCTGGAGCCTTGTTTTCTTACTAGTGGAATTCTGCTCGAGGACAGACCACCGCGAGAGAATCGCGGTGGGGCGCGTGGGGTTCGCTTCGTCGGACAGAATGCTATTGCCACGCTACGGTCGGGGATACCCACTAAAACCTCTGGCCGATACTCGAACGTCCCTTGCCCGGGCTGTAGGCTCGCTCGCACATCACCTCCAGCTCTGGACTCCTAGCCACCGGTAGTATTTCACTTATAATCTTAAGGCATTATAGATTGAATACTATATAACTAAGTCACGTTTTCTTTATTGTGCTATTTTGGAATGCTTATAATCTTATGCATGCTGTGTTTGCTATTACAGAATACTAGCTAGCCCCGGTAAACGTTGTCCTGCCTTAGAAAATATAAAATACGGTTACAACGCCACCTACTAGTCCAATTGTGAAACTAAACAATACTAGCATTCACTTGTGTGTGCGTATGTGTGTGTATGAGTATGTGCGTGTGTGTGCAGTACACGCAGTAGAAGTGAAACTTCAAAGAATATACTCACAGATAATTCTTCTCTAATTTTTAATAATATAAATATATTTCCTTTAGCCTAAATCCGTCAACATATTATAATTCAAAACAATCTTCTTGATTTTTCACTTTTTATTCTAAAAAATATTATTATCAGTTTTATTTCCACAACAGGGACAATTACAGTCCCAATTGGACTTATGTTTAATTATCGGTCTTATTGAGTCTAATGTGTGCTGCACATTGTAAAACTCGTATCTCATTCTCTCGCAGACTTAGTCCTATACATTTATGTTTGTCTCTTTTTAGTGTCGCTTTTTCGTTTCAAAGCACAACGGTTCTAAAGAACTTTCACTTAAAAATTTCACGAAAATCGATCCAATCGTTTAGATGTTTAGAAGGAGTCCAGTGACATACACACGAACAGATGACTTTTATATACAAGAGATAAAGATAATGTTTTTTCGCACCTACATATGTACGTACATGTATGCTAAAATATAGGTAATATATATATTAAGTTTTGCAGACCAAATAAACAAATTACATGAATCTATATAAAAGCTATATGTCAATATTCAAGAAAATTGTAATATTATTGAATTCTTCATAACAAGGCAACCCCGAGCTGCGCCTATTAGGCACAATAGGGGGTGAATACGCCCCTTATATTTTGGGAGTTTTCTTCCCAGCTCCATATAAACTTCTCTTTATACTCAATTATATTTGATTTCTAGAAACATACACGTTATTTGCCGTGGTTATGTTTGTTTGCGCCTTATATCATTAATTATATTTGACGACCTGTGTAGTCGTTTGGGCTAAGCCTTTGGCAGCCTACCTCACTGCAAGCGCAGAGGTTTCAGGTTCGATTCTTGGCATGATAAATTTTGTAAACGAACTGTCCTTTATTTATTATAGTCTGGGTATCTGGGATTAGCCCCGTAGTGGTCCGTTGTATAATACCCATAACACAACGGTAACTTATTAAGCTTGGGTATCGGTAGTATACAAGGGACCACTCCGTGTGGGTTGTACTAACACTGGTGTTCTGTTTAATCTGTAAAATACAAACGTCATTGTCATTAATGTCAAGTCAGTTTGACAAGAGACAGATCATCAATATCCTCGCCTCGTACTCAAGCATATATCCTTGAGTTCAGCAGACAGGCAGACGGCCCACTTGATGGAAAGCGGTTACCGTCGCCTATGGACATTTGCAACACCGAAGGTGCTACAAATGCGCTGCATCTACATCCTAAAATATATCTGTTTAAAATAAGAATAAGAGCTCATGTTAAAATACTGTTACATACCGTCAAAGATAAGCCGCACAGCGTATTGTCCTTTCTCGGATTAGAGAATCCTTTGTCTTTTGAATTTGTAGTTAAGAAAAACATGCTATTGTCAATTTACTTGTTTTATAACTATTATTAGGGTCGAACTATAATCCCTATTGTATTCGACCTTGTGGACGTTCGCAGGTGTGCAAATTTAAATTTTTAGAAACCTTGTGTGCGCCTTCAATTCCTTTATACTGTGTAGTTAGTATAAGACGAGGCCCGGATGGAGGGGAAGGCAGTTAAGCGAGGACCACGAAGCGAGTAAGACGTTTTCTAGTACTCTCGATTAGCGATATAAACGACGGACTTTGCGCGTTCGAATTGTATTGAATAGTGCAGTGTGAACTGGTTGCATCCAGTGTTATTTGTGTTTGTTTTATACGTGTTTGTACAGTTCTAATAAATTCTATAGTCGTTCCAACGGCATTTTTAATTCGAGTCCTGTAGCTCGTAACAATACATTTAAAAAAAAAAAATATTTGTCGGGTTCACGACGTGCGAACGACACGACACCGAGTATAACACAATACTAATCTGAAATATTATAATCAAAGTTTATTACACTAGAATTATTACAATTACAATATTAAATACAGCACAATAATACACATAAATATTAGGACAACTCCAAGAGTTCTATCCACGCTTGTCAGGCGTCGAGCAGCAATTTGCCCTCAAGAATACTGTTATAATCAAGCAGTAATTATCGACCACAAGACGACTTGGTTGTAGACTGGTCGGTTGAAGACTGTCCCCTCCCTGCCCGAACACCGCGTATTTAAGGTCCTCGTTGCGCGCCGTAGTGACAATATCCGGTAATGCTTTGGCGCCACTTCAGTTTCGCTTCCTTCATAAAACCAACTTCCGCCATCCATATTAACTTCCAACTTCCGGTTACTCCATTTCCGATATTCGTTGCTTGACAATAAATGCCTCTACGTTGACATCCGGTTATATGACGGTTGTTGACTACTTCCGTCATATTGTTAATTTATAATAACAAATACGATTTCTACACACGTATATGTATATATATATATATATTGTTTTTAAGTAAACCTGCGAAAAATCGAACTGTGTGCTGGGACACATAGTAGAAGTGAAACTTCAACGGACAAGTGGCAAAACGAATCGCAACAAATTTTCGCAGGCTTGTTGTAAATTATGATTTAGTTAGGTTAGGCACATTTTAATGAATGCATTTTTTATTTAAACATATTTTATTTTATCAAACAAAAAAACTGAATTCGATCCGGAACCAAATTACGCCGCCTCTCACCAGGTCTAGTCTAAATTTATGCCGCTCCTCCACGCGGCCGTGACGCTTTCGTGACAGAAAAATCCTAAGACCCTCGTCTATATAGAAGTTTCACTTCAATAAAGTATAAGAAGATTATAATCGGTGGTTTTAATATCAAGAAACGAAACAAGACTTGGCGCAGTGGGTAGGATTCGAACCTACGCTCCCACAGGGAATCTGATTTCGAATCAGATATATATTTATCAAATAAGGACGATTTCAGGCACCCAGACCAGAGTAAAATAAAGTTCGTGTACAAATTTTCCTACCAGCAACTGAACCTGGACGTACATTTAATTAGGGCTCTATCTCTCTCGCGTTATATTATTGTTGAGATTTGTGTAATACAGATTTGCAGTAAGTATGTACTTACATTCTGTCAATGTATATCTTCAAATATGTGGTCATGCGCGAGCGAGACAGCAAACCAAATCACAACAAACCCCCGTTAAAGAAATATTCAAAATTAATAAAATAAACATAATGTTGACTGTCAAAAGTTATTGACAGGTTCATAAAATGGCGAATGTTCGCGAAGTTTTCGCAATGAGTTCGTTAATTTGCGTTCAATTAATTTCAAAATATGTTTATGATGGGTCCATTAGTCGCATTGACAGCGGGCTGATGGAAATTAACCATGATCGTTCACGAAGGGGATATTCTGCTACTTTTTTTTGCGTTATTTACTATGGTCTGGGTGTTTGGACTCGGCCTCAGGGTAGTTCGTTATATATTACTCATAACACAAGAATGACATTTCCTAATTTTTTTGCGTATACTATGGTCTGGGTGTTTGGACTCGGCCTCATAGTGTGTTTTCATAACACAAGCGTGCCTAATTTGCGATTACTATTTTTCTAACTTAACAACTATGTGTACTACATTATATTTATAGGAGTCATGATACAATACTAGAGTTAATATTTGTCTGTCGGTTTGTTGATTATTGTTTTGAAAATATTTATTGTTGGAGATACTCTTATTTAAGGCAAAGCATTGTATAGCTGGCAAAGGAACTAAGTTCACTCAGCTTTTTCTGATGTATGGACATTTGACAGTGTCTGTATTTTCATTTAAAAGATATATAACATCAATAGGTATCGATAACGAGCAAATAATCGATTAACCGACTAACAAAATAAAAAAGTATTCAGTAACAGTGTATTATGCAGGTATATCGCCATTTCATCACGTAATCTATCTAGATTCTTATTAATAAAATATGTCGTTTACAGAATCAGGTAACAAAAGCAAGATACTGTTACAACCTAAGCGCCGACACAGACAAATTTCTCGTACAGATTTGTAGAAGCACATTTATTACCCGTCGCATTTGAACTAATAACATTGAAACTATTGTAATTCTTTTATGATCGTCTTCTTTTGTTTACTTATTTATTGGCATTAGTTTCTAGAGCCTATTGTTGTATTATAATCATAAGCCGGGTGTTACGGATTTTAAAAGTACAAGCTGGTTCTATAAAATTCGGCTCACGTGGACGGGCGGGCACATTGCACTTGTGCAGGATAAAACGATGGCCTGATGGAGGGAGGAAGTCAGTCGAGTGAGAACCACGATCAGAGCGAGATGTGTGTACTACAATCGGGAATCGAATAGTGACGGACTTTGCGCGTTTTATTGAAATACGACCTTCTGCATTACGCATGGACTTATTGTGTTCGGTTATATTTGTACCTCTGTGATACATGTTTGTATAGTTCTAATAAACTCTATAATAATTCCAACGGCATTTTAATTCGAGTCTTGCAACTCGTAATAATATTTTGAATTTAATTGTATGGTAAGCGAGTATCGGTTCTTAAAACATTCAACCTTGTTTTTCTTGGCTAAGCGTGGTTCCTAAAATATGGTACTATTTTAAAAGATAATAATTAAAGACCTATTTTGTTAGTATAATTTTTATCTTTGTAGACGTTCAGGCCGAAAACCGCCGGTCTCCATTACTGTGGTCCAAAATTCTTCGAAACGCTTATCTGCGCCTTTTTCCTGTTTGCACGCTTCGCAATGAAAAACGCTATGGCTATCATTTCTTTAATGACAACAGTCATCTCATCTAAGTCAAGCGCACCCACATCCTTGAGAATTTACCTTGGGACTTTGAGCTCGATTCCGTCAGAGTTCGTGGAAACGGCCCCCCGGAGTACAAAACTTTGGTGCTCTGTCGGGCATCGCAAATAAACAAGGCGAAAACGTCGTTGCAGAACATTTAATATTCCCAACTTCAAAATAGACGTTGGATTGCGTTCTGAATAAATGAATACAGCCGAAATGGCGCCCAACGTGCTACTGCTTTTAGTGTTGCATTATTCACCTACCAACGTTGAAAAGTAGAGAGATAACACTTTATTGTACACCAATACAGAAAACATAAAAAACATATAGCCTAAAAATATTCTAAACTTGCGGTCCGGCAGACGTTGTTTTGCCTTGAAATTTTTTAAACACGATTATATAAATAAAACTTACTCAGAGATAATGTAGCATTCCTATGGTGAAAGAATTTTTAAAATCGGTCCAGTAGTTTTTAAGTTTATTCGTTACAAACATACAAATCTTTCCTTTTTATTATATTATAGTCGACGCATTATGAACTGAGGCTTCGGGTCATAAATCATATTCATCTGTCTGTCTCGCTCGCACTCACAGGTCTGATGGAGAGCTGTAGTGATGTGCTTAAGAATTGTAGAGGTGCATATCGATAACGGGATAGGTACGATCGATATACTCAATTATGTTAAGCATTAATAGGAATAATTTTTCGCGAAAATAAAAGTTTTTAATTTGTAAGACAAAATTTTGTTTCGACGTTATCATAGAGAAACTGTATAGATCGTAATGTGGCCATGAAAAGGGCCGTTTTTATCTTTTCTATTTTAAGAGATCAAGCACCACCTCTGATAATTAACCTACAGGAAGATGATGACACAGATGGAGAAGATACGGATGAGGATTTTTGAAGAACTAAGAAGGGATATTTCTTAGTTCTTCAAAAATCCTCATCCGTATCTTCCCCATCTTGTCTGTGCAGCTGTGCGGCTTATCTTTGACGGCATGTAACAATATTAAACTGCCTAAATACGTTTTACACAAAACTTATTGACAGTTCTTTAAACATATTTAGCGGCAATTTTTGCGTTTTGCAAGACGCTAATTGTATTTAAGGGTGTTAAATGCGTTTTGTGTTTCTTAAATAAATTTAAGCAACCTTATGCAAGCGGCCCTTGGTTCTTATCAGCTGACGTCCCGGCATATGTACGTCAGTGTTGCCATCTGTGAGTTTAAAAAGAGCTAAACGCTGCGCGCCATATTTAGGTATAGCTCGAAAAAGCATGAATTTTCCTAGAGGGTATTGACTATGTGACGATGTCACGTAGTATGAGTACGCTCCCTTAAACGATATGCAAGTTACTTACATTTATTTTATTCAATAATAAACATGTAAATACTTATGTAAAACATATACATAAGTATTTACAGTAGTGCACCAGAAGATGGTTTTTGCTCAGACTATTAATGTATAGACGGAGCCAACAAAAACGTAAAATGAAGTGAAGCATATTTTTACAAATTTGTGTGGTGTATCTGCGTACTCGTAACGCACCGCAGCGCCAGCAGCATCCTATTCCAAAATCGGCATCCTTTAGCCAGCCTCACATTTAAGAGTTTTTGAAAAAATATTTTAACAGTGTTGCCAGGTGATATTTTGTAATCGCTGAGGCTGTAAGATATTAGAGTATGTAGAATATAAAATTTGATTTCACTTAATATTAGTTCAAATATTTTTGTTTATATTCTTAAATCAGTTTTGTTTTTGTTAAAAAATTCTACTCTTTAGTTGCTTGATTAGCTTCAGAAATAATATTTAAGCGCCTGTAGAAATTGTACTACTGATATGCGGATTCACTTTCTCAGTAGTCTAGGCGCTCGGCGCTCTTCAACGAGGGTTGCTCTCGATTTCTCTGCAATTCATTCATCAGATCGTGACTTGGTGACAATGTGACCATCGCGGATGTATACTCTTTCGAATAAAGAAAAAAAAATTAAGGTCGGTCTACAATTGACGGAGAAATCGCGTAACAAACATACAATAAATAAACATCCAGCCGAATTCTGTTGGAAGTCGGTTAAAAAAACAAGAATACATTTTGTTCTATGTTCGTATACTTCTAAGTTATATGTTCTTATACTTTTACAGACGACCTGACTGAATAAATTTACGTGTACATTTATGTCTGCGACATAAGATCTCGGCCCGATTCGCAGTAAAGCCGTTTTATGTCGCAAGTGAGGACCGCCCGCGTTAACAGTGTTATTAATGGCCCTGGCTCGCAGCTTGGACCCGAGTATTTTAGACGGTGAACACAGCTCCCAACGGTGCAGGCAAGGACGATATTCAATACATATTAGATATATACCCAGAATAATAAACAAAGAAAGGAATAATTTATTTGCTAGGAAAACGACAATACAAGGACTTAAGGAAGAAAGAAAGAAAATATTTATTCAGAACTACATACACACCAAAACATACTTATAAATAAGACAATAAACTTGAAATGGAGTTCTGAATCGGTCCTAACTCAGCATGGTGCTGGTTGGCTCAACCAGCGCTGGTCTTCCGCTAGGGCCGTTACAGTGACTCACGGATAGACAAAACGAAACAAACAAACAAACAACAAAGAAAATATGACGAGTAGTATTGGAAACAAATATAAAAAATAATTCATACATTTCTATGGTTAACTTTAAAGTGCTGTCCGCTGTGTTATACCGGATAAAAATATACTCGTTTTAAAAAAAGAATTATTTATTTTACAGGAAGAAATACAATTTGTTAATTAATTATGTAGGATACAAAGATACGTCTGTCTCTGGAGGCGGCGCGATCCGAACTGACTCGAGCTGTGGGGTGCAGTCGGATGAGAAGTACGGGATGCTGAGGAAGCATCCCCTCAGCATTTTGAGCTTGCGGTTTAGGGATGTAACAGCTACCTTCCCAACTGGCAACTTAGCCAGGTGGTAAGGTATTTGCCTGTCTGGATGACTTCCACGCCTGGTCTAGAGTATACCACCATAACAACCTTGAGTTCTGTTTCAGCATTAGTGGCCAGATTCCAATCGCATCTACGAGTCTGGTAGTACATTAGTAGCACATAGTGTTGCAAATATTCATAGGCGACGGTAACCACTTACCATCACTATGACGACTCAACTATTTATTTCATTTTATCTCCATCTGCACGGCACGCCATAATTGGAGTCAGAAGAGGAATCATACTTAACATCACACCAGTAATTCACTTATATCGCACAGAGTAACCTACTTACCATCACAGTGGTAATTTACTTATATTCACAATCACAGTTGGGCCATAAGCCTGTCTGCTATGCTCCAGCAACTACAAAAATAACGCTGTGCTGGAACTTCGTCCCACAGCGCTGGAGGAATTTATTTTAAAAGATATTTTTTTTATTGCGAAGCTGGCCAATAGACAAGAGGGCCCAGCTCATGGAAAGTGGCTACCGTCGTATATAGATGTTTGCAACACCAGGGATGTGGCCAACTTTCAGGACGGGATGGGAGATGAGATAGAAGGCTCAGACAGGAGGAATAGAATAAAAAGGATGATATAGCAACAGGGGGATTGTATAGGGAAGGTTGGATAGAAAGAAGGGAGAATGAGCTCTTGGAATTCTCACTTTTAGGGCACTTTTAGTGCTCCGTATAAGGTGGAGGAGCGAAAGACAAAGATGTCAAGTATGTTGTCTTCCGTGATCACGGCTATTGAAAAGTGGCCGAAACGTCAGAATAATAAAATCAAATAAATTACCGCAATTAAAACCGTTAAAACGTAGTTTTATTATTGTTACGAGTGCGGGACTCGAATTAAAATTCCGTTTGGAATTACTATAGATTTTATTAGAACTATACAAATACGTATAACACAGGTACAAATATAACTGGACACAACTAGTACAAACTGCAGGCTTCCATAACACGCACAAAGTCCGTCACTATATAGCTTATCGAATGTACACGTCTTGCTCGTATCGTGATCGTCGCTTGACTGCCTCACCCCTCCGTTTGGGCATTGTTTTATACTAAATTATTCAATAAAACACTCCTCCGCGTGGACTGGATTTTCTAAGAACTACACCTGGATAACGACCATCATAAAGGTTTACAATACACAATAGGCGGCTTTTCCAATCACAAAATTAAACACAGAGAAAACAAAAAAGTCCAAATGCGGGCAGGTGATAAACCGTACTTTATGGCCGGCAGGTGTGCATTCACATTTGTCGGCGTGCTTCGTGGAATTTTGGCTAAATTGTAACATTATGTATACTAGTCGCGAACACTTAAGAAAATCTATATGTATATAATTCTTCTGACGTGTGTTGAAAGTGAACTCCCATTAACGTTTTGTGTGTTTGAATGGGTCCCCGGATGGTTTAGATTCACAATTAGAACCCGCAGGTGGCGCTGAGATCGGGTTCTAGAATCCTCCTAATCACCTGGAGCGATTTTGTTTTTGTCTGTCTGGGTGGGTTTCCAGATGGTTTAGATTCACAATTAGAACCGGTAGGTGGCGCTGAGATCGGGTTCTAGGTTTTTATGTCATGAAACAAAGCCTTTTAGGAATTCAGAAAATATGACGGTACGAAGTCCGCCGGGTCAGCTAGTATTATATAAAAAAATATATTCAAAAATTTTAGAAATAAAATATACTAAAAATGTCTTGGATAGTAAACGGGAAATAAACATCAAAGGAATGTTTGCAATAAACTTGAAACGCTTATTTGACTTGTGAACATCCCCAATACGTACTGTTCTTGAAAAGAAAAACCTTTTCCGCTAATCAAAATGTATGTAATACGGCTCTCAACGCGAGAGCTTCCCATTCATACATTCAGACCTTTCATTCAAGTATAACCATTTATTTTGTTTCATTACAATTTCTATTCGAACAACGAAATAGTAGATTGTTACACGAAAGACGAATGCTAATAATTCGAGTGCCTAAATAGGCCTTTCACACGACGTTAACACTATGCTTTTCATTTCGAATATGAGAAAAGTAAATAAAAACTGTTTAGTTAAACAAACAAGAAGTAGCTCTAATAAAATCATGCGTTCAATTCATATCTAACTCTGATGAAACGCCATCACGACGTTCCATATGCAACGTGAAGCTGATCGTAAATATTTAGCTCAAATCTATGTAAATTAAATAATAGTTTAGTGAAAAGTAATTTATAATATATATGACTGAAGTAGTCAATAACCGGATAGAGTATACCTAAATGTAGAAATCGGAAGTCTTATAACCGGATGTCAACATAGAGGCATTTATTATCAAGCGACGAATATCGGAAGTGGAGTAACCGGAAGTAGAAGTTGATACGGATAGCGGAAGTTGATTTTATGAAGGAAGCGAAACTGAAGTGGCGCCAAAGCATTACCGGATATTGCCACTACGGCGCGCTACGAGGACCTTAAATACGCGGTGCTCGGGCAGGGAGGGAGCAGTCTACAACGAGAGTCTACACGGGTCAGTCATGGACGAGGAGCATATAATATGTAGTGGTCGATAATTATTGCTTGATAATCGCAGTTTCTTGGAGGGCAAATTGCTGCTCGACACCTGACAAGCGTGGATGTAACTCTTGGAGTTGTCCTAATATTTCTGTATATTAGTTACAATATTTCATATTGTAATTGTAATAATTCTAGTATAGTAATGTAATAGTCCTTACTGTTTTATATTACTCGGTGTCGTGTAATATACAATAATAAGTATATATGTAAGTATAAAATGGATGTTACAAAGTTGTTAATATTTTTTACAATATATGCCACGTTATTTACCAGTGACCGTAAAAACGTTGGGACAGAGTCACATGTATTATCTATGGTTCACATAGTTTTCTATATTTTTAACAACCGGGAGAATCGTTATCGGTACGAAAAGTGCCGTTTTCATCCCTGTGATTAGGCAACTCCAAGCGTACTTTCAGAATATGAGAAACGAAACCGTCAACATCCTCTGCACGCTTTCGAAACTCGCAACCAGCGATGACATGCATACATAGAAAGACAGACAGACGGATGGACATGATAATGGTATCGGGTATCCGCTCTTAATTATGTATAGATTGATGCAAGCATTATAGATGAAGCGAAAAATATTTCTCAGGATCGTAGCAACTGGAGATACATCGTGTCTGCAAACCCCAATGGGAAGCAGGCGTGACAATATGTATATATAGACATATACAAATATATTATTTCATTACGAGCTTCCTGGTTTTCTACCTATTATTTGCATTTCAGCTCACAATGAAAAAAAAAGCCATAATATATATATAGTAATTAACGATGGTGAATTCATTAACGTCCCAAAAATAATGGCCCATTGCCATTATTTCGAACCACAAATTTAATAGTAGAAAACATGAAATAAACATCCGAAAACGCCATAATGTTTTATAGTCGTCCTTCAATAATTTAACAAAAACACATAAAGTAATTTAAGATCGTAAAACCTCTCCCTTATATAGCATCTTTCACCATCGACCGTGTGTTTATCGTAAATATTTCAGGGGTTTTCCTGTCAATAAAATTACATCTACCCGCATAAGGGGCGCGCTAAATGCCTAAAAGCACGTCGGATTGTATCGCATGGTCAGTGGTCCCGCGGGCGTCGTTAAGAGCGCACGCCTCACGCGGTGGGCGCCAATTTATTAATTTTTGTCGCTACAACTAAATATACACAAGATATTACACCTGACTTAGGCTTGTATTTTGGGATGATTTTTCTTAAGTCGTGATTTAAATTGAAAATTTCAATTAAAATCTACAATGTAAGACTACATTTAAACTTTTCTTATTTTTCTAGATTTGCAAGAAACTCTTTGATGCCACCCGGGATGAGAAAGCTGACGTATATTTCGCCCAACGAATAATCAATGCAGCCAGCCTTCTGGGCACGCTCCCATCTGGCAGCGATTGCATAGTCTTTAATCTATATTTATGTTATAGATACTATTATAACTTGGTTTATTTTTAGTATTTCATTATATTTTTAGTTTGATATTATAGCTTATAATTATAATCTATTTCTTTGATTAAACTTTCTTTCAAATATGTATCTTCGAGACTGAGGTTTTGGTTTTTTTATTGGGAAGCTAGCAAACAGGCAGACTGATGGAAAGTGGTTACCGTCTCTTATAGACGTTTGAAATACTTGCGGAGAAAACGCGTTGCCAGCCCTTAGGATAAGATAGAGGGTATGGGATAAAAGGGATAGGATAGAGAGTATCTATTTTACCGTGCAAGAATGAAGAAAGAATACAATCTCCTGCGTTGGGGAGGCCTGTCGTAAGAGGCGACAAACCAGGTGGAAGGGCATTTGCCCGACTGGGTGACTACCACCCCTGGTGTAGAGTATGCCGCCATAACAAACAGCCTTGAGTTGTGTTCCGTCATTAGTGGCCAGGTTCCAGCCTCCCTTTAGAGAGCGGCAGCACATTGGTAGCTATTTGGTGTTACAAATATTTATAGACGATGGTAACCGCTTCCCATCAGGTGGGCTGTCCGCCTGTCTGCTGAACTCATGCAATAAAATAAATATCTAAGGATGACCGTCGTTGTGCAATAAATTAAGATGTCTTGGTTCAGAACTACCGATTACGGCTGCCAATACATCAGGAAGTTGAGTCAGAGTACGTCTGAACGCTTCTCTATGGTTCTTAAAGAAGCCATTTAACTTACTCTAACTCAATATGAATAAGACTGTCAGACTAGTATTTGCTTTATGAACATTTGATAATTTGTGTAATAACTAATTAATATTTAGATTTTTTTATTAAAAAGTTTATTAAATATCATTTCGTAAAAAAATTACCTATAGTATATGGGTCCCAAATCGCCATCGGTTGGGAACGTGCCCAAAAAGCTGACCGCATTTCCGCGTTGAATCGCAACGCCGATGCGTTGCCCCAAGCTGGCCAGCCTTTGGTCACGGGGGACTTCTATCATGACACAGATACTTACCGGGCACGGTTGCTTCGATAAGTATCTGTGTCAGATTGCGGGCTGCTTGCCTTCACCCCAATGCCGCCAGTGTGGCGCGCTGGACACGGCGTTACACACGCTAGTCGAGTGCGCAGCATGGGCACCTCAGAGGTTTGAACTCGAGACACTTGTAGGACCGATCGAATCGCTGGGCGATCTGGTGCAAGCCATGCTGCACAGCGACGATTGGTGGGTGGGTGCGGCCAATTTCTGCGAGGCGGTAGTGTCTCATAAGGAGGCCGCGGAACGAGACAGGGAGAGATATGGTAGTGCGCATGCGTCTCGCGGGCGCCGACGTCAGTCGGGAGCCCGGAGGCGCAGGTATGCGCATGACCTCCCTCCCTAAAATACCGCTGCAGGGGCCCTCTAGCATCTAGAGAGCAGAGGAATCTTCACCCCTGTTGACGAAGTGAGTTTGCCTCTCCCGGGGCATTCTCAAGCACTTGTGCGCTAGGATCGGTGTGGGCGTAACTACGTTCTGTATCTCACGTCTTTCCTGCCATAAGCGCGGGGCACATGGGAGGAGGGTGGTTTTAGTGGGGTATTGATTAGTCGAGTCTCCACACAAGCCGGTTGATTATTGTTTGGATTGCCTCAGTGGAAAGCCTCCATGATCAACAACGGTCTAATCCCTAGCAAAGGACCCGGTATGTGCGAAATGCATTTCCCCCGCCTGAAAAAAAAAACGGGGGACTTCTATCAAACGAGATGATAGGTTTTTTAAAGTGCAGCAAACTTTGGATTTTTAAGAATTTTCCGCCCCGTAGTTGAAAGTTAGGGGGGCACAATTTTCACTATTTTAGAAGCTAATATCTTGCTACTTCATGTACTTTGTGCTTGCTACCTTTTGAAGTATTCACTTTCTTCTATTATATTAATGTACTCTTGGATTGACTTCATCATGCATGAGGCATTCTAAGTCTTGTGAGTCTAATCTAATCAAAATAAATTGTAGAATTGTTGTACTATATTTTAAAATAATGAAGGTATAATTTGTATTAATCTGTCAATGTTGTATAAATACAGCAAACCTGTTGCGAATCGGGCATTCATCGTTCGGAAGTCGAATAAAACGGTTCTCAACGTTCTACGTATTTCGTTATATGAATCCCGCACTGACAATAAATTTAAAATTTCGTGTAAGATTACGACTCTCCAAATACCGCCAAAACGTTCATTATCCACAAACAGGTAGACATCCCTTACCTCCCCAAATTTTGACAAAGAAAAACTAAAGGAAAACAAACAAGTAAAATCCCAGGAAAGCCGTTTGAGATAAAAGCAAGTCCCGAAAAACCTCAAACTCCAAAGCACTCGGATCAGTTACGTGAGGAAACGAAAATTACTTTTTAACGCGTTTAAACACACGGGAGTACCTGGGGGGTGATTAGGGAGGGGGTTGGTTCAGAGTTCGCGGAAGTAAACACACAACCAGAATATTTAAAGAAAACATAAGCTTGAACTACATACCTACCTATGTATAGCTCGTTCTTTCTAAAGAACATTTTACAATGAAATTTTGGTTAAATTGTATATTTAGATGGTTTACTTAAAACTATTTTATAGTGTTTTAAGCCTTGACTTAGGTTTCATTCGAAATAAGTACCAAGCATTTTTCGTGATCCAACTCATTTTAATATTGAACTACCCCCAGAGTACCTACCTTAGAAATTTACTCAGAAAACTACAACACAAACAGAAATAGCTATCTTTGTCTGATTAACACGATATAATCACGCTAATACATTTCTTATAATAACTTGTTTTCGCGACTAGTATACATAATAAAACAAAGTTTTAACGGTTTTAAGCGCGATAATTTATTTGATATCGTTACGAGTGCGGGACTTCAATTAAAATGCCCTTTGGAATTACTATAGGATTTATTAGAACTATACAAACACGTATAACACAGGTACAAATATAACTGGACACAACCAGTACAAACTGGACGATTTAATAACGCGCGCAGAGTCGGTCCCTATATCGCTCATTGTATATACACGTCTTGCTCGTATCGTAATCGTCGCTTGACTGTTCCACCCCTCCGTTCGGGCATTGTTTTATACTGCACGGTGCAATATGTCTACCTCATCGCGTACACCTGGCCACTGCCTACCGGAACAGATTACAATACACAATAGGCGGCTTTTCTAATTACAAATATTAAATACAAAGAAAACAAAAGAAGTGCAATTGCGGGCATTAATAAACCTGGGGTATATGACCGCTGGTGTTCATTCGCATCTGTTGTTGTGCTTCGTGGAATTTTGGCTAAGTGGTAACAATATTTATTATTCTGACATTTCGGCCACTTTTCAGTAGCGGTGATCACGGAAGACAAAGATGTCAGGTGTCAATGCGTATTGTTAAAGTTTTATTTAGCAATCAGCTGAAAACTTCACACCAACGTCACATAGGCCCTAAACCACCGACACTTGAGCGGTGCCCTGCTACCCTGCCCTACATCAAGGGGGTCAGGGACAGAGTTGGTAACATCCTCAGGCGAGCTTCAATCAAAACCTACTTCAAGCCAAATAAAAAGATCACCCAATTTCTGAGACCTGTGAAATGCAATATCCCACCCCAGGATGCAGGTGCATTGGGCAAACAAAGAGGAGCACAAAAACACGGGTAAAAGAATACATTGCTGACATGAAACAGACAAGGTTTACAAAGTCTGCGATCACTGAACACACGCTGGATAAACCCAACCACCCACACATCCTCGCGAAAGAGAATCGTTTCATAGCTAGAATGATGCGTGAGGCTATTGAAATTAAAAAAACACCCAAATTTCAATAGAGAAGATGGTTGGCAAGTATCCGGCAAGTCGGATCCCAAACAGGTGGTGTTTGGGATCCGACCATCAAAACTATCAAGACCCAAACCCAGCAAAAACCAACTAGCAGACCTCAAGATCCACCTGTTTGGGATCCGACCATCAAAACTATCAAGACCCAAACCCAGCAAAAACCAACTAGCAGACCTCAAGATCCACCTGTTTGGGATCCGACCATCAAAACTATCAAGACCCAAACCCAGCAAAAACCAACTAGCAGACCTCAAGATCCACCTGTTTGGGATCCGACCATCAAAACTATCAAGACCCAAACCCAGCAAAAACCAACTAGCAGACCTCAAGACACTGAGCTCTTTCTGCGTGCACCGGAACACAAACCAACTTGATTGATAATTTATTTTTATTTTTCCTCCCACCCATTTTAATATTATATCAAATATTAGAGCTAGACATGTTTGCTGAAGAGTTTCTTGCGCCTCTTCTCCTCTTCAAGCCACAACATGTTGCGAAGCGGTGGTAAATTAGATTAGGCTCCATTAGAGTAAATAATAACCATAAACAAAATTAAAACTAAATAATTACAATGAACAAGTTGGCGGTAGACTAAATAAAACTTTAACAATACTCATTGATACTTGATATATTTGTCTTCCGTAATCACGGCTACTGAAAAGTAGGCGAAACGTCGGAATAATAAAATTTTTATAAGTTACTGCACTTAAAATCGTTAAAACGTTGTTTTATTATACATAATTGTATATGTGTATGTATATGACTATGTATATATGTATGTACGTGTATTTTTAATTCTTAAATAAGTTTGAGTATTTATGTATCTATTGCCTTTTTTCTGCACCACCTACGTCGCCCGATTCAAATTTCTTTGATTTAGGTTGCCTGGAAGAGATCGTTTTGAGCGATAAGGCCGCCTATAGTATTGCCTAGAAAATATAGTAAATATGGCCTGTTTTTGTAATTGTATATTTTGGTGTGCAATACTGTTATCTCTCTGTCTCTCTCTACCTACATACATTGCGCATTATTATTTCAGAAGTAATATATTCATACACTGCAATTTTGTTATTTGACAACTTCAGATGTACCTTAAGTAGTAAAATAACCCGTTCCTATATTGCTGAAACTTCATCTTTTAAATTACAAAAGTATAGTCCTCTTCCTTGGAGTTTGGTATAGGCTTCTTCAATAAGATTTCGAATGAAGTGTTAGATCTGCCCTTCATTAAATTTAAAGCTAAATTGAAAAGTACCTTGCTTAAAGAGGGATACTACCTTCATAACAACCTTGAATTGTGTTACGGCATCAGTGGCCAGGTTCCAGTCCCATCTACGAGGACGGTAACCACATTCCATCACAGTTGGGCCGTCAGCCTGTTTGATATTTAAAAACCTCCTCCTTTTTTGAAGGCGGTTAAATATGATCTACTAAGGAAGAACAATGTATAGTTGGTTTTACTCGTACTTAACCAAATGCATAAAGTTAGAAATAGTTTCGGTTTCATAAAGTATACTGCACTTTTAGGCGTGTTTAAGTGCATAATAATTGTGGTTTACGATGCACCACATAAAAGTTTTTACAACTCCGACTGGCGTATGTCGAAATAGAATTAAACTAATAAACTATAGGACCGTTTTTGACCAACCGTTATTTGGGCAATTGTTCGCTCGGCTTCCGGGGAAAGAATACATTTATGGCGAATCAAATAATTGCTTTTATACATTGTTTCTACTTACAAGACAATTTTAGTACACGCAGATAATGGTTCCTATCCGTAATATAGTATCGTATATTTAGCCAAGTGTACTATATATTATAGAAAAATAATATAGGACGAAATCTTATATTAGTATATAAAGCTGAAGAGTTTGTCTGTTTGAACGCGCTAATCTCAGGAAGTACTGGTCTGATTTGAAAAACTCTTTCAGTGTTAGATAGCCCATTTATCGAGTAAAGCTATAGGCTTATATATCATCACGCTAAGACCAATAGGAGCGGAGTACCATTTAATTAATTTTTTTTATTGCATGAGTTCAGCAGACAGGCAGACGTTCCACCTGATGGAAAGCGGTTACCATCGCCTATGGACATTTGCAACACCAAAGGTGCTACAAATGCGCTGCTGCTCTCTTAAGGGCGACTGGAACCTGGCCACTAATGCCGGAACACAACTCAAAGCTGTTATGGTGGCATACTTTAGACCAGGGGTGGTAGCCATCCAGTCGGGCAAACACCCTACCACCTGGTAAAAACAAAACCAATGAAGAATGTATCAAAATCGGGGGGGTTTTTGAAAACAAATTCCACGCGGACGACGTCGCGGGCACAGCTAGTGTACTATATTTTCATCGCTAATTCGATTGTCGCGCTTTTTGTTCAGATTCTTATGATTATTTCAAAAGTAATAAATCTTTACTGGCCAAAGTAAAAAGTAATAATAAATACACATGACAAATTGATTAATGAAATAGGCAAAACATATACCTAATAATTAATGAAAAATAAATGTATTTTTCCTCAAATTTCCCAAAAGTACTGTATTTTTATTGCTTATTTATTTATTTGGTTTACCAACAATTACTTGCACTAACACAAAGGATGTACATAGCTTTAAATAAAAAAAAACATGACAAATGCAGTAATTACTTATAGGTAAACACTACATGCAATTTGATATTTTGTAGTTTTAAGATTATAATATAATTAATTTAAGGAAGAGAGAAAAAATTAGTAATAAGGCTTTAATAGCTATTAAGTTTCAAAAATATAAAACATATATATTAAAAAAAAATAGAAGTTAATTAGTAATGTGAGATGCAATAATTCGACGAAATTTTTAATATGAATTTGCATGTAGATCAGTGATATCACTATAACGGTTTATTAGTTTACATAGTCTAGATATGGGCGAGTTGGCACCAAGAACGGTGCGACGTAAAGGCGACACAGGGGTGTAATAGGTGTTCGAGGGCATCTAACTTAATACCGATTTGCTTAATAGCTTTAAAACTAAAGTTATTAGGCAAATCGGGACAGTGAATCATTCCATTAAATAGTTTAAACAAAAATTGCATATCTATAGTATCCCTGCGTTTGTTCAAAGAAAATATTTTAAAATGCAGCAGCCTATCCTTGTATGAGAATGATCTTCGCGCCCTTCCTACGCTGTGTGCAAGATGCCAGAGAAATCTTTTCTGTGTTCTCTCTAGCCTCAAAGAGTGTGTTGCGTAATGAGGTCGCCATACCACTGAACAGTATTCTAGCATACCTCGAACCAGACTCAAAATCAAAAAGGTGCAAATCTGTGCGGAAACAAAGAAAGTGTACAATTTCCTGCGTTGGGGCGGCCTCTCGTAAGAGGCGACAAACAAACCACAGCCAGGTGGTAGGGTATTTACTTGTCTGGATGGCTACCACACCTGGTCTAGAGTATGCCGCCATAACAACGTGAGTTGTGTTCCGGCATTAGTGCCGAAGTTCCAGACTCCTTTAAGAGAGCAGAAACACATTTGTAGCACTTTTGGTGTTGAAAATGTATATAGGCCATGGTAACTGCTTTCCATCAGGTGGAACGTCTGCCGGTCTGCTGAACTCAATGCATTAAAAAAAAATACAATCACCACGTGCTGATGGTGAAGAAAAACATCCTGATGAAACTTACACATCGAGTTAAGGAATGTGTTAAATCCGCCAATCCGTTCTGAACAAGAGGAAGGGTTTAGTTAGTGTCTGCTCCACCATAAAAATCGGCTGATACACACATTGTATTTCGCCAAATTAAACAAGTTACGCTTGTGTTATAATAGTTATGTACGGACTACTCTGGGGCCGATCCCAAACACCCAGACCATAGTACATAAAGGAAAGTTCGTTTCCGAAATTTACCATGCCAGGAATCGAACCCGGAGCATCTGCTTTGCAGTAAGGAAGGTGATGTCCAAGCCCAGCAGTGGGACGTTTATGGACTGTTATTATTATCCATACTAATATTATAAACAGGTAAAGTTTGTGAGTTTGTTTGTTTGTAGGAAGTAATCTCTTGGACTAATGAACCGATTTAAAAAATTCTTTAATCAGTAGAAAGGTACATTATTACTGAGTGACACAGACTATATTTGACTGTTATTAATAATATAAGTAAAAAATTTTGACGCCCAGCGAAACGCGCACGGGTCACGTACTCGTTAGATAGTGTAATTGGATTGCAAAACTCGTGTGTCTTGTACCACAATAATCTTCTAAGGACACACAATGTACATATAAATATTTTACTCGTCGCTTTCATATGTTTCGATTAACCTCCGAATCGACAATAGCATCTGTGCCGTTTTGGATGTCCAAATAATAACTGTTTGCCGAATCGCGAAAAAGTTGTATAAAACGAATAGGTACACAAAGCCATGTCGTTTCGCTTTGAGTGCAAATAAAAAATTTATTCAATAAAAAAGTTTATGTAGTCAAATCTTTTTTATAGTCAACAAACTAGGCAAGGAGGGAAACGACTCGTCCGATGAGACGTGGTCACCTTCGCCAATGGACCTGATTTCTGTTTGTTAGAGCTACACGTCAAAACTACTGAACAGATTCAAATGAAACTCTAGACAGAGTCAGCCTATGTGCCAGATCAACACTTACGATACTTTCTTTTGGCACTGCCGTTGCATTTCAAATTCAAATTCAAAAGTTTTTATTGAAAATAAGTTCCACTGGTTAATTTTACTTCCTAGTCTATGTACACCGCTTCGCAACGTGTTGTTACTGTCAAGAAGAAGAAGAAGTTTTTATTTATATTTCTTATTCTATTTATATCTCTAGTTCTCTTTTTTTTTAATAAGTTTTATATAGAATTACTTTTTGAAGAATTAATGGAGTTGTAGCAAACAGTGCATACTCAATAAGACCAAGACACAATAAGAGGAAAGAAAAATATTTATGCTGCAATATATCTCCATAAACTCCTTATAAGCTTAGCAAGATAATAAACGTTATACAAAATATGGTATAAGAGGTTGGAGCGAGCTGCTATGTAAATGAAGTTTCACACAATTTACAAATTCACTAATTGAATGGCAACTCGAGCAAGATTTCATTTGCACGTGCTAGTAAAAAATAAACATAAAGGAAATAAAAAACTCGTGTGTATCAACTCCGACGCACGACCGGAGTTTACTCCTAACTAAGTACGTTTCTCTCTAAATATGCAACGTTGCGGCCGAATAAATCGTACACTGTCAGATATTATTTTAGATCTTATTTAATTGCATTAAAGTTCCAAAATGTATAATAAAACAAAACTAACGCTTGTATTATTTCACTCCTCGCAAAAATGTTCACGCCGGGAGCCTTTATATATGAAAATTTTGCACTGAAAATCAGCGTTGCGTCGGATATAATTCCGGCACAGCAATATGCTGAGTGTAAACCTTGTTTGCTGAAAATGTATAAGGAATGTAATCACGTCGCTGTTTCTTCAAATAAAGTCTTTCTTTCTTTCTTTCAAAATTATTATATATAATTAAAGCGTCAAAGTCCAAAAAATATTTCATTTCCCATAAAAAAATTATGCTTATAGATTGTGGTCCAAGATCCCAGTCACCCCAGACTTACGTGATTTTAGGAAAGATGAAATTTTTAAGATCGGTAATCTAACATAAACTTATGTTAAATTACCGATCCTAGCAATTTCATCTTTCCTAAAATCACGTAAGTCTGGGGTGACTGGGATCTCACTCTATTGGTTACGTTATATTTATTTAATTTAAAGATCCACCAACATGCGGCTCAAGGCCTGGTCTCTCTTTCATGTCAATACTCAACATCATACATCAGCCACACATTTACGACCTGCTCTCACTTATTCAGTGCTATTTAAAAAACTACAGCCAACTAGTGTATCCCACAAACTCCAAGGCCTCATTTATAAATCACTGTCGCCAACCAGTTCACTCCCCGGAGTGCAATTGTAATATACAATATTCAGGAGGGCAAAGTTTATATTCAACTTTGTATTCATGGCGAATTTGAAACTTTGCAAGGTTAACGCTGGCCCTGTTCCTGTAATATTAATAGAGACCTTGTAACGTGCGATTTCACTTGAAACATATACCAGCATGTAACAGATACACTGTACATTCGTATAAGTTTAGTATTAAATATAGAATAAATTAATATAATAATGTTACGAGTTGCAGGACTCGGATTAAAATGCCGTTGGAATTATTATAGAATTTATTAGAACTATGCAAACACGTATAACACAGGTACAAATATAACTGAACACGTAATGCGCGATTCAATAACACGCGCAAAGTCCGTCACTAAATAGATTACCGAATGTAGTACACGCGTCTTGCTTCGCATGTGCTTATCGCTCGACCGCCTCACCTCTCCGTTGGGGCATTGCTTTATCCTGTACAAATACAATGTCTGCTTGAACGCGTGGACTGAATTTTCCAAGAATCACACCTGGCTAATCACTACCACAAAGATACAATACACAATGGGCTGTTTTTCCAGTCACAAATTTTAGTAAACAAAAGAAGACAATCATAAAAGAGCTTCAATGTTATTTGCTCAAACGCCGGCGGGTAATAAATGTGCTTTGTTTACAAATATGCAAGTGGCCCAAATTGTAACAATAAGTTATTCTCAAGGTACCCACAATACAAATATACATTCAATAAATGTCACACACAATAATAAAAATAAAAAATAAGCGTGTATAATTTTTAAACTTTTTTCAAAATTAAATTGTAAAAAAAGGTACGGAACTAGTGTCCATAGGTTTGTCTAATTTAATATATATATATATATATATATATATGAGGTTAATTTTTGACGTGGGTCTCTATGGCTTAAACCGGAAATATATCATTATATAAAGATAGGGAAATATACTCAAAGGAGTTCCGGTGACGATTTTTATAGATTATATTAAATTTTTAAAAATTGAAATAGTTCATATCGATGATTAAAACTACGTTTTTGCGGTTTTAAGCGCGGTATTTTATTTGACTTTTATTATTCCGACGTTTCGGCCACTTTTCAGTAGCCGTGATCACGGAAGACAAAGATGTCAAGTGTCAATGAGTATTGTTAGAGTTTTATTTAGCCTGCCGGCTACTTGTTGATTTTAATTATTTAATTTTAATTTTGTTTATGGTTATGATTTACTATGGGAGCCTAATATAATTTACCACCGCTTCGCAACCTGTTGTGGCTTGAAGAGAATAAGCAAGAAACTCTTCAGGAACATGCTTAGCTCTAATAATTTTATATAATACTAGCTCACCCGGCAAACGTTGTTTTGCCATATAAATTATATCCAGTAAATATTTTAGTACTTTAATAAAAAATAACTAACTTATTGTTCTTATCCCTACTCCGTGCTATTTGCTGGGTGAGAAGTAACGTGTAAGTAGATGCCTGGCGGGGATAACTGGTCGATTGATAATTGATCATTTATAGACCACTGAAAGTCGAAGATTATTACAGTACTATTAAAAAAATAGGGGTTGTTCGTACAAGGGTGAAAATTTGAAGTTGTATGTATTTTCAATGTTAAATCATAATAAAATATAAATAAGAGATTTAAACAAAAAATATTTAGGGCTGGGTCACCTTATCATTTAGGGGTATGAAAAATAGATGTTGGCCGATTCTCAAACCTGCCCGTTATGCACACAAAATTTCATACAAATCGTTTCATCCGTTTCGGAGGAGTTTGGTAACAAACACCGCGACACGAGAATTTTATATATTAGATTAAACGCTCTTATGCTCGGCGGCTTTCCCCACGTATTGTATGAAATAGCAACTCATAACCCGATCGGGCACCGGCGTTTCTTTCAAAATATGCGGTAATATTCCAATATTAAAAATACAATTTGTAACAAGAAAATACATTGCGAATTAGACGCTTTTTCAATCGGCTTACTCTAGCCGAATTTCCACCCCGCGCCACTGATACGTATATATGTTACGGGCAATTTGATTAACCGGGCAGTATTAATCGGGACAGAATTATGAATAATGACCAAGAGCGTCGGTCAATTTGGTAAATTTATTACTATGGCCGGCATATAATAATAATGCACAACGGCCCGTGGTCCATTTAAATAATCATGGTCTGAGATAACTTGAATTTATCACTTGGACCGGGCAGTATGAATACTTCCCCACTTCTAGCCGAACAATGTGATAAATTCATTTAATGGTTGGTTATAGTTGTATGGCACTTATTATAAACCAATCAATAAAATGTTTTTCTTTTAAAATATAAGTTAGAAGGCAAAGGCGGGGGCTCCACTTCACTTCCCTTCTGCCTTAGCTTCCGTGGTTATTTTTTTTTATAACCACCCAAAATTCACTTTACATCTCAAATAATAACTAAAAGTGCCATATAACTATACCCTATCCTCATTTAATAGACAAAAAAACTGTAGTTCATCCGTGTTTTATTTATAATGCCCACTTGACACGGGCATTATGTATACAGACTGGTCATTATTCCTAGTGACCGAATTTATCAAATTGCCCGTAACATACATAATAAGTTTTTGGGCCCTAACAGAGACGGAAAAGCGTTAAATTAAGTGCTGAAACCGCAAGTTGACATCAGTGAATATTATTACTTAAGATACAATTAAATCAAATGTTATAAACATCTTCGACACAACTACCTCGAGGAAACTTAACCGAATCAATCCAAACACCGCACTGGTACTGCAACATTACCTGAAAAAGAAAACAATGTTGAAAAACTTCATAGACAAACCGGAATAATAAACTTTACGAGGGTAGAGCAAAATATTGGCGACGCGCCAATCAGCTGCGGTTGCGAGCGAGACGTCGTAACTGGGTTACCAGACCAGAGAGAAAAAATCCTGAGAAAATGCCGCACTTTCTTCCTAAAATATCTATGTCCTTACAATTTTGACAGCCTCTGTGGTTGAGCGGGCTAAGCCTTTGCCGGCTTACCTCACTGCAACGCAGAGGCTCCGGGTTCGATTCCTAGTACGGTAATTTTCGAAAACGAATTTTCTCCGTTATTTACTATGGTCTCGGTGTCTGGGATCGGCACCAGAGTAGTCCGTTGTGTATTACCTATAACACAAACGTAACTCGTGTCACAATGTTGGGTTCACAATTTTTAGGAGAACGAACCAGATTTCCATCCGCCCCGCTTATCTAATGTAGTTTGGCGGGTTTGACACATTAATTATCTCGATGTGCTAGTTAACAACACAATGTTTTCCTTCACTTTAAGCACGTGATAATTGTAACAATACGCTGATTAGGTCAAAAAACTGCCTAACATATGTTTGTAAGCCAGTATTTAAACCTGCGCCATTCGAAACACAAGTGCACTAACTACTAAGCTATATAGTATAAATAAATTAAAATATGTGTATAATTTTTTAATTCCTTTTTTACCAAAATTAGAAAAACTCAAATTTACACAGCCGAATTTTGCATAGTCGAATGTTACCTACTGAATATTTCTATAAAAAGAAAAAAACAAAATTACGGGAATTCTAGCTGTACTAAGCTGGCAACCCCAGCACATACATCATGGATTCATGGCCTCCTTTGCATCTGTACGGCACATTTTAACTTTACATTGTAAGTATGCGAATCTTTGTACTGTGACAATTTAATGCTCTCAGGCAAGGTAATGCGGATAGTTTTAACGGTCACGTAGCCATTTTGGATAAAATAGAAACCTATGAGGGGGTTTTTGAAGTGAAACTTCTTTAGAATCGTTGTGACTTGAAACTCGATGAAACGAATAAGCGACACTAAAAAGAGATAAATACATAAATCTATAGGACTAGGCCTGCGAGAGAATTAGATAGAATACATTATATTTAATAATTTAAACCCAATGGTTAACTATATTATAACGATATAATGTATGAAATGTGACGTCACGAAATTTAGAATCCCTCCCACCCCTTGTCACACTTTGTTTCACTTCTCCTGCGTGTGAACTGCTCACACACACATACAATTTTTTTTTATTGCATAAGGTCAGCAAATAGGCTGACGGCCGACCTGGTGGAAAGCGGTTACCATCACATATTGACATTTGTGAGACCAAAGGTACGGCAGTGCTACCAATGTACTGCCGCTCTCAAAAAGGGAAACTAGAGCCTGCCACTAATACCGCAGCACAACTCAAGGTTGTTATGGCGGCATACATTAGACCAGGGGTGGCAGTCATCCAGACGGGCAAATACCATACCACCTAACTGGGGATTGTCGGCATGTCTGTGTAATCGTCTGCCCGTCACACTGTCTCTTTATCAGTCTGTCTCAATGCGTCATGGACATTTTTCGTGGTTATTACCCGAGCTATTTGGATGCAGAAGGTACATAGCAGTGCCACAAGATTGTAACTTTAACAAAAAAAACTCAAGAACCATTCCACTGACAGCTGGTCAAATATCCGTAACCCATTAAATCAGTCTCGGTCAAATTAAGATTGATTCAACATTGAGCCGAGATGGTTTACAGACTATCAAGCCGTCAAAAGTTACGATTCCAAGCCGATTCGATTGCCAACTTGAGTTCAGACTCGGGGCCCTGCACAAAGTGACGTATAACCTGTTTCTTTATCATCATTATTTATCTGCGTTAACATTAGTCGAAATTTCACGTTACTTGTATGGAGCTCATATCAAATTGTAACCGATAGTAAGGCAAATGAACGGTTAGTTATAAAATCGCGAAATATATGTAAACTGACAGTTGAAGTTTTTCTTTCATAATCGTTAATAAGACTTTGAAAAATAACTTAATTTATTTTGAGAGATGTTTCTTGTTTCAAGTGGCAAAAATGTCATAGTAGTAAATATTTTGTTTCAATTTTTGAAACATGAAGTGGAAAATTATGATAATTTTGAGTTTGAGAACTTCCAAAATATATATAAAAAGCATTGGTTTGGACAATATGCGTCGAGGACTTTTTGAGATATATACATCTATAGATAGATATCGTAATAACAAATATATATATATCTATACATATCTATCTATGTATACATATATTATAATAATAAAACTATAGACGTTGATATTCTGTACAATGAAAAAAAATGCTAAAAACCGAGTCGAAATAGAACTAATTTAGATTTTTTCAAATGTTTTGTTTCTCTGTTTGTCTGTCTGTTTGTACCGGCTAATCTCCGAAACGACTGGACCGATTTAAATGAAATTTTGTATGGTGGTAGCTTATAACCCTGGTCAACATATAGGATACTTTTGATCCCGAAAAATTAAATAGTTCCCGTGGGATAGTTAAAAAACCGCACCACGCGGACGAAGTCGCGAGCATCAGGTAGTATATATGTGTGTGATATGAGACTTCCATGACTGGACTTTAAAGCATTTACAGAATTTATTTGATAAATGTCCCACTGCTGGGCTCGGGCCTCCCATTACAGCAGAAGGGACGGTATACCCGCCACGCTTGTCCAAGGCGGCTTGGCAGCTTTGACGCATCTTAAATTGTGGATAGCAGACTGTATTTCAATATAAATTGAATTAAAGGCAACTGTTTTAGATATTAATACGTGCTGTATTTTTTTCTTTGACAGTTTTGACATAACATAAAACCAAACAAAAAGAAGAACTTAAAGATTTAAATTATACAAAGAGAATATGTCCAATGACGCTTGGACACATCGATTATTTCGATGTGCAAGTTTCATCACGATGTTTTCCTTCACCGTTACCACATTGTCACAATATGCATATTAGATCAGAAAACTGTCTAAGTGGTGCATGCTTTCCGGTCAGGATTGAACCCGCGCTCTTTGAGCTTGGGACGCATGCGCTAACCATTAAGCTACTACTGCTTCTAAGAAGTAGAATATGCATATATGCTTCTAAAATCTGAATAGAATATATTTATTGCGTAATATATGTACAGAGATGTTACGGTTTTTAAAATTTTTATTACAATATTGACTTACAAATAAACATTTCATACAATTAATAATTACATTTGTTAATAATTAAAATAATAATAATAATCTATAAGTAAAACATCTAAATAATGAAATATCTACCATTACAGCATGTCAAATATATTTATGTCAGTTCATAATGTTTTATCGTCCATAAACATGTTTATATTATAATAACATTTGTTTTTTTTGTCAGTTATAAATGAGTTACTTTACCACCTCTTATCCTTAAGAGGAGTTTATGGGTAATAATATCACTAATCATTTGCTGAGCAGTTTCTTAAAATTTAAGAAACGATTATAAGTTAGGCCATTAGAAGTCAGTAGCAAATTATTTTTTTAAATAGTCACATGGCAGCTCTCTAATCTGCCTCATATTATTTGCCTACTTGTGTTCAAACAAAACAGTTCTGCAAGTAATGACTCAATGTTGCCAGTTGTTTCTCTTTTCCATACTGTATCCCTTCCGAGTTGTTGCAAGTGGAACATATTAAAACCATTATAAAATTTCGACACAACAATGAATCGTATTAAATCATTGAAATGTTAATTTTATGGGTAGTCCTATTTCATCCGCTGAATGGGTGCTTTCAGCGTGATTATTACTTGTCAGCTTTGATGTTACGAAAGTCTGAAAATAGATAATTATCTCATTTGGAATGTTTCAGATGCTTTTGTAATTTAATGCATTATAGAAACTGGTATTCGGCCTTTGATGTGCATTTAGTACTAATCCATACTAAACACAAATAGGGAAGCGAGTTTGATTGGTTGTATCAGCATGAAGAAGAATAAGTTGGTCAGTTTTTTATTTATCCTTGGAGTTTGGAGCTGACGACACGCCTGGGGCCCAATTTTGCTATGACTATATTTTCAAAATTGCCGGACTCTGTTGTCTCAATCATAGATTTGTCTGGTTTCGGTATTCTGTTAATTCCAGTAGCATGCCCGCACTACATCTTTATTAAATACAATTTATAAGCGAATACTCTCCATTTTCGCTAATGATAATGTTACGAGCTACAGGACTCGAATTGAAAATGCCGTTGGAACTACTATAGAATTTCTTAGAACTGTACAAACACGTATAAAACAAATACAAGTAAAACTGGATGCAACCAGTTCACACTGCACGATTCGATGCAATTCGACACGCGTAAAATCCGTCGTCTATATCACTAATCGAGAGTACTACAAACGTCTTACTCGTTTCGTAGTCGCCGCTTATCTGCCCGCCCCTCCATTCGGGCATTGTCTTATACTCACTACACAGTACAAAGAAATTGGCCGCGCGCACTGAGTTTCCGAGAAATAGTAATTTGCACACCTGCGGACGGCCACAAAGTCGAAAACAATAACGATCAAACGATCGGAATAGTTCGACGCTAATGATGGTTATAAAACAAGTAGAAAAACAATAGCATGTTTTTCTTAATTACAAATTCAAAACACAAAATAATTCCTAAATCCGGGAAGACAATAACCTGCGCTTACGACAGACAGATGTGCGCTTATCTTTGACGGCATGTAACAATAATACCAATTTTTTCTACTAATATTACGCCGCGCGATATCGAAAAGATATTATGGATTTAGTAGAATACGATTTTTGACATTATCGGAATGGAATCGTACTTTGAATATTCGCAACGTCAATATATTGAGATAGCAGAATGGAAGGTGTTGGAAAATGCTGTCGGTCACGCAAGTACTAGAACTTGGCCCCTGATGCCGTATTACGACTCAGTGTTATTATGGCGACTTGATCTAAATCAGAGGTGGTGGCAATTCACCATCATTTGCTAAAGTTCGTATAGCTTTGCTAGATTTTTTTTTATTGCGTCAGCTCAGCTCACCTGTTGGAAGACGGTTACCATCGCCTATGGACACTTGTAACATCAGAGATACTACCAATGTGCTTCCGCTCTCTAAAGGGAGACTGAAACCTGGCCACTTATTCCGGAACACAATTCAAGGATGTTATGGCGGCATGCTCTCGAGCAGGGGTGGTAGCCATCCAGACGGACATATACCCATCCAGCTGACTGTGGGTTGTTCTGTCGCCTCTTACAACAGGCCGCCCGGTTGCTGGAATTAATAATCTTTCTCCATTCCTGCACGGATAGAATATATACCAATAACTACACGAGTGGTTGGTCGCGGCCCAATCAATTGCCGGCGCCCGTCCGCATTTACCACCGCGCTGTAATTCTATATGTTTAATGCGCTATTGTCAATCAAACACGATCGCCCTTCGTGCCCGCTTCCCTTCTACTATTTCGGGCTTCGGGCGCACACATGCTCGCAGGATTACATATTTCGTTTTGTAAATATTTAATTCCTCTGTTGCTTTGATGTAATGAAATCTATACTATCTATACTTGATATTATAAATGCGAAAGACTGGATGAATATTTGTTACTCAATCCCGCTAGAACGGCTAAACGGATGCGGAGGAAATTTAGCAAAAATTTATAATCTGGAATAGCATATAGGCTACCTTTCATTCGGAAAAAATGTACGGTTCCCGTGGAATAACATTAACGCAAGCAAAGCCACGGGCAAAAGCTAGTTTAACATAAAAAACTATTGAGCGACATATCTATAATAGTCTATAATAAATTTGTAAAGGTATCAAGTTTGTATAATAACTAAAAATCATTTAGAATAGTTATCTGTTTGTTTATTAGACCGTCACGTAAAAACTACTGAACATATTTAAATTAAAATCTATACAGAGCTAGTTTATATCTCGGGTCAACACTTAAAAAGGTATCGCCTTTTACCTCGACATATGGAATGTTTTCTAAAAATATATTTTGGGTTTTATGTAAAATCGATGGACAGAAATAGCGGACCTTCGTCACTAACCTTTCTTTGTGCGTGAACTGCACACACACGCCACGCACTTCTGGATTTATCAAAGTTTTTGCAAATAAATCGACAGAACTAAACACGACCCTTCAAGTTTCCGCTGAGCTTCAATATTTGTCTTATTCCACATCAACCAACGCTCAGAAGGCAATAAGACTGATGGAAATTATATTACCAATGTCTGTTCAACATTTGTCACACTCGCCGAGAAGGTTACTGATGCGTTTCTCATTAGCCGCCTATGTCCGTGGAATAAATCAGCGTGACGTCACAGGGGGCGCGCTATCGGACAGCGATCCCCTCGGGGATCCCGCAATTCATCCCGATGCTAATCGGCGAAGCGGTGATTTATGCGATGTTATTCGCCGCGCGGACAGCGCGGTGTAATGGTGGGCCAAAACACTTCAATTTTAAAAGTAGACTGCGTTGAGAAGAATACTAAGGAATAACAGTCGCATTTTTTATATTGTATAGGTTCGCGTTTGACAGACATTGCAGTTGATGTTGGGTGGAATTGTTGTCTAAGATGGAGCACGCTTACCTAGAACATACTTGTTCACGCAAGTCTTGTATGTTTCAGAAAAAACACGCGCCGGTAAAGAGTTCCACTCCTAAGCGGTATGTATGTATGATAAAAGTGGAAGCAAAGCGCTTCGGCGGTTGTTTGGTATTTTCACCATATATCAGTGGCGTAATCTCGTAGATACGTCTACTTGTCTGGTGGTATAATAAAGTACATATATTTTTAAAATTAAACTGAAAGCGTTCTTGTACGAACACCAAAGGCAGCAAGCAGATCTCGCACTTGATACAAGCGCCTTTTAGTAAGCCTGGTTGAGTCTTTTTCATAGTTATAGTTCTATTTCATTTCATTTCTTTTTGTACGTGACGAACCTATTATTATTTTTCAAAACCATTATTTTCACATTTCATAACATACTAGCTGTAGGTACCCGGCAGACGTTGTCTTGGCCTTAAAAAATAAAAAACTATAAACCGATTGCAGCGCCATCAACAGGAACCAATTGTTAATCTAAACCATTCTGGAATCTACTTGAAAAAGCACAAAAAAATCATCAAAATCGGTCCCACCGTTAAAGAGGTGTTCAGCGAAGCCACCTACCGGGTCCAATCGTGAATCTAAACCAACGCTGGATCTACTTGAACACACACAAAAATAATTTCACCTAAATCCTGGAACCCGATTGCAGCGCCATGTACCCGGTTCAAATTTGAATCTAAACCATCCCGGAACCCACTTGAACACGCACAAAAATAATACACCTAAATCAGACAAATGAAAGTGAGTTTAAATACAGTCACCATTGCCAAAATCGGCCGGGAAAGATCATAACAAATGAATGGCTAGACTGATATTTTTTAATGATATTGTTACGAGTGCGGGACTCGAATTAAAATGCCGTTGGAATTATTATAAAGTTTATTAGAACTATGCAAACACGTTTAACACAGGTACAAATATAACCGAACACAACAAATCCAAACATAATGAAGACGGTCGTAATTCAATAAAACGTGCGAAGTCCGTCACTATTAGATTCCCGAATGTACACATGTCACGCCTTGATCGTGGTTCTCGCTAGACTGCCCCTTCTCTCCATCAGGCCATCGTTTAATATTGCACAAATGCAAATATGCCCGTATCGTATCATCGAAATCGTTTCTTAGAATCAGCTTGTACGTAACCCGTAACACCTGGCTAATGATACCTGCATGCGGCCATAAACGAGTACAATAGGCTGTTCTCCACAATAACTAGAAACGTATGCCAATAAATAAGTGAACAAAAGAAGACCATCATAAAAGGATTACAATTAGTTCAAATGCCAACAGATAATAAAATGTGCTTTTACAGACTGTACGTGGAAATTGCCTTTGTCGAAGCTTACGTTGTAACAATATTTTTTTCTATTGATGAATATCATATTTTAACATTTATTATCCTATTCCGGACGAAGACAATTCCAAAAAGATAAAAGTCATAAAAATTGGTCCAGCCGTTCTTGAGTTATAAATGGTGTAACTAACACGACTTTGTTGTACGTATTTTTATATTTCAGACGATCTGTTGCGTAGTTAAAGCGTCGCGTTGTGACTCCCAAACAAATAAACTCTCATTTGCATTTATAATATTAGTTAGTCTTCGTTTTCCATATAACCATTACATAGACAGATTCTTTCACTTCCGTTTCTACTTTAATATTTGAAAGCTTCCAAATGACTTGAAATTGTGGATATATTGCCTCTAAGCCCCGTTCCACACTAAAACACGTGATTGTAACGCCGAGCTTCGTTCGTCGCCGTGGGCGGACCGGTGTGAAAGGGCCCGAGTAACACGTCCGAATGTATCACCTATATTGTTTCGATTCGATATTACGATATATAATTTTGATGTGTTCCAGTTAGAGTTGCAAAGGTTTAAGAAAGGGTAGAATAGTTAATTATTGGTATACACTTAGTACGTAGTAGTACTATGAGCAGCGGCGTCCCATAATCGATTTTGGCACATGACACCGGCTCGGCACGTTAAGCTCTCTGTGCAATGCAGTTTATAGAGCATGTTATGCATGTAGTGTACTGAACGGTTGAACGATTCTTTATTTGCACAATACAGCTGGACACAGTTTGAATAGTGAAGAAATGAATGCATCTATTGGTGGCAGTTGCTTCTTGTTGGGAAATTAAAAACTCGATGTAATGGACTGTATGATTATTATTATTGAACTTTTACAAGAAATAAAATAAGTACAAATTATGCAAGAGAGTCGTCGTTAAAGCAAGAGAGATTGTTGAGTTGTGATGAGAGAAGTACAGATGTGCAATATTTTGCCTTCAAGACTGGCCCTATATCCCGTATCCCGTCCGACGCCTAGTTGCTAATTGTGCCAGCTATGGGCGTCGGCGGTATGCGGGGCGCGGAGAATAGGTGTGCTCCGGCGGGCGGGTCTGGGGGTGCTTTCTGTCCGCAACAGCATCTATACTTATATATATAAAACAAAGTCATGTTAGTTACATCATTTATAACTCAAAAACAGCTAGAGAAATTTTTATGACTTTTACGTTTTTGGAATTGTCTTCGTCCGGAATAGGATAATAAGTATTAAAATATGATATTCACCAATAAAACAACATCAGTCTAGCCATACATTTGTTATGCTCTCTCCCGGCCGATTTTGGCAATGGTGGTTGCATTTAAAGTCATTTTAATTTGTCTGATTTAGGTGAATTATTTTTGTGTGCGTTCAAGTGGATCCCGGGATGGTTTAGATTAGAGTTGGCAAATAAATTAGGTAGGTAATTATTGGAAATTATATACATGCAAGTTTCAACTTTATAATTCGCGACACATAAGATTTATTTTTGCTTTGCAGATGTTTTCAACTTATCATTTGGATATTGAATTTTGATGATTTGATTGTATGCTCTATAGCCCTCAAAATAAAGCACAATATTTAACTTGGTGTTTTTTACAGTTGATGATATTTTTATTTGTTAGAAAATTGAAGTGAAACGATATTTTTAAGTTAGCGATCGCGAAGATGACGTGATTGGTCGATCTTTTAAACGTAATAAATTGTTTGGTAATTGATATTTCACGATTAGACTCGGTAGGTGGCGCCCCTGAACACCTCTTTAACGGTAGGACCGATTTTGATGACATTTTTTGTGTTTTTTCAAGTAGATTCGAGAATGGTTTAGATTAACAATTGGACCCGGTTGATGGCGCTGCAATCGGTTTCTAGATTTTTATTTTTTAAGGGCAAGACAACGTCTTCCGGGTAGAGCTAGTAATGTTATAAAATTCTAAACATACCGTGTCTGTACATTGAAGCTATTTAAAAAAAAAACAAGTGGAATAGACTATGTAAACGATTGATGCAATTTTTTTTAGATTTCATGTCTGTTTGTTCAGGATTCACGTAAAACTTACTGGTCTGATTTAGATGCGAGTTTTTCACTGGTCGACAGCAAATTCCAGGACTCAAAATCTGAGCTAGGTTTCATGAAAATTCAGCGGGAACTTTTCTGGGAATGGAAATAGCGGGAAATTTTCAATCGATGGCAAATTGAGAGAGCAGCAGCGCATTCGCAACATCTTTGGTGTTGCAAATGTCCATAGGCGATGGTAACCGCTTTCCATCAGGTGGGCCGTCTGCGCGTCTGCTAAACTCGTGCAATAAAAAAACTCGACCCCAAGGATCCCAATACCTAACATTAAACGTGCGTTAGTCTCAAATAACCTTAACACGCGACAATGGATAATATCACAATGGGCCGGCAGATGGGCGAACAATGCCTGTTTGGACATCGGAACTATGTGCGCAAACGCACCTGGCCATGGGAAGTTATGTCATTCAATAGTGGACATATGCATTTATATCGTCGATAATCCTTATTAATATTGCTACGAGCTACAGGACTCGAATTAAAAAATGGCGTTGGAGCTACTATAGAATTTATTAGAACTGTACAAACACGTATAAAACAAATACAAGTAAAACTGGAAGCAACCAGTTCACACTGCACGATTCAATGCAATTCGATACGCATAAAGTCCGTCGTCTATATCGCTAATCAAGAGTATTACAAACGTCTTACTCTTCTCGTAGTCGTCGCTCGACTGCCCACCCCTCCATTCGGGCATCGTCTTATACTAACTACACAGTACAAAAAAAGATTGACCGCGCGCACTGAGTTTCCGAGAAATAGTAATTTGCACACCTGCAAACGGCCACAAAGTCGAAAACAATAACAATAAGGATTTGTTCGACGCCAATGATGGTTATAAAACAAGTAGAAAAATAATAGCATGTTTTTATTAATTACAAATTCAAAACACAAAAGAATTCCTTAATCCGGGAAGGACAATAAACTGCGCTTACAACAGGCAGTTGTGCGCTTATCTTTGACGGCATGTAACAATATTATAAATGCAAAAGTAACTCTGTCTGTTACGCACCTCAGTCATCTCTACGGAACCTCACGATGTGCACGGACTGACACACACTTAGCCAATTATCGTGGTAGAGCCATTTTGAAATCATTATCTTGATTGTGGACAGGTCGTCGGGTATTTGCCCGTCTGGATGGCTACCACCCCTGGTCAAGAGTATGCCGCCATAACAACTTTGAGATGTGTTCCGGCATCAGTGGCCAGGTTCCAGTTTCTCCTTGGCCACTGATGCTGAAACATAATTCAAGGTTATTATGGCGACGTGCTCTAGACCAAGGGTGATAGCCATCCAGTCGAGCAAATGCCCTTTTTGTTTTTTATGAGGCAGGGGGAATGTCTTTTCTTGGGACACCATCCTCGGGCCTGTGGAGAAGGCTTTACACGGAGGGATGTGTGGGACTCTTGATCGGCCGTATGCCCACCGTAACCTCCGAGCGGAGGAAAGGGCCGTTAAACTACCACTAAACCTAACCTGCCGCTTTCTGCGGATGGAGCCACAGGCTGCCATAGGTACTATATCTCCCCCGACGCCTCCTATTCACCACCGGCCTCCTTGTGGGCCCCACTGGCTCCAAGGAGGCTACGGCTGATGGATTACGCTCCAGAGAATGGCCTCGACCTAGCCCCGAAGCGTATCCACCGGACCGGTGACATTTTCCAAACGGAACCTCTGGGGTCCCTGGCAGCGCACTCGACTAGCGTATGTAGTGGTGGCACTCGGGTGTGGGCTTTCGCCCCGCTATACGGCACAGATACTTACAGTCGAGCAAATGCCCCACCACCTGGCTGTGGGTCGTTTTGTCGCCTCATAAAACAGGCCCCCCAACGCAGGAAATTGCACTCTTTCTCCGTTCCTGCACGGGTTAAATTTGATTTCACTCTCCTGTTGATTCCAAAAGCGTACCCGTTGCAAGCCACTCTATCCTTATACATATTTAAAAGCGAAAATGAATTTTTAACTTTTCAATATTCATTTCTGGTAATATCAGTTTTTTTCTACTATTAATCCGCCGCGACAATATCGAGAGGATATTGTGGATTTAATAGAATACGGGTTCTTGACTCTGTCGCAATGGAATTGTACTTTCAATATCTTCGCACCTACCTAGAATAAAAAAATGAAAAAAATTTTCCATGTCATCAGCCGGCATCCATACCACTAAATTTTATTTCAATATAATATACTTTCACATTAACCATAATTAAAATGGCGGTTCCAAAAACCCAAGAATAATTTTCATAAAATTATTTCCTCATAAAAAGTTTTTAATTAACCATGGTTGCATATATACAATGTATTCATTTTTTTTACGAAAGCGTTATTTTAAGGTCTCGTACACACAGTCCCTGAAATCATGGTAGCTTAGTGGTTAGCGCACGCGTCCTAAATTCAAAGGGCGCGGGGTCAAATCCTGACTGGAATGGGTTTCACATCCCGTAGAATGTCACTTAACAATAATTCGGACCAGGAGATACCGAAAATGCAATTTTTACATTTTTTGTCTCTCTGTCTGGATGTTCCGGCTAATCTTTGAAACAGCTGGATCGATTTTGACGGGATTTTCACTGGCAGATAGCTGATGTTATAAGGAGTAACTTGGGCTACTGTTCTTGTTTTTATTTAGGGTCCCGCAAAAGAATTCCACGCAGACGAAGTCACGGGTGCATCAAGTCATTTCCTGCGTTCAGGCGGGCTGTCGTAAGAGGAGACAAAACAACCCACAGCCAGGTGGTAGGGCATTTGCCTGACTGGATGGCTGCCACCCTCTGGCTGGTCTAGAGTATACCGTCATAACAACCTTGAGTTGTGTTCCGGCATTAGTGACCAGGTTCCAGTCTCCCTTAAAAGAGCAGCAGCGCATTTCTAGCACCTTTGGTATTGCAAATGTCCATAGGCGATCGTAACCGCTTTCCATCAATTGGGCTGTCTGCCTGTCTGCTGAACTACTGCAATAAAAAAAAAAAAAAAAACACAAATAAGATGTAGAAATGTTCGATAAAGTAAACAGTTGGACAGAACGAAAAGGAAACAATTTTGCCTAATCGGAATTGTTAACCCTAATACAATATTTGCGTGTTGTTCGACTTGTCCGTCTATATTGTGTATATATTTTTCTCAAAAATTACTATGCAGAAAGGTGTACATGTCCCTATACAAAACTACAATTTTATTTTCTTTTGTTAAAAAAGTACCATTAGTTTGAATATTAACCGATTTGTTAAGGTTTCAAATAATTTAACTTCGTGTGTGGTGCAAATGATGGGAGAGTGCAGCGACCAAATAATAACCTTAGTTACGGTGACCACTTTCCACGAGGTTGACGTCAGCCTGTTGCTGTGGTATAGCAATAAAAAAAATAGTTCTGTTCGATTGAACGTTTGACTATTTTGAAAAATGCGCTTGTAAATAGTTAGATTCGACTCACCGATAGGTCGTTGTTGATTTTGATTTGAAGAGAGTGAAATGCAGTATCGTATGGACGGTGGCGCCACTCGTAGGCGTGTTGAAATGTCGATTTGATTGACACTCGCGAATTTACAGTGACGTTTAGACGAGCATTTTCGAATCGCGGGAATTTAAATACAAGCGTTTAATAGCAAACCCTAAAGTTCCATAGTCAAGTGACGAAAACAGTCACGTTTGCCATTTTGTCGAAACCCTTCGGATCGTCACACACTTACCCAGTTTATCTATCTATACAGATAAATAAAATTTAAGTGCTGTGTGTAATATCAAAATAACAACTGTTTACTAACTGCACTTGAAAGTATATACGGTACTTATATCAAAAAAAAAAAAATTTTTGCCTGTCTAGATGTTCTGGCTAATCTCAGAAACGGCTGGACCGATTTTGATGGGACTTTCACTGGCAGATAGCTGATGTTATAAGGAGTAACTTAGGCTACTCTTACTAAAGTTCCTTGAAAAAAAAATCACGCGGCTGAAATCGCGAGCACAGCTAGTCTATAATACAAGGAATCTATATAGGAATCAAGTTTTTACAATGAATTTAAACAGATAAAAAAGAAAACGAATCAAATTACGTATAAATTATTGCTTTTAACAGTAAGATAATAAGATATTATTTTAATGCCTGTCCTTTAATAACTAAATAATTTTAGAATTCATTGCAACAGCCCCCCTAGAAAAGTGCTGTATTGGCGCTAAACGAGTACAATAGCAATTGTATGGGCATGACATATCGTTACGCTAAATATTATGTAATTCCTAAACATTTTCATTCTATTCGTTTAGTGTTAATGCCACTTGTCTACAGGGTCTGGTATCCAAATTCTTATCATACAAAATATAGTGACACAAAAGCCGTCCCACAGGGAACTCTTGTAACTTCAACTGGCTTTCTTATAACCCGTCTGGCGGACCACATAGAAGTTCGCTTCGATCGGGCAGTGTTACCCGGGTTGTGGCCAATGATGCGCGCTGGACAATCGTCCGTCGCCCGTCAACAGAGAGAACTGCCCTACCACAGAGTGCTAATGACCCCCCACAAGCTACGTTGCCAAAAATGTCACCATCAGATAATTTTTAATTCATTTTATTTTTTACCTGTGCTACGAAACAGGTATGAGTCATTATGAGAAATTATCATAGTAATATCACACGCATTTATATCCGTGCAGGAACGAAGAAAGAATGCAATTTCCTGCGTTGGGGCAACCTGCCGTAAGAGGCGTCAAAACAACCCACAGCCAGGTGGTAGGGCATTTGCCTGACTGGATGGCTGCCACCCCTGGTCTAGAGTATACCGTCATAACAACCTTGAGTTGTGTTCCGGCATTAGTGACCAGGTTCCAGTCTCCCTTAAAAGAGCAGCAGCGCATTTGTTGCATCTTTGGTGTTGCAAATGTCCATTAGGCGATGGTAAACGCTTTCCGTCAAGTGGGCCGTCTGCATGTCTGCTGAACTCATGCAATAAAAAAACACGCGAGCTCGGCGTGTTTTTGGTCCTTGGGTAGTTCGGGTTCAAAAATTGTTTTTAAATTAATATAACATTTTGATCATAGCGAAAAAACAATAAAATGTTTGTTAAAAAACTTATATACACACTGGTTGCGCCGAGGAACACCTACTTATAAATTCTCCCTCCCCATCCTCGCCATCAAGAAAAGAATAAACTTTTAAATGAATAATGCGCAATACAAGACGGTTCATCTAGTGTCAGTGCTGTCACCGCAATATATACTTATATATAACCTAATTTAATGCTCATAAACCATATCCTATTGAGTGTGCGAACCCCCGGGGGACGAGTGCAGTGTGGCGGCGGACTGGTGGCGAGGTAAGTCACTCTTCCCTTGCTTCTTCTTACACGTCCCTTTGCCTTCTCTCGGCCATCGCATCGCGCGCTCACATACGTATCCACTTATTACAAAAAAATATATATTTAAAAACCCATTTCGGCTATTCGCCTTTCGCTTATGGCTCGGGTGCTCGGCCCACGTGATCCCGGCCGGCGACAGTGTCGCAGCGCATCCAATCGTAAGGGCACTGCCCGCACTACGGCACTTTAGAATACATTTGCATAACATTCAGTTAAGACGATACCTTTTTACATATCTCGTGTACCAGTGCCTTGAAGGAGCGAGTAATGGACGGCGTGTTGAGATAGATACATAATTATCGTAAATTGAGCAAGCAAACGACATACATATAATTATGTCTGTGACGTGCGACAAACTAATGCCACTGAAATTAAAAGGACAAATATATAAATCTGTTATACGACCAGTCATGCTATATGGGTCGGAATGTTGGGCCACTAAAGCGATAAACCACAAACGTCTCCACTGCGCTGAGATGAGAATGTTGAGATGGATGTGTGGTGTCACAAGAATGGATAAGGTGAGAAATGAGTACATAAGGGATCTTTGAAAGTTGCACCCGTGAATGAAAAATTGAGAGGAAGAAGATTAAGTTGGTATGGGCATATAATGAGGACGGATGAAAGTCACGTGATAAAAGGAATGTTGAATTTCAAGATAGATGGGTACAAATATAAAGGATGATATGTGATGTGACAGAAGATGTAATAGGTTGGGGAAAAAGTCTTTTCGCATATAGTATGTATGAACTTGTAATAAGATCTCTTTGGCTATACCACTTGTATCTGGCTGGTTTTGGTATCATTAAAAAGTTTTAATTTTAAAGAAGACAATTCCAAATTCAAATTAGGAAAATGTGTGATTTTCATTTGTTTTTCTTATTGTTAAAATGAGTGAATCTAATGAAAAAATTCGATACATTTTAAAATTTTACTACAAAAAAGGTGAAAATGCAACACAAGCCGCGAAAAAATTGTGATGTTTATGGACCTTGCAGTATCTGGAGAGTAGCGCAAATTTGCGTTTTCAATCCATCAAAGATGCACGTCGCTCTGGTCGCCCTGTTACGGACAAAATTGATGCCATTTTTGAAAAAGTGGAGCAAGATCGGCATATTAGTAGTTACGATGTAGCTGAAGAACTGGGAATTGACCACAAAACGGTTTTGGCGCATTTGAAAAAGCTGGATACACAAAAAGCTCGATATTTGAGTGCCTCGTGAGCTCACTGAAAGAAACCCAATGAACCGTGTACTCATTTGTGATCTTTACTACGACGTAATGAAACCGAACCATTTTTGAAGAAGCTGATAACTGGTCATGAAAAGTGGATCACGTACGACAAGAACGTGCGAAAAAGATCGTGGTCAAGGGCCGGTCAGGCTTCACAGACTGTGGCGAAACCCGGGTTAACTCGCAACAAGGTGATGCTGTGTGTATGGTGGGATTGGAAGGGCATTATTCATTATGAGCTGTTACTGCCTGGCAGGTCCATCGATTCTGAAGTGTACTGTGAACAACTGATGAGATTAAAGCAAAAAGTCGAGAGAAAGCGGCCGGAATTAATCAACAGAAGGCCGAGCGGGGCCACCTTTGGTTTTCGGCGAAGGTGGAGGTTCTGGACCATGATAACGCTTGTGTCTCCGCTGCGGTAGACCTCACACATCTTTAGCCACTCACGCAAAAATTACGAGACTTGTGCCTGCAGGCAATGTTTGTCTGGGAGGTGTTAATGCATCCGCCGCTCACCAGTATAGTCCTGACCTTGCACCTTCAGATTTTCACCTGTTTCGGTCTCTGCAGAATTCCATCCTGAGGCAGCGTCAGGTTAACATCACGAGGAGGACTGCCAAAACCACTTGTCGCAGCGTACCTCCAGGACAGGTACATTTAGGGCGGCGAGTCCAAGAATCGCGCGATAGGTCGGCGACGCGTCGCGTGCGGCGTCCCACAGGGATCGGTCCTCGGGCCGGTTCTTTGGAACGTCGGTTATGACTGGATTCTTCGGGTTCCGGTCCTGCCCGGAATAGGGCTAATCTGCTTTGCGGATGACATCCTACTCACGGCACGCGCTGCGTCATTCGCGGAATCCGTGGACCTCGCCAACGCCGGGTTGGCGATCGCGATCGAATAGCAATGGGATCACGTCCCTACCTACAAAGATTTTGAATTTTTATACAAAATGGGAAGAAACTTTTTCCCCAACCTAATATGTCAGAGTAGAGGAGTGTGGAAGGAAAAGACATATTGTGCCGACCCCCTTGCACCTTCAGATTTTCACTTGTTTCGGTCTCTGCAGAATTGCTTAGGCAGTGTCAGGTTAACATCACGAGAGGACTGGCAAAACCACTTGTCGCAGTTTTTTGATCAGAAGCCTCAACATTTTTATAGCAATGGGATCACGTCCCTACCCACAAGATGGCAAAAAGTTATCCAACAAAATGGCACCCACATACTTTAGTCAAATGTAAATAAACTTTATAAAAAAACCTTTTGAATTTTTATACAAAATGCGAAGAAACTTTTTCCCAAATAATTGGGATATGGTGAAGGAAAAAAGAGAGAGTCTGGAATAGTCACGCGTCGAAAGTCAAATATATATACGACGCGTTCCTTTAGTAAGCCATTCCACATGGCGATCATGGTCGTTATTTTCGATCACAGAGCGCTCACAACGACCCATGTCAAGAGCTGGGTCGAAGTGTGTGTTGACCATAGAGCATTAATTCTCTCAATCGATTGACATTGAAAAAGGCGCGATTTTCAAATCAACCAATGACATTTGTGTAACGCCACAGTTCATCAATTGAACCGCTGACCACACCTCGGTGGTCAAAACGTGTTAAAACATTATGACATCCCAAGTGAAAAAAGAAAAATTCACAAATGCAAAAACAGCGCAAAACCGTTAAAATAACAAAATCCGTGTTTGGACATTTGCATAAATTTCGAACATAATCCGAAAGGGCAAACTCTGTCCTTACCCTCCTATTGACTATACGAAAATACATAATTTTAAATCTTATTGCTATAGGCTTAAAAACCAATTCTTCTTGTCCGTGTTAATACTTTACGCCCATAATATTAAGATTTAAAAAAGAAAAAGGACAACATCAAAGTGCTTACCAAATTGTAAATATGACACTTTAACACTATTGAAATAAGATTCAAAATCATTTTTAATAGAATCAAGGAAATAAAAATACTAAATTGAATATGAGTTTCATAAATTGTATCGTGTTGTAAATATAATGCAACCAAATTAAGAGGTTTCCTTAATGCTTATCAAGGTGATCATATAAATACATTTTTAAAATGGTCGCCTTGTTATTGCAATGCGCATATTGGCCTCAACCCACACGAATGTACTTAAAAGTCAGCTTTTTAAAAACCAAAATAAAGTCGTAAACCTGAGCATTCAATTATAAACGTACAATGATTGTTCACAACGTAGGTACGTATATATATAGCCTCTCCGCTTCAATAATGTGTTACCTTGAAAACTGAAATATTACAATTTTTCAAAATTTCAACAACTTATTGTATAGAAACAAATAACTTTTTCACTGTCAATGTACAATCTATATATACGAGTATAAAACAAAGTCGTGTTAGTTACACCATTTATAACACAAAAACGGCTGGACAAATTTGAATGATTTTTGTGTTTTTGGAATTGTCTTCGTCCGGAATAGGATAATAAATATTAAAATACGATATTCATTACTTTAAAAAATTATCATTAAGAAAACATCAGTCTAGCCATTCATTTTTATGTATTGTTGTACAGTTTGTACACTTGTCCTTGCTTGTTGTGGTGGATGCTGGCAGTAGTTGGTGGCGTGCTGGTGCTTTCTTGTAGTAGAATGAAGAAAATACACCTTGTTGCTTTCAGGGATTTATTCTCGTAGTACTTGGGCTTGGATGCTGATCCCTGGGTTCAACTTAGTGGTAGTTGAAGTCGTATGTTAAGACTAATAGCAGCTCGTAGCGACTTTATTGCAACTTGTTAGCAACTCAATCACAAAGTATTTGTGAGCATTATTTATACTAATGTTATAATATTAAAGTAGCCTAAAGAAGGCCGCAGCGTCAGCAAAACGCTGTACGTTGAACCGTGCAACTGTCTTATATCTTTCCCGGCCGATTTCGGAAATGGTGACTACATTTAAACTCATTCTCATTTTTCTGATGTGAAGTATTTTTGTGTATGTTCGAGTGGGTCCCAGGATGGTTTAGATTCACGATTGGAGTCGGTAGGTGGCGCCTCTGTACACCTCTTTAACGGTGGGACCAATTTTGATGACATTTTTTCAAGTAGATTCGAGAATGGTTTAGATTATCAATTGGTCCCGGTTGATGGCGCTGCGATCAGTTTCTAGATTTTTACTTTTAAAGGGCAAGACAACGTCTGCCGGGTACAGCTTGTGTATTATAAAATATTCCACGGTTTTTACAAAAATAAAATATGAAAGGGCGAGTTTTTAATTATCAATATAAAAAAAAATATTGAAGTAAAGAGGCGATTATTACTTTAGTATGTGGAGTCCGACACGCACTTGGCCGAATTTTAAAATGCAAATCTGCTCTGCATTCAGATCCACTCCACTAATGAGTAATTTCGAAAGATCATCAAGCACACTACCGGAGTAATGATAACAATCTCTGTCTACCCCCATTTGACAGTAATTAACAACAACGAAGCATAGACAAGACCCCGCATTAGCAGCTAACGATGACTCGGCTCCACACTAATTAACCATAGATAACCAGAGGCACATCACTATGTGTCAAACTTCATTAGTGATGGGACACGTCGTGAAAATATCCGAAAAAGTTACCTAAAGAAGGAGATCCAGGTTCGGTGTTATCCTACTGAAATATATGTATTCTTTAAGCAATATAGAATACGAAATTTGATATGCTGGTTTGGCGATGCATCCTTCTAGGCATTTTTCCCTCTGCCAATGATCTGGTAAATACTTTATAATTAGATTCTACACCTATTTGTAACTTGGTTTGTTAAAACTATTTTTATATGTAGAAATTTCTTAACTATCACTTGTTATTCTTTAGTTTCCTATTTCTGTATTCCTGTATATCAAATAGTGTGTGTGTACAATAATTAACATTATTAAATAACATTGTCGAAAATAGAAAGCTTTCTTTATTACTTACTAGTCTTCCAAAGTAAATAGTAAGCCTAAATCGTTTGTTTTTTAATTAATTAATTCTATTCTATTCCAGTTTTGGCGATTTGACTTCATCGCTACTCTGGCGCTGATTCGGTCCACGTCACAGTAATATAGAGAATGTCAGACCCGTAGTCCCTCGAGACTATAGGTAGGCGTGATATCACACCGATCGAGCCGACTATAGAAGCTGCAATCAAGATAACGACTCCAGCATGGCCCTACCACATACAAATTTTCTTCATTTTTAAATTAATTGTACCAACTCGACACCTCCAACAGATTTATTACATTATACAATAGTATAGTATAGTATAGTATACGCCACGCGAAAATACTCGCGTAATCTTTTGAGCCGTCTTCTGTAGACACTCTTGAAAATTTACGATAATCATGATTCTATTTTTATCTCCTTTGAAGTATGCCTACATACAATACACCTACTCTAAAAAGGGTGGGTGCAAGCGGAATGAAATCACAACGGAACGCATTTACTTTGACATTCTATTTTCATACAGCCTTGACATTTGATTAATTTCAAAATTAAATCTCACACTTTATAAAAAATCTAAGGCTTCGGCCTCACCGCAAGTGGCACGCTTGAAGACTAGCTAGGAGGCAAGCTGAATGCTCGAAGTACTTCGATACATAGTGGCCGCACTGATAGTTGCCATGCTGTCATATCTGGTGATCTAAAGTGTGTTTGTAGACGTATATATTGTTGTGGTAAAGATTGTCTCAAAGTTTTCTAGAAAATTACATGTTACAGAAAGTACCACCACTTAACCAAATTTATCGAACAGGTTGGTACATGATATTATTATGTTGAGGTAAACTGAGGCAGAATATGAATTGCATCCCAGTGATCCAAGCAAATAACCGACGCGTCCGTTCGCGTAGCTAACCGCTAGGCTACTGTTGAGGCGCCAGCGTCTTACGAAGCGAGCGGTGGGGCCGCGCGCACTACCCGCAATATGTTGGTTCACTAGAATGAATCATCTAAGCGATCAACTACCCTCTTGCCGCTAAGCGTTCCACTTGCGGTGAGGCCGAAGCCTAAGCAAGTTACGCTTGTATTGTGGGTAAATAATGGACAACTGTAATGATTACAGACATTCAGACCAGAGCAAATGAAGAAATTTGTGCTACTCTCACAGATACTGCATTAGGTCCATAAACATCACAATTTTTTTCGCGGCTTGTGTTGCATTTTTACCATTTTTGTAGTAAAATTTTTAAATGTATCGAATTTCTTCATTACATTCACTTGTTTTAAAGAAAAACAAATGAAAATCCACACATTTTCCTAATTTGAATTTGGAATTGTCTTCTTTAAAATTAAAACTTTTAATGATACCAAAACCAGACACATACAAATGGTATATATAGCCAAAGAGATCTTATTACAAGTTCATACATACTATATGCGAAAAGACTTTTATATATATATATATATATATATATATATATATATATATATATATATATATATATATATATATATATAATTCTGTACCTATGTTGACAGTGAATTTTGATGATATTTGTTTTGTGTGTTTGAATGGGTCCCCGGGTGGTTTAGATTCACAATTGGAACCGGTAGGTGGCGCTGAGATCAGGTTCTAGAATTCTCCTAATCACCTAGACCGCTATTGGTGATTTTGTTTTTACGTCATGAAACAAAGTCTTTTAGGAATTCAGAAAATCGCGGTACGAAGTTCGCCGGGTCAGCTAGTATATATATATTTTTTTTTTAAATTTATATTTAATAAAAAATATTTGAAGAATTAGCGACGTACTTACATTGCTGACATGTAACATAAAAGTAAAAACATATTTTGAGAACTTGTACGCCGCATTTTCAGCGAACAAGGTTTGCACTCAGCATATTGCTGTGCCGGAATTAAATCCGACACAACGCTGATGTTCAGTGCAAACCTTCCTTTTGGCGTAATACTAAAACGACCCGAATATTTCATGAATTTAATTTGTAAATAATAAGATTTGTAATTAGAACGTCTTGTAATTGCCTTTATTATTACTATGCAATTGCTTCGATGGTCTTCGGAACTTCGTTCCAACCAGGTGACCCTAAGCATCCTCCTCACCTCGACACCTCAATAGTTTTTTGTATCTCTTACATTACAATATTAATTTTACGCAGCGGATATCCTAATCCCATCACTATACAAGAGTGACTAGGCAAATTCCGACAGTGCGATATTAAACATAGGCACAAACACAGCGTGTTCATAATCGGAGTGACGGGTCGGCCTCACGCCGGCCGTCACTCGACCCATCATTTATTAACCGCCCCTTAATTTAATGCGCCATATGGAAATTGGATTGTCATTTAACTAGCATTACTATATTTTGGTACTAACGTGCCACGTTTAATAAATAAACGACAGACAAATAAAACAAAAGAAATTTTAACCAAGAAATAAAATATCAAAATACATTTCAAAGGTTTTATGCACAGCGTTTGATTTGATTTTTATTTTGACGTTTCGGCATCTTTTCACAAACCGTGATTATGGAAGACGCTCTAAATAACTTTAAGCTTTTTAGGCTAAACAATAACTTTAACATTACTCATTAACACTTGACATCTTTGTCTTCCGTGATCCCGGCTACTGGAGTAATGAAACGTCGAAATAACAATCTAACAAAATACCGCACTTGAAACCGATAAAACATAATAAAACTATGTTTTAATGGTTTTAAGCGTGGTAATCTATTTGATTTTTATTATTCCGACGTTTCGGCCACTTTTCAGTAGCCGCGATCTCGGAAGACAAAGACGTCAAATGTGAATAAGTATTGTTCAAGTTTTTAATTAGCCTACCACCAACTTGTTCACTTTAATTATTTAGTTTTAATTTTTGTTTATGGTTCTTGTTTACTCTATGGGAGCCTAATCTAATTTACATTTGCTCATTTGTCAAGAGGATGATCCGGATGGAGACCCTTGATAAGTGGAATCGGCGCTTTAGTGAGGAGCCAACAGCGTCCGTAAACAAGTTTTACTTCCCGGACACAGTATGCGCTTACAAAATTGTCAGAAGCATCACCGCGTCGAACCTGACAACCCAGATATTCACAACCCACGGAGGGTTCTCTGAATACTTGAACCGGTTCAAGTTGAAGGAGAACTCGTCGTGTGTCTGTGAACCTGGAATACCGGAGACCCCCTTACACGCAATCTTCGACTGCCCCCTCTTTGCGGTGAACCGGCATAACCTCGGATGTGCTCTGAAGATGGACATTGACAGGAAGAATATAACGGAGTTACTCGGCAAGAAGCAGCGCGAACATTTCGTAAACTACGCAATTAAAGTCGCAAAAATAGTCAATAAACGAAATGGAGCAACAGGTAACACTGGTAGTATATAATTGTATATACTTACACAGTATACATATAAAATGTAATTACCTAATAAAAGATAGAAATAAAAATGTAATAATAGATAAGAAATTAGTAGAAGTAAGATTGTAACTTAAAAATAAGAAAGAGAAAATAAAACAAAGATGTTCCCCCCTTATTATCCTTAGTATATAAGAAATAGATAAGACTTAGATAGAACAAGATAAGAAAAACAATAGTCCCTGTCTTGGCATATGACGCAGTAGGCTAATAAATAAAAAAAAAAATACATTTACTCAAAAAGCAGTATATTTATAGGTTCAGACTATTGGAATTAACAAAGTGCTACGCGAGCGAAGTGACAGCTGCAGGTAGTATAACACAAAAAATGCACAAAGTGATCGCATACGTCATACTGGTACATGAATCGGGGCCTCAGCTGTCCGTCTGTCCGTCACTCAAACCAAATTTATTGTTTACCAATTGGGTTATGAACTTTAGGCTAAGCGGGTTAATGAGCGGTTAGTGCGGTGCTGATCCGATTACACCTCACTAGTAATAGTGATGTGCAAGTTGTTTCCACTTCTTTTTAAATATGCACGATTTATGAATAGAAGATTATATCGGACGAGTGTTATCGTGGTCATATACCATGCTGCCTATCGTCCAATCGGCATGACGTAGACCTGACCGTGTTTGGGCGCGGATTGGCATGACAGTAAATACAGTGTAAACTCCATGTAACGTCACTCGATTTAACGACAAACTCCCTTAAGCGTCGAAATCACTTGGCTTTGGTTTGTTTAGCTTGTCTTTCATACAATGATACACTCTATATAGCATTACACCCACTCTCAATAACGACAACAATTAAGTAATAAAAAGTACCTTTTAAGTTGCTAAAATTAGTAAAAGATGCGCCGGTGTGTACGTTCTTTTATCTCTTTATTATCTAAGCTCGTAATAAATTCGACTGTCGGCATCAAGCGTACCGAAATTTCTAAAAAATTCCGAAATACCGAAATTTCTAAGTACTTCCTTTATCACCAAGATACCTCAATATCGCAAGATATGAACAAAATAAGTAAAAAAGTACAACAAAATTACTGGTGCAGCAAAAAATGACAGACAAAAATAACAGACTTCTCCTCATTTTACGACAACTCTCTATAACGCCATAAAATCCACGGTCTCTTCAGTGTCGTTATATAGAGTTTACACTGTACTTGACAAAACAATCGAAATTCAATTCTTTTGGCTTGAACATGCCGATTGCACCGTGCATGGCCGCCGCGATCGTCAGTTCAGTTGAGTGAAGGTTTTCTTGGGTCTTGATTTTTTTGCCACGAGTAAAATGCCCAAGACGGGTAAAACATCATCGTCCGACACTGGTGACGCCATGACTTCAAATGCCGATTGGACAGTTTAAATTGATCGTGTGTGGTATATACGAAGGGACTGTAGATTGGATCAAGCCTGCAGCGTCATGTCGATTGGACGATAGGCAGCTGGTGTATGGCCATCTTAAGTCAATGTAACAAAACCAACCAATTTTGCCTTCGTTTAACGTTTAACATTCCTTCATATAAATTGATCCTTACAATGTACATTATAATTTAGTGTAATAATAAGTACAGTACTTGGCGTAATAAGTTGTGGTAGCGTAGTGGCTATCAGACGCGTCCCAAACTCAAAAGGGCGTGAGTTGGAATACTGGACGGAACGCATGCACGTTTTTAGGTTCATACACGCTTATTGTTTATTTTGTTATTGTGTGTGACATTGATTTAGTGATTTTTATGTTGTAGTGTACCTTAAGAATAACTTGTAATATTATTTTTTTCTATTTTTAATACTAAACTTATACTAATGTAGAGTGTATCTGTTACATGCTGGTGTTGTGAGGAAGTGCATGTGCAGTGTGTGCATTATGTCTATACCTATAAATATCTTAACTAGTACCATTTGTGTTGCTTTTTCTTTCTGTGTCTGGGTTATTAATTTTTAGGCTCTTTGTGTGTCTTGGTTTGTTTGTGAAGTGTGCGTGTAATGCAATGCGGTGGTAGTGCGCGTTGGTGTATGTATGTGAGTTTTGTTGTTAGTTGTGTGTTTGTGACTTTGTGTGGTGTTATAATTTATTGTTTAATTGTTATGACATGAAAACACAGCGTAAACTGTACTGCACATGAAAACCGATGTGTTAAACCTGCCAAGCCGCCTTGAGAGGCGCGAGCCCAGCAGTGGGCCGGTCATGGACTGTTATTATTGTATGCAGTATATTTTTAAAATCATACTCTTCGGTTCCTGATGAAAATCGGCCTCAAGACTCCTTTGAATATATTACTGAAAAGGCCCACTTAAAAAAATTCACTGAGATATTCACAAATGGATTGAGATGACGATTGTATTTGGTTTGGTTGGTTCTTTAGAGCCATCCGGCATCCGAAACTCAACGCCCCCAACGGATGGACGCCGCACTGTCGCCCAGTAAATTCTGCGTGAGCAACGAGTGGACACCGCTTGATCCACGAATGCCGAATAGTCTCTCAGTGATTGGTACTAGATCTATATGTGAATCACTCCAATCAGCAGGTTGTCACCGAGTGGTTCACTTACCATCAGTTTTTTTAAATTTATTTATCATAACACCAAAAAAATAATAATAGATTTACACATAGAATAGGAAACCTCTAGGATTTACATTATTACTATGGTTGACATCGTCTGTTGTATTTTCAATCGAGTGCAGATTATGAACTATGACATAGGAGTTTACATTTTTCCTAAGTGTATTTTTCTTATTGCAGAGTTCAGGAGACGGCAGACGGCCCACTTGATGGAAAGCGTTTAGCATCGCCTATGGACATTTGTAACACTAAAGGTGCCACAAATGCGCAGCTGCTCTCTTAAGGGAAACTTTTTTTATTGCCTCCTTCCTCCATCTTGAGGTATGATAGAGGGTTGTCTTTTTATTTCTTTTCTTTCTTTATTCATCTCTTACTTCTAATACAAAGTTTTTATACTATTTTCTTTACACTTTTACATTTACTACCTATCTTAAGGAAGACTGGAACGTGGCCACTGATGCCGGAACACTCTAGACCATGGATGGTAGCCATTAAGACGAACACACCCCTACCACCTGACTGTGGGATGTTTTGTCGTCTCTTACGACAGGCCGCCCGGCCGCAGGAAACTCCTACACGGATAAAATGTCTGCAGGAACCTAAAAACGTATAACAGAAATTTACCACAACACTATACCGACTCTTCATCTGTGTACAGTCTATAAAATGTTTGTTGTGTGGTTTGTAAGTTCTACCTTAGTCTTGTAAGTTTGGAAACTCCAAACCTTGTCTGTAATTATATGTGAAGTATTAGCATTAAATGCGCTCTTAAGTAAAATCAAAGAACTAATGGAAGTATAGACATACAAAATCCTTTCCGTGTTGCTTCGATATAAGAAACTCATGTTTCCCTCCATTTTCATCGTCCACTACACTATTTGTACAATTTTATCATATTACAGAAGTTACGGAGCTACACTCCCACTGCGGAACTAGTAAGGGTCCAAATTGTGGAACGAAGTTCATTTGCTGGCTTAGAGTGAACTAGCAGAAATCGTCACGCAAGGAAAAAGCGGTATAGGCGACCTTTTCTATGCAAATTCGAACTTTAATGCAAACAATCTAAAATAATATTAATAAGAGTAACATACAATGTTCTGAAATTAAAAGGCCTTGTAACGGCCCTTATTCGGCCGCAGCGTTGCATATTCAAAGACAATCGTGTTTAAGGAGTAAACTCCAGTCGTGCGTCGGAGCTGACTCACTTTTTTGTCTTTTATTTTAAGTGACTTGAAAACTTTACGGTCCCACCAGCCCTTTCTCAAGTAAATATACATTACATACAGTTGCTATTTGGCTACAGAAAGCTAAAATATATTTTTAGGTAGTGATACGCTAAAGAAAGCCACTCCTGTGTCATCAAGCACACACTGAAGACGTCGATAAAATCTAATATTGACACAACCCCATCTCTATTCCAGCTCCGTAGCAACTCCGGCACGCGGCGTTCGTAGTACGTGACTACGGCGTAGACATTACCGTGACCGCGTGCTCGACTCTGCGTAGCCAGATTTCTTTACATTCTCTGAATTTGGTTCATCAAGTAAATTGTTGAGATTTTTACACTTTTCTATTGTATCTTAAACATTCTAGTAAGATCCGTTGGACTGTCTGTATGTCAGAGCAATTTTAAAAATATTAGTTCTATAATATTGAAATTGTGCAGAAGGGTATAGATGCTAAACAATTGTATAGATAAACCGCGCAACATTTGTTTGAAAAAAATATCAACAATGAAATATTCTTAATTAACGCCGTCAATTGTGGACCGATTATCAAAATATTCTCTTTATTCGAAAATGCATACCCCTGAGATGGTCTCATTGTCACCATGTCAAGATCTGATGAGTGAATTCCAGAGAAATCGAGAAAAACTCGAATATTGTTTGTTACACCTGAAGTGGCACCAAGTTAGGATCTGATGAATGGATTGCAGGGAAATGAACGTACCTCTTGAGTATTATAAGCACGTACAACGTGTTTCATGTATCTATTTCTAAATCTATTCAAGTATTTGCATAACTAAAAAGTAGGAAATAAAAAATTGTCGCCAGCCAATCACAGTCCACTGCTGGACGAAGGCCTCCCCAAGTCGGCGCCACTCATTCCTCTCCACAGACTTCGTCATCCAGCGCCTACGAAATAAAAAATATTTTTTCTACATCTTGAAGTCGGCTCCAAGTAGAATATAAAAAAAACAACAAATTTGCAAAATATATTAATTTTTGTTTTTTTTTGCTTTGTAGTTTGAAGTCGTTTTTAATTTTTGTTAATCAACAACATCTATTGGGTAGTTTTTGAAATAATATTAAGTTATTTTCGACTTATTGTGTTCACTAACTTTTTTTTAAAGGTACCTAAATCTCATGCCACGAAATCCTTGTGAAATACATAGATAAAAAATGTTGCACGTCACCGAATAAGCGTTGCAAAGTTGCTGCACGGACAAAACCGCAGACGGAAGGGGAAGCTTGAAAGGCCCCCGGGGACGCGGGAGACGCGTTACCTTTCAACCGCTCGCGACCCTCGTCAAGGGAACGGCGGTGTCACATCACACATATATATACAAACTGACAATTATCCTGTCTTCAGCAACTTATACGAAAAACTAAAAAGTATAAAGTAACTTAATAAAGATACTAAGAATTTATTTGGTTAATTAAGAGACAAAATAATATATAATTTTCTACATCTTGAAGTCGGTGCCAAGTAAACCATAAAAATCACAATATTTTGCAACGTTTTGTTGTTATAACAGTGTATATGGTAATTTTAATGGTTTGCTCGGCACCGACTTCAAGATGTAGAAATTTTTATATTATTTTGTCTCTTAGTAAACTAAATAAATTCTTAGTCAAAAATCTTTATTAAGTTACTTTATACTTTTTAGTTTATGAAGTCGGTTTTTTAAACGAAGTTTTTTTTATTTGTCACTTTTTAGTGTCTAGCTACGGGTAGGCCTACGAAGGGAGCCGCGCGCCTTAAAAAATATAGGTCCCAAGAAACGGGAACGGAAAATTTTCATAAAATGAAAACTTCTGGGCCACACTATGTTAAATTTTTAGGGGACCAAATGGCAACTATTCTGCATCAAACTAAAGAAGAATCACGTAAATCGGATCATCAAATTAAGAACCTCCTCCTTTTTGAAGTCGGTTAAAAATCAGCAAGATTCCGGCAGCTAGTTAGCTTATATTCCGGGTCAACACGTAGGATACATTTCATCCCGATAAATGACGTCGTTTCTAGGTGATCTGTGAAGATAAATAAAATTCAACTGTCTGTTTGTAATGTCGAAATAAAAATATTGTTACGAGTTACGGGACCCGTATTAAAATGCCGTTGGAATTACTATAGAATTTATTAGAAACACGTATAACACAGATACAAATATAACTGGACACAACCATTACAAACGTAATACACGATTCAATAACACGCGCAAAGTCCGTCACTATATAGCTTATCGAATGTACGCACGTCTTGTCTCGCTGGTGACCATTTCTAGACTGCCGATCTCTCCATTGGGCATTGCTATATAATGCACCGATACAATATGGCTGCACGCCCGCGTAGATCGAATTTCTTAGAAATCGTAATCTGCACACCTGCGTAATTATGCCTGCGAACGGCCATAAATGAGTACAATACACAATAGGCTGTTTTATGGCAGGCAGGTGTGCATCCACTTTTGTCGACGTGTAAGAATATGAAACAAATCTGGAGGCTTAAATCAGACCATAAAGACTCCGAAAATGCAATTTTTAGAATTTTCGTTTGTCTGTCTGTCTGTCCAGATGTTCCGGCTAATCTCTGAAACGGCTGGACCGATTTCTTTGGGACTTTTACTGGCACATAGCTGATGTTATAAGGGCGGACGAAGTCGCGGTCATAGCCACTAGATGATTATAATCAAAAAGGTAACATGAAGTCGCGTTTATTTTTTGTTGCCGTTGCAAGTTACTAGCAAACACTGCGTCAACATAGCAAAGCGAACGAAGTTTTTCTGGCACATACTAGTAAATAATAGAACATTTCTTCAAGTATTTAAATGTATTTTTTAAGACCTTTATTGTTTAACTATAAATTTGAACTAAGAAAATTAATATAAACAAATACATAGATAGACAGATATATAGATAGATAGACACATGAATATTTATAACTAAGAAGTAATGAATTCTTTTTTTCCCATTATAAACAAATTGTAATATTCTAAACTATCTTTAAAATTAAACTACATTATAAAAAAGAAGTTATAGTTATGTTTTATTACAATAATATAATAACAGCCCATAAACGTCCCACTGCTGGGCTCGGGCCTCCCACTATAGGGAACGGACAGTGTACCCGCCACGCTTGTCCAAGGCGGCTTGGCAGCTTTGACACATCGGTTATCTCAATGTGCAGGTTGCATCACGATGTTTTCCTTCACCGTTGTTAGCGGCGCGTGCTAATTGTAACAATATGCACATTAGGTCAGAAAACTGCCCAAGTTGTGCTTTCGTTCCGGTCAGGGTTCGAACCCGCGCTCTTTGAGTTTGCGACGCGGGCGCTAGCCATTACGCTACCATGACTTCACTAGGTTTTATTACAAGTATCAAACTTATTCGCACCACTTGTACCTCTATACCATCCTTTCCCAAATTGGGCGATAACGCCCCCTTGTGGGCGCTGCAGGCCTAAAGGGGGGCGGTAAGAGACTTGAGACCTCAGCGCCGTTGTGTACTACTTACTGCGCTTATGTCTCAAGTTAACTTTTGCGGGCTATAGTAAAAGTCTCGTTTAGAATGAATGTTTAATCTCCGCTAATATAGCTCACAATAATCAATTAATTTAATTTGATGTTATAGTGGTTTTTAAGTAGGTGAAAAAATGGAGGCGCTGAAAATATAATTTATTCTCAAAGTGGCCAGTATACAAGATAAGTTTGGGAACCACTGCTCTATACGTATGTTATTATGTTGTATTTTTATTGCTTTCGGCATAAGCTAATGGACGAATCTCATATACATGTTTATATGTATTTGTGTATTCCAACGGCCTTATATGGCGTAAGAGCTTTCACAGCGCGTACATTATTTATTTTCACGCTGAGACCTTTCAAGGGTAAGTAGAAATGTACGTGTTAGGTGTTCCAGAATAATATTTGGAGTCTATGATAGAAGAGCGACTTGCGTTCAATCTTGGGTTGAAACTTGAGTTAAGAGTATTGATATTTCGTGTTGGAGTTTTTGGAGGAAATTATTATATTTTTTTTTAATTTATTGTCCAATATGCTTACATTCATATACATTAGAAACACATTTGACTGTGGCACAGAAACCTCATGGGTTTATTCGTGCCGCAGGGAGTCGTGTACACAATATCGTTATATCAAAAATAGGAGCAGAGGCCAGGAATTGTTATCATCATTCTGGTATATGGTTCTCTTTTAGTCCCAGGTCTCCACGTGTGAGCCTGATGGTCCGCTTTGGGAATCAATTCAAATTCAAAGTTTTTTATTCGAAATAAGTTCCACCGGAGAACACTTTTTGAAGGTCATATTATAGGTTAAAATTTAATTTTTCTTCCTATTCTATGTAAACCGCTTCGCAACGTGTTATTGCTGTTAAGGAGAAGAAGCGGCAAGAAACTCCCCAGCAACACGTCTAGCTAAACATTGTTTTTCTTTAAGTTTCTTATTCTATTTATATCTCAAGTTCTCTTTTTTTTAATAAGTTTTATACAGAATTACTTTTTGAAGAATTAATGGAGTTGTAGCAAACAGTGCATACTCAATAATACCAAGACACAATAAAAGGAAAGAAAATTATTATTAAAGTTACAATAATGACATACGTACTAAAATATTATGCTGCAATATATCTCCATAAATCCCTTACAATGGCAAGATAACATTATACAAAATATAGTATAAGATGTTAGAGTGAGCTGCTACGTAAATGAATTTTTGTCATTTAAGTATTCTTCAATAGTGTAGTATCCCTTTTTTAGCAAGATACCTTTTAATTTGGTTTTTAATTTAGTGAAAGGCAGATCTAACATTGCTGGTTCGAATTAGCCGCCCTGATTATTTGTACGTTTTTAAACGCATTGTATAATATTGTTGCAAGCCGATAATACTCCTTTGCAGGTGTCTTATTACTCCCTTAACTTTGAATGAGCTATTGTTCACGCTAATCTCTTTGTTCGCGCCGCCGTAAGACGTCATAAAACCTTCTTTCCTCTGTTGGTATTTCATCCGAATTCTTGGAAGCCATTAAGCTGACGATTTACCGATTTCAAGAACCAGTGGGCGGCATGTTGCTAGGAGGCCATGTCTAATTTACAACTGGATGAGGGTCAGAAAATGCGCCAGTCGTGTTCTGACTGCGAACGAGGCGTTACCTAGTGCACTTTCGGAGCAAGTATCTTATAACGACGAACTTTGCGCGATTTATGTGATAACGATTTTCTGCCCTGCGGCTTGGTTTTGTTGTATTCGGCTATACTTGCAAGAACTGTGAATTACGTGTTTGTACTTCTAATAAACTTTGATAATTCCAACGGCATTTTCGAATTTACATCCTAGAAATCCCCTACAAATTTGTAACAATATAGTCAAAATTGTTTACATATTTATTCATTTAAGAAGTTTGCCAAATCCCAGCAAACAACTGAAATACAAATTTTAGAGAATTGACCCATTTAATTATTTATTCCGAAGGTGTTGTTTTAAATAATTAATTCCGCTGCGTGAAGGAGGCAAGTAGACGATATGTATTCAGGGCCAGCCTCCGGCAGACGCACCTCCGGCCGATTGCTGGCGGGGAGGGGAGAGCCGGATGCAAATGAACGGTTGCCGAGCAATCAAGTTGCCTTACAAATATATCTATATATATATATATATATAACTTTAAAAGATCTTAAGCGGTGATCTGTTACAAACGACGTAAGCTGTCTGCGAGGACGTTACGTCGCAGAAGGAGGCCGCTGAAAGAATGAGCAGGCGGCGGAGAACGGGTGGCTGGGGCTGTGCCACACCCAGCACCGTAGACGTCCTGGTCCCAGGGACACCCCTCCTTGTCGGCTTGCATCGAGTCGTCACGGCTGCCATACCTATGATTACGGTCCCGTGGCACCTCATTACGATGTGGAGGGACGCTTGAAGGTTAAGTGGATCGTCTGGCTGTCGGTGCTTGCAACTACTGAACAACAGATTAACTACGCTTGCACATATCCTCTCGGTGACCTTCCCGGGGGCCCGAGGGTATACGCCGTCGATGAATGCTAATTATGAGACTGCACTGTTGCGAACGCTACGTCGACTTTAAAAACGTCAACAAGTCCTCTACTCTGTTTACAGAATTTACATTAACATGAGTAAAGGCGCATGCAAACTTTAGTAAACCAATAAAGTAAAGAATTCTCGAGTAGATTAACGCCTATCAAGCCATAGTCGAACCCTGGAAGCTATCAAATGCACTCTAATGGTGTTTCTTACACGCCCGAGGCGACGGACATACGTCGTACGTCGCGTTCGCTGTCATTCTCAAGGAAAATAAATGGGTGGTGGCCGCCATACATATAACTGAGGATTAGAAAATTTCTTTTTATTGCAGGAATTCAGCAGACAGCCAGACGGCCCACTTGATGGAAAGCTATTACCATCGCCTATAGACAATTGCAACACCAAAGGTGCTACAAATGCGCTGCTGCTCTCTTAAGGGAGACTGGATGGAACCTGGTCACTAATGCCGGAACACAACTCAAGGTTGTTATGGCGACAAACTTTAGACCAGGGCTGGTAGCCATACAGTCGAGCAAATGCCCTACCACCTGGCAATTTATTATTCAATATATATAGTCCTGTGGGGTGTCGTAAGTCAGATGTTGTAAGACGATTTTCCGTAATAACTTTATTACGTAAGTCATTGAGTCTACGAGGTATTAGCCAGTAAACTCGCGAAAATTGTGCCTACCTAACTATTAAGGCTTGTGGCAATGCCAACGACCTTGAGGACTTTTCGGGCGACAGCGGAGATTCCATAGACGCGGTCATTTTTGAGATGCAAAGTAAAGTAGTATTTAAATTTATTAAATGATAAAACCAAATTATTTATCTCTCTTTTATAAAGATGTTGATATTTTCTTATCATGTTTAGATAAAGATTGAAGGAGTAAAACTGTTACATGTCAATAATTTGGAGGTTATCTGGTGATTTTTTTTTACTTACAATAACCATAAATAATTACCAACACATCAGGTTGTCTCATATCGTGAATATTTATGCTAATTTTTTTTGATAATGTTACATGCCGTCAAATATAAGCGCACAGCTGCCTGTCGTAAGCGCAGTTCATTGTCTTCCAACGATTTAGGAATTCTTTTGTGTTTTGAATTTGTAATTAAGAAAAACAATCTATTGTTTTTCTACTTGTTTTATAACCATCATTAGCGTCGAACTAATCCTTATTGTTATTGTTTTCGACTTTGTGGCCGTTCGGAGGTGTGCAAATTACTATTTCTCGGAAACTCAGTGAGCGCGGCCAATTTCTTTGCACTGTGTAATGAGTATAAGACAATGCCCGAATGGAGGGGTGGGCAGTCAAGCAACGACTACGAGACGAGTAAGACGTTTGTAGTACTCTCGATTAGCGATATAGACGACGGACTTTACGCGTGTCGAATTGCATTGAATCGTGCAGTGTGAACTGGCTGCATCCAGTCTTATTTGTATTTGTTTTATACGTGTTTGTACAGTTCTAATAAATTTTATAGTAGTTCCAACGGCATTTTTAAATCGAATCCTGTAGCTCGTAACAATATATTATTTATCAATAATTAAAACGAAGAGTTGTTTCGTTTGAAGCGCATTATAAGCCTTTTGCAGTAACAGAGGCCTTAAGGCTGGGCGTAAGCGGACCACCGACCACAGCTACTGGTGGCCAGCGGCCAGCAGTTAATACGCTTTCTCAAACATTCTGTAGGGACTCGCAGCACGCGTATGGCCGTTACCGCACCGCGCGTGTCTGTAGTTGGTAACCCGTCTTTTTTATTGCATGAGTTCAGCAGACAGACTTGGTATGGGCATATAAGTCACGTGACAAAAAGAATGTTAAACTACAAGATGGATGGGTACAAATGTAAAGGTAGACCAAAAAAAAGATGGATGGATTGTGTGAAGGAAGATGTATGTTAGAGTAGAGGAGTGTGGAAGGAGAAGACATATTGTGCCGACCCCAATTAATTGGGATATGGTGAAAGAAAAGAGAGAGAGAGAGTTCAGCAGACAGACAGCCTTAGTTATAAAGTGAAAGTTCTGGAAAAAATATTTGTTACTGCTACTTTTTGATAAAAATATGGGGTAATCTTGTTTGGATGCTTCTATCTGGTTCCGTAGCCAAGTAACAAAAATAATTGAAGTTGAAATTGTTGTCAAATTGAAGTCTGGCGGCCTCTGCGGTTGAACGTTTGCTAAGTTAGGTTGATAAACCTTTGCCGGCCCAAGTTACTGCAACGCAGAGGCTCCGGGTTCGATTATTGGTATGGTAAATTTCGGAAACTAATTTTCTCTGTTATTTACTATGGCCTGGGTATCTGGGATCGGCCCCAGAGTGGTCCGTTGTTGTAATTTAAAAATTAATTGTCTACTTACTACGTACTTCTACGGAACCTTTTGCAGCACTTGTCCATTTTTAAAAAATCAAGTATTAAATGATAGCTTATTAAATTACCCTACGCAATACACGCGGGTATTAAATAAAATGAAAAACACTTTGATGTCTCAAGTAGCCCGAGGGCGACCGGCGCCACAGACTAACCGAACGCCATAAACAATTTTCATACCACTCACAATCCCCAGTGTAAAACGTTAGCAAATAATTTACTCTATGCCCCCGTTTATAGAGCTCACAATTTTAATACTTGATCCGTAATGTGTTTTGATAAATTGATACTTCATACCCTAACATTAAGGTCTAGTATTGCATGTGATAAGTATACCTTTAACATAAATTTTAAAGTTTAATAAAGACTTGATAATTGTTTGGAAATTTTCTAAAATGAATTTGGACTCTATCTCGTTAGAGCTAAAGTTGACTTTCAGTCAATTTAACGATGTATTAAGAAACTTGTTTGTAAACATTGTACTGCGACGTATGAGAGTAAAGTAGCAATTATCCTCGATCCACTCCAACGATTCTCAAACTTTGCGAGAGGCAAAGTTTAATTCAGTTATGGCTAACGATAAACTTTATGATGGCTTTTAGAAACAAATAACTTTGTAGTAGACACTTTTAAGCCATTTTGACAAAAGCGGTCTCTTCATGTTTTCGTCATGTGAATGACAGTCTGGTTATGTCAGCCTGGCTATGTGTTAGTCCAGCTGTGTGTTAGTCCATCTGTGTGTCAGTCCAGCCGTGTGCTAGTCCATCTGTGTGACAGTTCATCTGTTTGTAAGTCCACCTGTGTGTCAGTCCATCTGTGTGTAAGTCCATCTGTATGTCAGTCTGGATGTGTGTCAGTCCGGCAGCTCTATGTCAATCTGGCTGCATATCGGTCTAACTATGTGTCAATCTGGCTGTATTTCAATCTGGCATGTCAGTCATTTTCCTTAAAACCTACTGGGTCTGCATAGATACAATTTGATAGAACCGTATAGTCTACATGGCGCTACACAATGGGAGTAAAACAACTAAAAATTAGATTTCAGTTGGAGGCTGCCATGTTTAAATGAAAGTTGAAAAAATGTTTGTCTCACTGAGAAATACAAAGCATGGAACCGGTTTCAAATTAACCGCTTTTTAAAGGTTATAATCGGTTTTATCCCAATATTGCGTTCGGAGCGTAAACGTTAAAAAGAGGTTTAGTCTAACCTTCATCTACCGGTATTCCGCTAGAATTACTTTCTCTGTATGAAAACAGTTTTTATATGTGTTTGTATGCTATTGAAAATTAGCTGTACCACATTGCTGCGATAAACGACAAAAACCGGTTTATTCAACAAAACCTATATAACGAAATTCTGTTGCTGAAAACAGTTTAATTGGAGTTGAGAGTAGAACAAAAGCGAAAAGAAACGTTTTTTTTTACTGATTTCAAGGGCCTGGAAAATACATTTTCAACCTTATACGTATATGATAATAGAGTTAATGGAAAATCATTTAGCACGTCGAACACAATAAAATCTTAAGCCGATATTAGACGGTTCATTTCAGTTATTCAATTTGGATGAATCATCCAAAGTGATTCATATAAATATAAAATTGAACTATTCAATGTCACTGAATTTCATCATGTCCTTTCAGTTCTACGCCTTTCAATAAAATTGTTTCAATGTAGTTGATCCGTCTAATAACAGCATTAAATGCATTGAATAGAAAATATATGTATTGTCAATTTTTAACGGGGGATACTGGGGGGTCTCCTTGCAAACTTTGGGAAACATTGATCTAGATTAAAGTTAAGGTAATTTTGAATAGCCATTGTAAATTTGGAGTTAGTTTATTTTTCTTTAATTATGATGGAGTCTAAGATACATTTACAATGCGATTTGCAAAAACGAATTGAGAAAAGTTTTCTGAATTTCAAAAGTCTTCTAAAGAAAGATTAACTAAAGATTATATGGAAAGTAGATTGGAATCGTTAGAAGCAATGTGGGCTCAATATTTGAGTAATCATTCAAATATTGTTAGTAGTAGTGATGTTAAATTATTACAAGCTACAAAATATGTAACTGATGATTTGTTTTATGTTACCGAGGAGTGTTATGTAGAGTATAAATGTGTATTGAAGTCTAAGTTATCTGCTTTTTTCAACAAATGTAACACAAACATCGCAACATGCTAATTGCTCTAACCATAATAATTTGAAATTACCTAAAATAACTATTCCACAGTTTTCTGGTGATTATAGTCAATGGTCTACATTTCGGGATTTGTTTGTATCTCTTGTGCATAAGTCAGAGATTGACAAAGCACAAAAGATGCAATATTTGAAAGGGCTTCTGTCAGGAGAGGCAGAGCAATTAGTAAGGCACATTAATATATCTTCCGATAACTATGATAGATGTTGGTCAATGCTTGAGGAGAGGTATAATAATAAGAGGTTTCTTACATATTCTGTTTTAAAAAGATTGTTTAATCAGAAAATAATTTCGTCAGAATCACCAACACTGTTAAAAGAAATGATAGATACAACTACAGAATGTCTTGGTTCTTTAGCTAATTTAGGAGTTGATGTATCTACTTGGGACGTTATAGTAATTTATATGCTTACATTAAAGATGGATTCTGAGTCCAGAAAACAATGGGAATTACAGATAGCTAGCAACTCTTCACAAGATTTACCAACTATGACGCAATTTAAGGAATTTATAACCAGTAGATATCGCGCGTTAGAATTCTTGGACTCAGGAGCCAAATTTAACAATCGATCTTATACTCATAAACCTAAGACATTTCATGTAGCAAATGTGGTGTGTAAATTTTGTAGCGATAATCATCGTTTAGCTAACTGTAAACAGTTTGCCAACGCAGAGGTACAGGCTCGTCGTGGTTTCGTTGAGAAAAACAGAATATGTTTTAATTGTTTGGGTGCTAAACATTCAGCCAAGTTTTGTTTGTCAAAGATATCGTGCAGGGTGTGTAATCGCAAACATCATTCGTTGCTTCATCCTAATGGTTCCGGGAATGCAGGTTCATCGTTAGGTGGTGCAGGTACAGGTTCATCAACGAGTGAAGTTGGCGCGATATCATTAGTTAAGAGTGGAGCAAGTACTTCCGCTCCTGTTGTGTGCTTTTCATCAGGCGGGATGGAAGCACGTAGTCAAGTGCTGCTCGCAACAGCACTCGTACGAGCTGAAAATAACAAGGGGATCAATATACTATCAGGGCTTTGCTTGATCAAGGTGCACAAGCATCATTTATTACGGAAGCAACAGCTCAGTACTTGGGTCTTAAGAAGTCCCCAGTAAAAGGATATATATCAGGTTTAGAAGGAAATCAGAGTGTTTCAGCTAAAGGTAGGACAACTTTAACCTTTAGCTCGATTTATGACGCAAAGGTAAAATTATCAGTAGATGTTTATATACTAAAGTCTATAACTACTCTTCTACCTAGCAAGAGAATAGTAACTTCTGAGTGGGTATGTGACTTACCGTTAGCTGATCCACAGTATAACACACCTAACAAAATTGATATTTTGTTAGGTGCCGAAGTATATAGTAAAGTTATTCAAGACGGTGTTAGAAAAGGACCTGAAAACAACTTGGTGGCTCAAAATACTTCGTTGGGCTGGATATTATCAGGTAGAGTTACAGCTTTACATCAACCAACAGCGAATGTAGTAGTTATGCATTCCTGTGTCGAGGTTAACGATATGTTAAAAAGTTTTGGGAACTGGAAGCTGAACCTCAGTTAAATAAAGGTGGTATACTCACCGATGAAGAGAAGCGATGTGAGGAGTTCTTCAGTTATACGACTACCAGGGATACGACTGGTCGATATGTGGTTAGGTTGCCATTCAAGAACGAAGAACTGGATCTGAAAATAAAGAATAGTAAGAAAATAGCGGGAAATAGATTAAAATTTGTAATAAATAAATTAGAAAAGAATTCGGATATAAAAGCAAAATATTCACAAGTTATGGAAGAATATTTATCACTGGGACATTTAGAAAAGGTACCGGAAGAGGAAGTAAATAATTCAAAAGCAGTATACTTACCTCACTTTGCAGTAGTAAGGTTTGACAAAGATACAACTCAGGTCAGAATAGTCTTCGATGCTTCCTGCAAAGGTGAAGATGGAATTTCGCTTAATGATCTTCTGATGGTCGGTCCAAGATTGCAGCCAGAGTTGCGACATCTCTTAACAAAATGGAGATGTTCATGTTTCGCTTATAACAGCCAAAACGAAAGTAGCGCCAATTAAACAAATTTCTATTCCGCGACTGGAGCTTTGTGGAGCGGTTCTCGTTACGAAACTTTTAATTGAAGTGCAGAAACGCTTAATATCTCAAAAAGATGCATCCAGGCATGGACCGATTCTACGGTGGTGCTTGCATGGTTGAACAGCCATCCAAGTCGTTGGCAGACGTTCATAGCAAATCGAGTGTCTGAAATTTTGACGACATTAGAAGCCCATCAGTGGTCTCATGTGCAATCGAAATCGAATCCTGCTGATTGCGCATCGAGAGGTCTTAAACCCTCAGAATTATTGGGTAGTAAATTATGGTTTGAAGGTCCCGAGTTTTTGCATGAAAGGGACATCAAGTACAGTAAAGTAAAAGATTTAGTGAAACGTCATATGCGTACCTGTGTAAAATGTATCAGATATTCGGCCAAAACTACAACGCCATTGATGGGACAGTTACCGTCGTCTAGGGTAACACCAACACGCCCATTTAGTAATAGTGGCGTGGATTTTGCGGGTCCAATTAATGTGCGAATTTCAAAGGGACGGGGTCAACATGCCTACAAAGGTTACATTTGCTTGTTTGTGTGCATGGCTACGAAAGCCATACATATTGAAGTAGTTAGCGATTTGACGACACAAGGGTTTTTAGCTGCCTTTAAAAGATTTGTGTCTCGTAGGGTTATTGCTCCAATTTATGGAGTGATAACGGAACAAATTTCGTAGGAGCGTCTCGGGAGCTAGATAAATTGTTCTACGCGGCAAAATCGGGGTTGCATAAAGAGTTAGCAGAAACTTTAGCATCAAACGGAACTACGTGGCATTTTATCCCGCCACATTCACCAAATTTCGGAGGGTTATGGGAGGCCGGTGTGAAGTCGGTCAAGTTTCATTTGCGTCGAGTAATTGGTGATACAACCCTGACGTACGAGGAGCTGGCAACAGTTCTGACTCAAATTGAAGCGTGCCTAAATTCTAGACCACTTTCACGTATTGAGAGTGATTCAGATGGGTTTGAGGTTCTCACTCCCGGTCACTTCCTCGTTGGGGAGCCTTTACTTGCAGTTCCGGAGCACAACAATTTGTGATGGTTTTTGGGACGGATTATTACCAAGCACTTCTGTTATTACGTCCCATGTGGTCTATGATCTTTCTTTATGTGTGATAAAGAACAAATTTGTCAATTTGTTCTTAGGGTGCGGAATGTTTGTAGATAATGTTGTTTCACTGGGTTTTTTGATCCCCTACTGATTTTGAAAGTTTTTAACATAACAATATTATTTCTTTATCAGGTTTCGTTCGTATTACGCACTGGCCCCTGAAGTAATGTTAATGAAACTTATTGCTTTGATGTAATTACTGCCTCTGTTCTCCGTTATTTACTATGGTCTGGGTGTCTGGGATCGGCCCCAGAGTAGTCCGTGGTATATTACCCACAACACAAGCGTAACTTGCTTAATTGGGGATATACAATATGTGTGTTTGTCTGTCGAATTATTATTATTATTTTTAGAAAGGCTATTGTTAGATACCTATACATACTATTTTTTTAAGTATAAAACCTGCTTAAGGGATATGTCTCAGACTTATTATTTTATTATTATAGGTATAATATTATAAGAGCTAGGCATATTGCTGAAGAGTTTCATACGCCAGTTCTTCTCTTCAAGCGACATATTGCGAAGCGGTGATAAATTAGATTAGGCTACCATTGAGTAAATAATAACCGTAAACAAAAAATAAATAATTAAACAAGTTGGAGGTAGACTAATACTTTGACACTTGACATCTTTCTCTGAAAAATGTTTAACGTCTAAATAAAAATCAAATCAAACAACGAGCTTAAAACCGTTAAAACATAGCTTTACTATATATGCTAGTTGCGACAAACTGTTTGTACAAACACAGAATGTACAAACAGTAAATTCGTTTAACATTTAAAGTTTGAAAATACAGAGAGAGCAAAGCATATGAATGCTTTGGCTGGATCCAGACTGACCCCAGATGCCACAGAATATGTGATTATCCAGTTCAGCGGCTTCGAAAAATGAACGGAGTTCTGTTTGAAACTATCATAAAATAAGAATTTTTCACTTATTGGGTACTATAAGCTTTATACTAGCGGACACGGCAGACCTTATCCTGCCATGACGAAATAAAAATTTGGAAACCGATTGCAGTACCACCTACGGGGTCCAATTGTTAGTTGTTAGTTGTCCAGCGGTTTAGAAGTGTTGTGATAACTATTTCTATTAAGTTTCTATGCGAATTTATTTGATATACTCATAATTAGTCTGCTATTCGGGGTAAAGTGAAAACCAACAAATCAAAGATTATAAAAATTGGTCCAGCCGTTCTTGAGTTATAAATGGTGTAACTAACCAGACCATGTTTTATATATATGTAACAAGAAAAACCGACAAACCACGGGCTAAAGGTAAATGTGATTTTTCTCAAGTTTTTGCAACTATTACACATAATTAATACTACGTTTCAACCGTTTTAAGCGCGGTGTTTATTTGATTTTTATGTGTATGTATGTATGTATGTGTAAATGTGGAGAATATCGCGAATATCCGAATAAAACTATACATTGTAAACGTGCTTATGAAAGTTATAGTTAGTAAAACTAGGAAGTTAAATTCAACTATAAATCTTACTATGATAATAGCACGAGGAGCAAGCAAACAATCAAACAAAACGTTGTGTAAGCAAAGCGTGTAATTAGAAGGGATATACGGCCGCAGCCGGCGGGCAACACTAGTTCTCGCTTTATTTATTATCCTGCTCTAAACTGTTTCTGTGCATACCTTGCTTTCTCTTACGAGATAAGTTTTTGAACAAAATTTTAGTTAAATCGTGTATTTAGATGGTTAATTAAAAACATTTTGAAAAAGCGCATTGAAAAATTCACTTGGGGCCCAATCCTGCTATTTCAATATCGTGATGTTGCCATATTGTCAATAATTCGTATTCCACTAAATCCACAATATCTTCTCGATAACATCGCGGCGGAAAAATAATATTTAATAAAATGGTATTACCATCAGCAGAAGTGGCGGTAGCCGAAAGTAATATTGAAAAGTGAGCAAAACTTTTCAAAGTTTGTTTCGTGAGTTCTCGTTTATAAAATAATGTTACGAGCTACAGGACTCGAATTAAAAATGCCGTTGGAACTACTATAGAATTTATTAGAACTGTACAAACACGTATAAAACAAATGCAAGTAAAACTGGATGCAACCAGTTCACACTGCACGATTCAATGCAATTCGACACGCGCAAAGTCCGTCGTCTATATCGCTAATCGAGAGTACTCGAAAACGTCTTACTCGTTTCGTAGTTGTCGCTTGACTGCCCACCCCTCCATTCGGGCATTGTCTTATACTCATTACACAGTACAAAGAAATTGGCCGCGCACATTGAGTTTCCGAGAAATAGCAATTTGCACACCTGCGAACGGCCACAAAGTCGAAAACAATAACAATAAAGATTAGTTCGACGCTAATGATTGTTATAAAACAAGTAGAAAAACAATAGCATGTTTTTCTTAATTACAAATTCAAAACACAAAATAATTCCTTAATCCGGGAAGGACAATAAACTGCGCGTACAACAGGCAGCTGTGCGCTTATCTTTGACGGCATGTAACAATACATGCTTAACTCTACAAAGCAATTCAATGAGTTTACACACACTATTTACGTCAAACTGCAGTTACTGTATATTGTTACATGCCGTCAAAGATAAACGCACAGCTGCCTATTGTAAGCGCAGTCCATTGTCTTCCCGGATTAGGAATTCTTTTGTCTTTTGAATTTGTAATTAAAAAAAACATGCTATTGTCTTTTTACTTGTTTTATAACCATCATTAGCGTCGAACTGATCTTTATTGTTATTGTTTACGACTTTGTTAGCCGTTCGCAGGTGTGCCTAAATTACTATGTCTCGGAAACTCAGTGCGCGCGGCCGTTTTTTTTTTGTTCTGTATAGTTGATATAAGACAATGCCCGAATAGAAGGGTGGGCAGTCAAACGACGACTAAGAGACGAGTAAGACGTTTGTAGTACTCTCGATTAGCGATATAGACGACGGACATTGCGCGTGTCGAATTGCATTGAATCGTGCAGTTTGAACTGGTTGCATCCAGTTTTATTTGTACTTGTTTTATACAGTTCTAATAAATTCTGCAGTAGTTCCAACGGCATTTTTTAATTCGAGTCCTGTAGCTCGTAACAGTATAATAAAACTTATCATTACAAATAAAACAAAAACATAAAAACAAAGGAACAGAAGTGAGGAATAGACATATAAAGATAAATAAACTAATGTCTATAAAGATAAAGTTTTATATTAATTTAATTAGGTAATTTGTTTATTGATTAAATAGTATAATTATGGCCAGGCACCATTACAATTGCCCGTATTGTACGTCCGAAAGGACCAACTGTCGTTCCAACAAAAAACTCCAACACCTTTGTAACTTTATGTTGGTGACAGTTTTTGCAATAAATGTTTATTCTATTCTATTCTAATAGTAGTTCGTTATGTCACATCATTTGACTTATAATAACTATAAATAGTTGTATCATACTGTTACAACTTAGCCAAAATTCCACGAAGTACGCCAAATGTGAATGCACACCTGCCGGCCATAAAGCACAGTTTATTATCTGCCCGCATTTGGATTTCTTTTGTTTACTTTGTGTTTAAAATTTGTAATTAGAAAAGCCGCCTATTGTGTATTGTAATCCTTTATGATGGTCGTTAGCCAGATGTCGTTCTTGGAAGATCCAGTCCACGCGGTCGATTGTTGTATCGTATAGTTAGTATAAAACAATGCCCGAACGGAGGGGTGAGGCAGTCTAGCGAGAACCACGATCAAAGCAAGACGTGTACATTCGATAAGCGATATAGTGACGGACTTTGCGCGTGTTATTTAATTGTTCGAGTCCTGTAGCTGGTAACAACACTTAAGGTCTTTCTGGTCATTTAGGATTTTTTTAGCTTAGTTCTAAATCCAAAAATAGACTGCAGATTCCTTATTGGTGGCGTGATATGATGATGAAAGTACTCTTGCGACGTGTTAGGTCTCTCTAGCGCCCCCTCCCCCCAGAGCCGCAATGCAAGACCTTATTAAGTAAATAATTTACTTTCAGTGGACTAAACCGTCGATTTGCTGGCCGGAGTAAAACAGTAAAGTTATGAAGTGACGATAAGGCGACGCACACAGATAATGGTAGTGCCACACGCGATCTGCAGCTTATAGGGTGCCACTTTCAGCGTGTAACTTTGAAAGAAAAGAAAGAGAAAGAAATTTATATAGAACTACAACACAAATGAGAATACATTACACTAGCATAAATAAATATAGTCAAGGTGGTCAAGTTCGTCAGTGGGGGAACTCCATCCACCTCCTCATTATTTCCGTGTTTGAATAGTTATGACGACAACAAATCAGTCACTCTTCGAATTGGACTTCGCCATCTGACTATAAATGTAAAATGCAGTAAATAGAAAAAACGAAGCAAACGTAGCTCTAAATTGGTCCTCGCTCAGAATGTTGCAGGTTAGGTTAACCAGCGGTGATCTTCCGCTAGGGCCATTAAAGTGACATACACAGACAAAGAAGGAAATAAAATACAAAGTGAACAGAAAGAATTAAAATAGAAAAAAAATGTATATCACAACAATTATAAAAAGATTAAATACATATTATTTATATAATTTGAAATAGTTATATCAACTTATTACAATTACTTTTTTTAAATTAATGTTAAGGTACGAAGAGATGAGCGAGCAAAGATAGAGCTGGAAGCGCTTGAGATTGGGACATCACCAGAGGTTATCAGCAGTATGAGGGCAACGCATATTGAAGTACTTTAGCCACATAGCTTCTGTGGTTGAGCGGGCTAAGCCTTTACCGGCCTACCTCACTGCAACGCAGAGGCTCCGGGTTCGATTCCTGGTATGGTAAATTTCGGAAACGTATTTTCTCCGTTATTTACTACGGTCTGGGTGTCTGGGATCGGCCCCAGAGTAGTCCGTTGTATATTACCTATAACACAAGCGTAACTTGCTTAGCTTGGGGATATATAATGTGTGTGTTTGTCTGCCGATTATTATTATATTATATATTATTATTATTTCACATATATATTTATTTATATTCTTTTTTATGTTTTTTTAATACATATATATAAAAATAAACACATATTAAAAAAATATAAAAAGATGACGTCCGTCGGCAGCGGGGCCTAGGGTCCAAGCTACCGGTGGTTAAGGCTCCAGAGACAAGAACTTCCTCACAATGCGTGCCGTGCTCAGGAGAACCACCTTCTGCATCTGACCCTTCACCCATTTACCGAGCGAGAGCCTCTCTAGGTGTCAGTCGAGGCTCTTCGCTACTAAACCGTTAACGGACACCACTATCAGTACGATGATCGTTAACTCCATATGCCACATGTCCGTAATCTCGTGCGCGAGGTCTAGGTATTTCGTTAATTTATCAGTTTCAGCATTAACGAGATTACAGTCATGTGGAATACTTATATCAACGAGCAACGTACGTCTCGCAGATCGATTTATTATCACAATGTCAGGCTTATTGGCAACAATAGTCCTATCTGTAATAATAGATCGATCCCAGTAGATCGTGATATGACCATTTTCGAGAACTGACTCAGGGATATATTTATAATAAGGTACCTCAGTCGCTATCAGATTATTATTATTATTATTATTATTATAGCCTGGAAGAACCCAGACGATATGGAGAGACTTGTGGTTGTTACATCACGTACGTAGAATTGTTTTATTGATGCATTTTTAGCAAGTTTAAAACTGCATAGTCTACGCACGTGACAAAATATGCTGCTGCTGATTATTCACCGCCATCAAAGTCCCGATCCTTATTAGCGAGAGCAAGACAGAAGAAGATTAATAAAATCGACAGATAATTGTCGATTGTGTAATGGGTAATATGCAACGGACCACTCTCGAATTGATACCATACACCCATACTAAAAAAAAAGAATACAATTTCCTGCGTTGGGGCAGCCTGTCGTAAGAGGCGACCAAACAACCCACAGCCAGGTGGTAGGGCAATTGCTCGACTGGATGGCTACCACCCCTGGTCTACAGTATGCCGCCACAACAACTTTAAATTGTGTTCCGGCGTCAGTGGTCAGGTTCCAGTTTCTCCTTCAAGGCCGGCAGCACATCGGCAGCACCTCTGATAATGCTACTGGACATAGGCGACAGTAATCACTTTCCATCATAGTTGGGCCGTCAGCCTGCTTGCTGTGCTTCAGCAATATTCTTTTTTTTAAATACCATAGTAAATAAGGTAAAGTTTGTTTGAGAAATTTACTATGTAAAGAATTGTACTTGGGACCTCTTTTAGTAATACAAAACAGAACCATATGTATGGCAATACGTTTCAATCGCTAACACTGTCACCATACCTCATAACTTCTTTATCGACTGACATTGCAGAAGAAAATCTACCTTAATTCGTTTGAAACAGAATAATCTAATTTTAACCTTACGTCGACGAGTTTAAAGTATTATTTACAATGAACAGGTCAAAGCAATTTGAACTTAATGTATGCAGAGTCAATTAAACGTGGCCTAATAGAAATACAGATATTAAAGTTAGCTCAACATTTATATTCACTATCGTTTGCAGGAATATTAAAAAACTAAAACATTTTGGCTTTAAAAATAACATTTTTTAATGTTGCGCAGCCATTTTGGCCTAAACCAAACCCTTATGAAATAGTCAGTCAGGTTCGTCTGTCTTATATTTTACAATCATTGTTCTGGGAGTATATTGGGTTTATGTAGATAGCATTCCACAGAGGCCTATTATTTAGTTTAAATTTGTGGACCCATTCTTTTTAAAGAGCGGAAACCCGACTGAGAGCCATGCGCCGCGCTTACGGGGGACAGAGACAGAACCCCTCTAAGGGAAAATCGTCGCCAGGTCGGGATGGCACTAGTAGCTCTGACCAGAACCCAAGATCTTATTGCCACACCACGAGTAAGGATACCCACTAAAACCCCTCAGTATTCCGTCCTTCGCCTTTAATGCCAGGGCCATGGGGAAATGGCCTAGCCTCTCCGCTGGCCTTTTATCCCCCGGCTACATCATGCTCTCATTGCGTGGGGCGGTCTGTAATGCGCCCCACGGGAGGAGAGATGAGCGCGCGCAGAATACGTCGCTCTCCCATCTCGACGGCATACTGCGGATGGGGGGGCACGTTCCCCAAGAGAACACCTGCACCGCCCGCTCACGGTAGCCGAAGGTCCAGGCTGGTCCTCCAGCACCAAGGCGTCCTTTTTTGACGGAAGCGGAGCATAGATGTCCGCTCACGCTCCCGCTGAACTTTTGAAATAAAGTGAAAAAATACAAAATCAATGTTACAGAACTTCAAATATCAACGAAAATGATTTCTTCCGAGATCCGTTTAGTAGCTTTTGATTGACTAAAGGCGATCTAAAGTTCCTGTGGGATACGCCGTTTATCCTTAAGACGTCATCATTACAGTTGCTGTTCTATCCGTGGTGTATCGACTGATAACGTGCTTATGTTCATCTGTCCTTTATATTAAAGAATATTTGAAAGTACCCTCGCATATACTACAGTTCCGTAGCCAAATGAGGTAAACAGTAGACATTTGTGGAACCATTCATTGTGCGTGGACAGCCTCCTACTTCCTGCTTGAAAGATTGACTAAATAGTGCAATTGGTTGAGACAGTTACCAGGCTTTAAGCAGGAAATACGGAAAGACTGGTTTTTAATTTTATATTTATATTTAATATGTTATTGCTTTAGGCACCATAAGGCGCGACGTCAACGCGTTGCCACCCCTAGGGTGGGATAGAGGGAACGGCATAGGAGGGAGAGGGAAGTGAGCCATCGGACTCACTCGTCGTATAAAATCTCTTGCCAAGCTGTAAGCAAGATTCCAGTATCAATGATTGATTATGTTTTGTATGAATCGAGTGCATATTTAATTTTTTGTTTCTTTTTTCTCTCTATGAATTAAATATCTTCCTAATATTGGATTAAACAACAATTGAAATTGTTGTAAAAAATGTAGACAACTTTTGTATAATGTACTCTTTTACCCCAAAAACGCCCTCCTATTAGAAGGGACGCTTTGAGTTCTTTCAAGCAAGCAGTACAGGGCTCTTATCTTTTCCTATTAAGGCTGTAAGGTTGTGGAATGCATTATCAATGAGAATCAGAAGTGCAAAGTCACTTATATATTTTAATAAACTCCTCAAAGATCACTATCTAAATTTGTAAACAGTAATTTATGTAAGTGTGTGTAATTCTATGTACATATATTTTTATATAAATATGTATGTGTATTTTTAATTACTATTAACATATGTATATATGATTGTATATATTTTAAACTATACGCATTGAATACCGACCCACTATTGGAAATGTGAAATTATCTCCAGAAGGTTGTCTGGAAGAAATCGCTGTCAGCGATAAGACCGCCGATTGTACTAGTTAATTGCAATAAAGAATATTCTATTCTATTCTAGACAACAAGATGTTTTGTGTAAAAATACTTTTAATTTTTTTTTTTTGTCACATATCCAATTTTCTAGGACTATTATTATACTTTGAAAAATACTGTCATTTGTAGTAGTAACTTCGTGCCTGTACAAAGTACACTCATGACCATCTGTACGTAAGCTTGGTACGAATATGTCATTTATAAATACATTTAGATGGATGTACGCTGTTACCTTTTCCACACCCGCTGAATGACGTATGGAGTGTTTAGAAATGTTATATCGACTGACATTCATCATTACTCGAAGGCGGACATATGGCGGGTGTGGTTCCAGTGTTACCGGGTAGCGTTTAATATTATTTTTAACCGACTTACTCACATTTATGACGCGGTAGAGCCTATGCTGGTATCATTATCGTCATTATTGTTTTTAAGGCAAGCTCGATCAGTGTGATGGCAAGGTCTTACAGAATATCGGCGTGAAACGGTTAGCCTTTGAACTAATCATGTTTCGTACGATGAGTAAGAGTTCCAATAGCCCTCTTCCTCCGCCCCCTATCTCAACTTCCCCATTCCGTCCCTCTATTCCACTCCATTAACCAATCCCCTCTATTTCATCCCTCCCATTCCACCCCTTATATGCCATTTTAACCCTCTAAGACGAAACCACCACAAATTTGTGGTCAAATACGAATAATTGAAACGAACGTTGAACTCATGCTTTCTCCTTCTAATTACATAGAATTTGTATTAGAATAAAAGAGACGATATAATTCTCTTGGGTTTGGCGCGGCAATTTTGATGGTAGCCGGCAGCTTGTACACAACAATAATATTAAATTTGGCACCTCAAAGGGGTTGAAGGTTGGCAACGTGTTAACCACACGCCTGGTATTGCAAACATCGATAGGCGACGGTGATCACTTTCCATGAGGTGGGTCATCTGCCAATTGGCAAGCTTTGGAACAAAACAAAACTTTAAAAAGTAGGAAGTTCTAGATTCGTCTGTGTGTATGTTTTGTATTCGCGCTGTTACTTCTTTTGGCATTCGGATCAGTATAGGTGGTCACATTTTAATCTATTTCGTATTGGACCCTGAAGCTTCGAAGATACCTAACGGAATTCTTCGACAGACATTTGCGTTGATTGAGTCATATTATGTCAAAACTATGAGTACTTTTCAATAGTATTGTTGCGGACAGAGAGCACCCCCTGACCCACCCACCGGAGCACAGCTTCTCTCCATGCCCCACATACCGCCGACACCCATAGCTCGCACAGTTAGCAGCTAGGTGTCTGACGGAACGGGAGATAAAAAAAGCGGCCTTGAAGGCTGAAAATTGTTTCACATTACTCACATATATATGGCACCAATACGCACTCCTTTACTCTCTGCCATTCATCATTCTCCCTGTAACACGTTTATGTTAGTTTTAATTTACTTGTAAATAACGCCAATAATAAGCCATACAGTCCATATCGAGTTTTAGTAACTGCCACCAGTAAGTATATTTCTATATCTTTCCATAATTATTTTAATTTTCAATTATAATTCTTTTCATTTTTAAGTTTTATTTTTTAATTATCTTGTCATTAAAATTCAGTTTCAAGTAGCCGTAGTTTTTTTTTCTCTTTCCTACTATATAGCAAAGTAGGTTTGTTCATCATTAAATTTTTAAAAGAAATATGTTTTTAAAAACACAACCTATCTACAAAAATGACTTCCCCACCCTATCCCATTTTTTCGATTCCAATTCCATATCCCATACCTCCTGTCTTATCTTCCTATCCCATTCTAAATGCTGACAGCGCGTTGGCTGCGCCCCTGGAGTTGCAAACGTTTATAGGCAACGATAACCACTTTCCATTAGTTCGGCCGTCTGCCTGTTAGTCAGTTTCACAATTTTTTTTTTTTTGAATAACTTTCTAACACAATTTCACATTTATTTATCGATTTATAAACTTATGAAGGTGACGCCAAGCAAAACGAGTTTAAATTTAGTTATTTTTGTGTTATCCTTGAATTCGGTTTTGTATTTTTTTTAACATGTTCATTTAAGTACGATAAGATGAGTTCAAACTATAACAGATTAAGTTTATAATAAACAGTCAAACTGATAACTCGATATCACGTATTGCTCCGAACCCAGTTTGGTTAACTTGCTTTGCATACAGATACGACCAGCGAAATAAAAAAATTGCAAGTTGGTGTTTGCCGCTGAGGGTACATGAAAGGTTTCCTCGTTCCGAGCACGTCATGCTCGCCAAGGAGGAGTCGGAGTGGGAGCGTGGACTTACCAACTGGCTGCGCCTCCACCAATGCAGCGCTCAATCGATTTTATTACTCTTGTTGTTGACTGACTTTTCTGTAATTTCTATATATTTATACCCGGCCAGTTTAAAAACAAGTTTACATTTAACTTTTACTAGTTATCTGCTGTACACGATACAACAAATAAATATCTAATCATTTAACATGATTGAAAGCAATAATAACTAGAAAGGAAAGAAGAAAGAAAGAAAGAAAATATTAAACTAAATACTTAAAAATAAACTAAATTATAAATAAATTAATATAAAGTATGTAACAAATCGCTGCCAGAAGGAAGCGTGTCCAGAAGGCTGGCTGCATTGCCACGCTGTATGGCAATGCTGATTCGTTGCGCGAAATACAAACCAGCCTTCTGATCACGAGTGGTATCAAAGAGTTTCTTTCAAATTTCTTTGAAGAAATCCTTTGCCGGTGGACCCCACGGACCTAAAGTTTTAACTCCAAACGGCACAAATATGTAACCCCTTTCTAGGGTTCCATATTTGCGCCGTTTGAGATCTTCAGTTGTTGAAGCTGCGTTGCCAGCCCCTGACTTAGTCACTGGAAGATGTGATGCCGCCAGAGTGTCAACGCACGTCGCGTCCCACACAAGCGGCCTTCCCATCCTCCAGGGAATAAGTCATAATCATCATATAATAAAAAAAAAATTTTTTTGTTACTTCAACGTTTTGTTAAATCGACGCCTTAAAATAAAATCTAATCTATTCAAAATTGGTTAGAAAGTGAACATAACGAACTCATCTAGCCTGACGCCTACCAACGAACATAAAGAAGCAATAAATATTCTAACGATACCCGACTAAAGCACACAAATCAAACTTTCAAAATTCGTAAATAAACTTTGATTTACGAGGCAACACCGCTCGCAGTGCAGCCGCGCGATATTTATAACCGCACTAACCGTCGCCATATGGGCCGCGTCCTGATAGCTAATTCGGCGACGGATATGTTTAGACATTATTCTACACTAGCGGCAGACACGACTTCGTCCGTTTTTGTCATGAAACATCGCAGCATTGACAGGACCGTCAACGACGTTTGACAGCCTCTGTGGTCGAGTGGCCTACGTGGCTTCTTTATTCTTATTATACCATGGCCTGAGTGTGCGGAATCGGCCTAGAATGGTCCATTGTATATTACCCTTAATACAAGCATGTGTATGTTTAATAACGTTTTAACCGAGTTCAAAAAAGGAGGTTCTCAATTTGTCGTATAATTTTATTTTATTATTGTTCAACAGTTACTTTTTGTGTCTGAGCCGATTTTAAATCATTCTCTATGCGTTGGATTCAGTATAGTTTTATGTAAATTTTATTGATATAGGATACGTATACGTACATATGCGTAACCTAAGAGTGAAATTTAAAAAATGAAAAGGGTGAAAATTTCATTTTTTCTCTTTTAAATTAGTTATATGGTATCCCATAACAATAAAATGTATATTAATCTATCCTGAAACTGTACTGAATTCAACGTAAAAAGAATAATCATACATTAAAAAAATATTTACACGACGAAATGAGAATTTCCGCCTTTTTTGAAGTAGGTTAAAAATAGACCAAGTGCATGTTTGACTACGAGACTCTAAATATCCACAGATGGAAATGACCACAAGAGAAGTTACACTACGTCCTAAGAAGTTATGAACGTGGAGAAATACCCTGAGGTCATATCGCGGCGAAGTTTAGGCGTGTCTCGGGCCCCTTACAACTTGTGGCAGCGATTACGCGGGTCCGCCTTTACGACCATATTACAAGTTATTTCAGGCCCCGTTTTTGTAACACCAACTTTGTCCATCGTCATTTGTTTGGAAATTTGTTTGTTTAATACTTTTTGCCGGTTCGTATTTCTTTGATGGCGGGATTTTGTTAACTTTATACCGCTTTACTATTTATTGCGTGCTTATTTCGGGTGAAATTAAATGCTTTGAAGACAACAAAGAAAAGAAGATTTATATGCTTTTGTTCAGTTTACTTTCTGAAATTACTTAGTTTTAAAATACTTTATAATATAACTAGCTTCTGCCCGCGACTTCGCCCGCGTGGAATAGTTTAAAAAATGTAAGTTAAAAATACCCTCTCGATTTTAAATCATTCTTCATTGGTGCTCCGCTCCTATTGGTCTTAGCGTGATGATATATAGCCTAATTGTTTTTAATGTATAAATCGTTTTATTGTATGATGATGATACCGACAATATCAATACTTAATTAGGTGCATAATAATTGTATATAAACTGTTTCAGTAATTAAAGTTTTTTAACTATCCCACGAGAACTATTTAATTTTTCGAGATCAAAAGTATCCTATACGTTGACCAGGGATATAAGCTACCACCATACAAAATTTCACTTAAATCGGTCCAGTCGTTTCGGAGATTAGCTGGTACAAAGAGACACACAAAGAAAAGAAAAATTTGAAAAAAATCTAAATTAGTTCTATTTCATTTTTACATCTCCCTGACTCGGTTTTTAGCATTTTTTTTCATTGTACAGAAATTTGACCTCTACAATTTTATTATATGTATAAATAATATCAGCCCATAATGTCCCACTGCTAGGCTCGAGTCTCCCATTATAGGGGGAACGGACAGTGTACTCGCCACGCTTGTCCAAGGCGACTTGGCATTTGTCACATCGGTTATCTCCATGTGCAGGTTGCATCACGATGTTTTCCTTCATCGTTGTTAGCATGTGATAATTATAACAATATGCACATTAGATCAGAAAACGGACTAAGTGGCGTATGCGTTCCGGCCAGGATCGGACCCGCGCCCTTTGAGTTTTATTTAGCACGCGTGTGCTAGCCTACTGGCTAGCTACCCGCTCGCTACTACGACTTTTTTAACAGTACTTTGTGTACTGAAAAATTGAGAGAAAGAAGAGTAAGGTGGTATGGGCATGCAATGAGGAGGGATGAAAGTCATGTGACAAAAAGAAGGCTAAACTGTAAGGTAGACGGGTAGAAATATAAAGGTAGATCAAAAAAGAGATGGATGGATTGTGTGAAGAACGTTATGATGATTTGTGATGTGACAGAGAACCTATGTAAGAGCAGAGGAGTACGGAAGGGAAGGAGTGGAAACTTGATTGATAATGTTACATGCCGTCAAAGATAAGCCGCACAGCCTATTGTAAGCGCAGCTTATTGTCCTCCCGGATTAGGGAATTCTTTGTGTTTTGAATTTGCAATTAAGAAAAACATGCTATTGTTTTTCTACTTGTTTTATAACCATCATTAGCGTCGAACTAATCCTTATTGTTATTGTTTTCGACTTTGTGGACGTTCGCAGGTGTGCAAATTAATAATTCTTAGAAATTCAGTGTGCGCGGCCAATTTCTTTGTACTGTATAGTTAGTTAAGACGATGCCCGAATGGAGGGGCGGGGCAGTCAAGCGACGACTACGAAGCGAGCAAGACGTTTTCTAGTACTCTCGATTAGCGATATAAACGACGGACTTTGCGCGGTCGAATTGTATTGAATCGTGCAGTGTGAACTGGTTGCATCCAGTTTTATTTGTATTTGTTTTTATACGTGTTTGTACAGTTCTAATAAATTCTATAGCAGTTCCAACGGCATTTTTAATTCGAGTCCTGTAGCTCGTAACATTATTGTTAGATTCCCTAACAAATAAAATAAAATAAATAAATAAAAACATATTTTGCCGACCTCAGATAATTAGGAGAAAGTGAAAGAGAAGGTACTTTGTTATAATAATACTGGCTTTTACCCGCGGCTTCGCTCGCGTTAATGTAGATTTTGTAGACAGAGTGGAAGGAGACCCACAGTCCCGGAGCCGGAAATAGTGCACAAATGCATTACCCAGCGTTATAAAAAAGAAAATATATTCCATGAAATTGGCATGGTATAATTCTTACAAAATTAATAAATTTAATTTTTAGTTCAAAATACCCGTGACGCCATTTAGAGAGGGTAAAGTAACTTTGAGAGAAACACATTAAAATTGCGTTGTCATTCCCGTTGCTATGACGATGTATTTGTTAGTGAATTGTAGCGGTGGCGCCATCTATTAGGCTATATTCGACTATCCATCGAGAATAGTACTTTTTTAAAAACACTGGTAATATATAATTGTATATAATTACACAGTGTTAATTAGTGTCAAAGCAGTAATAAATAAATGGGCGGATTTGTCCCTCCCGGCCGTGGTAAAGGCCATGGTGGGAAGCAGACCGCCACGCTCCCCTCCTGCCAGAGACGACGGCGACGACGGAGGGTCGTCCAAGACGACCTCCAGCCGCCGTAGGCTACGGCCATGCGGGCGACCGGCGGGGAAACCGAACCCGCCCGCACATTAAGGCCAGAGAGGAGGGACGCGCCCCGATCCGCGCGCCCTCTCTCACCTCGGGGTGAGGAAGAGGAGCCGGAGAGACCCAGATCTCCGGCTATTAAATGGTGAGGCCAGCCCGCAAAGCGGCCGGCCGTCGTCCGTCCGGGCTGATGGTGAATGCGCGAGCGAGCCCACAGCCCGGACAAAGGACGCTCGGGATCGGACAGGGGTTTTAGTAGGTATCCCTAACCGCAGCGTGGCAATAGCATCTCACACCGAAGTGGGGTGCTAGGGCCACCCTGACCTGGCGAATCCCACACACCGCGACCTTTCCCCCTCGCGCGGCTCACGGTCCTCAAACGGATTTCCCCTGTATAAAAAAAAAGTAATAAATAAATAACCCAACCTGCAAATATAATATGTAAAAATAAAATAAGGATAGCAGTAATATAGAATAAATAAATGTAATAGAGATAAGATAGAACAGTAGATATAAATAAACAGATAGTAAAGTAGTATAAATAAAAACATGTAATAGAAAGTAAGCAATAATTTGTATTAGAAAGTAATAATAAGAAAATGTAAAAGAAAAGAAAAGAAGGAAAAATATAAAATAAAGATTAACAAACATAAGTAGTTTAAGACTAGCTAGAACAAGACAAGAAAAACATGGTCTCTGTCTTGGCACATGACGAGGTAAGCGATAAAAAAAAAATATATATATACTTTTTCTCTGTACGAAAGGTACCTTATTCTATACCCCTGACAACGTGTATGCGAAGTTTCGTAACGATCTGTTGCGTAGTGTAGGCGTAAAAGCGTCGCAAACAGACAAACTCTCATTCGCATTTATAATATTACTAGCGGTCCTGCCCTGAAAAAATAAAAATGTAGAACCCGACGCCAGCGTCAAGTATTTTGTTTATATTGACATTTTTAAATTCGTGATATCTTTTGGACAGAATGTCCGATTTGGATAGTTCAAAAAGTTACAAGTATCGAAACAGTCTTGAATACGAAATGATTTATTTGGATAAGGGTTAATACAAAGGTATGCATAACATGGTCTGATTTTGGTCGGCATTACTATCAACTTTTAAAATGTAAAAAAGTAGTTATAGTGACATAACCACAATAGTGGGACATATGGCATCGCGAAGTTTTTTGTGGATATTGACATGTTACTTAATATTGTAGAACATTTTTATGTGCTATCATCAATAGTTTCCGCAGCGCGTACGATGAAACACATTTTATGGCTAATTTTTTTTACACCTTGGGTTGCATTATTGACGATTTAGTAGGGATCCCTAATTTTTTCTAGTAATAAATATAGCCTATATCGCTCAGTTATAATGTAGCATATTAATGGTGAAAGAATTTTTAACATCGGTCTAATAGTTTTTGAGTTTATTCATTACAAACATACAAAAATACAACTCTATCCTCTTTATAATATTAGTGTAGATTATTATGATGCTCGTACCAACCCACTCGTTTATACAGCCAATTAGCACCTGTACCTTCAATCCCGATTCCCATTGGAGGTGGGTTGTGTCATAAAATATTTCGCACGCACTTGAACAGCGCTAATGAATGCTAAAAAGCTTTCCACGATATACACATTCTGTTCAAACAGTGTTTACTGCTTTCTGTGTTGATGTTTTTACTGTTAATGCACATTTTATTTGTAGGTCGAGACACCAGAGGGCGTAACTATATGTATATTATATTTTTAATTTAAATATCGTCGGTGCCAGTGCAGGGCGTTGTTTGCAGTACATTTTGTTTGGTCCAAATTGTATAAACCGCGCGCAGAAGGTTTGCCGATGACTACTTACTATTATTGTATTGTCTTACTAGTATTGTGTAAAGTATGTACAATAATAAATTAATTGCAACTATTTATGTAAAATGTCGTCAACCCTACTCACCATCGACGTGTAACATCATGAGGCTATCGGCAAACCTTCTGCGCACGGGTAGCAATATATTACTTGTAATATACAACAATAGAATAGAATATACTCTATTGCATAACATTAAGATACAGTTCAAGAGACATTAATCTAGGAAACAACAGGCGGTGTTATCACTAAAAGTAGTTTCTTCCAGACAACCTTAGGATGGTAATCCATCCTACCTATACATATATATATATATATATATATATATATATATATATATATCCGTGCAAGTACGGAGAAAGAATACAATTTCCTGCGTTGGGGCGGCCTGTCGTAAGGGGCGACTAAACAACCCACAGCTAGGTGGTAGGGTATTTGCCCGACTGGATGGCGACCACCCCTGGTCTAGAGTATGCCGCCATAACAACCTTGTGTTGTGTTCTGGCATCAGTGACCAGGTTCCAGTCTCCCTTAAGAGAGCAGCAGCGCATTTGTAGCACCTTCGGTGTTGCAAATGACCATAGGCGACGGTAACCACTTTCCATCAAGTGGGCCGTCTGCCTGTCTGCTGAACTCGTGCAATAAAAAAAAAAAAAATATATATATATATATATATATATATATATATATATATCTCTAATGAAAAGTTTGTGAGACATGTAAAATAAAAGTTTGTTTTTTTAAATAGGTTCGCGTTTGATTATTAGCTCGCTCGATTTTGAGCGGAGATATGGTCTAAGATCGAGCACGCTTACCTAGAAGGTACCTATTCACACGAGACTTGAAGACACCCAGGTTGTAGGTTTCGGGAAATACAGACTTCGGCAGTGAGTTCCACTCCTTTGCGGAGATATACATATATATACTAGCTGACCCGGCAAACTTTTCGTACCGCCTCAGAATTAATTTTGTTCATATTTACTCACCTTTTAAACCTTCGCTGGACTTCCACAAATATATAAAAACCAAAATTAGCCAAATCAGTCCAGCCGTTCTCGAGTTTTAGTAGCGAGACTAACGAACAGCAATTGATTTTTATATACGATTTAAATAAATTAAAGATGTTTTCATATTGTTACATGCCGTCAAAGATAAGCGCACAGCTGTCTGTCGAAAGCGCAGTTTATTGTCTTCCCGGATTTAGGGATTCTTTCGTGTTTTGAATTTGTAATTAAGGAAAACATGCTATTGTTTTTCTACTTGTTTTATAACCATCATTAGCGTCGAACTAATCCTTGTCATTATTGTTTTCGACTTTGTTAGCCGTTCGCAGGTGTGGAAATTACTATTTCCCGGAAACTTAGTGCACGCGGCCGTTTTTTTTGTACTGTATACTTGATATAAGACAATGCCCGAATGGAGGGGTGGGCAGTCAAGCGACGACGACGAGACGAGTAAGACGTTTGTAGTATTCTCGATTAGCGATATAGCGACGGACTTTGCGCGTGTCGAATTGCGTTGAATCGTGCAGTGTGAACTGGTTGCATCCAATTTTATTTGTATTTGTTTTATACGTGTTTGTACAGTTCTAATAAATTCTATAGTAGTTCCAACGGAATTTTTAATTCGAGTCCTGTAGCTCGTAACAATATTATATATTTAAATCATTTGTTCGTGGTTTCATCGTTATCTTTTAAATGAAATGACCCACTGACGGGGTAAAGTTTATCTGCTCGGTTTCAAACGTGAATATTTGCCAAATATCTTTATTATACTCGTAATTAACAAGGCTGCCCTTTGATGTAAATTTTTAAGATTGAAATTTTTTTGGGACATCTTAATTAAACTCTTGGTTAATTAGTTCTGGGTAAAACATTCTTTTATATTTATAGACCGAAACTAGAGAATCAAGTCTGTATTGTGAAGAATTTGCTAATAATCCATGCTTAATCTTATGATTGCAAAAATAACTAAGTAAGTAAATATGACGACCTCTATGGTTGAGAGGGCTATGCCTTTGCCGGCCTACCTCACTGCAACTTGTACATTTCGGAAATCAATTTTCTCACTTATTTACTATGGTCCGGGCTTAGATCATATAAATTACCTGGGTTCGGCCCCAGAACATTCCGTTGTATCATTATCCATAGCATAAGCGCAACTTGCTTAATTTGAGGATATACAATACATGTCTGCAGATTATTATTATTATTCACATATTTTTTTATTATTTATCATTATATTAATACGTGAAGCATAAACTTTGTACCACTTTTTACGAAAATTGTGCGGACGGAGGAATGTGAAATTTCGCACATTTATAGTTTATATAGAGAAGGAGTGCAGAATGCTATTTTTTTTTAAATTATGCGTAAAAAACATTACACACACTACCATGTATTTGACACACACACGCATATATACTCTGTATATTGTTGCCTTGGCAAAATCTGTGATTATAGAAGTATAGTCTTTGACAACAGAACCTTAATAATGTTCAAACTTATAATTTAAATTAATTATGGTCGAATTTCGACCACTAGGCGACCACTAGTTTTTATAACTCTGTCTGTCTGTTACCCTTTTAAAAACTACGGCACCATTTTTGCTGGAATTCGGTATATATAAAGCATCAATTTGCCAAAAATATAATGACACCAGTTTCATTCCCATCAAAATCCCCGAGACTTCTGTGAGGCTTTTTCGCTATATTTTATAACTTAAGCTTTGGCCATGGAGGTCCACTTGAAGAATTCAAAAATCAAATAAAATACAGCGCTTAAAACCGTTAAAACGTAGTACGACCCCTGATCTCTTCAATCAACATATTTCTAATATAATAATGATTCACGAAAATGACTCGTGATGAGTTGATACGCGATAAGTTTGAAACAATGGTGGCCCGATGGCTGCAGATATAGAACTATTTACATCGACCATTTGAAGCGCGCCTTAAGTAATGAGAGATCGTGATTACTACCACTTTAGGGCCTACACATGCGTTGCGTTGCGGTGGCGGTGTGGCGCCGCGCCGGGGCGGTGTAGTTGCGGTGTTTTATGTACAAATTAGCTGTTTCCCTCTACTTCACTCGAGTAGATTACCCATTTCACCTTTTTTTACCATCTTAGGAGTAGAATTTCCATAAATGTTGATATACATGTGCCTTTTCCTTAACCAGAAGCTGGTAAGTACTTACATACAATTTCGTGCTTGTTACTTTAAAAATGACGGATTTTCATACAAAACTTTCATCCCCTTTTTGACCCCCTTTAGGGGTAACATTTTTTAAAAATCCTTTCTTAGTACGCACCTACAGTGTAGAAAGAATCCGCGTGTAAAGTTTCACGGTCCTAGCCACAGTGGTTTGTGTAGTGCGTTGATATGTCAGTCAACCATTCAGTGAGGTCAAGTAATTATACTTATGCAGCATGCGGATTGAACCGTATTAGTCCCACCACTACAGTGTAAAATCGAAGTAGCGTCACTACGCGTCGTGTATAGAAGCCTTTAAGCCGAAATCAGCCGTGTTCATTTCTGTTTCTCATTTTGTATAGAAATGAGACGATCTTAATTGTTAAAAAAAGGTTTCTTATGTGACTTTTTAACTGATTTTTCGTTTTTTTTTATTGTAAAAGGTTCCAACCGTTTGTATTGTATTATATACACAACAACATTTAATACTTTAAACACAAAGTCCTTGAAAATACTCCAAAATGTATGAAACACGATTGAATAACAAATAAGCCGTTAATAAAGTCACATTAAATAAACTTTTTAAAAATTGTGTTCGTTTACTTATTAAACTTGACTTGACAACGACATATTTCTGTCAAAATCGAAAGTCAGAAATGAACAGTCCTCAGAATACATAAATATAATATTATCTATGGAACAATTTTTTTCGGCTTTACAACCCATCCGTATAAAGCGAAAACGCTTAAAAAAATTATTTCTTGTCCAAAACGTTATATATTATTAGATCGCTCGTCGCTTATACCAATCACCACATCTGCTAATACAATTTTATCCATACAAATAGAGGACTGTGGCACTAAAAGCGTTTGACATGAGCCCTTCTATGCAAAGGGCGTGGGCACGCGATGCGACGGATCGGCCGAGATGCCGCGGATACGGCGAGCCCAGCCAGATCGTATCTGCAAAGGGCCGGAGCTTGGTCCTGACAGGGCTGACATGCTAAATACCGTGTACAAACTAAACGTCTACATTTTGTTGGAACGAAGTTTCTTCATTTTAATACTCACAAACACTCTTCTTTTAATTGCACGTGTTCTGCAGACAGGCAGACAGCCCACTTGATGTTAAATGGTTACCATCGCCTATGGACATTTGCAACACCAAAGGCGTTACAAACAAATGCGCTGCTGCTCTCTTAAGGAAGACTGGAACCTGGTCACTAATGCCGGAACACAACTCAAGGTTGTTATCGCGGCATACTCTAGATTACCCACCACCTGACTGTGGGTTGTTTTGTCGCCTCTTACGACAGGCCGCCTGAACGCAGGAAATTGTATTCTTTCTCCGTTCCTGCACGGATGAAAAATACAAGCCATGGTTACCTTAGTGGTTAGTAATGCTCTTGCACCTGAGGAGCAGAGGAACCAACCCCTGTTGACGAAGTGAGTTTGCCTCTCCCGGGCTGATGCGCAGGATTAGTGCGGGCGTAACTACTTTCTAAATCTCACGCTATTCCTACCATGAGCGCGGGGCATATGGGAGGAAGGGGGTTTTAGTGGAGTATTAATTAGCCCATGGGTTACCTCTTTAATAGTACCTTGCTGAGTGTCCACACAAGGCGGCAATTCACTCTGTTATTTGCGCCATCTTCAGTGGATAACTCTCATTGCTTTGGTCTAATCCCAGTAAAAAAAAGTGGTTAACACTCTTGCATCTCAAAAGAAGCGGGTTCGAAGCCAGTTGGAAAGTAGTTTATACGTGCAACAACGAAGAAACAATACAAATTCCTGGTGCCTGCCTCCCGTAAGAGGTAACAAAACAACCTACAGCCAGGTGGCAGGGTATTTATCTGTCTGAATCATTACCACTCCTAGTCTAGGTATGCTGCCATAACAATCTTGAGTTGTGTTCCCACATTAGTGGCCAGGTTCCAGTCTCCCTTTGGAGAGCGGCAGCACATAGCACCTTTGGTGTAGCAAATGTCTATTTAACTCATGCAATTAAAAAAAAAACACGCTGGCCGAGAATATAGAGAACTGGAGGAGGCTCCACCGATAAGAGCTAAGCTCTTAAATACTACTAGTGGTCGCCCAGTGGTCGAAATTCGACCACAATTAATTTAAATTATAAGTTTGAACATTATTAAGGTTCTGTTGTCAAAGACTATACTTCTATGATCACAGATTTCGCCAAGGCAACAATATACAGAGTATATATGCGTGTGTGTGTCAAATACATGGTAGTGTGTGTAATGTTTTTTACGCATAATTTAAAAAAAAAATTAGCATTCTGACCTCCTTCTATATATAAACAATAAGTGTGCAAAATTTCATACTCCTCCGTCCGCGCAATTTTCGTAAAAAGCGGTACAAAGGTTTTGCTTCACGTATTAATACAATGATGAGGATTATGGTGATACAGAAGGAAGGGAGACTCGGCCACCCCTACTAAGGTTGCAATAATCGGCCATGAATCTGTCGCGGGGTCACACTCCAGAGATGGCTGGAACGTTATTTCTGGATCAGTGCCCGCGCGGATCAGACTGGTTCGCTTTAAAATAACTGGATTTGACAACCAGTACTTTATAAGGGGCATACTACACTGAGAAACTAAATCCTTCCCTTTTTGCTACAACATTAATTTAGAATTGAGTCTAGCCTGAGTTTTGAACTATTTAAGTAAAAATATTTATTACATAGGTAACAGTTTATTGCTCACGAAAATAAATAAGCAATCTTATAATAAGACTAGTCATTTTATCCGTGCAGGAACGGAGAAAGAATATAATTTCCTGCGGCCGGGCGGCCTATCGTAAGAGGCGACTAAACAACCCACAGCCAGGTGGTAGGGCATTTGCCCGACTGGATGGCTACCACCCCTGGTTTATAGTATGTCGCTATAGCAACCTTGAGTTGTGTGCCGGCATTAGTGACCAGGTTCCAGTCTCCCCTAAGAGAGCAGCAGCCCATTTGTAGCACCTTTGGTGTTGCAAGTTGCGTAATTTGGAAGGAGTTAGCGCATATACAGAAAGACAGACAGATGCAGAAAGCGACTTTGTTTTATACTATGGAAAGATAATAACTAACATAGAGAAAGTGCAAATTGTTAGTAACACCCTCGTATCCAATGTAAAAGTCCTTAAAATATACCTAACATAACTAGCATTTAAGAAATAAGTGAAACAAAACCTATTTTAATAATGGTATATGGATCTAGAGTCCCTGGTACAAAAGAAATAGATACTTTTGATGCACAAAATGAAATAATTGCCGTAGATTACAGATCTAAGTCTTAAGTAAGCAAAGTCACATGAAAATCCTTGGAACTAAAATTAAAAACACTATTTAAGGTTAACCTCTCATTATCTGATTCTGAGCACGGTTATCATTATTATCCTTCTTAGCACCCTTTAAATTCCAACCCTTTGAGAGATTTCGTTTTAAATTTCTTTGAATACCCAGAGGGATGAAATGCGAAACGCAGCGCGCTTTAAGAGGGTAGAAACAGAAATTAAATTGATAATCCCTTATACCATGACCCCTCCTTTCAACTAAGAATTGCAAATTATTAATTTAAAGTGTGCAATTGAGTAACCTGCAGAAGGCAAATAATATGCACGTGATAAAGCTTACAGAACTTTAACTGTGATAAATGAATGAAAGATACAGCAGAGAAAATAATGATTGAATGAATTAATTAATGAAAACTCTTTATTGTTCACCATAAACTAGACAATTCAAGGAGACTTTAAAAGAAAAAATAAATAATACTTGAATAGAAAAAAGTACAAAACAAGAAAAAGATGTTTAGAACTACACCAGCTGTCCCGGCAGACATAGTCCTGCCCTGAAGAAATAAAATTTAAAACCCGATTGCAGCGCCACCTATCGGGTCCAATTGTGAATCTAAACCATTCTCAAATCGACCTGAACACACACAAAAAATTTCATTGAAATCGGTCCAGTCGTTTAAGGTTCAGTCACATACACACGCACAGAAGAATTTTATATATAAACATGTAAAATACATGTAGACCTGTTTTTTGTCTGAAAAAAATCACTGTTCACAAAGAGACAGACGGACGGACATTCTGATTGTATAAGAGTTTCGTTTTATCCAAAATGGCTACGAACGCCATTTTGTTTTTTTTTTTAAATTACTACTCGTTTTAAGTTATCGTCAGATACACATATGTTGTAGGTATATCCCCAAGATATAATCAAGTTAGCGCTTGTGTTATTGGTTACAATGTACCACTCAGGGGCAGTCCCAGACACCCAGATCGCTGTAAACAAGGAAAAACTAATTTACGAAATTTGTCATGCCTTGAATCGAACCCGGAACCTCTGCGTGCCAGTGAGCTACGCCGGCGAGGGCTTAGCCCACTCAACCTCGTAAAAAGGATGAGTAGCATAAAACATAACATAGAGGCCAAATGTGGTAGTGCAACTTTTTCATAGTCGTTCGATGCTCATTAGCTCTAATACAGAGTTATTTATTATACGTTTTGTCCTCAGGAAAAAGTAGATTATTTACTACATAGTTCCTTTGTAAGGAAGGAATTTTGTGATGACTAGTTAAAGGTGGATATACATTTATACCAACAACTAGCTATGCACGCGAATTTTTTTGATACAAGTACCGTATATACTTGCATAAGCATTTAGTAAAAAGTTGTTATTTTCATATTACAAACAGACACTTCAATTTTATTTATCTATGTAGATTATAGATAGGTAATACTTTATTGCGCACCAATATAAAAATAAACTTATAGACCTACGGTCTTATTAATATTGAGTTAGAGTAAGTATGTAGGTTTCTTGAAGAACCTTAAATAAGCCTACAAACTTACTCTAATTCAATATGAATAAGACGGTAAAACTATCTAATTATATATAAAGGGCGGTCTTTATTTATTTCTTTAATTTGTTTGGGAAACATACATTAATTAATATTCTTAAATTTAAACACAAAATTAATACACATATCAATCAAGTTTCCACTAAAAAATAGTTTATGTAAAAAAAATTGGCTCAAATAGTTAATTACAAAAAAATACAATTATACAAAAATTATATAAAATGTCTATTTAATTTACATTAGGTTAGGTCAATATTAAACAAAACCGAAAAAAAGTCACAATAATTACTAATAAAATAGAGATATAAAAAAGAAAGAATGAAAAAAATGTTAGTCATTATTCAAAAAATTCTAAGTAATTGGATCATCCTAAATTACAACATCTTCTAATCTAACATTTTCTAGTCTTAACGCTAAAAAGCGATCTCTTCCAGACAATCCTAGGAATGAATTGAGATGATAATGGCGATAGAGGTACATACATAGAATACGACTACTTATATTTTAATAATAAATGCATTGTGGATGCGCAGGAGGGCTTTGTGGCGAAGCCTTGGGTGAGTAGTGACTCCGGGGGAGGGGGGTGCTTGCGTTAGCCAGCCGGCATGGAGTGGAGATCGCTAGAGCTAAGACTCAAGCTCCAGGGGTGGAAGTAGCTTCGGTCAACCTGCAGTCCACCTTCCTACACCCTTTAGCCACTCGCATGCATGTTGCCCTTGTCCTCTGCGGCATTTTTTGGGGCCCTTGCAGTGAGTGAGCCCTCCAAAGTCCGGGCCATCTTATGGCCCGTGGCCTCTTGAGACAAGATTATAATTTTGTAAGCAAGAGCTATATAACACCTTGTGATACTTCTTTGTTTATGATTCACTGACCTCGACTACAGGTAAAATAGAATATTACCAGAAGGCAACAACATTAGTTCTCGTTCTAGACGTTATGGTCAGGTTATATATTTTCGATTTGTTAGATAACAACCTATTCCAACAGGTGTACGAACAAGTTTACCTTTGACAGTTCCATCCTGCCTACAAATGGTAGCCAAGGCCACTTGCGGCGAGACAAGTGAACTAAGCCCAGAACTAGTCCGACAGGTAAGTTGAGTTCAGCTCGCTAATTGATCCTTCGCTCGGCAAGAGGGTAATTAATCAGATCGCGAAAACCTAATTAAGTGCTGCACCTATGTGTCATTACAGACGGTACTTCCGCTTATGTGATATTTAAAAACAAATTAAGCCTTTGGTTACAAGATGTCCACCACAGTAGTCATGAGAACCATAGTGTATATTAATATGACATAGGCAGTCGTCATAGATAATACTTTTAGTCGATTTATCAGATGATTCGATTTATAACTAAATTGCCATTTTCTATCGGTTAGTTAATTTTATAAGCCCACTAAATTATCATCTAGATAATTTAGTGCATCAGTAACTAATTATTATAATTGTTTTTATGATCCTGGCAACACTATCATGTAATTGCTATTTTTAGCAATGATGCAATGTTATTGTTTTGTAGGGTAGCATTTTCGTATAAAAGGCGTAGTGGCGTGTAGACGTTGTTCATCATCATCATTACCCAAGATCGATGGCATTAACAATCGCGTCTTAAAACTCCTCCCCGGCCACTTGATTATAATCTTAGTGAGCATCTTCAATGCCGCCATAACAAACTGCTCTTTCCCCGCGATCTGGAAGGAAGCAGACGTCATCGGTATTCACAAGCCTGGAAAACCGGCTAATAAACCGTCCAGCTACCGCCCAATCAGCCTACTGAGCACACTCAGCAAGCTTTACGAGAGGGTCATCCTCTCTAGACTTAGAGATTTTGCCATCAGGATGAGCAGTTTGGATTCCGTGCCAGACACTCATGTTGCACCGCATCACGGAGCACATACTATCCCACTTTGCCCATCGCCCTCGCCCTATAGGAATAGCCGCACTGTTCCTTGACGTAGCTAAGGCCTTCGACAAGGTCTGTGACCCACTCACAGCTGGTGTACCACATCCCTATCTCCACTACTGTTCACGCTGTACACCAGCGACATCCCAAAAACTCCAGATGTAAAGTTGGCCTTCTTCGCGGATGACACCGCACTCATCAGATCAAACTGACAAATGGCTTGCGTCCGGCTACAGGCAGCTGTAACAGAGCTAGGCGAATGGTTTCGCAAATGGAGGATAGAGGTAAACCCGGAAAAAGCGCAGCAATGTTCTTTTTCCCGGGCACGCTTCGCTCTCCCAAACGCGCTTGCCTTCGCTTAAAAGCCATCTCGCTCTACGAATAAGAGATCCCCTGGGCAAAGTACACCAAATACCTGGTGTATGACATACGCGAGTGTGGTATTCGGCCATGCCAAGCCTGCCCTTTAAAGAAACTGCAAATCGTTCAGAATAAATTCATGCGCAGAGCCGTCGGTGCTCCGCTCTATATGCGTAACGTCGACATCCACCGCGATCTGATTATAAGCCTCGACGAAAGGCTCTCGTGCGACGACCGCGTAACATCCTCACGGACAAGGTCGACGATATCACAAAACGGCTGGCTCGGATCAGCCCGCCCGCGGTTAGGACGGCAGGCTGGCAGGCACCGACAGACAGACACAGACGGCGGCGTCGACGCCGCCAATCACGATCTCTCCACGTCCCCGCGAGGGACGCCAGGAGACACAGCCCCCCCATAGGATAGACTAGGCGTGTTGCTGGGAAGTTTCTTTCGCCGTTTCTTCTCTCCCAACCATAACACGTTGCAAAACGGCAGTAAGATAATATAGGCCACCGCGAACCGCCGATCCCGGTCCGCCGGGATCCTTCCTCTCGGGCTTAATATTACCCGTCGCCTGTTCTCAATTAGTGCATTGTGTCGCCCTATGGTGGGCATCATTAGATTCATCCCCCTCTCATGGCAACAGTCCAGCCGAGGTGAAACTCCTAGGGAGCCCTCTCGAGCAAGTTGCCCCAGGCTCGAGCGCCTTCGCTTCGCAAAGGCACTCGCCCTGAAAAACCCAGTAAAGTTGTGAGGTCTTCGGATTGCTTACTGTGCTGTGTGAATGTTCGCATCAAAGGCTGAACAATAAGGGGAAACTCTGACCAAATAGTTAATATTTGGTATATTTGGTACTTTCTTACCCAAATCTCTCCTTGCATTTTACATTCTATATAACCACTAGCGGGTCAACTAAAAAAATAAAATTTAGAACCCGATTGCAGCGCCATTTGCTTACCGTGTCCAATTGCGAATTTAACCCGTACTCAAATAAACAAAAAAAAAATTCGTCAAAATCTTGAAACTATTGGAGCGCCACCTACCAGGTTAGAAATAAGTATAAATGGCGGCGGCGTTTTCACTGGCAGTGATCTCTTCCAGATTACCTTGAGATAGAGAGAGAAAAATGGCACAAAAGTTAGGGCTGCTATATACATACATAAATCTATAACAATTCTAAACAGACAGTATATATAAATATATATATATATATATATATATATATATATATATATATATATATATATATATATATATATATAATTGAAATCCACGTATATAATTTATAATACCTATAGACGTGAAATTTGGCATGGACCATCCTTTCGCCAAGTAGAGGTCAGCTAAGAACGAATATTACGGCACGCGAAGCGGGCGGGTATCAGCTAGTATATTATAAACGATGGAGAACACGATACAATTATTTTTAGATTTCCTGTCTGTTTGTTCGGGATTCACATAAAAACTACTGGGCTGATTTCGATGCAGTTTTCGCTGATCGATAGCAAATTTTTAAACTTAAAATCTGCGCTACTTTTTGCCCTGGAAATCTCACGGAAATTGTTTCTGACATTGAGTTAAAATGGTCAGATTAAAAAAATCAAATTCCAATGTGATTTTTTCACTGATAGATAGCTAATTTAAAGTAATAAAATGTGTGATCTTTCTAACCCGGGAATCTCGCGGGAACTTTCCCGGGAGCGGTTTGTAGTTGTTCGAGTGCGTAAAAATTAGCTTAATCCAACACAGTTTCCACAAAAACGATAGCTAGGATTCTATTTAAATGCTGCACATTGTGTCCTGGAAATCCCGCGGGAACTTCAAGTCAAGCGTAGAGGAACTCGACGGGCATATCCTAGTACGTGATAAATACTTAAAGCATAATCATTTATATGTATACCTATATCCACTGGAGAACACTTTTTGAAGGTCATACATATAAGTTAAAATTTAATTTTACTTCCTATTCTATGTACATCGCTTCGCAGCGTGTTAATGCTGTTAAGTAGAAGAAGCGGCAAGAAACTCCCCAGCAACACGTCTAGCTAAATATTGTTTCTCTTTATATTTCTTATTCTATTTTTTATTGCAGGAGTTCAGCAGACAAGCAGACGGCCCACTTGATGGAAAGTGGTTACCGTCACCTATGGACATTTGCAACACCAAAGGTTGCTACAAATACGCTGCTGCTCTCTTAAAGGAGACTGGAACCTGATCACTAATGCCGGAATACAACTCAAGGTTGCTATGGAGACATACTTTAGACCAGGGGTGGTAGCCATCCAGTCGGGCAGATGCCCTACCACCTGGCTGTGGGTTGTTTAGTCGTCTCTTACGACAGGCCGCCCCAACGCAGGAAATTGTATTCTTTCTCCGTTCCTGCACGAATAGATTTTATTTATTTATATCTCATGATTATATCATATTATATGATGATTTAAATCTCTAAGTTCTTTTTTTTATAAGTTTTATACAGAAGTATGTTACAGAATTACTTTTGAAGAATTAATGGAGTTGTAGCAAACAGTGCATACTCAATAAGACATAACAATGACATGACGTACTAAAATTTTATGCTGCAACGTATCTCATATTATGGGCGCACCCAAATCTTTATACACATCCGATTCATGGTGAATAAATCGTCAGGCCCCTGATATCCTAATTTAGTGCAGTATCGGTGAAGTACAACTTTGGTATCCCGAGCACGTCCTCCTGGGCTCGATTTGGGTCTCGTTTTTTAATAGACACCCAGCCAGGTCACTTGGGAGTATAAATGGGCTGAGATGGTATCACTCCAGTGGATTCAATATAACAGCATTGTAAGAAGGATAATTATGTACTATCATCTTCAAAATAACATAATAAAAATTAACAGTGAAAAAATATTTTTATAAAACTTTTATTTAAAGCTGTAAAAGAATAAAAGATATTAATACATACTAGTGGTCGCCCGTGGTCGAAATTCGGCCATAATAATTTGTTGTCAAAGACTATACTTCTATAATCACAGATTTCGCCAAAACAACAATAAACAAAAGAGTATATATGCGTATGTTGGTCAAATACACGGTAGTGTGTGTAATGTATTTTTTTTTGCATAATTTAATAAAAAAAATAGTATTCGTCGCTTCTCTATATAAACAATAAGTATGCGCAATTTCATACTTCTCCATTCGCGTAATTTTCGTAAAAAGGAGTACAAAGTTTTTGCTTATATAAGCTGTTTCAAAACAAAATTGCCATCTTGCCTCTTAGCAGTCACTTAAACACCTCTCGATATTGGTTATATTTGAGGGAGTTTATGGGTAAGATTTTCAGTAATCAGTTGCTGAGCAGTTTCTTAAAATATAACAAACGATTATAAGTAAGGCCGCAAGTGTGCGAAATTTCATACTCCTCCGTCCGCGTAATTTTCGTAAAAAGGAGTACAAAGTTTTTGCTTATATAAGCTGTTTCAAAACAAAATTGCCATCTTGCCTCTTAGCAGTCACTTAAACTACCTCTCGATATTGGTTATATTTGAGTTATTTATGATACCACCTGTTCTCCTTAATGGGAGTTTATGGGTAAGATTTTCAGTAATCAGTTGCTGAGCAGTTTCTTAAAATATAACAAACGATTATAAGTAAGGCCGCAAGTGTGCGAAATTTCATACTCCTCCGTCCGCGTAATTTTCGTAAAAAGGAGTACAAAGTTTTTGCTTATATAAGCTGTTTCAAAACAAAATTGCCATCTTGCCTCTTAGCAGTCACTTAAACTACCTCTCGATATTGGTTATATTTGAGTTATTTATGATACCACCTGTTCTCCTTAATGGGAGTTTATGGGTAAGATTTTCAGTAATCAGTTGCTGAGCAGTTTCTTAAAATATAACAAACGATTATAAGTAAGGCCGCAAGTGTGCGAAATTTCATACTCCTCCGTCCGCGCAATTTTCGTAAAAAGGAGTACAAAGTTTTTGCTTATATACATACAATTGCATTATAAAATAATTCAATAAAAGAAAACTCAGTTATGTTGTATTTCACCAATAGTCCCTCAAGTCTATAAATAGAATACTGAGCCTAGATCACCGTCTTCTATGGGTAAGGTGCCTAATACCTCGCTGGATGGCCATACTCATTGTATTGTTACAAGTTGGGCCAAATACAAGGGATGCACATCTGCCTGCCATAAAACCTGGTTTATTGCCCTTCCTCTATTCGGAGTTCTTTTGCTTAGACAATAGCCTATTGTTATTGTGCTTGTTTATCGCCGTTCGCAGACATAATCCTACAGGTGTGCAGAATTATGTTTTCTGAGAATAGCGTCTGGTGGTGATGGTGGCGCAGGTGTAATTCGTGGAAATCATTGTTTACACGGTCCTAAGCTGACTATAAAGGGGTGTCCGAACGGAATGATGGGCAGTCAAGCGACGATTACGATCCTATTGAGACGTTTGTAGTACTCTCGATTAGCGATATAGACGACGGACTTTGCGCGTGTCAAATTGCATCGAATCGTGCAGTGTGAACTGGTTGCATCCAGTTTTATTTGTATTTGTTTTATACGTGTTTATACAGTTCTAATAAACCCTATTATTACAAGGTACAGGACTCGAATTAAAAATGCCGTTGGAACGACTATAGAATTTATTAGATCTGTACAAACACGTATAAAACAAATACAAATAATACTGGATGCAACCAGTTCACACTGCACTATTCCATACAATTCGAACGCACAAAGTCCGTCGTTTATATCGCTAATCGAGAGTACTAGAAAACGTCTTACTCGCTTCGTAGTCCTCTCTTAACTGCCCCCCCTCCATTCGGACATCGTCTTATACTAACTACACAGTACAAAGAAGTTGGCTGCGCACACTAAGCTTCTAAGAAATACTAATTTGCACACCTGCGAACGTCCACAAAGTCGAATACAATAACAATAGGGATTATAGTTAGACGCTAATGATGGTTATAAAACAAGTAAATTGACAATAGCATGTTTTTCTTAACTACAAATTCAAAAGACAAAGGATTCGTCGATTACTAGAAAAGGACAATAAGCTGCGCTTACAATAGGCTGTGCGGCTTATCTTTGACGGTATGTAACACTATAGTAATTCCAACGGCATATGTTTTAATTCAAGTCCTGTAGCTCGTAACAGTATCATACTCGTTGTCCGAGGTAGGCACCAACCTTCTGATCACCTGAAGAGTCAACGAGTCGTTTTTATAATTTTTGTAGAGTCTCAACAACTATTCTACAAAAATAAGAGTGCTTGATGCCATTCTTATGACTAATGATGCGCGGAGTTGATGTAATTGTTTATATAACCATAATTCTCTAAGTTTTTATATGCTATATTGTGCTTTGTACGACATCCGCTTAGTATGACGTGTTTGTCACTTACCTTCGAAGTCATAGACGGATTCTACTCTACCTATTTTTTTTTGAGACACCACTTCTTACTCACCCTCCACATAAAAATTCTACCTTATATGAGTTTAGATTTATATTAATATCTCCTATTTATTTACAGGAAAGCTATTATCATAGAATAAAAGATACTCGTTTCAAATCCTACTTATTCCGAGTATACTTCTTCAAGAATACCGATCTCATAATTAAGTACATTTAATGTAGATTATGATTATCAGACAATAAATGAGCGCTACTGCGACATGTGCATCGGACCAAAGCTGAAGTGAAGTCGGGTTCAGACTATCCCGTTCTTCCGTCTGCACGTTTTTATATTCGAGTGATGACGGAACGACCCGAGTAGTGCGGTAATCGATATGAAATACCCTCTAATTTTATGTACTTAGTAACACAACTTATTAACAATAGTACAATGATCTAACATTATAAAACATATTTTTATGACTACTACAATTAGTAAATTGAATTAGGAGATCTCGATAGCATCGGCACAAAAAGTGATCTGTGCATTTGATCACCCACCTACTTGTATTTCCATGCACTGAATCTGAGGTCCGTTTAACTCATACACGTCCGTCTGGATGGCTACCACCCCTGGTCTACAGTATGTCGCCATATAAACCTTAAGTTGTATTCCGGCATTAGTGGCCAGGGTCCATTCTCCCTTAAGAGAGCGGCAGCGCATTTATAATGCCTCTGGTGTTGCAAATGTCCTTAGGCGATGATAACCGCTTTCCATCAAGTGGACCGTCTGCCTGTCTGTTGAATTCATGCAATAAAAAATACACCGTCAAATTTTTGAGTAAACTTTTATATGTAATCGCCTTTCCAGTTAAGGCTATGTTACTTATATCTGCAAATAACATTCCGTTTAATATCAGTGGCGTACTGTTAGCATACGGTTTTTTGACATCGCCTGTTTTTTGAACAAATTTTTCAAATGTATTTCGTCTGAATTTTCCTTATTTTCTTTATTTCTCTCTTTTTTGTGTTCTCAAGTGTTTAACTCTTTAGTTCTTTTCCTATTGTATCGTTGCTTCCTTTCTTCCATAAGCCAAAGAAGAATAGAGTCTTGATCATGAATAATTTATTTTTTTATCGTTGGTATCTGAAATTGAAGATAGTTCATTTCTTTTGCAAACTTGTTGTATACACTCGATAAGTTGCATTCGATGTGTTAGCATTATCTATATTACCGGAATTGGAATATTCTGGAGCTTAACCATGTCGTTATATTCAATAAAAACGGTCCCATAGTTTTCTGTGAAAGCGTAACAAACTGACAGACAGACATAGTTACTTTAGCGTTTATTTGTATAGATTTCCTATACGCCGTCTTATTTCAATATCTTACAGAGTAGATAATTAACATGAAGTCAAAGTCTATTTTGATTTTCATTTCGAAAAAACTCACGCTTTCTCCTTTGGAATTTCAGATATCAGAATGTAATAAACGTTACACTCGTATAATAAAATAAAATACATAATAAAAGTGGTGTGGCGTGCAGTCCGTGCGTTTCCCCATCTGTTGTTATTAAAAATGCCATTTCTCCGTGTGCCACGTACACGTGACGAGGTAACATTCCTAAAAAAATATTATGGAGGTAGTTGTGGTATAACTATGTCGTAGTTTTCGTACAGGAAATTGCAAGTAGAAACTAATATGTGCGAACCGGTGATGGAAAACCACGTGATTAAAATTGCATTGTATGGCAAACTCGTTAAGCCAGCTTGAACAAGTGTGTTGTATATACTATCCGTTCCTATAAGGGCTCCATCTGGGAAAATGTCAAAGTTATTGACTGTGGCTAAGTACGTCTTATTTATAGTACTAGAATTTACCCCGCGGATTAACCTGTAGTGCGTACCTCTTGTTTAAAGAGCAGGCGGTACTGGTTACATTGTATTAAATCTTTATGTTAGTGCTATTTGCCCCCGGAAGATTAATTCATAGACATCATTTTATATCGTAAACTATCCTAGCCCCCGTCTATCTGTAAACTACATAAAGGACAAGACTTGACAAAAAAGGCAAAAACGGACGAAATGGACGAATTGTACTAAATGAATGAAAAGGACGACATGGACGATATTGACAAAATCACAAAACCCATCCTACTTTCCGGGATAACCTTTAATCTATACCTTCTTCCGGGATGAAAGTATCCTAATTCATCCTAGATATTGAACTTACATACACATCGAATATCAGCCAAATCGGTCTCGTAGTTTTTCCGTAAAAGCATAACAGAGACAAATATATTTTTCCCGGAAACTATCCAATTTTTCCGGGATAAAAAGTATCCTATGTTCATCCTCGGCATCGAAAATATATATATACTGACTTTCAACCGAATCAGTTCAGTAGTTTTAAGGTGATGCTCTAACAGACAGACAGAAAGACAGACAAAAATTGTATTTCCTGGTCCGAATTAACACCCATGACATTTTTCAAATTTTTAAACGCATTGTACAAATTCGTACCATTTACAGATTTATTATAGTAAGATAGACAGATAGAAGATATATGTACACTAGAAAACCTCTCCCAATATCTTTCATTTTTCTTTACAAAATTTAAAGACTCAGTTGTAATAGGCGATTCAATTGAGTCTCACTTCTCACACAATAATTAGCCACCTTGGAACGCTGCCACTACATGTACATCGAACCAAAGTCGGAGTGCGAATGTTGGCGTGTCGTTCAGTCCGCATGTTTTTATAATCGAGCGATGACGGAACGAGCCGAGTAGTGGGGTAATGGATACAAACTACCCACTATTATTATTCTGCCAAAATAAACTCGTTAAAATAGTACAATAATAATAATAACAATTGTGTTGTCTTTAACGCCTCATTTTTACAACCGCACCGCTCGCCATCGACGGGATGTTCACCCCCATTTCCTGGAGCTCCCACGCTCAACTACGCAACGGTTCTCTAGAACGTTTATTCCCGCCGAGGTTTTCCCTCTACGCTACGACAAGGGGTCGTTTAAAAAGGGCGTTATAAAAATTCTTACAGGCTGGCATCGCGTTGGCAACGCCCCTGGTGTTGCGAACGTCCATAGGCGACGGTAAGCACCTTCCATCAAGTGGGCCGTCCGCCTGTTTGCCTGCCTCAGGCAATAAAAAAACAATTAGAGGAAAACTACTGTGGTCTACAAGAAGAAATGGACAGACATGATGGTTTTTACGAGTTTGGTTTCAACCAAAACGGCTACGGTAGGTATCCCAGAAATCGAATATTGTAACTATTGCCACGGTATACCGAGCCGAAGTTCACGCGAGCAGAACCGCGCGAACTCACAAGTGCAAATTCCCAATAGCATTCCACCACGTAATTTCGTTCCTATACAAAATTAGAAAGAAGCGAACACGTCCATCAAATAACATAATAATAAATACACTTTATCCGTTCAACTTTACCAAGTTAATGAAGTTTTTTGTGTGCGTGCCGTCCAGGAATCGAACCCGCTACCCAGTTTGATTTACGATCGGATCGTGACGCGGTGAATGGCGTGCGAGCTTTATGCTTTATGTACCCTTACGGCAATTTCGTCGGCCTCAGAAATGTACTGGGGCGCTTTCAACTCTCGCCTTTTATGTTTGCCTAGTACTTGTAATGATAATAACACCCCATAAACGTCCTAGTGGGCTCGGTTTGCCCCATTTCTAAAAGATCAGATTCCAAGACGGCTTGATGGGTTGCACACATCGATTGTTTCGATGTGCAGTTTTCATCGCCACGTTTTTCTTCACTGTGAGCTTGCGGTGCATGATTCCCGGGCAGGAATTGAACCCGCATCATTTGAGATACATATACGTCGCCAGTAAGCTACCAGGACCTTTTAGGGGGTCCGGCAATGAGGAAAAAAGGACAGAATATTGTTTTATTTACGAGTTACACGATTCTTAAACTAAATGTGAGTAAAATGGGAGCGTGTACCCTTACGGCGATTTCGTCTTCGTCAGTTTGCTGGGGCGCTTTCAACTCGCGGCTTTTATGTTCGCCTAGTACTTATAATGATGGTAACAAGATAACCAACCTCCAAGGAGACACATGTCGCCATTTCTAAATAAGCATCATGTACTGAAAATGAAAGTAAGGCGGAAACTGCTTTTGGCTTGCCTTTTCTTTGGTCTCCTTAAGTACAAAGAGCCGCATTACTTGTATAATAAGCTCAGGTAGCCAAAGGGGAGGGGGGTATATGGCGGTAGGGCCGCCATATGTGTATTTTATTTTTTTCGCAAATTTCACTACATAACTTTGTAGCGCTAAGTAGACTACATCTTCCTGTCAAATTTCTTCCATCCATATCCAGTAGGTGGGCCGGATTGTGTAGGACGTTCTCTATAATCTATTATTGAAACCAGCGTGATTTGAAGACATATTTATTTTACAGACTTTACTGAAGGTACATGTCATTACACATCGACAATCCAAGGATGTGCCACACTTGACCATAGACACTAAAGGTTCCGAGTAAATGACAACGACAGACAGTTGGACATGACAATTTTCAAAACAGCTAGGGAACCCTAAAAACGGGGCTCAAACTGAGCCCAGGAGGACGTGCTTGGGATACCAAAGTTGCGTTCCACCGATACTGCACTAAATTAGGTTATCAGGAATATTTCACCATGAATATCGGATGTGTTTAAAGATTTGGGAGTGCCCGTAATCTCCCTTATCAATATTCATGGGTTATATATTGGGGCTCTTTAAATTAGCTACATATTTTGGGAAATTGACACAACTATTTTAACTATATATACTTGTGGTGCCCCTTACTCGCCACTATATTTTCCGTGTTTAGTGTGGCAACACTAGTTTTAAGTTTTAATATCTATGGACATATGTGTGATTATTACTCATACCATATATGTTTGGTTCCGTAGAGGTAATGACAATTAAAGTATATATAAGGCTCATTACTTAATAGTTACACATTATATCGAGGGCGTCATAACATATAGGCGTATACGCAAACATGCCATTTTTTTGTTATTTACTAAAAACTATGCATGTTACAATTTAGAAAGTCTTACTAGTATGCAAGTGCACCTAAAAAGAAAGGTGTTCCAAATTTCAGCCTTATACAATCAACTAGTTTAATTTTTATTCACAATTTGGTCCCTTGTGTAAAACTGCACTTTTGTATGTACGCCCATTTGTTATGAAGCCCTCGATATGTACTTTACAGTAAACCTCTAAGTACGAGTTCTGTTAGATATTATTCTGGCAACAATTCTATTAATAAAAAAAATCAACGATAATTAGTCTATGTTTGTCAGTACAAGTTGTCCGCTATGTCCACGTTAAAAAGATTTCTAAATAATTTGAAAACTGTGAAAATATACCATTGTGGCGAGTTATGGTGGAACAATCTAGTTGGTTTAAGAAGTTTTAGGAAAAGGTAGAAGATTCTCGAAGGAAAAGACAGAGATTGATAGATGTTTAGAAAGGGATAGATAGTAAATAAAAGAATGGCGAAAAGAAGATCCAAATTATGGGTTCCAGAAGGTTCTTCCGGGTATATAAGCAGCGCAAGGCGCGTCTACCAGTAGTTCAGTTCAAGACAGCGAAGCGACAAGTGCGATACGAAAGAGTTGGAAGAGAAGTTTAATAGAAGACTGACGAGTTTGGTGGTGAATTTAGTGAACAGTCTAGTGTGCAGTTCAGTGAAGGAGGAGTGAGTGCAGTGTAGCGTAGTTTAAGAGGAGACCCAGAAGCGACGAGCTACACGTGGTAAATTCGAATGTGAGCACTGAAGTAGCAGGGGTGGTCGACGCAGTGTCGGCGACGGTATTGTGCGTGTAGGGGCAACCCTGCGGAGAAGAATCGCGTACGGCTGTGTAAGTCAATAAAAGCGTTTAGTTAAAAGAACTGGTGTTTCCTTCCAATCCTAAGCGCGTACCCCCGCTCGCACGTAACACCACTTTTATAATTTTATAGATGCCGGTAACGAGATAGGAGGGATGGCCTAAAGGAGGTAAGATGGAGGGATCACACTTGAGGAATGGGATAGGAGAATGAAATAGAGGGATGGCACAGGAACGTTGGGATATGAAGAGGGAGAAGTGGGATATCGGAACTCTCAGTCACTATGAAACACGATTACCTCAAGGCTAACCGTTTCAAACCGATACTGTGTTTGCGTGGTATCACACTTAACGAGCCATCCCAGGGAGCTGTGATCAAATAACAGTGAAATAGTGGTTCCATTCTATTTTGTTACCAGAGCGGAGGTACACACTTGGGATTGGAAGGAAACAACAGTTTTTTTAACTACATGTTTTTATTGACATACACAGCCGTCCGTGATTCTTCTTTCCAGGGTTGCCCCTACAGGCACAACTGTCTACGCTCTGCCTAGACGATGAGATATCTCACTCACAATACCGTCGCCGATATTGCGTAGACCACCTCCTGCTACTTCATTGCTCACCTCTGAATTTACCGCACGTAGCTCTCTTCTGGATCTCCTCTTAAACTACGCTAACCTCCTCCTGCACTGAACTTCCCACTAAACTTGTCACTGTCTTCTATTAAACTTCTCTTCTCTCTCGTATCGCACTTGTTGCTTCGCTGTCTTCAACTGCACTCCTCGGTAGGCGCGCCTGACGCTGCTTCTAAGCCCAAAAGAATCTTCTGGAACCCTTGATTTCGATCTTCTTTTCGTTATTCTTTTATTTACTATCCATCCCTTTCTAAGCATCTATCTATCTCTGTCTTTTCCTTACTGAACCTTCTATTCTAGAATTTCGATCATTCCATTTGTAAAACTTTTTCTAAAAGTCTTGAGACCGGCTTACGCTGCCAGAAAGTTCTACCCTCGGTCGCCGCCTTATATTATCAAATGCAACGAAGTAAGAGCCTCCGCCCACACTCCAGGCGCAGTCATAAATACCAACTTACATACTTCCAACGTATCAAATAAAATTGGCGAGGATAAGGGTAAGCTAGAATGCAGTCGCGCGACGGGCGCAACTTTCTAAACCGGCAACATTACGGGCCCACACGACTCACTTGACGACAGCCTCGACGCTGCTTTATTAACATAACATCAGACCCATTCCCGAAGGGGACGAGGCACAGATAACATTCGTCCACGCCTCTAAGGAGCTTCATAACTGCGATTCGCTTCCACATTTATTTTATGTCCCACTGCTGGGCTCGGGCCTACCATTATAGGGGGAACGGACAGTATACCCGCCACGCTCGTCTAAGGCAGCTTGGCAGGTGCATGTGTTCCGGCCAGGATCGAACCCACGCCCCTTGAGATTGGGACGCGTGCGCTAGCCACGCTACTACGATTTCTATAGTTATATATAAATATTATTGACCTCACTGACTGACTGACTACTGGGTCAAACCCAAACTATTGAGTCTAGGACCGTGATTTGCGTTCGGGCCTTTCCATACTGTAAGAGTACACTAAGAAAGGATTTTTGAAAATTCTACCCCAAAGCGGGTGAAAAAGGGAACGACTTTGTATGAAAATCTATCATTTTCAAAGTACGAAGCACGAAATTGTATTTACCTACTTCTGATTAAAAATAAATGCACACATACATGTATCGGTATTTTTAGAAATTCAACCCTTAAGGGGGTGAAAAAGGGGGCTACCTTTTAACTTTTTTAGCTACTCAAACTATAATGATTAAGTATGTTTAATCTACTTGAGCGAAACCGCGGGCAACGGCTAGCAAGATATAAATCGACTGAATTTATTTACTACCCGTGCACAGAAGGTTTGCCGATAGCCTCGAGATGTCACGTGTCATGGGTCAGTAGGGTTGACAAAAAAGGTTACATAAATAGTTGTTGCAATAAATTTATAATTTTATATATTTACATAAGTATATACAATAATAGTAAGTAGTTATCGGCAAACCTGCGCGCGGCTTATACTCGTAACTCAGCAATAATATTACGAATGTTTCGCAATAATTCATTTTCATTCAAACAAGGTTTCATACATAACAATAGATTAATTTTTTTCTCAAATAATAAATAATTAAATAAATCGGCAGCCAAACACACACACTGTATATCCCCAAATTAAGCAAGTTACGCTTGTGTTATGGGTAATATACAACGGACCATTCTGGGGCCGATCCCACACACCGAGACCCATAGTAAACAACGGAGAAAATACGTTTCCGAAATTTACTATACCAGGAATCGAACCAGGAGCCTCTGCGTTGCAGTGTGGTAAGCCGGCAAAGGCTTAGCCCACTCAACTACAGAGGCCGTCTAAATCAAAGAAATTGATTTGTTTTTATATAACTGTACGTATATCAATAAAAATGATATTTCTGTGAACCATTCAAAAATGCTTTCTCATTATATATCCACGCCTAATCCAATACTGGCACTATCCAAAAAAGTGAACTTAACAGGAGAGCCAGAAAACGTTTTTTAAGCATGAATATCAATATTATTACATGTATTGTTACAATGGCTTCTTAGTGGACATTTCTGTTATTTTTAAACCTATTACATACATGTATTTCCATGTTTTACGATAGATGGCGTTAAAAAGTCGGCTTGACAAAATTTTGGAGTGTCAGTAATTAGATATAAGCGTGTATATAAGCGTGTGATATGGACGCGCATACACCAGCCAAATAAATACAATCAAACTACAAATCCTCGCGAAAGAGAATCGTTTCATACCTAGAATGATGCGTGAGGCTATTGAAATCAAAATACACCCAAATTTCAATAGAGAAGATGGTTGGCAAGTACCGCCTGTTTGGGATCCGACCATCAAAACTATCAAGACCCAAACCCAGCAAAAACCAACTAGCAGACCTCAAGACACTGAGTTCTTTCTGCGTGCACCGGAACACAAACCAACTTGATTGATAATTCTTTTTATTTTTCCTCCTACCCATTTTAGTATTATATCAAATATTAGAGCTAGGCATGTTTGCTGAAGAGTTTCTTGTGCCGCTTCTTCTGCTCAAGCCACAACATGTTGCGAAGCGGTGGTAAATTAGATTGGGCTCCCATAGAGTAAATAATAACCATAAACAAAATTAAAACGAACAAGTTGGCGGTAGGCTAAATAATAAAAATCAAATAAATTACCGCGCTTAAAACAGTTAAAACGTAGTTTTATTATGTATACTAGTCGCGGAAACTTAAGAAAATATTAAATACAGTCTGCTAGAAACATAACTTTTTAATACCTATAGATATCCGTAACATAGGCGAGTTTAAATTAACGAGACAACTGGGATTTATATTAACTTAAACTACGGTCTTAATTAGCCCCGCTTATAGATATAACAACAAGTAAACACTAGCCAGTTGGCGTCGAGCCAACGCGAACACACAACAGGGGTGCGACTGTTCAAAATCCGATACTTTTAAAATTGCCTATTGTTCCGCTTATGGATAGAGTCCGAAATGAGTCATATAATATACGCGTATTCTGGTTAGATATAAATTTAGACGAGCGGCTAGTTGGCACAGTTAGCAGTGCATTAGCTAGTCGATCATGGATGTTAAGCGACGCTTGGTGCGGTCAGTACTTGGATGGGTATAAAAATTTACATTCATTTCAATGGAAAGCCGTATCACGATGCGCACTGGGAGTCAAATGCCACCTCGCGCGGTTAGTAGTCGGACGCCTCCGACGAAGGCCGTTGCCGGTGTGCCCACTGGGAGTCAAATTCGTGGCGGCCCGTTACCCATGAGTGTGATATAACTTACCCGGGGAAGCCTGGGCTCGGCCAACTGTGCCAGGAGTTGAAGCCTCATTGCACGGGTGCGGAATGTGGTGGAGCAATTCGACTAACCTTTCAGCGGCTAGTTGGCACAGTTGGTAGTGCATTAGCTAGTCGATCATGGATGTTAAGCGTCGCTTGGTGCGGTCAGTACTTAGATGGGTGTAAAAATTTACATTCATTTCAATGGAAAACCGTATACGTCACGATGCGCACTGAGAGGCACTGCTCACCTCGCGCGGTCAGTACTCTAACGACTTTAGAGGAAGACCGTTGCCGGTGGGGACCCACTGGGAGTCAAATTCGTGGAGGTGCAAATTATGCCGGGGTCGCGCGGTACATGGCGTCAGGTGGCACCAAGGGGTTTTAGTTTAGTGGGTATTCCGGCTCCTCTAGCCGGCGAGTCCCACACTCCCCCGCCGAAGTCTCCCCGGCGGGGGGTCCGCAAATGGATTTCCCCTTGTAAAAAAAAAGATATAAATATATACGTGTATCGGCGTGTTTGGAAATTCAACCCCTAAGGGGTTAAAAAGGGGATGAGAGTTCGCATGAAAATTCGTAATTTTCAAAGTAAAAGCACGAAATTTTAAATATTTACTTGCTTCTGGTTAGAAAGAAATGTTACGAGTTGGCGGGACTCGAATTAAAATGCCGTTAGAATTATTATTAGAGTTTATTAGAACTATACAAACACATAACACAGGTACAAATATAACCGAACATAACAAATCAAAACGTAATGCAGAAGGTCGTAATTCAATAAAACGTACAAAGTCCGTCAATATTAGATTACCGAATATACACACGTCACGCCTAGGTCGTAGTTGTAGCTCAACTGACCCCCTCTCTCAATCAGGCCATCGTTTTATACCTCACAAATGCAAACGTGCCCCTGCCCGGCAACGTCGACATAGTTTCCTAAAATTAGCTTGTTTTTATAATCCGCAACACGTGGCTAATGATGCTCCTGAGCAGCCGTAAACAAGTACAATAGGACAAGAGGCTGTTCTCCACAATAACTAGAAACGTACGCCAATAAATGAGTGAACAAAAGAAGACGATCATAAAGGGATTACAATTAGTTCAAATTCCGACAAGTAATAAAATGTGCTTTTACAGATCTGTAAGTGGATTTTATCTTTATCGGAGTCTAAGATGTAACAGAAATATACACGTGTATCTATCTTAGTGTTTGGAAATTCAACTCTTAAGGGGGCGAAAAAAAGGCTACATTTAACTTTTTTAAATGCTCAAACTATGACTCTTATCTGAACCACGCAAGCGAAGCCACTGACAACAGCTAGTAATACATAATATAATCATCATGATATGTGTATATCAATTATAATAATAATATCGCCTCTTTGCTCCAATGATGTGTGTGTAACTTGGAAATTGACATTTTAGAAGAGAGTTTATTTAATTTTAACTTTCAGAATAACGTTGTATCTTTTATAGTGGGGCCGCATTTGGGATAGTGTTACAGATATTGGTCGTTTCACAGGCACAGGCGACATTGTTAATGACGTTAAATATTGACATGTAACGTATGTATATACACTAATATGGCTATGCGTTGACGGGGTTATTGAAGTGAAACTTCTATATAGACGGGGGGCCTTAGGATTTTTCTGTCACGAAAAAGCGTCACGGCCGCGTGGAGGAGCGGCATAAATTTAGACTAGACCTGGTGAGAGGCGGCATAATTTGGTTCCGGATCGAATTCAGTTTTTTTGTTTGATAAAATAAAATATGTTTAAATAAAAAATGCATTCATTAAAATGTGCCTAACCTAACTAAATCATAATTTACAATAAACCTGCGAAAAACCGAACTGTGTGCTGGGACACATAGTAGAAGTGAAACTTCAACGGACAAGTGGAAAAACGAATGGCAACAAAATTTTAACTTGAAGTTTTACGGGCAGGTTTTCAAAATGGATAAGTACATTAACAATTTGCCCGTAAAACTTCAAGTTGAAATTTTGTTGCCATTCGTTTTTCCATTTATTCGTTGAAGTTTTTTTTAACGCTTTAAATAAGACGCAATCGGCCACAGCCTTTCTGTCACTCAATATGATATGAATAAGGTCATATATCTTTAGTACTAACGTCGATGAAGCCCCAGCATTAAAATACATTGTAGGTTGACATAAAAAAAGTTATTTTCGTTACGATATAATTATTTTATGAAGATTTAATAAACCCTTTCTAAAATTTCAATTTCAAGATAACAATTAATTAATTATAAGTACTACAAATGGCTTGTAACCAAAACTACAAATGTATGGGCTGCAAAAGGTGAAACATGTATGTAACTATAGTCTGTACTCTCCGTACCTCTTAGCATAATATCTGCGAAAATGTCCATGTTTCAAATAAAATACTTTGAAGATATTCGTAAGCGCGTGTAGCACACGATACCACCGCAGCGCCGCCAGACTTCGCGACCGTGCCACCGCCGCACTTTCGCTGTCGAGCGGGCGTCCCAAGCATTGGGCCTATAATTTCTACCGGAAGACCAATGGACGTAAGAGCAGATGCAGCAGCAGAAGAGAAGAGTTTCGAAGATATTCAAAGTAAGATTACATTGCAACAATGTCAAAAATGAGTATTCTACTAAATACAGTATATCTGCTCGATATCGTTCCAGCAGAAAAATAGTAGAAAATTTGGTATTACCATAAGCAGAGATGGCGCTAGCCGAAGTGAACATTGAAAAGCTACTGAGCATTAGACATTTGCAAAAGCAAGGTGCTACCAGTTTGCTGCCGCTCTCTAAACTGACTCTGGAACCTGGCCATTAATGCCAGGATACACCTCAAGGTTGTTATGGCGGTATAGCCTAGACCGGTGGTAGCCATCCAGACGGGCAAATGCCCTATCACTTGGACTCACCTGATTATGGGTTGTTTTGTCTACTACTACAACTAGAGTACCAAAATGAGGTAAACCTACAATTGAAACGAAGACGATAGTGTGGAGATTGTGTCTTGTCAAACGTAGGGTAGGATTTTATCCGGCCCTAAGGACCGACGACCTGCACAAGGTCACCGGCCGGGTTTAGATAGAAAAAAACAGATTATCGGAATATTTGGAACGCAATCTTGGGGAGGACTACGTCCAGCAATGATCATCGACTGGCTGGAGAAGAAAGTTAACTTCATATTCCTACTTTAACAGCCAATAGAATAAATTATTTATAGTTTATTTCAAATAGGACAGTATAGTAGAAATTTCGTAAATAGAAAATAAACATCGTGGATTCCAAGTACAGTAGAATCTCTTATAACATATAGTATTTGGTACACGCTGATGATGTGAGCCCAGGATACCCAGGTCGATATAGGTGTGGAAGTTATTAGTTAAACACTGTTAGTTGGTGAAAAACGTGTAATAATAAATCACTTTACAAACGAAAGCGTCTGCCCTCGGCTAAAACCCAAACGGAAGAACAGAAATGCAACGACAATGTTGCAAGCTTAAAAAATAAAATTATTTTATGTTGGTGTTGCCAACACCTCCTATAAATACAATATAAATATTGACTTCTACAAGTCGAATGTTTCCTTACAAAATTCTCTAAGTTGAAATCCTCTCTAAGTTGATTTCGACTTACAGAGATTTACTGTATAAGATTATTATTAAATAGTAACAAGATTAAATATATTTTTATATAACTAAGGTTAATATTTATTTCGTAGGAGAGTTTACGACAACGCTACAAATTAGGTTCTATGGATGTGTCAGACATGCAGTGCTTTTTGCAATGGACTTTAGGTTACATATTTTGACACTTCTTTGTAAACCCTAATTTACAAGGCGTGGTAAATTAGTCCTTAACGCACTCGCGTCCCAGCATACTGCACCAGTTAAGAAGATTCTTTACCTATAATGTGCATCGTAATGAAACCTGTACATCGAGATAACCGATGTGTTAAACTCACCAAGCCGTGGACAAGCGTGGCGGGTATACTGTACCTTTAGAAATTGGGCGGCCCAAACCCCGCACTGGGACAATCGTGGGCTGTTATTATTATTTTGTAAATTAGCGTTTATTTATCGTCAGCGTCAGTGCAGGGCCTTGTAACTACATTTTTTGTGATATTATTTTTTTCGTCAAGTTATCAACAAACTTTATTATTATTTATGTCACAACACTGACGAAAAAATATTTATAAAATGTAGTTACAGGTCGACGTTATGTATAATGTAGTTTCATCTACATCTGTTTCATTGCAACTGTATTGTTAGGGTTCCCTAACCATTTGGACAAAAATTAAAGGCTTTTGAAAACGTCATATTCGCCCATCCATCTATGTATAGAGATGAAATTTAATAGGAAATTATGTTCTATAAGCACCATAAATTCATGAAATAAAATCGCAAAAATTACCTTAAAATTAGGACTATTACATACAATACATGCAACTGATGAACGAATTTTTTTTGGTAAGTATACGTAGGCGTGAAGATATTGATAAACATTACTTGGAAAATCGTAGTGATGAATTAATAGTTTTTTTAATTAAGCCGAAAAGTTGGAAGATATTTATTTTGTAAGTTAAAAATATGGTTCTTCGTAAGATTTTAAAAAACACGATGAAAGAGCAAATGACGAGGCTCTATGCTCTAGGATCTTTGCCTGTTCTTCAAATAATAAAGAAAAAAATAATATTACTATTACGTTCGAAGAGCTTCAAACTTGGCTTAAAGGTTTAGAAACTAAGCCATAAAATCCAAAAAGTGATGGAATAGTTCAAAAATCCTATCAACGAAAATTAGATAAAACAAAATGCTAATGTATTTTTTAAGTTGAAAGATATTTTCGGTAAGTGATTTTTCTCAGCGTTCCGTAGGTAAATTAAAAGAATGGCTGTTCCTCGCTTCTACCGAACACTTAAGAAGGTAGATTGACAAGCACTTGGCTTAATTTTAATTTTAGTGTATTAGTAATGTAGTTTTATTCGTAATTAGTGTTATCTGTGTATAGTTTATATTAACTTAGCTAATGATGGCTGATACTTAAGTCAATTTATAAATACTATAACGCAAACAACCAAACATGTCTCGAGCTTTAGTTGAACGTAAAAATTATATGTAGTCGATTCAAACCCATTTTAAATTCTCGCTCCAGTACAATTTTTGTAGAGTATTTGGTGCAGTATTTAATGAATATTAGAAATTTAAAGAAAAATTTCGCAGTTTATAAACGGCCGATCGATGTTATAGCTAATATAAATAAGAAACTCACCGTGAGCATAAGTAAACAAATGTAGACAGGCTAACAAGAATATCCAGTTCCTTGCACATAAACGACGTATCCCGGTCCGATACATGTTTGTTAACACGTTATTTACACAGCACACCGAATTTTCATTCATCTCAATCACATTTTCACACAAAAATCACGATTAATTTCCATTTAATTTCTCATAGCATTCAACCAACACACTTTCTAAGTGTCCGCCATCTTTTCGGCGACTATTGCGTTCGGAAACATGAGAAACAACTCGATATTGAAAGGGCAATGCCCGGGACAAAATGAACTGCAATTATGTTAGCTGTAGATTGCGAAAGGTTCATAAACTGAAGTATGTACAAGTGTAGTGATGTCAATCAGAAGCAATTAATCGACTAAATATGTAACTGATTTGTAACTAATTCAAATAATACTTGTATTGTTGTACATAATAATTTATTTAGTGGTCTTAGAGATGTAATGTTTAATTAATTAATTTTCTAATATCACTAGTATGCAGAGTTGACGAATTAGACTCCGGGCACAATAATTTTAAGCAGTAAAACAATAGAAAAATCTAGTAGACCTAGATAGATAATATTGTAATTTTTGATAATATTGTAACTGTCCCTTGAAACAATTTAATAGCCGAATACGGGTTGGTATAGCTATTAAGAGTATTAACTAATAAACCACATTTATTCTGAGCGTATTACTCCTACGACATTCGCAACCACAATGCCAATCTAAATAATCTTCGTTATCACGCTTTGATATCCCAATGATTGCAAAACGAGCCAAAAATGGACGAACTAGTTTAAACAGTACGTCCTTGAGCTAAAATTATGGGTATCTTTAGGCTGTGAATTACGATTCTGACATAAATTTCCGAATTTGTCGATGACATCTTGTGACAACTACACACAAACGATTGTATCATATTAGTCCTATTACTTCGAATATTGTAAGCATTAGAAATTTTATACATCTAAGCTAGACATGAATACAATGTAATACACGAATTTGTCATCTTCATACCAATAAAACCCAGGTAGTTCTGACTAGTAGTCGTAACAGATTGTCCAAAAAACTAAAGTAATACACCGATTGAAATACGCAATGGGGATCAAAACATTTCTTGAAGGACGAACAAGATCTTGTGAGTGGTTTATGGTTGAACCTTCTTTGCATTTTAAATGATAAAATGAAATGTCTGAGTCTGAGTGAGAACATCATCGCTGTAATTATCTGACTTTCATGAAGAAGAGGATTGTCGGATTGAGGATAAGATTTAATCTGTAATACGTGTTGCTCCTCGTAGCTGTCGTCATTTAACCGTTGTGCGATGGTAGCTTTTTTATTATGTTCGATAGTGTAAATTAAAAAAAAAATTGAATCTAACACAATTAAAATACATATTAATATGCATAGGCCTAAGTCGATACAATTGTAAAGGAAAACTTCGTTATGCTGTTAAGTAGAAGCCTTTAGTTAAAAACAGCAATTACGGTGATAATAACGTTTAATGTTTATGTAATTAACTGTTACATAACACACAATAATCAGTGATGTTACAAGATTAAACGAATGTGATTGTTATAGTCTTCAAATACAGGATGGATATGACAAATTTTAAGGGTGTCATTTTTGCCGTTCGGCTGTGAAGTCGTAGAACAATACTTCAATAAATATCCGTAGGGACGGAGAAAGAATACTAATTTCTACGGCCAGACGGCCTGTTGTAAACGACGAACAAAAAACCCCACAAACAAATTATAGGGCATTTGCCCGTCTTGATAGCTACCATTACCCGTCTAGAATATGCCACTATAACAACTATGAGTGAGTTGTGTTACGGCATCGCTGTCCAGATTCCAGTACCATCTTTGAAACTGGTAGGACATTGGTAGCACCTTTGGTTGGAACAGTTCATCTTTTTTTATGTTTATGGTTTGGCAACTAGGCCTTTAAGCCAGCGACAGTTCATCAAATGAGTTGTGTTCAGAGATTATCGACTAAAAATAATTTATGGCCATCCCAATTTATTTTTTACTTTTCAATATTTCGGACATTTGACAATAACAGTTGACATTAACATTTGGCATTACATTTACAAACATCTAACACTTAAAATTTTGTTTTGTATTTATTTGTTATTGGTCAGGTAATTAAGTATACGATTTCATACTTTATTTAACTTAATTACAGTATTTATTTCCTCCCATATGTAAATACAAAACTCTAATTTAAATGAAATTATAACTAAACATGGAACTCATCTACTCCATGAGACGCAAGCCTTTAAAATGCGAGCCGCCACACTTTGAAAGGTAAAAACATAATTTCTTTCTTTTGTCTAATTTACGCGTTAATTGCTAAAAATTGTACATCGGGAAGAGTTTCTGTTTCTTTCTGGTTCTGAAATTAGGTTAGAAAACTGTCTGTGAATAACTAAATTGATAATTATTTTTCTTGACACTTAAATATTTGTTTTTGAATTAGGTTAATTAGGAACTAAAACTGTTTTTGAGTGTAGAAAAAATTATTTTATTAAAATATGGCAAATAAGCTTCATAACAATGATCTGTTAATTTTGATAGTAACAAAGTGTGATTGAGTTTAAGAATGTACTTATGACTTATTTATAACCACTAAAATATCACAGAACCAAATTATTTATTATAGGTTTCTAATACAGGTTAGTTTAGCTCTACTTCGCTTCACTTCACCTTAGATTTCATGCTGTTTTTTGTTTTGTAACCACTCAAAATTCATTTTATTTCTACCTATCCTACCTACCTATAAGGTCCTACTACTAGTTAAAATTCAGCTCCCACATGTCTGTACCACACCTGCTATATCAAAATACGAGAGAAAATAGAGTTTTGTTGCCTTCTAGAAATGTAGGTGCTGTTTCAGAGCTACATTTTTTTACAGGATTGTCATTATGCTGTGGAAATTATATTTGTAATAATTATAGTTACAGTGTTAAAGTCCTAGTATTTGTCTTATCAATTAATTGTTGTGCTGTGTTTATTATTTGAACTTTGATGATATGAAAATAATAATTATATAATATGGATATACCAAATTTTCTGAAATAAATGAATTTGTGCCACCTTTACTAGTCACTGTATTTTATTAAGTGTGGCAACACTAGTTCTTAATTAAAAACATATCTGTATCTGTCTATGACTAGAGTCTAGGAAGCAATTATCTTTGTCTTCTATGTTCAATCTTTCATATTAAGTGCTTACACAAAAATAAATAATTTTGATAATTGTATAAACTGCGATGATTCAGTAGGAGGAGTAAATATCCAAGTTGTGAAGCAAGAACATTATGAAGTTTAGTTTTAAGTGTAAGAAACTGCCTAATTCCCTGCAGGAGCCAAGTGATATAACTGATTTCAAATAAGAGTTGCATCCAAAACCTTCAAAAATTATTATTACTATTAGGCTTCTAGGGTGTTATGTTAATGTTGCAAAATTATCAGAACAAAACAAAGATGTGAAATAGTTATTTAATCTATGTAATGTTTTCTACTTAATTACAGTGCATTAGATCCTGAAGTGACACGTCCAATCTGCACAATATCAGTAGCAAATATAATTGCATTCTCATCACCAACAGAGGTGAATGATGTCGATGGAGATACATGGAGTGGGCATGTGTATGTTTGCGATCTGGACACGCCATGGGATAGTCACAAAGTTACGACTACTTCATACCCTGTGAGTGTATTGTGAATAAAATAATAATATATCATTAATTTTAATGGCATCAGAGGTGCAAAAAAATTTTAGCAATACAACTTAAAACTAAGTTAGTATATATTAGATATAATAATATTACAACTTAAGTTTCGACGAAATCAAAGTACACCTGCATATCTATAAAGACACATTTTATTACCCATTGGCATTTGAACTAATTGTAATCCTTTTATGATTGTCTTCTTTTGTTCACTTATTTATTGGTTATTGTGGAGAACAGCCTATTGTACTCCTTTAGGGCCGCTTGCAGGCATAATTACCCAGATTATGATTCTAGGAAATTCGGTCCACGTGGACGGGCGGGCACATTGCAGGATAAAACGATGGCTTGATGCAGAGAGGAAGGCAGTCGAGCGAGATACCACGATTGAAGCGAGACGTGTGTACTACAATCGGGAATCTAATAGTGACGGACTTTGCGCGTTTTATTGAATTACGGCCTTCTGCATTACGTTTGGACTTGTTGTGTTTGGTTATATTTTTACCTGTGTGATACGTGTTTGTATAGTTGTAATAAAGTCTATAATAATTCTAGCGGCATTTTAATTCGAGTCCTGCAACTCGTAACAATATGTAAATAATATATTTTTTATTGCAACATGTGTCTGCATCCCTATTATTGGGGATATCACTCTATTGTGGCTCCTTTTTGAATTTTTCAAACACTAAGATATGGAACTTGAATTTTAATAAATCAATTTTTACAATTAAGTTTCATATGTACTAAATGCTTAAGTTAAAGATTGGCATATCTTTTTTATAAATAGGCCTCTTCCAGCTCTCTTAAGGTGTCCCTGTTTCTTGCTGCTTCTTTAATATATTCATTCCATATTTGTACTGTCTGCTGCGTCTTCCCTGAAAATTTATATATTGTTACAAGTTGGGCCATATACAAGGGATGCACATCTGCCTGCCATAAAACCTGGTTTATTGCCCTTTCTCTATTCGAAGTTCTTTTTTTAGACAATAGTCTATTATTATTGTACTTGTTTATGGCCATTCGCAGACATAATCCTGCAGTTGTGCACAATTACATTTTCTGGGAATAGCGTTGATGGTGGCGCAGTTGTAACTCATGGAAATCATTGTTTACATGGTCCTAAGCTGAGTATAAAGGGGTGTCTGAATGGAGAGATGGGCAGTCAAGCGACAACTACAATATGAGTAAGACATTTGTAGTACTCTCGATTAGCGATATAGACGATGGACTTTTCGTATGTCAAATTGCATTGAATCGTGCAGTGTGAACTGGTTGCATCCAGTTTTATTTGTATTTGTTTTATACATGTTTGTACAGTTCTAATAAACTCTATAGTAATTCCAATGGCATTTATTTTAATTCGAGTCTTGTAGCTCGTAACAATATAAAAATGTATTATTCTCTGCATTCCAGGTGTCATCCCTGTCATGGGACTGCGAAGGCAAACAGCTCCTTGTGGCAACAACAGTGGGCGAAGTGTCAGTGTATGGCCAGAGGGACTATCTGCTCAATGAATGGACTTGCTTATACACTGCTAACTTCTCTGGTAAGAAAAGCCACTTCTCTAATTAATATTTTAAAGGTTTAAAACAGTCTTTATCTAGAACTAGGGATTTCCAAACTCTAGTGTCTGCCTCTTGTTTAAAGAGCAAGCATTAATACAGGTTATGTTGTATATTTACCCCCGAAAGATGTGATGTGATTTGACGGCCTCTGTGGTTGAGCAGGCTAAGCCGTTGCCTGCCTACCTCACTGCAAGGCAGAGGCTCCGGGTTCGATTCCTGGTATAGTAAATTTCGGAAACATATTTTCTTCATTATTTACCATGGTATGGGTGTCTGGGATCAGCTCCAGAGTGGTCCGTTGTATATTACCCATAACACAAACGTAACTTGCTTAATTTGGGGATATACAATATGTGTGTTTGTCTGCCGATTATTATTATTAATATTATAAAAGATTCACTTCTTTTTTTATATCACAAAGTATCCCATCTCCTGAGATGAAAAGTATCTATGCCCATTTTCAATAATAAAGCTACATATGTAAAAGCGTAATAGATAGACAAACTGAGTTACTATTGCATTTTTTATATATGATAAATTTTTATATCTATAAACTTGAGAAATGATTGGTCTCCCATACAAACTTTCATCCCCTATTTTCAACCCGTTCTAGTTTTATTTTTCCAATAAAAAGTAGTAGCCTCGTCTCCCAAGTGTCAGGTATCATCTGTAATTTAATTGTATTATCTGTGCAGGAACGGTGAAAGAATACAATTTCCTGTGGCCGGGTGGCCTGTCATAAGAGGCGACAAAACAACCCACAGCCAGGTGGTAGGGCATTTGCCCGACTGGATGGCTACCACCCCTGGTCTAAATTATGTCGCCATAACAACCCTGAGTTGTGTTCCGGCATTAGTGACCAGGTTCCAGTCTCCCTTAAGAGAGCAGCAGCGCATTAGTAGTACCTTTGGTGTTGCAAATGTCCATAGGTGATGGTATCCACTTTCCATCAAGTGGGCAGTCGGCCAGCCAGCTAAACTCCTGCATTAAAAAAAAATTACCAACCTTCTACGTATATCAATCCGAAAATCGACCCCTTTTCCGGGTTGAAAAGTATCCTATGTCCATCCTAGATATTGAATATTCACAAATCGCTCCAATAGTTTTCTGTGTAAACATTATAGTCCATTGAAAAATTACATTTAGGGTTGCGTTTCTCAGAGAACGCATTTTTTTTTATGTGTATGCCCTTGTCCCCTGGCCGCCATCACGTATCACTTAAAGTAGCAACCCTGTAGAAAAATTTATAAAACATTATTTATAGCAAATTAAATTGTCTATAACTTTCTTCTTATTACTTTTTATCGTAAAATGGAAAATAAAAAAGTTATAACCGAAAATAACTGAAATTATTTTCCTGAAAAATACAATCTAGGTGTCTTCAAGTGTCGCGTGAACAGCTATCTTCTAGGTGAGCATGCTTCACCTGAAATCAGGCGCAATGGCAGTCAACCGCGAACATATTCAATATATAAAAAAACATCGCCTGTTCGTAACGTAAGTTGTACGAAATGGTGACGGTCTGAGAGAGAAGAACATATATCGTACATATTACTAGCTGACCCGGCAAACGTTGTTTTGCCATTTAAATTATTTCTAGTAATTTTAAGTAAGTTAAATTATTAAAGTACTAATATCGCTATTAAAAAATAGGGGTGAATCGTAGAAGGGTAAAATTTTAAGTTGTATGTATTTTTCAATGCTAAATCATAATAAATAATAAATAAGAATTGTTGCCAAAAAATAAAAGTATTCAGGGGTGGGTCGCCCTTATCATTTAGGAGTATGTAAAATAGATGTTGGCCTATTCTCAGACCTATCCGATATGCACACAAAAATTCATACAAATTGGTTCAGCCGTTTTGGAGGAGTTTGGTAACAAACACAGTGACACAGGAACCTTATATATTAGATATTATTATGTATATTCCACAGGTGAGCACATAATAGCTTCGGTATTCTTCCACAATGGCCGCAGGATCGTGGCTCTCGACAAGAAACCGGACGCACCCATCATGGACAGGATTCAGATGATGAGGCCCACACCCACGCTCAAGGGATTCGGGTATGACTCTCTTCATGGAGTTTTTAGTGACAACTTGACGGATGTAATGCTGTGCACTTTTATCTATATGTAATGTTAGCTGTGCCTGTAACATCGTCCGCGTGGAATTTGTTTTCAAAACCCCCCGATTTTGAAACATTCTTCATTGGTGCTCCGCTCCTATTGGTCTTAGCGTGATGATATATAGCCTTCCTCGATAAATGGGCTATCTAACACTGAAAGAATTTTTCAAATTAGACCAGTAGTTCCTGAGATTAGCGCATTCAATCAATCAAACAAACAAACTCTTCAGCTTCATATATTAGTATAAGACTAGAGTTTACCTCTGGAGCGTGCTTCTTGTTTAAAGAGCAGGCTTTAATACAGGTTACATTGTACAAAAATGTTATGTTAGTGCTATTTGTATTCGGAAGATTAATTTCATTTTATATAGCAAACTATCCCATCTCCCAGCATGAAAAGTATTTATGTCCATTTTCGGTATTAAAACTACATTTAAACATAATTACAGCAAAACCGATCCAGTATTCCTAGTAGTTTTCCGTGAAAGCTTAAGCTTTTAAGGAACAACATATCGAGTTACTATCGCATTTTTATGAGACGCTGCGGTCGGGTTTTTATTTTTTTAGGGCAGGACAACGTCTGCTGGGACCTTTAATATTTAATAATGATTACAATATTTGTCTGCACATCATGTAGACAATTAGAGTTTTGTATATACTACAAGAATACAACAATTCGTCGTCTTATTTTGCACTCGGCGAAGGAGCCATGGGCTCTCGCTAGTGATGAATGAATGAATGATGTTACCCTATCCAATGGGGTAACATCATAGATGCACCACACAACATAAATCAATCCCCACATAATATAATAAACTTGTAGAGGATTTGAGTTTTTACAAGGATTTTAAAAAAGAGAAAAATATCACAGAGTCTAACACGGACCAACAAATTCAAAAAATTTTACATTTAGAATGTTTGTCTGTCCGTCTGTTAGAGGATCATGTGAAACTACTGAACAGATGAATTTAAGGTATTTTAGATATTTTTATCCCGATAAATGACATGGTTTCCATGGGTTAAATAAATATAAAAAGGGGTTCGTATTTAGAAATCTTCTTTCTTCAACATGGTGAATTTTCAAGTGAACCTTTAGGATACAATTCTAAACTATTATTACGAATTGCAGGACTCGACTTAAAATGCCGTTGGAATTATCAGAGTTTATTAGAACCATACAAACACGTATAACACAGGTACAAATATAACCGGTCGCAATAAGTCCAATTGTAATGCACAATTAAATAACACGCGCAAAGTCCGTCACTAAATAGATTGCCGAATGTACACAAGTCTTGCTTCGCTTGTGGTTATCGCTCGACTGCCCCTTCCTCAATCGGGCCATTGCTTTATATTGCAAAAATGCAAATATGTCTGCCCGGTAAGCGTCGACGCAATTTCTTAGAAATCGTAACCTGCACACCTGGCTAATAACTGCCATAAAAGATTACAATACAATATGGGCTGTTTTCTAATCACCAATTTTAAACACAAAGTAAACAAAAGAAGTCCAAATGCCGAAAAGGTAATAAAATGTGTTTCTACAGGGCTGCAGGTGAAAATTTGTCTTTGTCGTCATTAGGTCGTAACACTATGCTAAACAGTCGAGTCGAGACGCTTTTGAGTCAAAGTCGAGACTCAAAAGAATCTCGAAGTCGGTTTTGATGATAACTAAGATGGTATCGTTAGATGTTTGAAAAATCAACTACCCTTTCAGGTAGCGATGAGGAGTACACGTGTGAGGCAGTACATTTGTCCCGTACAAAATAGATTTGTACTAAGACGGCTCAAAATTTAAATTTGTACTACTTCAAAAATTTTGTCCCTCTACTACTCACGCGTCAAATGTAGGAGGAAGGACGGAACCAGGACAACAGTACAATAACGCCTCTACGGATATTCACATGACAAAGAGAGACAACATGACGTGTACGACTGCAAGTTAAATGAGGTGACCGAGGCCGAACACATCCGATTATTAACGAACATTTCCGAACTAGTTTTGTAAATGAGGTGACCGAGGCCGAACACATCCGATTATTAACGAACATTTCCGAACTAGTTTTGAACGAGACAAATGAGGGAATGACCGATCACCACCTCACCGGCCTCATCGCTTCAAATGTACTGCCGCGGTACATTGTACTGGTTCAGTACAAAATGTTATGTTACTCTTAGAAACTCATTTTAAAATCATGTCCTACCCAACTCTACTTTCAGGAGTCGAATCGGCTGATTTCAAAAAATATATACATTTTGTATTATTAAACCACCAGCGGCGTGCCTTGCGAAGGTCTGTGCGTGGTGACCACGACGGGGCTGGTGGGTGCCGTGACGCCGCCGCCCCCCTCCGCGCCCGCCCCCTCCACCTCGTCCGCGGTGCCCGAGAGCCCCAAGGCGCTGACGGCCACCGAGTGCCTTCGGGCGACGAGGGACCACATCACGGCTGCTGCGGTCACTATTGCTCATAAGAGTGAGTCTATATTTGTTAAGTAACGGGTATACTATTGTAGCAGCGAGAGGTAGAGGTTAAATGATACTTCAGATGTCAGAGAGTGTTTTACTGTCGAGTGCTGGTGTGAACTAATTTATTTCGGAAACAGTAACCTTAAGTACAAATATTAACAAGTCGTACAGCTAGTACAGTGTATAGCACAATGTGTGAGCGGGACGGATGATGTGCGAGCGAGATAGGGCAACTATTAATATGTGCGCTCCCGCGTTGCGCTAGCCACTAGTTCGTTGTCCACAGCGATTACTACACGTATGCAGCAGCTTCCATACCATAATAAATCTGTAAATGGCTCGAGTTTGTACATTACGTTTGAAAATGTGAAAAAAAGTCGGAGGAAATAATTTGGATTCCGAAAATGCAATTTTTAGATTTTTTTTCTTTCTGTCTGTCTGTTAAAACATCGTGTGAAAACTACTGAACGGGTTTAAGTGAAACTCTGAAAACTGAAAATAGAGCTAGCTCAGGTCTCGGGGCGTAACTTAGGATACTTTTTATCCCGATAAATGATCTGGTTTCCGTGGGATAGACAAAAATTGGGAAAAAAGATAGCGCTGCGATCGCATTTTTTTTTTTGGAATCTATTGAACTTACGTATATGAATGAAACTAGATATAGTGCTGGCTTATAAGCCGAGGGGGAGGGAGTCTCACGAATGTGACCAGCTGTTACACGTTATGATAAGGGGTTTTTTAAGAAGGGCGTTATAAAATTTCTTAGAGGTAGGCAGCGCATTGGCGATACCCCTGGTGTTGCAAACGTCTATAGGCGACGGTAACCACTTTCCATTAGATGGGCCGTCTGCCTGTTTGCCTACTTCAGGCAAAAAAAAAATGAGTGTTGAGTATCGTCTTATCTCCAACAAGCATTCAAGCAACAAGGTTCGTTGCAGGCAGCAATATGCTGGTGGCGTGCGTGTGTGGCGCGGGCGCGCTGCGGCGGTGCGTGCGCGTGTTCTCGGTGTGCGTGAGCCGCCCCCCGCCGCCCGCGTCAGCCATCGCCGTGCAGCCGCTGCCGGCCATATACCTCAGCGACGCCGACTTCGACGGCACCATACCCAGTGAGTCGAAACTGATCTAGTCCAAATCCGGTTCGAAGGACCAAAATTTTTTTTTTCTAAATTATCTGGAACAACTAGTGCACCGTACACGGCGGCATCGGTAACCCGACGGAACAAAACCCACAAGGTAATTTTTGGTACTCACCTGGTGGTACTCCAGCCGGCGATGAGAAAGGGAACAAGGGGGAACACTAATCATGGCGAACATGAACAGGGTGCCCCTTGAGAGGAAATATATAAAATATCCTACTTATCTACTGCTACAAGGGAAACACTACGCGGTATAGATAAAATGTCTGTCCAGATACACCCGCGCCTCGTCCTTTTCCGACACAACTCCCTGAGTATATTAAGTTATCGACACTTGTGTGACTTATAATGTTCCACTCACTGGCAAGTATATAATTCTCAATGATTAATCAAATATTAAATTATATTACGAGAGAGCAACTCTGCGGCATGCCGTCTTTTCGACGCGATAAGAAAGTGCCTTCGTATCAATCAAAAATCGGCGTATGTTCTAATTCGATGTCTGTATTTCGAACAAATGGTTTTAACCTTTTTTCGCGGAACCGTAAAAAGAATTGGCTTAATTTACTCCTTGTAACATCAGCTATCTGCCAGTGAAAGTTTCGTCAAAATCGGTCCACTCGTTTCAGAGATAAACGCAATCTCCTGATCTGAATTATCCCCTCTGATTTTTGGCACATTTTCATTTTGATATTGCAAACAGACATTTAAATTTTATTTATCTGTTTATATATGTATAGATTAAAACACCATAATTAGCTTACTTCTTTAGAAACGTAACACATCGCAACGTTATGTTTGTCAACACTTTTTGAAGTGATAACTTGTTATGGCAGGGTACATCGCGTTACGTAACGCGTTACGGCGCCAGTCTGTCTGGCTTCCCTTTCTCTCACGCATACGGCAGGGGTAGGCAGGCTCCTCCTCTCTCACTCTAAGCCACGCGCTATATACATAAAATTTAAGTATTGACCTAAGCTATTCTCAAGTTAAACAATTTCAATATTAAATAGTTCAACTTAGATTAGTTTAAGTTATCACTTCTGTCAGATGTCTCGAGACGTACACCGTTTGGTTTTGTTTTTTTTTAAATATAAGTGACGTGCTGGAGAGCTTGATATATAATTGAAAAGTTTAAATTTGATTTGTATTTAAGTAATACATATTTTCTAAATTTTAAAGATAAAAAGCAGCAAAACGTAAATCTATAATATTATAAAATTCTAGACATGTCGTGTCTGTACATTGAAGCTATTAAATAAAAACACAACTGGAATACATTATATAAACGACGGAGAACACGATGCAATTTTTTTTTTCTTGTCTGTTTGTTCGGGATTCACGTAAAAGCTACTGGGCCGATTTCGATGCGATTTTCGCTGGTCGACACCAAATTCCTGGACTTAAAATCTGCTCTACTTTAATAATAATTTAATCCTAGGAATGCTGCGGAAATTTTCTGGGAAGAATTTAAAAATGCCAGATTAAAAAAAAAATCTAATTTCAATGTGATTTTTTCACTAGTCGATAGCAAATTTTGTGTAATAAAATGTGTGAGTGATATATTTTATCCCGGAAAATTTCCCGGAAGCGGTTTGTAGTTATTTAGGTACATACAAATTAGCTTGTCCCGACACAGTTTTCACTAAAACGACAGCTTACAGTCTTTTTTAAATGCTGCGATACTTTATGTCCCGAGGATTATGCGGGAATTTTCCATGTCAGCCGTGGATGAAGTCGCGGGCATATCTTGGTTATTGTGTTTTTTTTACTTCAGTAAAAACTTGAAGGTTTTTTTTAAATTGTAGACTGACTTGATGTAATCTTATCATTATATTGTTACAACTTAAGTTCCGACAAAAACAGAATCCGCCTGCATATCTGTAAAAACACATTTTATTGCCTGTCGTCATTTGAACTAAATGTAATTCTTTTATGATCGTGTTCTTATGTTTACTTATTTATTTGCATACGTTTCTAGAGAACAGCCTATTGTTTTATTGTACTCATTTATGGCCGCTTGGGGCCGAGTCATTAGCCAGGTGTTTCGGATTACGTCGCCTACGATACGGGCACATTTGTGTTCGTGAGGTATAAAATGACAGCCTGATGGGGAGAGGGGGCAGTCAAGCGAGAACCACGATCAAGGCATGACGTGTGTACAATCGGGAATTTAGTAGTGACGGACTTTGCGCGTATAATTGAATTACGTTTAGATTTGTTGCGTTTGGTTATATTTGTACATGTGTTATATATTTTGTGTGTTTGTATAGTTTTAATAAACTCTATAATATTTCCAACGGCATTTTAATCCGAGTCTCGCAACTCGTAACAATATTAATGTACCCCTTTTTACGAAAATTGCGTGGACGGAGGAGTATGAAATTTCGCACACTTATAGTTTATATAGAGAAGAAGCGACGAATGCTTATATTTTTCTTATATTATGCATAAAAAATACATTAACCCCTTTGACGGTCTAGCTGCCAGCTGCCATCAAAATTGCCGCGCGAAAACCAAGAGAATTATATCGTCTCTTTTATTCTATATAGTTAGAGGGAGAAAGCATCAGTTCAACGTTCATTTCAATTATCTGTATTTGACCACAAAGTGTTGCTCCCCAATTATCCGTGTGTGACAGTTCGGGCAACAATTCTATGGTGGTTCCTTCTTAAGGGTTAAATCACTAAAAAAAAACATTATAATTACAGTGTCGATATCTTGGTGCATTCAAGACGACACGGACTCCCTGCTGATCGCCTGCAGCACCCTCAGTCTTTGGAAATGTACGGAGAGAGCTCATCCCGTCCACAAACTGCTATCGAAAGGTGAGTTTGCTATCTGCACAAATATTTGATACTAGTAATCATTAGCGAAACTTCGTTCGCGTTGTCACCACGACGTTTGTCATTTCTTTGCTTATATTCATCTATCCCTGAAAATTATACTAATGACCGATTTTTCAATCGTCAGATAAAAAAACGTCAAGTCAAAATCATTCGACAGTTTTTTTCGTGCAACTGACATTTTAAATTTTACTACGTTATACTTTATTCTATAAATAACTTTTATTTGGTGATTGAAAAATCGACCGTAGTGTTGAAGTATGATATAAGATAGTGTTCTGTAGTTTTCGCGTAGTACTCGAGTAGACAGACAAAAATTTAAAAAGTTGTCCCTTTTAAATCTACTGGTCCGAATTAGCCGCCCAGAAATGTTTCTTTTTGAAGTGATAACTTCTCATGGGAGGACAAACCACTTCATTACGTAACGCGTTACGGCGCCAGTCTGTATAGCTTCCCTTTCTCTCACGCATACGGCAGCGGTATTTTTGAAGTGATAACTTCTCATGGGAGGGTAAACCGCTTCGTGTCGTAACGCGTTACTGTACTATCTATATGGCTTGCCTTTCTCTCACGTGTACGGCAGGGGTATTTTTGAAGTGATAACTTCTCATAAGAGTGTAAACCGCTTCGTTACGTAACGCGTTATGGCGCCAGTCTGTCTGAATTCCCTTTCTCTCACGCATACAGCAGCGGTAGGCAGGCTCCTCCTCTCTCAGTCTACCCCATGCGCTATATACATAAAATTTAAGTAATAACGTAAGCTTTTCTCAAGTTAAACAATTTCAATACTAAAGTTCAACTTAGATTAGTTTAAGTTATCACTTCTGTCGGGCGTCCCGAGACGCACACGTTTTTTTTTAAATTCATTTTATAAACTCGTACATTCTACAGTATTATTAAATTTTGTTTAATTGTTTGTAAAACATTTCCATTGGGATAAATAAATTTATTTTCTCATTTCAGGTGCCCTCCAAGGCAGCACCACGCCTGCGGGCGAGACCAAGCCCACGTCGGACAGTTTCAATACTTTAGTGAGTATGCTTACATTATGGCGAAAAATATGTTGCAGTATGAATTTTTAGCTTGTCTTGTCATTATTACGATGGTAATAACCTTTTTTATTTTGTATTAGCATATTGTTACAATTGGGCCACCTGCATGTTTGTAAACAAAGCACATTTTTTTACCCGCCATCGGTGTTTGATATAATAACATTGTAGTTCTTTTATGATTGTCTTCTTTTGTTTACTTATTTATTGGTTATTGTTAAGAGCAGCCTGTTGTACTCGTTTATGGTCGTTTGCGGGCATAATTAGGCAGGTGTGCAGATTACGATTTCTAAGAAATTCGATCTACGCGGGCAGGCAGCCATATTGTATCGGTGCAGTGGGGAGATCGGCATCTAGCGATGGTCACCAGTGAGACAAGACGTGTGTACATTCGATAAGCTATATAGTGACGGACTTTGCGCGTGTTATTGAATCGTGCATTACGTTTGTACTGGTTGTGTTTAGTTATATTTGCACCTGTGTTATACGTGTTTATATAGTTCTAAATAAACTCTATAGTAATTCCAACGGCATTTTAATTCGAGTCCCGCACTCGTAACAATATTTTTATTTTATTGAGTATACATATATTGCTATGGTTGCCTTAATTCTTCGAAAAGTAATTGTATAACATACTTCTGTATTGATTTAAAAAAAGAGCATGAGATAAATATGAAGAAAAAGCTTTTTTCATTTCTCCTATTCTGAAAGTACGCTTAGAGTTGTGTGATCACAGGGATGAAAACAGTACTTTTCGTCCCTGGCAAATGATTTACCCTGCTGTCAAAAAAATTAAAAACTATGCAAACCATAGATAATAGATGCAATTCATGCCCCAACTTCTTTTTTTACAGCCGCTGTTAAATCGCGGAATTATTAAAAAAAAATACTGGCTGATAGAATGCCATAGCAGTGTACGTGTGACCTATTAAATGAGTTCATCAATTTTAGATGTGGATTTAATGCCTGATTTCATTAGAGAAGTAGTTGTTTGTTTAAGTAATCAGTTTTTATTTACTTTCCTCGTATTCGAAATGAAAAGCAGAGTGTTAACCTCGGGTGAACGACCTATTTAGGCACTCGAATTATTAATATAACACTCTCATGCCTAAATAGGTCACTTTCAGCTCATGTAACAATTTACTACTTAGCTAGAGCTGTTGGTAGGAGTTTGTTTCCGCATTTTCTCCTTAAACAGCGGTAACACATTCCGAAACGGTGGCGCGTGCGAACTTCAAGCACCCATTTTAATTTTGCACGTACTATTATAGTAGACATGTTATACTATATAGTATAGGATAGACTGACAGAATTGTATCATAAAGTAAAAAATACTTTCGCAAATTTATCTATACACTAGCAACTCTAATATTATGTCAAGAGTAATTTTGATACTTACTAGTAATTTTTAATATTACGTTAAACGTCGTGCAAGTATCAAGATGCTTTATTTCCGACATACGCAGTTTGTCAACATAATCTATGTTTACTTTAATAATAATGCGTATAATTTTGTACGCAAGCTTGTTTGTGCCTTGCAGTAATTAACAGAGCAATTATTTGATTAAAAGAAGCAAAACGAACCATAACAAACTGTCATGTTGACATTACACCTGATGTTGGGTGGAAATACAATCATACTTAAATTTGTATTGTTATATCTGTATTTACTTATTTTTAGTAGATTTTGGACTTGCATCGACGATAAAATTAAAATAACATGGATATAATTTATCCGAATTATTTTGCTGTATTCACAATTGACTTTCACTACAGATAAGATAGAATATTGCCAGTAGGCAAAATAAAATAGTTCATGTTCTAGACGTCATGGTCAGGTTACACTGGCGACATAATTTACCCCTTGTCATAGGGTTTGTGTGCTTCTAGGTCTGGCATAAGACTGCGGTGTGGCCGGTGGTGACGGCTGTCGGTGTTGCCAGCGCGAAATCGCCTCTGGGCGCGCCGCACGTTGTGGTGGCAACACCGAAGGCACTGCATCTGCTGACGACAGACGCACATCATTACGTAAGTCGATCTTATTAGTTTTATTGTCTACTCTTTACTAGCAGTAGTGGCGAGACTTTGTTCGCGTTGCCTATATACATCTAACGTCATTTATCGGACTGACAAGGTTCTAAGTGTTGATTCTAAATATCGACTCGATTGTTTAAATAATTTTGGTAGATATCACGTCAGACAGACAAAAGTACTAGACATTGTATTTTTTATATTTTTTGTTACATGACTTCAGGAGACAGACGGATGTCTAACCTGATGGAAAGCGGTTACCATCGCCTATGGACATTTGTAGAATGCTTTCGCTCTCTAAAGAGAGACTGGAACCTGGCCACTAATAAAACGCAACTCGAGGTTGTTATGGCGGCATACTCCAGACCACGGGTGGTAGCCATCCAGACGGGCAAATACCCTACCACCTGGCTGTGGGTTGTCTTGTCGCCTCTTACGACAGGCCGCCCCAACGCAGCGAATTGTATTCTTTCTCCGTTCCTAGTTCCGTTAGCTTCTTTTTCTGTCAGTTGTTATAACTGTCAATTGTCAGAATCTTATGCTGTCAGTTGTTGTCGTCTATGTAAACCACGTTCCACAAGAGGTTCACAACGACCACGTTCTACTTGCTTGCGGACGTTACAAACCATAAACTCTAGTGGAGCGGATTATACGAGTGTTGATGTCAAAACGGCGAAATACACGAATGTCATTGGTTGTATATGGCAAAACAACGTTTGCCGTATGTTTATATGTTTTGATTCGAAAACATGGATTGCTATATGAAAAGTTGTTTGGTTTTTTACATGTTTCTATAATTTAAAAGTTTATTTTCTGTTATTGAATCATTTTTCAACGTCTACCCGACTGAGGTATTCAGTAGGAGACATTTTGGTTTAAGTGAGAGCAATAATAAAAAATATTTTTTTAAATACATACCCGTAATATCCTACAATTTTTTTTTCCCTCTCTCCGGATGAACGAGATTGTGCTTTTTTGGGGGGTTTTTTGTTCTTTTTCTTTCTCTGTTTTTCTTTTTTGTCTTTCTTTCTTTTTTTTGTTTCATCTTTATTACTCATTACGGAGATAATTTTACAGTTTCCTTAAATACTATTACAAGTTTGTTTCTAATCTGTTTCCAAAGTTTTACGAAATGTACTAATGCCAATTCTCCTTTCATATTAATCCGATTTTGTTACCTAGGGTACTACTACTGGTCGTGTCTTATTCTATGCTTGAGTAAACTTATCCTATTTATCTACTATTTTATTCTATCTACTATGTTTTTATATGATACTATTTTTCTATCTTACTAATATTATAAACGGGAAAGCTTGTAGGAATGTATGGATGTTTGTTTGTTACTCTTTCACGCTAAAACTACTGAATGGATTTTGATGAAACTTTACAATAATATAGCTTACAGATCAGAATAACACATAGGTTATAATTTATAAAGATATAGTGTGAATTATCCAAGATGTAACGATTTTCCATTACCACGCGGATGAAACCGCGGGGAGCAGCTAGTAATTTTATACTAATATATAAAGCTGAAGAGTTTGTTAGTTTGTTTGCTTGAACGCGCTAATCTCAGGAACTGCTGGTCCGATTTGAAAAATTCTTTGAGTGTTAGATAGCCCATTTATCGAGGAAGGCTATATATCATCACGCTAAGACCAATAGGAGCGGAGCACCAATGAAGAATGTTTCAAAATGGGGGGGTTTTTTGTTAACTTACTTTATTTTTAAACTAGTCCACGCGGTCGAAGCTAGTCATATACAATAAAAAAAAACATGAACAAATAATCTACATAAGGAATTTATGTAAGTTGAACACTTTGTCTTCCGTCTTTGTGTTTGACCCATTTAGTTCTAAATAAACGCATTTTGTTTGTAATGAAATTGCCTTTGAACGGTTTTAGGCGCGAGTAATTTGTCTCCCGTGATCACGGCTACAGTGACCGAAACGTCGGAATGATAAAAATCAAATAAATTACCGCGCTTGAAACCGTTAAAACGTAGTTTTATCGTGTATACTAATCGCGACAACTTAAGAAAATATTATGTTTGTTTTGTGTAGCTGTGCATCAGTCCCGTGATAACGGAGGGCGGCCCCGGGCTGGCCCCGGAGGCGCCCCCGGCCGGGGCCGCCACGCCGCCCAAGAAGCCCAAGTACGGCCACGGCGTGCTGCCGGTGAGTGAAACGCGCCACTATCGCACCTTCGCCCGTACTCTGAAGCCACCATTGGCATACATCCGACTGATTTTATTACTGTAAAATTATTTATTATTTTCAAAAACATAGTTTGAGAAAACTATATTTTTGAATAACACTAAATCACTAACAACATTTAAGGGCGTGATAAAAAAGTGCTACCTGCAACATAGTGATGTTTGATAATTTTACACATATATATATATATATATATATATATATATATATATATATATATATATATATATATATATATATATATATAAGAGAGAGAGAGATAACACTTTATTGCACACCAAAATATACAATTACAAAAACAAACCATATTTACATTATTTTTCTAGGCGGTCTTATCGCTCAAAGCGATCTCTTCCAGGCAAATTTGAATCAGGCTATGTAGGTGGTGCAGGAAAAAAGCAATAGATACATAAATACTCAAACTAGTTTAAGAAATGAATATACAAATACATACATATATACAATAATACATAAGTTATTATAATAATAATGTATTAGCATGATTATATTATGTTAATGAGACATAGCTATTTGTGGACAAATAGTGTTTTCTGAGTAAATTTCTAAATGTTGGTAAGGATTTGGCCTCTCTGACAGTAAGAAGCGGCACATTCCAAAGTTTCATAACCTGCACCGTAAAGAATTATCATAACAGGGTGAAGTGTGTGCAGGTGTCGGGAGATTTCCTACGTATCATGGCGCAAAATGTAGGCAGTGGATAGGCGAAGGAATTTGAAACGTTTCTTAAGGTAACTTATATATTCATTTATGTAATATCAATAAGTGTATTTATGTCTATTAAGTATAATTCTTACTTTAATATTATTTTACATACTTATATGGTTATTAATGTATATAATATAATATAGGTAACTACATATCCTCTAATATATATTTTTTTTATTAACTACTCTACGGACTCTAGTTCCGTACCCTTTTTTACAACTTAATTTCTATGAAAGTTTTTAGGTTCATACACGCTTATTGTTTATTTTGTTATTGTGTTTGACATTGATTTAGTGATTTTTATGTTGTAGTGTACCTTAAGAATAACTTATAATATATTTTTTTCTATTTTTAATACTGAACTTATACTAATATAGAGTGTAATGTCCTCTAATATTTATGTATACCACCTTTGATAAATATAATCTGTTTTATTCCTGCCATGGGTTGTCTGGAAGAGATCGCTCCTTAGCAATAAGACCGCCCATTGTGCACATTTAGAATATTTTTAGACTATAAGTTTTTCTATGTTTTCTGTAATAGTGTACAATAAAGTGTTATCTATCTATCTATTTTTGTAGAATATATGCATAATTTTATTACGATTTATGTTTTTAAAACTTTTGATTATATATCTTTCTCCAGACAAAGCTGTAACAAAAGATTGTGCTGTTTAAAAAAATGACAAACATAACATTGTCATGTGTTACGTTTCTAAAGAAATAAGCAAGTTTAGTGTTTTAATGTGATATAAATTATTTAGACCATAAAAGTGAAGGATGATATGATGGTTTGTGGTGTGACAGAAGATGTATGTCAGAATAGAGGAGTGTGGAAGGAAAAGACATATTGTGCCGACCCCAAATAATTGGGATATGGTGAAAGAAAAAGAAGACATTTCATATATTATATCGTTATAATATATATAAGCTTTAAATTACGAAATTTAAACACACACAAAGGATTTTTGGCGGGAACTGAAAGGAATTGTTGTGCTGTGCAGTTTTATTTTCTAAAAATGTGTAAAATTACTCTAAAATGAACGATAGTTGTAGAATATTGATAGTTTTTGAGTAGTAATTGTGTGTTTTGTGTGTGTTTTCTAAAAATGTGAACTGTATAGTCGAATGTGGCCTTTTGAGTTGTCACAAAAACTCCGTTGAATGACATAGGCATAAGAAAATGAAAAAACTACATTAAAATCTAAGATCTGGCTTAAAGGCCTAGCTGCCAAGCCATAAACCTAAATAAAATAAAAAACACACAAACACTTCAAAACATTTCCAACTCTATCTGTATGAACATTGTGTTTAAATTATTAAATATGATATGTTTTAACTCATTCTCTAGCAGACCTAGTCCTTATACATTTATGTGTTTATCTTTTTTTGTGTTACTTTTTTTTTCGTTTCATCTAGTTTCAAATCACAACGATTCTAAAGAAGTTTAACTTCAAAAACAATGACAAAAAAAAACCCGGACAATCAAGTTCGTCCAGAGAGATGAATTTAACAAAAAGGCTGGTACACCCCTGGTTTTGCAAACGTGTAAAGGTGGCGGTAACCACTTTCCATCAGGTCGGCCGTCTGTCTGTTCGTCAGCTTCGGAATTGAAACAGATGTTTTTCATTTCTCATATTCTGAAAGAACACTTGCAGTTGCTTGATCACAGGGATGAAAACAGTTCTTTTCGTTCCTGGGAAACGATTTTCCCTACTGTCAAAAAAAACTATGCGAACCATAGATACAATACATGCGACTCATATCTCAACTTCTTTTTACAGCCGCTGTTAAATCGCGGTATAAACTGTAATAAAATTATATTTACTACCATCAGTGACAAAAAAATTGCGGCTAGTAGAATGCCACAGAAGAAGAAATTTACTTGACGTTTCATATATGACGTATTAAAGGAGTTCATCAGATTTAGATGTGGATTTCACGCCTGATTTCATGAGAGAAGTAGTTGTTTGTTTAAGTAATCAGTATTTATTTATTTTCCTCATATTCGAAATGAAAAATCGAGTGAAAGGGCCTATTTAGACACTCGAACTGTTGGCACCCTCGTTACGCTCGTACGCCAAACCATGTCCAAATAGTTCACTTTTACCTTTACTTTCAATCCACAACGTGTAACATATCGTATGCTAAATCCAATACTGACACTATCCAAAATTTTGCCAAATATACTTTTTTAATGCCATCTATCGTAAAATATGGAAACGTATGTAACAGTGCTAATCCTGGTTTAAAAGTAACAGTTAAGGCATTGTTAATAATGCATCTAATAACACTGATATTCATGCATAAAAAAATAAGTGTGCGTTTCAGGACGCCCAACAGAAGTGATAACTTAAACTAATCTAAGTTGAACTATTTAATGTTGAAATTGTTTAACTTGAGAAGAGCTTAGGTTATTACTTAAATTTTATGTATATAGCGCGTGGGTTAGAGAGAGAAGGAGTCTGACCTACCGCTGCCGTATGCGTCAGAGAAAGGGAAGCCAGAGAGAATGGCGCCGTAACGCGTTACGTAACGAAGCGATTTACCCTCCCATAAGAAGTTATCACTTCAAAAATCGTACAGGAGAGCCTGTAAAGTTCACTTTTTTGATTAGTGTCAGTGTTGGATAAACGTGCGATGTCGACAATGGTCATGGCTGTCGTTTGTCTTTGTACAGGCCGGTGCCGCTTGCGCCATGGTGTCCTCGGTGGAGGTGAGCCAGCTGGGAGGGGTGGTGGTGGCCATAGACACCCATGCACAGCTCCACGTCTACAAACTGCCGCAAATGTGGTCCGATATACGTGAGTACGCGTAACAACTCGTCGTAGCCGCGTAGCACACAGCCGATGTGCTACGAAGCTACGACGAATTAGTATGAGAGATTGCCATAGTGACGTCACAAGCGCGCTCGGGTTTGTTCGGGAGTTGTCGGCGTGCTTTCGGTACTACGAGGTCAAAAATTTATTTGTAATTTGATTTAACTTTTTAATTATGGCGGACTAAAATAAAGTCAACATATTTTATTATAAAATTTAAAAAAAATATTCTACAACCCAATTCATTGACACAACAAATAACTAAATTGAAAGTTTAAATATGTTGCAGTTTTACACAACTAATAATTCCTCCCGATGCACCTGCGCAGCGGATCAATTTTAGTAGCACGCGACAGTGTACGAATCGTGTAAACGGGACAGAGCTAAGAATGCATAGCAAGCAATACTCTGCCATTTTCGCTTGAGAACAAAGTTCAATACAGAAAATTCACATGTTGGTAATCAGTCGGAACTCAGAAGTTTCGATTTCAATTTCTGGCATGGTAAATTTCGTAACCGTACTTTGTGTTATTCACTGTGGTCTGGGTGTCTGGGATCGGTCCCAGAGTGGTCTGTTGTATATTACCTATAGTACAAGCGGAACTTGCTTTGCTTGAGGATAAACAGTAAGTGTTTGGTGGCGATGGTTAATTAAATTATGCTTCCGTAAAGTACATAATAACCATAAACAAAAAATAAAATTAAATAATTAAAATGAACAATTTGGGGATAGGTTATATAATAACTTTTAAAATTATTCATTGACACTTGACATGTTTGTCTTGCGTGATCACGGCTACTGAAAAGTGACTGAAACGTCGGAATAAAAATAAAATAAAATGCCGTGCTTAAAACCGTTAAAATGTACTTTGAATTATGTGTAATAGTCGCGAAAAGGGACTATACACATATTACGTCACACGAATTTCATGATTTTTGCCCCCTCCCACGTCCTTGTCACAGTTGGTCACATGCGTGACACCCCCCCCCTCCCTAGTGTGACATCACATATTTTGCAATTGTACATCAAGAAATTATTAAATTATATTTTAATCATTTAAACATTATTTATTTAGTTTTATGGCTTGGCAGCTAGGCCTTTAAGCCAGATCTTAGATTACAATATAGTTTCTACATTTTCTGAAGCCTATATATAGCTCAGCTGAACTGTAGGTTATCAGCTGGTGCCATTCAACGGAGTTCTTGTGACAACTCAAAAGGTCTCATTTGACTATACAGTTCATATTTCTCACAAAACACATAATTACTACTCAAAAACTATCAATATCCTACAACTATTGTTCATTTTAGAGTAATTTTACACATTTTCAGAAAATAAAACTGCACAGCACTACATCCCTTTCAGTTCCCGCCAAAAACTGCAATTTAAACATTTTGTTCATACCAATAGATAGAGTTGGGAATTTGTAGTAGTCTTTCGTTAACCTTTAAGACGGAACCAACAAAAATTTGTTGCCAAACTGTCACACACGGCTCATTGGGAAGTCCCACAAATTTGTGGTCAAATACAGTTAATTGAAATGAACGTTGAATCTGATGCTTTCTCCCCCTAACTACATAGACTTTGTATTAGAATAAAAGAGACAATATAATTATCTTGGTTTTGATATATAATAAACGTTACGCTTGATGGCAGCTTGTGGAAAAAAGTAATATTAAATTTGGCCCTTGAAGGAGGTTAATAGTTCAAACTTCGTGTCCCCACCCCTAACGGGTGACGTATTATATCGTTACCAGCTACGGGACTCGAATTAAAAATGCCGTTGGAACGACTATAGAATTTATTAGAACTGTACAAACACGTATAAAACAAATACAAATAACACTGGATGCAACCAGTTCACACTGCACTATTCCATACAATTCGAACGCACAAAGTCCGTCGTTTATATCGCTAATCGAGAGTACTAGAAAACGGCTTACTCGCTTCGTAGTCCTCTCTTAACTGCCCCCTCCATTTGGGCATCGTCTTATACTAACTACACAGTACAAAGAAGTTGGCTGCGCACACTAAGCTTCTAAGAAATACTAATTTGAACACCTGCGACCGTCCACAAAGTCGAATACAATAACAATAGGGATTATAGTTCGACGCTAATGATGGTTATAAAACAAGTAAATTGACAATAGCATGTTTTTCTTAACTACAAATTCAAAAGACAAAGGATTCTCTAATCCGAGATAGGACAATAAGCTGCGCTTACAATAGGCTGTGCGGCTTATCTTTGACGGTATGTAACAATATAAATAGTCCCAAAGTTTGATTTTTTTTATTGGTCTGGAAAATTGAATATAGTACTTGCAACAACTCAGAAGGGTTTTTGGTAACAAAAGAACAGCAACTGGTCACTATACTTGTAATCGGAGAACCTTACGGCTTACATATATTCCACACACTGACTCTTCACACTCGACAAACATTTTCAGAACACCTCGCCATCCCTCCAACAATTTTACAGTATAAGAAACTAGCCAATTGGCACAACCGATAGCGGATTGAAGTCATTGATAAACTATTTCAATTAAAGGGTTATTGAATGAAAAGAATTTAATACATTATTGTTTGGAAATTTTAGATAATATTTTATATAAGATATTATATAAAGTTTTATATGTAATAAAATAAACCGAAAACAGTACAAATCTATCTATCGCATCTGCCAACATGAAAACAAAATGTAGTGAATACCGTCTATATACAATTGAGAGATTTTGAATTATAATCTGTACACAATCACTATATTATAAGGACAAACATTCCTACACAAAATTGTGTTCAATTATAGAAAACTACCTATTCTATACAAAACAGGCGCTAATCACAGAATAAATAAAATATAACATTATGATTCGATTAAGGAAATGGCCGATCGTATCTTTTAGAAATAAGAGGGTACATAACAAAATCAATTATTAATTTTAAAAAGAAAACGACAAGAACAATAAGGCTGCCTGTCCACTGAAGCGGAGCGAGGCTGCGGAGCGAAGAAACGGACAAATATTAACCAATAGGATTGCATAAAAAATGCGTCACCGGACCGACAGTCAATCCTATTGGTTAATATTTCTCCGTTACTCCGCTCCGCAGCCTCGCTCCGCTTCAGTGGACAGGCAGCCTTATGCTACTCAATTACTGTAACAATAGATTATATATATAGAGGCTCGAGCCTCCCATTATAGGCGGAGGGGACAGTATACCCGCCACGCTTGTCCAAGGCGGCTTGGCAGGTTTGACATATAGCTTATCTGGATGTGCAGGTTGCATCACGATGTTTTCCTTCACCGTTGTTAGCACGTGGTAATTGTAACAATATGCACATTAGTTTAAAAAAAATGCCTAAGCGGTGCATGCGTTCCGGCCAGGATCGAACCCGCGCCCTTTCAAGCTTGGGGCGCGTGCGCTAGCCATTTCGCTACTACGACTAGTCATGCATTGATTGATTATCTACAGACTATGTATATATAATCTTAGAGTGGTAAAATCAAAATACAAGTAGGTGTGACAAAGTTACAAGGATCAGGAGGATTTGAACAAAGCCTCGAGTCGTTTCTTAATAGAAGGAGCAGAGTCGGCGAATATGTCGACCTTTGTACGTACGGAATGGAGTTGCGTCGGAAATCGGAAATGGGAATCTAACGAAGGCAAAGAAACTACTCTTCAGATTGTTGTACGAGCCGGTACATTTGACCCGTACAAAATCCAATTGTACTGATACTGTACAAAATCTAAAAAAGTAATGCATCAAATATTTTGTCGCGCTACTACCCGCGCCTCGAACGTAAGAGGAAGGACGGAACGAGGCGTAAGCTGCAATAGTACAATAACGCCTCTACGGGTATTCACGTGACAAAGAGGGACAACATGACTCTGTAATACATAGGTATAATTTGTGAGAAACGATACAAACAAGGGAATGACGACCATCGCTTCAAATGTACTGTACTGCCACGGTACAAATAGTAAAATATGCCTCGCCTCATTTGAAGTGGTACATTGTACTGGTTCAGTAGAAAATGTCATGTTACTCTTTCAAACTCATTTTGAACTCGTGTACTGCCCAACACTAGTACGTAATAATATAGGTCATCATTCTGTATAGGGGTGTCCTAGCTAAGATGACCTAAATTGCACCAGCGCTATATAAAAACGCTTACTTGATGTCCTAGTTTATTCAACTAAACTTTGAACAAGTACAAAAAAGGTCAATTTAAAATGTATTGCAAACAATGTTGTGTTTAATTAGGAGACAGCGCCATCTAGTTTTGGACTTGTAGAAATATTGAACTTAGTATGGCGCTGTCTCCGACAAGGGGAGAATGTTGACCTATATTAGTTCTTACTTGTGGTAAAATAGAAAATACTGTTTGTCTCTCGATTTGAAACAATAATTACATGAAGATCGTCTTTTTGTTCACAGCCACCCCGTTGGCAGTGCAGCAGGCCACGTCGGTGCTGGAGTACGCCATGGTGTCCGGCTTCGACTGCCTCGATATTCTTCTCACCCTCAAGAACACCATTGTGGAGCCAGTATATGAGAGGTACATTTAACCACTGGTTTATGGCCACTTTCTGTATCTTACTGTTCATTCAGTTGCTTTAAAATCGGCTTAATTTTGACACTACTTGTATGCAGCTTATGGCAAATTTTAACCGATAGTAAGGCAAATTAATGGTTCGTAAAATATAGGACGGTGCAATTAATTCATATTATTTACTATATACATTTTTTCCTTTGTACTCCATTATAATTTAGTTGTAATATGGTTATTTAATATTGTGGCTGGTGTGAAGGAATTTTTAGATCAATTATTCAGTTTACTTCTGCTCTTCAGATAATTTGTATAGCCTATTCCTGATATTTTGACATCCAGTGTTACCAACAACCAAAAATACTAACTAGGTAAGTCAAAAACACCTAAAATCGCCATAATTACTTGAGAACTCTAAAAGGTAAAATAACAATTTACGTTTTGTAATATTTTTTTGCTTAAAAGCTGTTTTATTATTTAATATAAATAATAACAATTTTAGGGAGTTGGTGACCCAGCGTGTCAAGTTCTGGTAAATGGGGAGTAGGTTTTTGACAGCCGCAAATGACAGCTTGAAAAAGCACAAATTCCTAAACAGTTCAGAATTTTCTTATAAAACCCAAATCTTTGTTAACAGCATTATTCTACAAATAAAAATAATTTCTTAACCAAAATAACATAAAATTGCATAATAAAACATTCTCTTTCAAATTCCCACCAAAAGATTTGAACACATGACATTTGTTTCCTTTTTGACAAATGTTTTAGTGCTGTCGAACGTATCGTTACTAATTCGACTATTTTCCATCGATTCCTCCAATACGATATTACGATCGATAGTCTTGTTTAATTTAAGCTTTTCCGTTTCTGTATTGAATAACGATGCTATGCTTTTAGTTATATAATAAAATATATATTATATATATTTGTAGATGTGTTAATGGCAAGGTAACAATAAACATTACGAAATAATAGTTAAGTTGTAAATTTTGTTCGTGTATACAGATTAACGGAATCGTTCCAGCGACAAGCGCAAACATTTCAGCAGTATTATTTCCACAGTTGGCTGAAAATCAGGATTGCATTGTGCAGGTAATAATTGTTAAGCTGTCCTTAAAATGAATAATTATAATGTAAAACTACCTTCCAATTTGAACATTTACAGTAACCTTAGACACGCTCTGCCTCTTGTTTTTTTTAACATCACTCTTCTCATTTTGTGTATCTAGGCAGTATCAAGTATCCATAAATATTCCATGTTTTAGAATATCTGTAAATAAAAGCCGTAACCGAATTTTTCTTCTTTAACTTACCGCGATTGACCGAGATCTTGTGGCAGCTCGTAGTGAAATAAAATGGTGAGATTTTCATCACACACAATTCTTGCTTAACAAAAATATCCAATAACTCAATCGGTTATTCCAATGTTATTTTGCAGTTGGAACTTAATTTTTACACGGTTCTATTGTTATTTTGACATTTGACCATTTTGTCTTATTATGTTGGCACCAGAATAATAGCGTCTGGCCAGAGCAGCGTGTCGTCTCTGACGAGTTTGCAGATGTGTCACGCCATTTGGGCGGCGTGCGCAGTTGCGCTTCGGCCTGACGACAAACCAGAGGCTAACGTGCTCGCCGCGCTCATAGAGGATCACAGCCATGATCACGACAAGGTGGGATAACATTTGAGATATCCAGTTTATATACTTGACCTCAAAATATACAAGCTGTATCTATGACTTTACTTGACTTCATTTTAACGTCAGAATTTACATTTGATTTTTTGTATACTTGACGTGGAACACTTTAACATAAATATTATTCCTATATATTACGATGTTTATTTATTATTGTACTTTTAGAGTCTGCTTGGCCTTGAAGCGAAGACGGAAGTGGTGAACGAAGCCCTAGGACTCCAGTGCCTACGACTGGCCCTGCAAAGGGTACAGGACATCGCCCTCACCACTCTACTGACCCTCTCGCAGCAGCATCAGTATCATCAATCACATGGGTTAGCATAACCTTGCTTACTGTTGAAGTGAAACTTCTTTAGAATCGTTGTGATTTGAAACTCGATGAAACGAAAAAAAAACGACACTAAAAAGAGATATTTAATAATTTAAACACTATGTTCATAAAAATAGAGTTGGAAATATTTTGAAGTTTTAAAGTTCATAAACGAAATTGAAACTAGAGTATTTGTTTCCTATTTTAATTATCATAAGCCTTTCATGTCATTCGTTCAAATTGAAAACATGGAATCTGAATAATGTGTTATTAATATATTTTAAATATGTAATATATGAAATGTAATATTTTGCATTAAAATATAAAATAATTTTTGAGCTTGATACACATACTATAAAAATAATAAACTATATGACTATCCTAATACTTCTGATACTCTATATTTAACTCATGCTGTCATAGGCTACTTTTCTGAAGATTCACTTCTCCTGTTTGTGAATTTCACACACACACTTTTTATTTTTGAATATAGCACTACGTGATATTTCCATCGTGATTTATGTATTTAGCCAGTGTCAATACTGTATATTGAAATTTAAAAGTAAAAGCTTCAGCCAAATTATAGGTCAAATGCGAGTTCTTGTAGCTACAACAACTCATATTTGACACATTTCACTAGATAATTGAGATTTAAAACCCATCATCATATAATCTGTCACCAAATTCATACTCCTCTTTTGTGGTCTACCTTTAATCTTTTAATCATTAATCTTTCAGTATTTCACTTCGTACTTCTTGTCATATAACTTTCATCCTTCCTCAATGGATGCCAAATACCACCTTAATACTCTTCCTTTCAAGTTATCATTCACAGGTGAAGCAATTAAAAACTTGTTTATGTACTGGATCCTCAAGTTAAGTTCATTCTTGTAACACCATACATCCATTTCAAACGTCTCATCTCGGCTGAGTGGACACATTTTTGATCTATTACTTTAATGTTTCAGCATTTACACCTGTATAACATGGCCAGCCATATTACAGATTTATGCATCTAGCCTTCTAGTAATAATCATATGAATAGTCTTTTTCATTTGCAACATCATAATTGATAAATCGGTAGTAAGAGCTGGATATAACTGTTTAAAAAGGTACGAGTTGTGGTCGGACCCGGCGGCGGTGACGCTGCTTCGCAAGTTGGTCGTGTTATCGCGCGTGAGCGGCCGCGGCGGGGATGCGTTGACGAGGCCTTTGGCAAGATTGGCCGCTTCCAATACACCCAAACCTGATTTGATTGGTAGGAATTAACACAATTCACTTTTAAGGGGAATTATCCCCACCACGCTTCTGGTGAGAATACCAAGGTTTGAAATATCATTTATCACGATTTTTTCCTCCACCGTCAGCATGTGTTAACTGTACCAATATGTACACTAGTAGAAAGTTGACTTTACTTTCATTTTCATCAGAAATATCGTAATAGTATTATTGTTGATCGGCATGTAAATCTATTTCGTAAATGTCGTGGATCTTTTTATATGCTTTTCGAGTTAATTTTCTTAAAAATCGTACGATCTCAAGTATCAGAGATTTAAAAATAAATGTAGTCGATTTGTAGTAATCGATTGAAAAATCGCAATCGCGTTGCAATAATCTATACACATAATAAAATTGTAAAAGTCAAATTTCTGTACAATGAAAAAAAATGCTAAAAACCGAGTCAGGGGATGTAAGAAGTGAAATAGAACTAATTTAGATTTTTTTTAAAATTTTTGTTTCTCTGTCTGTTTGTACCGGCTAACCCTGAAACGTCTGGACCGCTTTAAATGAAATTTTGTATGGTGGTAGCTTATATCCCTGGTCAACGTATAGGATACTTTTGATACTGAAAAATTAAAGAATTCCCGTGGGATAGTTAAAAAAACGATTCCACGCGGACGAAGTAGTGGGCAGAAGCTAGTACTAAATAGGATCACTAACAGTTAGTTAAAGTTCTATTGATATTTTGATAGTTTTTTGTTAATGGGCCATAAAATCCTTAAATCGATAAAGAATATTTTGTCAATTGTTAGATCACAAAAGATAACCGAGAAGTGAATAGAGTGTGATGAACGTTAGTTTCATAGATATTAAATATTATCAAATTACAGAGGAATGTGCTGCCCTTTGCGCCCAATCTACGTCACCTAGGGTGTGGGAGTCTTTGTCGAGATGCAGTGTCACCGTACCTCATGGAAAAAGTTGGCCTCTATATGTGAGATCATTTTTAATATATGCATATAGTAAAAAGTTATTGTAACTGAATACAAAGTAAGTCTGTGTGCAGTTGAAGAATAACTTTAGGCCGTAATCATTGACGTCTAACAGATCTCAAATCGAATTTAAAAATTTATTAATATTAAGTTTTCATCATATTTAATACACAAATGAAATAAAATCGTTTTTATTATGTAAAATAAATATTTAACCAATCATTGTGACTGGTCTGGAGTTTTAGTGTTAAAATCACATGTTTTCAGTACTCTGTTTTGATATTTGTATTTTTTCAGTTTGAATACGGCGTGGAGCCCGAGGTATTGAGATATAACCCCGAACCGCCTGCATATGCACAGAATGAGATTACACCCACGTTAGCAATGGATTCAATCAGGTAACAGTATGATGCTTGGCTTTAAACTTTCCTTATTTTTTAAAGTACGTTTCAGTGTACTCATGTTTAATTTCAGTTTTTTTTTTTTTTCACAAATCTTGAAAAGTAGTCGATTGGTTTAATTGAATGTTTTATATTAAGTTGCATTTTGATAGAATAATGTTTTTATATACTAGATGTTACCCGCGAAACCAATCGCGTTTTTTACTTTCTTAAAAATTTTAGACAGTCATAGCGAAGCGTGGTCAGGTTTAGCTAGTATTCGAATAAAAATACTTGACCTATATTAGACTTACGTGCTTTTTCTCTGTTGTAAGTCTATAAATATCACTTTAGTCGGCTTTCACAATATCTCCAATTAAAGCCTGTGGTAGCAATGTTGTAATGTTATTTTGAGGCTGGTGTGCATAGACATTTAACCGACAGTTAAAATAAAATAGTCACTATTTAGCCATATAGTTTTAGCGATTATTTCATTTTAACCATCGCTTAAATGTCTATGAACACCACCCTAATTCTTTCACAGCTTCTTTCACGTATTAAGAGTTTCCTTCGGGATGTCCCTTGTTTTAATTATGGTTATTTGTATTTTTAATAATATTGGATATGCCTTGTATTTCTTTTTGATAAATTTAGTTTAGTGTCATATTCATTGATATTTTATTGCTGTTTTCGTTAGGTATATGCACCTGGGCGGTGGTTGGCCGGTGCGTTGGCGCCAATGCGGCAGGTGCGGGACCCGCGCGTTGGCCGTCGCGCAGCCAACCAAACACCCCGCGCAGAGGAGCTACGACGCCAGGTTTCTGGCTAACTGCAGGTAAGATATTCTCATTATTCGTGTTTATCGTATAAGCGGTCTTACATACATAGAAATAAGTAAAAGTTGATGATATCCATTAATTGATAAAATTAATGTAAATTAAAATGTATAGTCTATATAATCTGTGTTGATATGACAAGCTATTTTATGTTTATAAAATAAATAAAAATTTACAAAGTTTGACCACATGATCAACGCCTTAGAATACTATAGTAACTCATAAAATTTGGTAAAACTTTAAGAATTACTTTCTTGATGTTTTCTTTAGTCTAAATGTATTACTAAGGTGAAATTTTAGTAGTTACTTGTTAACAAAATAAAATATTATATTTCATAAACTAGAGTATTTCAAGCGGTTTCGATTGTGTGAATTTCAGAGTAATGTCTCATTAAAACAATTCCTTCTGGAATAAAATTATACTATATTTCTCTCTAAAACTATGAAGCCGAAATAAAAAAATTCTAAACAAAATCACTTTTACTCTATATTATGTATGTGTCACATAATTTGTAAGGATGCACTATCAACAAAGGGAAACTTTGTTTTTCTTAATGATAATTGAGGCTCTTTTCGAACTGGCAATAGTAAATATTCTGTACCATTCTTTTATGGCATAAGTATAATTATTTTAGTGCATTAGCAAAATATAAAGCTTTTTTAATATTATTTTAGTGGTTTAAATATATTAATTTTATTTCAGATGCGGTGGCAGATGGACCCTATTTTCCAATGTATAATAAAAATCTCATCGATAATTATTTGAAACTAATTTGTAAATAAAATAATTATATTGTAATAAGCTCATTGTTTTTACTTTTAAAATAAAAAACTTGCCCTCATTAAAGTTTCCGAGTATGTCACGCATCCATTAAATCTTACCGACCGTTTTTCTCTTATTATATATTATCTTACTGGCATGTTTTTAGGTGCAAGGAAATAAATAAACTTAATAGTTTGCGCCAAACTTTATGACCTCTTCAGAGTAAACTGCAGAAGTATATATAGCATTTGCGTTTCATGTAAAAGGTTACTGCGAAGCCATTTACATTAAGTTCAGTGAACTATAAGTAGGTTTAACACGAAAGGGCAATACAATAGATCAGCATTTTTTGTTCTAATCCTTACTCTCAAATTGTATGGCTTCTAAAGTGACTACGCTCCGTTGGCCAAATATTTACACTGCATTATTTACATGAAGAAAAAAAACCGTAACAACAATTTACATTTAGTCGATTAATCGATTAGACTTAGTTCCAGTGCGGACACTAAGCTGTGCAGGTGTACATCACTACTACTTGTCATTCTCGAGAATCGTTGCGAAGCGTTTGCTGTGAAATCAGATTCAGAGATCTATTTTCCATTGACAAAAATTCCAACGTGAATTAACTATTTAAGATATTTTATCAACTTTTTACTAGTAAGCTCATATTAGTTATATAAATGGCAGACAAAAAAGGTATTTATGCGATTTATTTATCATTTTCTTTGTCTCTTACGATGCTAAATTGACATGTGTAACGTCATTTAAAGGCCTTGAAATGTAAGTTTTTGCTAATATTTCATATAATCAATGATTTCTGACGGGAAATCATGCATATTAATGCGCATTTCTGCATTATACTACCTTAAAATATGGTAGTTTTATTGTTGAAGTTGATTGCGATTCAATCGATTTGGGAATCCAAGATGGATGGTGTTACTTTTTGTCGAAAGTAGGAATGTTCTAATTTTAGCCCCATTTGACTCTAAAATGGTCCAGATGTCCTTAAATTATTACTCGTGGTACATTTTAAGAACAAAAATGGCTTCAGGTATAAAGAGAAGATACGAATCCTAGAAATTATTAGTCCTTGATTTTCAACATACCCTCCCCATTTGCATACATAATTAATTTTTCATACTTATTCAATAAGTCTGTATGAGAGATTTGAACAATAGTTTATTTTTTAACTTGCTATTGATATTGATATAGCAATTGACTATATTTCACTGGGAAGTATATTTAAATAGTAAATTTCAAAAACACATTACTAGTTTTACTTTTTTTAGCTTATGTTTTGGCAAACTTTGGTTTTGTCTTTTATGATTTTACTAAGTTCCAACAGATGGCTGTACAATCTACTGTTATTTACCAATAGGCTATTCAGTATGTTATTGTAATTCATATAAATACTAAATATGGTTAAAATATGATTCAGTTGTTATCACAGACACAATAAACACCTAAATTACGAAATGCAGCTTCTACTATGATGGCCTCTTTGGTCCTCTAAGCCTTTGTCCTACCTATCTCACTTAAATACAGAAGTGTTGGGTTCAATTCCTGGTATGGTGGATTTTATAAAGAGATTTACAATTATCTGGATGTCTAGGATCAGCCCCAGAGGTGTCCTTTATTATCTTCAACATGCTTCAATGAATGTATGAATAATTATTTGTACATATACATGTAATAGCTGTACATAAAATGGTACCAAGTCAAATGGTTCTACTGTATTTTTGACATAGACATATGGGTACATATCAATTTTTAAAAAATCAAGTTATCAAAGTAAGTTAAATACAAATCAAGTAATTAATTTATATGTGACAGAAATAATAACTCCAATGTTAAGGCAAATTATGAATATGATCTTTAACTTAATTGAATCATTTATTTTATAAACATACTTTTCCACCAGCAATGTATATAATCTTCCTGTTTGGTAATTATAAACATAAGTATTGAATTAAATATTTGGGTATTAAATTAAAAGTGCTTGTTTTGGAGATATACATTATGTGTTTATTATGTCAATCATTATTAACTAACAGAAATAAGTAAATTAGATTAGGCTCCCACAGAGTAAATAATAACTGTAAACAAAATTAAAACTAAATAATTAAAATGAACAAGTTGGCAGTGGGTTAAATAAAAACATTAACAATACTCATTGACACTTGAAATCTTTGTCTTGTGTGATCATGGCATGAAAATTGGCTGAAACATCAATAATGAAAATCAAATAAATTATCGCACTTAAAATGATTAAAACATAGTTTTATTATGTATACTAGTCACAAAAACATAGAAATTATTACAGAAATACATGTCTGTGGTGGCTCAAATTTTAATTTTTCATTGATCTAAAATTTTAGTTGGTTATATTAAGGCTTATCCATACCTTATTGGCCATGGGTCTTAAAAGGTAATTAGTTCACAGATTATAATTTTTAATTAGTTCTGCCCTCTATTTAATTTGATAACATATATGACATATATTTGCTAACTAAAATGTTAGCTAATCTAATCACAAAATAATAGGCCTGATTTAACAGTTCTCATTACAACCTATTTAGGGATTGAAGCCTTTATATTGTTTACCAAGCCAACTGAATATCACGAGAAATGAAGTAAAAATCAAATGAGACTATCACAAAGTCATTTGATTTATTCTAAGTTAATTACTTTTGTGTCACACAAATACCTCAGAAAATCGAGATGGAGTGTGAAAGTTTTGTCTCACATCACTTTTTGCATATTGCATGCATTTATAATGAATCACTATTAATCTATTGAAAATTTTATTATTTAATCTGTATAATATATAATCAATTTTGTTTTCAATATATATATATATATATATATATATATATATATATATATATATATATATATATATATATATATTATTTTATATATAAATAGATTTAGAATAAATTTGTATATGTACATAGTTTTCTTACTAAATCAAATTGAGTTATTTAAATGGAACAACCCTTTGGTAGCTACTTCAAAATTAAAAATAAGACACCTTAGAAAGTAACTGTTTTTTTGGAACTTTGACATAAATTAATATGACATTACTGAATTAATAAAAATTGCATGTTATTTAGGTATTTGGAGGAGAATAATAATTGAAATATATTTTGTAAGTTTGCATAATACACCAGTAACAAAATTATGTATAATATTAACTAAATAAGTTAATTGTTATTGGCTTTCAGTTATGTTCTGTTATCAGTTATGACTGGGCGGCTACCACCCCTGGTCTAGAGTATGTCGCCATAACAATCTTGAGTTGTGTTCCGGCATTAGTGACCAGGTTCCAGTCTCCCTTAAGAGAGCAGCAGCGCATTTGTAGCACCTTTGGTGTCACAAATGTCCATAGGCAATGGTAACCACTTTCCATCAAGCCGTCTTGCCTGCCTGCTGAACTACTGCACTAAAAAAAAATGTTCTATTGAGTTTCTTAACTGTCAAATCAGGCTTTTTGTTTTATGATTATTATAATATATTCAATATATAATTAACAAATAGCCAATAGATATGTTAAGGGTAAAACGATTGTATAAATAGATGTAATAACAGCCCATAAATGTCCCACTGCTGGGCTCGGGCCTCCCATCATTGGGGTACGGAAGGGAATCCCCGCCTCGCTTGTCCGGGGTGGCTTGGCAGGTTTGACACATCAGTTATCTCGATGTGCAGGTTGCATCACGTTGTTTTCCTTCACCATTGTTAGCACGTGGTAATTCTAACAATATGCACATTTGGGGTTGCCAACCATACTTTATAATAACGTATCCTATTTTATTTTTGGTAAATATACTTTATATTTTTGCATAAAAATAAAGTATGTGAATATACTCTATTTCCAATCTTTACTCTGATGCTTAAAATGATGAAATACTTATATGGATAATTAGTGAACTATTATCAATTCAGCTTTCACTGAAAGAGTTTATTCAGTAATGAATCTAAAATGGCGAGAAGAAAGGAACAGGACATCTATGAATTCAATAATAAAAAAATATTGTTTGTTTATTTAAATTTAAATTGGAAATGTCAAGATAGCTTCTAAAAAATTAAGGATAATTAAAAGTTGTTAGTGTGTGCTAGAAGCACATAAAACAGTGTCTCCAAGAGAATAAATAAATACAATTTTGAAAAATCCTTTTTTTCTTCCAAATACTTTATTTTTTCCCTAAAATGTAATATGTTATTTTCTTTAAAAATAGTTGGCACATTAGGTCAGAAAACTTCTTAAGTGGCGTATGCGTTCCGGCTAGGATCGAACCCGCCCGAATAATTGAGTTTAGGACGCGTACGCTAGCCATTACGCTACCACGACTTTCGACGATATAAAACCATAAAAAAAGATTTATTTGATAACTAACCAAATCCTATTCCACATATATATCAAAATAATCGGTCCATTTGCTAAGCCACAATACAGACAGACAAACATACTTTAAAATACAATATATATGTAGTAAGGGATAAACAAATATTTTTGATATTCTTTTAGACTTTTTAAATTTAACTTTTGAACAAAACAATGTGGTTGTTTTGTTTTTATACCAGTTCATTGATATCTATAAAAAAAATGAACAGAAAGCTTTGGTGATGTTACACATGTCAATGATCATTTTAATATTTTATTCATTATAGTAAGTTATTTATTTTGAAGGTTTGATTGAAATTTTAACTGCAATAATTTGATGCCAAATCGTTTTAGAATAATTAAACATTGAATTCAATAATAGAATTAATGTGATTTAGTATTATATTATTATAAACTTATTATATTAGTTTATTATAAACTTTAAAAAATTATCTTAGTACAAATGTACTAGCTCGCTGTGTTTCTGACTTGTATATCTTAATGTTGCAAGATGTCGAAATGAAACACACAAAAATTTAAGAAAAATATGCCATTTTAATCCATAAATTTTCGTTAAAATCCATTAATCCATTTTGCAATCTTTGCTAGCAAAATGAATACAAATAGAGAATAATTTATTTGCAAAAGCTTACATTTATAATGAAGGTTGAAAATTGGTTCATACTTCTGTAGCATTAAAAAAAGTGCCTAATTTAGAGAAATACTTAGTAAAAGAAGCTTGCTACTTCTCCTTAAACAGTGATAACACGTGAATCGGTCTACATACAACAGGAAGTAGATTTCAAATTTAACTTATATGTATGACCTTCAAAATATTTCCCAGTGGAGTTTATTTTCAGTAAAAACTTGAATTTGAACTAGCACTAGCATGTATTGTAGGGAATTGACATGGAATTATCGAGATTAACATCAAAATTTTAAATTTTCATACATGTTAATATTAGCAATTGTTAAAACATCAATTCCCAAATATGCATTTTTAGTTAAATTTTAAAGTGAAACTTCTTTAGAATCGTTGTGATTTGAAACTTGATGAAACGAAAAAGCGACACTAAAAAGAGATCACTGTGCCCATAAAGATAGAGTTGGAAATGTTTTGAAGGTTGTTGTTAATACTTAAAATTTCGTGTTTTAAAGTTTAAATATATTTTAACGATATAATATATGAATTGTGACGTCACGAAATTTAGAATCCCTCCCACCCCTTGTCACACTTTGTCACTTTTTGCATTTATTTTAAAATCACAAACAGACAACTTGAATTATATTGCAATAGGTGCTATGAAATATATTCACGCCGATCAATAATCACATAAAAGGCATAATTATGATAGGAATACATGTTTACAGTTCATAATATAGAAACTCAAATGACATGGAATATAATTATTGCAGTTAAGATAATTCCATAATTCTTTAAAAAAAATCAGTATCTTCACAGAAAAATCTATTTAAGTCGTGTTGCCATATAAATAATATTTACGGAAAACATGCTGCATTATTAGGAGCAAATTAAGTTAAATATTACAAAAGGGTGACACGCATTTCTATTATCAGTGGACGGGTCAACATTAAAGTTATCTATTAAGGGCCGATTTTTCAATCAGATAAATGTTGTCAGTCGAATAAATTATAACCTGATTGAATTGAATAGTTTTATTCATTCAACTGATATTTTTAATTTTTCCACTTTATACTTTATTCTATGAATAACTTTTATCTGGTGATTGAAAGAAAATATATTTTTAATTTTGAATGGTCCTATTCTAAATAAATTTCATATGTAACAATTTAATGTTTTGCCTGTCACACCAATAAAAAGTAAAAGTCAACAAAAGTTTACCCATTATTGGGCGATATTTGCCCGAATGCAGCATTTAATGTAGTCTGTCAAATATAACTGCTCTATTCATTTTTGAAGGGCAAAAATATTAAAAATCAAAACACAGAAGCAATTATAATATTAATCTATTTGTTTTTGGTTTCTCCTAGTTCAAGTCTATACTTAATGTTTGAATTAAAATCGCTTAGGAAATTAATTTAGTTGTTTTTACATTGGTGTCACAGTGTATATGAATGAGATGGTAATTTTGTGAGTTATGTTTGACAGACTATAACGTGATGATAATAAAGTTACCCCGCCCCGCCCCCTCCGGCGATCCCCCTCCCCTCTGCAGGAGCCGTGTGTCCGTCGGCGCAGACCTCGTCGTACAGCAGACTAAACATGTAATGATATCACATAGATTTCATTTTTCTTTTACATTTTTTATTTTTTTGGAAAGATAGCTAAAAAGAGACAAAATATAATGATATGTGCGTATCGGCGTGTGGACGATCGTATGTGTTTATTGATCTAATGTAACCTACGTGGCGATTTGATTGCTTTAATGTTCATCAAAAATTCAATTATGGCTACAGTAGCTAGCTTTAGAAAAACTGCAAAACTACTTAAATTATCACAGGGAAGATATCTCTCTCTTTTCTTTTACCGTTTCCAGATTATTTGGGGTCGGCACACCTCTTTTTCTTTCATACTCCTCTCTTCTGACATACGCCCTCTATCACACCGCATTTTTGTCTTTTTTGGTCTACCTTTACATCTGTACCCGTATATCTTCCAGTTTTACTTTCTTTTGTCACGTGACGTTCATGCCTTCTCATTACACGTACTACCTTAGTCTTCCTCCTCTCCATTTTTTAATCACGGGTGCAACTCTCAAAGGCCCCCTTTATATAGGAAAGTTATCTCTCGAGATGATAATATCTGACCACTTTTAAGACTAAAACAACGCTGTAATGAATCGAGGCGGATTTTAAAATGCGTCTAAAATTAAACAACTTAGGCCATAGATTTGTCGGTGCAGCATCGGAATGCTCGATGTGTGCCACTCCCGCACCGATACCGAGCGAATTTGAAAAGGGTCATATAAATATAAGCATTTGGTATTCTTCTGGTACCGAGCGTACCATTTCCGCATAAATGTTGCACCGAACAATCAGAATGCGTCCATAATGAGTGAGACAGCTTAAAAAATACTTAATAATTTTATCGAGTCCCATCACCATGCTAGCGATACATTTATCTTGTGTCCGAAATGGTGAATTTCTTCTTGGTCTTTTCCATTTCGCACAGTCTTCTCCATTCCTTGAGAGTCCGTGGTTGGACGCCACGTTGTCAACCAGTGAAACTCACATAGTCAACGAGTGAACGTCACGAATTGCCGAATAGTTGTTCAGAGAATGGTACTAGGTCTATGCCTAAATCACTCCGAGCAGCAAGTTATCATCGAATGGTTCATGTAAGATATTCAGGCAGGTTATTCAGTATATTCTGCGCCCAGTTTCTGAACGGGAGGATCCATTGCTGGATGGGTGTTATGATCTTTATTGTGACACCTTTGGTACGCGTATCATTTTTCACGAGCCATGACTTCAAGTCAGTATTTTTTGAGCCTACCCAGTTTTATTATAGAATGATTAGCGCCAACGAAGCTTATTTTGTAGAAAGAACCATTTCGAAGTTCTTTTTCTAAACATAGCAAAATAAATTAATTCCTATATAGAAAGTAAAATACCAGCTCGTAAACGTTCTATAATACTAGGCTTAAACCTCCCTATATGAAATGTGTAGGAAGTTAAATCCGTCTCGCTTGACCAAAGCGGATTGAAGAAAATCAAAGGTTTCCATTACACGGAAGAAGTTAACTGTATATTTTGAATACTACTCCACATTTACTGACATAAAATAGGGTGACAAAGGTTTATGAAGTTTCAGGATTAAAAATTATAGCAGTCAAATCGCCTTCATGTTTCGTACTGACTTGAATAGTGTTTACGTTTACAAGATAATTTATTATTTTCGTTTGCATATGATCATTTAAAAATCAATTCATCTCAAGGTCAGTAATGTCATGAGATTTAAGTATAAATGGTTGGCTGTATGTTTCTCGCTTGAAATGTTAATGTATAGTGTAATAATAAAAGACCTCGAGAACGAAATGATTCAGTTTTTTGAAACAAACTTAAACCCTAATCGAGTCTTTTAGTTAACCACTTTAATTTAAAAAAATAAGTTGATATTAAGTGTCGGGAGAGTTGTCTTTTTGTAGGTACCACGTGCTGAAATGATTTTTACGTGACTTTGTACACTTCGCTGCAGTCGTTGTGTTTAAATTAGATTTATTATTTTACTAATAGGTAATTTATGAATACGTAATCAACATTTCAGTATTTGGTAGTGTGTGTTTTAAAAGGAAAAATGAAAAAGACAAAACTCTTTAACGGTAACATTTTAAATTATAATAATCGTGTGTCAATGTTCTTTTTTATTCTTTTTTCATTATTATATTTAAATACTTGAGTTCACAGCTTATTTTTTTGAATATTTGATTTTTACCACTTTATGTTTTAACAAGTAATTTTTATTGGTCAAAATTATTTCTCTTTGACCTTTTTAAACCACATGACGAATAAAAATTATTTTTTTGCTAGTAATTTTGCACAAAATATAAATCAATCAGGCAATATTTAAATTTAAAATACAAGTATTTTTTTTTAATAAAGTTAATACGCAATTGCCTGGTGGTTAAAATTTTTCTATGATATATTTTACATAGAAAAGTTTACTATTTTGTTTATTTTGTTTATGTTTTTTTATAATATAAGGCTCATTAGGTTAATTATTTTTAAATTAAATGACTTGACAAATATAATGTTTAATGTTACCATTGTTTTTTTATATATAAATTACCATGGTTATTTGAGATTAAATTACAATTGAAAATATAAATTGCAATCCAAAATATATGAAATTATTATATGTCACGTTTATGCTGATTTGCTGTATATACCGGTTTTAATCAAAAACACAGCAAACAACACATCAACTGTTCTATATTTTAGCCTTAGGACCATTTGTCTGTGAAGATAATTAATAGAAGGTTGCATACAATTTTTTACTCCCTTGTTACACTAATAATCGAGTCATTTAATTTCCTAACCTCTGCAATCTTATAAATATAAGGTTACAGACATAATTATCACTTAATTAACATTAGACATAACATTTTGTGCTATAGTGTATTTATGATTGTTTGTATTGTTTTTCTTACAAACAATCACAGATACAAAGTAATATAAGATCTTGTGTTTTATACTAACTTGAAGGGAATTAAACAGAAACTTTTTAAAGTTTTTTTATGATGATCCCTGCATTTGGTATTAGATTAATTTACAAAGCTTAACCAAGTATATGGACCTTTGACACAAATGCAGCCGTTGGTAACAGCTTATGATGACCTTCTTGAATTAACAGAATATCTAACGTAAACATAAACTTACAAACCAGATTACTAGTTTCTCAAATTAGCATTTTTCATTATGCTTAACATTTGTAATATCTGTCAGTATATTATATGTAGCCTGTTGGCTTCATATAAATGGAACAGACAGACCTATACTTATGTATACAACAGTATACATAGGTATACGACGTTTAGAAAGAAAACATTTATGACCTAAAATTAACATTTTCAAATACAATCTCTTCAGTGCTATTATGTATGATTAGACTGTAAATGAACTGCTAAAAATGCAAATACCATTACGTCTGTATGAAATTAAATGCTGCCGGCACTTAATTCCGATATTTTGACGAAAAAAGTTTAGGCAATCTGTCTATAATTACCTATGTGTCATCGGCCGTTTAGAGCATTAGTTTCTGCATCTCATATATAACCCTGTTAGGTTTTAAAACGTAATAAGACTGAAGAAGCAGTTATTAGAATGTTCAGTGTAGTCTTAATTTATTATGCATTATTAAAGTGATGGGCTTCGAGTTTATTGCCTAATTGAATGTCATGGAAAGATATTGTTTGGTGAAAATACCAGTTCGACGGAATTTTATCAGCAAGATAAAAATAAAGGTCTGTTTTAACGATTTCTGTTTAGTTCCTTTACGTCAATAAATGTTTGCAAAATTTTATTTTATTTTTGCGAATATTTGATTAAATGTAAGGTGATGGTAAAATTGGCATTCATCCAGTAAAGAAGTAAACAGGTTATAGTGGAATTTATGACAATGCTAATTTTCTAGTTGTATGTCCATATTACACTATGTTTAATATACATATTATTATTTTAGGCTTATATACAATCATGTGTATTGATTATATACAAGCTATCTTTCTGGTCCTCTTATTTAAAATTTCAATTCATCGCTGAATCAAATAATCTGTCCAAGAACTATATTTTTCTATAGTACCTTCAATTATATTTTTAAATAATAGGACCAAATAATAATAAAATAATATATAACAGGAATGACACATTTTAGTGCGTGTGTGATTTATCATAAGGGAGCCAGTACAGATTATATAATAGAACGGTGAATTCGTTAAAAAAGTAATATTAATGACATACTTCAAATAATACATAATCTGTTCTCGCTAGCGTTGTCTGTGACATATCTTGCCAGAGACAATGCCGCATGCATCTAAGCTTTATTGAAGGACAGGGAAGTATGGCAGATGCTAAGTTCCTAATCTCGTTTTAAATTAAGAATTATCCAAATCTCCACTTTCAGATACCCATATACGAGCTTAAAAGAATCCCAACCATTATTTCCTTGAATTTCCCCTTTTATTATTGCTAGACTAGGTATCGCATCAATCACTATACTATGTAGCAATCTTACGTAATAATCTAATTTAAATACTAAGAGGGGAGCCTTAAAACTTGAGCTTTTATTTCTATCGAAATTTTTCAATAAAAGTCCATTATTATTTAAAATTGTGGACTTTAGCATTAACCGAGTATTATACGGCGATGGGGGTGTTACCAGGATTTTTGTTTGGTGTATCTTTAAACATTATATTTTGCTGTTCGTACACAGCTGTTTTAAGTTAACACGCATGTCGCTGTTAGCTGGATGATTGATTCTTGGTTTCGCTCTGTCGTTTTTTTTATCGTATTGTAGTAATTGGTAATTTCTGTTAGTAGTTGGGATTTTGTTGCGTATGGCTGTTATAAGTCGTTGGCCGCATGTGTAATTTCCGAAGTAATTTATTTATAGATGCATGTTTCTTTGTCCTTCAAGCGCACTTCATCATCGTGTTTTTTTTCTTTTATTGCTTTCTTGCATACCTTTTAAAAGTGCTTACTTAGTCACTGAACAGCAAAATTTTGTACTTTAACAGGTTTATCGAAAATCTTGGTACACGTTTTATTTTTATAGTTAGTCCATTTATAGACGATAAATTGTTTTCTCATTTTATTTCAAGGAATGTTCACAATGTATACACGTTTTTAGAGCGATTGCCATTTTTCTTGGTGGCCGCTTGGGACCTTGAACTTGTAGCGTTATTCGTGCGAGTCATTCTCAAAAAAGGTCATTTTAGATACGTTCGTACTTGTTTATTTTTATATATAAGGATGACTGCATCAACACTGGTTGGATTATAAAACCAGTTACCATAAAAGTCATTCTGGACTTAGTTTTTTGTGTTTTATAAGATAAATTAAAAACAAGTTCAACGTCATTTTATATATAAATAAAAAAATATATTTACAATAAAAATATATAATAATTGTATTTTTACAAAGGTATATTTATCGTGTGATGATTGTTTTATTATAATTAAGAAGTATATAATTTTTTTAATGAGTACATTTTGAATTATGGTCATACTAATTAAATATAAAGCTTCATTGCACAGCTTTTACTAATTTTTTGACGCTGATTTATTATATGTAAATCAGTTTGAATTTTAGGTAGTAAATTTTAGATGTGCTGTTTCTAGATAAATCTACATATTAATTTTTACCTAACTTACTATTTTCTAGTGTATCTTTTAATGATCTTCATTCGTATTCAATTTTATGATGTGACTTCTTTGGTATATTTCTTCTAAATTATCCGTTTTATCTAGAATGTGGTGCATATCACGTCGTCGAACAAAAAGTATGACCATAATACAAGGAATGCATTGTAAATAACGTAACAGGTAGGTTTTCGGCACTCACAACACGTGTTGAAACAATAACTCTAAAAAAAAACCTACCAAACTTATTGTATTTAAAGTCCTATACTTCGAAAAACGACATTTTTACGAAATGTCCTGTTTCGAAGTAACTCATTGTCACCACAATTCGAGTTTTTCCAAACAATATCGACGGCATATATAATTTTGAAATTTAAAATATTTTTTTGTTTAGAACTACTCACAATGAGCTCGTTTTGATTTTGACTGTGTGTTTGTTGAACATTTGTTTCGTTGTCATCATAATTATCATTGTCAAATTCAAAATGGTGGCTTTTAGTGGTAACCGCGTTGTATGGGCATTAGCTTGTCGTTTAACCACAGACGCTATATACAGATATACGCGTAAACGAATCCTATTCGTCTATGCTTTGGACCATATTGAAACGCTTAGTACGTCTGTCTCCTTCTCTCAATCACTCAATTTAATGCGAGAACGAGACAGCGCATGTACAGCTTTATTGATCGTCCATGAGAGACGCCACCAAACTAAGAGCACTTTGAAGATTCATACACTAATTTGTATCGATTTTTCAAGCTCCATGCGGTTTATTAAGAAGCTCGTTACCCCATGCACCCGCTGTAATATTAACGTGTTCCCTATATCTGCTTAAAAATAAATTTTCTAAACAATTAACTCATACGTGAAGTATATTATGAAATAACATTTGAAAAAGTTCTACGCTGTTTTAAGATATGCAGTAGTTTGAAACGAAACTTAGTTTAACGCCATCTAGTGTCGCGAGTGACAAATAACAAGTTTCAATATGGTTCGTATCGCAGCGTCTAGCGTGAATGCTCGGGCTTGGGTTTTGGCAACACCGCTCTGGTTGAAAGGTGGTGTTTGTGCTCACGTAACTACCAACCTTTGTGTTTTGATTATTTTCTTGAGTATAATGGAGTGACAGCCTTGATTTCCTTATATTCTTTGTTCCTTTGTAACTGTTTTTTTATCTGGAAGATGTGATTTAATAATTATCCCCGTATCGATTGAAACTTATTGATATAGATTTTGAATCTGAGTCAAAGGCAAGCTCTAAGTGCGTGGTTTAAATCCACTTTAACGGATTTAGAAGCGTGTTTTTTCCTTCATTTTGACCGATTCAAGTATTTTCCTTACTTAATACACTTTGTCTAATTCTAAGAATGGATAAATGTTGACATAAGTTAAATTACCTCTCAGTCTCATTAGGATTAATATGTAAATCATGTTAGATATTCTTACATATTTTCTTTTTAATGTAGGTAGTTCATTAATAATTAGTAATAATATCTCATGAAATCAAGGCTGCCTACCGTTCTCATATCTAATACATAGATTAGCAAAACACTGATGTCTTTTTGTTTTAATTTCCATTATATTAGTGAAATATCTATTCATAGTAAAATTAAATTGGTATTAAATGATGAATTACACGAATTGGTTTTGCTTATCTATGCGTCTTATGCAATCAAAATTGAACCTAAGGATAGTTTACATGAGCTCAAGCTCGCCATCTGCCGTTGCGAGCGTGCAACCGTAGCGCAGTAGTGTTGAGCGGATGAGTTGTTGCAGTAACACCCCCCCTCGGCGCATACCCGCAGCCCCAGCCGCCTCAGGGGCCCTTTCTGCCTGCGCCGCCGCACCAGACCACGCCTCAATATGGAAGTAAGTGGAAGGGTGTGTTAAATGGGCACTAATAGAATAAAGATGTTGGATGTTCTCATGTATCTATGCTAATATTATAAAGAGGTAATTTCCCTATTTTGCGTAGTCTTCGGCATACCTTGTATTGCGACCATTGGTAGGCATGTCATCCTTCACAACGTCAAACTTGCTTTTCTTGGGCCTGCCCCTCGACCGGGACCTGGCAGAGGCAGCATGGCTAGTGTTCCCCACGTTAGCCAGTCTCCCTAAAACGTGGCCGTACCAGCGTAAGCGACTCTTGCAGTTCGTCTGCTATGTCACGGATATGAAGGCTGTCGCGGTCCTTCCGCTTGACGCCACACATCCACCGCAGTAGGAGCATCTGAATCAGCATAACATACTAATGTTTTGTACGTGGTATAGCTATACTGAAAACTAGATTCATTAACGTGGTAGAAACGTGTTGAAAACATCTTGATTTGTAGCAATTCGGAATCGGCAGAGGTCGTGTGTGTTACTGTCCATTATAAATAATGAGCACTATGAAATATATAAAGGCATTTAATTAATTTAATGGTACACTATTGACGACAACCGTGACGGAACAAAAAAAAATACATGAGAAAAACGTGGTGTCAATTTTTTTTAAATATAACTTGACATCTGAGGTGCCAGTGCCAAGTTACACGACCTCATTTCAATAAGATTAGGATGCGTGTGCTACCATGCTCTCACAGAATATCAGCGTGAAACAGCCTCGAGTTAATCTTGTTTCGCATGACAAATTCCGAAAAACCAGTTCCGACAGCTCGTTACTCCTATCGCATACAGTCCTATCTGGCCTTTATTTTGGTAACGCAGGGCGAATACCTTTTGTACCTTACTGGGTCCTTTGTTGGGGTGATTAGACCTGACGCGGCGAGATTAAGCGCCGCACGGCGTGTGGAGACTGGTACAGTCGTCGCCAACTACTCCACTAAACACGAACCTGCGTCTCATGTGCCCGCGCTTGAGTGGGAAGAAAGTGAGGTCTTGAGCGAAGCTACACCCGTGTTCATCCGCGCACCAAGTTTTGATCACCCCGGGTAGCGGGGTGGCCGACTTCACCAGTAGAGATTGGATCTGCCGTATCTCCAAATGCATGCGGACCCCCGCGATGGAATCACGGGAGGAGATTTTGCGCATATCTGCGTCTCTGGAGACGAGTCTAATGACGGCGCCCGGGGATCGCATGCGCAGTTCTCTCCCTACCGTCCTATCCGGCCGTTTTTTTTTTTTGCTACGGGAAATCCGTTTGAGGACTAAGCCGCGACAGGCACAGAAGCCTGGGGAATGTTCGCTACCCGTGTGAGAGTGTAGGATTCGCCAGATCGGGGGTGGCACTAGCGTGCCCGGTCAGAACTGGTGCCACGCTATTACCACTCCCCAGTTAGGGATACCCACTAAAACCCCTGGGTGTTCCGTCCTGCGCCTTATGCCAGGGCTACGGGACTGCGGGATTTCCAACTCCGCGTACCCTGGCAGACGTGGGCCTCGCTCACTAGTCCTCTTTGAATGCCGGGGGAGCTTCTCCCCCGGCGCCTACTAGATCTAATCCGTGCGTGGGGCGGTCTGTAACGCGCCCCACGGGAAGAGAGATGAGCGCGCGCGGAACACTCGCGCTCTCATCTCGACGGTATGTGCGGGTGAGTGAGAACCCCTATACCCCAAGGGGTATAGCGGTTCCTATTCGGCATATCCCAACCCCTATAATAATAATAACAACAATCCATAAATGTTCCATTACTGTGCTCGAGCCTTTGGCCACGCTTGTCCAAGGCACCTTGGCAGGTTTGACACATTGGTAATCTCGATGTGTAGGTTTCATCACAATTTTTTTCCTTCACTGTTGTTAGCTTAAGTGGTGCATGCTTTCCGGCTAGGGTCGAACCCGCGCCCTTTGAGTTTGAGACGCGTGCCATACCCTAAAGGTTAGCAAGGCGCCAGCTTCGCTCCTGCGTTCTAGGACTAGCCTACATCGCGGGGGACCCGTATGTTATCCAGGCGGCACTAACCGCTTTCCATTAGATAGGCCAAGTGCCTCTGCCAGCTTCGCAACAAACAAAATCTGTTTAGTAACTAATTGATACACGTGACACTATAAAGTGTTGCTGTCTTAAACTGTAGAAGACCTGCTGGCTTGCCTGCTCCCTGCTCCATTAAGGCTCTCTTAAGCGCGCCGAAGAGGTGCATTGGTACCCTTTTCGTTTCGCCCTATTCATGGAATCCACTTGCTCAATATTAAATGCCTCGACTCTGACATCGAGTTACTCCCAACATTCAGTTATCCGACATCAGACATTCTGGTACTTGATAAGTGATGATTCCATATCCGGCTAGCGAACTACTTCCGACATGCGGTTACTCCATAATGAAACCCGATTCCGACATGTATATGATTTCGGTTACAGTGGCAGGCGGGTCTCCGTACGGCGTGACGTTCGGCGGCGCTGGCGCAGGCGCCGGGGGCGTGTACGCTCCCCCGCCATACGAACAGTTGCAGCATCATCAAGCCATACCGGCGCTTAGTCAGCAGCTGCCGGTTTGATAATAATTACTTAATTTTATAGTTCATGCAATTGGGTTGTTAAATCAATTCTCTTTTTCGTTATAATTAAAAAGTTATATCAAATTAAAAATAAATTTTGAACCTGAAGTAGCAGAGTGCCGTAAACGTACGTAAGTACGCCTGTGTGACGTCACTGATAATTTCTCACTCGTGTGCTACGAAGCTACTGATCGATCAATCTCTACAGATTTACTTTAATTTATTTAGGTTTATGGCTTGGCAACTAGGCCTTTAAGCCAGATCTTAGATTATAATGTAGTTTCTTCATTTTCTTAAGTCTATCTGTAGCACAGCTGAACTGTAGGTTATCAGCTGGTGCCATTCAACGGAGTTCTTGTGACAACTCAAAAGGTCTCATTTGACTATACAGTTCACATTTCTCACAAAACACATAATTACTACTCAAACACTATCAATATCCTACAACTATTGTTCATTTTAGAGTAATTTTACACATTTTTAGAAACTAAAACTGAACAGCACAACATCCCCTTTCAGTTCCCGCCAAAAACTCCTACAGATTTACTTATTATATTATAATTATAGATATAAAATGTATATTTTTCATGTATAGATGTACAGCCCAGCAGCTGCGATGTACGCCGCCGCGGCGGGCTATCCCGGCTACATCGGCTATCCGGTGCAGTACTACCCGTACTACCCGACGGCCGCCGTCCAGCCTTCTATCCAGCCTCTGCGGCCCACCATCATGATCCCTGTGAGTAGAATATACGCATACTCGTACACACAAGTAATCAGCAGACAAACACACAATTGTAATATCCCCAAGCTGAGCAACTTTGTATTTTGATGTGGTAGAGCCATGCTGAAATCGTTGTCCTGACTACAGCTTTTGGGGCCGGCATGGCTTCATTCCTGTTGTTGCATACATCTGTTGGCGACTGGAACTACTTCCCATCAGGTGGGCCGTCAGGCTATTTGCCAGTATCGCAAAAAAGAATAATTGGGGATCCCAACAATAAAGGAATGACAGTATCCATTACCCCTTTAAAGATGTGCAATTGTTTTATGACGTGTGTCCGTATCGGTCCGCCAGCAAAACGGGTTCGAGGCGGGCGGCCGCTTCGAGGGGTTGGCGCAGACGCTGCTGCCCCCCGCACCTCCCGGCGTGCCCCCTTCCCCAGCGCACCTCGCCGCACTACAGCCGCACCAAGTGCTGTGAGTAACATAAACATAGAAGTAGAAAGTCACGTTACATGGACTAATTTATTGAGGTTAAATCTTTGAACATTCCACATACGTGATAACATAGATAATTCTTTATTGTACAGCATTACAGAAAACTTACGAACTAATATTATTCTAATTGTGTACAAAGGGCTAGTGGTTGCACATTTCACTGATCGTCGGTTAAATAACGGTGATAGAAAATAAGTCACTTTTCACTACAGTTACAAGAATTGGGTTCGATCGTTTAATTTCACCAGACCGCTATTTCACGTAAGAAAAACCGTCAACGCGCTATGTAGTACAATATAGCTAAAACGTAAGGCATTCATTTGCTTGAGTTATTTATAACGCCGTGAAGTAACGTTAAGAGTGCACCATATTATTATATTTCACAGTTCCAATAATCACTTGCAGTTTCAGTCGTGACCGTGTCACGTCGCAGTACTATTATTTTATTGTCAATTCCAAAATATCGGTTGGTGATTTTTCACCGGTGAAATAGCAGTGACTAAAATGAAATAACTTCACGGCATTGAGCAATATATTAAAGCAGCAGAAATTTCCATCACTACAAAGGGCGGTCTTATCGCTAAAAAGCTATCTTTTCCAAACAACCCGTGGCAGGAATATAACATATGTCAATATAGAAAGTAGACATTACCATGAGAGGCGTTAGTTTCTTCTTCATATATATACCATAGAAGAAGAATTTCACATTACGTTGACTAGTTTGTTGCTGTATAATTTAGTAAGGTTAAAATTTTGACCAGTCCACGTATTATGTGATAGAAAATAGTTATTACAATGAGAGATGTAAATTTCCTTTCGATATCATAATTAAATACCTTAAATCTCTTTGTGTCCATAATTTGCTTTAAAAGTAATAAAAGTCACCTTCGCGTATAATAATATATACCTATAGTTCGTTCGCGTTAAGAATGCAGTGAGTCATCCTTGTTCGCCGGCCTAGCCCCGCCCCCCTAACCAATGAAATCTTTTCAAATGACAAGGTCAAGTTCACAGTGACCAGTTGAAGGCATAGCTTCGACCGCGACGGTTGTATCCTGTAATTGTGTTAACTGATTTACATTTTAAAAAATGAATACCTCACCAATTCGTAAAAATAAAAGTGGTTCGGTAATTCATAGCGGAGACAGAAAAGTAATTTACAATGTTTTTAAGTAATTTAAACAGTCTGATTTAAATGTGACTGTGGACAGAATAGAACAAAAAACGTAAAATGCATGCAGTGTGTCCGAGAGAACAGTTTATAGTATACTTAGTGAAAAAAAAGAAAAATAATACATTGAAATCTCCAGTGAAAAAAAGGGCCAGGGAGTCTATGATTGATAAATTCGACGAATTAGACAAATGTGCTATAAGGAGAAAAGTACACTCAATGTATTTAAATAATGACTACCCGACATTAAATAAAATTATGACAATTTGTGAAACTGATGAAGATATTCCAACGTTTAAACATATCACACTTCACAAAATAATGCATGATCTGGGATTTGTCTTTTCGACTTTTTGGGATTTGATTTTTAACTTTTCAAGTGTATTTTTTAAATTCATTAAACTTAATCTTTAAAAATGTAATTTGTTTGAATCTTACCACCACTGTAAATACACCTTTACCCTGCAGTTGCACTGATGGACTCACTGCATTCTTAACGCGAACGAACTATAGAAGATGTTACAAATTTTGTTATGAAAATGCATCATCTTCGTTTTTCACTTATAGGTGGCGTTAAATGCACACAGAGTCTTGGGAAGATCTGTTGGCGAAATATCGACTACGACTGCATACACCGATCAAACAGACACGCAAGCTAATTCCGTTCAATTCTATTCAAAAATACACAAAAATGATTTTTTGAAAATTTGTTTCAGTATATGAAACAAAACAGGTAAAGCAATTATAATACTTTGTTAAGTATACAATAGTTATATTTCTTTTTGTAATTAAACATATAGCATAAGAAAATGTACAGGTAATAAGTTTTATTATTCATATGGACTTAAAGCAAGTTTGTAGGCGTCTTTAAGAACCATAAATAATCCTTCAAACTTACTTTAACTCAATATGGATAATAATAATATTCCAGTAGTAATTCGGTTTAAATTGTGTACATATGAATCACGTTCCTATCTCACTCGCACACTACTAACGAGCGACTGAGAAAGGAACACTTTAAAGAAGATAGTAATTCGAAAGTTGTTTCCTTCTATGTATTTCTTTTAGTTTTGAGCTTTAAATTGTAAACAACTTTGGTTTACTATGTCATAATTATATAAAAATTCAATTTTTATTTATATATAATTCTTTACAAAATCAATGTTTAAATGAACTATGTAAACTATTAAAGAACACAAACGGTGTTTGCAAGTCTTCTTGTCGGTGTGTCTATCATCCTTTTAGCCCGTTTATATAAATGACTGTGATGTTGCAGCAGTGTGCAGTGCGAACCATCTTTTCGATAAAAATGCACTAAGAAAAATAAATTGATATATATTTGTTCACATTTTCTGTTTTGTTATAATACTATAATTGATTAGTCTAATAAATGTACTAACCAATATTAAGTTTTATCTTTTAGACATTGTGGTGATACTGAAACAAATTGAGGGGTCTTCCAGGCTGTATATTGGTTCTTGCATTTGAAAAGCCTTCTTAATTTCATCTCATGTTGAATAGCGAACAACTTGTTCTAGAATATACTTAGGTTTTTACGATAAATATGAAATATCGCAGAATTAATTCAAAACGTATTATTTCAAGGGAAAATTGAACAAAATTTTCATAAAAACATTGAAGATGTTTGAGATTTTTCAAGATTAATTTTTATAGCTCGCTGCATAGTGTCCTGGAAGGATTGGCTATACTGTTTCAAATACCAGAGAGTGTTCCTTATACTCTGTCCTACCATTTATTGTACTTTTGACAAGGCGATATTAATCGCCTAAAGCATTACCAATTCGATTTTAAATAATCGTTTTGTGAATACATTTTAATCAATTAATGAATCTATATCATTTGCTAAAAATATTGCGTAATAAATAAGCCATATAATCCATGTCCGTACTTAAAAGTGAAATACAGTCTACTCTCGATAATATGACACTCGTTAATTTGAATCTCTCGATAATTAGAAATTTTTTTCCGGTCCCTTGAAAAATATTCGATATATTGAATAAAATCAATGATAATTGGTCCTTTCGGTAATTTGAAGTTAAAGAAATATTATCTTGCTCACAAATGCGATAATTTGAAGTCCGGGCTTTCCTACTCTCTATAATTTGAAGCGTTTATTATGCACAGACCTATCAATTGTTTACATAAATGAGATATGAGTAAGTTCGCATTCCAGTCTTCTTTCAAACGTTAATGAGTCATGTTAATGTTTGATTTGTGCTATTAAAATGAATCCAAGAAAGAACAAATGTCTTTCCATATGTTCCATAAGTTAACGCTTGTTATTTTGAACTCTTGACAGTTTGAAATTTATCTCTGGTCCTTTGAGTTTCAAATTATCGAGAGTCGACTGTAAAAGCAACTTTATCACTTTTAAACCTAAAAAAGCCTTATTAAATTCTATTAATTAAAATGCTTTCATTTCAAAACGATTGAATTTAAATATAATATTGATAGTTGATAGTCTTTCCATTAGATAATTCATAGAACGGCACTACTATGTCGCCTGGAACAATGAAGTATGACAATTGTGACATTTGTAGTATGTGAAAACTGTCAAAAAACGCGCAACTTGATAGGCGTGCAAACGTCAAAAGTAAAAATATTTCGTTAGGCAGCGTATAGTTGTAGTAATTAATTTACAACACTTACGATCTGAGGTCATTTTTGAAGATACGTGAAACATACAAGTATCAACATAAAGTGGAATTATGCTATGTCTTACAACTACCATTATATCTAGACACGTGTCAATTTCACTAAACGATTCTCCAAAGGCGACCGCTTTAGGCCCTCTGGTAATCTTCAGCCTACCTTCGTGCTATATAAAAAGGTTATTTAAAAAAAATGTCTTAATTCATACCTTGAATCTTGCCTTTATAACTGGTATGCACTGCACTAATGCATTTAAATCGCCCCAAACTGTGTTTTGGTAGTGGGGGGCGACTATCTCAACTCTATAGTATTATATTGGGGCGAATGCAAGCGGGACAGCCCGCATGTACTAGCTTAGAAACACGGGTTTGCTTGTGTTTATTGGTTTAGAAAAATCTCTTAGAGAATTTATTTCTTACATTGAGGTTACCATGTTAGTCCGAGATCCGTGTGTTCATTTTTTCATGTAATTTTTAATAGTCTAATATTATAATAATAACTTTGGTAATACATCTGATGTTGCAAACGTTCATAGGTGACTTTAACCACTTTCCACCGGGTGGTCCGTCTACCTGTTTGTTGTACTCCAAGTATTAATAAAAAAATATCACACCAAATGAATTCCCGTTTTGCATATGTAGGCTCACGGCGGCAAATGACCGAAGAAAATAACACAATAATAATTTGAAATATTAATCAAATTTTATCACACTAGAATTGTTACAATTACAATATCATAATGAAATATAGCACACTAATACACAGAAATTCCAGTACGACTCCAAGAGTTCCATCCATGTCTGTCAGGCGTCGAGCAGCAATTACCCTGCTTGATTACTGCCTGATAATCGCAGTATTCTTGATACTGTGATTATCAGGCAGTAATTATTGACCACAATATACGCGCTCCTTGTCCAAGACTGCTGGTTGTAGATTGTCCCCTCCTTGCCCGAACACCACGTATTTAAGGTCCTCGTAGCGCGCCGCCGTGACACTATCCGGTAATAAACTGGCGACGCTTCAGTTTCACTTCCTTCATGAAACCAACTTCCGCCATTCGTATTAACTTCCGGTTACCCTATTTCCGACATTCGTTCGCTTGATAGTAAATGCCTCTACATTGACATTCGGTTACATGACTTCCGACATCCGTTTACTTCTTAAAAGAATACTCTATATATCCGGTTATTGACTACTTCCGTCATATGGTTATTTTATAATAATAAACACGACTCCTACACACATAATATTGTCGATTACACATGAACATATTTAATTCCAATATAATTTTCTTAAAATGCAACTATATATTAATAGTAATATATCAATTTAAAAAAAATAGTATCATGGTATTAGTTAGATGTATATACATATAATTCAAATTTCCTTTTGTGGTCGTATTAAAAAAGTGTTGCATTAAAAAAAAACACTTGATTTTGGAAGTATTTCATTGGCTGTCATCATTAGTGCGTTCTTTTAGGGTTCCTGATTAAAAAATAAAATTCAATATTTTTTGTTCATATTCCATTAAAAAAATTAGATAATTTGCGTGGAAGATACGTCCATTAAAATGGTATCTATAAGAATATTTACAAGATTAAAATTAATCATAACAAAAGCAATAAACACAAGCAACTCAGTATTATTAGTTATTAAAAAAAATATAAAAAGTTTATAGACCAAGCTCCAACTGCGATAAAGTTTATAATATTATTATTGGGCATTAAAAAAAAGTATCACAACTGAATGAATATAGCGGTTATAAAATGGACTTCTACTAAAGCATATGCAAACTTGTGTACTTCCCAATAAGGAACAACAGTCGTGATGTTCGTAACACGACTAGATAGTGTGAAACCATTATAAAAATTAAATACTCCTCGAAAAGCTGAAATATTTATCCCAAATCGTCTTCAGGAAGTCTCATAGGGCTGAAGTTTCGTTGGAAACATCCAGAGGAAAATTCTAGTGCTGGTTCATATAGCCTTGCAGCCAGAACTATAAGTCATTCTAAAAACATAGTACTGATATTCAGAATATAATGTTTTCAAATAAAGTAATGATGCAAACATTTTTAAGACGTCGCCCCATATTGAACGATATAAGCTTTTTCACCGTGGGACCTCGGTGTATATTATAATAAACAATGAGGTTGTGCGTGACGTGTGTGCAAGTGAGACGGGCTATGCGTGTGAAAGTGAGTGAGAGAGAGAGAGAGAGAAAGCGAACGTATCGTTTTGTAAGTATATATGTCTTGGTTGTTTCTAGAATTTTGACATTGTTAGACCACTCACTTAGAAATTTTAAAAAAATAACTACATTTAATCATAATACGAAAATTTACTGATTTTTAAAACCTACGATCTGAGTTAAAAATAGCTAAATTTCAAAAACCTAGTTCCGATTCCTAGATAAATTTCGTAAACGAACTTTCTGTAATTGACTATGGTCTGGGTGTCTGGGACCGGTCTCAGATTTATCCATTGTATATTACGCATAATTTGCTAAGTTTGAGAATATACAATGTGTGTTTGCACATTCTTTATTTAAAAAAGAATTATTCATTTATAATAATGAATGAATTAACTAAATATGTTGTGATCTGAAGAAAGTAAACCTGGCTGGTTGTTACTTCTATACTTTTTTGTTATTCTAAATATGAAATGTGAAATGATGAAAATGATTTGTTGAACAAAACGACGCCATCGAAAGTGAAAACGGAGAGAGATTATTTATTTTTAGAAACATTGAGGTTATATTACACTTTGACATTGAAAACAAGTAAAGTAACGCACAGACTCTCGCGTAAAGAAAGTAGAGAAGGCGCCTGATTTTCGCTTCGATAACATTAGGTGTTCTAACAATGTCGAATCAATATTCGATTCGTTATTGTATACAACGTGTATGTGTATTTCCAGTAGATGGAATATATTAATAATTTTGAATATACAAAAACGGGTAATGTATAAGTTTACAGCGGCTGTTTATTAAAATAAATATAGCTTTGGGATTATATTATTATTTTCACTGGTATAAGATATTGGGGAGCTTGTCTTATTACAATGGCAACACTTGTCGTGGGGTTTAAATAAAGATTTCACTCGTCGAGCTCCTATTCCAGCGTTAGGTAGAGACCATAAAAGGAAGTGTTGTTTTCAAATTGAGCCCAATTTGAACACCGCCGAGCAAGTAACAACTAGTAGTAAAATAAATTATTTCGTTCCAGTATTTGTTAGAATTTATAGTCTCGTGTTTTGTGTCACATCTGTTAACTATCAAAATTGTTCGTCCAATATTTTGTTTAATAAACAGTCGAACTAATTTTAATGTTATGGCAACACTTTAAATATATTTACAGAAAATTAAAAACTAATGTAATTAGAACGAAAATTATGGAAGTTTTAAATTGGATGTTTAGATCTTTTAAAGTCAGAAAACTAGGGCATTATAAATTCTAAAGTTGTTTAGTGTTGCCATATAAGGAAGTTCTTTATATTTTTCTCGATTTTTCATTAGGATTTGATTTTTTACGTATATTTAAAAAAAATTATTCAGTCTCGCGATTAAATACGGGCATATATAATACAACGGAATCTCAGTTTAGATATTAAACGATTTAATGTTCTATACAGTTCCATTATTGTTTATTGCACTTTGATATTTTAATTAATTTATTCATTCAAACTTATTAGCGTGGCAGAAGAGTATTAAGAATGGCAATAGCCCAGTCAAAATATAACTCTAATAAACTCCTAAATTACATTATTATTGTTTAAACAGTTTTTAAACTAGGGGTCATTTTTTTATCACACCACACAAAAGTTGATCAAAGGATAAAGTAAAACAAAGAATTAAAAATGACAGTTGTATGAATAATAATAATCCAATTGTTTCACTTTTGGTTAGTTCTGATTTATTTGATAAATAATCACAATGAAATTAAATATAATAAAATAACATATATATAATATAATGCAATAAAATCAATGAAAACTTGAATTCAATTGGAAATAAATTTATTAGGGCTTTTCATTTTTAATTATAAGAATGAAATATGGCGGTTGGTTTTCTACATAAAAATGCAAGGGAAGAAATATAAGTTACATTTTTTTTATTATGGAGTGTTATCAGGGTTACATTTTTACAGGGCAATTTCTGTTATTTTCTATCATGGTATTAGCTACTAAAATCAGTTTGAAACATCACAAGCGATTTTGGTACTTGGCTCTGGTACTACTATAGCTGACGCAAAAGGTAGTGGACAGATATTACAATGAATTCTAAAATTATTTTGTTTTAATACTGATATTACACAGATCAACTAAGTTGAATCAATTCGAAAAAAACAGAACTGAAATGTCACGACGGTATTCAACGGCATTGAATGATTCACGTTTCTGTTTATATGGATGACTTTGTTTGATTTATCCAAATTGATCTGTCTAATACCGGCTAAAAGAACAAGCGTTAAAATAACATCTTATCGTGTTACTTTTAAAATGTGATAGAAAGGTTTTTAATTTTTGTTTAAACAATTAAGTGGCTATTCATGAATTATGTAGGGCCCGAAGAGGAGGGGGGATTGTTAACTTGTTACTTAACTGGAAAATTATTGTCCGAACGATGAAAAGAACATAAACCGTAAGTGTCGCAAGTTAACTAATCTGCGTTTGTAATATTTTTCAAAATTAATTGTTTCGAATTTTTAATAATAGGGTAAACTATACAATTGTTGACACCTTAATGATCGGGCACCCTATTCTTCAAAGCTTGAAGAATTCGTAATATGTTTTGTAGCTATGGACGTCGGGACGATGGTTATATCGAATTTTAATATTATTATAAATGTATGTCCTGGAAGACCATGAGCCCTAACAATGACAACACGTAGAGGCCCCTTGACAAATTTAATCTAAATGTGGCGTGACATTAATAATATTATGATTAAAATATTTAAAAGAAAACTCCAAATAAATATTAAAATAGCTCTTTTTTTATTATTATTTTTATATCTTATGCCAAACCCATGAATGTACTAAGCGTTATTTTCTTAGTATCATAAATAAATTGATGAGGCGCCAACAATGGTATAATTTCTCCTACTTGAAAACTAATTTTATGGTATTTACTCTTAATTTTTTTTTTTAAAGTAATTCAGACATACTGGGAAATATTACTCTGTCCATCCGTTTATTTTATACACCATTAAGCTTACAGTGTTCTTTAAAATTTACAACTTTTCGTTCACAAAGACAATCTTTTTTACCTCTACCCCTACATAGGATAAACCATACCATGGGCGAGCATATGGCACCCTCCCCGAAATATTAAGAAATCTTAATGTAAAATATTGAAATGTTGAATAGAAATTTAAAGGGTGCCAATCGTTTCTAGTGTCAATAATGGTATGTTTTACCCTATTTAAAATGATATTCCTGCGAATATTTGAACAAATAAAATGATATTTTTTTATATATAAGAATATAACTAACCTTTTTTCTAATGTATAACTTGCATTTTTATTCCTTTGTTATAAATGAAATCATGTTTGTGGAATTTGTATTGGTTATATGGATTTGCACTTATTCCATTCTTGTTTGATGTCTTGAGCGAATTTTGAAAAAGCCAAAATTTGTGTGTGTTGTAAATTGGGTTAAAAAACAAAACCAAGTACAGTTCGAAACTAAATTTGGTTCATGTTGTAGCGCTCTCAACTTATCTGTGAAATAAAGAGCGTCGCCGTGTTCACTCCGGTGTTGCCAATCTATGAATAATCATCAAAAACATTTGAATATATCACAGTAATGTAAGATACATATATTATAATGCTCGGGTTCCATCTGGGATAATGTTATAATTATTTACTGTAGCCATAATAATATGCGTCTTATTTATAGCTTTAAAAATAACGCTGTTAACAAGTAAACAACTTTTTTTAGAACTGGCAGCCCTAATTTGTATGAAATTTCAACATGGCGGCTGTAGTTCTATTTTTGCCATTTCACAGATAAGTTTGGCGGGCTATATAGAGCCATAGCGCCATTTATCCTAAGTGACATTTGGACCTAAGTCATTTAAACTATTATTTTGTTTACAGACCTTCGGTTTTTGATTCAGTAGGGTCTAACCAAACTAAAACTGAAAGTTTGAAAACAAAATAATAATAACAGCCCATAAACATCCCTCTGCTGGGCTCGAGCCTCCCACTATAAGGGAACGGACAGTATACCCGCCACGCTTGTCCAAGGCGGCTTGGCAGGTTTGACACATCGGTTATCTCAATGTGCAGGTTTCATCACGATGTTTTCCTTCACCGAACAAAAAAATATATACTTAGAACGAAATGTCGCTTACGATAAAATAGCGGTAAAGGCTTTATATGTTGGCAGTAATTCTAATATTACAGTGGATGTTAAAAAACGATAAGTTATTTTTAACATTCACTGTAAATAACTAATAAATTATAAAATTTATAGAAAGAGGGGGTTAGGAATTCAAATATCTATGAATAAATACTCGAGATTTGGTCAGAAATTAAAACTATTTTATAGTTTATACTAGTTTTTTATAGTTTACTAAATCACACATTTAGGATTCTATCACTGAAGTGAGTATTCAAATATTTTTTTTGAAAAATACTCGCATACTTCCACTGCTGAAAAATTACGTTTAAAGCTCTCTGTAGGTTTAAACCAGTTGATATGGATATACCAAAAAAATATTATAAAAATTTAAATCATGTCCGTACAATACAATGAAGAATAATTTTACAACATGACGGTACAGTTCTTTTTGTTGAAGTCATGGTTAAATGTAATAATGATACAAACTTATTTGTTTAGTTATAAAAGCTTTAATTTGTAAATCTTGTGGTGACCGCCATCTTGTGATCAGTTTAACGCCAAACGAAATGGCGTCATGTTTATTCTATATTTGAATGCGCATTACAGACTTTATTGTTTATAATAAAGTCCCAAATGTGTTGTTTGGGTCATAGCTCACCGTTTAGACTGGAACCAATTATTCAAATAACGTCGACTTGATTGTTTAAAATATTCACAATAGTTAATTAAGAGATAGATCAGACTTTAAAAAAATTAAGGTGTATCTAGAGTTCATACATAATATAAAACAAAGTCATTTTCCGCGTATATCTGTTTGTCTGTATATCCGCAACTCCGAAACCATGCAACGGATTTCACTATCAGTTAGATAATTTTTCGAGGAAGGTTTATATATATACTAGGTTTTGTCCGCGGCTTCACCCGCGATAAAAAAAATAGAGCTAATTACCAGGGTTTGAACGCCGTGGGGAAAACTTTAGTATCTATATAAATTGTCAGAATTTACTTACGATAAATATCCTAGATATACGATAGAAACCTGGATTAGTGGGCCCTTAATATGTGAGAAACCTCTGTAATTTATATTTAAAATGAGGTCCCGACACTTGCATTGAAGTACCTCGTTATTGGGAATTTAACTGAGACTTGATTTCTTACATTTTTTCGATGTTTACCTCTATAATTAGGAGTTCGTAGCACAGTAGCCCGTATAAGTGAAACAATTTATCATATTTAGACAAGATATGACACGTTTGTTTACAAACAGTCTAATTCATTCCATTATATTAACTTTTCCACCTCTTTACATGAAAAATGGTACATTTCGACCTCTCATAGTGGGACCTTCTATAAATAAGACAACTGTCATATTAACCTACTTATTTGGGAAACTTGGTAAATGCAAAAATTCTGAGTGATAAAAATTATAGGTCCCTCAGATCCCACTTATGCAGGTTTCATTGTATTATGTATATTACACAAATTTGATTTTATATACATTTCTATATACACAAATCAATTTTTGTGAAAACAAATATTTCATTTAATATTTGTTTTTCACAAAAATTGATTATAACTTATCTGAAACAAAGCCGAGATTGCGAACTCCGTTTAGGTAGCCCCCTTCACATGGCTTGTTTGTTGTCACTGTTTCTTGAAAAGTGCATATTAAGTGTAAAGTCTGGTCTGTGTGCAACTGGTCTACGCGCGTGACCTGTGGCCCTCGAAATGAGCGTTTGTTACATATTGTAAGTGTAAGTGGGTTTTGCTCAAACATGTGGATCTAGGCTTGCGAGTCACGTGCAATATATAGCATAATTATTATTTTGTTTCCAATAAAATTATTAAAATTGAAACTGTTGTTTTACCTTATTATTGTTTAATAAAATTCTATATAAACTCGTACAAGTAATGTATAGTTCCCCCCACTTTTTCAGCTTCAACCTTCGTCTCTTCACCAATCCCGCTCCTTCCTTTTCCCAAAACAACCATTATTAAGTAGCTTAATTTAAAAAAAAAAAACAATTTTTAGTTCTTTGCTATTGGGCATATATGTAAAAATTCTATCAGAAATATTATTATTCTAGTATGGAAGAAAGAAAAACATTTAGATACATTAGAGAAAAAAGAAGCGCGCTAAATATCTAATAAAGAATATCGTCTCTCAATGGTACAAAGGATGCGTTCCGCTAGTAGCTCACAGCGCCCAAAATGCTCCGTCTGCCGTTCCACAAGGCGACCACGGTCGTTAGTGTCGTGGCGAAAACGTCAAGAGGTGGGTCGAAGTGGGCGTTGGCCACAGAGCATTCATTCTCTCTATCGATTGATATTGAAAAAGGGTGTGATTTTCAAATCTTGGATGACATTTGTGTATTTCGTCGTTTTTGACATCAACGCCCCATAATCCCTTCTACTAGAGTTTATGATTGTAACACCCGCAAGCAAGTGGAACGGGAAAAATCGCGGTCGTGTACGTGGTCGTTGTGAGTCTAGTGGAACGTAGCCCAAATGGGTGTAGTTCAGCAAATGCCAAACGGGTATAATATCTGATCTAAGACCAACGTAAGTAGGTATGCGACGCCGGTTTTCAGCTGCACCCTGGGACGGACGGATGTCACACTATTATTTATTTAACACGCACATATATATATTATATAATATAATGACAATATTAGTAGGAAACAGTACTCAAATTATTTTTTTATTAATATATTTGATATATATGTACATCAAAATACATATTGTACATAGGCAGAAAAGTTTTATAGGGGTATAGAATAAAATCATAGTATATAAGAGAGATTGTCGTGTAATGAATTTTTTGAGATATATAAAGAACTTCAGAGCGTCATCTAGTGACTGTCTTATAAGTTACGCCTCTTGCTATTCAGTACTAGATGACGCCTCTAACAAAACCTGGCTAGAGCGCATGTAGTGTGGCCTAGTCTTAACAAGTTACGTTCTGGATTTTCTCCCCTGTCCCGGTTCGCCCCTCCGTAGTGAACCTGCACCTTCCAAACTCCTCCGGGAATCCATATTTATACGGACGTTCAGTTAACATGGGTAACGTATTGAACTGTAGATACTGTCAAGAGTCAACGGCGTCCGTTACGAAACTCTTTTTCCCGGATGTCGCGCGGGCCTATACTAGCTAGGCAGTTCGGCCTTAACGGCCTGCATACCCAGCTGTTCACAGGTTCTGGGAATTCTCTGAGTACCTGAACCGCTTCGGGTGCAAGGAGAGCCTCTCGTGCATCTGTGACGAAGATGTGCTACATCACATTCATCTATTCCGGTGCAATCTATATTCCCAAAAGAGTTACGAGCTAGATAAGAGTTGAGATAAAATATAGGAACATGGAGGACTTGATGTCCAAGCGCAATGTAGAAGACTGTAGAGTACTGCATAAAAATTGTTAAGAAAGTAATTAGTAGGAATAAGACAGAGAAATAACTAGATAGATAGATAACACTTTATTGTACACCATTACAGAAAACTTACGAACTAGTATTATTCTAATTGCGTACAAAGGGCGGTCTTATCGCTAAAAAGCGATCTCTTCCAGACAACCCGTGACATACTAGTACATTGTTACTCATATTTTATTATACGTATAATAAATGTATAAATAGTAGACTTAGAAAACAAAACCAAGTCTAGAATAATGTATTTAGGAATACATAATATTTAGGAAAGATAGCAAATAAGAAAAGATGTAGGACATCAAGAATTAGGAATAAGATCTTGGAAAACATGTAAGAATTGCTAAAAATAGTAGTATAATAAATGTAATAATATAGGAACATATAATGCACTGTACAACTGAAGATATACACATAATATTAGATATAACATTGTAATGGAAAATAAGATTTTAAAATGTATAGCATCAATACGAAGCAAACTAGTATAAAACATGTAATCAGTAGAATAAGCATTATTGTAAAAACTCTAGCACATGAAGAATGTTTAGGATTCTGTAAAATTTTGAAAAGAAAATAAATAAAAATATAAGATAACAAAAAAGACAAAAAAATAAAGAAGAAGTATTAAGCCCGGACAATCGAGTTCGTCGGGAGAAACGAAAAAAAAGGGAAACGACGGTACGTTACCCGTTTTTGGTGAGTGGATCCCGACCTCAAACCATCCTCCGTGCGCAATCTCTGAGTAGCCGGATTACAGGAGACGCTACGCTCCTTTATTATTATTTTTATACAGGGGAAATCTGTTTCAGGACCACAAGCCGCGCGAGGGGGAAACCTCCCGACCCGTGTGTTTTTTTTTTTTTTTTATTGCAGAAGTTCAGCAGACAGGCAGACGGCCCACTTGATGGAAAGTGGTTACCGTCGCCTATGGACATTTGCAACACCGAAGGTGCTACAAATGCGCTGCTTCTCTCTTAAAGGGGACTGGAACCTGGTCACTAATGTCGGAACACAACACAAGGTTGTTGTTATGGCGGCATACTCTAGACCAGGGGTGGTCGCCATCCAGTCGAGCAAATACCCCACCACCTGGCTGTAGGTTGTTTAGTCGCCTCTCACGACAGGCCGCCTGGCCGCAGGAAATTGTATTCTTTCTCCGTTCCTGCACGGATAAACTAGCACTAGTGTGGCACTAGCACCTCACGTTTGAAGTGCTATTGCCACGCCGCAGTTAGGGATACTAACTAAAACCCCTGTCTGATCCTCGAGCGTCTTTTGTCCGGGCTGTTGGCTCGTTCGCACATTCATCTTCAGCCCGGACCGACGACGGCCGGCCCCTTTGCGGGCTGGCCACACCATATGTTAGCCAGAGATCTGGGTCTCTCCGGCTACTTCAACCTCACCTCGAGGTGAGAACGGACGCGCGCGCGGATTGGTGCACGTCCACCTCTTCGGCTTTTATGTGCGGGTCCGGTTTTCCTCGCCAGTCGCCAGCAAAGACGCCACGGCCCCAGTCAACAAGTTAGGACCTTTGCTAACCAACATAACCTGACCATGACGTTTAGAATTAAAACTTTTTTTGCCATCTGGCAATATTCTATTTTACCTGTGATCAAGGTCAGTAAATCATAAACAAAGCGAATTTGTCACATTGTCACATCCGCTAAAATGTAACTAAATACGCATGTAACAGTATCAAGTTTCACGTGAGCAGTGATTTTTTAAAGTTTGCAGAGGAAATCTAGAGGAATTTGAAGCAAAAATCTTTTCGATATAATTCAACGATATTTACCAAAGAACGGCCGACGTGACAGGTTTGTAATGGTTAGATTAGCATCTTTTAAACAAATAATTAAATATCACAAGGTATTAAAGGTCTTGCTTACAAAATTATATTCATTATTATTAAAGTGAACATCATAGGCAATATTGACAAACTGCGTTTGTCTTAACTAAAGCATTGATTCTTGCACGATGTTTGATGTCTTACTGTAACTCACTAGTAAGTCGAAATTACTCTTGACCTAATATTGGAGTTGCCAGAGCTTAGACAAATTTGCGAAAGTGGCACTCCTATTATTTTCTAGGTTTTTTGCCACTCTGTACATGCTAATACCATGGAATTCAGTGCTTTTTATAAAACTTGAAAGATACTGTTCAGTATTATTAAAAAATGTATAATTTTGGTTAAAAACTAGTATTTAAAAGATGTTGATCGTTTATAACGTAAAATTTTTGTTTGTGTTGAAAATCTCAATCGTTTGGAGAAATTCGCTTTTCCAAGCTGGTACTATTAGAACTTCCTCGTTATACAGTAATCAGAAAAATTAAACGAGGCTTTCGCTTAAATTTTATATAAACTTAAAAATTCAGAGGCACATTTGAGTACTAAGATACTCAAATGTAGCTCTGTATTTTCAAGATAATATGTTTAAGATATAAGCCACGCGCATAAGTTTTGCCGATGACTACTTACTATTATTGTATTGTATATACTTACAATAATTTTATTGCAACAACTATTTATGTAACCTTTTTTGTCAACCCTACTGACCATCGACGCGTGACATCATGAGGCTATCGGCAAACCTTCTGCGCACGTGTAGTATAGTGAAATATTCTTAAAAGGGCACTTTTACGTGTTATATGTAATAAAACAATGAAAAACTAACAACAATACCATTTATTGGTTATACAGGTTTTTAAATATAGCAACAACCATAGGTTAATTTGGCTAACATTCTCACAGTAAGGATTCGAAATATGTGAACGGCAAATATATTGCTACTAAATACTAAACACTTTCGAAAATCTAACATTTCTCCTAACGTACACACATTTTCATACAACATCAAAATTGCTTCATTCATTTCTTGTTCAAAATGGAAGACGCGCGAAGGAAGACTAATTGCTTATATTTGACATTGGAAATATATTCCCCTTGAATACTAATTTAAACTACTTTAAATGGAAGTACAACACAGTTATATTTAATTATACATACTAGTTATAATTTGTCTAATTGTGTAGTAAGTTTATAAAACTCCTCAACAGGTGGCGCTATTAAGTATACACAAGAAAAATGCTCGCACAGAAAAAGCGGACAAAATAAGAAAAACAATAAAAACACTTCTGCATCTGCTAAAATAGATATCAGATTCTATAAAAATTAGGTACTGACTAATTAATAACACTGCTAGAAAATTAAAAATAGCACTATTGTTGATTCTATTATTAAAATAAATCAATATATAATTACTAATACACAGTAAATAGAGACAAAACACTACTTATTTACACTTAACGGTTTTATAATTTGACACATAGTTTCATATCCTCCATAACATTCAAAAAATATGGTATTGAAACAACTTACCACCCATTTTATTTTATTTAAACAACATGTAAAAGCTAAAATATCAATCATTCATCATGTAACAAAATATTTTATTATTTACGAGTAATGAACTAGCAGCCTTATTCACATTGGGTTAGAGTACTAGCCTACAAACTTACTCTAACTCAACATGAATAAGACCGTTCATGTTTAAATTATAATTTATTAATACTTTTGTAATAATTTTTTCTTATCTTTCCTGATTTTATACTTAAAATCATATTTACACAAGAGTTCTAAAACCATGCTGTAAATTTATCACTCTATGAATTTGTGATAAAAAATTACGTATATTAAGATCTAATATTGACTACCTCTGCATCCTTTATTATCAAAAAATGTGCTAATAAACAAAAATCTTGTAAAACAAGCTCTTGCTATTAACATTGTTTACTAGCAAGAACCTTTACAGTTTTGAAAAAATCTGTTACACTGTAAAACTTCATAAATAACCAAACTAAAAAAAAAAAGTATGAAACTTGAAAGTAATTATATAAATATACTTTTATAAAATCAAACGCTAGTTGGTGACTGACGAAAAGAGTACATATTCGCACATACAATTATTCAGCAATCTTAGCATATTCTATTCTAAAGTTGCTATTGTCATCGTCACATTACATTTTTATTATATTTACAATATAAAACTACTTATTGATATTACTTAAAACTGATGAATATTTTTAATAATTTTTCTATTAAAAAAAATTAAGTGCTCACATCTAATACATACCTATGTGCTCCAAAATAGAAAAAATAAAAACAAAATTTCTTTGAAACAACGATAAATACATATATCACACCAATTTCCAACAGGGCAAGATCTTGGCATACACCTTTCGCTTCAATGTATTTTATTCCCTATAATTAAGTCTATGTTACTAATGCCCTTATAATGTGTCGAACAGCAAATCTATTAGATAATTAAATGTTGACAAAATAATTCATTTTTGTCGTCCTACTTATATTTTTACATACCGTCAAAGATAAGCCGCACAGTCTATTGTAAATGTAGCTTATTGTCCTTTCTCGGATTAGAGAATCCTTTGTCTATTGAATTTGTAGTTAAGAAAAACATGCTATTGTCTTTTTACTTGTTTTATAACCATCATTAGCGTCGAACTATAATCCCTATTGTTATTGTATTCGACTTTGTGGACGGTCGCAGGTGTGCAAATTAAACTTCTTAGAAACCTTGTGTGCGCCCCCAATTCCTTTGTACTGTAGTTAGTATACCACGAGGCCCGAATGAAGGGGAGGGCAGTCGAGCGACGACCACGAAGCGAGTAAGATGTTTTCTAGTACTCTCCATTAGCGATATAAACGACGGACTTTGTGCGTTCGAATTGTATTGAATAGTGCAGTGTGAACTGGTTGCATCCAGTTTTATTTTTATTTGTTTTATTCGTGTTTGTACAGATCTAATAAATTCTATAGTCGTTCCAACGGCATTTTTAATTAGAGTCCTGTAGCTCGTAACAATATGTATGCGTTTTATTTGTATGTAATGCGTTAAACAATATATAGTATAAGTTTATATTTTATAGTTTCTAATTTTATAATACCGGTAAAAAAATCATTAGTCCTGAAGACATTCGACAATAAAAGGTAAAAATAAACTATGACACATTAATAAGGCAAGAGTTATTTAGAATAATATTTTACCAAAGCTATAGTAAATGAGAGCGATTGTGAATTATCATATATTTATTGCAACATTACACAATATCTTATACATATATCTAAAATATAGTATTAGTAATAAAGATTACTAAGTATGACAGTTATCCAGTAAATATCTAAATCTAAAAATGCTCCTAAATCATACATTACTAACAGGTGGCACATGTCATTTTCCTCTCTTGTTTTGATATAGAAAAATACTATTATTAAACTTTGTACGAAGTCTTATTATTTAGAAGACAGTTCATCGCATTAAAGGATATTATAACATACACTATTTCAAACTAACACAGATTTAATATAAAAATATGTTTCAAATGACAAAATGTGGATTATAAGTTTGTTGGTATTTTCAATATCAAAACCTAAGAGAAGAATAACTAGTGATGCCTTTTAGAAGTTTAGGGGTTTTTCAGACTCGGTTTTTTGCTGGGCAATTGTTATTTCTAGTATCATAAGCTATCAATATTTTTTTCATTTGCATACGTTTGAACAAGTCTTATTGGATTGACTGATTATTTTGATAATCTCATGAAACCGTTAAAATATGACTATGACTATTATTTAACAAGAAACTAAGCTTCGTATTAAAACTACACTTATAATATTTCCTGTTTCTTAGTTAAATAATGCTGACAAAAACAAAAATGTTCCTGGTCACAAAAATCTTCTGTTTCACTATCCAATACCGGGATCTCCATCACTTCTATCTATCTCTTATCCCAAAGCCCAAAGAATATAATACTTACATTCCAATTCCTATTATCATCAAAATTTACGGAAACAAAGATTGTGGATACGGAATCATAAATTTCTAACTGCGAATGCGAGTGTTTATGACAGTAAATATAAAATGACAAAACTTATTTATCGAAAGGTTAAGGGCGTAACGTAACCAACATTTTGTGTAAAACAAACATTTTTCGACATGATCTTGTTAATTTCCAGAAATATAAAGGAACTAAATTCCTTGTAAAATATATAGAAAACTTTCTTATTGAAACGTAGGTAGTTTAGTTAAATATTTATATTATGATTTTTGCACATTTAAAAAAATTCTCTTCTGTACATAGTTCAATGTCATTTTAGACAAAATAACGTTTATTCATTCACTACTTCTACTTCACTTTCCAAGTCCAAACGTGTACATTTGAAAAAAAAATACATTTAAAGTCTCAAAGACAAGACAAAGCGCCTTTAGCGATCGATAACAAAATTAATATATCTTTAATAATAATAACAAGCACCCGAAAAGCGTGCCTAAGAGTTAAGAGAGACACAGCATATAAAATTTAAATACACACTTTAATTGGCAAAACGGGAGATATGTTTTGTATGTGATTTCTGTCTAAGTCCATATCATTGTTTTAAACTTTTGAATAAAAATATCACAAAACGCTAGTTGAATTAATACTCAAATATTTGAGGTCTAAGTTATGTATATATTTGAGACATATATATATATATATATATATATATAAAAATTAAGATATAGCTGTATTTGAAATATTTTGTTGAAAGTTTTAAATATTCCATCGTAGTTGTTTGTAAGTGATTGATTTTATTATTTTTGACATGAAATATATTTATAATCTTTAATTTTATAATACATATATGAACTTATGTATATTATATCTAAAATGGTTTTTATTTTGTTAAGTGAATGCTAACCATTTAATTTTAAAATAATCTATAACTTCGAGTGATTTTCTAACTATAGATATACTCATATCAAATTGTGTTTGTAAGCCAAAATGTAAAATACCATAAAATTTAAAAGAGCATTAAAATGCTGACCAAACTATCATTCCTCGAATTTTCACTTCATATTAATTTCTATAGATTAAACATTTATGTATACTAGACATACAACAAATATTATATATTTTAAATATTCCACCATTCCCTTTTAAATAATTTCAAACATTTAGGCCCCAAAACATTAATTACATAATATTAAACATATCTTCATTGTCAAATATAAGTATATATTTCATTTTAGCTTTTTCTGATTAGACATGCAAATATTGTATTGTAATACATCATTTATCATCCATACAATTACATAACACGTAAGACGGCTTATATAATTTTGTTATAGAAAAGTCTATAAATATGACACTTGTTTGGAAGACATTGACCTATTGTATACATTTATTCAAAATAAAATAAATGTACAGTTAAATTAGAACTCGTTGCTCAAAATAATATATGTGAATTAATAATTACTTAATAAAATATTCTAAAATTTGCTACACTTAAATATATGACTATAATTTGATTAAAAAACACCCTCAATACATCAAACTAAAACTACCATAGGCTATCAACGTGGGTAATGAAGCCTTCATAGAGGAGACTAAATATTACACATTTTACGTTCATATACGAGGGTGTAGTTTAAAAACCCACTATAATAAATGAAAGGTTTTGATACATTAGTTGTTAGAAATAAGTCATGAGTCCTTTTTTTTTTAGGAAAAGTTTTGTAGTCCAGGTAAAAAATTATAACCGTTCATAGTCTGAAACATATGGCAACATAATACTCATATTTTCATATCAAAACAGCAACAGTGGAACTTCATTTAGTCTAGAAAGTCGTTTACATTCGATTCTAGATCCAATACAAAGTATTAAACTATAATTTTTAACTTCAAACGAAATTACTTACGGTTTTAAGGCTTTCACAGTGTAATATAAAAGCCTAAATTTAAATATTGGCAAAAAAGCTTGTCCAGCGGTAAACGGTTGACAGTCTATGATGTAAAAATTCTAGCGAATTAATTAAATTTTTGCTACTCATCAATAGATGTCACTAGTCATATTTTTTTTATATTTATCTCGTTCATTAAAATACATCATTCTCAGACAACCACACACCTAAGTAATGTAGATATGTCTTACAGCACATATCCATGAATAAATACGTTAAGTGTTGCTTCTATCAATAATTTCGGTACGAACTTGCTTCCTTTTATGCTTTTATTAAACATTAGTTTAAGTAATGATAATGTTTTTAAACATTCATAAGAACTACAATTTTATTATATTTGTCTGTTTTAATTTGTAAAAAAAATTTGCTTTTTACATGTGACTTTTTACTAAAAAAAATTGCTTTTTTTAAATTCTAAAGTAGACATAATCATTAGGAATGGGCCGAATGTGGTTTGAACCGAATACGAACTTCGGCCGAACATTCGGTTAAAAGAAAGATTCGGCCGAAATTCCGCCGAACTTAGGTTTGATTTCGCCACGCTTTCTCAAGAGCAACGTCGTGACTCGATAACACCATAAATTTTAAGTATGCGTAGGTGGATAAAAGAATAGATTTGTAGGTCTTTGATTGAAAAAAAATCGTAAAAAATTATTTCAATCAAAATTAAAGTTGTAATTGCTGATGTCCCTAAGACGTGTTTTTTTTTTAAATTTTATTGATGTTACGCATTATAATTAAGCAATTGCACTACTTACTGATGTTTCTTAGAGGAATAATAAGTTTATTTTATTTTTGTTTTAATTTGATGTCTATTTAATTAGGCAAAGACTTAAACAAAAACTAATTTTATTTATTTTTTATCACACTGCACGTTAAAGTTTACACGTTCGTAACTAAAATAAATGACCATGAGTATATAGATGCCAATTTTTATATTACGTTTATGTTAGATACGAATTCTATTAACTTTGGACAAAATAGTGCAAGTAGGTATTTTACTTTTTTCTTGCACCGAATGTTCGGTATTTAAACCGAATTTCGGCTGAATGCCGAAGTTCGGCTCCAGCTGCCGAAATTCGGTTAAACCGAATGTAAAACGAATTTCGGCCCATCCCTAATAATTGTTGAAAATAGTTTCCTAATAAACAAGTTCTATAAATGGTGTAAGTCGCAGTATATTTAAAATATTACAAAAATCGCACTTCAATCAATTACAATCAACGCTAGATGTCGCTAAAAGTATTAAAAGAAAGCAAATTCGTGTCAGAGTTGCAAGCTTAGTCCACAATGATGTCCTGTCCGAGACGGTCCATCTCTGACAGGAGGAAGTCCACGTCCTTCTCGGTGACCGCCGCCGACGATATAATATTTCTGAAAGCGATCATAAAATATGACTTATCTCAATTTTTATATTATTTAACTAGGATATGCCCGCGAGTTCGTACACGCTTGACTTGAATTTATTTTTTATTTTCCAACTCCTCCGTCATATTTCAAGACAGTCTTTTCTTTTCATGTCATATTATTTTTTATATCTATTCTAAAAGCACGGGGATAAAAAGTGTGTGTGGGGGGTAAATCTTTTTGTATTTTGTTTTTCTTTTTTAAAACCAAATCCTATACTCTGTTACATTTTGTCTTAATTACTATTACAGTTTTATATCTATTTTAATTCTTATCTATTATATGTTTTATGTTATAATTTTTCTCTTATCTTACTGTTACAATCTTGTATCCTGTCGACTTATTTCTATCTATTTACATATTTTACTTTCTTTTTATACATTTACTTTCTGCTACTAAGGTTATTTACATTATTTTTATTATCTATGCTACTTAACACTGTGTAAGTATGTACAGTATATACATTGACTTAAAATTGCCGCGGGTTTCCCGGGAAACAAAGTATGACAGCATTTAAAATAGAATATAAACTATCGTTTTAGTGAAAACTGTATCGGGACAAGCCAATTTTTATGTACACGAACAACTTTAAACTACTCCCGGGAGAATTCCCGCGGGATTACCGTAATAAAAAGTATCACACATATCAATCGGTGAAAAAATCGCATTGCAATTCCAATTTTTTTTTCAACATGTTCTCATATTGAAATTTTAAATAATTCCCAGAAAGATTTCTCGCGGGATTCCCAGGATAAATAGTAGTGCAGATTTTAATTCTAACAATATGCTGTCGCTCAGCAAAACCGCATAGAAATCGCCTCAGTAGTTTTTACGTGAATCCCGAACAAACAGACAAGAAATAAAATTTCATCGTGTTCTCCATCGTTTATACCTATATAGTGTATTCCAGTTTTTTTTAATGCTTAAATGTATGTGCAGACACAGTATGTTTAGAATTTCTTAACATTATAGATTAAGATTAGTTAAAATTAAGTTTATCCACGTGCGTTGACACTTTGGCAGTGTCCTATATTCCCGAAACAGCTGTGGTAGCTGGTGCAGCAAGGGGAACTAATACGCTGCAAATATGCATCGGTCGGTAGCGGATACATATTTGTGGTTTTAGCTGTCGAAACTCTGGGGTCGTGGGGTCCAGAAGCTCATCGCCTTTATCGAGACCTACCTACACGGTTAATAGAAGTCTCACGCGACCAAACGGCTGACCTGTATTTAGGGTAACGAGTTTTGGGAACGTTCCAAAGCGACTAAGGAACAATTTATTATCTGTAATTTTTTTAGGCTATAGGATATATTAATTATATATTACAATTTTAATGAATAAAATCTAATCTTTTAAGGTTTTGAGGAAAACGAAGCAACCATTCATAATTTTCTTTTTGGTTATGAAACTGTATAAAAAAAAGTTTAAAAATATCCAGGCTTGAGTTTGTTTTATCTCACCTGAAGAAATTCGGCCGCCTGTCGTCAGGCTGGTAGCCCACCATGATGGTGCCCGCCTGCATCATCTTGCCCTTCAGCTTCGCGCACACCTTGACATTAAAGCACATATATAAAAATGAAAACGTATGTATTTATTTCATCAAATCCAAAGCCGATATTAAATTTGGATAAATCAATCAAAATCATAAAAGTTTTGTTTAGTTTATTTATTTTTAAGGTTATATTTGTATGTTTAAAAAATTAAAATATTATATTTAAAGTTTTAAATGTAATAAAATAAATCAAAATCATCTATATATTTAAATATAAACTTTTATTTATAAAGAAAGAAAGAAACTTTATTTTATTTTGTCACACAACAATTTACAAGTAATATAAGACCTGTTGTGTGAGACTGATGCCCATTGTAGGTCTGTACAGATTTGTATTACAGGTCACCAGTGCTCCACTCTATGGCGAAAAACAAACTACATACTAATTATATGTGTGCGTGCGTACGCGTGTGCGCGTGTATTTGTGTCTCTCTCTGTGTGTGTGTGATAATTCTAATTAAGATAAGACATGTGCAAATATTAATTTGTTAACAAAAATTTAACATGAAATGTTGCCACTCATATTAGAGGGTCAGATAAATAAATCTAATAAAGGATCTGTGTTTAAATCGAATCATTGCGAATAAAATTTTGTGTAACAAAAAACAAGTTACTAATTCTTTAAAGTTTAACTAGAAAGGACTATCAACAGACTGTCTTTATATTCGTCAATTTTGAACTGTAACAATATACTATATTTTTAAAGTTTGTAGCGTAATTCTGTGCTGTAAAATATCTTGGAGAAACCAGTTGCTAGGTTTTGAAATTGCACATCTGATTAACTATTACAATACCTTGCCAAGCTTGATCTCCTTGTGCCTGTCGTGGGGGATCCCCCTCAACTGCTTGGGGAGGTACCAGAACGACACGTTCACCAATTCAGGCTCCATGATGAGGTGGAACTTGTCGGGCTGCTCCTTGATGCGTCGTACCATATACTCTGAGAGCTCCATCAGACGATCCATCAAGCGTTCGAAGCCGGATGTACCCTGAACAAACCGGTTGGTCACATACTACTTTCTATTTATTGTAGGCAGACGGACAGACACATCATATCGACTTAAAGTGGTTAACGCTATGGAGGTTTCCAGCACTTGAGGCCTTGTCAACGCGCTATCAGATTCTAAGATGGGTTAGGATTGGTGACTGGCGCCTAAGGGCCAGCTTGGACCTTCGGTTACCGGGTGTTCTCCTGGGAAAAGGGCTCCTCACCCGCAGTATGCCGTCGAGATAGGAGTGCGAGGTATTCCGCGCGCTAACTTCTCCCGTGGGGCGTATTACAGACCGCCCACGCAATGAGTGCATGATGTCGCCGGGGGATAAAAGTAGATAATGGACGAGGCCGATGGGCTACCGACTGCCAGGGTCAGCGGAGAGGCTAGGCCATTTACCCTGGCCCTGGCATTAAAGGCGAAGGACGGAACACCGGGAGGTTTTAGTAGGTATCCCTAAACGTGGTGTGGCAATAGCATCTTTAGTTCTGGCTAGCGGTGCTAATGCCATCCCGACCTGGCGAACCCCACACACCGGCTGCGATTTTCCCATTGGAGGTTCTGTCCGATGGCTAATCATTTGGGTATTCTGGTTGTGTGGTATCACACCGATAGAGCCGACCCTAAGAGCTGTCATCGAGGTAATGATTCAATAATACCATATACTTACTCATAAACAAATTGCAATGCTTGATTTTTGAAGGTTTGTTGTGTAATTGTTGTCCACTACTGGATGTAGCGTCACTACTTTCCTCGTCCTGTCGATTCTACGCCGTGGAAACCGATTCACTCACCTTTCCACGCCACTGCAGCCACAGCTTGAAGATGTCGTTGTGGCGTCCGCACTGGATCACCTTGTCCCCGGTATCGAAGCGAGGATCATAGATTTTGTCGGTCATGAAGAGATATTCCGCTGACATTGCGTTGCAGCTCAACAGGATGCCCTAAACACAAATAAGCTTAAAAAATATAAAACTAACTAACTAACTCCGTTGGCTCAGTGACCCAAAGGGAGTCTTGGCCTACGAAACGAGAGCACGCCACTTTCCTCTGTTCTGCGCAGTGTCTTGCCAGTTGTTGGCTTGTAGTGCTGTCAAGTCAGTTTCCACTCTATACTTCCAGCGATACTTGGGACGACCAATCGGTCGGCGACCGACTGGTCGTCCCAAGTATGCTTTCTTCACTCCCCGATGCTCCTCCATCCGTTCTACATAACCGAGCCAGCGGAGACGGTGAATTTTATCTCCCCAATTATGTTGGGCTCGGCCATGAGGTTTTCTATTTCGGATTTGGTTCGGACCCTCCTTCTGCCATCTCCTTTTATAGTTGGGCCCAAAATTTTTTTGAGAACCTTCCTCTCTGTGACCAACAATCGGTACCCCTCCTTAAGTGTCAGTGTCCAGGCCCTTACAGCCGTACATCAAATCTGGTCTAATGACAGTTTTGTAGACGCGAATTTTAGTTATCCTGCTTAGGAGCCTGGACACTAACACCTAATGTAAGGCAGCACTGTTAAAAAAAATGTTTTAAATAATCAGATTTTGGGCCTATCAATGTTGCAGTACCTCAAGATTATGTGCTATCACCGAGACTTAATTCTGCGTATTAATGACAATACTGGTGACGCCAGATACACCAGCCCCGCTGATATTCCTCGGTCACTAGACGAGAATCAGGTCAGTTTTACGCTTAAAGTAGAGACCTTCTTAGAGCAACTCTGAATGGGGACGACAAAATGTTCTCCAGTTTAATCTCACGAAAGCACAAGTCTGTGTATTCTCAGCCAAAAAAAAACCATTTAGTCAATGCGCCATGATTCCAAGGATTATCCCTCACCATCTCTTGTAGTATTAGTATCCTGGATGTCAACAAAACGAAAGACGTGCAGTTTTCATTGGGATTTTTATAAAAAGTAGGACCGGACGAAACTGGTGCCAATTGCAGAATGTGTTCGAGTTACGTTTTACATTGAATTTGTCATTCCTTAGTATTCTTTTGCCATGGTTTTATGGGAGCTGCATACGTCTAGTCATCGCAGCGGACAACGAACTACTGGCTAACGCATTTCTTTTTTTTTGAGCAGGATCCAGCTGAATAGCCGCAGATGGCTGTTTCAGCGATATCGGACTTTGGGAGTTTCCCGACTCCGTGGGAACGGATGTGTTCATCCCGGAAGCAGCGCGCTCGAGGAGGCACCTCCTGTGAGGTTCGACCTCGGCTCGACCGCTGCGGGGATTGACTCTATACGGGATTTAGCCGTAAAAGGCTGAATGAGCTAAGCCAACAGGCTGAAGTGATTATTTGGAGACTCGTCATCGACTCCGCCGGCGGAGCCGATCCTAGTCCAACTTTACTACCGCTGCGCAACGTGTTACAGCTGGAGGAGAAGAAGCGGCGGAAGAAACTCTCCAGCAACACGCCTAAGCTAATCGTGTATGGCCACTTGTGTCTGTAACGAGGGAGCGCACATATTAATAGTTGCTCTATCTCGCTCGCACATCATCCGTCCCGCTCACATACTGTGCTATATATTGTACTAGCTGTACAACTTGTTAATATTTGTAGTAAAGGTTACAGTTTCCAAAATAAATTAATTCAATTCAGTTCATATCAGCAATCGACAGTGAATACTGCTCTCTGCCACCAGAAGTATCATTTAACCTCTACCTCACGCTGCTATAGTCTAAATAAATAAAATAAAAAATTATATATAAAAAATAAAATAAAGCCTGTTTTCTATATAATATTACTTCTTATATATAACGGTTGGAATCCTCCAAAAACAATCTTTCTATTTGCGATTATGCAAAGTGACCATAATCGCCCCTATCTGTCGCAAGCAGATGTTTGGCCGCATTATTATGCCTAATATAATCTATGAACGCATTTCAATTTTGTTCTTTGGGTAAATACTTTTGGTTACATGGAGTATTTTCGCTTAAATGCTCTTTATGTAAAAGTTAACGTAAAATTAAAAAGACATTACAATAAATCTGTACTAAAATAAATAAAAATATAAACTAATTACAGACCATGTATGTACCACATCGCTGCCAGAGGGAACCGTGCCCAGAAGGCTGGATGCATTGCGCTGTATGGCAAAGCTAATATCGCTGTGCGTAGTTTTTTTTAAGTGAAACTTCTATATAGACGGCGTATTAGGATTTTTTCTGTCACGAAAAAGCGTTACGGCCGCGTGGAGGCAGCATAATTTTAGAGTAGACTATGGATGCTTGTTTGGTTCCGGATCGAATTCAGTTTTTTATGTTTGATAAAATAAAATATGTTTAAATAAAAAATGCATTCATTAAAATATACCAAACCTAACCAAATCATAACCTGCGAAAAATCGAAATGTGTGCTGGGACACATAGCAGAAGTGAAACTTCAACGGACAAGTGGAAAAACGAATCGCAACGGACAAGTGGAAAAACGAATAGAAACGGACAAGTGGCAAAATGAATCGCAACAAAATTTTAACTTGAAGTTTTATGGGCAGATTGTTAATGTACTTGTCCAATTTGAAAACCTGCCCGTAAAAGTTCAAGTTAAAATTTTGCGATTCGTTTTTTTTTTGTTGAAGCAGGGGGAATACGTTTCGTACAATACCGGGCCCTTTGTGGGGGTTAGATCTTACGCGGCGAGACTAAGCGTCGCACGGCTTGTGTGGGACTCGGATAAAGGAGTACCCAAATACACCACTAAACCTAAACCTGCCTCCCATTTGCCCGCGCTTGTGGTTGGAAGAATATGAGACTTAGAACGAAGTTACACCCATGTTTATCCGGGCATCAAGGCCTGTCTTACCCCGGGAAGCAGAGTAACTCACTTCACCAAAAGAGGTTTAGTTCCACCGCACCTCCAGATGCAGGCGGACCCCTGTGATGGAATCACGAAACCAACCTGCTGGTCAGATTTTCCATAGAAATTCTTTGCCGATGGACTTTTTTTATTATTTGATATTTCTAAGGATTCATATTGCGCCATTAGAGGTTCCGCTAATGAAGCAGCATTGCCAGCCTTTAACTTAGTCATTGGAAGATGTGACTGTGTAATCGTTTATTAATTATGTAATGATGCTTTCCTTTTTCTCATTGCGAAGCTGGCAAACAGGCAGGGGGCCCAACTCATGGAAACTGGTTACTGATGTTGTTACCAATGGCAAAGCCAACGCGTCGCCTGCCTTTAGGATGGGATAAAGAGAATGTGGGTATGAGACAGACGATCCCGTGGACTCCATCGACTCCCCTGCTGTTGAAGAGAATGTCCTCCCCCACAAAACACTCTGAGTTCATCGACAAGCTTTAAGGTACCACAGATGCAGTATCCATTCGTCTAGTTCCTGTGGCGCCCCACAAAAGCGTGTGAGCTATGAGCACAGGTTAGATTTAGTGGGTAGTTTGACAGCTGTCCTGTCTTGAGTGCCATGGGAGCATATGACCGATCAAAAGTCCTACACATCCCTCGGCGAGCCATCCCCCGGTGTCCCAAGAAAGGGCATGCCCCTGCGTCATCAAAAAAAAGGAGATGAGACGGAGGGATCAGACAGGAGAAATACGGTAAAAGTGATAGAATATGGGATGCAATAGGGAAAGTTGGAAAAGGGAGGGGGAGGTGGCCCATCGTAACTCGCACTCTTCGCACTATTAGCTCAAGACTAACCATTTCAGGCCGATATCCTGTGTTCGCGTAGCGCCACACCGATCGAGTCGGTCCTAAGAGCTATAATAAAAAGATAATGCTTCCAGCATGGCTCTGCCACGTGGAATTTTTTTAGGGTTTTGTGTCCAAATAACAGGAATAGTAGAAACTTATCACCTTCACGGAACCCTTCAGTATGCGTGGTACAGCACGCACTTGGCTGATACTTTTAAATAAAAAAATAAACACTTCTAAATACTCCCAAGTGGCTAAACTAATAAATCTCTTCAAGCCATATTTAAAAGAGAAATTGAAGTTTAATAATTCTGGTTATTAAAACCAATAATGACAGAGGTTCCGGTTCAACCTCTAATATTGCAAAGGAGAAAGAAAGAAACAATTTTCGCCATCCTATGTTTTTATGACACCCTGGTACCTCACTCTCTATAACATCCCTATACTAACCTAAAAAAGGGGGCATTACTCATTCTCTCCCAACTCCAAACCTATATTGCCTCCATCGCAATCCAAAAGGGGTGAACCATCCTCTCCCGCTTCCACAAATTCCGAACCTCTATACCTGAACTGTATTCCGCAGCATTACATTCCAAAATCGCTTTACAAATGTACATTTCTATGCAATTTTCAACTCAAATTGTATGCAATAAGAGTGATTTTGATATTTGAGGGTAGATAACTTTGTGTACACGTCATTTCAATATGGTGACGTAATAAATTGCGGAAACGCCCCCTTTAGAAAGTTTTTAAGAGTTGGGACAATATCGATACAAACATTGTCGATAGTTTAAAGAGATAATTCATATTATGGGAGAAGAATTATCGGCTATGTTAAGTCACAGTGCTTTACCACTTTCTATCAGGTAGTAACCGTCGCCTGTGGTCGTTTAGCTGGCGTGAAAAAAAGGGAGGAAGGTTACTGGAACCTCGACATTAATGCCGGAATACAACTCGAGACTGTTATGGCGTCATACTCTAGACCAGAGATGTTAGCCATCCAGACAGGCAAATGCCCTACCACTTGGCTGTGTGTAGTTTTGCCTCTAATGAAAGGCCGCCTAGCCGCACGAACTAGTATTCTTTCTCTATTCCTGCAAGAACAAAATACCGCCAAAAATCTGGCTACTTACCATCTTATCTGCCTGCAATTTATTTAAAATTCTTTATAAATACAGGTTGGAATCTTTCAACGGGGCAGTAAGGAGAAGTATGTTAAGTATTGCAGCTACACGAAAATGGTCTTAGGAGACTGGCCATAATTTTCGTGAAATTTTGATCCCCAAAAAGTACAGTTAGCAAAAAAAGGGCCATTTTATGTTTTTTTTTTCAATATATCTTTTTATTCAGTCAACAAAAACATTTGATAAAAAAAGGTAAGTTGGGCTTCTTAAAAGGTGTATGGGAAACTATTTTTGCCATTTCTGACTCTTTTAGTACTCCAACTACGATTGTTCCGATGGAAGTTTTTGATCAGTATTAGAAACAGGAAAAGAAAAAGTAAATAGACCACTGTTTTGACCTTTATTTTTAATTTAAGTACATGTTGTGATCTGAAGTTATATTATGTGTATTTTTATGCTTTAATAGTATCAATTATAGTAAATATTGTAATACTCTTTATACACATGTTGTGATTATTATTGTAATAATTTGTATTGAAAAGAGCCAATGGACTTGGTTCCATTTAAATAAATAAAAAAAAAATATCGATCAAGGTTGCCTGGAAGAGATCGCTTTTAGCAATAAGGCCACCCATTGTACTACCTTTTAGTAAGTAAGTTTTTTGTATATTTTTCTATGTAATGTTGGTGCACAATAAAGAGTATTGTATTGTATCGATAACACAACGAGCACATCACTACTCGCGTCCGAGGTCGGCACGTGGCACATTTAATTAAATTCCTCTTCTTCGACACTTACAAACATATGTTGCCAATTTGGGGTAGACAGATTACTAAGTAGCTTTATAAAAGTAAACTTTATGCGTAGCTATAATAGAGCTGCAATTCGAATGAAATTCACGAACGAAATACAAAGGAATTTGTGATCAATGCTCACAAAGTGATGTTCAGTGACTTGGGTGATGTTTGTAAATATATTAGGAACAAAATACATTAGAAATTCCCACGTGTACCTGTAATGCTCTTCAACAAAATGCCAGAAGGCATTCAGGAGCTTGTAAAGACTTAGATAAGACGAAAGATTTTCTAGAAGACCGCCCAGAATGGGAGCAATGCAATAGCTACCGAGTTCTTTCAGTAATTATACATACAAACTACTTTGTGAAACTTTTTATAAATTCAAAATACATTAAAACAAGACAACGAATGTAATTTATAGTCAAGGTGGCGAAGTCCCTCAATGGGGTAAGTTCGTAACTTTTTATATGAAAACAGAATTCAATGGTGTCTTAGCTTCACTGACTGATTTGTTGTCATCGTAACTATTCAAACACGGAAATAATCAGAGGTGTTTGGAGTTCTCCCATTGACGGACTTCGCCACCTTGACTATACATAATAATTAAAATATGCATCCATTGGCAATGGATACATATTTGTGGTTCGGTGTCTTAACTCTAAGGCCAAGGGGACCTGAAACCTATCGGTTATATCGAGATCTATCATCTCGTTTAATAGACGTCTCACGCGACCAAAAGGCCGGTCTGTACTTGGGGCAACGCATCGGCATTGCCATCCAGCGCGGAAATACGGCCAGTGTTTTGGGCATGTTCCAAACCGACAGCGATTTGGGACTTACATATTAAACCCCTAAGGAGTAACTGTATTTTACTTACATAAAAACTTAATTTGCTTTTTATATATATAAACCGTCAGTGAAAATTTATCTAATTGATGGTGAGAAAGCGTCTTTATTTTATACTATGTAAAGAAGACAAACAAGCAAGAACAACTTGAGAAAATAAGAGGACTAAAAGATCTGGTTAGAAACAGGATGTGACTTGAGAACATTTATAAAATTGTGGTGTAAAAAATGAACCATGACTATGAGCCAAATCATAGACTATGTGCGTTTCCCATAATAAATTTTTGATATTGCGCGTACACATCGGCGCGAGTTTAATGCTTTCAAGCCCGGCTGGACCAGCGTGTGTGTTTACATCGCATTTCCGTTGGCTACATCGCAATTGCAGCACCATCTAATTTACTAATCAGCCTATTCCAAGTAAACGACGTCGATAAACGATAAAAAGTATCCTAAGAATTGACTCAGATTATAAGTCAGCTTTTTATCCACAGAAATAATATAATTTCTGTATCTGTGTCCCGCTGCATCCATATACGTTAAATAGTTTCCAGAAATGATGCGATCGCAGGACATCTTTTTTAATATTTTCGTCTATTCCACGGAAACGATATCATTTATTGGGATAAAAATATTTAAATAGAATTAAATAGACAAACAGACAAAAATGCTAACAGTTGCATTTTTGGAATCTTCTGGTCCGAATTAGCCCTCCCGATTTTTTTCATATTATTAAATGCAATGTACAAACTTGAATTTGTAACTCGAAACCCATTTACAGATTTATTATAGTATAGATTTGTAATTTCCTTATAAGGAAATTGTACATAGTTCATAAAGTAAAGTATTAAATAAATCAGATACAAGATTATAAAGAAAATATATTACAGTGCTGGGGAATTTGTTGCATCGCTTCATCTTCTTTAACAGCAACTAAAATTGATTTGAATGCGGTAGTAGACTCATGAGTGTTTTGCCAAAATGACTATCATACCTTAAATAGAATGTGAATATTAACCACAATCAGATTTAAGGGATCATAAAAATGATTAATTATATTTAATTCTTCTTAAATTTTATTATACATTAAGTTCTCTGAGTGCTGATTTTAGTTAACTTCTACCCTTACCTCATATTTGAAGTGAACCGTGGAGCACTGGAGAAGGGTCCCCATAAGCTTGTGAGGGTTCCACGTTACCGAATCAGCCCTGCCGACAAATAAAACTTAATATTATTCACAAGCCGTGACAGCATACCTCAAAATGTGCATTTACAATTACCATATGCTGATGGCGCAGGAAAACATTTTGATAAAATTTGCATATAGAGACAACCGATGTGTCAAACCCACCAATCTACCTTGGACAGCGTCGCGGGTATACTGCCTGTTCTCCTATAAATTGGAGGCCCGAGCCCAGCAGTGGGATAATTATAGGCTTTAGTATTATTCTATTATTTGATAAAACAAATAAAAATCTTAATTTTTTTGTTGCGTGTACACTTATTTTATCAGGTTTCTCCATTGCCCGAATTTTTGTTTCGAAGCTGGCAAATAGGTTAACAACCCATCTGATAGAAAGTAGTTACTGTCACCTATAGGCGTATGCAACACTAACCACGAAGATAGAGAGAGAGAGAGAGAGATAACACTTTATTGCACACCAAAATATACAATTACAAAAACAGATCATATTTACAGTATTTTCTAGGCAATACAACAGGCGGCCTTATCGCTCAAAGCGATCTCTTCCAGGCAGCCTAAATGAAACAAAAAAATTGAATCAGGCGATATAGGTGGTGCAAGAAAAAGGCAATAGATACATAAATACTCAAACTAGTTTAAGAAATCAATATACAAATACATACATATATACATAGTCATATATATACAATAGTACATAAGTTATTATAATAAATGTATTAGCATGATTATATTCTTGTTGCGGACAGAGAGCATCCCCCTGACCCACCCGCCGGAGTACACCTACTCTCCGCGCCCCGCATACCGCTGACGCCCATAGCTAGCACAATTAGCAACTAGGCGTCAGACGGGATGCGGGATATAGGGACAGCCTTAGAGGCAAAAACATGCACATCTTCACACATCTTCACAACGGCACATCTGTACTTCTCTCATCACAACTCAACGACTCTCTTGCAAGATGTGTACCTATTTTATTCGTGTAAAAAGTTAAATAATAATAATAATCATACAGTCTATTACTCCCGAGTTTTAATTCTCCAACAAGAAGCAACTGCCACCAATAATTCTGTTAATCAGACATAGCTATTTGTGGACAAATAGTGTTTTCTGAGCAAATTTCTAGATATTGGTAATGATTTGGCCTCTCTGACAGTAAGAGGCAGCATATTCCAAAGTTTGACAGCCTGCACCGTAAACGAATTATCATAACAGGGTGAAGTGTGTGCAGGCGTCATAAGTATTCGGTACGTATCATGGCGCAAATTATGGAACGAAGATAAGTGTCGCTAGCCTTAGGATGGGATAAAGGTTGAAATAGGAGAATAGTTTTTTTATTTTATTGTACGAGCTCAACTGCAGGCACACGATCCATCTGATGGAAAGCGGTTACCATCGCCTATGGACATTTGCAAGATCAAAGGTGCTACAAATACTACGTGGCCACTAATACCGGAACACAACTCAAGGTTGTTATGTTGGCATACTCTAAGCTAGGGGTGTTAGCTATCCAGACGGGCAAACGCCCTACCACCTGGCTGTGGGTTGATTTGTCGCCTATTACGACAGGCCGCCCGGCCGCAGAAAATTGTATTCTTTCTCCGTTCCTGCACGCATAAAAATCTATCTAATAGCATGTGCCAGCGAACAACGGGCGGTCTTATCGCTAAAAAGCGATCTCTTCCAGGCAACCCTTGGCAGGGAGGAATAGATTTTTAAAACTGACGATGGTGTAGTATATAAATAATGATGATAAGTATACGCAGTGCATATAAGTACGAAACAATATAACTATACACACATATGTATTATATACACACAAGTATATATACATATGACAATATACACACAAGTATAATTATATAACAAATTAGGAATTACTATACGCAACAGAAAAGTAATGCTTTTGGACCTGATTTTTGAAGCATTGTAAGGATTTTGACCTGTCTTATCAGGTTTTATAGGTAGCTCATTCTAGAGATGCTCAGCCTGGAGTGTAAAATAGTGATTATAAAAACAAGACGTATGTAAACAGGTGCGCTTATTCTGCATCTAGTCGAGGGGCGCAAATTATGGGAGCTAGACACGTACAGCAATTTGAAGCGTTCCTCGAAGTAACGAGGAGTAGTTTGTTTAAAACAATATACTATAAAGAAGCCTGAGAATGTGAGTAATAGTATCACCTAATCAAACCAATATTGTCTGTAAATTGAATTTTTCGCCACGAACGTGGTTCATGGCAATTTGCATAATCCCCTTCGGCTGACACAGAAGCCCCTGCCTCCCCTATGTTTGCTTCCAAATTATTCATACAATTACGTGTTGACTTATTACTTATAACACTTTATTGTTTGGTTAGGTTTGAGTTTGGTTATCTGTGCAACGCAGAGACAAACAAGGATTTCTTATACGAGAATAAATGTATACATACAGTTAAATAAAACTGAAGCGTCTGAATGTCAAAATAAAAATATGAAAAAATCAGGGAGATAATTCAGAGCAGGAGATTCCGAAAATGCAATTTTTAGATTTTTTGTCTGTCTGTCTGTTTTGATGTTCCTGATAATAAATGTAAAGAGTAACTTAGGCTATTTTTTCCCTCCTTTAACCGACTTTAAAAAGGAAGAGTTTCTCAATTCGTCAGTCGATTTTCATACTTTTTCTTTTAATCGAAGGTTATATATACTCTCGAATTGGTCCCATTGGCACCATGTCAGTATCTGATGAGTGGATTCCAAGGAATTAAAGAAATCTACGAAAAATTATAACAGACTTCTTAGTAACACGAAGTCAAAGTCAAAGTCAGAGTAATTTATTTGTTTGAAACATGGACATTTTTGCAGATGTTATGCTCAGTCTCAAGTTACATGTTTCGCCTTAACAGGCATACAAATTTTTTGTAGTTTTGGGTACAAGCCGTTTGTTGTCCTTATGACTAAATATACATTTTATGATTATATTACGATATATATACGATGTCTCCGTCAATTCAAAACCGATTTTCAATTTTTTTCTTTACTCGTAAGTCTATATTCCCGAGGTGGTGCCATGGTCACCAAGTCAGGATCTGGTGAGTGGATTCCAGGGAAGTCGAGAGTATCAGTTACTTATTGAAGAACGCCGTGCACCCAAATTCTTGGAGAAAACCTTGTACACGTGTGTAGCTATTACATTTTCTACAGGCGCTTAATTTTTTATACGCGCGTTACGCGATTTCTTCGTCAATTGTATATCGAGTTTTGATTTTTTTACTTTATTCATAAGTACGTATTCTCCCAAAGCGGTCCCATGGTCACCAAGTCAGGATCTGATGAGTGGATCCCAGAGAAATCGAGAGTTACCCTTATGCAAAAACGCCGAGAGCCTACATTTATCCAAAAAAGCTTGTAAATGCATGCTAGTACTACACATTCTACAGGCATTTGATTTTTTTGTAGGGATGTTACGCGATTTCTCCGTCAATTGTGAACCGATTTTCAAATTGTTTTTATTAACTCCCGAGATGGTCCCATAGTCACCAAGTCAGGATCTGATTTGTAGATCGCAAGGAAATCTAGAGCAACTCTTGTTGAAGAGCATATACACTGAAGAGTGAGTTGGCAAATTTGCATACGCGTGCAAGTTGTTCAATTTCTACAGGTGCTTATCTATACATATAATATATCTGTAGAGGTCGAATTTCTGTACAATGAAAACAAATGCTAATAACCGAGTCAGGGGATGTAAGAAGTGAAATAGAACTAATTTAGATTTTACTTAAATTTTATGTTTCTCTGTTTGTCTGTCTGTTTGTACCGGCTAATCTCCGAAACGACTGGACCGATTTATATATAATTTTGTATGGTGGTAGCATATATCCCTGGTCAATATATAGGATACTTTTGATCCCGAAAAATTAAAGAGTTCCCGTGGTATAGTTAAAAAACCGCACCACGCGGACGAAGTCGGGGGCATCAGCTAGTTATTTCTAAAGCTATTGAAGTATTTGCGCAACTAAAAAGTATTTTTTTTAACTAAAACATACCCCACTTCACACTAAAACCGAAATAATACATATTTAACCGATTTCTTTCTACAACATCTAGACGTTGGTGCCAAGTAAAACATAAAAGAACAACAAATTTACAAGGTATAGTAATTTTTATGAAAACAATTAGTTTAGGGTAAATTCTAAAAATGCCGTGTTTGTATATTGCAGCTATTTAAAAAAAACATCTGCAATACACTAAATAAACGGTTTTTTTCGATTTCTTGCCTGTTTATCTGTTTGTTTGGGGTTCACTTATAAACTACTGGGCCGGTTTCGATGCGGTTTTAGCTGATGGTCAGCAAATTCTTAGACTTAAAATTTGCGCTACTTTTTATCCCGGTAATCCAGCGGGAATTTTCCCGGGAGCAATTTGTAGTTGTTTGGGTGCATAAAAATTAGCCTATTCTAACACAGTTTTTACTAAAACGATAGGTTACATCATTTTTCAAATGCTGCAGTATTTTGTGTCCCGGAAGTCCCGCGGGAATTTCGAGTCAAGCGTGGTCGAAGTCGCGGGTATATCCTAGTAATTTATAAACAGCATTTAATCAAAAAAATCTCCACTTCAAAAACTAATAAACATACTAGATATGATTCAAATCAATAGGGAATAGTAAGATTAGCTATAATACCTTTTATATGCTTACACGAGTAGCCTTGTAGATTTTGTACGAACCTTCATAAGTAGGTTATGACGTCATAAGTAGCCCTAATATCATTCTATACCTAAGTATTTCTTCTTTAAAAAACAAACTTATTGCCCGTATCAGATTTTTTTTATAAACTTTCCAGTTGATCCCTCTGGAGCGTTTTTCGAGAGTACAATTAATTAAACCCCTCAGAGACCCTCCCTTAAAAAACAATGCATTCCAACGCACTCACCCCTGATGTGAGCAAGGCTCGCATTTATCATGGCCCTGCGTTTATACTGTGGAATGCTTTTACACCGTATCGTAATATGTTACTGAAGAGATATTGGCTCTTGAATAATAAATAAACTTGCAACACTGTTGTTGCTTTTTGTTTCTTCTTCCATTTTGGTTGTAGCCGAGGGCACACGTATTTGTAATGTAAAAGTGATTTATTATAAGTTTCCACCACTAATAGTGTTTAACTTCTATACCTACAACGACCAGGGTGTCTGCAGTTCACAGAAGTGTTATAAAGTATGATTAGGGATGGGAGAATTCTAAATTTCGTGACGACATATTTCATGTATATTATGTCGTTATAATATATTTAACCTTTAAAACACGAAATTCTTAGTCTTATAAGTTTATGTGTTTATCTCTTTTTGGTTTCGCTTTGACGTTTCATTGAGTTTCAAATCACAACGAAGCTAAAAAAGTTTCACTTCAAAAATATTACTACTTTACATATTTTATTTCCGTTTTCTTTAAATACATGCTAAGTATTTTTAAACGGGTTGTAAAGGGTTTTTTTGTAATAAGCCAGAGTACAGCAGACATGCTGGCGGCCCAGCTGATGAAAAGCGGTTACTGTCGTATATGAAGATTTGCGACACCAGAAATATTACCAACGCGCTGCCAGTCTTGTAGAAATTCTATCACACTCATCACACACACACTGGAATATATGCATATATACAGAAGTTGTATTCAAAGGTCAACATTATGATACTGTACCTCATAATATTTAGGTGTTGCTATGACTAAAGTTGGTTTGGAACTTTAGATAGTCTTTTTAATACACTAACTTTTGCCCGTGGCTTCGCTCGCGTCAAAAAAGGATATGTCATGAAGTGAGCATGTTATAATTCTTAGAAATGTCCAACTTAATTTATAATTCCGTAACGCCATCTAGCGAACATGGAACTGACCATGATGGCAACACATTAAAGCTATATTGTTATTATAGTTTCCATAACGACGTATTTGTTAGTGAATTGCAACAGTGGCGCCAACAAACGGGATGAAAGCACTATCTTTTGGCGTATATTTGTCTATCCTTTGGGAACAGTACTTTTTCTCTGGATGAAAGGTATCCTATGTTCTAATGTATAATACCACGTGTTTGCAAAATTTCGTGACGATCTGGTGCGTAGTTAAGACGTGAAAACGTCACAAACAAACACTAGAACTCACATTCACATTTATAATATTAACTAAAGGTTTATTAGGAAAAAAAAGAATTAATACTGGTTGCATTGTATACAATTTTTATGTTCATGCTATTTGCCCCTGGAAGATTAACTTCATTTTATATTGCAAACTATCCCCTCTCCCGGGATAAAAAGTATCTATGTCCATTTTCGGTATTAAAACTACAATTATGTACAAAATTACAGCAAAACCGATTTCAGTATTCCAGTAGTGTTTTCGTGAAAGCTTAACAGATAGGTTAAAGTATAACAGGCCGAGTTACTATTGCATTTTTTATAAATGATGAATTTTTATATACAAGTCAAGTCTCGTCTATCATCTGTAAACTATAAAAATGATGGAAATGACGAAAATGACGAAAATTACCAGAATAAGCAAAATCACCAAAATGACGAAAATGGCAAATCATAAAAAAAACAAAAGCTGCCTGCTTTCTGGGATAACCTTTACGTAAATCTATCCCAAAATCTATAACATTATCCGGGATGAAAATTATTCCTTGTATACTATCGGTATTAACATATACCTACATACCGAACTTCAGCCAAATCCGTCTAATAGTTTTTCCATAAAAGCAGAACAAACAGAGAGACAAATATATTTATATCCCAGATACTATCTCATTTTTCGGGATAAAAAGTATCCTATGTTCATCTTGGGCATTGAAAATATATTGATAATATATATTGAGTGAATATGTAACAGACAGACAGAGTTACTTCTGCATTTACAATATTAAAAGGGATTGGGATTGAAGCTGTTAATTTTGTATGTTTCAACTTGGTAATGTTAAATAATAAAAATATAAATTACAATTTTGTTTAGCAAATTTTTAGTAGTATATTTTTATATACGAAATATATAATGATAATAGGGTAGTTGACACTCAAATAAACTGAGATACTTTTATGACCGGTTCCTATATTTTACTATTTATGCGTTTCGTCTACCATCGGTTGAATTTTGACGTTATTTGTATGGACCTTATGTCAAATTTTAACTGATTATAGGGCAAATGAACGGTCGGTAAGATATAGGAATCAGCCCTTAATCAACTTACAAAACGCCAAGGCCATCTACATTTCGTACGGGCGTTGTAAATGATGACGTAATTTCTATAACGAGCCAAATCACGTATTAAATATAGTTTGAACAGTAATTAAAAATATTTATATCATGATCTTTTAAAGTTATGACGATGACATTGCATTTTCAGAAATCATTGTGATATGTGGTAACTACTCGTAGCAAAATATTACGCTACGGTGTGACTGCGGCCGCGCCCGCCCTCTCGCGGGCCCCTAAAACAGGGGATTAGCCTAAAACCCATACGGAACCCGGCAACTGTGTCAATACGCGATCACTCTTACATTTCACTCGAATGTACATAATTTTCTTTTTTATGCGCACGTCTTATTCAAAAAGTTACATTTTATTTTTCTTTTTGGTATTTACTCCTTAATTCTCGATTTTCCTATGAGACCCCGGTATGGACTTTTTTTAATCTACGGACTCTAAGTTCCGTACCTTCTTTACTTGAATTTACTTTATAAAATATTGATTATTACGAGCTTGTTTTTTTTATATATTGTCGGTGAGTGTAACATTTATTTGGCGATTTGTTGTATTGAGGTGTCCCATCTCATTAATTAATTAATTATAAGTAAAGACTTATAATTAATTAATGAAAAGTCTTTATTGTTCACCATAACTTAAACCTAGACAATTTAATATTGCTACCAGTCCCGAGACTCGAATTAAAATGCCGTTAGAATTACTATATAGTTTATTAGAACTATACAAACACGTATAACACAGGTACAAATATAACCGAACACAACAAGTCCAAACGTAATGCAGAAGGTCGTAACTCAATAAAACGCGCAAAGTCCGTCACTTATTAGATTCCCGATTATAGCACATACGTCTCGCTTCGCTGATGGTTCTCGCTCGACTCGACTCCTCCCTCAATCGGGCCATTGCTTTATACTGCACAGATGGAATATGGCTGCCCACCCGCGTAGATCGAATTTCTTAGAAATCGTAATCTGCACACCTGCCTAATTATGCCTGCAAACGGCCATAAACGAGTACAATAGGGTGCTCTCCACGATAACCAATAAATAAGTAAATAAAAGAAGACAATCATAAAAGAACTACAATGTTATTAACTCAAACGCCGGCAGGTAATAAATGTGTTTTGTTTACAATTATGCAGGTGGTCCAAATTGTAACAATAATATAAATTACATATACCCACATGCGAACATTAATATAATTCTATTTACTGCAACAAATTTTATTTAATGGACAAATAATGGTCAGTGATCAAGGGCTTAAATGTAGAAATGGATGGCACTTGTCTGATTTTCAAGGGGAGGGAGTTCTACAGGCGAACTGCCTGTAGGGCAAAAAAAATCCTACGAAGGACGAAGTGTGTTTAGGTATCGTTGTATCTTATAATATTGTTACAATTTAAGTTCCGACAAAAACAAAATCCGCCTGCATATCTGTAAAAACACATTTTATTACCTGTCGGCATTTGAACTAAATGTAATCCTTTTATGATCGTCTTCTTTTGTTCACTTATTTTTTGGTTATTGTGGAGAACAGCCTATTGTACTCGTTTATGGCCGCTTGCAGGCATAATTAGCCAGGTGTGCGGATTACGATTTCTAGGAAATTAGGTCGACGCTTGCCGGGCGGGCATATTTACATTTGTGCAGTATAAAACGATGGCTTGATGGAGAGAGGAGAGTGTCGAGCGAGAACCACGATCAAAGCGAGACGTGTGTACCACAATCGGGAATCTAATAGTGACGGACTTTGCGTGTTTTGTTGAATTACGACCTTGTGCATTACATTTGGCCTTGTTATTGTTGTTGTGTAGTTCTAATAAACTCTATAATAATTCCAACGGCCTTTTAATTCGAGTCCCGTAACTCGTAACAATATATCACTAAGTCTATCTTATTCTTATTCCAATGTGTAGTATTTCTGTTACAATGGCGTGGTGTAGAGTGCTCTTGCGGTGTGTTGCTTACTGTTTATATACTTATTTCTATGATATATACTTTATTCCCCTTATTTAACATATACCTAATATGGTATGGAAAGTTTATGACGAGTGAAATAATGCAAGTGTAATTTATAATCGTTAGGTATTTTTCTTTTAAATCACCCCTGTATTAGAATGAACAAAACAAAAAAAATCAAATCGGACAGGCCGTTTTTATTAAAGTAATTTAAGTGTTCAAATTCAAATTCAAATTCAAAGTTTTTTATTCAAAATAAGTTCCACTGGAGAACACTTTTTGAAGGTCATATAAATATATAAGTTAAAATTTAATTTTTCTTCCTATTCTATGTATACCGCTTCACAACGTGTTATTGCTGTTAAGGAGAAGAAGCGGCAAGAAACTCCCCAGCAACACGTCTAGCTAAATATTGTTTTTCTTTAAGTTTCTTATTCAATTTATATCTCTAGTTCTCTTTTTTTAATAAGTTTTATACAGAAGTATGTTACAGAATTACTTTTTGAAGAATTAATGGAGTTGTAGCAAACAGTGCATACTCAATAAGACCAAGACACAATAAGAGGAAAGAAAAATATTATGAAAGTTATAATAATGATATGACGTACTAAAATGTTATGCTGCAATATATCTCCAAGATGAGTTTTAGGAAGACCACTGTTTAATTTCTGTTTGATATCTTTATATATAATATTCTTTTGGTCGTGTGTATGTCACTGAACTTCTTCTAAACGATTGGGCCGAATTTAATGAAATTTTTTATCTGTGTTCTGTTATAAAATTGTGTATTCAACAAAAGACCCAACCACGAGCCACGAGGCACTAGTTAAGATATATATAGGTATAGACATAAGGCACACACTGCAGATGCACTTCCTCACAACACCAGCATGTAACAGATACACTCTACATTAGTATAAGTTCAGTATTAAAAATAGAAAAAAATAATATTACAAGTTATTCTTAAGGTACACTACAACATAAAAATCACTAAATCAATGTCACACACAATAACAAAATAAACAATAAGCGCGTATGAACTCTAAAAACTTTCATAGAAATTAAGTTGTAAAAAAGGGTACGGAACTCGAGTCCGTAGAGTAGTTAATAAAAAAAAAACCACGAACCACCATCCTAACAGTTCAAATAGGTCCCAGGATGGTTTAGATGCAATTAGATAATTGGACCCGGTAGCTGGCATTGGCTCACCATTGGTAGAAAATTGAAACCACTTCGAAGGATGATAAAACAACGTTTTAAAGGTTTCCGCTTTGCAGCGGACTCAATCTCGAAAGACAAAGATGTCAAGTGTCAATGGGTATTGTTAAAGTTTTATTTAGCCTCCCGCCAACTTGTTCATTATAATTATTTAGTATTAACTTTGTTTATGGTATATAGCCTAATCTAATTTACTTTATGTTTACTAGACGCTAAAACTTACGAAAATACTATCACTTGTAAAGAGTTCGTGTCTTTTGAACAGTAGTAAAACAATCTATGCTCACTGTGCTAATATTATGAATGCGCCAGTTTGGATGGATGTTTGTTACTCAATCACGCCAGAACGGCTGATCGAAACTGAATGAAATTTGCCACAGAGATAGATTATATTATGGAATAGAACATAGGCTACTTTTTATCCCGGAAACATATACAGTTCCCGTAGGATAAGATTAACGCGAGTGAAGCCGCAGGCAAAAGCTAGTTGTTAATAACGTGGATGGTAAATTTTAGAAACCGGACATCAAAGCACAAAACCATAGCTAGCTATCTATAAACACTAATTATATATTAAATTCACCAAACTGTATACAATAAAACACTTCCCCCGATATCGCGTTAATCCCAAACATTGGCCATTAGCGTCTATCAATCATGGCGCGCTAAACGTAGCCGCGTAGCTGTAGGGGCGGCCGGAGAGGGAGGAGGCAAATCCGGGCAAATGCGGCAGCCGCGCGCGCTGGACCGTGTGACAAGCGCGATAGGGTTGGCAGACATTGGAAAAAAATAACTCAAAAAACTTCCTGTTCAGGTCATGAACTAAGTAACAGTCTGTGTTATGCCGTGCCAAGAATTGACCACAGGAGAGAGGTACGCACGGGTAGACTGTTTGTTGTGAGTGTCTGCCGCACTAACTCTGGCCTTCGTTCTCCTCCTCCTTTATGATCGACACCCATAATAAACTGTTTGAACACATAAGACTCACTTTCCAAATTCAAATTCCTGTTTCACAAAACTAACATGTCAGTGATGATCATAATTCTATTTCTATTTTCTCGTTGCTCTTCTTTTTTTTACTAACTTTCTTTTCCTTCCTTCAATAAATATTTAATACTAGCTTACCCGGCAAACGTTGTTTTGCCATTTAAGTTAAGTTATTAAAGTACTAATAACACTATTAAAAAATAGGGGTTGATCGTAGAAGGGTGAAAATTTGAAGTTGTATGTATTTTACAATGCTAAATCATAATAAAGTATAAATAAGAAATTTTGACAAAAAAAAAAAAAAATATATATAGGTGTGGATCACCCTTATCATTTAGGGGTATGAAAAATAGATGTTGGCCGATTCTCAGATCTACCCGATATACACACAAAATTTCATACAAATCGGTTCCGCCGTTTCGGAGGAGTTTGGTAACAAACACCGAGACACGAGAATTTTATATATTAGATTAAGCCTAGCGATTACACGTAGTCACCAAATCCCTTTAATAATGTATATCTATTTTAACTTGTGCACAGCGCTGTGGGCTACATTACTACTTAATATATTAAGATATAATTTTGTATTTAATTTTAATAATGTAGCTGTTTGTTATTCCAATGAAATAAAATAAAATGAAGTTTATACTATTTGCTACAACTCAATTATTTCTTCGAAAAGTAATTGTATAACATATTTCTGTATTTATAAATAAATTAGAGGCTGAGATTTTTAATTGAATTTTTAGCTAGACTTGTTGCCGCTTCTTCTCCTTAAACAGCGATAACACGTTACGAAGCGGTGTACACAAAATAGGAAGTCATAGATTATAACTTCAAAAATGTGCCATTAGAACTTATTTTGAATAAAAACTTTAGATAATAAAACTACGTTTTAACGGGTTTAAGCACGTTAATTTATTTGATTTTTATTATTCCGACGTTTCGTCCACTTTTCAGTAGCCGTGATCACGGAAGACAAAGATGTCAAGTGTGAGTGAGTATTGTTAAAGTTTTATTTAGCCTACCGCCAACTTGTTCATATTAATTATTTAGTTTTAATTTTTGTTTATGGTTATTATTTACTCTGTGGGAGCCTAATCTAATTTACCACCGCTTCGCAACATGTTGTGGCTCGAAGAGAACAAGCGGCGCAAGAAGCTCTTCAACAAACATGCCTAACTCTTATAATTTTATATAATATTAAAATGGTTAAAAAAAATATATATCTATCAAGTTGGTTTGTGTTCCGGTGCACGCAGAAAATGCTCAGTGTCTCAAAATACTAGTCGCGAAAACTGAATAAAAAATAAAACTTTAGAATTTGAATTATTTTATTGAAATGCCTATATGCTGTTTATAGGTTTCTAGTACAGCAGACAAGGCTGACGACCCACCTGATGGAACGTGTTTACCATCGCCTATGGATATTTGCAACAGCAAAGGTGTTACCAATGTGCTGACAATTTCGAAGAGAGTACTGGAACCTGGCCACTGATGCCGAAACTCATTTTAAGCCTGTTATGGTGGTATACTCTAAACCCGGGGTGGTACTCCTCCAGATGGGCAAATGCTCTACCACCTGGCCGTAGGCTGTTTTGTTGCCTTATATAATAGCCGGCCCGACTGCAAGAATTTGCATCCTTTCTCCGTTCCTACACGAATCGATACTCAGATATTAAACAAATAATAATATTACTAGCTTTCTGAAAATATTTGAGTATAATTGGAATTAATTTATTAAGAATGAAATCAAATCAAAATTAAAATCTATTAATTACTACAGATAGCACCAACCCTATGGGGATTATCGTAGCTCGCTCCATCGTAGCTGTAGGTCGTAGCAGTCGTAGCAGCGCGGGAGTTCACACGTCAATCCAACGCAAAACACGGACCAAATTTAACATAGTAAGGAGGAAAACAGTGGATAAAATCTGTACATTTTATAGATATGTATTTAAATATGGCATCTTAATAGATGTTTTATTCGAAACGAGCAACTACTTCATGTAAATATGCTACGAAAATCAAGATCGGCGCTCAACTTTTATAATCAGAGATATTACCATATGTTTGCTGCCTACGTAATCAATAACAAGTATAATAAATATGTAGAGGGTTCAAGTTTGTACAAAAATATTAAAAATGAGAAAAACTCGGGGGGAAAGGGACCTAATTGGGACGAACAATTTCCGAATATACAACTTTTAAAATTTTGCGTATCTGTTGAGCATCACTTGAAAACTCAGGTGATAAATGACGTATTTTCCGTAGGATAAATAGTGCTAAAAAAATGATTAAATTAAAAAAGGTCTTCGCTTTAACAACATGAACGAAGTTTTGGTGGCAAGCCAAGCCAAGCACAGTAGTATTATATTTGAAAAAAATATTGATTTTGTCCACTGCTCTCCCCGCACTGTGTCAGAGCAAATACTTCCACAGGATTACATGTAAATGGAATTTATGTCTTGACTCCGTTCAAGCGGAATTACGACGACTTACGGAACAGAAAACGGACTTCGTTTTCTGTTTACGGACTTTAAGCGAATAAAAGGTTTTATTTTAGACTAACATCTTTGTAATTGAATAGTGAACATACATAATATAAGAAAATCCGATGGCCGTGTACGAGTAGGACTTATTCAAATTTAAAAGTTTTTATAATTAAACTTCGTTTTAACGGTTTTAAGCGCGGTAATTTATATGATTTTTAGTAAATTAGGAGTGGTAGCCTGGCTGTAGGTTGTTGTTGTCACCTCTTACAACCTCTTTTTTTTGTCAACGTTAGGGGAATGCATTTGCGCATATCCTTAAGCCCCGGGGGATGCCACCAAGGGGTATATGGGACTCCTGGCTGCTGGTGTTGCACACAAGCTTCGACGTCAGAGCTTGCCAGCACCAACCGCCAGACTACCCACTAAACCTTCCAGCGTCCCTCCGCATTATGATGACGCGTCACGGGACCGTAACCATGGGTATGACTGCCGTGACAAAGGCCGCCCAGTACCTGGAATTTGCATTCTTCCTCTGTTCCTGGACAGGACAACATTATAATAATATAATAAGTAGATATGTTACAAACCGTTCGATGCCAGTAAGTCGTGGATGGCGATATTTCTTCGAGAACAGCAAGCCGCCTCCCCAAGCAGCCTGCAACAAGACAACGAATTCATAAATAAAATGACGAGACCAACCTGATGGAAAGCGGTTACCACTGCCTTGAATGTACGTAATCCATGAAATAGTACTTTAGAGATTTTTACAATACGAGTATATAGTATATAGTTACATGTCATCGACCCAAATCTCACAAGAAATCTCTGCTAATATTATAAAGAGATAGTAGAGAGTAACGTAATTATATTTCAAAATCGCTTTACGCATCTTAATAAGCCTGTGGCTTTAATAAACAACTTGCATTGCTCCGACTTTCGTCTCAAGATTACCCTCGCATATTAAAAATAATAAACTAAAGATCAATTGAAAACTAATAATACTGTTACGAGTTACAGGACGCGAATTAAAATGCCGTTAGAATTATTATAGAGTTTATTAGAACTATACAAATACGTATTAGGTTGGGGAAAAAGTTTCTTCGCATTTTATATAAAAATTCAAAAGGTTTTTTGATAAAGTTTATTTACATTTGACTAAAGTATGTAGGTGCCATTTTGTTGGATAACTTTTTGCCATCTTGTAGGTAGAGACGTGATCCTATTGCTATAAAAATTTTGGGGCTTCTGATCAAACAACTGCGACAAGTGGTTTTGGCAGTCCTCTCGTGATGTTAACCTGACACTGCCTAAGAAATTCTGCAGAGACCGAAACAGGTGAAAATCTGAAGGTGCAAGGTCAGGACTATACGACGGATGCATTAACACCTCCCAGCCGAACTCTCGTCATTTTTGCTGAGTGTGTAAAGATGTGTGAGGTCTAGCGTTATCATGGTGAAAAACCACACCCCTTATGCTGATTAATTACGGCCGCTTTCTCTAAACTTTTTGCTTTAATCTCATCAGTTGTTCGTAGTACAGTTCAGAATCGATGGTCCTGCCTGGCGGTAACAGCTCATAAAGAATAATGCCCTTCCAATCCCACCATACACACAGCATCACCTTGTTGCGAGTTAACCCGGGTTTCTCCACAGTCTGTGAAGCCTGACCGGCCTTTGACCATGATCTTTTTCGCACGTTCTTGTCGTACATGATCCACTTTTCATCACCAGTTATCAGCTTCTTCAAAAATGGTTCGGTTTCGTTACGTCGTAATAAAGAATCACAAATGAGTACACGGTTCATTAGGGTTCTTTCAGTGAGCTCATGAGGCACCCAAATATCGAGCTTTTTTGTGTACTCTGCTTTTTTCAAATGCGCCAAAACCGTTTTGTGGTCAATTCCCAGCTCTCCAGCTACATTGTAACTACTAACATGCCGATCTTGCTCCACTTTTTCAAAAATGACATCAATTTTGTCCGTAAGAGGGCGACCAGAGTGACGTGCACCTTTGATATCAAAATTTCCGGATTGAAAACGCTTAAACCAAATTTGCGCTACTCTCACAGATACTGCATTAGGTCCATAAACATCACAAATATTTTTCGCGGCTTGTGTTGCACATTTACCTTTTTTGTAGTAAAATTTTAAAATGTATCGAATTTTTTCATTAGATTCACTTATTTTAACAAGAAGAAAAACAAATGAAAATCACACATTTTCCTAATTTGAATTTGGAATTGCCTTCTTTAAAATTAAAATTTTTAATTATACCAAAACCAGCCATTTTAAAATACAAATGGTATAGCCAAAGAAATCTTATTACAAATTCATACATATTATATGCGAAGACTTTTTCCCCAACCTATTATAACACAGGTACAAATATAACCGAACACAACAAGTCCAAACGTAATGCAGAAGGTCGCAACTCATTAAACGCACAAAGTCCGTCAATATTAGATTCCCGAATGTACACACGTCACGCCCAGATCGTAATTGTAGCTCAATTGACCCCCTCTCTCAATCAGGCCATCGTTTTATACTTCACAAATGCAAATGTGCCCGCCCGGCAACGTAGACATAATTTCCTAGAATTAGCTTGTACTTATAATCCGCAACACGTGGTTAATGATGCTCCTGAGTGGCCGTAAACGAGTACAATAGGACAATAGGCTGTTCTCCACAATAAATAGAAACGTGTGCCAATAAATAAAGTGAACAAAAGAAGACGATCATAAAAGGATTACAATATAGTTCAAATGCCGACAGGTAATAAAATGTGCTTTTATAGATCTGTGCGTGGAATTTGTCTTTGTCGGAGCCTAAGTTGTAACAATACATTAAATATTGTAGTATATTGGTGACTGGGGTCTTCTGAATTCTTCAAATTATACAGACATATCCATCTGAAGTTTTTTTATTGTGGACCATTAAAATAAAATATATTATGTAATAAAGCATGTGGCCTGACAAAGTATCGCGAACACAGAGAGAGCATAGAGCTATGTTACCAGTATACTACTGAATATAAAGTTGTCATTTCTGAAACTCAATAACTTACAGATATTACAATTATAAATGAACAGATGCTCTAATAGGGTTAAATGAGTAACCTCATAGCGCCCATAGTCCTTAAAAAAGTACTTTAATGAATTAGTCTTATTGACTAATTCATTAAGCCCAGCACCAAATCTGATGTCATCAAATAAACGCCCAGGGTACTATTTTAAGTATCCCAACTTTAAACATTGCTTAAACATTGGTAGTTTAAATTTATCGCCTTTCTATAAAGTAGTGTATCCAAATACATGTTCGAGGTTTTTGTTTGTGTGTGAACAAGCAATAGTGCCAACAAAAACAAAAGAAATGTGTCTTTCTTGATTTAACATCCAACAAGATCGTCAAGTGTGAAAATATTCTTAATTTATTCATGAAATCTTTACGATTTGTGTTCATATGCTTATCAAAAATGGGTGCTTATATTATATATTTGTTGTTTACATAAAAACTTTATATGAATCTGTGATATAGTAAAAATTATCATAATTCAAAATTTAAGACCTTTTAATAGACCTTTGGGTTAATAAATTAAAAGTTTCTATTAATGTTAAAGGATTTTTTTGTTTATTAAGGTTATGAAATTGGTTTTTAAGTATAATTTAATTTTTGATGTTTTTGAAGGTAGTTGAAAAAAAATTGATTGGGTGAAAATCCAATTGAAACCTTTTTTTAAGGATTTTGGGCGTTTATTTCAAGAAACCGTTGCAAAACCTGGGCGTGAGGAGGATAAATGTAACTGGTTATTTCTCTGTGAGTTAATTGTAAATTCTTTTGAGATATAAATGTCTTAAACCTAAAACTAAAATTTGAGAATATGCAGGAAGTAATTTACTGAATTACTGAACCGATTTTGAAAATGCTTTCACCAGTGGAGAGCTACATTATTGTAGTTTTCCACTTGTGTGTCTCAGTGACATAGGCTGTACTTATATATGGTTGTAATTAATAATATTCTTGTATGACGCCCAGCGAAGTAGGCAAAGGTCAGATAGTAGTTAATAAAGAATATCTATTTATATTAGGCTGAACACACAACAAACATAGCATGTTTAAGATAGCAAAATAAACAATAGAAAGCGAAAAGCAACCACATATTAACAAGACGTCTTAATAAAGTCCTAAAAATTGGTTCAAGCTCAGCATAATTGTTATAATTAGACGTGATAGTACGTATTTGTACTTACATCCACATGCATCCACATATCGTATTTCTGGCAGATGTCTGCGATCTCCATCAGTGGGTCGAAGGCACCCAGCACTGTTGTACCAGAAGTGGCATTCACGAAGAATGGTACCTGATATCAAAATAAATTGTATGTTGTATGATTGTTGTTTAAGATGAATTCCTATCTCATCCCCTCTATCCCACGGCTTTAGTCTAATATATCCTTTTTGAACAGAAGTTGTATGATGAATACTATACAGAAGCCGACATATTTTTACTAACCCCTTCTTTGTATAAAAATAAAATTGTAGAGTTGTCAGTGGATTTACCTGTTGCTCATCACTAACAGATATTAGTCAAGTACTCTAGTGAATTTCACATCTCTTTGACGACTGACCACCAGATCTTATAAAATCGGACGGATTTATTACTTTTTATTATAGTTGTGGGCAACATCGCTAGTTGCGCCACAAGTGATATTTGCTAATAGTTAATTTTTTATTTAATTTTTTTGTGGTGTAATTGTTCGTAGCCCTAAATAAAAAAGTTCCTTATCGCACGTTACGAAAAATGTGTTGACCGCCATGAAAAATGCTGAACGGTGTATGGTGTATATGCCTCTTTACGCTGTCTGTGGATTCTACGCAATATTACTGTACTTAGATGTTGGTTGTATACTTCGACGATTTTCGGTGGTTTTCGACACTTATTAATACTTTTTAAAACGTTTTGATACTTTTTAAGACGTTTTAAGGCTTTTAGGAGAATTTCGTTCCAACCAGGTGCCTCAAAGGATGGGGGAGCTCACCGAAGGGTATGTGGAACTTCAGGCGGCCGGCTCTGCACACACTTTCCCTGAGGAAGGAGATGTCGGTGGAATACCTACTAAGCCAAACACCGACCCGCCGCAACTTCGTGAGGCGCTATGGGATATACCGTAGGCTACCCCACAACAAGTCTGGTCTCTGCTATCCTATCCTCTCCTATCCCATCACCTCCCGTTTCATCCCATCGTAAAGGCTGGCAACGCGTTGGCTTCACCCCTGGTATTGAAAATGTGTAATCTTTGTGTTCCGGACAGAATCACCCTCCTGACCTCTCCCCGGAAATCCTGTACCCCCGCCCCGCCTACCGCGAATATGTAGCTCGCTCGGTTAGCTGCTAAGCGTCTGCTTTTTAGTAGTACCTTAGTAAGCATTGGAAAAGTATATACACACAAGGAAGACTAAGAAGAACAGGAAGCATTCGGAAGACTCTACAGCCATCAGCGTGACTGTCGTGAATCTTTTGGATACCAGTGTATTGTGATTCGTGCCCGTCGTATTCATCGGTGTAATCAATACAGTCAGTGCTATCTGTGTTCAGTGGAACATTCTAGTGCTAAGTTGTGTTGATTGACCTTGAACGTGCCGTTTAGTACAGTAGTGCTGATCATACCTGTTGCTGTTTTAGCACCTATAAATAAATACAGTCCATTTGCTAAGGGGTGTTTCATTCAGTGCGACCCCTGCGCCGCCACATCCAACATTTTGGGCCATCTACCTGTTGGCCAGCTTCAAAATATTTTTATAGTGATATATATCATATATGCAGATGCGCTCCAATTGCAGCCAGATATTCTTCCTGGCCATCAGATCCTTCGTTTCCTCCATAAATTATTGCTTTCTTGTTGCAGATGTCCATGAGCAGTAGCTAGACGTGATAAAGCCATGATGGAATCATTGTCAATAGGGGACGGTGACCGTTTCTATCTATGCAGAACCGGAGAAAGAGTAACATTTCCTGCGGTAAAAGGCGACAAAACAACCCACAGGCAGGTGGTACGGTATTTGCCCGTCTGGATAGCTACCAGTCTAGAGCTTGCCGCCATAACAACCTTGAGTTCTGTTCCGGCATTAGTGGCCAGGTTTCAGTCTTCCTTTAGAGAGCAGCAGCGCATTTATAGCACCTTTGATGTTGCAAATGTTCATAGGCGATGGTAACCACTTTCCATCAGGTGGACCGTCTGCCTGTTTGTCAGCATCGCAATAAAAAAGTACAACGGCCAGCATTTTTCGTTTCGCTTACACTATTTTTCGTCAAACTTCCATCGGGTGAGTAACGTGCGATAAGGCACTTCGTTTCAACAAGTGGATCATCAAGTAAACATGGAAAATACTCACATTCCCCCTGTCCTTATGGTACCGGACTAGCCTCTCCAGCTCGCTGGGGATCATGCGCCCGCGCTCGTCTGAAGGTACGCAAATGCAGTAGTCAGTGCCCAAACCGCAGACGGACGCGCAAGACTTCACAGAGTAATGGCACTATATGGACAATATATTCATTAGGTATAATTATAATTATTCATACCCATATATATGTTGGAGGAAGCCATGAGTCGGGTTGATTGTTGTTTGTATATATAACGAACTATATCATTTGTTAACGTGTTAATTACTTTTAAAATTCTTAAGTTAATTTTATTTGATTTGTTAAATCTTTCTGTAACTTAAACGACTTCCTAACCTGGTAAAAGTTATGAATATTGTAATCTAACGGGCGACCAATCAGATCAGAGCACGTGCCTCGAGCGGAGTCGAGGCGCCACCTGTACTTAAGGGATGGGGACGAGTTTTTGCGATACATTGGAGCGATAGCAACGGCTCGAGTTGGATCGTTGAGAACTTAAAAGGAAAGGGTTAAAGTAAGATCGGTGTCCTGAACCCGCTGCTCGGTCTTAACTGTGACAAAATACTGTTTAAATCTAAATTAAAATTGTATAAGCCGCGACCATTGTGTTTTGTGCTCGCATTTTACCCTGATGACGCCAATTACGCCCGCAACCACTAATGACGATGTCAACGAGAACAATGCTTCTCCGACAATATAGTACCGGGTGTTTGGCGCATGGACCGACAAAATTTTTTGGGGGATTGGGTGGATCAAGAGCTATCTTTAGCCCATAGATCCCTATGTCCTAAGTGTCACTGTAATCGAGATTTGAAAATTACCTGGTTCATCGTCTTTAAAACGACATATTTATCTAGTTTGTTGTTGTAATTGAACCAAATAACTTTTATTGCAGTCTTTAATGTATGATTATTCTAAATTACACATTAATTCTTAGCATTAGATAACAAAAAAGACTTGACGAGCTTTCAAACTCTTAAAAATGAATTAATCTATGTGTTGGCGCCACTTATTTCCCAATTACCAATTGTGTCTTGGGTTTATAGCGTCTTGCAACCCCGCATGTTGCCGCCGCTCGCGCTGCGCGTGGCCAGTGCGTTGCCAAACGCCACGCTACCGCGACGCACCTAATTGATATAGCACCCGCCTTTACAAATACAAAAATTTGCTATCGAAGATTTCCGTGTCCAGTAGTTAATACAAGGACATTCGCCTCAACCTTAAATAAATTTAAGTGGTCAGTGTATTTGCGTCCCTTGCGCCCCGGGGCTCGTGTTGAAGAGACGTGAGAAAGCAACGGCAGACCCCCTGAACCAGCGCTGTCGTGGGCTGGTGGCTGGCTGCGAGGCAAGTGCAAGATTCTACATTCTCCGGGCACCAGTTCTTAATTGGGGAATAAGGGATGGCCATACATTGAACGCATAACCCCCTACCCGCGGAGATTGCGTGGTTGCGTCTCTACTATGAAAAATGTCAGATTCAAAATTAATTTAAAAAAAACTGAAAGGTATTATGAATTTCATTTGATTTAAACAAAATCTGTACTTAATACCCTTTTCAACGATACCTTTCAGTTTTTTTTTTAATTAATTTTGAATTTGACCTTGTTCATAGATTAATTCATTTTTATTTTCTAGTGTGGGTGCCATAGTTAACAGAACCATTTATGTTATACTAGCTGTGCCCATGGCTAAATTGCTGCTTGTACCATCAGCTATGTGCCAGTGAAACTCCCATCAAAATCGGTCCAACCGTTTCAGAGATTAGTCGGAACGGCCAGACAGAGAAAATTTTTAAAAATTGTTGTTTTGACATATGTGTACCGTATATACTTTCATATGCATTTAGTAAAAAGCCTGTTATTTTGACATTACAAACAGACACTTTAATTTTATTTATCTATATAGATAGTGTTAATGATTTCAATAATAGTAGTCATAATACTACTACTGATAATGTAAAAGAAATTTTTTGAAAATAAATTTAAAATTGAAATATATATGTGTGTGTGTGTTTTGTGTGTATACTAGGATATGCCCACGACTTCGTTCATGCTTAACTTGAAATTCCAGCGGGATTCCCGGGACACAAAATAGCGCAGCATTTGATAAATAATGTAAGCTATCGTCTTGTGAAAACTGTGTCGGGATAAGCTAACTTTCACGCACCCGAACAACTACAAACCACTCCCGGGAATACTCCCGCGGGATTCCCGGGATAAAAATATCACACATTTTATTACGTTAAACACATTACAAAATTTTCTATCGATCACTCAAAACAAGTTTTTAATCGTTTTTTTTCAATTTGGCCATTTTAAATAATTCCCAGAAAAATTCCCGCGGCATTCCCGAGATAAAAGGTAGCGCATGTTTAAAGCCCAAGAATGTGCTGTCGACCAGAAATCGCAACGAAATCGACCTCGTAGTTTTTACGTAAATAAAAAAAATGTATCGTGTTCTCCGTCGTTTATATAGTCTATTCCAATTGTACTTTTTAAATATCTTCAATATACAGACACGGCATTTTTAGAATTTTATAATATTGCTACGGGTTACGGGACTCGAATTAAAATGCCGTTTGGAATTACTATAGAATTTATTAGAACTATACAAACACGTATAACACATGTACAAATATAACTGGACACAACCAGTACAAACGTAATACACGATTCAATAACACGCGCATAGTCCGTCACTATACAGCTTATCGAATGTACTAGACTGCACCGATACAATATGGCTGCTCGCCCACGTAGATCGCATTTCTTAGAATTCGTAATCTGCACACCTGCCTAATTACGCCTGCAAACGGCCATAAACAAGTACAATACACAATAGGCTGTTTCCTAATTACAAATTTTAAACATAAGGTAAACAAAAGAAGTCCAAATGCCGAAAAGGTATAAATAAACTGTAGGTGTGCATTGGTCTTTGTCGGTCGTAACAATGTTATAGATATAATAATAATTTCTTTTATTTTGGCATCACGTCAGAAGCAGCTTCGGTGAACCTGCAGCCCACCTCTCGACACCCCTTAGCCACTCACACCCATGTTGCCCTCGCCAATCTTATACAGCACTTTTAGGGGCCCATGCAGTGAGTTGCGAGTCACCTTCTGCCCATTTTATCCATGTTCCTTGAACATTGCGACGGGCAGACACCATTGTCCCCATAGGCCCAGATCCCTAGTACCACTAGTAGCTCACCTCAATAGCCCGGTACTTTTATTCTCATTCCCTACAATAGTCCTACACCGATCAGGGCTTTTCCTTGGATGCACTTTTATATGGTGTAGACAGGAATAAACGCTGGTCAGTGTTACGCCACATTTACATTAAATTTGTCAAGGGGCCCCTACGTGTTAGACTTCCCATCACCCCACGCAAACCCTTCAAAAGTCTTCAAATACATACAGTATTTCATTTAACTCAGACTTGCGTCCATAATATTTTAGTTATACAAGACTAACTTATAAAATTAATTGTTATTAAAAGTAAAAAAAAAGAACCGCTTATTTGGCGGCTCGGTTTGAGGGCAGCACATGTAGTGATTGCAGTAACCCGGCGCTAGGGATGCGACTCCTTTACGCATAATCGCATGGAAATCATCCATGCGTTATTCTGCAAACACCCTGGGGCTCTACAGCCGTTCCATCAGCATCCGAAACGCTTTCTATTGTTGTGAACCGGTACTGTGCAGATGTTTTATTACCCCTTTCAATTTGAGTGATCTACTGTTCGCGCTAATCCCTTTATACGCCTCCCGGTAACACATCATAAATCCTTCTGTCTGTTGTTTAGATTTCATGCGCATTCTTAGAAGTCATTAAGCTGACAAGTCAGTTGAGGACTGAGTTAGTTGTGTTTCAAATACGATCGAAACGTTATCTAGTGTGTTTTTGGAGCGAGTATCTTATAATGACGGACTATATTATTACGATTTTCTGCTTTACGGTTTCATTTTGTTGTATTCGGTTGTATTTGTAAGAGCTGTGAATAAAGTGTGTACTAATAAACTTTATTTACCACAAATTCGTAACAATATATTGGACGCGCAGGACGCTGTATGGCCTTTGGGTACAGCGATCCCACAGACTGCGGGTGTAAAAAAGTTTCTAAGTCTGCTCAATACCGAGATTGTCACGGATATTAGGATGGCTTTCGCGGGTTGGTTCCAGAATGTTCCAAGGACGAATGATGCCTAGATAGCTTATTCTAAAAACAACTAGGGTACTATATCTTACAATGATGAAATGTTTCATAATCGTTATGCCTAAACCGAAGAATGATTATTATCACGGCCAATATATACACATTACCTGATCAGAGGTATACATGACGAGATGGCCAGAGATGCTGGAGAGTCCCTTCTCCTTGTACTGCGGGAACTTGTGATGGCGCGCCGCCAAAAACGCGTACAGGTTCGATACAGACCCACCTACAAGAAATTTATTATTCTTTTAACACTAGAATGGCAAAGAAGAAAGAAAAAACGTTTATTTGGTCTTCACATAGCGAGACACATGGCGATGAATTAAACGATGTACGTATATACCAAAAAAAAGTCTCGCGATGGTAACAAATAGGTGCAGTTCAGCATGAGCCAGGCAACGGTTGTTTGACGCTGGTTTTCAACTGCACCCCAGGACAGACGGATGTTGTATGTATATATATATATATATATATATATATATATATATATATATATATATATATATATATATATATATATGTGTGTAAAATACATATAATTACTATAAACCTAAAAATAATTAGTGCTGAGCAAATTAAAACAAATAATGTGGGGATACTGATAAAATATTCAAGAAAAATGTTATAATCTTAAATGATATTGTTACGAGCTACAGGACTCGAATAAAAAAAAATGCCGTTGGAACTACTATAGAATTTATTAAAACTTTACAAACACGTATAAAAACAAATACAAATAAGACTGAATGCAACCAGTTCACACTGCACGATTCAATGCAATTCGACACGCGTAAAGTCTGTCGTCTACATCGCTAATCGAGAGTACTACAAATGTCTTACTCGTCTCGTAGTCGTCGCTTGACTGCCCGCCCCTCTATTCGGGCATCGTCTTATACTAACTACACAGTACAAAAAAATATTGACCGCGCGCACTGAGTTTCCGTGAAATATTAATTTGCACACCTGCGAACGCCTACAAAGTCATAAACAATAACAATAAGGATTAGTTCGACGCCAAATGATGGTTATATAACAAGTAGAAAAACAATAGCATGTTTTTCTTAATTACAAATTCAAAATACAAAGGAAATCCTTAAGTCGTCCGGGAAGACAATAGACTGCGCTTACAACAGGCAGCTGTGCGCTTATCTTTGACGGCATGTAACAATATATATGAAATGCATAATACATATTTATAAACAAAACTGTATTGTACATACTCCTGTGTCTACACAATTCTAGAGAAAATACATATCATCTAACTTCTATCAATCTATACTTGCTATGCTATAATATGTAAATTATAACAAAATAACAGACATCAAAACTAAAATACACTATGCAGGAGATCACTGCCAACGGGGAGCGTGCCCAGAAGGCTGGCTGTATGGCAATACTTATTTGTTGTGCGAAATATGAGTCAGCCTTCTGATCACGAGTAGTGTCAAAGAGTTTCTTACATATGTCTTTAAAGAAACTCTTTGCCGACGGACCCCCCACCACCCCTAATGTTACATCCCCAAACGGCACAAATATGTAACCCTTCCTAAGGCTTAATATTTGCACCGTTTGAAGTCGTCTGCTGAAGCGGCAGCGTTGCCAGCCCCTGACTCGGTCATTGGAAGATGGGGGGCCAGTGTGTCAACACAGGTCGCATCCCACACTAGCGGCCGCCCTATCTTCCAAGGGACGACTGATATCCCGCCCTGTCACTTGCCATCGTCACGCATCAGGCCATTCGGTTCTAGAATGGCCGGTACGCCGACGCTGAGAAGAGCTCGGCGGATAATGTCGTTGAGGCTGGCATGACGAGATCTTCTTCCTGCGCTTTTTAAACATGACAACCCGTGGTGTCCAAATCAAACCATATGTAAATGGTTTGAGTTTGTACAATGCGTTTAAAAATGTGAAAAAATCAGGGAGATTGTGGGGGGAAATGTGAAAAAAACCACAACACACAAAGTGTAGAAAAAAGTAGGAAAGCTGGTGATGATAATGACTAGCCTCCTCTCAATACTCAACATATGGCGTTATTAATAACTATTAGTTTTGTTATCAACAGTATAAATTTCATACCGGGTGCAAGTATAGAGTCTCCGGTCTTCCAGCCAATCATGCTCCTCATCTTCTCCAGGACCACATTCTCCATTAGTATGAAGACTGGTGCAATTTCGTAGGTGAACATATTGGTGTTCGCAGCAGCTGTCAGCCATTCCCCAGCTAAGGAGATGATGTCCAGCCCGCAGGATAGCTGGTTGAAGAAGTGGGGGTGACCTGGAACGAAGTTTGTTGTTAGAATATCATTTGATGACGTAACTTTGCCAGCGTCCTGAACTTCTGCGAACCGAATCTCATGGATGAAGAGGACATTTTTTATTGTCTGAAAAGGCAAACAGCCAAACGAAGTACCCTTACCCACAGATGTTTGCAACATCAGGGTTGCTTTGCCAATGTCGAAGAAATCTCACCACACCATCCTAAGTAATAAATCACCGAAGTAACTAACCAAAATTGCAAAATTTAACCACCTGGCTAATAGTGATTCTTTAGCTGGCTAAAAAACAAGCTATAGGCTTTTTCGTTAATGTAGAATGACTTGTCAATTGAGAGCCAAAGGCTGAGGGTTAAACCATCAACGTTTCAGGTGCCGTTTTCTTCGATAACCATTGCCGGCTGGCGAGTTGATTAACAGTCACTGCTGCTTTGTAAATAACCGTCATTTAGCTGGTTTGGACCATAACTAGCCATCACTAATTTTTAATCAAATAACATCTACAGGCCCAGTAGTTTCCGAGAAAAATGTATTCTGATACATAAAAGCGGACGGACGGATGAACATAAAGATTTCATTAGGATTCTGTTTTCGTCGAACTAGCGATAGAACTCTAAAAATGCGTTGTACAAATGGTGCATTTAACGAAGTGTCAAGTATATCATTTTAGATAACATTTCAACCGGATAGTGTTCCGGATATAATAGCACGCGCCGCTGCACTAGTGTAGATTTCTATCACAAACCGGATATAACCATCGTCCGGTTTCTTCGACCACAGCATAACGAATTTGGGGCTTTGTGACAGGTTTATTTGAAAACCGTTTTAAATTTACAGTTTTTTATGTATATTGATTTTTAGCCGTAATTATGCGTTTATATAAATAACTTTAAATTAGGTAAATAATTGTGACTTAATTTTCACACAATAATGCTGATATTAAACGGATCAACCAAATTGAATCAATTTGGTTGATAAGCAGAGAACTGGAAGGACACGACGGTAATCAATAACATTGAATGATTCAAGTTTCTATTTTTATGGATCACTTGGTTGATTCATCCTTATTCAATTATAGTTTTTTTTTAATTTATTGAGATTTCTCATCACTAGTGACGACATCAGCCTCATAGGTGATGGTAATTTTTTTAAATTATTATTATTTTATTTTTAAATATCTTAGCTATGAACTTAAATAATAACTGTAAATAAATACGTAATTTGGGGTAAGGTCGTAGATCAACCACAATCAAAGACTAACAATTAGTTTTAAAGCAATGTGAAGTTTACTTCAACCAGGCCCTCTTCTTTGTTAGTTTACACTAGTTAAATGAATAAGTGATACAAAACCATTTTTGTTTGTGCATTAATTACGAATCGTGTATAGTCGTTGTTCAAAGCTAATAATTTAAAAATTCCACAATATAAGATAATATAAAAATCTATTCACCATCATCTCCCATAAAACAGGGTAATCCGCACTAGATGCCCCTGCCCACTATCTTCCGGCCCTCAATTTGAAATCCCCACAAACCCGCGTACTCCATAAAAATCAATCTATATTGGAATGTTAATCTAAACTCAACAATGGAGGGATCCGTCAAACTATGTTAATGCGAGGGTGAGTGAATAGGGGCCTTATTATGTTTTATACTCAACGAGTTTTTATATCTGTGTTCGATAAAAAAAACTTAAATTGGCTTATAAAATATTAACATTTAGCTATTTTAATTTTATTTATGTAAAAACATAAAAATCAAATTAAATATATTACATACATATAAAAACATGTCTAAAAATATATAGCTATACAGTATAAAATACTCTAAAATCAAATCACTAATACTTTCTTACTGAAAATTAAAATTATTTGCAGAAAAACATGTTTCATTAACAACAAACTTATACAATTTGTAATATTTTTAGTAATTTAATTTAGTTTTATTTTCTTTCATTGTGTAACATACTTCAGAATAAAATTAATTAAAAAAAGACAACTTTATATAATAATTAAGTTCGTTTATGTTTTGAAATTAACAACGCCTCATTTCTATCAAAATAGAAAGACAGTAATAAATAGTCTATTGTCGGCTTTATAGGCATGTCTCAGAGAAAAACGCAAGACGAACATGAATGCGTACTTGTGTAGACATACCTTTACACCACTAATCCGGTTAAAAGTCCCAATAACTGGTTATTAGCGGTTGAATAGTTCATCAAGTGCGTGATACGTGTGGGAATACCAAACAGTTGGGACAAACATTTGTGTCGAACATTGATTCAATTAATTAGGGCGCTTCACATGAATCGTGACTTGTGTTTTAATAATGTCTGTTTTTGATTTTAAAAATACCAGAATTTAAATGAAATAATATATATATATATACACACATATATATATATATATATATATATATATATATATATATATATATATATATATATATATATATATATATTGAGTTAACTTGAACGTGGTCGAGTATTAAAAAACTTGCACTATAGTCTTTTCAAACATTTATTTTACTTTTGACGGATCAATTAGTAAGGTCGTAATGCGCTACCGACTCGATTTGTTATGAAAATCCACTTCATTTATAAATAAGTTTTAATCAATTTAACTTATCTATATATTTTTGCTAAAAATACTATATCCTCTAATAAATAACCACATTTCAATGAACATATTTCACATATATTAAATAAGCCAATAAAACGGCACTTACAATAATTGCGGTATAATTTTTCTTTAAAGTATAACATTTTTTTCAAATTCATTACTTTTGATTTATTTACGTATAGTGTCGATGGTTTAATAATCTATGCGTTACATGACTCACAGAACATCACTATTACGTCACCCACATCAACAAACAGCGCGTTGAGTTTTTGGCGGGAACTGAAAGGAGATGTGCTGTGTAGTTTTATTTTCTAAAAATGTGTAATTTTTTTTATTTTTATTGCAGGAGTTCAGCAGACAGGCAGACGACCCACTTGATAGAAAGCGGTTACCATCGCCTACGGACATTTGCAACACCAAAGGTGCTACAAATGCGCTGCTGCTCTATTAAAGGAGATTGGAACCTGGTCACTGATGCCGGAACACAACACAAGGTTGTTATGGCGGCATACTCTAGACCAGGGGTGGTCGCCATCCAGTCGAGCAAATACCCTACCACCTGGCTGTGGGTTGTTTAGTCGCCTCTTACGACAGGCCGCCCCAACGCAGGAAATTGTATTCTTTCTCCGTTCCTGCACGGATAAAAAATTACTCTAAAATGAACAATAGTTGTAGGATATTGACATTTTTTGAGTAGTGATTATGTGTTTTGTGAGAAATGTGAACTTTATAGTCGAATGTGGCCTTTTGAGTTGTCACAAGAACTCCGTTGAATGGCACCAGCTGATAACCTACAGTTCAGGTGTGCTACACATAGGCATAAGAAAATGAAGAAACAACAACAAGAAATATCCAAAACAGACTTAGCTTAAAGGTTTACCTTTAGTAGTCTGGTCTGTCTGTTTTGGATATTCGGCACTTCACAGGTTTTTCAAATGTAGTTTCTTAATTTTCTTACACGAATCGCAACAAAATAACTTGAAGTTTTAGGGGCAGGTTTTCAAACTGGACAAGTACATTAACAATCTGCCCGTAAAACTTCAAGTTAAAATTTTGTTGCGATTCGTTTTGCCACTTGTCCGTTGAAGTTTCACTTTTACTATGTGTCCCAGCACACATTTCGATTTTTACTATGGTCTGGTTGTCTGGGATCGGCCCCAGGGTGGTCCGTTGTATATCATCCATAACTCGCTTAGCTTGGGGACGCATATACAACATGCGTGTTTGTCTGCCGATTGTAAAAAATCCATATTTAATCATGACGGTGGTTTTATAATATTAAAATAAGTTTCAAGTGACAATGCTGCTCGGTGCCCAGCGGGGCGCGGGACGAGGCGAATAACGTACGTCATCGCCGAGTTGCGACCTTAAAGCGAGCAGACATCGTTGACGGTTGTGTCACAATTTCGCAAAACAAAGGCAATCGACATCGCGGACGGCCGCTACAGTATATACAGCACGGTAACAATAAGTCAAAAGGTATTTAATGCTCAGCGTTTCGCAGATGGGGCCTATTAATTGGAAAGTCAGGTGCCTCTAATACCCTAACACCGCCCCAACGTGCGTTTTATTACGACCAAGCTTAGGGGTTGTTTATTTTAGGGGGTGTATAAACTATTGTATGAATTTATGCGAAATTTGATTTAAAATAGCCAAGATGTACACATACATGTCAAAATGTCTGTAATTTTTTTTTTGGTATAAAATCGATATCCTTTGTAAGAAGATTACTATATCAAATTTTAATCAGTAGCATAGCTATTATAAATCTGAAGATTTCTATACATTATATAAAACAAAGTCACTTGCCACGTCTGTCTGTCTCACTGTATATCCGCAAACTAAACCACGCAACAGATTATTAAGCGGTTTTCACCATCAGTTAGATAAGTTTTCACGGAAGGTTTATATGTATAAAACCTAATTACGTTTTTATGTAAGTAGAAAAAAAATATATTTTGTAACCAAGTCGCAGAAGCACGCCTGATAAAAATTTAATGCAACGTGGAACGTATGTGAAAGTTTGCTAACTAAATAATTAAAAAGTGCGGGTTAGGATTTTAAGAAAACTAATATTATTATATTATAATTAGAAACTAGGATGTCCGCAGACTTCGTCTACGCTTGACTTGAAATTCCCGTGGAATTCACGGAACACAAAATACCGCAGCATTTGAAAAAGAATGTAAGCTATCGTTTTAGTGAAAACTGTATCGGAATAAGCTAATTTTTATGCAGCCGAACAAATGAGCTTCCTGTTACTATCAGACAAGCAAAATCGCTAGCGATATTTAAAACCATGATCAAAAAATACTACCTGTCGTTGGAATATGATACTCAAATTCATTTATAAATATTTATATATTCTGTAGATATGTATTTGTATGGTATGTATATTAAGTATATATCTATGTAATATATAAAATATCTACATATATATATATATATATATATATATATATATATATATATAATTTATGTATTTATTATTAAAATGTAAGTAGTTCGTACTATATGTTACGTATACCACCATCGCCATTATCATCTCAATTCATTCCTGGGGTTGTCTGGAAGAGATCGCTTTTTAGCGATAAGACCGCCCTTTGTACACAACTAGATATAATTTTAGTCTTTAAGTTCATTTTTGTATTGATGTATAATAAAGTGTTATCTATCTATCTATCTACAAACCGCTACCGGGAAAGTTTCCGCGGTATTCCCGGGATAAAAATATGACACATTTTATTACAAAAATTTGATATCGATAAGTGAAACAATTACATTGCATTCCAATTTTTTTAAATATCTTTATTAAATAATTCCCAGAAAAATCCCCACGGGATTCCCAGAGTAAAAAGTAGCGCAGATTTTAAATCTAAGAATTTCATCGGTGAAATTTACACCGAAATCGGCTCAGTAGTTTTTACGTGAATCCCGAATAAGCAGACAATCAGACAAGAAATCTAAAAAAATTGCATCGTGTTCTCCATCGTCTATGTAGTCTATTCCAGTTGTTTTTTTTAATAACTTCAATGTATAGGCATGTTTAGAATTTTATAATATTAAATAGATAGATAGATAACACTTTATTGTACCTTATAGCCTAAAAATATTCTAAATGTGCACAATGAGCGGTCTTATATAATATTATAGATAGATTTACCTAAACATAAACTAAACTACATGTAAAACCTGACTTTTTGTGTTTATAAACAGATATTCTTCTTTCTTTCCTAACATGTTTATCGACAAACACTCAATAATAGCAAACAATATTGTATCTGACAGGGTATATCTTTGGGTGTGAGGGTGTTGGGATCCCGCGGGACCGTATGGGAGGATATAAGAACCCTTGAATGACTGAGTGGGCACCATTTGACGGCTTATCTGCCGAGATAGTGTTTTTGATGGCCATAACATAAAATACCGAGTGCTTTGAGTTTTTTATGGTTTTTATCTAAAAATATGATATGATTTCTTATGATTAGACATGTTACGTCACTTACATGGATTAATTTATTGATACATAATTAACAAGGTTAAAACTGAATAGTCCACGTACGTGCCAAGATCTGTCAATAGAGAAAACCTTCGTAGATGCATCTACGAACATGTTCAGAATATTACATAGGTTACAAATATTTTCACGTGTAAGTCGTGCGCAGGTTTGCCGATGACAACCCTTCCCGCTTCCCACAACCCCGGCTCGCGGTCGTCTAGTTCTTAGTACTACTTAGACAAACCCGCGCACGACTTACAACAGTTAAGATCTCTGTATATATAGTTATGAGAACTGCATACGTCTAGTCATCGCAGCGAACAAAGAACTACTGGCTAGCTCAACGCCGGAGCGCACATATTAATAGTTGCTCTATCTCGCTCGCACATCATCTGTCCCGCTCACACAATGTGCTATTTATTGTACTAGCGGTATAACTTGTTAATATTTGTACTTAAGGTTACCGTTTCCAAAATGAATTAGGTCACTTCAGTTCACATCAGCACTCGACAGTGAATACCACTCTCTGCCATCTGAATTATAATTCAACCTCTACCTCTCGCTGCTAGATAGTCTTAAGTTTATTGTCTAATTAATAAAGCAATAATTACATAGAGAGTACAACATACGTCGTCTTGTTTTGCGGTTGAGCCTACCATGTCGCGGCGATGGAGCCACGGGCTCTCGCCAGTGGCGCGTCACCTCCTCACACACAAAATAAACAAACCCCCATAGACATAATAGCACGAAGAAAGTTTAAGATCGATAGATACTTAATTCTTTATTGTACACCGTTACAGACAACTTAAACTACTTAGCACTAATAAGCCGTAATTAGGGTCTCCAGCTTGGGAGTTTGTTCCCATTATGGGGAGAATTTTTATATGTAAATTTTTGGGCATTGAAGACAAAATATTCAGCATTTTAGAAATATTTTATCTAATAAAACTACGTTTTAACGGTTTTAAGCGCGGTAATTTATTTGATTTTTGTTATTCCAACGTTTCGGCCACTTTTCAGTGGCCGTGATCACGGAAGACAAAGATAATTATTTAGTTTTAATTTTGTTTATAGTTGTTATGTACTCTATGGAAGCCTAATCTAATTTACTACCGCTTCGCAACATGTTACGGCTTGAAGAGAAGAAGCGGCGCAAGAAACTCTTCAGCAAACATGCCTAGCTGTAATAATTTTATATAATATTAAAATGGGTGGAAGGAAAAATAATAGAAATTATGAATCAAGTTGGTTTGTGTTCCGGTGCACGTCTGGCAGTTAGTTTTTGCTGGGTTTGGGTCTTAATAGTTTTGAAACTTGACATCTTTGTCTTTCGTGATCACGGCCACTTAAAAGGGGCCGAAACGTCCGAATAACATAAATCAAATAAATTACCGCTTATGATATGATGATGCAATGTTATTGTTTTGTAGGGTAGGATTTTTCGTATAAAAGGCGTGTGGCGTGTAGACGGTGTTCATTGCTTACTGTGCTGTGTGAATATTCACATCAAAGGCTGAACAATAAGGGGAAACCCTGTCCAAATAGTTAATATTTGGTATATTTGGTACCTTCTTACCCAAATCTCTCCTTGCATTTTATACGAAGTTTTATCATGTATACAAGTTGCGAAAACTTAAGAAAATATTTTATCTGCTTAGTCTTGCGTTAAATGCCGGAAAACATTCAAAGTAACACTAAATTGCTAACAAAATTTTAATCCGACCATATCTGTATATGATAATCATAATGACATGTCGCGTATTAAAATCTTTTTGACTATATTACATCCACTTAACTTTTTAAATTGTACCTACAAATAATGTATTGTAAATCATGAAACAAGCGTATTATTTTGAAAGATAATTTTGTTGCCTTAACATAATTTTAAACCGCAGAAATATGAGGTGAATTTAAATAGGTTTTGATTCAATATTGTTTGTTGTTCCAAAGTGGGTGGCAAACATCTGCGGCCGGAGATAAACCCTCCCCCGGGGATGGTAAACATAGGGTAGGGGGTTGATTGACTGCTCGACACATTCAAAATGAATTTAAAGCCACACTCAGACTACAATAGTGACGAGGATTTAGTATGATTGTCCCATTTAATCTCGGACAGAAAAAAATGGATACAGCGAGCCCTAAGCTATCAGAGTATAGCTGGCTAAAGGATTAGACTTCCATAGAGTAAATAATAACCATAAACAACAATTAAATTTAATTAAAATGAGTATACAGTATTTTCCTGTCATATGTATGATCACACTTCTCTTTAAGACTCTTTAATTTCTCTTTCCGTTCCTCTTCCTACTTCTGTCTTTATTTCTTAAGGATTGTAAATTTGATGTATATAGTACATTAAATTCATTTATTGTAAATAACCAAATCATATATATATATATATTGATTAATGATTTTGATACGTTTTCCAGTTTTTTATTTATTTCGCGATGCGTTTCCCTCGTTTTATCAAACCAAATTGAAAAGCCATTTACACATGACTGGCTGAATACACAAACCGTGACAAGCCAAAATTGAACAAAGAAGAGTATCCAGTAGTAGCCAGTAGGATAGTGTATCCTAAATAATAACTTTAACATTACTCATTAACACTTGACTCTTTGTCTTTTGTGATCACGGCTACTGAAAAATGGTCGAAACATCAAAATAAAAATCAAATAAAATGTGTGTGTGTTAAAACATAGCTTTAATTATAGAAGACTATTAAGTTATTAATTAATTTTGATTTTTTTATTAACAATTAAATTAGGTACTGGTTAAATACACTGACAAGACGAGAGAAAAATTTAAAAGCAGACCACAGAAAAAATATCCAGTTAAAATCAATGGTGAACAGATTCCCACACTTACACCCTCGAAAACACACCCCAGAGGGCGCTGAGGGAGATTCTCATTTTTTGTTATCTGCCGCACGCCTCCGCGGTCCATACAAAGCGTCTGATAACAGCTGATGACTGTTTTCTTGTCAACTGTGGAATTAATACAGCCTTTTTGATATTTATTACATTTTTTACTGATTTTAAAATAAGAGTGTACAACCGAAATGAGATTTGTTCCCTTCTGTTTTTCAATTTGTTTAGAAATGATAAATAAATAATATAAAACAATCTTATTTGTTAACAATATGTTTTATAAGTGACTTTTTAATTGTTTTTAAATTTTTGAAGCACAACAGAGAGGCTGTCGGCCCAACTGTGATGGAAAGTGGTCACCGTCGCCTATGGCCATTAGCAACACCAGAGATGCTGCCAATATGCTTCTAACCTCGAAGAGGAAACTGGAACCTGGCCACTGATGCCGGAATACAACTCAGAGTTGTTACGGCGGCATACTGTAAACTAGGGATTGGTAGCCATCCAGACAGGTATGAAACTAGTGTTACGACCTAGGTGTCGACAAAGATAAATTCACACTTGCAGCCCTGTAGAAACACATTTTATTACCTTTTCGGCATTTGGACTTTTTTGTTTACTTTGTGTTTAAAATTTGTGATTAGAGGACAGCCCACTGTGTATTGTATACTTTTATGGCAGTCATTAACCAGGTGTGCAGATTACGATTTCTAAGAAATTGCATCGACGCTTGCCGGGCAGACATATTTGCATTTGTGCAATATAAAACAATGGCCCGATTGAGTAAGAGTTAAAAGAGCGATAACCACCAGCGAAGCAAGACTTGTGTATATTCAGTAATCTATTTAGTGACGGACTTTGCGCGTGTATTTTAATTACGATCCTCTGCATTACGTTTGGACTTATTACGTTCGGTTATATTTGTACCTGTGTTATACGTGTTTGTATGGTTCTAATAAACTCTATAATAATTCAATTCCAACGGCATTTTAATTCGAGTCCTGCAACTCGTAACAGTAGGATAAATGCAGTTGAACGTAGAGCTTTGAAAATTATATGTGCGGTTAATAAGGAACCGTGTGATATGCGAACATTATGGATTGAAGGAATATGCATGGTTGGGTATAATAATTTGTATAAATAATATAATATTATAACTGAACTGTATTGTATTGTACGAGCTAAATCTGCACGTTCATCTGGCAAAAACATTTGTACTTAAATATAACTACTGCAACACCTTTTAAACCATGTTTTATGCAAGTAAATAAATTTGAAAATTTCTAATTAAGTAATTATGAACAGGTGATATTTTTGAATTTCGTGCGAGAGACAAACTTACCGCTGTCACAACTTTTTTAAACTCTTGAAAGTGACATTTAGCTACTTAGTACTGTCATTGTACTATATGTTTTTTTAATGGTGCAAGTGCAACGTTACAATGTTTTGTTACAATTTAGGCTTTAACTTAGTCTTTGTCGGAAACGAAGAAAATTCCACGTACATATCTGTAAAAGCACATTTTATTACCTGTTGGCATTTGAACCAATTGTAATCCTTTTATCGTCTTCTTTTGTTCACTTTATTTATTGGCAAACGCTTCTAGTTATTGTGAAGAACAGCCCACTGTCCTAATGTACTCATTTACGGCCGCTCAAGAGTATCTTTAACCACGTGTTGCGGATTATAAATACAAGCTAATTCTAGGAAATTATGTCGAAGTTGCCGGGCCTGATTGAGAGAGGGGCCAGTCGAGTTACAAGTATGATCAAGGTGTGACGTGTGTACATTCGCGAATCTTATATTGACGGACTTTGCGCGTTTTATTGAATTACGACCTTCTGCATTATGTTTGGATTTGTTGTTTTCGGTTATATGTGTACCTGTGTTAGTTCTAATAAACTCTATAATCATTCTAACGTTTTAATTCTAGTTTGTATAGTTCTAATAAACTCTATAATCATTCTAACGGCATTTTAATTCGAGTCCTGCAAACTCGTAACAGTATGAAGAGGTTAATGAAAGTAGATGAAGCGAAAGTCGTTTGTCAGCCAAACTCTCGTAACGTCTAAAGATCAAGTGGTGAAAAACCACCATAGTCTCGGCCCACAGAATCCCTGCCTGGCGGTATGGCCCTTCCAGTCTCAAACAGGCGTGATATATATTATATGTATGTATGTAGAAATAATGAAGAATTACTTAAAGGAATTTTCCTTTAAATCCCAAAATGACTTCCAAAACCCTCAAACCCACGCCACTCGCAATAACCATAAAAAACAATAAAACGAGATTTAGAGCCATTTTTAAAATCCTATTTGATTTACAAGAGGCTTTGCGACCCCCTATTTTGAGTACGGACCCCTATCATGGGGTTCGATGGGACTAATATCACGCAAATCATGGGATAAAGACACCTTAGTGCGGTGTTGCATGGGGAAAATTACCATAATAATTAATCAATCAAACTTTATAATTATTTACTAGCAGTCCCGGCATAAGTTGTCTCGTCCTGAAAAATTAAAATCTACAACCCGATTGCAGCGCCACCAACTGTAGATTCAAACCAAAACGAGGGACCCACTCAAATAAACACAAAAATATTTCGTCAAACTCCTGGAACCCAACTCCAACACCACCTGCCGGGTCCAATTATGAATCTAAACCATTCTCGAATCCACCTGAACACACAAAAAATTCCATCGAAATCAGTCCAGCCATTTAGGAGGAGTCAGAGAAGCCAGTCACATACACACGCACTGAAGAAGTATATATAATCATTTATTTATTCATAATATATAATCAGAATTCCGCACCATGCAGCACATAATAACATAATCCGTCGGGCTCGTGTCACCGCCGGGGTACCTGCCGTTCTAGAACCGAAGGGCTTCTACCGCGACGATGGCAAGAGACCCGATGGAATGTCTTTGATGCCCTGGAGGATGGGTCACCCTTTAGTATGGGGACGTGTCTTGCGTCGATACTCTGGCGGCGTCCCATCTTTCAGCCACTAGCATGTCTGCTGGTACAGCTGCTGCACAGCAGGAGGCCCTACAACGCCGCAAATATTCCGCCATCGGAAATGGTTACATATTTGCGGCTTTTGGGGTCGAAACCCTGGGACCATGGGGGCCTGAGGCGCACAAACTTTATCGAGACATAGCGAAACGCCTGGTAGACGTGTCACGTGACCAAAATACTGGTCTGTACCTCGGACAACGCATTAGCGTTGCGATACAGCGAGGTAATGTGGCCAGAATTTTAGGGCACGTTTCCAACTGACAGCGGTATGGCACTAGATTTTATGATTTAATTTTAATTTTTATATATACTTAATTATAATTTAGTGTAGTTTTTATTTAATTGTTAATACTTTCATATGGACATTAAAATTAGTAATCATAATTCATATGTCATAAGTTTTTTTTAGTTTACCAACCATAGGTATTTATAGATCATTTGCCTGTAATTATTCATTCTATAAACCAAAAATATCAGTAGTACTTTATTTATTAAAATAAATCCTCATATTTTTTAACCGACTTCGAAGGAGATTTACAATTCGACTGAATGTTTTTTCTTTATTGTATGTTTGTTATGTGATTTCTCCGTCAATTGAGAACCGATTTTCAAACTTATTTCTACATTCGAAACAATATACTCCTGGGGTGGTCCTATTGTCACCATGTCAGGATCTGATCTCAGAAAAATCGAGAACCACTCTTGTTGAAGGGCGCCGAGCGCCTACACTTTTGGAAAGACAAAATTTCTAAACGCGCGCCAGTAGTACATTTTCTACAGGCTCTTAAAATATTAATTCTAAAACTATTCAAGCAACTAAAAAGTAGATAATATTATCTATACATCTCCACAATAATAAAACTGTAGAGGTTGAATTTCTGTAAAATGAAAAAAATCTAAAAACCGAGTCAGGGAGATGTAAGAAGTGAAATAGAACTAATTTAGATTTTTTTAAATTTCATGTTTCTCTGTTTGTTCCGGCTAATCTCCAAAACTACTGGACCGATTTAAATGAAATTTTATATGGTGGTAGCTTATTTCCTGGTCAACATATAGGATACTTTTGATACCGAAAAATTAAACAGTTCCTATGGGATAGTTAAAAAGCCGCACCACGCGGACGAACTCGCAGGCATCAGCTAGTTCTTAATAAAACAAAACCGACTTCAAATTAAAAAGCAAAAAATAAATATTTTCTACATCTTGAAGTCGGTGCCAAGTAAAACATAAAATCAACAGTAAATATTCATAAACTTTTTAGCTCTGTGATAAGTCTAATAATTAAATGTTCTATCATTAAATCGATAATTAAGCTCTCTGAGCGCGCATTTACGCTCTCGAGAAACCCCTAAAACATCCGCTCTGGAATACTAAAATCATGCCAGATGCTACCGACCAACTTAGCAATACCGATAAGCGCGGCGCTAGTATCTACGTAGGATGTCGAATACAATGAAACAGAAAAGCATAAAATTTAGTTCCAATTTTCGCCACTGGTCAGGGGAAGTTTGTAATACGTCAAACGCAGGATATACCGGTTTTGGACCCAACAAACGATTATTTACGCAAGAGTGCGCGCATGTCGCGGGGAAACGCCGTGGAAAATTGACATTTCATCCGTCAGAAATATTGGGTAGTTTTCTAACTAGGAAAATAAAAAATCGAAAAAAATAATCATATAATCTACTATACAAATATTGTGTAATAAAATATTTATTTATTTTATTTAAACATTACAATTAAACTAACGGGTCCAGGAGACGATGTCCTGCCCTAAAAAAATAAATTTTAAACTTCGATCGCAGCGCCATCTATCGAGTTCAATCGTGAATCTAAACCATCCCGGGATCCACTTGAAGACGCACAAAAATAATTCACCTAAATCAGACAAATTAAAATGAGTTTAAATGCAGTCACCATTGCCGAAATCGGCCGGGACGGATCATAACAAATGAATGGGCTAAACTGATGTTGTTTTATTGGTGAATATCATATTTTAATACTTATTATCCTATTCCGGACGAAGACAATTGCAAAAACACAAAAATCATAAAAATTGGTCCAGCCTTTCTTGACTTATAAATGGTTTAACTAACACTACTTTGTTTTATATATATTAGTTAATAGTATAATATTGTGGCGACCGAGGGTAGAACTTTCCGCCAGCGTAAGCCGGTCTCAATACTTTTAGAAAAGGGTAGAAGATTCTGGAAAGAAAAGACAAGGACAGATACATATTGGAAAGGGATAGCTGATGAACGAAAGTTCTAGAATAGAAAGTTCGGGAAGGAAAAGACAGAGATAAATAGGTGTTAGAAAGGGATAGATGTATAAACGGAAGTTCTAGAATAGAAGGTTCGGGAAGGAAACGACAGATATAGATAGATGTTTAGAAAGGGACAGATAGTGAATAAAAGAATAACGAAATTATGGGTTCCAGAAAACTTCTTCCTGGTATACATGCTGGGCAGTTTAAAGTTGAGTTCAATTCAAGACAGGGAAGCGACAAGTGCGATACGAAAGAGTTGGAAGAAGAGTTTAATAGAAGCCAGTGACGAGTTAGTGGTGAATTTAGTGAAAAGTGTAGTGGACAGTTTAGTGAAGGAGGAGTTTCGCGTAGTTTAGAAGGAGGTCCAGAGGAGCTACGCGAGGTAAATTCTGTGGTGAACCCTGCAGCAGCAGAAGGTGTCTCTACGCAATATCGGCGACGGTATTGTGAGTGAGACATCTTATCGTCGGCAACCCTGCAGAGTGGAATCACGCACGGCTGTGCAACTCAATAAAAGCGTTAGTTAAAAAGTGGTGTTTCCTTCCAATCCTAAGTGCGTACCCCGCTCGCACGTAACAATATGTAAATGCAGATGCACGTCCCTGAAAGTAATCCTGACGGTGCCCATGCTTAGGACTCCGTGGGATAAACGACTATCGCCAAAAACATGGGTTTGCGATCACATATTTTTTGGAAACTACTCAACCAATATGAATGAAACTCAACACAAAGCTGGCTTACATCCCTGTTCATAACTTAGGATCTTTATCACGACAAATGATATGGTTTCCATGGAATAGCCAGTATAACAAAGTAGATGGCGTTGCAATCGCGTTTTAGGCGCCACCGCTGCAGTTAACAAACAAATACCTACGTTTTCATATGCAACATATCATTCATATGCTCCGTTAGCCGTTTTACAAGGCGACCGCGATCTTGTGGTCGTGGCAGAAACGTCACTAATGACATCATCATTTTCGATCATACAACGCTCACAACGACACATGTCAAGAGGTAGGTCGACTAGCCGTTCCACTTGGGTTTAGGACTGTAACGCCGGCAAGCAAGTGGAACGGGAAAAATTGAGGTCGTTGTGAGTCCCTAATGGAACGTAGCCATTGTGTTATTTACTTTAAATCAGGTTGGCTTCGACTGATCTCAGTTTGCTATGCGGTTGTCTATACTATTTCATCCGTGCAGAAACGGAGAAAGAATACAATTTCCTACGGCCGGGCGGCCTGTCGTAAGAGGCGACTAAACAACCCACAGCCAGGTGGTAGGGTGTTTGCTCGACTGGATGGCGACTACCCCTGGTCTAGAGTATGCCGCCATAACAACCTTGTGTTGTGTTCCGGCATCAGTGACCAGGTTCCAGTCTCCTTTAAGAGAGCAGCAGCGCATTTGTAGCACCTTTGGTGTTGCAAATGTCCATAGGCGACGGTAACCACTTTCCATCAAGTGGGCCATCTGCCTGTCTGCTGAACTCCTGCAATAAAAAAAAATAAAAAAAATTGGCCTTGATTTTTTGTTATTGTAGTAAATTGAACAAGAAACAGTAAAAAAAATGCATTTCATTAAAAAATACGTCGTCATGGCAACCTGAAAACAAAGATTTGATAGCACTACTATGCGCAATAAATAGCAAGATCTGTATCGAATTGCAACTGGAAGTAATTACACACAATCCTACACACTATTCTGCTCGGACAAGTGTAAGTAAGGGGCCCATCATTCCGGGCCATTTCAACGCGTAATTGAATTGTTCGCGGCGTAAGGGGCCGCTTTGTATAGATCGGGACACTTCGGCAAAGTTCACGAATGTTCAGGATTCTTCGGAAAAATTCGGGAATGTTCGGGATACTTCGACAAAGTTCGGCAATGATCGAGATATCCACGAAATTAAATATAACTTATTATATGCTATTCAACATAAATAATCTCTAAACACTAAGTAGAATATTAACCTTAGGTCGCCGTCTTCTATGGGTAGAGGGCCCAGAATGGAATAGAAGGTTGGCTACATAATCTCGCTGGATGTCATACAAATGTCCATAATAATTTACCATGAGAATTACTTGATAGTTTCTTCTGTAAATTGCTCCAAACTTTATTATTACTAGTATCACGAAAGAGAGTACTAGAATTTTATAACATTTAATCTACTGTCCGTAGAGGAACGAAGTAAGAATACGATTTCCCGCGGCCAGGCGGCCTGTCGTAAGAGGCAACATACCAACCCACTGCTATGCGCAATAAGTCTGAATGGCTACCACCCCTGGTCTACTGAATGCCGCCATAACAACCTTGACTTGTGTTCCGGCTTTATTGGTCAGATTCCAGTCTCCCTTTAGAGACCGGCGGCACCTCATAGGCGATGGTAACCGCTTACTATCAGGTGGGCCGTCTGCTTGTCTGCTGAGCTCGTGCAATAAAAAAAAGTCTATGCAGGAATGGAAATGAATTCCTGCAGGTATTCCTACAAAACACCCTACAGCCAAATTTTCTCGTCTAGATGGACACCATCCCTGGTTTAGAATATATCACCTAACAACATTGAGTTGTATTCTGACATCAGTGGCCAGATTCCAGTCCCTCTTCTAGGGCGGCAATGCACTAGTACCATCTTTGATGTTGCAAATGTCCATAGGCGACGGTAACCGCTTTCCATCAGATCAAGCAACTGTCTGTATGATGTACCTACTTACGCAAAACAAGTTATATCACCCAGTGAAAATGTTAGCTATCCTTACCTCTCTCTATGTTTTCTCTTCTCTTAAAAATATACAATATTTTAAAGCCCTTTGATTAAAAGTTTCAAATTTAATACAAATAGGTTTACGGACTTACCAGTTTTGACTTGGTGCTTGAGAGTGATCTTGCAATCTTCGAGGAGTTGCTTGAGAGGCAGCGGCTCGTCATGAAGCTGGAGGTCCAGGATTTTCTGCATCTCTTCGGGCATTTTGAAGTCCACTATCTACACCATTACAAATTAAAATTATTAACGCTACAAGGCTGGCTTCTTGCTTGGACTTTATTAGGGGGAAGAGACAGTTCAGCAGCCATGCTAGTCCAAGATTGGGATCCAAGGGTGGGTCTGACTCATCGGCTATCTCGATGTGTAGGTTTCATCACGATGTTTTTCTTCGCCGTCAGCACGTGGTAATTGTTAACAATTTGCTCCTTAGGCCAGGAATGGAAAAAAATTCTAAGCAATTCTTGCGGCTGGTCGGCATGTAGTAAAAGGCCACAAAATAACCTACAGCCTGGTGATAGGGTATTTACCCATCTTGATGGCTACCACCCCTGAACTAGAGCATGCCGCCATAACAACCTTAAGTTGTTCCATTTTCCAGTCTCCCTTTAGAGAGCGGCAGCATATTAATTCAAATTCAAATTCAAAAGTTTTTATTCACAATAAGTTCCCACTGGAGAACACTTTTTGAAGGTCATACATATAAGTTAAAAATTAATTTTACTTCCTATTCTATGTACACCGCTTCGCAACGTGTTATTGCTGTTAAGTAGAAGAAGCGGCAAGAAACTCCCCAGCAACATGTCTAACTAAATATTATTTTTCTTTATAATTCTTATTCTATTTATATCTCAAGTTCTCTTTTTTTTAATAAGATAATTAATATTGGTACTTTTGGTGTTACATGTCCATAGACGACGGTAACCGCTTTCGGTAACGTGAAATGGAGACTGGATCTTGGCCACTAATGCCGTCTGTCTGTCTGCTGAATTCTTGCAATAAAAAAAACTTAAGTAAGATTTAATTTTGAAATTTGTATGGAATGAATCATTTCAATCTAAAAAGAATCATAACTTTATGAGTAAAATAATCTTTTTTTTTTTTAAATCGGCAGACAAACACACATATTGCATATCCCCAAATTAAGCAAGTTACGCTAGTGATATGGGTAATATACAACGGACCATTCTGGGGCCGATCCCAGACACCCAGACCATAGTAAATAACGGAGAAAATATGTTTCCGAAATTTACTATACCAGGAATCGAACCCGGAGCCTCTGCGTTGCAGTGAGGTAAGCCGGCAAAGGCTTAGCCCGCTCAACCACAGAGGCCGTAAAATTTGAAACCACCTTCTCATTCCTGTCGTTGACTTGTTGCACGAAATCGAGGAGTACATCCACGACCCTCGCGAGGAACTCCCTTGTCTGCGCGTTGGCATCCTCACGGTACGGCAGGATTGCTGGAACAAATTTAAAATCAGGTGTGAAACGATTAGCCTTGAACGAGTCGTGTTTCGTGCGATGAGTGACTTCCTATAGCCAACTTCCAACTCCCCCTGTGTAAAACATTTCTTTTATAGCTGAATGAATGAAAGAAAAGACTTGAATGTTGAACTAAATTGTTGTTTAATAAAACTACGTTTTAACGGTTTTTAGCGCGGTAATTCATTCTTAAAACCGTTAAAAGGTAGTTTCATTATGTATACAGGTCGCGAAAACTTACAAAATATTAAATTGTTGTTGTTTAGTGGTGCATGCGTTGCAGCCAGGATCGAGTTCCGCGCCGCGCTCTTTGAGTTTGGGACGAGTGTTAGCCATTACGGTACCACGACTTTTTTGCAACCCCCGAAACTAAGATTACGGTGAGAAGCTAGCGAGGTGAGTCACGGTGCAAAGCTAGCGACGTAACTCATGGTGAAAAATTAGCGAGGTAAGTCAAGGTGAAAAGTTAGCGAGATGCCTGTCATATGAAATATTAGTTTCCACCAGTCAAAGGGTCCGTGATTAAAAAGTCACCGGCTTAATATCAGACAACCCTCGCCGGTTATGGCCGGAAACGTGGAAGGCTAATGCGACCATAGCTTCAGGGAAACACGTGGACAATTTTATGTTTTATCCTATCTTATTGATATGTGTAATATCTTTATTTATTTTTATATTTAAATTTTGTCCCAGTACTCATTGATATTGTTACAACTTAAGTTCCGACAAAAACAAAATCCACCTGCATATCTGTAAAAACACATTTTATTACCCGTCGGCATTTGAACTAATTGTAATCCTTTTATGATCGTCTTCTTTTGTTCACTTATTTATTGGTTATTGTGGAGAACAGCCTATTGTACTCGTTTATGGTCGCTTGCAGGCATAGTTAGCCAGGTGTGCGGATTGCGATTTCTAGGAAATTACGTCGATGCTTGCCGGGCGAGCAATAGTTGCATTTCTGCAGTATAAAACGATGGCTTGATGGAGAGAGGAGGCAGTCGAACGAGAACCACGATCAAAGCGAGACGTGTGTACTACAATCGGGAATCTAATAGTAGCGGACTTTGCGCGTTTTATTGAATTACGACCTTCTGCATTACGTTTGGACTTGTTGTGTTCGGTTATATTTGTACCTATGTTATACGTGTTTGTAAAGTTCTAATAAGCTCTATAATAATTCCAACGGAATTTTAATTCGAGTCCTGCAACTCGTAACAATATGACTAAATTAAATAATCATATTTTTATATATGTCTCAAGGTAATGTGTGTAGACTATGAGGTGAGCACTAAATATCAGTGCTGTAGCTGATTATCTTTCAACACAACGATATATATACTGAGAGCCAACCTCATTTGTGGAATACTGTTTTTATTTTATTTTGAATATGTACACGTTTGACCAAATTTGCGACTGATGTCAGGTGGAAATGCAGTCTAAAATGGAGCACGCTTACCTAAAAGATATCTGTCCACACGAGACTTGAAGACACCTAAATTGTATGTTTCAGGGAAAACACGACGATAAAGATTTCCATTCATCAGCGATGCCTATAATAAAAGTGGAAGCATAGCATTTCGTCCCTTTGCTGGTTATTGGTTGGCTGTTGCACAAAACTTTAAAAATATTTTATTTCGTCTATTCTATGTTTTATCTGTGTCGCATTTGGCAAATAAACTTTTTTTTCTCCAATTTTAGATAACATAAAACATTTTTATCCGTACAGGAACGGAGAAAGAATACAATTTCCTGCAGTCAGTCTTCCTGTCGTAAGAGGCGACAAAACATCCCACAGCTATTACGTGATAGGTGGTAAGGTATTTGCCCGTCTGGGTGGCTACCACCCCTTGTTTGAATTATGCCGCCATAATAACCTTGAGTTGTGATCTGGTATTAGTGGAAAAGTTGCAATCTCCCCTAAGAGAGCAGCAGCGCATTTGTAGCACCTTTTGGTGTTGCAAGTTTTTTTTTATTGCAGGAGTTCAGCAGACAGGCAGACGGCCCACTTGATGGAAAGCGGCTACCATCGCCTATGGACATTTGCAACACCAAAGGTGCTACAAATGCGCACTGCTCTCTTAGGGGGGGAGACTGCAACCTGGTCACTAATGCCGGAACACAACTCAAGGTTGTTATGGCGAGATACTCTAGACCAGGGGTGGTAGCCATCCAGTCGGGCAAATGCCCAACCACCTGGCAAGTATCCAAAGGCGATAGTAACCGCTTTCCATCAGGTAGGCCGTTTCCCAGTCTGTTGAACTTGAAATTTTTTTTATAAAATTAGATAAAAAAATACTAAAATCGGACCAATAATTGCTTATCATATGGTCACCCTACAACACTGCAGCACATTGCAATGAGTTGTGAGCACAGATGTTTATGATTTGTCCCCTTAATCTTTGAATGACTGCTTGCATTGTCATCCTACACATTGTTGTGCACGCGACCTTGTCTACGCTTACAAGAGCATTTTAGCTGAGCTCTTAAGTTGGGATAAATATTTTCTACAACATCTCGAAAACGATGCCAAGTAAGATAGAAAAAAAATTATATTTAGGTTGGCACCGACTTCAAGATGTTGTAGATAATATTTACTCTTTCTTTTTAGTTACTCTTGGAGTCAGTTTCTTTTTTATTATTTATTGTATACAGCTAAAGTAATTAATAGTGTTACATGCCGACAAAAATTAAATGCACATCTGCCTGCCATAAGCCCGGTTTATTATCTTTCCCGCATTTGCACTTCTTTTGTTTACTTTGTGTTTAAAATTAGTAATTAAGAAAAACATTCTATCGTTATTGTACAAGTTTTATGGCCGTCATCAGGCAGGTGTGTCGAACTAATTCTTGTTGTTATTGTTTTGCGTCGAGCCATATTGTATTTGTACAAAATAAAAGGGATGCCCGAAGGGACGGGTGAGGCAGTGAAGCGACGATTACGATACGAGCAAGACGTGTACATTGGATAAGCGATATAGTGACGGACTTTGCGCGTGTTATTTTATCGTGCAGTTTAAATTGGTTGTGTCCAGTTATATTTCTACCTGTTATACGTGTTTGTACAGTTCTAATAAATTCTATAGTAACTCCGAACGGCATTTTAATTCGAGTCCTGCACTCGTAACAATAGTATAAAATTTTCCATTTACACACCTAACAGCTTTCAACCCCTCGCCTGCCGCATCGGTACTTGAGACCGGCTTTACTATCTCTCATCTGTCAAACACAGCCGTTTACTCTCATTTCTTGTGTAGCTGCAAAACTTACGATTTTGGCCGCGTTACCTTACGAAGATTTTTAAAATTATTTTCTGAGATAAAGAATATTGTATCTTCATCTCTGTTCTCGTAAATGAAAGGTGTTGCACATTTATTTGTAACAAATCAAAACATCTATTTATTATTTAGTACCTACCCATTATATTTTATTTATTTATAACTTAGTTTATTTTTAGTATTTAATTTTTTAAAGTTAGTTTAGTTACTAAATTACGTTTATAATAGTAGCTTTATGTTAAGAACACCTGCGTATGACAAATCAGTTGTGTAGTTGCAAAACATTGATTTGCTCAAAATCATGGTAAATAAAACATTAGGTGACAATGTATTATGTTTCATATATTTTTAACCTTTCAGGTATGCAAGTAATAATTAATATTTATTATGTATATACATCTTTAAATATGGCTTTTTATGATTTTTGTATCTACTCCAACAATGGATATCGAATGGTTGAGAGAGATGGTTTTTTTATTGCTGGAATTCTCTAGACAGACTAACGCTCTATCTGATGGAAAACGATTACCGTCGCCTATAAACATTTGCAACACCAAAGGTGCTACCAATGTATTGCCTTGTCGAAGAGGATACTACTCTGATGCCGAAACACAACTCAGTGTTACTATAGCATGCTCTAGACCAGGAGTGGTGGCTATCCAAACCAGGCAAATGCCCTTATTGGCTTTGGGTTTTTATGTATAGCCTCTTACGACAAGTTTCTTCTTCCATCCTTGCGCGGATTACGACCTAAGATATTCTTCTTGTACACTAAGTATATAACAAAATGTTTAAAAATATTTTTCAACACCTTTCATAAATAAAAATCATTAAAATTAAAAACTATCATTATGTGCCTATAATGCAATATAAAAAATAACCCGCCCTCTTCCTCCTGTACGAAGTTGAAATACGCATAATCAAAACAGTAAATTCCTAATCACAAGTGCAAGAACAACCGTTGGCTTTTATTAAAACTATAACCCCTCGAAATGGCGGAGGGGTCGAAAATATCCCATGCGACAGGGGTAACAAACTATAGGCACAAATCAAAAGAAAATTTCAACATGAATAAATAAGTTTTGGAAAAGACTATTTGACGAGAAAACAATTAATACTTATGTGATTGTTCCATTTCATGTAATTAGTTTTTACTGTATTTTTATTTAGATGAGAAATTTCTTGAAGCTTCTTTTCTTTTATCATAAACTTGTTTTGTGATTCTGCTTTTACCCATTCCCTCTATCCAAACCCAACCACCTTACCGTTCCTTTTTTCAAGTCTTGTGACTACTTCCTCTTACAATCCATAACATTCACTTATCAAAAAGAAAATAAAATATTGTCACGAGTTACAGGACTCGAATTAAAATGCCGTTGGAATTACTATAGAATTTATTAGAACTATACAAACACGTATAACACAGGTACAAATATAACCAGACGCAGTAAGTCCAAATGTAATGCACGATTTAATAACGCGCGCAAAGTCCGTCACTATATAACTCATCAAATGTGCACACGCCTTGCTGGTATCGGAATCGTCGCTTGACTGCCTCAGCCCTCCATTCGGGCATTGTTTTATACTAACTATACGATACAACAATCGACCGCGTGGACTGGATCTTCCAAGAACTACACCAGGCTAACGGCCATCATAAAGGATTACAACACACAATAGGCGGCTTTTCTAATTACAAATTTTAAACACAAAGTAAACAAAAGAACTCCAATGGCGCGCAGGTAATAAACTGTGCTTTATGGCCAGCGGGTGTGCATTCACTTTTGTCGGCGTGCTTCGTGGAATGTTAGCTAAGTTGTAACAATATTTATTTCTAAAAATGCAATAATTAATAATAATAACAATAATAATGAAAATGCGTTCCACAATTCGTAAAATGAGATTCGCACTCAGTATTTTGCTGTGCCGAAACATAGCCGACACAAACACACACACTTAATCACAAAAGTCATGCGACCTACGGTAAAACAAGCAAAATTAAAATTATAGTCAACATATACGCGAAAGGAATAATAACAAAGAAAACGGAAAACAATGATAACATAATTCATTAAAAAGAAATTAAAGGTAAGTACCTAAATAAAGCACTTATTATATACACATGTTACATGTGAAACATGCGGTTAAGTTGTACTTATGCATTTTGTTCCTTATCCTGTCATTGTGGCGTTACTCAAAACCACACAATTCCTTGTACCATATGATTTAACTTAAATCTTTCGTTTCAGTTTCATTGATCTTTTTTTTATGTTTCTCCTGCCATACATTAGTTTTGCCATCAAGGTTTCTTGATAGACAGCGAGAGTATGTTCATATGTAAACTAGGATATGCCTGCCACTTGGTCTACATATGAATTGAAATTCCCGCGGGATTCCCGGGACACAAAGTGCCGTAGTATTTGAAAAAAATGTAAACTATCGTTTTAGTGAAAACTGTTTCAGAATAAGCTAATTTTTACGCACCCGAACAACAACAAAGCACTCCCGGGAAAATTCCCACGGGATTCGCGAGTTAAGAAATATCACACATTATATTATAATAAATTTGCTATCGATCAGTAAACAAATCACATTGGAAACTTTTTTTAATCGGGCTATTTTAAATCATTCCCAGAAAAATTCCCGCGGGATTCCCAGGATAAAAAGTAGTGCAGAGTTTAGGTCTAAAAATTAGCTGTCGAAAACCGCATCGAAATCGGCTCAGTAGTTTTTTCGTTAATCCCGAACAAACAGATAAGAAATCTACAAAAAAAATGCATCGTGTTCTCCATCATTTATATAGTCTATTTGGTCGCGCGTATATCATATTATTATATTCTTAACGTAATGGAACGAATGGTAATACTTAAAATCGTGTAAAACCACATCCTATCTTTTTTTCCTTTCCTGTACATACCTTAGTAAGCGGAAGAAAGGAGACGGCATGCGACGTCAACTGCATCGCAATAGAGGTCATCTTAGAAAAAATACCTTTTGCTAACGAACTGCAACGCGTACGCATCGCTTTTAATATTGTAAACAATTTTGATTCGTGTAGTTTGAACATCTGTGCGTGTCGTGCTAACTTCTAAGAAAAGAGAAAGAAAGAAAAATCCTTCCTTCATATAACTGCCTGTATTTCCCTGTGTTCTATGCAGCTCTATTTCCATCATTGTGGTTTTACATCAAAGGGAATGAATATAAGTAAATATTACCAATTCGCGTAACCACTATTCCAGTTGATTTTTGTAAATAGCTTTAATATACAGACAACGGCATGATTAGAATTTTTTTATATTATAAATTTTATATCAGTTTTGAACTTTTAATTAACGTTGGTTACCCCTGCAACGCGGGTATGTCTGGAATTTCACTTAGAAATCATCCCTTGCGCCGATTTGTTACACACGCGCGCTCCGACACAATGCGATGTTTGTTTGCGAGAACAACGACAGAAAATACAGGACTGAGTGTAAATATCCAAAATATTGTATGTTTGTTTTTCTTTCTAGTATGTTAACTGATTTCCATTATCTTTGGTATGTCATAGCCGTTTTCATGTTCATTGATATATGGATGAAAATTGAAAGACTCATTTTAGAACGCTATACAATAGTATCGGTAGTACAGTTGTAAAAAAAAATGAGACACCCACTATCCATGTAAATGAATGTAAAAAACAACTCAAATTAATATGTGGCGAGTTATTCGTTCCCAAAGCCGTAGAAACTATTCCCTTTTTGTCCATATTTATTAATATTTTATAAGCATCTGGATTTTTAACTTTAAAATTTAGGGGGTATAAGTTTAAATTAACATAAAGAAATCAAGACACGAAATAAAAAATATATTTGAAGAAATAGCGACGTATTTACATTGCCAACATGTATCTTAAAAATAAAAGCATATTTTGAGAAATTGTACGCCGCATTTTCAGCTAACAAGGTTTTCACTCACTTATTTTCAAATTCAAATTCAAAATAAGTTCCACTGGAGAACACTTTTGGAAGGTCATATATATAAGTTAAAATTTATTTTTTCTTCCTAGTCTATGTACACCGCTTCGCAGCGTGTTATTGCTGTTAAGGAGAAGAAGCGGCAAGAGACTCCCCAGCAACACGTCTAGCTAAATAATGTTTTTCTTTAAGTTTCTTATTCAATTTATATCTCTAGTTCTCTTTTTTTAATAAGTTTTAAACAGAAGTATGTTACAGAATTACTTTTTGAAGAATTAATGGAGTTGTAGCAAACAGTGCATACTCAATAAGACCCAGACACAATAAAAAGAAAGAAAAATATTATTAAAGTTATAATAATGACATGACGTACTAAAATGTTATGCTGCAATATATCTCCATAAATCCCTTACAAGCTTGGCAAGATAACGTTATACAAAATATAGTATAATATTATATATTGCTGTGCCGGCATAATATCCGACACAATGCTGATGTTCAGTGCAAACCTTCCTTTTGGCGTAATACTAAAACAACCGGAATATTTTGTTAACTTTATGATTTAAATAAAAAATCTAACTCGTGCTTGTCTATATTGTAATATGCTTGTATGTATGTAACGCATAATAACGTGCATCGATTCATCTGATCGAAACGATCGTTTACAGCGATGCTTATAATTTTATTAACTTAAAAATTAAGTTTCACTTGTAAGTTTCAAAATTAGATGAAAATACAGGTAGCCCTATTTTGTTTTGAGTAATTAAATTTTAAAGAAAGAAAATGACTCTAAAAATTATTAGGATATAAAGGATTAAGAATTAATGGACAAAGAAAATTATTTTAAATAGATTTTTGAATCATTGCACTAAAACTGTAGTCCACCGACACTGCGTCATGGGGATCTTTTAAGCCCTTTTAACCGTACAACAAATATTCCCCAGCAAACAGCTGCATTTTAGGGTCAATGCAATACGGGGATTATAATTAAAAAATCGTTCAGGCATTTTAGAGGTATTTTATGTCAAATTTTTTAATAAAAATAAAACCGATTTCAAGAGTAACCAAAAAGTAAAATACAATTTTTCTACATCTTGGAGTCGGTGCCAAGTAAAACGTAAAAAAATACCATATTTTGCTTTACTGTTGTTTTGAGTTACTTGGCACCGACTTCAACATGTTGTAGTAAATATTTATTGTTTGCTTTTTAATTACTCTTGAAGTCGGTTTCTTTCTTTTTTTACTTTTACTTATCGTAGCTTCGTAGCACATAGCTGATGTGCTACGAAGCTACGCTGAGTTATGCAGGCGCGGTCGAGTTTGTTTAAGAATTGTCGGCTGTTCTCAGTACTGGACACAAAAAAATATTTTTAACTAGGATATGACTTGAAATTCCCGCGGGATTCCCGAGACAAAAAGCACCGCAGCTAAAGTTTTAGTGAAAACTGTGTCGGAATAAGCTAATTTTAACCCACCTGAACAACTAAAAACCGCTCCCGGTAAATTCTCGCGGGTTTCTCGAGATAAAAAATATCACACGTTTTATTACATTTCATTTGCTATCGAACAGTAAACAAATCACATTGGAATTCGAATTCTTTTTTTAATCTGGCCCTTTTAAATAATTCCCAGCAATTTCCTGCGGAATTACAAGGTTGAAAATCAGGACAGAGTTTAAGGCTACGAATTAGCTGTCAACCAGCTAAAACCGCATCAAAATTGGCCCAGTAGTTTTTTTGTGAATCCCGAACAAACAGGCAAGATATCTAAAAGAAATTGTATTGTGTTCTCTGTCATTTATATAGTCTATTCCAGTTGTTTTTTTTTAATAGCTTCAATGTAAGGATATGGCATTTTTATAATATTATAGATTTCATATAACTTTTTAATTACAGAGAAAAAAGATAAAAATAGTTTGTGATAAAACTTATACATGATCTTTCCATTTATTAACAAAGAAAATGGATTCAAAAACCCAATTCACGAGTATATATATATATATATATATTATTTATTTTTTTCTTTATTTTTTTTTCGAAGCCAAGAATGAACATAGGATACTTTTTATCCCGAAAAATGGGATAGTTTTCGGGATAAAAATATGTTTGTCTGTTTGTTTGTTATGCTTTTACGGTAAAAGTGCTGGACCGATTTGGCTGAAAACCGGTATATATGTAATTTTAATACCGAGGGTGGACAAGGGATACTTTTTATCCCGGATAATGGGATAGATTTTGGGATAGATTTATGTAAAGGATATCCCATAAAGTAAGATAGGTTTTTGTGATTTGCCATTTTCGTCATTTTGGTCATTTGGGTCATCTTTGACCTTTTTGACATTTTTGTCCTTTGTGACCTTTTTGAACTTTGTGTCCTTTTTGTCCTTTTTGACCTTTTTGTCCTTTTTGGCCTTTTTGTCCTTTTTGGCCTAGTCGAGAGATGGGATAGTTTGCGATATAAAATGAAATTAATCTTCCGGGTGCAAATAGCACTCACATAAACATTTAGTACAATGTAACCTCTATTAACGCCTGCTCTTTAAACAAGAGGCACGCACCAGAGGTTGACCCGCGGCGCAGTCGCGGGTTAAACTCTAATATATACAAACCAGTCTGGTTTGTATTCATGTATATCTATTTAATGGTTACAAATTACCCCACAGGGGTACTTGGCTTGAGGATAACGCAGCGGGCGACGCTGATCCGGGCTTAGTCCGGGGTTAGCCCGGGTTTAACCGGATATCTCTTATTTGTGAACCGGTTTAAATGTATAGAGACGACTTTCTTATATTTTGTTCCGCAAATGGGCAGACGACGGCTCCCTGATGGAAAGCGGTTAACATCGCCTATGGACATTTGCAACACCAATATACTGCCACTCTCTAAAAGGAGACTAGGCCACTAATCACTAACACAACTCAAGGTTGTTACGGCGTTATACTCTAGACTAGGGGTGGTATCCATCCAGGCAGGCAAATACCCTACCACCTTGCTGTGGGGTGTATTTGTTGCCTCTTACGACGTGCCGCCAGCCCGCAGGAAATTATATTCTTTCTCCGTTCCTGGACAGAAAATGATGACTGTCTGTCCGTGTGTCCACTAACTCCTCCTAAACTACCCAACGGATTTTTAAGCGGTTTTCACCATTAGCTAGATAATTTTTCTAAAAAGATTTATACATATATACTAGCTTTTGCCCGCGGGTTCGCTCGCGATATATAAAAACATAATAAGTTTTTATGTAAGTAAACTAAAGATACCTACTAGAGTTTATGAAAACTCTAGTTAAACAACAAATATAAAAAAGTCCTCTCAATAATTTTGAGCCTACAACGTAAAAGAAAAATATCTATTACTGAACGTAGATCCTCTAAATCCCTGCAGTCTATCAATTGCGATATTCGGGACTCGGGGGCCGCGAGCGATGTGTTTTTAAAACTTAGAAAAATTGAAGATTTTGGGGCGATTGGGTGGTTTGAACTTATTGTGATTGTGTCATAATGGAGAGCAGTTTTTTTTTTTCATTGCGAAGCTGCCAAGAACTAGATGTTCCACCTCATGGAAAGTGGTTACCGTCGCCTATGGCCGTTTGCAACACCAAGACTGAAGCCAACGCGTTGCCAGCCTTTGCTTTGCGTTACCATGAGATAGAGGAACTATTAAAATAAAATTAAAAATAAATCGGCAGACAAACACACATATTGCATATCCCCAAATTAAGCAAGTTACGCTTGTGTGTGGGGCCGATACCAGACACCCAGACCATAGTAAACAACGAAGAAAATACGTTTTCGAAATTTACTATACCAGGAATCGAAACCGGAGCCTCTGCGTTGCAGTGAGGTAGGCCGGCAACGGCTTAGCCCGCTCAACCACAGAGGCCGTCGAGGGAATAGAAGGAATAGAGGGAAGAGATGGGTTGGAGGTGCGAAGTAGGCCATCGGACTAGGTCTCGAGGTGACCTTTGTCTTTCACGGGCCACTCGACAGCTGATGGGAGTTTTCGTCATATTCCCAGCAGATGTCCCTCAAACTCAAGAGGGGCGGTGGGCTCTCTATCGCGCTTGCTGCCCAACGTTAGGGGCCGAATGCGACGTGCCGAAATTTCGAGGGAGTCGTGTGACCTATGGCACTTTATGGGCCCCCAGTATGGGCGGGTGCCTTGGCAGCCGCACAGTCGTAACTTTGCGACAAACATCGTATGCTGGCCGTCAGGGCCGTCCGATATTCTTCGAAGTGGCCTCCCTAATAGCCGGAAGCCAGAATACTCCTAGGTCTCCTTGGACGCGTGGCGTAAGGAGAAGGAGGTCAGAGGTGGCCAATCTGCGCCCCATGACATTGGCGATATTAAAATTGTGACTGTAGTTGCCAAGACGATGTATTTATTAGTGAATTGCAAAGATGGCGTCATCTATTCGGCTAAATTCGTCTATCCCTCGAAACAGTGCTTTTTTCTGGATGAAAGGTACCCTATGTAAGTACACCCCTGACAACGTGTATGCGAAGTTTCGTGACGATCGGTGGCGTAGTTCAGGCGTGAAAACATCACAAACAGAAGAACAAACTAACATTAGCATTTTTATATTAATAACTAGCTGATCCGGCAACGAGTTGCTGTGGCTCAAAATCGATTGAGTAGTTTTGTAGTTTATCGCGGCCAAACACTGTGACACGGATTTTTATATACTCACAACATAGATAATAATAATCCGCAGACAAACACACATATATATCCCCAAATTAAGCAAGTCACGCTTGTGTTATGGGTAATATACAACGGACTCTGGGGCCGATCCCAGACCATAGTAAATAACGGAGAAAATTCGTTTCAGAAATTTACCATACTAGGAATAGAACCCGAAGCCTGCGTGGCAGTGAGATAAGCCGTCAAAGCTCAACCACAGAGGACAACATAACGGACACGTGCCCCTTATCTGCTTGCTTCCTGTAAAACGTTACGACGGAAATGACTTCGAAAATATCGTATTACGAGGGGTAGATAGACATAACAAGGTCTGTTATTGTGAAAAAATAGTTTTATTATCTACAGAGGTGCATCATATAATTAATATGGACCGTTTATTTTGAAAGTGGTGTAAGTCCATTTTCTTTTGTTTCGAGAAAATTAAAGGTTACTATATTTGTTGATTTAAAAATACAGGCAAATCATATGAGGTGTGGCATTGTTTCTATTGTTTTATCAACATTTAATTTGTTTATATAAAATTGTTTTTGGCTAATTAGACTACGATAACACATATTTATGTGCTGTAAATGGACTTACACCACTTTCAAAATTAGACAATTGTAAAAATCGGTTAATTTCAATTTTGAAAAATCAAATATCGCTTAAAATATACTTCATTTTAATATAATTTTGTTTACAAATACGCATAACAACATATAAAATTTTATTTTAGACGGCAATTACATTGTCATTACAAGATACTGATTACAAGAATTTACTTATTCTCTGCATGTGGTAGTGTTTCAAAATATGCATGATGCACCGGAGGTATATAGGGTAGTAGCTGCTTCATGTCTTAATATTTTTCGTACGTAATAGGTCTGGCATTTTGGTACAAAGGCTCCAGGGCGATTTTTTCCAATTTTAACGGTCTTCCAGGATGTAGAGGTAATAAATTGATAATTTTAAATTCTGCGTCCGTCATCGTTGTTTTATAAAAAATGGTATATGGTGCAATTTTGAGGAACCTCAACCAACATATTTGCAACCAATTGACCTGTTCCCCATTAGTATTTTTTAATTGCATTTTTGTTGAAAATGATATTCTCCCGTTTCATTTCATATAAAATGAATTTATCCTGTTTTCTACATTGCGCTATTACATTATAGTAATCTTGTGGTGTGTACACAAAATTCATTTTTCTCAATGCCATTTCTATGATGCCAAAATCTGCATCGTTCGGAAGGTATGAATGCCCCGAGAGTAAAAATTTGTGGTCAATTATCTCAATGCTGTTTTCCGACTGGACAACCTTCTACCACATCGATGCTATTTGAAAATTTCGATTTTGCCCAGTACACATGTCACTGTAGGCAATAACATGGCTTTGGGTCGTTACATTCTCTAAGTGCTTTAAACAGCATGAAGCCACCTCTTGCAATCCCCTAGAAACGATGGTTTCGTCCCACGTGTACATAATAACTTTATTATTATGTAAATTGTGAAAACCCTCGTTTAAGACGTATATATTTCGTTTGTAATATGCAATTGAGACAGACAATTTCGGGTATGATAAGGCTTTTTGTAAGTCAAAAGTGAAAGCAAAGTATTTATCTGGATTTTCTGATGCTAGAATTTTATCCTCTTGTAATGCTTTTCTTGATAATTCAGCATTTTGCAAGTGAACGTCATGTCTTTCTACAAGAATCATTTTTTCGTCGTCATCAGTTGTAGTCTTAATTTTCATGTTTAGTATATCGCATTTCGCACAGGTATCTTTACGTGGCAAATGGAGGCGTAACTTAAAATCTCGTTGAAAGATTTTCCTCTATGTCCATTCATTAAGTTGTTTTCCTTGCATTTTTCCAAATATAAACTATACATTTTTCTTATATTTAATTTCGGATTTAAAAACATTCGTTCTGGATTGTGCGATCGTGTGTAATGACTTTCAAATGCCGGAAAGCTTTTTATGTGGTCTATCACTGTATTCGTCAGTAGCTCACTAGTTCTTCTGCAAGGGCCATCCATTTTTCCACGCATGTCGTTCGGAATGTTCTCATGTGATTTTAGGATACGATCAATTCGTCCAGTAGATATTTGGAAAATATTAATAAAAAACTTCTTACATACTAAAATGTTTCCACCAGAAGTGACTAGGTAACATCTATAAGCATATACTCTTTTAGTGCCCGAATTATTTCTAGGCCGTCTTCTATTGACAGATTTTCATTGAACACTACCATATAAAAATACATTTTGCTTATTAAAATCACCTATATTCCAGAACTTATCAAAAATTTCCATACGTTGTGCTTCATTAATACGTTCTATACATTTCTTCGAACAATTACAATTTTTGGATTCAAATTGTTTTGCAGGAATGAATTTTCCTCTTTTTGTATAGTACTTTTGTCCATTATTTCGCTTAATTTTGTTTATTTGTTGCAAATATTTTTCTTTATTTTGTTCTGCAGAATCCGTCTTCTCAATAACAGTATCATCATCTGATGAAGATTCTACCTCTATAATTTTTCTTCTCTTTGTTCGATTCGTTAATTTGTTGTTCCTAGCGGAATTATTTTCATCCTCTGAATCTAAGATTATTCTTCTGTTTATATTCATGGGCTTTATGTCTGTGTGAATTTATTTATAATTAAATAAAATAAATATTTGCAGTTGTTTTAAGATAATAGTGGTTTACCATTTGTTTTTACCTATATCACTATCTGATGTTAATATGAAGTTAGCCATTTTAACAAAAAAAATAGAATAACTAACCTAAATTAGCACCACTTGACACGTAATATCACACGTAATCCTATAAATATTATAAGTCTGAAAGTTTGTAAGTTTTTTTTTTGGGTAAGGGTATCGCCAAAAGTACGTAATAGATTGATTTCAAATTTAATACACAGCTAGAGTATGAATTGGAATAGTACATAGGCTACATTTTATTTAAAAATTCAACTCCTAAATAATATAAAATTAGAAAAATCGTAATAAGATTGCGGATTTTTCTGCAAAAAGATGGCGCCACTGTTGTTTTTGTTGTTTTTTTAATTCGCCTAAATACGGGCAAAGATACGGAGTCGTACAGCCTTGTCGTATTTATTTTCTTCTCACAGGTTATGCGCTGTACATTTTCTAATACATTTCTCTAATTTTTTAATATCTATCTTTTAACTTAAGAGTAGTAGAAACACGGAGGGAAAACAATGCAAATCGTCCGCGGGTAAAACCGCGGGACACAGCTAGTATAAAATAAATGAAAAATAACCAAACACTGATCGGCATCCATCTGCTATGTCACCGACCTCTGTCAATTGGACTTACACCACTTTCATAATCGATGATTATGCAATTTCATTTACATGGGATTTTTTTGAGAAATTAAACACGGACTAGTTATATATAAAAAATTTACATTAAATTAAGCATGAATTACGTGATAGCTCATTTTTCTCAAAAATGGACTTACACCACTTTCAAAATAAACATAAATATACTTCTATAATCACAGATTTCGCCAAAGCAACAATAAACAAAAGAGTATATATGCGTGTGTGTGTCAAATACATGGTAGTGTGTGTAATGTTCTTTTTTAAATTGATTTAATGTATTTTTTATGCATAATTAAAAAAATATTAGATTTCTGCACTCCTTCTCTATATAAACTATAAGTGTGCGAAATTTCATACTCCTCCGTCCGCGCAATTTTCGTAAAAAGGGGTGCAAAGTTTTTGCTTCACGTATTAATATTGTGTAAAATGTACCAAATATACCAAATATTAACTATTTGGGCAGGGTTTCCTCTTTATTGTTCAGCCTTTGATGTGAATATTCACACAGCACAGTAAGCAATGAACACCGTCTACACGCCACTACGCCTTTTATACGAAAATGCTACCCTACAAAACAATAACATTGCATCATTGCTAAAAATAGCATTTTTTTTTTTTAAATTTATTTAATTTATTCATGACCATAGAATCTATGTCTTTCAGTCGGAAACATGTTTAAAATGAACTTATGCTATGTGTAGTACAGCTGAACTGTAGGTTATCAGCTGGTGCCATTCAACGGAGTTCTTGTGACAACTCAAAAGGCCACATTCGACTATAAAGTTCACATTTCTCACAAAACACATAATCACTACTCAAAAAATGTCAATATCCTGCAACTATTGTTCATTTTAGAGTAATTTTACACATTTTTAGAAAATAAAACTGCACAGCTCAACATCTCCTTTCAGTTCCCGCCAAAAACTCATCCTAAAAATAGCAATTACATCATAGTGTTGCCAGGATCATAAAAACAATTATAATAATTAGTTACTGATGCACTAAATTATCTAGACGATAATTTAGTGGGCTTATAAAATTAACTAACCGGTAGAAAATGGTAATTTAATTATAAATCGAATCATCTGATAAATAGACTAAAAATATTATCTATGACGATTATCTATGTCATATTAATATACACTATGGTTCTCATGACTACTGTGGTGGACATCTTGTAACAATTGTTACGAGTTACGGGACTCGAATTAAAATACCGTTTGGAATTACTATAGGATTTATTAGAACTATACAAACACGTATAACATAGGTACAAATATAACTGGAAACAACCAGTACAAACTGCACGATTTAATAGCGCGCGCAAAGTCCGTCACTGTATCGCTCTTCGAATGTACACACGTCTTGCTCGTATCGACTGCCTACCGGGGAGGTTTACAATACACAATAGGCGCCTTTTCTAATTACAAATATAAAACACAAAGAAAACAAAAGAAGTTCAAATGCGGCAAGGTAATAAACTTGGGTTTTATGGCCGGCAGGTGCGCGTTCACATTTGTCGGTTTGCTTCGTGGAATTTTGGCTAAGTCGTAACAATATAATGATAATCTTAAACCTGTGTTACATTTGCATTAGTTAAATAGTTAAGCCGTGGTAGCATAATGGCTAGCGCACGCGTCCCAAACTCAAAGAGCGCGGATTCGATCCTGGCCGGAACGCATGCACCACTTAGTCCGTTTCTGATCTAATGTGCATATTGTTACAATTATCACGTCCTAAACGATGAAGGAAAATATCGTGATGCAACCTGCACATCGAGATTACCGATGTTTCAAATCTGCCAAGCAGCCTTGGACAAGCATGGCGGGTATACTGTCCTTTCCTCCCATAATGGGAGACTCGAGCCCAGTAGTGGGACAATCATGGGCTGATATTATAATATATATATATATATATATATATATATATATATATATATATATATATATATATATATATATATATATATATATATATATATTTTTTTTACTATAATATTATAAATATTTAGGTAACTTGCGAAACTGACTAGTTAAGTCTTTGCGTTCGGCCAAAAAACAGTTAAGTAACAAGTGGTTGATTATGTATTCAAATAATTGTTTTGTTAACTATCCCAAGGAGTTATAGCTATTGCTTACAAAATTATTGTATCAACTTAGTCAAAATTCCACGAAGCACACCATGTGAATGCACACTTGCCGGCCATAAAGCACAGTTTATTACTTGCCCGCATTAAGAGTTCTTTTGTTTACTTTGTGTTTAAAATTTGTAATTAGAAAAGCCGCCTATTGTGTATTGTACTAGTTTATGGCCGTTCGCAGGAATAATTAAGCAGGTGTGCAGATTATGTTTTCTGGGAATTGCGCCAACACTTGCCAGATAGACATATGGCATCGGTGCATTATAAAAACAATGCCCGAACGGAGGGGTGAGCCATTCAAGCGACGACTACGATACGAGCAAGACGTGTGTACATTCGATGAGCGATATATTAACGGACTTTGCGCGTGTTATTAAATCGTGCAGTTTGTACTTGTTGTATCGAGTTATATTTGTACCTGTTTGTACAGTTTGTACAGTTCTAATAAATTTTATAGTAATTCCAAAGACATTTTAATTCGAGTCCCACACTCGTAACATTATATTAGTTACTATTATTAAAGTGAACATCATAGGCTATGTTCGCAAAATGTGTACGTCGTAACTAAAGCAACTTGATACTTGCAAGATGATTGATGTAGTACTAAAAATCACTAGCAAGTATCGAAATTACTCTTGTCCTATTGGAGTTGCTAGAGTTTAGACAACGCGGAAGTGGCGCCTCTATTTTTTATTTTGCCAGTCTGTACGAAGAGGTTAATGAAAGCAGATCTGCTTTGCTGCTTTCCCCATGGGAAACAGGCGTGATGATATGTATGTAACCGCTTTCCATCAAGTGGGCCGTCTGCCTGTCTTCTGAACTCATGCAATAAAAAAGAAAAAATATATATAAAATGAAGACCACATTAAACATGACTCTGAGTTCAACTGTCGATCTTTCAAAGTAATTAGTACCTCAATTCATCAGAAATGCATACAAGTGTGTCGTATTGTGGAATTTAAGTGTAAAGTGTGATTCACACTGATTAATTAATATTCACCCACAGAATTCTCGTCGTAGTAATTAATCATTGACGCCATTTTAAAATGGTGTTCAAAAACGGTGTGAGAAATATCAAACATTTAATTAGGTGGCGCTGTGCGGCATTTTTATTTATGTTTTAATTTTACTTTCCACCCGCTTTTAATCTATAATATTGTTACGAGTTGCGAGACTCGAATTAAAATGCCGTTGGAATTGTTAGGTTTTAATCTAAATTATTCTTTTTTATGAAAAGCTAATAATGAAATTGTCACTCTCCAAAAGATTAAATGGCTAAAACTAATATTGTGATCTCGTATTATTTACTATAACAGGTTATGGGCCCAGGACACGCGCCATAATATACTCATATTTAATTATTTATTTTACTATAAAAACTATAAAAAATAAATAAAATTCACAATGGCGAGTTCTTGCGGAAACGGTGCAAATGTTGGTGCGTCTTCATTTAATTTTGATAAACTAAATGGAATATCAAATTATGGCACGTGAAAGTTTATGATGCGTATGTATTTAATTCACGAGGACTTATGGGACTGTATTGTAGAATTGAGTGCTAATACGCCAATCGTAACAGACGAGCGCAAACATCAAAAAGCATTGGCAAAGATATGCTTGATGTTACTGCCTTCGGCCCTTTCACATGTCCGTGAAGCAAAAACAGGACACGATGCTTGGAGACGTCTCCAGAAGGCATACGGAGATCGAGGGTTATGCAGAAAACTTGGATTACTGCGGACCTTGTTTGGTTTAAAGTTAGAGCAGTTTAAAAGCATGGAAAATTACTTGATGCAGGTATGTGACATAAATCAACAACTATGTGACATAAATTATGCAATAGAAGACGATTTCTTGGCTGTTTTAATGTTGAGTGTCTTACCTACTGATTATGATCCATTAATTATGGCACTTGAACATTCGAATATAAAGCTTACGTCGGAAATTGTAAAAACGAAATTTCTTCAAGAAACCATGCAACGTGATTTCGAAAACAGCGAAGAAAATGCATTGTACACAAATTTTAATAAAAATCGCAAACTAAAATGTTTTCACTGCAAAAAGACAGGCCATACTATAAAACAATGCATGAAAATAAATCAACCTAAGGACAATGAAATGGATAAGTGTAATTTGGTAACAGAAATTGACAATATATGGGACGGCACATTGTTGCCAGCTTTAGCCACAAATATTAGCGGTTCAGCATGGTATATTGATTCGGGGGCAACTAGTCACATGACAAACAGTAAACAATATTTACAACATTATGTCATGGATTCACCTAAATATATATCTATTGCGAATAATCAAAAAATGTTAAGTTGCGGCTATGGAGAAATTGAAGTCATGCTAAAAGGCCACACAGTTCCCACTATGATCAAAGAAGTAATTTATGTACCAAATTTAGCCACTAATCTGTTATCTGTCAGTAAATTAACAGCTAAAGGTCTTAAAGTTCATTTTAGTATAAGACAATGTGTAATTATTTACAACGATGAACTTATAGCTACTGGCACAGAGATGAATGGAGTTTATATGCTCGATATTGAAGTCCACGATAATATAAATAAGGAATCTGCATATTTAGGTAAACTACAAAGCAAAAGCATATCGGATGTTGAATTGTGGCACCGGCGGCTTGGTCATCTTAATATAAGAAGCATGAAGCTATTACAACAAGAACTGGCAAATGGTATAAGTTTCACAACCAGTGATTTTGTACCTTGTATTGCATGTCTGGAAGGAAAACAGTCGCGGTTACCATTTCTAAAAAGGTCCTATACAAGAGCGACTGAAAAGTTAGGTTTAATACATTCCAACCTCTGCGGTCCAATGTCAGTTTGTTCTTTTAGTGGTGCTAAATATCTATTGACATTTATAGATGATTTTAGTAGGATGACATTTGGCTATTTTATAAAAAGCAAAACTGAAGTACTAACTGCGTTTAAAAGATTTAAAGCTATGGTAGAAAACGAGATCACATTGAAAATTAAAATGATAAGAACTGATAATGGCGGTGAATATACTAGTAACATTTTTCAGACATATCTTGAAGAACACGGCATAAAACACCAGACGACAATTCCATATACCCCACAACAAAATGGTGTAGCGGAGAGAGCAAACCGCACCATTATGGAAGCTGCAAGGTGCATGTTACAGGATTCAGGCCTAAGTAAAGAATTTTGGGCTGAAGCAGTGAATACTGCAATTTATATCAAAAATAAATGCCCGTCGAAAGCAGTTAGAGGTAGCACACCAGAAGAGACGTGGACAGGTAATAAAGTTGACTTATCTAACTTGAAAGTATTTGGATGTGTTGCATATGCTATGGTACCGGGAGAAAATCGCAAGAAACTAGACGCGAAAAGTAAGGAATATATATTTGTTCGCTATTGTTCTAAATCTAAAGGATATCGTTTAGTTGATCTAAATAATCCTGCTAAATGTCTCAAGTCAAGAGACGTTTGTTTCCTAGAGAATAAATATGTAAAGGATTTGAGTTTGTATTTGGAGAAAAATAAGTCAAATATAGACAGTTGCCAATTAAATTTGACTGACAATATATTTGAAACAAGTGACCAAATTAATGGATCAGACTCCTCTGAAATTCATTCACAATCAAGCACAGAGTCGATCTCAACTCCTGAGGATTCCTCAGATCCAACTTGGACACCTAATATGGCTTCTGACTCGTGCTCAGGTGAATTTGAAGATACAGTTGAACGAGCAGCAACTTAACTGCAACAACAATGGTTAACTGCAACGATGAGCCCTTAACGATTCAAGAAGCACTATCGGGGCCTGAAAGTGATCATTGGAAAGCTGCCATAAATGATGAATATCAATCTTTCGAAAAGAATAATGCTTGGACACTATCTGAACTTCCTGTTGGAAAGAAAGCAATAAAATGTAAATGGATATTTAAAAAGAAACATGGCGCTGATGGAGAATTGCTACGGTATAAAGCTCGTTTAGTAGCCAAGGGATTCACTCAAAAATTTGGAATAGATTATGAGGAAACGTATTCACCTGTCGTAAGATATTCCACTGTACGCATTTTACTTGCTTTGGCAGCCAATTTGGACATGCAAGTTGAACACATGGACGTTCAAACTGCTTTCTTAAACGGAGATATAAAGGAGATAGTTTATATGGAATAGCCAGAAGGCTACAAAGTAAGAGGAAAGGAGAATTTAGTATTTAAATTGATTAAAGCTATTTATGGACTAAAACAAGCCTCTAAAGCTTGGTACGATAAAATAGATATAACTTTATTAAGTCTACAGTTTAAGAAATCTAACAATGAACCATGTGTTTATATCAGATATTTTGATAAAGATAATTTTATTATATTGGCCTTGTACGTTGATGATATGTTGATATTTAGCAAGGACGGTGATATAAAAAATAAAGCAAAGGCGGATTTGATGAAAACATTCGAAATGAGGGACCTTGGCATAGCCACGCATGTATTGGGAATGAGGATAAGGCAAGAGAAAGGAAAAATTATATTGGATCAAGAAAATTATATAGAGAAAGTTTTAGAACAATTTAAAATAGCAGACTGTAAACCAGTGCAAACCCCTTTTGAACCTGGATTAAGATTGGAGAAAGGTAACAATGGTGACATGATTTCCCAATACAGGAGCTTAATTGGAAGTATAATGTACATTGCAGTATGCTCAAGGCCAGATATTGCATATGCAGCCAGCATGTTGAGCCAATTCAATAACTGTAATTCAGAACAACACTGGAAAGCAGCAAAACGAGTATAGTATTACTTTATTTGAAGGGCACAATTAATTTCAGTCTAGTTTACGAAAAGTCTAATTTGACTGTTACAGGCTATGTAGATGCAGACTGGGCATCTAATGATCTTGATAGACGTTCTTATACTGGTTTTGTTTTCAACGTTGGCACTTCAGCTGTGTCTTGGGAGAGCAGAAAGCAACGAACAGTTGCGCTCTCGACCACTGAAGCTGAATACATGGCTTTGTCTGATGGAGCCAAAGAAGCCAAGTTTATCAAGAGTTTCTTGTTTGAATGTTTGCAGAAAAAACTTTTGATTGTTATGTATAATGATAATCAATCAGCTCAGAAGTTGTGCAACAATCAAATTCAGCATAGCAGAAGCAAACATATTGATATCAGACACCATTTTATAAGAGAAGTGGTTAATGACGGTATAGTTAATTTAAACTATTTGTCATCTGACTTGATGCCGGCGGATATATTGACGAAGCCTTTGTGTAAAGATAAAAATCTCATTTGCATTTCTTATTTTGGACTCAAACCAATTTAGATTAAGGGGTGGTGTTAGGTTTTAATCTAAATTATTCTTTTTTTATGAAAAGCTAATAATGAAATTGTCACTCTCCAAAAGATTAAATGGCTAAAACCAATATTGTGATCTCGTATTATTTACTATAACAGGAATTATTATAGAGTTTATTAGAACTACACAAACATGTATAACACAGGTACAAATGTAACCGAATTCAACAAATCCAAACATAATGCAGAGGGTTGTAATTCAATAAAACGCGCAAAGTCCGTCACTACTAGATTTCCGATTGTAGTACATACGTCTCGTTTTGATCGTGGTTCTCGCTCGACTGCCCCCTCCCTCAATTAGGCCATCGTTTTATACTGCACAAATGCAATGTGCCCGTATCCTAGTCGACATAATCCGAAACACCCGGCTAATGAGTCAGCCGCAAGTAGCCATAAACGAGTACAATAAACAATGAGCTGTTCTCTAGAAACTTATACCAATAAATAAGTACACAAAACAAGACGATCATAAGAGAATTACAATTAGTTCAAATGCCGACGGGTAATAAAATGTATTTTTACATCTGTTTTCTAATGTAAATTCTATTAGTAATTAATACTTACAGTCGTAATAAAGGTTTCCTACAGAAGAGGTCAGCTTTGGGGTGCTTTGTCCGGAGAGCGACGCCATCCTTTCACCCTGCAACAATTAAAAAAAAATATTGCAATATTCAAGATCAACAGTAAAGGTGCGGCCGCAATTAGCAAACATTCCGTTCAAAGCAATGTATGAAGTCGCACTTTAAATATATTTAATTTGAAAATGTAGTCATGTGCGAGTCCGATTCCGAATCGTACGATTCTTTTACCGAATACCATATTAATAGAGCTTTTTTAGATTAGGTATTGATAAATGCCCGATAATAACACGCGATCAGAACGCTGGCGTCTATTCTGCTCAAAGATTAAGCATCGCTATACAACGCGGCAACGCCGCCAGCCTTCTGGGAACGTTCCCGGTAAGTGACAGTGGTTTGGGACCAATAACTTATGTTTAGATATTTTCCCCTTTTTTATTTAATTTATAGTTTGTACATATTATTAGTTCAATATATTTTTGTTGTAATCCTAGAATAATAAAATAACATTATTTAAATAATTCTTTTAAAAACGTGCAACAATAAAAGCGACAATATAATCAAGGAAAGCTAAACAGAAACTTGAAAATAGCATTACATATAGAAGAAAATAAAATACAATAATCGTATACAAAATGGCGGATCAATAAAGCCAGATTTCTACATTTTATTAACCATTCTTTGACTTTACCATTAGTAGAAAATTATAATTGACTTTAGTTGTATTTTTTTATTGCGAAAGGAGCAAACCGGCAGCCGGCCCACCTGATGGAAAGTGGTTACCGTCGCTTATAAACGTTTGCAACACCAGGGGCAATGCTAAGGCGCTCCCGGCTTTTAAGATGAGATAGGTAGGATATAATAAAGTAGATGGGATAAACGAATAGGATTAGTGTAAACGGATCAAACAGGAGGATTGGGATAGATGGATCAAACAGGAAGATCGGGATAGACAGATCAAAAAGGAGGATTGTGATAGACGGATCAAACAGAAGGATTGTGATAGATGGATTAAACAGGAGGATTGTGATAGACGGATCTAACAAACAAGAGGATTGGGATAGACGAGATGGAATAGGGGGAGTGGGAAGTGGACATCAAAACTCTCTTGTACGGAGTTTATCTCAAATTTTAACCAGCAGTAAAGCATATGAATGAATAATAAGATACAGAAACTCGGATTGAATCTAACTGATAACTAACCAACTGTATGTGTTCGGCTATTTGCTTGCAGTAGGAAAAAAACGCCATCCAACGTCAACTTTGACATTTCTAGTTCACTTGATATATTTTATTCTGTGAACAGAAGAAAAGATAATATTAATTCAATTTTGAAACAACTGACATTATTCGCTCAATGCACATTTGCGAAGCCAGCTCTGAGAAAAAATATAACTGACAGCTGTCAGTTTCATTCAAAATGGCGGGACGCCTTGGCCAATATTAAAAAAATTAAAACGCATATTACTTTTCCACTTAATTTATGATTTCAACAAATAATTACAAAATGTATTGATAAAAATAACCTCTAATTATGGTTTTAAAATAAAATCAAATATAGAAAGAATCATTAATGAGTCCTAGAGCAGCTAAAGTTTAAAATAAATATTTGTCTGAAATCTAGACTGACTTGTACATAAATTAGGTAAACTTATTCAAATCACATCACAAAAGATAATACTTGAATGCATACAAGTTCTATTAAATTAGATCCATAAATACTTTTAACATGCAGAGTTACCAGCTACAAAAGTTTATATTATTTTAGACGCGTTCTGGTAGTAGCTCACAACACTCAAAATGCTCTGTCTGCCGTTCCACATGCCGACCATGGTCGTTATTTTCGATCACAGAGCGCTCACAACGACCCATGTCAAGAGCCGGGTCGAAGTGGGCGTTGACCACAGAGCATTAATTCTCTCTATCGATTGACATTAAAAAAGGCGCGATTTTCAAATCAACCAATGACATTTGTGTATTTCGTCGTTAATGATATTAACGCTCCATAATCCGTTCCACTAGAGTTGATGATTGTAACGCCCGCAAGCAAGTGGAACGGGAAACATCGCGGTCGTGAACGGGTCGTTGCGAGTCTCTTGTGGAACGTAGCCATTATAAACTATAAAATATCTAGTATTTTCTAAAGTTTTCGCGTATAGTACATATAATTAAAACTAGATTTTAACGGTTTTCATTCAGCATCAAATAACGTTTCAGTAGCCGTAACCACTGATACTGCATACATAAAACATGTACAGATAAATTATATATATATATATATATATATGAAAAATATCAGGGGGGATAATTCGGACCAGGAGATTCCGAAAAAGCATTTTTTTTATTTTTGTCAGTCGGTCTGGATGTTCCAGCTAATCTCGTAAACGGCTGGACTGGTTTTGACGGGACTTTCACTGTCAGATAGCTGATGTTATAAGGAGTAACTTAGACTACTTTGTTTTATTAGGTTTCTGCTAAAAAAAAAAACACGCGCATGAAGTCGCGGACACAGTATTATAATAAAAATCAAACGAATGCCGCGTTTAAAACTAGGTATAGAGAGAAATAACGAAAAAATTACTGTCTAAGTATGGCTGACACATTCTATAGAACGTAACTTGTAGACCCTAATATCTTATACTTGACGTATGAATTATAAACTTTACGTTTTAATGCGTTTTACTTTTTAAAAGTAACATTATAATTAAATTCGCTCTCTAATAAAGACATTGAAAGTTGTGAAAAGTGTGCTATTAGTACGTAACTTTAAGAGTCAGGTAAATAACAACATTTTACATAAAAATTACTTAAATAAAGATAAAAACATCGTGATTTTAATTATAATATCAGTAGGCAGTAAGGAGTATAAATATATTTCTATATAATTAAATTTTTGTATCGAATTTATAGGTCAAGTGTAAGATATTGTTATAAATTACGTTCTATGGGATGTGTGACCCATAACGTCGTATTTGATGATAGACAGTACATATAGCCGTCATACACGCACCTGAGGGAGGTTTTTTAATGTACAGTCGCGGTATGAAAAGGTTCGTCACCTTATAGTCGACCTTTGCTTGCACGAGTACAAGAAACAGTACTGCCAACATTTTAATAAATGTTACTGTTGTCAACAGACACTGAGATTAACAATAGTTTTAATCATCAGAAACAAAGAGGATATAATCACCACGCTTATCATAAATATTAAAACCTATGAAAAAGTTTTACATGTCGATACAATCTTCTTAGACAAGATAGAAAATCAAACAACTTTAATCTAAGTAACCTTAAACTTTATTGTCTAATAGTTAAACATAATTTTCTGTGGAACAGTCTCTTCTATGACTTAGTTTGAGAAGGTAACATGTGCTCGCGGAACGTTAAATGAATCAATTTGAAAACTGGCGAACATTTTCATACCACGACTGTACATAATCTTGTGCTGTATCATTAGTCTGATTTTGAAAATTTATGACGACATTCTTTGAATTACTTTTTTAAGGCAACAGGGGGGATAAGGCATTAGGTGCCAAAGTAGTATAATACACGTCTCCTTGACTTCACAACTATGACGACCTTAAAAAAATACTTTCGAAGAAAATTAGTTTAAAAAGGATGCGTGTAATAGTTTTGTAGATATAATTAATTATTTTCCATCAAATTATTTTTGGGAAGTGTCATATAATGAACGTATGTCGTCTCTACGGAACTCTTTGTTCTGCGTTGTGTGACAAGCACTTTGCCGAATTTAATCTATATACTAACCTTATTTATCTCGTTGTTATATATAAATTATTATTATATTATTATATATTAGAAGAAATTAAATTATATATTCAACACTATTTATACGAAATATTTTTTGTCGAGAAACAAATTAATATATGTTTTAAATTTTCGACAAATTTGAAATTTAATAATAATTTAAAATCGCGAATTTTTATTCTATTTAAATTTCTCATATATAATAATGTTATATATTTTATATTATATATAAAATACTGGTTAGTAGTCACTGCTTCAGAGGGCTGGAAGCGACTGGAGGCTGAAATCCAGGGTTGGTTTTCAGGGGAGCCCGCGCATGCGTTTCGGAAAGGTCGAAAGGTTCAAAGGGGGATGAAAAAGGGGGGTGAAAATAGGTCGCCGGGTGTGGTCAATACACAAACGGGTCACCTTTTCGGGGATGGGTTTTTTGGATGAGCTTAAAAGTAATTTTGGATATTGTAACAGCAATTTAAATCATTTGAGTAATAATTTAATAATTTGAGAGCCTTTCTATCTTTTATTTTTTTAATCGGCAGACAAACACACAAACTGTATATCTCCATATTAAGCAAGTTACGTTTGTGTTATGGGTAATATACAACGGACCACTCTGGGGCCGATCTCAGACACCCAGACCATAGTAAATAACGGAGAAAATACGTTTCCCAAATTTACTATACCACGAATCGAACCCGGAGCCTCGGTGTTGCAGTGAGGTAAGCCGGCAAAGGCTTAGCTCGCTCAACTATAGAAGCCGTCAAATGTTTGTAATGAGGTATTATTTTATTATGACGTATTTTAATTTTAAGGTTTCTAGCGCTGGACCATAAAAAGAATCACTTTCGCTTCTTAGCGATAAAGCCGCCCGTTGTACTCTCTTGTCTTTTTCTACTTCTGTTTGTATGCTTTGGTGTACAATAAATAATTATCTATCTATCTATCTGATAGCGGTCCTCACGAGGCTAACGTAAGTCAGATAGATAGATAAAAATAACTAACTGCTGCGGCTCAACGACCCAAAATGAGTCCTGGCCTCCGAAAGGAGAATACTTCACTTCTGTTCAGCGCTGTCTCCTACCAGTCATAGGCATGAAGTTCGCGCGGATCAGCCTCCACTACGTCACTCCAGCGATATCTGAGCCGACCAAATTGGTCGTCGTCCCGTTGGTGGATTCTCCACCATTCTATGTAGGCCAAGCTAGCGCAAGCAATGTGCTTTGCTCTCGCCTATTAAAAGATCCAAAATAAATAAATACAAAGACAAAATGCATAATTACAATACTTCTTGGCAAAACAACAGGCGGCCTTATCGTTAAAAGCGATTTCTTCTAGGCAACCTGGCTTAAAAGAAATTCTTAACCAATCTGATGATGTAAGTGGAGCAGAAGAAAGATAGGACTTTACAATTTAAATATACATACTAACACTAATTTATAAAAATACATACATAGATCCAGATTACATTTACAGAATACCAATATATACGAAATAATCTAAATAAATATATTTATTAACATTATATATAACAAGCATTTTATATTAACACGCGCAAAGTCCGTCACTATATCGCTTATCGAATGTACACGTCTTGCTTTGATCGTGGTTCTCGCTAGACTGCCTCGCCCCTCCGTCCGGGCATTGTTTTATACTAAATATACGATACAACAATCGACCGCGTGGACTGAATCTTCCAAGAACTACACCTGGCTAACGACCATCATAAAGAATTACAATACACAATAGGCAGCTTTTCTAATTACAAATTATAAACACAAAGTAAACAAAAGAAATCCAAATTCGGGCAGGTAATAAACTGTAATAAACTGTGCTTTATGGCCGGCAGGTGTGCATTCACATTTGGCGTGCTTCGTGGAATTTTGGCTAAGTTGTAACAATATATTAGACATGTTTATTTAAGAACAGATAGAGTACTTTCTAAGTAAGTTCTGAAATGTAGGTAATGTTAATATGGTAAATGTAAATTTATGACATACAGAACACTAGAACTAAAAATAATTGTTTAAAATACATGAATGGACTACAAGTCTTTGTGCGTGGGCTATGCTTGTATTTCCGACAAAGGTCAGAGTTGAAAACAGTCACTTCTACAACGCTGTGTCCTTCACGCCCACGCTTTGAATTGCTCCTGAATTTCTTGAACGTTTCCTATATCTAGCCTATCTATATAAGTAGCTAGAGGTCCCAGCAGATGTTGTCCTGTGCCCTGGAAAAATAAAAATCTAGAAGCCAATTCCAACGCCATCTACCGGGTCTAATTGTGAATTTAAACCACCCCAGACGCACTAAAAATATCATTATAAATAAAACGCAGTGGAATTTGAGTAGCCATTACGCATTTTATTCGAAGTGAAACAAGAACATCGGAACCACAGACATAGACAAACAAAATAGAATATAGTCATAGTGTTATTTATACGATAAGTCTACGAGAATATCATCTTCACATATTTGATGTAACCTTTATAATACAAACACACATACAATTTCGTCATAATTGTCGAACCCGATTCTGTTCCGTTAAAACGACCCAATTTTGTCAAACTAATTCTACTTGGGTCATATTTAATTATTAAATCAAATAAATAAATTTAAATCAAACCAACAATAATATACTTTGTTACTTTAAAATTAAAACGAGTAAGTATCCCTGCGTGTATATATCCGTGTATATAACAACTTGTATCGAATTATTTATTATGTGTTTTGTGAGAAATATGAACTTTATAGTCGAATGTGGCCTTTTGAGTTGTCACAAGAACTCCGTTGAATGGCACCAGCTGATAACCTACAGTTCAGCTGAGCTATATATAGGCTTCAGAAAATGAAGAAACTATATTATAATCTAAGATCTGGCTTAAAGGCCTACCTGCCAAGGCACAAACCTAAATATATAAATGACATTTTACTTATTAACCTATAAGTATTTATTGTGTTATTTTACTGTAAACATATGAAGTGTTTAATATATTGTTACGAGCTACAAGACTCGAATTAAAAAAGCCGTTGGAACTACTATAGACTTTATTAGAACTGCACAAACACGTATAAAACAAATACAAATAAAACTGGATGCAACCAGTTCACACTGCACGATTCAATGGAATTCGACACGCGCAAAGTCCGTCGTCTATATCGCTAATCGAGAGTACTACAAACGTCTTACTCGTATCGTAGTCGTCGCTTGACTGCTCATCCCTCTATCCGGGCATCGTCTTATACTAACTACACAGTACAAAAAAAGGGCCGCGCGCACTGAGTTTCCGAGAAATAGTAATTTGCACACCTGCGAACGGCTAACAAAGTCGAAAATAATAACAATAAGGATTAGTTCGACGCTAATCATGGTTATAAAACAAGTAGAAAAACAATAGCATGTTTTTCTTAATTACAAATTCAAAACACAAAAGAATTCCTTAATCCGGGAAGACAATAAACTGCGCTTACAACAGGCAGCTGTGCGCTTATCTTTGGCGGCATGTAACAATATTTTATTTTCCCACTTATTATATTTATGATTAAAATTAATTTAATTAAAAATAGCCATGAACACTTTACGATTGGCAAGCTATCATAGGCGTGTTTAAAAATTATTATAATTTGATAAAAAATATGACTAATCTGGTTATTATCTCTACTAGTATTGAAAATAAACAAATAAACATGATAATCCATGGTGTCCATACGGATGCAACATAATCCCACACTAGCAATGTGGTATCAGTGGCGTAGCTTGCCTTAGATGGGCCCTGTATCAAAATGTATTAGCGGCGCAAAGGAAAGATGGTTTTTTTATAAAAGAAACAAAAAGTGCTCGAATTGAATTAAAATAATTGTATATTGATTATAAGTAAGCTAAGTTAGATAAACAATTTAAATCAAAGATACACTTTTCTCGCCTTTTTCGGCAAGCTTATTAATGAAATCATCCATAGCTGAAGCCGATTTCAGTTTTCCTAGATTTTCTGCCTCTACAATGACAAGTCTGATAGCCGTTTCTGTTGGCCCAGCAGTTTTTCTCAAATAAGTTATTAATCTATAAAAGATTGTGGATAACATTTGCTTACACACTCTCGGGGCCCCTGTAGCCTGGGGGGCCCGTATCATAGATACAGCTGATACAGCCGTAGCTACGCCCCTGTGAGGTATACAATATGGAGCCCCCAAGCAAAGGCTCGCAGCTAAATTAAAAGCAGAGTTATTTAAAACTGTAACATGTTCTTTTAGTTACATTTTTTATTATTTTAATGTGCACAAAATAAATTAGAGTTTTATCCTACCGTTATCCCTAGCATTGTCATAATATTGTTACAACTTAGCCAAAATTCCACGAAGCACGCCAAATGTGAATGCACACCTGCCGGCCATAAAGCGCGGTTTATTACCTGCCCGCATTTGTACTTCTTTTGTTTACTTTGTGTTTAAAATTTGTAATTAGATATATAATATATATAGAATAATTCTATCCGTGCAGGAACGGAGAAAGAATACAATTTCCTGCGGCCGGGCGGCGTGTCGTAAGAGGCGAGTAAACAACCCACAGCCAGGTGGTAGGGTATTTGCTCAACTGGATGGCGACCACCCCTGGTCTAGAGTATGCCGCCATAACAACCTTGTGTTGTGTTCCGGCATCGGCGACCAGGTTCCAGTCTCCTTTAAGAGAGCAGCAGCGCATTTGTAGCACCTTCGGTGTTGCAAATGTCCATAGGCGACGGTAACCACTTTCCATCAAGTGGGCCGTCTGCCTGTCTGCTGAACTCCTGCAATAAAAAATTAGAAAAGCCGCCTATTGTGTATTGTAATCCTTTATGATGGTCGTTAGCCAGGTGTAGTTCTTGGAAGATCCAGTCCACGCGGTCGATTGTTGTACCGTATAGTTAGTATAAAACAACGCCCGGACGGAGGCGTGAGGCAGTCTAGCGAGAACCATGATCAAAGCAAGACGTGTAAATTCGATAAGCGATATAGTGACGGACTTCGCCGGTGTTATTTAATTGTGCGTTACATTTGGAGTTATTGCGTCCGGTTATATTTGCACCTATGTTATACGTGTTTGTATAGTTTTAATAAATTCTATAGTAATTCCAAACGGCATTTTAATTCGAGTCCCGTAACTCGTAACAATATAATAATATATCAGCCCATAAATGTTCCAATGCTGGGCTCCCATTATAGAGGGAACGGACTGTATACCCACCACGCTTGTCAAAGGCGGCTTGGCAGGTTTAACACAACGGTTATCTCGATGTGCAGGTTGCATCACGATGTTTTCCTTCACCGTTGTTAGCACGTGCTAATTGTAACGATATGCACATTAGGTCAGTAAACTGCCTAAATAGTGCATGCGTTCCGGCCAGGATTCGAACCCGCGATCTTTGAGTTTGGGACCCGTGCGCTAGCCATTACGCTATCACGACTTGTGGCAAGCATTGCTATCAAAATTCCAAATTGAATCTCAAGATAATAATCTTCCTACCGAAACTCTAATTCATATCATACGAACCGTGGAATACAAATCAGAAATCTTGCACTAATCGACGTCACCCGCAACCCCTTTTCAACCCCCTTTCACCTCACCACCCCCTTTCACCCTAGAGGCGTTTTCACCCCCTAAAGAGGCGTGACGTCAGGACCACGCCCAACTGCCTATAAGGGTAGATTTTGAGTTATATCACTGTTTGATCAGGAACAAAGAGGTTAAAAGGTTTGTAGAAAATTCAGATTTATGTATGTTTTGTTAGGATTTTCAAATAAAATGGATATTGTGAGTTTGTCATGTTCTTGATTACAGCATTTGAGGCCGGCACGTTCAGTGTGATACCACGCTCTCATAGAATATCGGCGTGAAGCAGTTAACCTTTTGCCAGGTGGTAGGGTATTTGCCCGTCTGGATGGCCACAACTCCTGGTTTAGTGTATGCCACCTTAACGACCTTGAGTTGTGTTCCGGCATCAGTCGCCAGGTTCTAAGTCTCCCTTTATGTATTTATTTCTATTGCTGGAGCACAGCAAACAGGCTGACGGCCGAACTATGATGGAAAGTGGTTACCATCGCCTATGGACATTAGCAATACCAGAGGTCCTGCCAATGTGCTGCGGGCCTTGACGGAGACACAGGAACCTGGTCACTGATGCCGGCACACAACTCAAAGTTTTTATGGCGGCATACTCTAGACCAGGGGTGGTAGCTATACAGTCGGGTATATACCCTACCACCTGGCTCTGGGTTGTTTTGTCGCCTCTTATGACAGGCTGGCCGGCCGCAAAAATTAGAGCGCGGCCTTTAGAGAGCGGCAGGACATTGGTAGCACTTTTGGTGTTACAATGTCCATAGGCCATCGTAATGGCGTTCCATCAGGTTCGCCGCCTGCCTGTCTGCTGAACTCTCGCATTAAAAAAATCCTATCCCCCATATTCACTTTCCATCTCCCATTCCCCCCGTTCGGATCCCTTTATCCCTTCCTAAGGGTTGGTAGCCACTTGCGATCAGATGGCGTTTTTGCCAGCTTCGTAATATATATAAAAAAGACTAACAAGGCCACAAAAAAATTTAAAGGTTAGATTGAATTGAAAGATTGGATGGATTGGGTAAAGGATGACATGATGGTTTGAGGTGTAACAGAGAACATAAGTCAGAATAGAAGTAAGTGTTCGATCTTTGTCTAATATGAGGTAGGTAGAAAATCGCTCCATCAATTTTGCTGTCTACCCTCTTTCTGTGTGAAGTGACGGCGGCCAATACACAGGAGGGTAGAGGCAGCCATTTTGGACTTTTACATCTCTCAATGTTTTGACGAGATATCGCGCCGTGTGTTTATTCTTTTAAATAAATTAAATTCCAATTGTAATTACTGGCCATGCCAAGAACTTGTTGTGTGATACTGGTGTAAAGAAGTAACCACTCCAAAGTAAATTTGGTGCAGTGCGGTGTTCCTCTGTGTGCTGCAACCTGAAACAAGCCGGGAGTGGTCGGGTCTCAAGGTTGGTGGAGCTTCTACTGCTTTTCTAGTGCAAGGATCTAAGCCAGATATTTATATTTCCCATGCAGTCCGTTATTATAAAACCAGCGTTATTTAACCAAGGGCCTCCACACCACATTACCCGTGGGCTACAGCGCCCCACAAGAAGAGTAAGGAAGAAAAAGACATATTGTGCTGACCCCAAATAATTGGGAGGAAGAAAACATGGACGAGTGGAGCTTTGAGTGTTGCACCTGTGACTGAAATATTAGGAAGAAGATCAATGAGATAAGGCCATATAATTGAGATGAAAGTCATGTGACCAAAGGGTATGTTATACTGGAAGATGGATGCAAGTGCAAAGTGTAAATCAAAAAAGAGATAAAAAAATTATTGCATGAGTTCAGCAGACAAGCAGACGGCCCACCGGAAAGCGGTTATCATCGCCTCCAGACATTTGTAACACCAAAGGCGCTACCAATATGCTGCCGCTCTCTAAAGGGACACTGGATCCTGGCCACTAATGCCGGAACACAACTCAAGGTTGTTATGGCGGCAGACTCTCTGCCACCTGGTTGTGGGTTGTTTTGTCGCATCTTACGAACGTACAAAGAAATTGTATTCTTTGTACGTTCCTACATGGATAGAAATTGTCTGAAGGATTTGTGGTGTTACAGAAGACGTATGTCAGAATAGAGGAGTATGGAAGGAAAAGACATATTGTGCCGACCCCAAATATTTGGGAGCAGGTGAAAGAAAAGAGAAAATTATGATGAAGCAGAATCAAGGCAAAGTATAGTTAACGCAGAGTATAGTGTCACGACGCATTGATTTCAACATTTCAAGGTTAGGAGATAAGTCTCTGATACTGTTTTATCTTTGCAAATGAAAACGTTTTTCCCGTAAAAAGCTTTCCATTGAGATAATAAAAATCTGTTAATCGAACATAGTGTAGTGTAGAAATTCAGAAATATCATTATTAATTCAATTAAATTCATGAATATAAATTTGTTTATGAAATGTAATTTGAAATTAGATGTTAGGATCCCCCTAAGACCACGAGCGTGTACAAAGAGCTCTCAAAACGCCTAATCGTCTATTCAGGTTAGCGATGAGTAACCAACCAAAAAAATGTAGCTAAAAAACCAGCTGATGGTTTTTTGGCTAATGGGTGAATGACTAACCGACAGCAGTCAATTTGATAGTTTATGGTTTTTGGTTTTATTCAACAACCATTAGCCAGCTGCCGAAATGATTGACAACTTAGCCGTGGCTATTTTGAGAACAACGGCTAATTATCTGGCTTTTAGAAGAGCTACCCACCTCTAATTCAGATCATCAGAGGGTTGACTCCTACCTTGGAAAACAAATTAGTATGGCAATCGAGCGAGGAACGTAGCCAGTCTGAGCACCTGACCCATAAAAGAAGGTACAATACAATAATTCCCTCAGGGTGCTATTGGGCCGACCGCGCAAATGCAGTGTGTCGTTTAAGTTCGCCGAAGCGCAAATAGATGGCTTTGATGATTTATCATGAAAAAAACAGTCGTTACTGAGCCGATTGCGCTAAAGCAGCAACAGCATCCTGAAGAGAACAGCCGAGAAATTTGACTGCCTAATGATTTAGTCATTTGTTAAGCAGACCAAATCAGTGTTAGCCATTGATTATTATAGTTGAGCCACTCTAAGAAACCCCATTTGAAGTGTCATATACAGACGAACTAACTTTGTAATAGTAACAAAATAATTTATATCAAACTAGATGATGCCTGAAACTAAGTCCGCGTGGTGCGGTTTTTTAACTATCCCACGGGAACTCTTTAATTTTACGGCATCAAAGTATCCTATATATTGACCAGGGATATAAGCTACCACCATACAAAATTTCATTTAAATCGGTCCAGTCGTTTCGAAGATTAGCCGGTACAAACAGACAGACAAACAAAAAATTTGAAAAAAGTCTAAATTAGTTCTATTTCACTTCTTACATCCCCCTGAGTCAGTTTTTAGCATTTTTTTTCATTGTACAGAAATTCGACCTCTACTGTTTTATTATATATATAGATTAAAACACTATTATTAGCTCATTTTTTTAGAAACGTAGCACATGATATGTTTGTCAATACTTGTTTTTTTCTTAAATATTAGTGACGTGATCTGGAGATTGATGTATAATCGGAAACTAAACGTGTCTTAATTAAATTTTGCATATTTCTTCATTTTAAAGGTAAAGGTAAACAGAAAATATATTATTCAGAAGTACAAATCGTTTCATTTTAATCGATTCGGTAATGTGTGAATTCCTATATCGATTCCAATTGCTAATTGTATCATCATCGATAGTACACACTACTACTGAAATCAGTTTGATAAATGCCAAATGTGGCTTTATAGAATGGCCTAACATGCATATTTTGAATTTGAATTTGAAAAAAAGAAATAATATTTGTATGTATTTATTTGTGTGTATGTATTATTATTTTTTAATTCGTCGTCTTCTGCCTCTTTTAGGGGCAGAGACCTTTTTAATCCTTTATTGCTTTATGTTTTCTTTTTAATCTTTTGACAATAATAGTCATTTTTTTAATCTTTCTCTTTTTTGAAAGTTACTATTTAAATTACTATCTTATATCAAGTGCATGTATGCATATTACGAGTTTTTATTTACATATTCTGCGAAATTTATTTTTGTGTTTTACATCTTTGTGCTACTGATTAATTATATTTATATATGTATGTATTGTGTATGTTAAGGCGTGTAAATAGCCCTAACACGTAGTATACAGGCTATGATGAACCAGCGTTCGAGCCCTAAATTTAATTACGGTGATATAATTGCGATGCCAGGCAATCAAGATAAACTCATTATATATGCCCACTCACCTGTACGTTGTCAGATCATATCACCAGAAGTTCACCACACCTTCTTCACCGCCTTCTTCGCCACAACACCAGACACAAGGGGAAGCCGGCCGGCATATATCTATTCCCAGTCCTTCCACTTGATGCAACACTTATTAGTCTTTGCGTATTTGATTAAAGACCGATTTCTTAATCACCAGATAGAATTTATTCGATCAGTTTTTAAAATATTATTATTCATTGACGTGCGCCTGCTCAACGAATACAGCAGCGACCAACCTCGACGCGTATAGGCAAGTAACGTATAAAAATTCAAAAGTCCAGGAACCATCTACTGGCGAGTGGGCAGCCGCAGTGACGTATGAAGTGAAGTTATCTGTAAACTACCCAACATCGCTAGATGGCGTAACCAGTGTATATGTATTGTCTTTAAATAAATAAATAATTATTATTATTAATTCTTGGCATAAAATTATTCGAAATCATTTTAATATCAAGGGCAACAAAATCACTGTTGACCAGCCCAATTATGCTATTACTATCGTCAAAATCCCCGGACACTATCGTCTCAACCGTAGATTTACCTGATTTCGATATTCTGTTAATTCCACTGGTGTGTCCGTGGCACGCCACTCTATAAATATTTATATAAGCGAAAACTCGTGAAATAAATGTTTAAAATATTTGATATTCATTTCGGCTAATGCCATTTATGCTAATAGTAATACCATTCTTTTCTACTATTATTCCGCCGCGACGATATCGAGAACATATTGTGGATTTAGTAGAATACGAATTTTGCCACGAATCGTACTTTGAATATCTTTGCAGCGCTACGATATTGAAATAGCAGAATTGGGGCCCAGTATAATTTATTTATGACTTTATCTGTATTGAAACAATACTCTGTGCCATTAGTATTGATACGGTATCGAGTGGTAGTTGAATATTTTTCAAAGTGGTTACATCATTTGAGCCGAGATGTCATGTTTTCCGCTAAACAACATAAAGGTAACAAAATTATTTAATCTTGCGGCTTCACTCGCGTAGATTAAAAATAGACATAGTTCGAGCAAACTTTCTACGTGATTTTCACCCACATAAGAGTTCAAAAATTTCCAAAAATGCCGATACACGTGCATACGTATTTCTAACCAGTTTTTTTTTTATTGCACGAGTTCAGCGGGCAGGCAGACGGCCCACCAATGGTAAGCGGTTACCATCGCCCTTGGACGTTTGCAACACCAAAGGCGTTACAAATGCGCCGCTGCTCTCTTGAGGGAGTCTGGAGCCTGGCCACTAATGCCGGAACACAACTCAAGGTTGTTATGGCGGCATACTCTAGACCAGTGGTTCTCAAACTTGTTTTGTGTACTGCCCACTTTGAGAATAAATTATTTTTTAGCGTCCCCATTTTTTCACCTACTTAAAAACCACTATAACGTGAAATTGAATTAATTGATTATTGTGAGCTATATTAGCGGAGATTAAACCTTCATTCTAAACGAGACTTTTACTACAGCCCGCAAGAGTTAACTTGAGGCCTAAGCGCAGTAGATAGTACATAACGGCGCTGAGGTCTCAAGTTAACTCTTACGGGCTACACCTGCCAATGAGAATGATTATTGAAACGGGTTTCTGTGTCTCTAACCGGCCCCCTTTAGGCCTGCAGCGCCCACAAGGGGGCGTTATCGCCCACTTTGGGAAAGGTTACTCTAGACCAAGGGTGGTAGCCATCTAGACGGGCAGATACCTTACCACCTGGCTGTGGGTTGTTTTGTCGCCTGTTACGACAGGCCGCCCGGTCGCAGGAAATTTTATTCTTTCTCCGTTCCTGCACGGATAGACTGTAGATGTAGGTATGTACCAGATGATGATAACCTATTGAAGAACACTTAAATGACAAAAAATCGTTTAGACAGCAGCTCGCTCCAACATCTTATACTATATTTTGTATAACGTTTTTATCTTGCCAAGCTTGTAAGGGATTTATGGAGATATATTGCAGCATAACATTTTAGTACGTCATATCATTATTATAACTTTCATAATATTTTTCTTCCCTTTTATTGTGTCTTGGTCTTATTGAGTATACACTGTTTGCTACAACTCCATTAATTCTTCAAAAAGTAATTCTGTAACATACTTCTGTATAAAACTTACTTAAAAAAAGAGAACTTGAGATATAAAAACTATATTTAGCTAGACGTGTTGCTGGGAAGATTCTTGCCGCTTCTTCTCCTTAACAGCAATAACACGTTGCGAAGCGGTGTACATAGACTAGGAAGTAAAATTAGCCAGTGGAACTTACTTTGAATAAAAACTTTTGAATTTGAATTTGAATTTGATGTAGGTAAACATTCATCTTCTTTATTACCTATATTCCTTAGGGTTGAATTTTCAAAAGTCCTTTTTTAGAGCGCACCTACAGAACAGATAGAACCCGCATGCATATTATCACGGTCCTCGCTCCAGTAGTTTCGGAGTATGCGTTGATATGTCACTCAGTCAATCAGTGAGGTTGAGTAATTAATTAATTATCTATCTATCTATAATACAAAACAGTAGAGGAGTGAAGTTTGTGCAACGAATTTAAAAATAAGAAATCGTACCAGCACCTTCCGAAAATCCAATTTTAGAATTTTTGCCTGTTTGTCTGTAAGAGTATCACGTGAAAACTACTGAACGTATTTAAATGAAATTCAGCACAAAGTTACCTTATATTTCGATCAACAACATCGGATACATTTTAACCTGATAAATGAAGTCGTTTCCACAGGATTGATGATGTAACCAAGAAGACGGTGCTACTGTAGCGTTTTTTTACACGGTCGTCATGGTAACGCAAACGAAGTTTCGCAGTCACAATTAGTACTATTAATAACTCACAAACCTATACTTAATATAAAACAACAGATAATCTATACAGATATAAATACAATTGAAGTGTCTGTTTGTAATTTCATAATAAAAATGTAAAAAATCAGGGGGGATAATTCGGACCAGGAGATTCCGAAAATTCAGGCTATCTTTGAAACGGTTGGACCGATTTTGACTGGACTTTCACTCGCAGATAGCTGATGTTATAAGGAATAACTCAGGCTACTCTTAAAATTCCACGTGAACGAAGTCGCGGACACAGCTAGTATAAAATAAATCCTTTATCACGTCCTAATATTTTATGTATATAGCAGTTATGTACTAAACTTTGTATATGGCAATGCTAGACTTTGCGCGGATCAATACCGAATAAACCTATCTCTTTTACTCATATAGCGTTATCTCGCTCTGGCTTTGGGGGGTAAATGATACATAAAAGGTGGTGGGTAAGGGGTGTACTTGCAAGCTATAGATCAAGGAGTATAGGCAGGGACGTGAATAATTTCTTGAGAGGAGATGGAATCTTTGAAGACGTGTTGCTGGGGAGTTTCTTGCCGCTTTCTTCCTTTTAACCGATTTTAAAAAAAGAGTTTCTCGATTCGCCAAGCAATTTTTTATATAACATGTTCAGCCATAAATTTTTAGTTTCTGAAACGATTTGATAATAAATCTTTTTTGTATTGGATCCAGTATATCTTCAGTACAGTATACTTAATATATTTCATCGCTATTAGAATTTGAGTTACCAAGATATAGCAGAAAATTATTCAAAAATGGTGGGTTACTACCTTAGTAGAATATGCTGCCTCTTACTATCAGAGATGTCGAATTCCTTACCAACATTTAGAAATTTACTCAAAAGACACTATTAGTCCACAAATAGCTATGTCTGATTAACACAATATAATCATGCTAATATATTTATTATAATAATGTTACGATCGACAAAGACCAATGCACACCTGCAGTTCATTACCTTTTCGGCATTTGGACTTATTTTGTTTACCTTATGTTTAAAAAATTTGTAATTAGAAAACAGCCTATTGTGTATTGTACTCATTTATGGCCGTTTGCAGGCATAATTAGGCAGGCGTGCAGATTACGAATTCTAAGAAATTTGATCTACGCGGGCGGGCAGCCATATTGTATCGGAGCAGTATATAGCAATGGCCCAATGGGGAGATTGGCATCTAGCGATGGTCACCAGCGAGACAAGACGTGTATACATTCGATAAGCTATATAGTGACAGACTTTGCGCGTGTTATTGAATCGTGCATTACGTTTGTACTGGTTGTGTTTAGTTATATTTGTTGTGTTATACGTGTTTGTATAGTTCTAAATAAACTCTATAGTAATTCTAACGGCATTTTAATTCGAGTCCCGCACCCATAACAATAACTTATGTATTTTGAAATGTATTATTGTATATTCATAACTATGTATATATGTATATATTTGTATATTTATTTTTAAAATAGTTTAAGTATATATGTATCTATTGCCTTTTTCCTGCACCACCTACATCGCCTGATTTAAATTTCTTTCATTTAGGTTGCCTGAAAGAGATCGCTTTGAGCGGTAAGGCCGCCTATTGTATTGCCTGAAAATATTGTAAATATGTCTGTTTTTGTAATTGTATACATTGGTATGCAATAAAGTGTTCTCTCTCTCTCTCTCTCTCTCTCTCTCTATCTCTTAGTAGTTAACGCACTCGCGTCCCAAAGTCATAAGGCGCGGGTTTGAATCCGGGCCGGAACGTATGCAGCACTTAAGCAGTTTTCTGACCTAATGCGCATATTGTAACAATTACCACGTACTAACAACGGTGAAGGAAAACATCGTGATGTAACCTGCACATCGAGATAACTGATGGGTCAAACCCGCCAAGTTGTCTTATGGCCGGTTTCTACATCTCACTGTCCATTGACTTGCCTTATCATCGGTTGAATTTTAACATTACTTATATTGAGCTTGTGTCACATTTCCGGCTGCGATTAAATTTCGAAAAAGAATTTTCTCCGTTATTTACTATGGTCTGGGTCTCTGGGATCGGCCCCAGAGTGGTCCGTTGTATATTACCTATAACACACGCGTATCTTGCTTAATTTGTAAATATACAATATGTGTATTTGTCTACCGTATTATTATTATTGTATGTCTTTGAACACCACAGGCCCTAAAAATGGCCCGGGCTTTTGGAGGGCTGGTGTGTTGTGGGGCCATGGGAAGACCAACACGTAGAGGCCCCTAAGACAAATTTAATTTAAATGTGGTCTGACACTGACCGGCTATTATCCCTGTCTACACCATATAAAAATGCACCCAAGGACAAGCCCCGGCCAGTTTAGGACTATTATAAGGAATTATAACGAAAGGTACCAGGCTTTTGGGGTGAACTGCTAGTGGAGTTACAGATCTGGGACTATGGGGACTATGGCGTCTGCCCGTCGCAATGTTCAAGGAACATGGAAAAAATGGACAGACGGTGAATCGCCACTCCCTGCATGGGCCCCAAAAATTGCCATAGAGAGACAGGGGCAACATGGGTGTCGAGAGATGGGCAGCAGGCCCATCGGAGCTATTTCTGACGTTATACCATTTGTCACTTCTACCCCTGGAGCTTGAGTCTTAGCTCTAGCGATCTCCACTCCATGCCGGCTGGCTAACGCAAGCACCCCCCTTCCCCGGAGTCAGATCCGAGGAGTCACTACTCACCTAAGGCTTCGCCACAAAGCCCCCCTGCGGGTAAAAAAATATTTTTATTATTATAATTTTAACCGATAATAAAGCAAATGAACGGTCAGTAACACAAAGGAATTGGCCATTAGACATCATGGCGGGTAGGTACATTTCCATTCCTCTATAAATGGGAGGCTTAAGCCCAGCAGTGGGACATTTGTAAGCTGTTATTATTATTATATGTATGACCTTCAAAAAATCTCGCGAAACTTAGTTTGGTTTAAAGTTTTAAATTTTCAATGATATCACTGATTTTAGGCAATTTCAAAAATGAGAGTTTATTTTCGAAAATTTCGTTTATATATATATATACTAAATTATGCAATATTGTTTGCTGTAATAATTGTTTTATGAACATCTAAAAGATACGAACATTTAAAACATGAAGAGCGAACTTAACTTTTGTTTTTAGATTAGTTACTTACATATACAATCAAATACAATGCAAGAAATCTTAACTTATTTGTAATGTATTCTACCCATAGTCCCTCAAGACTTTGAGAAGAATACTGAGCCTAGATCACCGTCTTCTATGGGTAGGGTGCCCAGAAGGCTGGCTGCGTTTCCTCGCTGGATTGCTTTGATTAAAATTAAATATTAAGAAATTCTCTTACGTTGTATTAACCATAGATAGTGCCATACTAAAAAAAACCAATAACGTCCCTTTGTTCCAGATGCAAAACAAAATTTTCCTATTGGTCGTGTTATTCAAATGCGTTCTATCTGTCGACCAATCGGTGATCAGAATTCCTGAGGTCCAGCCAATCAGGATTGAGGAGAGAGCGAGACAGACAGATACGCCCGAGGTCGTTCTACAATTGAAATATGACGGGGGTAGACTAGACCGCGTGTATTTCACGCAGTTTCGAAAGCCCGCGAGCAAGAAAATTTCAGTTGTCGAAACACTGGCGCTCTGTACGGACCTCTGTGAGGCGGGTTAGCTTTTTTTAAATTTAATTTAGTATTGTTTTTATATCTTTTTATTATTATTATATGAAAATTGTTTCGTGTTCTTTTCTGTTTTGTTGCCTCTGTGTAGTGGTTTAAGCGTCTTGGATGCCGCTCTTGCTAAGGTAAGTTTTCTTTTATAGTTACTAAATTTTTTTACATAAACAAATGCGGCAAGTTAATCATAATAACCGCTAAATAGTTATATAAATTAAAACCTTCTGAACACTGCAAAATATAGAAATCTATATATACATATAATAAAATTGTAGAGGTCGAATTTCTATACAATGAATTTTTTTTTATTAAAAACCGAGTCAATGGGATGTAAGAAGTGAACTAGAACTATATTTTTTTCTATTTTTTTTGTTTCTCTGTTTGTCTGTCTGTTTGTACCGGCTAATCTCCGAAACGACTGGACCGATTTAAATGAAATTTTGTATGGTGGTAGCTTATATCCCTGGTCAACATATAGGATACTTTTGATCTCGAAAAATTAAAGAATTCCCGTGGGATAGTTAAAAAACTTTAATTACTTAAACAGCTTATTATACAACTTATGCACCTAATTAAGTATTGATATTGCCTGTATGATCATTATCATACAATAAAACAATTTATACATTAAAAAACAATTAGGCTATATATCATCACGCTAAGACCAATAGGAGCGGAGCACCAATAAAGAATGTTTTAAAATCGGGAGCATTTTTTTAACTTACTTGTTTTTAATAAACTATTCTACGCGGCCGAAGTCGCGGGCAGAAGAAGAAGACATTTTTATATAATCATATTGACATTTAAGAGCATTAATAATAAAAAAGTTTTTTATTTGATTTAATTTTGGATGACATAATTTCAATTAATTTATTCTCTTTGTACAAGTTTGGCCTACAAAGGCTACGTTCCATTAGGGACTCACAACGACGACGTTCACGTCCGCTTTCACATTCCACTTGCTTGCCGGCGTTAGAATCGTAAACCCAAGTGGAACGGCTATTCGACCCACCTCTTGACATGGGTCGTTGTGAGCACTGTGTGATCGAAAATGATGACGTCGTTGGTGACGTTTTCGCCTCGACCACAACGACCGCGGTCGCCTTGTGGAACGGCTAACGGAGCACTTTGGGCGTTGTGAGCTATACTGGAACGCGCTGAAAATAAGAACCGTTATTGGCTCATGTGATGTTTTGAAAGTGAATCTCCTTTATATATAATAGTCTAAAGCTGTGTAATTATTTATTGAATAATAAATAAAATTAAAACTTTAATACAACAAATTTAGCTTATCAGTACTTCGTACGACAGCACGGAAGATGCTTAGAAATTATAAGTTCTGTCTATGTATAATGCCTGGCGGGTCATAACCTTGTTAATAAATTAAGTATTAGCGATATATCCAGTGGAGAAAGACGATTAGTTTCAAGTGACATTTTGTGAAATAATATTGTCTCAAACTTTTATTGTTGGAGAACAACAGATAGGTTGACGACCCACCTGATGGAAAATGGTTACCATCGCCATTTGCAACACCAAAGGTGCTGCTAATGTGCTACCAGCCTAGGAGGGAATGGAACCTGGTCAATGATGCCAAAACACATTTCTATCGGATACACTTTGGAGAGTTTGCAGCTGAGCTCTTCGATCTGATCCCGCCATCTCCCTTCCATCATCGGAGAACGAGACGCACCAATATATGGTGGATTTTCCACCTATAAGAACGAAGCGCTTTGCATCTACCTTCATCATGGGCACCGCAAAGGAGTGGAACTCATTGCCGGAGTGTGTCTATTCCGATACATACCATCTGGGTGTCTTCAAGTCGCATGTGAATAGGCACCTTCATGCGAGATCATAGTCAAACAGGGGCACAATTGGCACCTCAAGATATCTATTTAACATATAAAACTTCTGAATATATATAATGTATGTATTTATTATTAAAATGTAAATACCTCAATCCCATTATAATCTCAATTCTTTCCTGGGGTTGTCTGGAAGAGATCGCTTTTTTCGATTACACCCCCCTTTGTGCATTATTTTCTTTTTTTCTCCTCCAGGTCTTGGAGGCCAGTCATGCGGGCCTTCCTGCCAGAGAATGATACCGGTTGGACTGCAACCAATTCTGTCGGGGGCAAACGATACAGAGGCCAGTTATGGAAGGCCAAGATACGCTGTCTGTCCCGTTCTTTGCAAGAATAACTTAGGTATGTGCTCAGATAACAAATTAAGTAGACCAAGCCCCGATCTATCAGAGCGAAGCTGGCTAAAGAAAGGCGATCGAGATTTTTTTATAGCTGGAGTACAGCAGACAGCCTGACGGCCCACCTGATGGAAAGCGGTTACCTTCGCCTGCACTGTTTGCTACAACTCCATTAATTCTTCAAAAAGTAATTCTGTAACATACTTCTGTATAAAACTTATTAAAAAAAAAAACAACTTGAGATATAAATAGAATAAGAAACTTAAAGAAAAACAATATTTAGCTAGACGTATTGCTGGGGAGTTTCTTGCCGCTTCTTCTCCTTAACAGCAATAACACGTTGTGAAGCGGTATACATAGAATAGGAAGAAAAATTAAATTTTAACTTTTATATTTATATGACCTTCAAAAAGTGTTCTCCAGTGGAACTTATTTTGAATAAAAAACTTTGAATTTGAATTTGAATATGAACGTTTGCAACACCAGAGATGTCACCAACGCGCTGCCGGCCTCGAAGAAATTTTATGACACCCTTTTTGAAAAACTCCATATCGTAGCGCTGTGGGAAAACCTCGGCTGGAAGCTCATTCCAAATCCCCACGGTACGTAAGAGAAGCGTTCCACAGAACCGTTGCGTACATGAGCGAAGCGGCTCAAACTGGGGGTGAACTCCCAACCGATGGCGAGCGGTGCTATGGTAGAAAGAGGACGAAGGCACGATTCTAAACAGTTCTTCGGAACACTCCCCGTTATACAGTCAGTAGAATACGCAGAGAGAAGCGAAGTCTCTCCTAAGGCAGATGCAGTGCAAAGACCTTAGTACTGTAATTAAAAGTACATTTTAGTCAGAGCCTAAATCAGCGACGTAAAGTCTCAATTGGTATCCTGTAGGATACACTTCGGGGAGTGTGCCACGGAATTGCATGTATGGTTCCTCCCTCACCATTTTACCACCGGACAAGCAGACGTACGCGCTCACGCCAACAAAACGGACGAAACGCTATGCTTCCACTTTTATCATACGCACCGCTGAAGAGTGGAACTCTTTACCGTCGTCTGTTTTTCCTCAAGAATACCATCTAAGTGTTTTCAAGTCTTGCGTGAACAGGTATCTTCTAGGTAAGCGTGCTCCACCTTAGACTGCATTTCCACCTGACATCAGGCGCAATGTCAGTCAAACGCGAACCTATTCAATATTTTAAAAAAAAGGCATTTTATATGATTTTTATTTTGACGTTTCGACCACTTTTCAAGATCAATTACATAGTAAACATAAACAAAAATAGCGACAAGTTGGGATATAGGCTAAATATATATATATATATATATATATATATATATAACTTTAACAATACTCATTGACATCTTTGTCTTGTGTGATCACGACGGCTACTGAAAAATGGCCGACACGAAAACTTAAGAAAATTCTAACTTAGTATAAAATAATCAAATGGTCTCCAGTGGATTCATTACTATTAACAGAGCTAGCGATGGTTGATTGTTACTAAAAACAATCGAATTATTCGATTGTTCCAGTTATTCGATTGCAATCGAGAAACATTTGATGTTTTTTGATTGTTTGTCGATTGTTATTGATGTGTTACTATTTTGTGTTCATGGCTTACTTGTCAATAGACCTGCGCTCGATTGTTTATGATTACTAATCCGCACAACAATCGAAGATTGCACAGGACGATTGGTAAAATATGTTTTACTACTATGAATTAAAACACGCCAAAAGCAATAATATTTTTATTTATTTATTACCTTTTCTTTGAAATTGACTTTTTTGACTCCTGTCACTTTAAAAAACAATCATCACATTTGCAAGAATAACAAAATCTTTGTTAGCTTAACTAAAAATTAAAAGGAAAACTTAAACTAAAAACCAAACTAAAATACGACATTATTTCATCAATTACCTTACAAAATTAGCTAAATAACAATTGAATGATTGTTATTTAGCTATGACGAATGAATCAACAATCGAATACGCGCTTGCACAACTGTCGATTCATTCGATTTTTTTAAAATTAACAATCGCACATCTCTAAGGGACGCAAAACTATAGGTTATTTAGTTTCAGAAATGGCAACTTGATATTCAGTAGTATACTGGTAACATTGTAGCTCTATGCTCTCTCTGTGTTCGCCATGCTTTGTCTAGCCACATGTTGTTATTATGTTTGATTTTAATGGTACATAATAAAAAAAACTTAAGATGGACATGTCTATATAATTTGAAGAATCCAGAAGACCCGTTCACCAATATTGTATAAAAACACGTGTAGTAATTATCTACATCGATTTACAGATTATCAACACAATTATTTGATAATCTGTAAATCGATGTAGATAATTACTGAATGATAAATACAAAATGTTCCATAACTAAAGCTGTAAAACTTCCTGGCTACTTTATGAACAAAATCCTAAAAAATAGCGGAGCTGCTACTTTTAGTTTTTGTGTTTTGTTTGGGACTTCTTTTATTACGCTAGACAAGTTTTTGAAGATGTGCATTTCATCCATTTGATGCTTTTGTTCAAGTAGGCTACATCTACACTTTTATTTATCTGATGTCTCATTTAGACTCCAGACCAAGAAGCTTAAAGCTTCCTGCTCTAGACTCTCGCGTTGCGTTCATCTAATTTATCACCATTTCGCAACATGTTGCGGCTTGAAGAGAAGAACCGGCACAAGAAACTCTTCAGCAAACATGCGTAGCTCTAATCATTTTATATAAGATTAAAATGGGTGGAAGGAAAAATAAAAGCAATTATCAGTCAAGTTGTGGTTTATGTTTCACTCTTGAGATCTCGTCAGCTCGTTGTAATTATTCAACGTTATTGGACAGCGCCATCTTAAGTTCCCTAAATATAAACTATTTATAATATTTGACCACCACTATCCCTTGATGGCGCTGGTTTCCATATATTTTTTTTAGTTTTCGTTTATGTAGCGGAGATCCACTGGGATGGCGTAGATCACCTAGCGTCTTGTATCGTTACTCACGCGAGAGTTTAAGTCCTGTTGTAAGGATACTTGACCTTCATTTTACTATGTTTCTATTGCTTTTTATCATGGAAGAGTTTACGCCATCGTTTCACAGTTGAAACAGCACCAGTGCAAACGAAGCGTTTCGCCTCCACATTCCTTCTGCGTTCGACAGAGCTGTGGAATGCGCTACCAGAGTCTGTGGTTCCCAGAAATACAATCCAGTCTCATGTGAATAGGTATCTAGGTAAGCCTGTTCCATCTTCGACCGCATCATCATTCAATATTAGGCGTGTTAGTGGTCAAACGCGAACCTATCTATCATTTAAAAAAAAGAGTATACAGCCCGGGTGCCGCGCACCCTTTATACCCCCGGGTAAAGAATGGCCTATATTGTAGAGCCATGCTTGAATCATTTATCTTGATTACAGTTCTTAAGGCAGACTCGATCCGTGTGATACCACACGAATACAGAATACCGACGTGAAACGGCAAAATTACCTTTTTCAATTTGTCGCAGGTAACCCGCTTTGCAACTGTGTTGAGGCGGCCAGCGACAGACCTGACAACGAACTAGATGAAGATGGCATTTGCAACGCATTCTGCGCTGATGGCTACACTTTGGGAGGTAAAGCGATTTTTTTTTAATCAAACACAAAAATTATTCAATCCACGGTATATTTTTGAAAGCCCTATAACTTAAGAATTAAGTCTACTCTCAACGCTATGTTTTACAAACACTTTGCAACGTGTTTTTGCTGTTTTAAAGAAAAGCTACAAGTAATTTTCCAGCCACACGCTTAGGTAAAACTTTTGAATACTTTATCTATACTTATTTGTTTATTTTTAAAAAATAGTGAAAATGAATGTATTTATTTCAAAATGAAATCTTACAGATTACTTATTGAAAGTCATGTGACTATCACCGCTTCCAAAGCAATTTCAGTTACTACTAGAGTTTGCCCCCGGGTGCGCCGCCGGTCAAACTCTAGTGCGTGCTTCTTGTTTAAACAGCAAGCGTTAATACAGGTTACATTGTATTCAATTTGTATGTTAGTGCAATTTGTCCCTGGAAAATTGACTTCATTTTATATCGCAAACTATCCCATCACGCAGGATAAAAAGTATTTATGTCCATTTTCGTTATTAAAAGTACATTTAAACAAAACAGAAACAGATCCAGTACTCCCAATAGATTTCCGTGAAGGCTTAACAGACAGACAGATCGAGTTACTATCGCATTTTTTATAGATGATAAATTTTATATCTATAAACTTAAATGATTGGTCTTCTAACATTCATCTTCTATTTCAACCCGTTCTAGTTTTATTTATCTATCCCCCGTCTATCTATCTGTAAACTACATAAACGACAAAAATTACCAAATTGCCCAAAACGACTAAATTGACCAAAATTATCAAAATGACCTTTACATAAATCTATCCCAAAATCTATCCCATTATTCAGGATAAAAGTAGACCTTGTCCATCCTCGAAATTAAAATTACATATATACTAAATTTCAGTCGGATCGGTCCAGTATTTTTTTCGTAAAAGCACAAGAAACAAAACAGACAAAGATATTTTTATCCCCAAAAGTATCCCATTTTTCGGGATATTAAGTATCATATGTTCATCCCTGCCATCGCATGGCATATATATACTGAGTTTCAGCCAAATCAGTCTAGTAGTTTTTCTGTGAAAACGGAACAGACAGACAGACAGACCTATAACTCTTTCACGGTAAAAGCACGGCACTTGGTATATATGTATGTATTCACAATACTAAGAATGAACAATGCTATGTTCATTTTTTATTGTTTTGTGAATCATGTTTGTTTTTGTGTATATATAATTTATTGTGAATTTACTGTTTATATTTTTATATTATTTGTTGCGTAGTTTTTAAATCAATAAATAATGTCTTTTTGTATCTTCTTCTTTCTTTCGAAACAGAAAAAATAAAAATAGGGATTCGAAATAGAAAATTTAAATTTGGAAGTTGAGCAGCGCGTTCCTTCAGTAGCTTACAACGCCCAAAATACTCCGTCAGCCGTTCCACCTGGCGACCGCGGTCGTTTATGGTCATGGTGAAAACGTCACTAATGACGTCCTAATTTATGATCACGCAACGCTTACAACGTCCCATGTCAAGAGGTGGCTCAAATAACCGTTCCGTTTGAGTTTACAATTGTGACGCCAGCAAGCAAGTGGAACGGGAAAATTCGCGATCGTGAACGTGGTCGTTGTGAGCCACTAATGGAACGTAGCCATAGTGATTTATCAAATGAAATGGCTCTATTATTTTTTTTATTCATTTTTCCCTCTTGATCTTCAATAATTATTTTTCTAATAGTATAATTTGGTAATCACTATGGCTGATTTCCCTTTTTTAAGCTATCACACAATTTTCAGACACATTTTGATTTCACAGGCTGTCCGAATTGCCATACTACTTCAACTAGTGCCACTATATCCCAGTACTCGCAAGACCTTCGTGTCCTCAACACCTCAAGCGGGTGGGTGGCGTGGTGCAACGTGCAATGCGTACAAGGTCACGGAGGTGCAGCTTGCAACTGTGACCGGCCTCCCTTGTAATAACGGTTTGCAAAAATACCTATCGCTTCCATAAATTCGCATTTTAAAACCTGCATTCACAAGTTTTTTTTTCTTGTCCAATGGCTTCCGCCAAAAAAGTTTTTGTTCGAAACTACAGATAAGATTGTATTTACACCATAGACAATGTATAATATCTTGTCAAAGGAGACCGGGACTTTCGGGCCAAAGAAATGTAATAAATTGCGATATGGCTTAAAAAATGTTATATTGAAAAATAAAAAACAACAGCCCTAAATTCTATTATATTTTAAAAATAAGGTCATTAAAGTAAATTATTGATTACCATAATCGATTTCTGTGTAAACACCACACGATTAATTCATTCAAAATAACTAAACCCACTATAATTATAAGCAATATTAACGTAATAAAAAGAAATGTTAAAATAATTTATTTTTACAATCTGGGCCCGAGATTGTGCGAAAGCATATCAGTCTCCTTTAGGATGATAATTAAGGCTACTCACGCCCATGCAGTTCCGTATTTTTTCCGATAATGTCTCTGCTGTATATGGGATAATGTGTTTGTTGCTGTGGCTAGATGAGTCTTGTTTAAAGTGTTGCCTTACTACTTCATCTGGTATAATGTTACGGGCCATTTCACGCAGATGTGGCTATGCGTGTAATGCGATTTTGTTATTAATTGTGAATGGCTTTATATATTGACAGATAAAGTATGCATATGCACAAATGTGGCTATTTGTTAACGGCGTTAGTTTTGACGCTTTAAATAGGACGCATTCGGTCACAATTATTAACTGTAATATTATCCCAGATCCCTATTTTTATAAATAACGCTGGTAATGACTAGCCGCATTAGAGTATATGGGTAAATATGTTATCTGTCAGTTTTTGGCGGGAACTGAGAGGAGATGTTGTGCTTTGCAGTTTTCCTTTCTAAAAATGTGCAAAATTACTTTAAAATGAACAATAGTCGTAGGATATTGATAGTTATTGAGTAGTAATTATGTGTTTTTGTGAGAAATGTCAACTGTACAGTCAAATGTAGCCTTTTGAGTTGTCACAAAACTCCGTTGAATGTTGTCAGTTGATAACCTACAGTTCAGCTGAGCTATAACATAGGCTTAAGAAAATGAAGAAACTATATTCGAATCTAAGATCTAGCTTAAAGGCCTAGCTGACAAGCCATAAACCTAAATAAATAAATAACGTTATCTGTCAATATTTAACGTCATTAACAACTAATATGAATATGTCATCATAAATAACGCATTAAACCTGTCGCTAAATCCACTTGATACGGTCGCTAAGACTAACATTATCCCAGATGGAGCAGGGAGATGAGATAGAGATGCCTATAAGCGCTCTTAACCAAATATTAAATAATACTATGTTATGTTATTTATAAAAGCGAGTTTTGTTAAAACTAACAATACAATATTTATTAAAAAATATAAATTAAAATTATTATTAAATTAAACTAAAAATAAACTATATCTACAAACTAAAATTAAACTATAAATCTAGTACCAGACCGCTGTCAGTCGGAAACGTGCCCAAAACACTGGCCACGTTGCCTCGCTGAATGGCAACGCTAATGCGTTGCCCGAGGTATAAACCAGTCTTTTGGTCACGTGAGACATCCACCACACGTTTGGCTATGTCTCGATAAAGCTTGTGCGCCTCAGGCCCCCATGGTCCCAGGGTCTCGACCCCAAAAGCCGCAAATATATAGCCATTTCCGATGGCTGAGTATTTGCGGCGTTTTAGGGCCTCCTGTTGTGCAGCAGTTGTACCGGCAGACATGCTAGTGGCTGGAAGATGGGACGTTGCCAAAGTATCGACGCAAGACGCGACCCATCTTCCAGGGCACCAATGACATACCATCGGGTCTCTTGCCGTCGTCGCGGCACAAGCCGTTCGGTTCTAGGACGGCAAGTAACCCGGCGCGGTGACAAGAGCCCGACGGATTATGTCATTAAGTGTTGCATGACGTGAAATTCTGCCGGTACTCCTGATACACGATAACCCATGGTGTGGGCCAACACAGGCCGCCCCTAGGCGAATGCAAGCACCTATTCTAAACGTGTTATCGTCTAGGAAAGTGCCCAAATTCGCTGAGGGGAGTGCCTGCAGCCACAAGCCAGACTCCCAACGAGAGACAGCTAGGAGACGAGCACGCTCCGTCTCATTGGCACACGTATCCAAAAGATTTTTATGCACCAATGTGCAAAGCGGGCCGTCCCATAGCTTCTGTGACTTTAGATTTATCGGTAAATTTTGATATGGGCAGGCCACAGACCAAGCATTTCTGGCGTCAGTCAAATACAGGACCTCAAAGTCATCAAGTGACGGATTTAATATTTCACCAATGAGGTCCTTTGTACTGTAAACTGAGGACAGAAAGGCGGGTAAAGAAACTGAAGAAATTTTGCGTATGCCCAAACCTCCATACCTTATTGGTAAGGAGGCTTGGGTCCATGTACGGTCATCAAAAGGAATGTTGAAAATTGATGAGAGCGAGTACCGAATAACATTATCCAAAGTTTTCAAAATATTTTGGATTTGCCATAAAGGACAGCATCTCAAAATATATATAAAATTTGGCGTAAAAACACATTACCGAATGATATAATATGCGCTATGTAAACTTATACTTTTTAGGTTTTCTATCTTTGACTGGAAATTTTGAATTTTGTTACCAACGAAACTAGAGAAAGCCTCCTCAAAAACGGGGCACCCAAGGAGGCTGACGCTATTTTTGTCAACAATTTTAAACTATGAAAATCCGAAATAATATTATGGATATTTGGCACCTTGTCACTGAAATATATCTCACATTTTGAATAATTTAGCTCTAAACCAATTTTATCAAACTCGTAAATTAAATATTGTATATCTTTTTTAAGAGTATCAATGTCTCCTCCAAGGATGCCGTCGTCGAGGTACCACGCGTTGAATTTAGAATTTAATTTTTCTATAATGGGATGAATACCGAGTGAAAATATGGCCGGCCCAAGGGGGTCCCCCTTTATTATTGTATTTCAATAGCTTTTTATCAATATTTTAATTGATTTTAAAAATCATAATATATTGTAACATTTTTAATAAATATAATAATTCTTAAAAATTGAATATTATGTATAGATATACATTTAAATAATATAGTACGTAAGATTATTTTAAATGTACCACTTACATCAAAATGTAATCGTTTAAATGAATGTAATTCATTTAAAAATTAACATAGTATCTTCATAAGTGTACGGCTTGTTAGATTATAGCATACAATTAATAATATAATATTCGCAACTATTGACAAATATACTTAATCAATAATATTGTAGTGTTATAAATGTAGTACAATCTAGACATTATAAAAACTTAATACGTAAGGATCTGTATTCAATGAAGAAAAATACTAGAAAAGACAACGGGCCATAATAAAAACTAACGTTGATAATGCACCTATATTTCTAGATGGCGTTATGAGTGTTCTTTTTTCTCTTGCGTTTTGAAATAGCAACACATCTATGGGCGCGTTCCTTTAGTATCTCACAACGCCCAAAATGCAACGTCTGCCGTTCCACAAGGCGACCGCGGCCGTTATGGTCGTGGCGAGAACTTCACTAATGACGTCATTATTCTTGATCACACAGCGCTCACAACGACCCATGTCAAGATCTAGGTCGAAGAAGCGTTGACCACAGAACATTAATTCTCTCTATCGATTGACATTAAAAAAGGCGCGATTTTCAAATCAACCAATGACATTTGTATATTTCGTCGTTAATTACATTAACGCTCCATAATCCGCTCCACTAGAGTTTGTGATTTTAACACCCGCAAGCAAGTGGAACAGGAGCAAATGCGGTCGTGAACGTGATCGTTGTGAGTCTTGTGGAACGAAACCTAAGCAAAGTAGCAATATTTAAACCAGTCAAAAAATTATATTTAAATGTTAATAAGTATGAAATTATTGAGATTTTAATACTTACTATCAATTTATATACCTTACTACTGACTAAAATTTGACATAAGCTCCATATAAATAATGTCTTTTTTACAACGACAAGATAAATGATTGTATGAGATTTGCAAGATGTGTAAGGGTAGCAGTAATAATGTTGGTTGAAAGAATACATCGTGTCTATAATAAGCAATATGGTGGTCCGTACGCTTGTGTATTGACAAAATATAATACGTTTTCACCAACGTCCCACAAAAATGGTCACATGGAGACTGTTAATATTACTACAATATTTCGTAGATTTTCTAAATATAATAACAAATTCATGGAAGTCGAATAATTGTTAAGGAATTGATAAAGCCTAACTGGTTTTGCTCTGCTAAAGGAGAGTCATCTTTGTCGCGTCTAATAGATATAGTGTGGTCGAAATAAAGTTTATATCATCATAACAGTCCACTAATCATCACTTCAAGAACCCCATACAAGCTTAGGGGGAGACCAGACAGGGATGACAATAGCCCAATAAAAAGAGTCACTCGTAACACACTACAATTACCGTTGTCACTACCAGCCAGTTTTTGTTTTTGTAGAAAGTTACAAAACCATCGATCAAAGAGTTTTAAAACATGAACAACGAGATTTAAAACATATTTTTTAAAGTTAAATCGGCGATAAACTGAAAGTCATAAAATAGCTTCTTTTCATGATGTACATGAAATTTACGACATTGAAAAGTAGCTAATTAGGCTCTACGATTTATATGATGATAAGACGTTGATGGATTTAATTGACATTTTATATAAAAACAAAAAGGGTTGGTAACGCAAACTGAGATTGCATTATGTTACATTTGTATTAAGCAATTTATGTTCTATATAATCTTCTTTTATGACAAATCAACGAAATACAGAAAAAAATAGTTCTGTTTCCTTGCCACGCGTCAATTTACACTCGACTATAATCGTTGACTGTAATGGTCATCTCAGTGGATCTCCCCTACATTATCGAAAAATAAAATGTACGGAAACTAATGCCATCGAGTGGTGGAGGAACATCAAAAATTAAAATTAGTTTCCATTTAGTCCACTTAACTTCACTTAAGATGGTGCTGTGCAATATCGTTGAATAAATACATCGTGCTGACGAGATCTTAGAGCATAAATGAAACCACAAGTCATGGTCATATTTGGTGAATCCTGCACACTTTTACATGAAGTTTTATGTGAACCATTTTTTTGGCATAAATTATAGCGTTATATAGAAGTTTCTTAAACTAATTTAATTCTGATTTTCCCTTTCCCTAGTGGAATTTATAGAAATATCGAATGTAGCACCATCTATCAGACAGGGTAAATGATGTTTTGATATTTTATTCCAGAGAGACTCATCTATTTTATATCTAGTGTATTTTCTATCGTAACGGTGTTTTCTTGTATTTAAATGCAAGAGTAAAAAGCAGTAGCGTCCTTTAGAAATGTAAGATTTTGGAGCTTTTTCAGAACCACTTACATTTTAGTTTTCCGTATCTTTCCTAGTATCCTTATTCATAAGAAAATAACTAGTATTACTGTAGTTTAATGTAAAAATATTAAATACATGAGATCTGTGCGAAAGACAATATTTAATATTAATTAATATGTAATACGGCCGATTGCTGTAACTCTTACTAATCGATGTTTGTTTTTTCCGTTTATTAAATTTTATTTAATATTTATTTTGTTTTTTTATTTTATTTTTATATTATTTCTTTAAACCTACCAGTCAATTATTGAATTAATTTTGACTCCCTAAATTTTTCAATTTAATAATAAAAAAAAGTTTGTATCTGAATACTGTAGATTTGTAACTAGTTTGTGTGAATGGTTAGATATTTAGAAAAAAATATTTTCAGGTTCTTAATAGCAGTCAGTATAAACAATATGGAAGAATAATACTAGAGGATTGACAATCGTATAATTAAAAACTTAACACCTAACACACTCTGCAATCATAGATGGCGTCACCAGTCCGTTCTTATTTGTATATAAAATCACATATGTCCTCCTAATTAACTTCCATTCCATTTAAATTTCGCAAATTTCATGATATCAAAAAAGAGTTTATTTTACTTTTGACGTTTACGCGTTTACCAAGTTGCATATTTTTTGACAGTCAAACCCACATGAAACAAATGACATAATTGCCGTGCTTTATTATTGTGGGTAACGTAATAGTGATGTTCTCTGAGTCACGTGACGCACAGACTATTAAACCATCGATACTATACATAAATAAATCGAAAGTCAAAAATCCGTTTGAAAAGAAAAAATGTTCTACTTTAAAGAAAAATAATACCGCAATTATTATAAGTGCCATTTTATTTTGATTATTTAAAATATGTTTATTGAAATGGGGGTATACGTGTATTTATTACACGATAACTAATTGATCTCAAAATAAAGCTGTCAAAAGTAAATTGAATGCTTGGAAAAGGTATAATTTAAACTAATAAAATATGTTTTAAATAATAAGATGTAAGAAGAAGCGAAAAGTGTTTGTCAGGATCGTAGCAGGTGGAGATACATCGTAAGTGCCTACCCTAATGGGAAACAGGCGTGACAAAAACAATAAAGCCAGACTGGTGGCGCCAACTGTAGTAATTGCGTAGTGTGTTACGAGTTACACCTTTTCTATGGCGATTTTGATTCTTAAATATTCTTCTTTGTACAAGGGGGTCTTTGAAAATTGCACTTAACGAAAATCTAAATAAACATATAGTCAACCCTTGACCTGCAAAACTATAAAAACAAAAAATTGGTAGTTATAGAGACTGTCGATAGAAGTGAACACTTAGAACTTTTAGTATTAAAATTTGAAATTTCATGTTTGTATTAAAACACTATTTCAACAATACACAGTATATACACATTGCACTTTTCACTAAATCCATTCAATTTCACTTATAAGATACACACAGCACTAATGTTGCACAGTACGTCAGCTGTATAGCTACAGATATACTGCTATAATCATGTCGGTGTCGCGAATGCACGAGACTTCACCCATCCAAAACCGTCTAACGCGCACAGCACATGTCTGCTGCACATGCGTCAATCATGAGCATGTCGGTGACGCGAACCCAGAAGATTTTCCCCTACCAAAAAATACCCAACGCGGCTAAAGAAGTTTTCACTTCAAAAATCCGGCCCGAAGGACCTCTAATGTACGTTTGCAATACTAAGTGATTATACTAGCTACCGGCACTGCCAGGGCCAACTCAGAATAGGCGACTGTTATTCTTCACGGCCCTGGCTGTAGGTGAATAGGAGGAACACGGGGAGTTAAGGAGCATTCCGGCAATGGCAACTCCATCCGGCAACGCCACGACCACGCCGGCGACTCTCACGCCCTCACCGTGATACCCACACAGAATGAAGTCCGTAAGTGGATTTCTGACTACTGGTAACAATTTGAGACGGTTTCTTAGCAGGAGGAAGTTGAAGAAATACATGTTCTTAGTTTATGTATTCTTTTGTTGAGATGGAGGTTTCATAAGAATGGGTAAGGCGTGAAGCGTGTAGGTTTCTAGGGTCGTTAAATGTTGTATCCGTGACTAAAAATTTGAGAAGACGATTTAGATTTATGTGGTACGAGCATGTAATCAGAAATGAAAATCATGATATAAAAGGAATTGTAGCAACGACAGGTAGAGGTTAAATGATGCTTCAAATGGCAGAGAGTAATATTCACTGTCGAGTGCTGATGTAAACTAAGGTTAACTAATTTATTTTGGAAACGATAACCTTAAGTACAAATATTAACAAGTCGTAGAGCTAGTGCAATGTATAGCACAATGTGTGTGCAGGACGAATGATGTGCGAGCGAGATAGAGTAACTATTAATGTGTACGCTCCCGCGTTGCGCCAGCCAGTAGTTCGTTGTCCCCTGCGATGACTAGACGTATGTAGCTCCCATAGAATGTTAAACTCGAAGATTGATAGATATGAAAGCAAAGGTAAGCCAACAAATAGAATGGATTTTGTGAAAGATGACATGATTTATGGTGTGACAGAGGACGTATCTGAGGCGCTGGAACCCACGGGTAACAGGATGGCTAACAATAGACGGTATACAGGGCCGGCCTTAATCATCTAGTTAACCGGGCGAGTTATGCATTTGGTGCCCTTTTATATTCTACTAATTTTATATTCTACTAATTTTATGAGCATGAACATTTGTGAGAACGTACGGATGCATGTTTGTCACTCTCCCACACAAACGGCGCTCTGTAGGCCCAGGCGCTGCGGGCCGTCCACCCCTAAAGCGTGTGTAGGAGAAATGAAAACCCGGTCCTTACTCTAGAACAACAGAATCTCCACTAACCATGAGATCAGCCTTCTCCTGGCTCGGCGCAAGTTGTAGCACATAGAAGAACAGCACACAACACCAGATTCACTAAGTGGTTATCAGTTCTCACAAGTCTTAAGAATTATTATCTCTTGCCATGGCCAACAATCACAATTAGTGTTAAATATATTTATAAACGATAAGAGCACGGCGCAATGTATGTCTATGAATTGAATATATAAGTGGATGAAGGAGTTATGTAACAGTTTACAGAACTTTTTTTTAAATAAACTAAATTATAAATAAATTAAACTAAAAATATACTATATATACAAACTAAAATTAAAGTACAAAATCTAGTACCAGATCACTGTCAGTCGGAAACTTGGCCAAAAGACTGGCCACATCGCCTCGAAGAATGGCAACGCTAATGCGTTGCCCGAGGTATAAACCAGTCTTTTGGTCACGTGAGACACCACCAGACGTTTGGCTATGTCTCGATAAAGCTTGTGCGCCTCAGGCCCCCATGGTCCTAGGGTCTCGACCCCAAAAGCCGCAAATATGTAGCTAATTCCGATGGCTGAGTATTTGTGGCGTTTTAGGGCGTCCTGTTACAGCAGCTGTACCGGCAGACATGCTAGTGGCTGGAAGATGGGACGCTGCCAAATTATCTTAGATCTTATCTTATCTTATATCAAATGTTAGATCTGCCTTTCACGAAATTCAAAACCAAATTAAAAAGTATCTTGCTAAAAAAGGGATACTACACTATTGAAGAATACTTAAATGACAAATATTTATTTACATAGCAGCTCGCTCTAACATCTTATACTATATTTTGTATAACGTTATCTTGCCAAGCTTGTAAGGAATTTATGGAGATATATTGCAGCATAACATTTTAGTACGTCATGTCATTATTATAATTTTAATAATAATTTTCTTTCCTTTTATTGTGTCTTGGTCTTATTGAGTATGCACTGTTTGCTACAACTCCATTAATTCTTCAAAAAGTAATTCTGTAACATACTTCTGTATAAAACTTATTAAAAAAAGAGAACTAGAGATATAAATTGAATAAGAAACTTACAGAAAAACAATATTTAGCTAGACGTGTTGCTGGGGAGTTTCTTGCCGCTTCTTCTCCTTAACAGCAATAACACCCTGCGAAGCGGTGTACATAGACTAGGAAGAAAAATTAAATTTTGACTTCTATGTATGACCTTCAAAAAGTGTTCTCCAGTGGAATTTATTTCGAAGAAAAAACTTCGAATTTTAAATTTTTAAATTTTTATCGACGCAAGACGCGTCCCATACTAAGGGGCAACCCATCTTCCAGGGCACTAATGACATACCATCGGGTCTCTTGCCATCGTCGCGGCACAAGCCTTTCGGTTCTAGGACGGCAGATACTCCGGCGGTGACAGGAGCTCGACGGATTATGTCATTAAGTGTTGCATGAACTGAACTTTTTTATGTCAAAGAATAAAACAAAAAAGATGTAATTTTTCAAAACCATTTTACCTTGTTTTTAGAAAAAATCTTTATTCGTACTGGAACGGAGAAAGAATAGCAATTCTAGCTTATCGTATGTCAAATTCAAATTCAAAGTTTTTATTCAAAATAAGTTACACTGGAGAACACTTTTTGAAGGTCACATATAGAAGTCAAAATTTAATTTTTCTTCCTATTCTATGTACACCGCTTCGCAGCGTGTAATTGCTGTTAAGGAGAAGAAGCGGCAACAAACTCCCCAGCAACACGTCTAGCTAAATATTGTTTTTCTTTAAGTTTCTTATTCAATTTATATCTCTAGTTCTCTTTTTTTAATAAGTTTTAAACAGAAGTATGTTACAGAATTACTTTTTGAAGAATTAATGGAGTTGTAGCAAACAGTGCATACTCAATAAGACCCAGACACAATAAAAGGAAAGAAAATTATTATTAAAGTTACAATAATGACATACGTACTAAAATGTTATGCTGCAATATATCTCCATAAATCCCTTACAAGCTTGGCAAGATAACGTTGTACAAAATATAGTATAAGATGTTAGAGCGAGCTGCTATGTAAATGAATTTTTGTCATTTAAGTATTCTTCAATAGTGTAGTATCCCTTTTTTAGCAAGATACTTTTAATTTGGTTTTGAATTTAGTGAAAGGCAGATCTAACATTTCACTCGGAATCTTATTGAAGAAGAGTATACCAACCCCCAAGAAAGAGGACAGTACTTTTTGTAAGCTAAAAGATGGCAATATCAGTTATGAGTAGACAGAACCAACCCTGAGTTGTGTTTCGGTGTCAGAGATCAGGCAGCACAATTGCAGTAGCTCTATTTCTGCACTGTCCATAGGCGTTGGTAACAGCTTTTTATTAGGTACCCAATCAGCCTCTTTTTTTGTTAACTCAGGGGGAATGTTTTTTCTTGTGACACACACACGGGTCTTGGGTATAGGGGAAGACCAAAAGCGCCGCCTAGTGCCGCGCGCTTCGGGTGCGTGTGGGACTCTTACACCAAACAGCAAACGGGATCTCCTCCATTAAAGGAGGAGGCCGAACATACTGCCCATTAAACCTACCTGGTCTCTATGACAGTATATATCTAGAATGTCAGAGACATGTAACGTAGTTAAACTCTCCTGACATGCTAATGCGCCGATTTGGTACTAAACCCCCGGAAGGAGGGCCATACCATAAGTAAATAAAAGTCAGTAAAACTACGTTTTAACAGGTTTAGCTCGGTAGATTATTTGATTTTTATTATTTCGACATTTCGGCCACTTTTCAGTGGCTGTGGTCACGGAAGACAAAGATGTCAAGTGTCAATGAGTATTGTTAAAGTTTTATTTAGCATACCGCCAACTTGTTCATTTTAATTATTTAGTTTTAATTTTGTTTATGGTTATTACTTACTCTATGAGAGCCTAATCTAATTTATCGCCGCTTCGCAACATGTTATGGCTTGAAGAGAAGAAGCGGCGCAAGAAACTCTTCAACAAACATGCGTAGCTCTAATAATTTTATATAATATTAAAATGGGTGTGGAGGAAAAGTGGCCGAAACGTCGGAATGATAAAAAAATAATAAATTACCGCGCTTAAAACCAGCCGTTAAAACATAATAGGTTGGGGAAAAAGTCTTTTCGCATATAGTATGTATGAACTTATAATAAGATCTCTTTGGCTATACCATTTGTATCTGGCTGGTTTTGGTATCATTAAAAAGTTTTAATTTTAAAGAAGACAATTCCAAATTCGAATTAGGAAAATGTGTGATTTTCATTTGTTTTTCTTATTGTTAAAATGAGTGAATCTAATGAAGAAATTCGATACATTTTAAAATATTACTACAAAAAAAGTAAAAATCCAACACAAGCCGCGAAAAAAATTGTGATGTTTATGGATCTAATGCAGTATCTGTGAGAGTAGCGCAAATTTGGTTTAAGCGTTTTCAATCCGGAAATTTTGATATCAAAGATGCACGTCGCTCTGGTCGCCCTGTTACGGACAAAATTGATCCCATTTTTGAAAAAGTGGAGCAAGATCGGCATATTAGTAGTTACGATGTAGTTGGAGAACTGGGAATTGACAACAAAACGGTTTTGGCGCATTTGAAAAAAGCTGGGTACACAAAAAAGCTCGATATTTGGGGCCTCATGAGCTCACTGAAAGAAACCTAATGAACCGTGTACTCATTTGTGATTCTTTATTACGACGTAACGAAACCGAACCATTTTTGAAGAAGCTGATAACTGGTGATGAAAAGTGGATCACGTACAACAAGAACGTGCGAAAAAGATCGTGGTCAAAGGCCGGTCAGGCTTCACAGACTGTGGCGAAACCCGGGTTAACTCGCAACAAGGTGATGCTGTGTGTATAGTGGGATTGGAAGGGCATTATTCATTATGAGCTGTTACCGCCAGGCAGGTCCATCGATTCTGAACTGTACTGCGAACAACTGATGAGATTAAAGCAAAAAGTTGAGAGAAAGCGGCCGGAATTAATCAACAGAAGGGGTGTGGTTTTTCACCACGATAACGCTAGACCTCACACATCTTTAGCCACTCAGCAAAAATTAGGAGAGTTTAGCTGGGAGGTGTTAATGCAACCGTCGTATAGTCTTGACCTTGCACCTTCAGTTTTTCACCTGTTTCGGTCTCTGCAGAATTCCTTAGGCAGTGTCAGGTTAACATCACGATAGGACTGCCAAAACCACTTGTCGCAGTTTTTTGATCAGAAGCCCTAAAATTTTTATAGCAATGTGATCACGTCCCTACCTACAAGATGGCAAAAAGTTATCCAACAAAATGGCACCTACATACTTTAGTCAAATGTAAATAAACTTTATAAAAAACCTTTTGAATTTTTATATAAAATGCGAAGAAACTTTTTCCCCAACCTAATAGTTTTGTTTTAGTTTTTTTTTTTTAGGAGCGCTGGCAGAATGTCACGGCATGCTACACTTAATGACATTATCCGTCGGTCTCTTGTCACCGCCGGGGCACCAGCTGTTCTTGAACCAAATGGGCTGTGCCGCGACGATGGTAAGAGACCAGATGGGATGTCGTTGGTGCCATGGAAGATGGGACGCCCCCTAGTATGGGACGCAACTTGTGTCGATACTTTGGCGGCGTCCCATCTTCCAGACACAGCCGTGACAGCCGGGGCTGCTGCTGCACACCAGGAGGCCCTGAAATGTCGCAAATATGTGTCCATTGGTAATGGGTACGTATTTGTGGCTTTCGGGGTCGAGACCCTGGGGCCGTGGGGGCCTGGAGCTCATCACCTCTACCGAGATCTCTCAACGCGTCTAATTGAGGTCTCGCGTGACCAAAAGGCTGGCTTACACCTAGGGCAACGAATTAGCGTTGCCATCCAACGCGGAAATGCGGCCAGTATTTTGGGCACGCTCCCCGCCGACAACGATTTGGAGTCAATTTTTTATTTATAGATTTGTTATTTTGTAAGTATAGCTTTATTTATAGTATAGTTTCATTTAATTACTTTCTGTTTGCAAATATTCATTATATCAAAAATGCAAAGTTGAGTAAATTTTGATTGGATTAATAGTTTTAATATGTATACTAGTCGCAAAACTTAAGAAAATATTATTTTTTATGTTTCCAATTGTAACATGTTCCCTTCATCCAATTATGTATTCAATTTTGCAAAGGAGACGGCGACTTATGGGTCAAAGAAATGTAATGGGTTGAAATATGGCGTAAAAAAGCGTTATATTGCTCTATTACAAAATGGAAAATATCAGGCCTAAATTTTATTTTGAAAATAAGTTCAAAAGTAAAATAAGACATCAATTACCATAATTGATTTATGAGAATGATTTTCAACAATTAATAATATGACAAAACTTACACCGCACCATTCATTCCTTCAAAATAATTAAACCCACTACAATTTAAAAAAAACATCATACTGAGAGTGATCTAAAAAGAAATCTCTTTTAATAATAAAGTAAAATATTACAATCACTCTCATCATTATACAATCTGGGTCCAAGAACATATGAACGCATATCCGTCTCCTTTATATAAAAAAAATACAGCACACAACTAAATTTGACAGCTAACACTTGCCTTTTAATAATATTTATAAACAAAACTATCAATAATATTTGAACCGAATTATGAAACAACTGTACCGAATTTAACCATATAGGGCGTCATATATTCTCTTTGTTTGTTAAAGAACTGAAGCTTCCAAACAACAGATTTTTACGGTTGCATAATATTAGAATCTAAAAGACAGGACAATTGAAAATATATTTATTGGAATGAAGCTCTTACACGGTGTACAAGAGTGAACTGCCGAGATCGTCACGTACGGAAGAAGCGTTATGCCCCCTCCAGGAGCCCTTTAATGTAATTTTTGTTATACAATTTCTAACTTAATGCTTTAATGAAATAAGATCTATAATAATAACCATCAGTGTAACATACAGTGTTTTAAAATTAAAAGGTCTTGTAACCGCCATTATTCGGCCGCATTCGGGCCCTTTCGCCGCGCCAGTGCATATTTTACATAATTTACTATTTTACATTTAAGTTTTCAATAAATGTATGTTGTTCGTCTTAAAGTACGTAACTTCGTTTCTGACTGTCCCAGGACCGTATAGAATTTTTATTTTTCTTTATTCGTTTATTATAGGTACATAAATTATAGGTAGGTATCCTTTCAATTATTGAAAGATTTAGTCTAATAAAATATGTTCAGATAATCTGTGACGCTTCTTATGTACTTACAAATATTTATTTACCGCTCACAACGCCATCTATTTAAAACATAAACATCAAAAACATACAAACAGCCAGATAACTACTTAACCAGTAGAAAATACACATAAAACACAAAACACATACACAAATATAATATAATTAAATATTAAAATCATATGAGTAATATTAGAGCGCCTGACAGAAATATAATAATAGTTTCGCTAAAGCTCATCTTGGTAAGCAAACTAGTATAGAGGAGGTGATGATTAACATACAGATTAATACTGAAATTAACTTAATTAACAAAAACAGCCTGACACTTTAGTTTTGATTTGTTTGCTATAATACACGTGGTTTTAAAAAAAAAACGCTTTTGAATTATTGCGCTTGTATTAATTTCACTGCTCATAAAATTTCCAAACCAAGAGCTTTATATGAAAATGGATTCTTAAGGAATAAACTCCATTAAAAGTGTTTACAATATTTAAAATGGTCATTCTAGCTATTCTTAATACTCTTTTTGGTTAATAAATAAATTAGACCTCGTCAATCTGTGTCACTGGTGATTAAGTGTCTTTAATTGTTACATAGAGGCTTGAGTTACTGGATGAGCTACATAATATACTTTAACTATTAACAACGCTAACATATATACAGAAAAAATAAAACTTAAATCAGGATATCTGCCGTCCTAGACCCGAACAGCTTGTGCTGCGACGATGGCAAGAGACCCGATGAAATGTCATTGGTGCCCTGGAAGATGGGTCGCCAATTAGTATTGGACGCATCTGACATCGATACTTTGACAGCGTCCCGTTTTTTTTTAACGAGGGTTATTGTTTTTGGGCACCGTCCACCGCGGGGGAAATGCGGTGGGGAGTATAAAATTCGGCACGTTGGGGTGGCACTAGCACCGCAAGCAAGAAGTGCTATGGCCACACCATGGACAGGGATACCTACTAAATTCCGTTCTTTGCCCTTAGTGCCAAGGCCACAAGTATTTGGCCTAGCCATTTCGCAGCGGTCCATAAGGCCTCTTCCACTGCCGAGGGGACACAAGCCCTCGACGACTTCGTATCTCTCTTTGGAGTGGGACGGTCTGTAACGCGACCCACAGGAGGAGAGGTGAGTGCACGTGGAACACCGGCGCACCCGTATCTCGGCGGGTGACAACCCTTCCTCGGGGACACCCACCCGCGCCCGCTCACGGGGGCCGAAGGTGTAATAACGCCCTCCGGTGACGACGCGTCCTCCTTTGGCAGCATCCCATCTTCCAACCACTAGCAAGTCAGACGGTACAGCTGCTGCTCTAACGAGATGATCGGACTCGATAAAACAGATATGCTTTGAGACAAAATTATCCTAAAGTTACTTTTAGAAGATACAATTAAATTAAAATGCCGTTAGAATTACTATAGAGTTTATTAGAACTATATAAACATGTATAACACAGATACAAATATAACTGAACACAACAAGTCCAAACGTAATGCAGAAGGTCATAACTCAATAAAACGCGCAAAGTCCGTCACTTATTAGATTCCCGATTGCAGTTCACACGTCTTGCTTCGCTTGTGGTTCTCGCTCGACTGACTGCTCCCTCAGTCGGGCCATTGCGTTATACTGCACAAATGCAATAAGTCCGCCTGGCAGCGTGGACCGAATTTCTTAGAATCGTAATGCGCACAACTGGCTAATTATGCCTGCAAGCGGCCATAAACGAGTACTGAATGAGAATGGGCTGTTCTCCATAATAACCAATAAATAAGTGAACGAAAGAAGAGAATCATAAAAGGATTATAATTAGTTCAAATGCTGACGTTTAATAAAATGTGTTTTTTATGCAGGTGGATTTTGTTTTCGTCGTAACTTAATTTGTAACAATATGACTGTAAATGTAATCAATATTAAAAGGACAAGGTACCCGACTAAGCTGGCTAGATTAATAAGCTCAAATGCCACTGGGTTCGCCACGTCTGCCGCAAGATCACTTGTCTGAGATTGATGACGATATTTTTAAAACAAAATTATAAATGTTCACAAATTAGATATTTAAGGACTAGGAGAAAATAGGATAGTATCTGACATTGTTAATATTATATTTATTTATTGTAAATTAATTATATTATTATAAGTAGTTATAACAACCAAGAATAATCACAACAAACAATATCACGAAAGTCTTCCATTATTTAAGGATATATTATAAGTAAATATAATAATAAAAATAGAATTTAAGAAAACTAAATATAATTTACACCTAACAATTTACACGTAAAAGTTATTTATAAAAAATATATAAGTAAACTAAAAAAAAACATATTTTATGTAGGCGTTCCCAAATACATAAATTGTTTCGTTTTGGGAACGCTTCCAAAATGCTTGTCAAATTACCATGCTCGATGGCAACAATTATGCGTTGTCCTGAATTTATTAAATTATGCTTAGCATTATACCGAATTTCGCAAGCGCTAGAAATGTTTGCGTATAGCGCCATCTTAGGGTCATGTAAGTGTTACACTGCTGTCAAATGTGTTGATAGATTTCAATAAAAACAAAAAGCTATGCTGGGTACTTATTAGCGTATACCCAGGAGATACAGCAACGTGCTTGCAGGAAACGGTCTTCGGTCGCGACGTCCAACGAGTCGCCTTCGGCCACATACTCATTAGCGAGCTGTAACTATAACCAAATAGGGTTATAGTCCAACATCACGATCACAACATCCACAAATCACGTCACACGGAATTAATTTTGACTAAACACGATGATTTGTGATTGGTGTGTGTTGTGATGGTGTGATTGGAGTGATTTGATGTAATCTAGACACGTCTAGATCGGCCGATTCAGCTGCGGAAATGGCTGAATCACGCAGCGACGCAAATATACAACACTCTTTGATAGTTATATGTTTGTGCCGTTCGCTGCTGAGACGCTTGGACGGTGGGGTCATGAGGCCATGAGCCTCTATAAATATCTATCAAAACGACTCATTGACTCTTCGGGAGATCGGCAACGGATCAGTATGGCGATCCAGCGAGGAAACGTAACCAGCCTTCTAGGAACCTTACCTATTAACTTCGATGACCTACGCCCAATATTATACTTATAGTCCTAAGGGATTATAGGTAGAAGTTAGGTTATAGTATATAAGTTAGGTTTCCTTCACTGTACTAGTTTATATTTATAATGTATTTATAAAAATATCACTGTATTAAAAAGCTATAAAAATTATTAGATAATTGTGGTTATACATTCAACCGTATTTGTTATGTGTCTGAAGGATTTTCCTCATCCAAAAACCAATTTCGGTATCGTTCCGTTGTGATGTAAATCCTCCTTCCTATACTTTAGCTTCGATCTTAAGATAGATGATAGAATCTCGCTAAATAGATTTAAGAAATATAAAAAATCAATATAAGTTTTATTGTAATTGTAAATAAATATATAAAAGAAATATGAAGCGCGCTTTATGTACATAAATAATGAAATTATAACGCACAATAGTTTCCTATAGATATTAATTTAAGTTATATTCAAAATCTTCGAGTAGGTTAGAGTTGCCAACCGTCCCGAATTCCCAGGACATGTCCTACTTTTTATAGTATTCTGGGATGTCCTGGATACTTTTTAAGCAGGGTCCTGTGTTTTTAAAGCGCCCTAATAAGGCACATAAGGCTTATAGGCATCCTCACAGCTCATGAGTGTCGAACTTTCAACTTATATAATATTATCAAATACATTTTCTTTTGTAGACCACGGGCCATAAAAATGGTCCGGACTTTTGGAGGGCTTGGCATGGGGCCATGCGAAGGCCACCACGTAGAGGCCCCTAGACAAATTTAATGTAAATGTGGCGTGACACTGGCCGGCGATTATCCCTGGCTACACCATATAATAATGCACCCAAGGACAAGCTCCGGCCAGTGTAGGACTATTGTGGGAAATGAGAACAAAAACTACCAGGCTATTGGGGTCAACTTCTAATGGTACTCTGCCCGTCGCAATGTTCGGGGAACACGGAAAATTGGGCAGACTCGCCACTCCCTATATGGGCCCCAAAAAATGCCGTAGAAGACAAGGGCAACATGCGTGTGAGTGGCTAAAGGGTGTAGGAAGGTGGACTGCAGGTTCACCGAAGCTACTTCCGACGTTATGCCATTTATCACTTCCACCCCTGGAGCTTGAGTCTTAGCTCTAGCGATCTCCACTCCGTGCCGGCTGGCTAAGGCAAGCATGGAGGCGGAGGCCTTGCCTTGGCCTCCGGAGTCTGGTCCGAGGTGTCGTTACTCACCTAAGGCCTCGCCACAAAGCCCCCCTGGGGGTTCAAATTTGATTATTATCATTACTTGAATTACATTTAACCTATTTTCACTACATATTAATAATTAATATAACTATTGCAATTATATTACTGTGTGCTGTTTTTTATATTACATTGTCCTGGCTTTTCCAACTTCAAATCCTAGTTTTTAAATTTGGGGTTGGCAACCCTAGAGTAGGTAAATGTTAGAAACTGTACTGTACTGTATAATATTTTATCCCAGATAGTATGTACTGTATAGACACTGACCTGGTCCATGGTATATCCTTGTGAAAAGAAAGAAGTTATGAGGAGTTTTTCTGAAATTTTGAACAACAATGATTGTTATTCAATTTTATTCAAAAAATAACATATTTTAAGACAAGCTTTTATTTACATGCTCTAAAAACGAAAAAATAAACTTGAAATACATCAAACCCGTAATTTTATTAAACTATACAATATTATATAACTAGAAAAGCTTGTGAGATTTATCCTTGCAAAAGAGTATTACTGCATTTATCAGAGGAAAATCTATTTTGCTCTTGGCTCTATTAAGATCTCGCGACTAGCATGCAAAATTGCAATGTCGTTAGGTTTAACCTCTGACACTAAATGTTTCAATGTTTCTGTCTCATAATAAAGACCTGTTATCAGCTTTAGGGTCCAAAGTCAAATGATTGAATTTAATTCAGTCATTTGAGTTATAATTCAATGAATTATAACGTTTTAATCGTATGTATACCCAAGAGTATATACCCATTTCATACAAATCCTATATAAACAGAGTGAGACAACAACAATAAATCGTTTCATTTTAAATTCAACCAAATATTTTTGCCAAACACGTCGTAACGTCATGAGAGCGAAGAAACTAAGGTTGGTTCTCTAATTCAGCTTGCAAGATTCGACCTAAACAAACTATTTAAAAAGCAAACATTGCAAATAAATGCATCTAAGAACGGATAAGAATGATTAAATTAATTTACAATGTTATAAAGTTAAAGTAATTTCTTTTGTGTACACAGGTGTGAATATGATATCCATAGTGTAACATTTTATGTATCTCTGTATCCTACATTTGTAGCTTAGATAATAATTGAATTTAAAACTACTAATGCCTAAATACAAATTAATATACATTTAAAATAATAATGATTACAATAATTAGGATTTTTCATGTCACAAAATCAGACTCGTGTATCAGTATTTGGGTCAGTAAGATACTCATGTGGTTTCTTTTTTTTTATAATCAATAAAAGCCACATTTGGCTATACAGTTCACATTTCTCACAAAAACACATAATTACTACTCAAAAACTATCAATATCCTGCAACTATTGTTCATTTTAGAGTAATTTTACATATTTTAGAAAATAAAACTGCACAGCACAATGTCCCTTAACAGGTCCCGCCAAAAACTCTCATGTGGTTTCGCCAACGTTGCATATACGAGGATGGGAATAAAAGCCGAGGACTTACTGATTGTGATGTTGATGAGTTCACTCTAGAGCTGATGTTTAACACTTCACTTAGTTTTTAGTTTTTAGTTATCACGTCACTCGGCGTGCGCGCACTCAGCCGCGGCTTGTAAGTCACTCGGGACGCGGTTCGGGCTGATAGGGATCTACCACTGTGGCCAGTAGTGTTGTGCGCGTATTAATGTCGCGCTTGGCGTGAACACTCACGTATTGTTTAAACTATTACAATAAAGAAAATCTTAACGAAACCTAATTAATGAGATACTATTAGTATGTTTTCTAATATATTTCTGTAGTTTATATGATAACTTAAGCAAGTAAATACGTAACTCGTATCGCAATCACAGCTAGCACCATTCCGTTCTTGTTTTTACTCACTCAAAACTTTTAATCGACGTCTTATAATTAAACTTAATTCAGTCATAAATTGAAGGTCCTAATTAGTGTTTTTTCTTAATTCATTAAATTGAAAAGATTTTATTTATTACTTTTTATTTATGACTGATTTAAGTTTAAAATTATAAGACGTTGATTGAAAGTTTTAATTTAATTCTTCGCCTCAAGGCAGCGCTACCTGGTGGACAGCTAGATAACTAAAATGGTGGGGGATTACCCATCGAATTCGGTCTAAATACCGATTCGCTACCGGATATCAAGGCAGCTACTCTCTCTAGCAGTCTAATTAGGCTTCAAATAACGGCTCAAAAGCTTAATTTAAATGTTCTAACAACAAGAACGGATTTTTGGCGCCAACTGTGATTAGAACATGTATTTGAGCTATGTTTTTTACTGAGCAATTGTAATTCTTTGGTATTCTTCTCCTTACTTTAATGTGAAAGAAAGGAATTCACTATTGTGGTTGTTAATGTAAGGAACGAAAGCTTTGGATAAGCTCTGCCAACTATGTAACATTTATCATAATGTCGAATTAAGATTTAAATGATATGTAAAACATTAATTGTTGGTGTATAGAGGTGTATCCGATATTGATGTAATAAAGATGTAAAACTAAATATTAGTCGTTAGTAACTGCCATCTAGTGTCGAGTAAACGTAAGAAATATTTTAATATAGCTGAATATAAATATTTTACCTTATTTATATTATTATTATATACCTACATACTTTGAAATTTAAATTGGCTAAAGTGTATCTGTCAAATACTATATCAACGTAACTTCAAACTTATTTCTTAGAATGCTATTAAAAACAGACTGAGTAGCTAACCACAACGCCATCTAGTGCAGGCAAAAACTAAAATACTTATTGAGAGTACAGAGAGCTACATTAGAACTGATATATTTGCGACATTATTTACGCATCTTAATAAGGTTTTAAATTGTTCATGCTGAACACGTAAATAAAGACAGCTACTATAATAGCTTACCTTACTGGCACTTGAATATTCAGCCTCTCAACTGAAGTATTTTACTAACATCTACTCAATAATACATGGCGTTATGAGGAAGTTAAGTATTAAAGTTGAATTTTAATATTATGTTATCAATTCCATATCAAAATATTGGTTATTTCACGTTTTGTAAGCATAATAATATATAGTAGTCATATTTAAAATTAGCATAATAACTTTAAGATCTAAGAATGTTGTAACGATTTATTTTCCAATAATAATCATATCAATATTGTTTATGACTAGAATTATTAATTTGTCCCGTATAAATTATTAAAAAATAAGATATTATTTTAAGAAAACTGTATAAGTTACTGATAGGTTATTATTTATAATAACATGGAAGAAGAATAACTAGTTACATAAAAATCATAATAACCCTGTAAGAATTCCTATATCTCTGAAGATCTCTATCTATAAAAAATAACTTTGTTGTTTGCCGTTTATTCTTTAGAACAAATCAATCATAAATTTTAAAATAACATATAAGGACTTGTTATACAAGTATTCTTCTTCCATAGAAATAAGTACCTAGTATTATAATTGTTATCTATTAGTGTAAATATGTTTGAATAAATGAATATGAATAATCTTGCTGTGTATTTAATTTTTCTTTTAATACCTATTAAACGGATCAACAAAAATTGAAATAATTTGGTTGAAAGGCACAGATCTGAAAGGATACGACGAAGTTCAATGACATTGAATGATTCAATATTGGAATGGAAAAGTCAGGCTAGCAGCTAGCTAAATTTTGACGAAATATACTAAAGTTGTAGCTTCTATATTTTAATATAAAAAAAATAGAAAGTTTTCGAACATTGTTAAATGTGGAAATCAGTTTGTTTACTATGCGAGTATGAGAAATACACGGCTCTAGCAAATATAAATGACAGGACTTACTTTACATAAAATAAACTTTTTCTATATATAACATTTAATTAAAACTTATTGTAAAATTATCTAACGCCGGAAAGCGAAGACTACAGATATTTGAATAATTCATTATTCTATGACCGAGATATATATACAATTACCACAGTCAGTGAAGTCTGTTTTTTATCTGTAATATTATAAAATTCTAAACATGCCGTGTCTGTATATTAAAGCTATTAAAAAAAACTGGAATAAACTATATAAACAACGTAGAACACAATTCATTTTTTTTATTTCTTGTCTGTTGGTCGGGATTCACGTAAAAACTACTGGGCCGATTTCGATGCGGTTTTCGCTGATCGACAGCAAATTCTTAGAATTAATATATATAAAATATGCGCTACTTTTATCCTGGGAATCCCGCGGGTCTTTTTCTGGGAATTATTTAAAATGGCCAAATTGAAAAAACCTAATTCCAATATGTATGATATTTTTATGACGCAACTATCAGCCACGGCTGACGGACGCTGGCGTTATCCAGATACGTTATACCAGCCCTTTAGCCGCGGCCATCGGGCGGGACTTATAATATGTACATAGCTTTACCATATGTCAAAATTTTTGACGTGTATGTCAAGATAACGAGAAATTTTTACATGAATTGTTGTTTATAAATTTTGGGAAAAAATGTTATGATACAATATGGATAATAAAGAAAACAATTATTGCCGTTTTTGCGCTAAACCTAAAAACACAGAAAAACTTTTGGACCTCCATGAAGATGAGATGATATGTAATGATATCAATCTCAAACTAGCATTTTTAAACGCAATTTACATCGATGTTTCAAATTGTGATTTACTACCGAAAACAATTTGTTTTGTTTGCTACGAATCTTTGTGTAAAGCGTACGACTTTCTAGAAAGTGTCAAGCAAGCACAGGATGTTTTATCGAACTTATTTACATCCAAAAGTGAAAAGAAATGTGAAGTGTCCGATGATGATAATATTACGAGTTTTGACGATTTTTTGGAAAATGAAACACCTGAAGATAACACAGACTCGAAATTAGACCAATCCCAAACAGCTATAGATGGAGAATCGATAATTAACAATGTCCTTGGGCTGACACTGAAAGTGGAACCTAAGGAAGAAAATTTAGATTCTTTACCTCTTAATGAAACTTTGAATGTTCAGGATATAATTGACGCAGCTTTACACGTTCCATTGTCGTCGAACATGACGATTTATGCAAAGGAAATAGCAGGTAAAATTATTTTCAACTTGAGCTTTTTGTGGGGGTTTGTGTAGCATTCAGCAACTATACTATTTTCTGAGCTATTTTGTATCCAATTGGGGGTCGGTACCATAGTGCATGTCCATTATGTTAGGGAAAAAAAAAATCCTCTGCTAAATCACAAATTGTCTTTATTCTTCACACAATCCATTCATCTTTTTTCTCTACCCTTACTTATTGACACGCCGTGCAATAATCCAGTATCACAAGAACTCAAATTTTATGGGAAAAAGTATTTTGTGTTTCTTGGCCAGTAAAAAATTTTTGTGCTATAAAAATTTCTTAAGCATATTTTTTATAAGTTTATTTAGTAACAGTATGAAAAATCTGAAAAAAATTGCATACATGGATCCCAAGTCACTGATGCAAAATTTTATTTAACATTTTTTTCAGACATTAATGGATTATCCCATAGGGTCATTGATATAGGGTGGATTTCTATATCTTACCGACTATTCATTTGCCTTACTATCAGTTAAAATTTGACATAAGCTCCATACAACTAATCCAAAAATTCAATCAATGCTAAGTCAAGTAAATATAAACATATGAGCTAAAACAAAACTAACCGATATACTGTCAAAAATCGTTTCTCAGAAATAAAGATGGCCAGGGCACATGCTCAGGAGCAAGTTCCAAAAGTGGAGCATGCTAGTGATCCATTGGCATCCAAAGGTTGGTAAAAGGAGTAGGAGAAGGCAGAGCAAGCACTGGGAGGATGAGATCAGGCTTGTTGCTGGACCCTACTAGTGATGTGCTGCCTTAGACAGGTAGCTCTGACATTAGCTGGAGGAGGCCTTTGCCAGGAGGCACTCTGAGAAGAGAGACCTGATCTAGAGGAAACACTGAAAAATACCTTATCTCAGATTTATAAATAAATTTATTTATTTTATTTTACTAAATGAAAAGTAAGACATAGTTGTTTAATTTGTTTACAGGTGTAAAGAAAAAATCAGTGAGATCATGGAACACATATCCATGGATATGCGCATGTTGTAAAATAGAGTTCATGAATGCTGAGATGTTGCGGAACCATGCAAAAAGTGTACATCACAAATGCTTTGCATTCATGTGCATAGACTGCAAAGTTGGGAGGAAAGCTAGCTTCAATTCTTACATAAAACATGTTCGGAAACATAGAAAGAATTTAAGGTTAGTTTTTATAAATAATTGATTCTCTTTATTGTTCAATGTAATTTTAACCTAGACAATTATTAACATATATATATATGTCACTAAGTTTTGCCCACGGCTTCGCTCGCGTTAATGTTATCCCACTTGAATCACACATTTTCCAGGATAAAAAGTAGACTAAATTCTGTCCCAGATTATAATCAATCTCTGTGCCAAATTTCATACAGATCCGTTCTGGCATGATTGAAACATCCATCCAAACTTTCGTCTTTTTACAAGCTTTTATTTAACTTGCAATGGATGTACCTATGTATGTAAGTTCGGGTGGAATCTTGCAAGTTAAATTTGACTAACTTCACGTTTTCCGATTGAGCTGAAATTTTGCACGCATATGTATATCGCGTGACAATGCAATAATATGGTACCATGGAGCTGATCTGATGATGGAGTCGGAAGGTGGCCATAGGAACTCCTGTACTAAACAAGATAGACCCGTTGTTGTTTGGGCTCGTTTTACTTGTCTTGGCTAGCACTCTGCTGCTACATGATGTCCAGGATCTCAAAAGCTTGTATTTAAAAACCTTTTTAAAAAAGCTTACTCTTGCATCATCTTATACTCTATAAGCCATTTCATTATAAAACTTAAATCATTATTTGTTTTATTTTTCACCATTTTTATTTAGAGTAATTTAGTGTATATAAAAGGAGCTATAACATTTATGTATCTCAGAAGTACAATTAAGGCTATGAAAATCATTCTAAAATATATATACAAGAATACTATGAACATCAGTCTTTCATTTCACAGCATAATCTATATCTCTTTTCATTAAAGCTGCGTGCTCACCTGCGAGCCGTAACCGTAACACTTTACTGTAACCAAAAATCAAAGTCTGAATATGGTTGACAAGTGCACGTAAGCGGCTTGCAGCGAGCCGACGATTGTTGTTTTTTGCCGCGAACTGCGGTCGCAGTCAGCGCCGTCAACAGCATCGGTAAAATTCCGCGAAATGGAATCGCAGTTCGCTCGCAGGCCACGTCCACACTAGAATCTCTTCTATATCCACACGGCTCACTGATATGTACGCGGTATAATATGCATTCATCATTATTTTACGTCTAGCAATACTCAAACTTCACAAAATAAGTGCCCCCAAAGAAACAAGTAGCTTGAAATTGTATTTACAATTCTGTACTCAATATTCTTCATATTCATTATATTAACTATAAATGCCCACCAAAATTAGTTTACTGTAACACTGATACTATAAACATGGATATGTAGAAGCCAACTGCGCTTTAGCCACTGGACGTTTTTCTAGTTTTTTTTATGTGTGTATAAACCTATAATATGCCTAATTGATTTTAATGTTTATTGGCACTATTTTGCTTCCTTGAATCATAGCATATGCATTTTATTACTTAATTGAATTTTCTTCGCTCAAATCTCCACATAAATTAATCCATATCTAGTGAGAACTCGTAATAGGTTGGGGAAAAAGTCTTTTCGCATATAGTATGAACTTGTAATAAGATCTCTTTGGCTATACCATTTGTATCTGACTGGTTTTGGTATCATTAAAAAGTTTTAATTTTAAAGAAGACAATTCCAAATTCAAATTAGGAAAATGAGTGATTTTCATTTGTTTTTTTTATTGTTAAAATGAGTGAATCTATTGAAGAAATTCGATACATTTTAAAATTTTACTACAAAAAAGGCAAAATGCAACACAAGCCGCGAAAAAATTTTGTGATGTTTATGGACCTAATGCAGTATCTGTGAGAGTAGCGCAAATTTGGTTTAAGCATTTTCAATCCGGAAATTTTGATATCAAAGATGCACGTCGCTCTGGTCGCCCTGTTACGGACAAAATTGATGCCATTTTTGAAAAAGTGGAGCAAGATCGGCATATTAGTAGTTAGGATGTAGCTGGAGAACTGGGAATTGACCACAAAACGGTTTTGGCGCATTTGAAAAAAGCTGGGTACACAAAAAAGCTCGATATATGGGTGCCTCATGAGCTCACTGAAAGAAACCTAATGAACCGTGTACTCATTTGTGATTCTTTATTACGACGCAATGAAACCGAACCATTTTTGAAGAAGCTGATAACTGGTGATGCAAAGTGGATCACGTACGACAAGAACGTGCGACAAAGATTGTGGTCGAAGACCGGTCAGGCTTCACAGACTGTGGCGAAACCCGGGTTAACTCGCAACAAGGTGATGCTGTGTGTATGGTGGGATTGGAAGGGATTATTCACTATGATCTGTTACCGCCAGGCAGGACCATCGATTCTGAACTGTACTGCGAACAACTGATGAGATTAAAGCAAAAAGTTGAGAGAAAGCGGCCGGAATTAGTCAACAGAAGGGGTGTGGTTTTTCACCATGATAAGGCTAGACCTCACACATCTTTAGCCACTCAGCAAAAATGACGAGAGTTTGGCTGGGAGGTGTTAATGCATCCGCCGTATAGTCCTGACCTTGCCCCTTGAGATTTTCACCTGTTTCGGTCTCTACAGAATTCCTTAGGCAATGTCAGGTTAACATCACGAGAGGACTGCCAAAACCACTTGTCGCAGTTTTTTGATCAGAAGCCCCAAATTTTTTATAGCAATGGGATCACGTCCCTACCTACAAGATGGCAAAAAGTTATCCAACACAAGGGCACCTACATACTTTAGTCAAATGTAAATAAACTTTATAAAAAAACCTTTTGAATTTTTATATAAAATACGAAGAAACTTTTTCCCCAACCTAATATTTTTCAAAGATATTACTAACACATTTGATCAGCATAGATAGAATAGGTAACTGTTCTTCAAGAGTATAGAAAAGAATATATGATATTTATGTAACCAGGTTAGCAACCTATAAATAACTATCTATATATCTAATTTCATAAAAGTTCATTGATACTGACCAACTATCTATGGACGCCGGTGTGGATTGGAAAGAAAAAGTGGAGAGTTATGTGGCACACACTTGGGAAGGTGTATGTTCAACAATAGATAATAGCTGACTGAAAATGATAATAATTACTTTCCATCCATGAATGCAAAAACACCACCGGCATTAAAATCAATTAAATTCACTTTGAAATTATTTGACAACCCTTGTGGTTGAGCGGGCTAAACCTTTGCGGGCGAATTCACTGCCATACTGAGGCTCCGGGTTCGATTCCTGACATGGTGAATTTCGAACTTTCTGGTATTTACTATGGTCTGGGTGTCTGGGATCGGCCCCAGAATGGTCCGTTGTATGTTACCCATAACACAAGTGCAACTTGCTTAGCTTGGGGACATACAATGTGTGTGTGCGTGTGTGTGTTTCCTCTGCCGATTTATTTGTGATTATTATATATCATTTTAACAATTTTTTTTCAGAGATATTTGCTTCTATTGCAATGATCGAGTCAACTCTGACTCAATGTCTTCACACACTGAACAACATTACTCAAAAGCCCAGTTGCCTTGTCCATTATGCGGGGAGATCCTCAAAAACGAAGACGCTTTAACACAACACCTACAGGACTACGGCACAACAAGGAAACGGAAAGCACGACGGAAACCCGGCACACCCATAACCATTGAAGACATAACATGTAAAATTTGTAAGAAAATTTACAAAAACTTAAATAGTCTACGTGATCATATGAAATTACATACTAACGATAGAAAAAGAAACTACACTTGTGATAGATGTGGTAAGAATTTCTTTAATAAAGGTACTTTAACATCACATATAATGTCACATGATAAGATACGGCCGCATGTTTGTAGGATTTGTAATAAATCGTTTTTGTTCCCAAATATGTTAAGAAGACATGTGGATATGCATACTGGGGTGAAACCATTTCCATGTGAACAGTGTGGTAGGTGTTTTAGGTTAAAACATCAGTTGAATTCTCATAAAATTGTCCATACAGATAACATGCCATATGTATGCCAGTATTGTAGTAAAGCATTCCGATTTAAGCAGATTTTAAAAAACCACGAGTTGCAACATACTGGTAGTAAGCCTTATTCGTGTCAGCAATGTGGTATGGAGTTCACGAATTGGTCAAACTATAATAAACATATGAAACGAAGACATAACTTAGACACTTCAAAGAAAAAGATCACTCCAGAGGGAACATTCCCAATTAATCCGGAGACGGGTCAGATTATAAGAGTTGAAGAATCCATTTTGACCGAAGAGTGGAAGAGTAAAATTATGATTCCTGGTAAGAGAGGAAAGAAGAAGGTTATCAAGACGGAAGATTTGACTAATGCATAGAATATAGCTTTAATTGTTTGTGTGGGTATATTATTTTGCCTGTGCATTCTAGATAATAGTTGGCGCGACGTGACGGACAGAATTATTGCTCAGTAAAAAGTGCTTCAACAGCCACAAAATATTTACATATTCGTCAGATAATAAATGCAAGTATATTTGCATCGTGAAAACTTGAAATGTTAAAATAACAAATAGGTGTAACTATGAGGTCAAATGCATAGATAAGAAATCTATTTTGACTTCGACCAATTATCCCTTGCACATCCCATTTTTTCTGTTACACATTTGTAAACAATCTAGGCAGTCTAACTAAAATCTAGTGGACAGTTTATTATCAGTTATCTCTATTTTCACGGTAACTTGTAGCTTAATAAGTTGCTATCCAGCTAATATGTAAACTCGCCTTAAATGTGCATGTTTGAGCATTTTATACTATGTCAATATAATTTTGTCAATATGTAGTAATATTTTTTCTTATTGTGTCTGAAATTTCCCTTTGAATATCGTCCTTGCTACATTTAACTATCCGTGCAGGAACGGAGAAAGAATACAATTTCCTGCGTTGGGGCGGCCTGTCGTAAGAGGCGAAAAACAACCCACAGCCAGGTGGAAGGACATTTGCCCGACTGTACGGCTACCACTCCTGGTCTAAAGTATGTCGCCATAACAACGTTCCGGCATTAGTGACCAGGTTCCAGTCTCCCTTAAGAGAGCAGCAGCGCATTTGTAGTACCTTTGGTGTTGCAAATGTCCATAGGCGATGGTAACCGCTTTCCATCAAGTGGGCCGTCTGCCTGTCTGCTGAACTCCTGATATAATTTTTTTTCAACAAATATGCAATATTAGACAATTATTTTTCGTTAGGCCAGTATAAAGTATCGGTACTGAGTCAGGTTACACTAATCAATGCCTCACTACTTGCTTCAAAAATGTGCATACGAATAGGTATAGAGATACGTTAACTATTATTATGTTAAGGCACAGAAACATGTAAAAGAGAATTATTATTTAATGCATTTTTACTATCATGTTGAAGGCGTGGTTTACTCACGATTTTTGCAAACGTTGGCTGCAGTGGACTGAAACCAACCATAATTTATGCCGTATTTCTGTATTTATTTGTCTTGCTAGTTAAGATATAAACTCCATATAATAGTAATATCATTTTTCTAGCAATAGTAAGGTAAAAGAATGGAAACCGGCATCAAGGAACAGACACATTGTAGTCTAAAGAAGTTTGTTTGAAAGCATCTTAATTAAAAACTTACGTAGACGGAGTGCTCGTTGACCTGCAACCTGTAAATTATTTTTTCTCTTCCTATAAAATATGCTTTGGGAAAGCATAATATTCGGATTGTAACCTAAGCTGTCATACCATGATCTTATAAAAAGCTTTACCTTACCTTGATGAACAACTTCGTTCTGTAAAATTATATCTAGTATCACTGTGTTGCATTGTGTTCGAAAATACTTTTTCTGGTCTTATTATTCCACACCTTGATATTAGTTACAAATCGTTATGTATGTTTGTGATTTTTTTTCTTATAGTGAGTTAATGTTCCATAAAGATTGGGAACCTATGGCCATGAAGAGATAATATATTTTGCGATAATTGAAACCCATCGCACGTTTTATTTTAAGCTTAGAAATACTTAAGAATATATTATTAATGTTTTAAACTGTATAATTATGTAAGTAATGAAACTTATGATTACAAATTTTAATATAATTATATTTTTTTTATTCATTTCCAAAACGCAACTATTTTGTTTGACCTAATAATAACAGCCCATAAATGTCCCACTGCTAGGATTAGGCCTCCCATTTTTATAGGGGGACGACCAGTATACCCGCTATACTTGTCTAAGTCGTATCGGTGGGTTTCAATATGATCTCGCGTTGATTTTCGCGATGCAATGAACAATTGAAAGTCACACTATTTAGAGCATTCTGTCAAAGTTTCTACACTTGTCAGCTCTGGGTGAAATGCTCCAAGAAAGCTTTGAGAACCATTAGGGTGCAATATAATCAGGGGCGGATTTAGAAAATTGCCGTCTGTAGACTATTCAAGTTTTGCTGTCTCTACCGACCTCTACAAATCGATACCCTAATTAGTTCACAATCAAATTATTTAGATACTATTTTTGTCAGTGGACTTGTAACTTTATTATTTGTATATAGTCTTAGTAAACCTGTCCCTTTCTCGTAATTTGAAGACTGTTTAAGATATATATAAAAAATTGGCCTCAAACTTGCCGCCCTAGGCTCCAGCCTACTCAGCTTCCTGGTAAATCCGCCACTGAATATAATAATGCATATCGTATCCTAATGAAACTGTCTCGATTCTGTAGCGCTTCGGGCATGTTCGCCGAACAGAGGATTGCAGATTTCTTTTCGATAAAGAGGACACGCATGGCGGGGCTCTGAGGTCGCCTCAGTGCTTCGGGCAATGAGATTCTCCGCATTTTTTCAGATGACCTTGACAACCCTGTAGTGGAACACTTACAAGCCAATAGATGGCGCTGTAAAATAATAGATGTCACAAACGTTTCCCGAAATATACGAAGAATATATACAAATTTTCAACTATAACAGAAGGGCCTAGGCCTGCGAGGTACAACACTAGCCTCGCTGAAAGACCTTCCTTTGAGTCGGAGGAGCATTCCATCTCGCTCCTCCACCTAGTCAGTACCACTAAACTGGTGACCCCGACGTGATGAACACGCAACCTTCACTTCAACAACTTTCAATCTTCAATAACTTCATTCAACCTTCAATCAAGTAACTTCAACTTTCAATAACCTCAAGATCTCAAACTACCTTCAATCAAGTCTCAATAATTAACTTCAAGATTTCACTTCAACCTCAAGCCTCCAACTCCATAGAACTTAAATTCAACCTCAACTTCAAGCACCATCATCATCATCACACTTCCCGCATTACTTAGACTAGACACCGAGTATATCCTGCTAGCCTCCACTGCCAATCATCACTGCTAGCCACTATAGGGTTAGATCGCACATCTGCAACACGATGTACCTCCACCCCTACTACCACGGCTACACACTCTGGCGACTTCAGCAACCAAATCACGGCTGCTGTACGCTGCTTCCTGTGGATGGCCACCCACTCAACAGCCAATACAGTCCAGCCACGTGACCCGCGCGAAGCTAATCGCCCACTCCAACCGTCTTTCCATACACATTGGAAACCGACACACGAGCTCCTGCTCTCCCGACTCACTGGGACAACCACCAAAGTTCTGACTCACTAGAACTGCATCCAGTCCGACTCAGAGGACTGCCAAGTGACAAATGAATTCCATCTCGCTCCTCCAACTAGTCAGTAACCACTAAAACCCTATTTTTAGTAGCTGGCATTCTGTGCACCGTGACGTAAATGCATAATACACGCTTACATGAAATGACGTCAATATTAATTGAATTTGAATTTAATAACTTTTAATTGTATTTTGTGTTGTGTTGTATTTAACTTTGTGTTGTAATTTTATATGGGTGTATTGCCTGAAATAAAGACATTATTATTAATTATTATTTAATACATCGTTCATCTTGACTTGCAGGTCAAGATGAACGATGCATCACAATGCTTGCCTTCACAGTTAGCACGCAGAATTACATCAATGTGCACATTAGGTCAAAATGCCTAAGAGGTGCATGCTTTTGAGCCAGGATTCGAACTCGCGCACTTGAGTTTGACAGCCCCGGATCTAGGGGCGCAAGCCAAATTGAATCAATTTGGTTAAATGGCACAGAACTCAAACGTAATGACGGTATTCAATGACATTGAGTTATTGAACTTTGTTTACATGGATCACTTTGGTTGATTCATTCTAATAGAAAGACTGAAATGAACCATTTAATAAGGGGTTAATATCACTATCAACATACTATCCACTGACGTATCTACTTTTGTTTTTGTGGCTCGTCGCCTCATTAATAGCATGTATAAAGAAAACAGCCGTGATAGCCCAGTGGTTAGCACACTTGCGTCCCAAACTCACTCACTCAAACGGCGCGGATTCGAATCCTGGCCGGAAAGCATGCACCTCATAGGCAATTTTCTGAACTAATAATATGTATGTTATTACAATTTGGTCTAGGGTATGCCGCCATAACAACCTTGAGTTGTGTTCCGGCATTAGTGGCCAGGTTCCAGTCTCCCTTAAGAGAGCAGCAGTGCATTTGTAGCGCCTTTGCTGTTGCAAATGTCCATAGGCGATAGTAACCGCTTTCCATGAAGTGGGCCATCTGCCTGTCTGCTGAACTCGTGCAATAAAAATAAAATAAAAAATTACCCCGTGTTAACGGTGAAGGAAAACAGCATGATGAAACCTACATATCGAGATAACCAGTGTGTCAAACATAGATCCCCTATAAATGTGAGGCCCGAGCCCAGCAGTGGGACATTTATAGGCTGTTATTATCATTATGAAAAGAATGTGTGTTTAAAATCGTTTATTGAAAATCTTATTTAATTACAAAGTTTTCTCCAATACAGTATCTGCAGGGCAGTGCAACATTTATTTCGTGATTATAAATTTCGCTGCTTCTATACATAAAGTTCAGAAATCGAAAACAAATTTTAAAAACTCATATTGAAAAATGCAACAATAATATATACAAAATAAACTCCAAATTATTTCTAATTCAGGTTAAAGATATGATAAAGAATCCTTTTTGTAGTTTCGTATTTTACAAGCCGAATATGAAAATATTAACTTTTTAAAATTTACCATAAAATTAAAATCGCTTTTGAAATATGCTTCTTCTAACAATATATATAATAACATATCAATAACAAAAAATCATTAATTACTTTGATAAGACTGGTGCAACCGCAGACGTCCGATCACCACGGCGGCCGTTCGTAAATGATCGGCAAGTGCCGCGCCGCTTCTAGTCGAGGCCCCCGTGTTCCACTCCGCGCATACCTCGCCTCACCTCACCGCGACACGTGTAATCGTTCGAATGCGCTTATTATTATTAAATGTTATGGTTTGTTTAGCAGCTAAATGTGTGATGTAATATAAAATATTAATCGGTATTTTTACCAAATAAATATGCATTCCTGAACTGCAATTCAAACACACAACAGTATTTAATTACCACCTGGAGACCTCCAAACTGGTAATAAATTGTTTTTTTAATCTGTGGCACTTTGGTCCTAAAGCAGTGATATCTATAGTTATAAATTACTAGGTTTTTGCAATGCATGTGTATGTTTTTATATATGTAGCTTAGGTAGAAAATAAAGTCAATATACACTCTGCATCTAGTGCTGAATACAAGTTTAATTATACAATTCAAAGGAAGTGATTGTCCACTTTTCATAATAAGAATTCACAGCATCATTAACATCTGATATGAAATATAATAACTTTTAGAGTCTAAGATACTATTTCTCAATCTTATAGCTCTTCATATGCCTGCTATATTTCCAACAATAGTGACTTCCTTAAAAACTAGCTATAAAAAGAACAAAGTAATGCATGCATTTTATTTAAAAAAGTAATACAGTTACAAAGAGAAATTATAGCTAGACATGTTGCTGGAGTTTTTCTTTATTTCTATTTAAACAGTAATCACACATTAGAAAGTGGTGTACCTAAAGTAAGATGTAAACAATTTTTAACTTATATGTATGACTTTGAAATAATCTTCTCCAGTGCAATTATTTTATTTTGAGTACATAATCACTTCTTCTTAATTAATTTGATATTCTCATGATTCTCAGAGCAACTTATATATTGTATCAAGTTTGCTAAGCAGCCTTTATCATGTAAATTAGGTTATATATCCTCTACAGTTGATTAGCATAACCCAAAGAGTATCCCTTGAGTAATTATGTCACTTTGAGAAACCCAAAGGGCACACCTTGAGTTACTACAACACTTTGAGAAACGTTAATCTATAAGAAACATTAATTTTAGAACTAAAGGGGGAAATATAAAAAAATGTGGTAGTATAGATTATTAACATAGTTGTAATGAAAATTTGATTGCATGTTTCTTATAAATACTTTGTTTAGGGCTTTTTTTATGATAACAAGTTCACATTTGACTACAATCACAACTAATGTCAGATAATATTGGAGTCTCCAAGATGGAGCACCTTACCTAGATAATACATATTCACAGTTCACAGGAGACTTGCAAAACACAGAAATTGTTCAATTCAATTTATTTATTTCCTAAAACATGGTACATTTACAATGACAATATATTGATGAGTTTCTCATTTTTTTACCTGTTTGCAGTGTAAATTTACAAGGTATGTCTATATCAAAACATATGTAAATTTAGCTACATAATGTTGTATATTATTTTTATTGTACTTTTGGAGAAACAGATTTTAGTAGTGTTTCTCACAACTCTGCCATATGCAGAAGGAACATGGATGTAAAAATTTTTCTTTGCAATGGTGGTGTATCCACTTCGAAACAATGAATGACCAGAACATCTTGTCATCCAGAGATGGAAGGGTTTTATAGCCAAATGATGGAAACAGTGCACAGTGTTTACTGCTGTGTAACTCTTTCTTTCGCCTGAATTGACACATGTTTGATAGAATTCTTTAGCTTTGGCCTCCCAGGTCTTTTGGGTTCTATTAATTCTATTGACACATCGGTAACATTATTTTTTTTCTTACTTATATTCTTATTATGCATTACTTTCATATGCTTTGCGTAATTTGACCAGTCTCTAAAAGCTCGGTTACAAATATCACAAGAATATGGCATAGCACCTGAATGCTGCCGTTGGTGTACTTGCAATCTGTTTTTAAAATTAAATCCTTTACCGCATACCTCACAGTTGTAAGGATATGTGTCGGTATGTACAACTTGGTGCTTGTTAACTTGACTTTGTAAACGGAACTGCTTACCGCAGACTTTGCATGTGTATGGTTTAATTTTCTTATGTAAACTGTAATGTACTCGTAAACAAGATTTTGTTTTGAAGGTTGAATTACAGATTTTACACTCATATGGTCTGTATTCTGAATGAGTTAACATATGCATATCAAATTCATACTTACGTAAACATTGCTTCCCGCAAACTTCGCATATGAGTTTACATGCTCGATTAGTATGTATCAGGAGATGGGTAATCAATGTTGCCTTGCTCTTCAATGTTTTACCACATACCTTACATGTGAGACTAGTTTGTTTCAGTTTCTCTGGTATTATACGTACTTTACGAGTAGCGTAATACTTCTCCTGATGTAATTTCAATTCTTCTTCAGACTTAAAAGATATATTACAACCTCTACAAACAAAATCTGAACTGAGGTGTATTTTTCCATGTTGCTTAAGCATGTTAACATTTTTAAAAGTTTGTAAACATTGGTAACATGACAGACGTAAATGTTTTCTATGTGTAGATACATGAGTTACAAATTGGTCTATATTCAGTTTACGCTTACGACAGTCGGCACAACGGTATGAATTACACTTGGAATGAAATGACATAGAATGATCACGAAGGTAAGTTATGCTTTGGAATTGAGTGTCACAGATAGCGCATATACATACAAAATCACGCCATGTAGAGCTACATTTGGCTTGAATGTGTGTTTCATTTGGTTCTTCTTCTGCAACAGATGCAGACGTCTCACATACCTCGGCCACGACTTCTTCTTTAATAGAAACTTCTTCGTTAACTACGTTACTAATATCATCAACATCTGAAACGTTGTCCTCATTCTTCACGTTTTGCAAAAGGAACTGATCTCTTAATAGGTCCTGAGCCTTCGCGACTTGTATCACAAAGTCGAACGCTTGATCTAACAATTCAAAACACATAAAACAAACAGTTTTAGGCAATGTTTCGTCAAATGAATCGATGGCAGCGTTCACATGAATCAATTTTTGAACAATACTATGTTTTCCGTCGTCTGAAAGTAAGTCCTTGAGTTTATCACTCGGTTTTAGTTTAGCACATAATCTACAGTAATTCAATTCAGGCCAATTCATGATAAACTACGACAAACTAAAGTAAAAAGCACCTAACTTGTTTGAAAATTGAACTAGATGGCTAGATGGAAACTTCCAAAATCCTGAATATTTGTATTATTTTTTTGTCAATGGCTTCCATCCGTGGTTAACATTGATCTAACGAAAAAACTTAATGGTCTTGAATAATTTATTCCACATATTGAATATTATTATTACAAAAGACGAGGATCCTTTATATGTATATTTTCGATAGTATTAAAACGGGGATTCTTTTATTATATTCAAATAGACTATAAAGGTATTTTTAAAGGCACTCCACATACCCGCGAGAATCGCAAAAATTTATTTAGCATAAAAATATAAATATCTACTCAAATACTAAATAATTCTTAATTAAATTTATGAACAAAACATGTGATAAAATTATATAATTAGCACAATCCAATTATTTGCTTGTAAAATCTCGATCAGAATGTAATAGGTTGGGGAAAGTCTTTTCGCACATAGTATATACGAACTTGTAATAAGATCTCTTTGGCTATACCATTTGTATCTGGCTGGTTTTGGTATCATTAAAAAGTTTTAATTTTAAAGAAGACATTTCCAAATTCAAATTAGGAAAATGTGTGATTTTCATTTGTTTTTCTTATTGTTAAAATTAGTGAATCTAATGAAGAAATTCGATACATTTTAAAATTTTACTACAAAAAAGGTAAAAATACAACACAAGCCGCGAAAAAAAATTGTGGTGTTTATGGACCTAATGCAGTATCTGTGAGAGTAGCGCAAATTTGGTTTAAGCGTTTTCAATCCAGAAATGTTGATATCAAAGATGTACGTCGCTCTGGTCGCCCTGTTACGGACAAAATTGATGCCATTTTTGAAAAAGTGGAGCAAGATCGGCATATCAGTAGTTACAATTAGATGGAGAACTGGGAATTGACCACAAAATGGTTTTGGCGCATTTGAGAAAAGCTGGGTACACAAAAAAGCTCGATATTATTTATATGTGCCTCATGAGCTCACTGAAAGAAACCTAATGAACTGTGTACTCATTTGTGATTCTTTATTACGACGTAATGAAACCGAACCATTTTTGAAGAAGCTGATAACTGCTGATGAAAATTGGATCACGTACGACAAGAACGTGCGAAAAAGATCGTGGTCAAAGGCCGGTCAGGCTTCACAGACTGTGGCGAAACCCGGGTAACTCGCAACAAGGTGACGCTGTGTGTATGGTGGGATTGGAAGGGCATTATTCATTATGAGCTGTTACCGCCAGGCAGGACCATCGATTCTGAACTGTACTGCGAACAACTGATGAGATTAAAGCAAAAAGTTGAGAGAAAGCGGCCGGAATTAATCAATAGAAGGTGTGGTTTTTCACCATGATAACGCTTGACCTCACACATCTTTAGCCACTCAGCAAAAATTACGAGAGTTTTGGCTGGGAGGTGTTAATGCATCCGCCGTATAGTCCTGACCTTGCACCTTCAGATTTTCACCTGTTTCGGTCTCTGCAGCATACCTTAGGCAGTGTCAGGTTAACATCGCGAGAGGACTGCCAAAACCACTTGTCGCAGTTTTTTAATCAGAAGCCCTAAAATTTTTATAGCAATGGGATCACGTCCCTACCTACAAGATGGCAAAAAGTTATCCAACAAAATGGCACCTACATACTTAAGCCAAATGTAAATAAACTTTATAAAAAAACCTTTTGAATTTTTATATAAAATGCGAAGAAACTTTTTCCCCAACCTAATAATCATTTCAAATAATAATATTTACGCCATAGTCTCTGATCTGTAACTCCACTAACAGCTCATTTCAACAGCACGGTACCTTTTGTTCTCATGTCCTACACAGTACACTTACCGGGGCTTCTCCTTGGGTGCATTTTTATATGGTGTAGACAGGGACTATCGCCGGTCAGTGTCACGCCACATTTAGATTATACTTGTCAAGGGGCCTCTACGTGTTGGTCTTACCATGGTTCCACACAAGCCTTCCAAAAGTCCCGGGCCATTTTTAGGACCCGTGGTCTGCAGAGACATACATTTAAATAAATTACTGAGCGACGGTTGTCGGTTATCCGTTGAGCGGTCTACGGGGAATAAAAGATAACTTTATATCGTACAGTTTTACTACCCTCCTGACGTCCAGGTTTTTCAATGCTTTCAAGAACTAAACGCCCAAAGTACTTAAAAAAGGTATCAATGCCGAAAACCCAAGACTTTGAACTTTATAAATAGTATCTTACGGTAATCTCAGAAGTATGATATTTTTTTCTTGTATCAGGTGAACGAGGACTAGGAAAAAAAGGACAAAAATAGGTTAACTTTTGGTAGGCCCTTGGGTCAAAAGCACTAAACTTAAAACAACAAACATTTGCAACATCAATTTTTTCCAACTACCTTAAAAAAATCATAAATGAAATTAAACTTAAAAACTAATTTAATAAACAAAAAATCCTTTAAAATTAATAGAAACATTTATTTTATTATTATTTATTTAAAACATTCGAAACAATCATGATAGTCCTTATTAACCCAAAGGTCTTAAATTTAGAATTAAGATAATTTTCACTATATCTCAGACCCATATAAAGTTTTGATGTGAACAGCAAATATAGTATAAGCACCTAGTTTTGATAAGCATATCAACACAAATCGTACAGGTTTCATGAATGTATTAAGATTTATTTTCACACTCGACGATCTCGTTCGATGTTAAGTCAAGAAAGACAAATTTCTTTTGTTTTTGTTGGTACTATTTCTTGGTCGTAGACAAATAAAGACCTCAAACATACGTTCGGATACATCACTTTATAAAAAGGTGGTAAATTGGAATTAGTAGCAATGGTTAAAGTTGGGCTTAGACCATTCAACCAAGGGGTACTTAGAATAGTACCCTAGGCATCCATTTGACGAAATTGGATTTGGTGTTGGACTTCAATCACTATTTCCTTGAAGTACTTTTTTAAGGACCGTCGGCGCTTGGAGGCTACATACACACTGAACGTTATTTACAAATCAGAAGGATTTTTTGTTTAGGTGAGCCCTCACCTAAACAAAAAATCCTTCGCGTTCTCGCGCTTGGGCAACCGAATTTGTACACGACAACGAATTTCGTGTGCCCGCGTTGAAGGCGTATGTCGTATATCGAACTATCCCGAACTGTCGTTCGATTTTTGCTAGTGTTTTGGCGCCAAGACAATGTGGCGGGAACGTTGAACCTGCGCTGTCATAAAAAGACGCGCTGTTTTGCATGTTACACAGATTAATATTCGCATCGCGCTTGCTTATAATGTTGGCATTAATGTCGCCATATTACCAACTGACAGACCTCAAGACACTGTCACTGTGAGCTTAACAGCTTTTTCTGTGTGTACCAGAGCACAAACCAACTTGATTGGCAATTTCTCTTTTTACCTCCCACCCATTTTAATCTCTAGAACTCCCGTAAGAGTAAATAGTAATATGTTCCTTGCCTAGAATTCTAACATGCCGTGGCTGTACATTGAGGCTATTTGAAAAAAAAAGAGCTGGAATATTAAATTAAAAACAATCTTGCTTAAAAAGGGATATTACACTATTGAAGAATATTTTAAATGACAAAACTTCATTAAATTGGAGGTCGCTCCAACCTTTTATACTATTGTATGTATAACTTTTCATCTTGCTAAACATGTAAGGAATTTATGGAGATATGTTGCATTATATACTTTTAGTACCTATGTCTCGGCACTATTATAATGACAATAATATTCTTCTTTCCTTTTATTGTGTCTTTGTCTTACTGAGTTAGCACTGTTTGCTACAACTCTATTAATTCTTAGCAAAGTACTTCTGTATAAACTTGAAAAAAAGAAGAGCTTGAGATATAAATTGAATAATAAATATAAAGAAAAACAATTTTTAGCTAGATATGTTATTGGGGAGTTTCATGCCGCTTCTTCTCTGTAATACCAATAACATGTTGTGAAACGGTGTACATAGAATAGGAAGTAAAATTTTAACTTATATGTATGACTTTCAAAAAGTGTTATTCAGTGGAACTTATTTTGAATAAAAACTTGAATTTGAATTTAGATTGATTTCTTACTTAATCTTTTTTCGCTTCCTTTGGAGAGATTCATCAGTTTTTATCAATTCTTTTAGTACATTCATAACATTAGTTTTCCTTTTACTTATTTTATTGTGCACATTTTTCATATGTTTTGAGAAATTAGAGCAATCTCTAAAAGATTTATTACAAATATCACAAGAATATGGCATTGCACCTGTATGTTGGCGCTCATGCGCTTGCAATCTATGTTTGTAGTTAAATCCCTTGCCACACTCCTCACACTTGTGTGGATAAGAAGAAGAATGTACAACTAGGTGAAAATTAACCTGTGCTTGCAAACGAAACTTCTTCCCGCAGATTTTACATACAAAGGGTTTAATGTTATCATGTATACCTTTATGGTGACGTAAAGATTCTATTGTGTTGAATCTTGATTGACATATCGTACACTGGAATAACCCTTTATTATGTGTAAACATATGTCTATCTAAATCATATTTACGTAGAAATGGTTTCCCACAAATTTCGCATATATGATTACGGGATCTATCAGTATGTGTTAGCAAGTGGCTTATTTGTGTTGTTTTGCTACTTGATGTCTTTCCACATATTCTACATGTCAGACTATTCTGTTTCAGTTGCTCTGGTATTATACGGACTTTACTTGTAGCACGGTAATACTTTTCTCCATGTTGTGTTAGCTCTTCTTCTGATTCGAAACATGTATTACAACCTCTACAAACAAAATCTGAACTGATGTGTAATTTTCTGTGTTTCTTAAGTGAACTTACATTTGTAAAAGCCTCTGAACATTGGTAACATGATAATCGCAAATGTTTTATATGTGTAGAGATATGAGTTACAAATTTGTCTATGTTAAACTTTCTCTTGCGACAGCCAATACAGCGGTATGAATTACAGGTGTTATGGTGAGAAAGGGAATGTTCTTGAAGGGATTTTAAGTTTTTAAATTGAGTGTCACAGATAGCACATAACCAAGTGAAACTACACCATGTAGGGCAGCTTAAAGTTATGTCTAAATTAGATCCAGCTATGCTATTTGCAACTTTTGTTTTTCTTCTAAGTCCTGATTCAGTTATCATGTTGACTGGCTCAGTTTTAACTGGGTTTTCATTTAGTACTGGTGTAGGTGTCACCTCAGCTGCCTCAGTTATGATTTCTTTTTCTAACGGATCTTGTTCATTACTTAAAAATTCATAATAATAAACATCATCTTCTGAAAAAATTTCATCAGCCTTCTCTTCCATTGCAATAGAAACTTCTTTATTACTTACAAATTCACTATCACAATCATTAACTTGTGGAACATTATCATCAGCCTTCTCTTCCTTTGTAATAGAAACTGCTTTGTTACTTACAAATTTATTACCACGATCATCAACTTCTGGAATATTATCATCAGCTTTCACTTCCTTTGCAATAGAAACCTCATTGTTACTTACAAATTCATTACGACAATCATCAACTTCTGGAACATTATTGTCAGCCTTCTCTTCTTTTACCTCTTTGTTACTTACAAATTTATTACCACAGTCATCAACTTCTGGAACATTATCATCAGCTTTCACTTCCTTTGGAATAGAAACTTCATTGTTACTTACAAATTCATTATCACAATCATCAAGTTCTGGAACATTATCATCAGCCTTCTCTTCCTTTGCAATAGAAACCTCTTTGTTAGTTACAAATTCATTACCACAATAATCAACAACTTCTGGAACCACATCAGCTTTCACTTCCTTTGCAATACAAACTTGTTTATTACTTACAAAGTCATTTTCAATGTCTAAAACTTTATCCTCAATTTCCACTTCACTGCAAACTTCTTGGTTATTTAAAAATTCATTACCACAGTCATCAATGTATGTTACTTCATTCTCAGTTGTAACTACCTCTTGCACATAAAACTCTTCATGTATATTATCACAATCAATGTATGATTCTTCATTCTCAGTTGTCACTTTCTCTTTCGCATAAAGCTCTTCATATTTATTACCACAATAATCAACATCTGAAACTTTATCTTCAGTTTTCATATTTTGCAAAAGTAATTTATCTCTCAAGATCTTTTGAGCCTTCCCAACTTGCAGAACGAAGTCGAATGCTTGGTCTAATAATCTAATACAATTGAAACAAACCGTTTTTGGCAGTGTGTCGTCAAATGAATCGATGGCAGCATTAATATGAATTAATTTTTCAAGCAAACTGTAATTTTTCTCATCTAATAGCAAATCTATTAATTTTTTCCTGGGTATTAATACAGCGCATAGTCTACAGTAAAATTGCTCAGAAAAACTCATTTTAATATGCTTATAGTGCCCAAATCGAAGATTATTGAATTTCTTAGGTTACTAAACTATACTGTTTTTTTTTAACGTTAGAGATTAAAGAGAATGGGAATTTTATGAGTTTGACGTTTTACGTCTTTGTAATTTTTTCAAATATTATGACCGTCTAGTAGTGTTGCCATGTCAAAAATATATTTTTTTTTAATTTAATTTATTCATGACCATAGAATCTATGTCTTTCAGTCGGAAACATGTTTAAAATGAACTTATGCTATGTGTAGCACAGCTGAACTGTAGGTTATCAGCTGGTGCCATTCAACGGAGTTCTTGTGCCAACTCAAAAGGCCACATTTGACTATACAGTTCACATTTCTCACAAAACACATAATTACTACTTAAAAATTATCAATATCCTACAACTATTGTTCATTTTAGAGTAATTTTACACATTTTTAGAAAATAAAACTGCACAGCTCAACATCTCCTTTCAGTTCCCGCCAAAAACTTCTGTCAAAAATAAGGACGACGGTGATTCCATTAAAAAAACGGTAGATTTTAAGAAATTACGGTAATTCTTCTAGGAACAATACGGTGTAAAATACGGTGTACTAACAACAATTTTATCGCACAAATCGCTTTTTATTGGAAGAACTACAATATTACCAATATTACTATGCTACCGAAAATTTTGATACTCAAATAATAAAATTATTCAGAATCTGATACGAACATCTCCTCATTTTTGTGAATATTCTGATTTAATGCTTGTAGCATTTCATCATCAGGCTTAAAGTCAGTGCAGTTTTGCCCATGTCTTTTGATGGACTGTTGGGTCAGAAGATTCCCTTTTATCGAGCGGGTTACTAATTTATTCCGTTTCTTCGTTTTTATGTGAACTTTACGTAACTTTGCTGAATATGTGCTCACATTCCGCATTGGAGTGTGGCAAAGATAACATTCCGAGCATGAGTGATGGAAGATGCTGAAAAATCTTTCTGTTTGTACTTGTAAAATTACTTGAAATGAAAACGTTTAATACTTCTTCTCAAATTGGTTGCATTATATTGCCGCATGGGTAAATCTTCGAGCATAAACTCATCTATAATTAAAGGTGCGATCACGTTGTCACCATGTTGCCAGGGTATAATTGTTAATTTTAACCGATTATAGTTTAAAACATAAGAATAAACTTTTTCTAATAAATAAACATTCGTTCTAAAAAATAGTTAAGGGGTGACTTTCAATATTTACATAAAAAATATTGAAAGTCACCCCGACTTTAGATATTTTTTATGTAAATATTCATACCTTAATTACGGTGGATTTAGTCTCCGTTGCCGAGCTTTGACGGTAGGTGGTAAATTAGTGATGATTACGGCGCACATGGCAGCACCGCTGTCTAAGTATCCATAGGCTACGTTCCACTTGGGACTGACAACGACCATGTTCACGACCGCGATTTATCCCGCTCCACTTGCATGCCGGTGTTAAAATCGTAAACCCAGGTGGAACGTTTGTGATACTAGCGCCCGTGTATCATCTGTCAGATTGTTTTAATAAATTACATAAACTGGCTTAAAGCCTAAAGGCCTAGTTAGTAGTTACCAAGCCATAATGGCCATAAACATAAAAAAAATTACATAAAATTAACATTCGGTCGATGGTGTTTTTTATTTGTTACTCCAAAAAACTAAGGAGTTTACTGTTATTATAATGGATTTAATGAATAAATCTTATTGTAGACTTTGCGCGAAATTAAAACCCAATGACAAACTATCAAACTTTCAAGCCGATGTGTTGATAATGAATGAATTACTTGAAAAACTTGCTCGGATAAATGTACACATTGATTTTATGGAAGATAATTATCCAAAAACAGTATGTGTCCTCTGTTTTCGCACTCTAGACACTGCTTACGAGTTTGCAGAAGCTGTTGAGAAGGCACAAAATATTTTACAAGATATCGCCTTCGTGAAAAAGGAACCGAAAAACCAAGCAGTCGATGTTACATTACAAACTTGCTATGAAACTTTCGACAGTAAACATGAATATTTCGATATTGGCAATTGTTCAAATGACAGCAATAACTCTATTAAAACTGAAATAAAAAACAACGAATTTGAGGATGCACTCGTGATGTATGTCAACAATGCTGTAAATGATACTGAAATGGCTTATGGAGATACTTGCAGAAACTGGCAAGATTATAACTGGATGTGTTCATATTGCGAAACTCTATTTGCTACCATAGATGAACTACAGCAACACTCAATAGAACTTCATTCAAAATGCAATGCGTACAGATGTACAGACTGTGGTAAACGGAGGCATGATCTTAACGGATTCATCAAACACATATGCACACATAAAAAGCATCTTAAATTATCTTGTTACCAATGTTTTGTAACATTTCCAGTTACTAAACTACAGTCACATAAACAAATGCATATAACCACAGAATATGTTTGTATAGGTTGCAATAAATGTTTCACTTCCCTTGAAAATTTAGAGATACATAAACAGAAATATTACTCATTCATCAGGACGAATAAGCTTCAAACTGAGAGCCAATGTGGATCATGTAAAATATGCAATAAGACATTTAAAAATCTTTCCTTGCACATGTTAACACATACTGAACGTACCCGGGACCACACTTGTGAGAAATGTGGCAAATCATATTTCACTAAGGAATGTCTTGAACAGCATTACATTGCCCATTCGTCAGATAAACCTTACGAATGTAAAATTTGTAAACAATCATTCAAAACTAAATCTTATTTACGTTGTCATGTTGTTGTTCATAATGAAGTCAAGCCATTTTCATGTGATCAATGTGAAAAGAGTTACCATAGATTAAAAGAGTTGAATCATCATAAGAAAATACACACAGATACTTGGTATGAATGTAACATTTGTAGCAAACGTTACAAACTCAAAAAACAGCTCACACTCCATTTAAAATTACACAGTGGTGTAATGCCATACTCATGCGAGGCTTGTCAGTGGAATTTTACGAATTATACAAACTATTTTAAACATATGAGGGGAAAGCATAATACGGATATAAGGAAAAAGAAGTTCAATTCAACTGATGCTTGCATTTTGGAATGGAAGGAAGAGTTGATACGTAAAAAACCACGGCAAAGAAGAAGGCAGATACAAGAGAGTAAAGAATGCCAACAGGCTGAATTAACTTAAAAAGATAATTTGTACAATGATTGATAATAAATAATCAACTCCGTTGGCTCAGTGACCCAAAATGTGTCTTGACCTCCGAGACAAGAACATGCCACCTGTTTCTATCCTGTGCAATTTCTTGCCAGTTATGGACTTGGAGCTCACACAGATCAGCCTCCAGTTTGTCGCTCCACCGGTCTTTGGGGTGACCGACTGGGCATCGCCATCCTCTCCCATCCGTTCTACAATAATAAATAATAACTACTCAAAATTTCCGAGTATATGGGCTTCTCATCATTACACTTGCCTAAGTTTGTCTGACTGCAAATATTTTATGTTTTTCTGTCACAATGTTACAAATATGACAATATCCACTACTCCGTACTTGAGTCTGTACTTTGATTAAGCCAATAAAAAAGTAAAGTTTAAGACTTAATTTAAGTTATTATTTTCCCTACTATCAAATTAGTAAGAACTGTTAATTATTTTTCAGTTAATGCCTGTTTTGCTCTCACATTGCAACAATAAGTTAATAGACAATTAAATTTTAAATGAAGTAAATTTCTGATCAAAGAATATCAATGTGAAAATTAACTATGGAATATAGACCATAAACATATTGTTCTTATGCAACTGCAAAGTGAAAATTAAATTTCATATATTTTGATGATTAAAATAAAGGAATATATTTTTTTTAATTTAATCCCAACTTATCTGTGAAATGAAAAATGTCACTGTTCACTTCTGTGTTGCCAATTTACGAATAATCATTAAAAACATTGAATATATTACATTAATCTAATATAATCATATTTTATTATGCTCAGACTTCACCTGGGATAATGTTATAGTTACTAACTGTGGCCAAATGCATCTTATTTATGGCATTAAATATAACACCATTAACTAATAAAAAACTTTTTAGAACTGGCAGTCCTAATTTGTATGAAATGTCAATATATCAGCTCTAGTACTTTTTTACTATTTCAGACAAGTTGGGCAGACTATATAAATTGTAATTTATATTTTAATACCTCTGAAGTTGAAACTTTATTAATTTAAGTGCAATGAAATTTCAAATTAATATTCTTTATTTATAATAATAATATCAGCTTATCTATGCCCCACTCCCAATGCAGATCTGTCCATAGAGACTTGGATTTATATCTGCCACACCTGGAGTGCATCAGAGATTTCCCCATGGCTACTCCGCTGGATAAAAAGTATCATATGTTACGCCCTGGGATATAAGATAGCTCTATGTCGAGTTTCATTTAAATCCGTTCAGAAGTTTTCACATGATGCTCTGACAGACAGACAAAAATTTTAAAAATTAAATTTTAGGATCTGCTGGTCTGAATTGGATGATGATGATCCCATGATTTTTTTCACATTTTTAAATCCATTATACAAACTCGAACTATTTTACAGACTTATTATAGTAATAATTTAGTTTCACATTGTTATCCTTGACCTTCAGTATAATGTAATCATATTGTGAAAACCACAATGTAATGTGAAACATTAGAGTTTGTTCGAATATAGCTGATAGCCTATTTTGACCAGTAAGTGTGCAGGTTCATCTATCATTTTATTCGTGTAGGAATGCGATGTGAAGCGAAGAAACAACCCACAGCCAAGTGGTATGGCATTTGCCCGACTGAACTTTGGAGTTGTGTTCCGGCATCAGTGGCGGTAGGTTCCAGTTTCCCCTTCAAGGCCGGCAGCACATTGGCAGCACCTCTGGTATTGCAAATTTCCATAGGCGATGGTAACCACTTTCCAACACAGTTGGGCCGTCAGCCTGTCGGCTACCGTTCAGCAAAAAAAAATTGCAATAATATAAAATATTTACATTGTAGCCGAATGCATCTTATTTAAAAAATAACGCCGTTAACGCATAGCCACATTAGTGTATAAAGATATGTTATTTGTCAATATTTAACGTTATTAACAATGTCGCATTTCAAATAAGGCCTTAAACCCATTACTATATCTGCGTGAAACGGCCTAAATCTATAACATTATCCAAGATGATGCCCCAACTAAACTCTAATACTTTAGAGTTTAGTTTATTTCGGACTGGTCAAAAAATGTATAAGTTGCTTAGGACCAGTAGGAGGGTGGTTCTATCACATTTGTCACATAACGTCTAGCATCAAGCTTCTATATTCACTTCAAAACTGTATTTCACATTTTTTAAGCGCCTCGTATCTTACATTTTTTGTTATTTAAAAGCTATTAAGGCCATGCACCTTGGAGACAATTCATCGTCAAATATCTTCTTAAATTCGCATCGGTTTACACCATTTTCTTTTAAATACACTATTCTATCGTACAATATTAAGTTTTCTATAATTCTTTGCAGGTAATTTTGTAAAAGAATATAAATTCCCGCCTTTTTATATGTCTCTTCTGACAACTGCCGCCATATTGAATTTAATTCTTCCAAATCGATTTCAACATTCACAACCTTATCTTGCACGGAACAAGTTTCATTTTTAGTCAAAGTAAATCCAGAAGTTGCGTCTAAAGCATAATTTTCAAAATTGTTTTTCAATATTTTCGTTTTTACAGCTTTTCTTTTGTTCCTTTTTAATTTGCAGTTATCTGTAATTTTAAAATCTATAATGACATTAGTGACTACACGAGGGCCTTGTCTACATGTTTGTTTTTTCCTACCCCACTATCTTGCGAGTAAACTCATTTTCATGAAATTTACTTACTTACATATATTGTGTACTTTCAAAATGAAAATTAATATAATTATTTTTCCGAGTGAAACCAATTTTTCAAGATTTGCTTGTTGTATTTATTCCCAAATACAGTGAATTCAATTTGGACCAGTGTTTCCTAAAACATCAGGCCATACTTTTTTACAATTAGTCAATGGGGCCATCTACAACATTAAGGAGTTATATACATATTTTTCAAGAAACATCAACGTATTAGCTTAGCAATACTTAATAATCTCTGGTGTTTATGATAGTTTTAAAGGTTCTACAGTTGCTTTTAAGAATATTCAAATAATATACTCACGTCTATAGGCATATAACTGTAAAACGGCCCTAGATAACAAATTAAAAATCAAATCCTCCATTTTGTCCTTCCAATTGGGAGGCTGTGCACCTAACCTCAATAACGGAACATTCATATATCTAAATGCTTGATATTTATCAAAAACCTCCTTGGAACAGTTACTAAGTGGAAAGTTAGTACATTTGCCATCAACTTCTTCCATTTTATGATAACAACAAGGCATGATTACTAAACATTTTGCGGCGGCCATCTTGAGGAATATATTTAAAGCATCAACTGTCAAATCGGCACAAGCATGAAGTCCTGTTATACAGAAATCACTTTTACCAAATTTATCATGTATGTATTCTTCAATATTTTCACAAGAGCTAACAGATATTCTATGCTTAATGTATTTAACGTGGTTTACTGAGTTTTCGTAGTATTTTCTCTGGCGCTTTTTGGCTGTAACGTAGTTCTTCTCATTACTTTCTATACCAAGTACTCTATAGTTTGTAGTTTCGTGCAGTTTCTGATCTAAGTAACCCTAAAAATAGATATCATTACAGCATTTGGAAAGACCCACAAAATATTTTTTGGACGCTTAATAACTTCCAAATAATAATATACCAAATGTCGTGTTCTACTAATTTCATTTCCCATTTTTTAATCATCATAACATGGATCATGACTTTGACAGTCTCTGTGGTTGAGTGAGCTTACTGGAACGCAGAGGTATCGAGTCTCGGATTCGATTCTTGCCATGGTTCTCTTAAACGAACTTTCCACGATTTGTTATGGTCTGGCATCGGTCCCAGGGTTGGCCCTTGTGTTTTTTTTATTGCACGAGTTAAACAGACAGGCATACGGCCCACTTGAGGGAAAGCGGTTACTATCGCCTATGAATTTGCAACACTAAAGGTGCTACAAATGCGCTGTTGCTCTCTTAAGGGAGACTGGAACCTGGTCACTAATGCCGGAACTCAACTCAACGTTGTTATGGCGGTATACTCTAGACCAGGGGTGGTAGCCATCCAGACGGACAAATGCCCTACCACCTAGCGAGATATATATAACCCATACCACAATAACTTGTTTAGGGGGCGTCCATTAATTACATGAAGCGTTTGTGGCGATTTTTTCACCCCCCACCCCCCCTGGTGAGATGCAGTGAGAATTGGCTCATTACCCACTCTCATGTGAGAATTTTCAAAATGTGTGATTCTAGTATAAATGCATGGGATTTATTCTATTCATAAAATAATATTTATTCCAGTTCAGCCAGCAGACTCATGGACGGTCTCAAGAGTGACTATTGGAATCAACATATCCATGTAACGCCAAACATGTTTTATGTACTTTAACTCAATTTCGTCGCAATTCGACACATTTCTTGCAGAAAAAAATTACTTGATACTTGCCTAGACTTCCCTTTCCACAAAGTAAATTAGATGAGATTCGGCTCGACAAAACGTAATATCTACCTGTATAATATCTACGCTAAGGGTGCCGAGGTGTCACTTACTTCGTCAAGACTTAAAATATCTGTTTGCGCGGAACACATGCGCGTCACTGTTTTGAGCTTTGGTGCGAGACTTATAGGAAATGTTCTACCCTGAGAACTGCGGCTGAGTTTTAGGGCGACCCATCTGAGTTGACTGTCTCTCTCAGCCAACCATGGCTTTAACCACAGCAGGAAGCGAGAAATATATCACAGTCCCTTGCTAATTTAATCTCATAGCCCTGCAGGAACGGAGAAAGACTTCCTTCCTGCGACCGGGCAGTCTGTTATTATGAAGGCGACAGGTAATATGGCATTTGCCCCTCTGGACGGCCACCACCCCTGGTCTAGAATATGCCGCCATAACAACTTTCGAGTCCCGACCCCTTCAAGGTCAGTAGCACTTTTGGTGTTCCAAATGTCTATAGGAGACATAACTATATTCCATTAGGTGGCCAGTTAGACTGCCTGCTGTAGTTTAGCAATAAAAAAAACATACATATTATCACGCATTTTTCATATAAGGGTAGGAAGAGCATGAATTTCTACTGGTCACGATCTCGATGCCCGCCTTTCGCTTCATTGTTTTCACTTAAGGCTTGAAACAACCTCGAGGATAACAACCCTCATGTACGTTGGCGTTGTTGGCGGTACTGATTTTCGGGCGATAACGGGGACTCATTAGATTAATATTTTATTGTGAATAAATTAAAGTAGTATTTAAAAAAGTAGTGGTCGCCCATTGGTCGAAATTCGCCTTAAGGTTCTGTTTTCAAAGACTATAACTTCTATAATCACAGCTTTCGCCAATGCTACACTGTTAATTTGACTTTAAACATAAACAAAAGAGTATATATGTGTGTGTGTGTGTGTGTGTCAAATACATAGTAGTGTGTGTAATGTTTTTTTATTGATTTAATGTATTTTATACGCATCCTTTAAAAAAATATTAGCATTCTGCATCCTCTATATATAAGTGTGCGAAATCTCATACTCCTTCGTCCGCGCAATTTTCGTAAAAAGGGTACAAAGTTTTTGCTTCACATATTAATATATAGATAATAAAACCAATTAGTTATCTATCTCTTTTATATAATGTTAAATTTTGATAAATCATTGTTCAGTAAGTACCAACGAAAAGTTGTTTCATTTGCACCCCACTTTCGACCTTTAGCGGCAACAGGGGTCTTAATCTCTTTATCTAAAATAAATAAGGAACTTACCAAACCGGAACCGAAATCTACAACAACACCGCAGTCCGCCAATTCACAAACATTTTTGATTTCTCTTGCCAAATAAACTATTTCGTGCTTCTTTTTCTGGCTCAAAGGTACTAAAACATCGTCTTCATACGGATCTTCGAGAAAATCATTAAAAACTGGAGTCAACCTATCAAGTTGTTCGAAGAATCTTTTTAAATACTGATCATTATTATGTCGTAAGTTCAACTCTGCGGTACTAATATTAATTTCTTCTAAATTATTTATTTTTATTTCGTCCAATGTATCGTCAACTAATATTTTAGTGTTCGGATGTTTGTACAAACATTGATATTTCTCAAGAAATAAGATGGCTTCTTCAAAATACTGCCCTGGAGTGGAAAAGTGTACCGGTAATGCCATAACCTGAAATATGCAGGAATGATAATGTTTTATACGCTCTATGCTAAACGCAGTCTGGTTAGCAGATATGGAGGATAGAGGAGAACCGTCTCATATGGGTGGAAAGTTGAAAAAGTGTCCCTCTATAAACAGTAAATAATACTTCAAAAACCCTTCGAAATGGCGCTAGCGTAGACAAATGGTATGGTGTTGTTACGAGTTATGGGACTCGAATTAAAATGCCGTTGGAATTATTATAGAGTTTATTAGAACTATACAAACACGTATAACACAGGTACAAATATAACCGAACACAAGTCCAAACGTAATGCAGAAGGTCGTAATTCAATAAAACGCGCAAAGTCCGTAACTATTAGATTCCCGATTGTAGTACAGACGTCTCGCTTCGATCGTGGTTCTTGCTCGACTGGCCCCTTCCTCCATCAGGCCATCGTTTTATACTGTACAAATGCAATGTGTCGGTATCGTAGTCGATATAATCCCAAAACACATGGCTAAGAAGTCGGCCGCAGGTGGCCATAAACAGTGGGCTGTTCTCTAGAAACGTATGCTAATAAAAAAGTAAACAAAAGAAGACGATCATAAAAGAATTACAATAGTTTCAATGTGATTTGTTCAAATGCCAACAGGTTTCTCTAAATATAGAAAAGAAAGACATTTTATTTAGGACAAAAACATTACAGATTACTATCAAACAGTAAAATAATAGAAACAGAATAAGTCCTAGAATTGGACCCAGTCTCAGCATATGCTGACCAATTAAGACCAGCGCTGTTCTTTCGCCTGGCAGCAGGAAGTGTCAGCTACGAAGCACAATACAACACACATAATAATACATAATGTACAATGCAGTTAAATAATGATAAAACGATTACGTATTTAAAGACAACATATCATAAAAATAATACATTAAAAAAATAAAACAATATATACTAGTGGTCGCCCGTGGTCGAAATTCGACCATAATACTTAATGTCAAAGACTATACTTCTATAATCACAGATTTTGCCAAGGCTACGCTGTTAATTTGACTTGAACAATAAACAAAAAAGTATATACGCGTGCGTGTGTCAAATACACGGTAGTGTGTGTAATGTTTTTTTATTGATTTAATGTATTTTTTATGCATAATTTAAAAAACATATAGTATTTGTCGCTTCTTCTCTATACAAACTATAAGTGTGTGAAATTTCATACTCCTCCGCCCGCGCAATTTTCGTAAAAAGGGGTACAAAGTTTTTGCTTCACGTATTAATATATAATAATCATTGTACCGATCATATCAATATATTAAGTTTCTAACTCGGCATTATTTAATTTTATAAAACTAACTCTTTCTTCAAAATTCACCCTGGCATTATTTAATTTTATAAAACTAAAATACTCTAATAACTTTTAGTGCTTTCTTCAAAATTCACCCTGATGCTAATGTGGGACCACCCAAATACAATGCATTTTGATGGACACTTCTTCATATACAGAGATGGTTCTCCTTACTTCTACCCGCATATTAGCAGACCACAAGTGAGAAAGTCTATTTTTTTATTCGGAACTGTCAAACGTGCAAAAGGCCCGCCAAATGGAGTTGTTTCCGTCGGGTATAGACGTTTGCAACAGCAGAGGCGACTATTTACATTGAAAAAAAATTCAACCCTTAGCTTATTCTAGCACACGTATGACGTGTTGGAAATCGAATTAATTCGATATTTTTGTTACAATGCACATCACTATTCTCTTGCAAGTAATGGCTTCCTGCAGAAAAATGGTTGTCCGTTGTCCGTTTAGCGGTGTACGGGTTAATAAAAGATAACTTTTATCGTACACTTTTAATTACTCACTCTCATGTTGTTTATAATTCAGAAGGATTTAGGTGAGGGCAAGCAGCAAGCGCGAAAACTGACTTTTGTACGCGAGCACGAATGTCGTGTACCCGCGTTGAAGGCGTGTGTCGGACTGTGTTCAGTGTTTTCCGATTCGTCCCAAACTGGCCCGAGCTGTCGTTCGGGTTTTTAGTTGAAATGGTGTTTACGCGCCAAGAGGATCGGCGCGAACGTTGCGCGCCCGCGCTGTCACTAAATGGCGCGCTGTTTTACTTTGCTACAGATTAATATTAGTTTAGTTTCGCGCTTGCCGCCGCTTGCGTGCTTGTTTCTGATGTTGGCACTATGTCGCCACAAAACTTTGTTCACATAAATATATATTATTAAATATCACTATTAATTGAGTTAATTCTTTCATTAATCCACACAGGACCTCAAAATATAACACGACGAACAACCTAACGTTTATTACGATTTCACTACGTAATTTTGTGGCGTCATACAGACAACCCTTCATGAAAAACATCTATATACATGGACCCAGTAATTAGTAAGATAATTACTGTGTCACACGGACAGACACCGGTTTTTTTTTTAATTTATTGATGCACAAAACAAATTACAATCATTACAAACCCTTATGACTTAAATATAAACAAAAATCTGGATTGCATTCTACAAACAAGTGCATACATAAAAATAGTACAACGAGAACGAGACTGAAAATGACTTACTTATAACTAAATATTAGAATTGGTTTAGTCAAGTATATCTTGAAATATATTTATATATCTTTATTTGGACATAACTACTATTATCTTTTTTATAAATGTACTAAGTATCGAGGATATTTTTTAAAATTTTACAATATTTATTGGGATTTGGTTCAAATATATCAATATCTTTTTGTTACCAGCCACCTCATTGTAATAACGCGAGCCATTCTAACAATGGAATTGAAGTAAGATATATTGTTTTTATGGACTTATAAAGCGAAATTAATAGTACTGTGTGATCTTCGAGCCGTAAATACCGGTTAAAGGAATATGCCCAAGAAATGCTGACATGACGTCGCTCGTAAGGGATGACTTGCGCACTGTTATAACCAGGAACGTGATCCAAGAATCATGTGCGCATCCTGTTTTGCGCGATAGATCTCACCAACGGATTCAACCGACAGACAGTTCATCTCCATCTTCCGACCTGTTTCTTGGACTCGGTCTGTGTTCATTTTCAATTCCGGGTTTAATTTTAATTCTGATTTGTTCAAAAGTGTAAATTTTAAATTTATTGAAATAAAGTGTTTATTCGGAAGTTTTTTTTTTATTGCTCTCCGGAGCTTCCGATATAACAGTACCAATGGTCTCACAATTAGGGATGCCGAAGAGCGCGCGAAGTGGAGGTGAGAAAGCATATCCCGGGCTTTGAGGCAAATGCACCGAACGCAACCAGGATTTAACGCGAGGGTAATGATGACAGAAATACCAGTTTCATAAGTTTCCATTTCTGTCAAAATTGAATATCGGGCTAATAAAAAATGCGAAATCCTTACATAACCAGAAAGAAAACACATACCTATCGTAATTAAAAATATTTTTTTAATAAGTAGTCTCAACATTACATCGTCGGAAAAACGTCTTTTAGCAATATAACTGTGGCTTTATAATAGGGTACGATTTATTTATATTATCTACCATTATACGGTAGTGTAGATCAAAGCTTTTTAATATATCTTACGAACTCATACCCACTTCTATAGTTTAAGATTAAGAATGTTGTCTTTATAAAACAATTAAAAACTACGTTTTAAGTATTTTGAACGCGGTATTTTAATTTAGTTTTTTCTCTTCAAGCAACAACATGTTGCGAAGCGGTGGTAAATAAGATTAGACTCCCATGGAGTAAATAATAACCATAAACAAAAATTAAAACTTGATAATTAAAATGAACAAGTTGGCGGTAGGCCAAATAAAACACGCGTAACAATACTCATTGACACTTGACATCTTTGTCTTACATGATCACGGGTACTGAAAAGTGGCCGAAACGTCGGAATAATGAAGAATAAAATAAAATAACGCGCATAAGACCGTTAAAACGTAGTTTTTATTCGCGATTTAAGAAAATACTTTATATAATAAACTAGCCTTTAATTTCAAGTATTTTCTTGCAGTCGTATATCTGCCAATACTAACTGTAACACAAGTTTGATTCTAGTATGGGGTATTGGCAACCACATGAATACAGCTGACTTATCTTTGTAGTTCGTATTTTTGTACTTTTTACTATTAACTATGGAGGGTAGAAATAAGAAGTATAATCACGTATGAGGGACAAGTCGAAAGTGTCCAGCTGTAAGCAGCACAATATAACTCAAAAACTCACAAAAATAACGCTATCATAGCAAGTGAAGTGATATAGTATGAATGTAGCAGTTGTAAACGGAGTGAAGTGTGCCGAGTTGAATAAAACGCTGCCAAAACGAAAACCAAAATGAACAGGAAAAATGCCCATAAATATACGGCTTATTATGTTTTAAATATTTCATGTTATATTTATCGTTAAACTACAGGCGTACAAATGTATGCCTTTCAAGACCATGGGCCATGAAAATGGACCCGGATTTTTTTAGAAGACTTGCGGTGGGGCCATTGGAGGGCCAACACATAGAGGCCCCTTGACAAATTTAGTATAAATGTGGCGTGACACTGACCGGCCATTATTCCTATCTACACCATAGAAAATTGCACTCAAGGACAAGCCCCAGTCACTTTTGGATGGACACTTTCAACAGAGAGAGTTAATTCCTTATACTTCTACTCACCATACTTTAACATAATTATATCATAATAATAATGGCATATTAAATAATAATGGCCATTAAATAAAGATTTTATTATTATTATTATTACCTTACAATTGGTAGAAATTTGACATTACTTATATGGAATTCATGTCAAATTTTAACCAGTTTCAATTGAGTACTTTGTCAGTATAATTACAAATGTTGTAATCTTACAACATTTGTAATTATACTGACAAAGTAGTCAGTTGAAAAGCACACACAGTATTTAGTATAAATTACTTTAGCTCTTGCTAATAAATGTAGTTATATAGACCTGTTGCAAATATAGTTATTTTCGAACAAGAACTAGGTTTCATAATCATTAAAGACGCAACTATGATAAAGCCCTTAAAGCCATCTTTAGAGGGCGCCACAAGTTTTCTCATATTGTTAACTTTCAACCAACATTTATTTATTTAAAAAAATATAATAATATTTTTATTGATTGACAACAAATTACACATATAACTAATTTACACTTGTAAAATATACATTTTTCACTTTGTGGATAGTTTTAAATTTAACACCATCTCATTCAAAATCAATGTCAAAAAATTTAAAGACTCATTTGAATAATACAATGTTGGTTAAAATCTAGCAGTGTTTTACTGTATCAATATGTAAGAAGAATTATTTGTGAAGCCCTTAAGAAGTGCATTAAGGATAAGTCTGTATCTTTTACTACACTATTGACATTCCTAATATCATCTTATTTAATGATAATATAATTTGTTTCACAAATAATACTAAGTTAGCAGCCAAGCTCTATAATTATTGTTGAGGTCCAGAGATCCTAGACCAAACTTCGTCACCCTTCTTCAAATCTTTGGAACCTTCTCCTATCACACATTTCGCTGCCCATTTGTCTGTAGTTAAATATTTCTGACAAACTTCTGCTAAATCTTCTTTCTTAACTCCCAATACCCTTTCTCTTTGTGTCTGCCAAATATCATATGATAACCCATAGAGGAACAAATCAACACCCTTCATATATTCAGGTATGGGTTGATCCATTTGCTGTAGAATTGATAATTTAGCTTCAAATAAATTCTGATCATCTACTAGGTTTATGTTTTTCATCATCCAGTTAGCTGCTTCATCAAAAACATCTAATGTAACACGAGAATTAGGATCTCTATATGAGTAATAGTTAAAAACACCATCTAGTGTCAATGCTGCTCCACCACCATAGGCGCCGTTTTGCTCCCTGACTACTGGATGCAAGTATTTTGAAGATAAAAATCGGGAAAGTACCCTCAATTTTGCATAATCTGGATCTGTATATGGTACAGTAGGTATGACTTTTGCACAGAAATTAACTGGAATATTCATAAGAATGTGTAAACCACAATTTGTTTTTGTCATTGCCTTGTTGTCTGTCCAGTTTATTCTATTTAATTCTTTATCATGGTCTGTGCATAAATTTTTACAGAAGCCATTTATTGATTCATGTATATCTTTATTTGTATTGCAATAGTGGAAGGTCGCACGTAAATTATTGCCACTTAGGACCTGTTTTGCAATAGCATCAACCGTGTTTTGGATATCTTCAATTTTATAATTCTTTTGGACATCCTGCATTGCTACAACATGCTGTAAACCCATGAGACTTTCTTTGCATTCATCTACAGATGATATTAATGACCTGGCAGCCTGCATTGCATAAGTATGGCCACTGTTTACAATTCCACTGGTCAAAGAGGAACAGTAACTATTTAAAAGCATAGTCATTCTCTCACTGTTATCAAAATTTGGTTTTGAAAATATCTCTATCCATATATCCAGCATTTTGGGCAGATTTTCATCCAAACAATGACTGCTAACTAAAACTCCTTGTTCATATTGACCAGGTTGATCTATATGTTCTGTGACATGTGTGATAAAACTCAATCCTGATGTTGATTTACTTATATATTTATCAAAGTCTCGATAGTTATGTGACTTTGTATCAAATTTGTCCAGGATATAATTGAAGAATGGCAATAGCTGCCTTTGCTTTTCATTCAAGCATTCAGTACCAAGAACTCCTTTGAAATATGTCACTCCATTAGTATTTGCTTCACAGAGTTGCATAGGTATATTTTCTGTTACAGTATGAGTTAATGGAGGAGCTGTCTTATTTAAGGTTATTTCATCTATTTTCAGGCATGGTAACACTTCCAGATTTTGAATTTCCTTCTGTACTTTGGACAGTACTAAGCCCTCATTGTAAATCTCTTCCCTCTGCTTAGGTGTTAATGAACTGACTTTACTTTTTAATATATTAGCTTCAGCTTCATTGAACACATCATCAAATTTTGCATCAGGGTGCATAGTCATAATTAATTTATGATTATTTTTAATAAAATATTTCTCAATTACTTCTCTAATGTAATTAGGTTTCATTAAATTCTCTTTCAATTGATCAAGTAATTGATTGACCTTCAATGCAGTAAGAATAGGGCCGTTATGATTCCACATTGGCATCAAGTTGAAGAGCAAATTCAAGCCAAATTTAGGAGATTGATGCTTGATTGACAACTCAAATCCATGTAAAACACTTTCAATGTGATCTTTTTCAAAGCCTTTCTCATAGATTTCTTGTAATGTCTCCTGTGCAATTTTTTCTACCATAGCAAACTTTTCAGTCTCTAAATCTTTTAAACCTACAACAAATAATGTATCTCGTATCTGATTATCATATCCAGTTAAGGAATTATAACCACCAGATATGTTTTTCTCAATTAAACTTTTATAAAATGCTGAATTTGGTCCAATAATCATTAGTTCAGCTAGAGCCATAATCATAAATGTATCATATATATTTGTTATATCTGACATTAGATAACCTATAGCAATTTGATTTTGTTTCTCAATTGGTCCCCCATATTGATCAAGTCTGCATTTAATTGTAGCACTTTTTGGGCTACTCCATCTGTCTTGTGGGTTAACTATAGTATTCTTTGGGTCTAAGTATGAATAATTACTCAAATAAGCTTCATTAATAAATTTCAAATTTACTTCCAGAGGAAAATTGCCATATGAATAGATTCTTGCATTACTAGGATGATAGTGTGTTGCATGAAAATTCTTTAAATGTTCATGAGAAAGTTCTGGAATGTGTAATGGATCCCCACCTGATACATAACCATATGTACCTTGTGGTAATATTGTGTTTATAAATTTCTGACCAAACAAAGAACTTGTTTCTGAAAAAGCTCCCTTCATTTCATTATACACCACACCTTTGAATACCAATTTGGAGTTTTTGTCTTCCAAATTACTATGTTCCAACCTCCAACCTTCTTGCAGAAAATCCAGTCTCTTTAAATTTGGCTTGAAAACTGCATCTAGGTAAACTTTTTGTAAGTTTCGGTAATCAACTTCATTTTGTGATGAAAATGGGTAAAATGTGTAGTCTGGACCAGTTAGAGCATTCATAAAGGTTGCTACTGACCGATTTAGCATTTTGAAGAATGGGTCTCTTACTGGATATCTCTCTGAACCACATAATACAGTATGCTCTAAAATATGTGGTGTACCCATAGAGTCTAGAGGAGTTGTTCGGAAACCAATTGAGAAAACATTGTTAGAATCATCTCTTTCTAGATGTAAGTACTCCGTTTTAGTTTTTTCGTGGGTTAAGTAAAATGCTGTTAAGTTATACTCCTTTATATGCTCAACATCTGAACAAATAAAACCATGTACAGTCTTTCCGGGTTTTATGCTTTTGGATAAAGACTCTTTTTTCTTTAAAATGCCATTGCTATAACATCTTTGACTGGAAAGACGGTGGTGAATCCCCGTCCATAGACTATTGTGTAATCTTGAATACATTTTTCGATTTTGAATACTCCTCCTGTAACTAACACATATCGCTCACTGATGTTTTGTTTGAAAGGATCGATTTAAAGGCAAAATACTAATACATGTCGATTAACGCGGTATAAAACAGTAGTTTTCGAATAAAATATTAGATGCCGAAAAAAAACAAATGAAAATGATGCAATAATTTATACTTACAGTTTAAGCCCAATGCAATCCTTTTTAATATTTTTTAAATTATTCTGAAACAACTTCAGCACGAAAATATGATAATTTAGATAAATTTACGAACATATTCTGAAAATATTAAATTTTTATAACTTATAACCTCAATAGGATAGCTGAGATCCATTCAGATCTTTGACCACAGACTACTTCGACTCTTCGACTGTCGGTTTTTTTTTTCTGCTCAATTATTAGTTTTCTAATTTACCACAAGGTCGGCAAAACAACAAAGTTAAAGGTGCCCACACATTACATGACGCATTGCTAGTCACGACCTTTAATATGCACACACTCAGTCAGATGTATTTTTAGTTCTATTAAAATCAATACTCGAATTCGATTTACCTAAACAATGAAGATACAAATAAAAATCCATACAGGCTCAGGAACATTTCAAATTCTGCTAAAAATTGGACGTTTGATTGCAATGCTTTGTTGACAATGACATTTCTTTTTTATTCTTTTTAAACACGTGTTTACGTGATGAGCTCGTATCGAGCTATTTATTTTGTTAATTGCGTATAGTTAAATAATACAAAATGAGTTTATATAACTTTAAGAAGATAGCTGTAGTCCCTACAGCCAAGGTAAGTATTATTTTTTAACCAAACGCTGCTTATTTATTATTAAAAAACATCTTTTATGTACTAACCTCTACGTCACCATATTTTGTTATTTTCAGGATTTTATAGACATAATATTGTCAAAAACACAAAGAAAAACACCAACAGTGGTACACAAGCACTACAAAATATCTAGGATACGTGCGTTTTACATAAGAAAAGTGAAATATACGCAGCAAAACTTTCATGACAGATTATCAAGAATTATACAGGTTTGTATTGATGTTACAACGATATGTTAATAGAAATACTAAGGTTTTGGGGTGTAGTATAGTTATAGGGCACATTTATTTATTATTTGAGATATAAAGTGAATTTTCGGTAGTTATAAAGAAAAATAACCACAGTAGATATTGTGGGAGTGAAGAGAAGCAGAGCTTCCGCTTTAGCTTTCTAACCTGCATTAAAAAAAGTTCGGATCTGTTCATAATAGTTCATAATAAATAAATATGCCCTATATCTATCTATATCTACTTCATCCTTTTATGATAACTCTTTTACAGTGCTGGCTGTCAAACTCTGGAATATATCTAACTGTCAGAGAGGCCCAAACTTTACCTACATTTCAGAACTCACTTAGAAAGTACTGCCTGTCTTTAAATAAATATGTGTAATATATTAAATATTCACTTATTTATCTATTGTTAATATAATATAATATATATATAAGTAATGTTAATAAATATATTTATTTAGATAATTTCATATATATATATCGGTATTCTATAAATGTCTCTGGATCTATGTATGTATTAAATTTATAAATTAGTGTTAGTATGTGTATTTAAATTGTACAGTCCTATCTTTTTCCTGCTCCACCTACATCGCCTGATTTATTAAGAATTTCTTTTAACCTAGGTTGCCTGGAAGATATCACTTTTAGTGATAAGACCGCCTGTTGTTTTGCCAAGAAGTATTATAATTATGCATTTTGTTTTTGTATTTGTTTATTTTGGTGAGCAATAAACTGTTATCTATCTATCTATACCCCACAGTAAAAGTAAATAAAAACCGATTAGTTAAACAAACAACTATTTCTCTAATGAAAGAAATAATAGAAATTAACTCATTTAATAGGTCACATATGAAACATCAAGCAAATTTCTTAGTCTGTGGCATTCTGCCAGCCAGTATTTTTTGTCACTGATGATAATAAATGTTTAGCTCTTTATGTCAGTTAAATAATAATTTAGTGAAAAATAATTTATAGGTATAAAATGATGTTACAAAATTGTTGATTTTTTTATTATAATTTATGCCGCGATTTAAGAGTGGCTGTAAAAATAGTTGAGACATGAGTTGCATGTATTATCTATAGTTCGCCATATTTAAATTTTTTACCAATAGGGAAAATCATTTCCTAGTAATTCAAATATTACTTTTCATTGGTGGTCAGGTGACTCTGAGCGTACTTGCAGAATATAAGAAATTAAAAATGTTCAATTCAATTTACTTAATGCAAAAATGGGTATACAAAAGGTGTTAAATTTAACATAGTTCAGTTCTCCAAATTCTGCCTTTCAGCATGCATTCGTATAAGTATCGTGCTTACAAATTCTAGTAAAATATATTTATCTTATTATTTATTTAATTATTTACCTAATTAAATGTCAAATTGTAAATTATAAAATTATATATTTAATTTTATAATTCATGATGTCAATTAAAATAAAAACTAACTCAGATATATAAGGTACTTAATTCATACAATTTATATTATAATTTTGTCATTTAAATATTCTTTTATATTGTAGTATGCCTTATCCGTTAACATCTTTTTTACACATTTTCTAAAAATAGTGTTTGATTGTATCAATTGAAATTCTTCTGGGAGGTGATTATACAGTTTTGGTGCTATGAAAAATATACTTTTATTCAGAAACCCGGTTTGGTTGGGAGGGCAGTATAATTTATTCCTATGATGCATGCTCTTGCATGTTTCAAATAAATTCATATTGCACTTAATAAACTGTATCACTTCATATATATACAATGAAGGAAAAGTAAGTACATTTGAAATAGACATAGTATCCATCAAGAAGACCAGCAGTCTGCTGTATATACACCAATAGTGAAAATCATTCACTATGATTGATGCAGTCTATTAAAATACACTGCAGACTTCTAAAACAACATAATATTGATGACTCCTTTACTAATGATAATATTTCATAAGTGGTCCCGCAATTGGCAATTGATTTATAACTACAAGTTTTATCATCAATTATAGCTGCTTATTCTGTATGTATAGTCATATGTTTATATAGTATATGTCGGCGCAAATACATCAATTAACGTATTACGAAAACAATAATCATTTATTTAATTATTATGAGTTTATTGTAATGTGGAATTAATGTAAAACAACAAGATTTTATTGTAATTTCAATACTTAATCTAAAAATTTGTGATCACATGCACCGAGCCCTATAAATACAGCCGCACTGTCGCCACTCGATTCATTTCTTTTGCAGTTTCTTCTCTCCCAGCCATAACACGTTGCAAAACGGCAGTAAGATAGCCTAGGCTGCTGCGAACTGCCGATCCCGATCCGCCGGGATCCTTCCCTTCGGGCTTTATATTACCCATCGCCCGTTCTCAATTAGTGCATTGTGTCGCCCTATGGTTGGCATCATTAGCCGAGTCCAGCCGAGGTAAAACTCCCTAGGGAGCTCCCTCGAGCAAGTTGCCGCCCGGGCTCGAGTCGCGACTCGCGAAGGCGCTCGCCCCGAAAACCCCGGTAAAGTTGTGAGGTCTTCAGACAAACAACATAAAGTCAAGTCCAATAAAAAAACTAGATTCATTATTGCTCGATCCACCGAACGGGACGGACCTCTCTGGGACGTCGTAACGCTCTTGAAATATACGACACCGAATATTCTTGAAATTCTATTTCGAGGACTCAAATATGGGTCGTCACCAAGAAACCATCAATCGCGACGTCGGCATTGCTGACGTCACACTCTTTAATAACACCACGGAGGTCCTCCCCGTCATATATAATAAAGATTTTATTTATTTAATTAATATGTTTTGCATGTTTTATCTATATCAGTGTTCCGCAAAGTATGTACCGCGGCACACTGGTGTACCGTGGTCATTAATTGGTGTACCTCGGAAAAATAAGGTTATGTTATAAACTTATTTTTAGTAAATAATTTAAGGGTAAGGGATATACTTAGTTACGCATAAAATATGCAGGCAAATCACGCGAGCGCACGAGCGAGGCGTTTTGTTTCCTTTGGCTTCCTTAAAAAATGATTTTTATTTGTGGAGTACCTCCAAAAATTTTCGTTTTCCTAGATGTACTTTGAACACAAAAATTTCTGATCTCAATCAGTGTTACGAGTTGTACATAGATATGTATTAATATGTGAAGCAAAAACGTTGTACCCCTTTTTACGAAAATTGCGCGGACGGAGGAGTATGAAATTTCGCACACTTATAGTTTATATAGAGAAGAAGCGACGAATGCTAATATTTAAAAAAAAAATATGCATAAAAAATACATTATAATCAATCACTACCATTTATTTGACACACACACGCATATATACTCTTTTGTTTATTGTTGCCCCGGCGAAATCTGTGATTATTGAGGTATATAGTCTTTGACAGCAGAACCTCAAGGTCGAATTTCGACCAATGGGCGACCACTTATTATTATTTATTGTCTATACCGCCACTGTCATGTTTTAATATTTTCCTTACTTTAGGGGGTTGCCTCGAAGAGGTCGCTTTAAGCGATAAGGCCACCCTTTGTTCAACATTTATTGTATCTAGTTTTTAAGAACATAGTTTTAATTTTGGTGGACAATAAAGTGATTTCATTCTTAGATTCTATAGTTATAATATCAACAAACAAAACTTATGAAACATTATTATTAGTGCAATCTTCTTATTTTTATTATTTGTCTATTCCAGGAGTTCCCAAAACTAGATGACGTCCATCCCTTCTATGCTGATTTAATGAATGTCCTCTATGACAAAGATCACTATAAACTTGGTCTAGGACAACTGAACACTGCAAGGCATTTGATTGACAAGTAAGCTTATATTATTACTTACTAGCCTTTGCCCACAGCTTCACTCACATTAGTGTAATGTTTGTAGACTGAGTGGAAGACTGGCCATTGGGAACCTCATACGCCTTCCGGTATATGCATTCCTCATCCTTTATGAAAAAAAGGATATGTGGGTATGTATGTCACAATGTGGGCATTTGATGACCTCTGTGGTTGAGCAGGCTAAGGGTTTGATTCCTGGTATGGTAAATTTCAGAAACGAATTTTGTTGTTTTATTGGGGCTGGCTCGTGTCGGCTGTCGCCCACGCACTCCAAACAGTCTTGGTTCGCGACACACTGTGTGCGTGTTTTGGTTGCCTTTATGTTCATCCGCTTTCCACTTCTTTTCTGTTAAATTATTCTCTCCTCATTTTATTTGGTGGCATACAACCGTAATGCCAGCCATTTTTTTATTTCACAAAGTCAGCAGACAGGCTGACGGCCCACCTGATGGAAAGCAGTTACCATCGCCTATGGACACTTGCAACACCAAAGGTGTTACCAATGTGCTGCTACTCTTTTAAGGGAGTCTGGAACCTGGCCGCTAATGCCTGAACACAACTCAAGGTTGTTATGGCGGTATACTCCAGACCAGGGATAGTAGCCATCCATACGGGCTAATATCCTACCATCTGGCTGTGGGTTGTTTTGAACATAATATTTAAAAAAAAAAAAATCTGCAGGGGGGCTGGGCATTGTGGCGAAGCCTTAGGTGAGTAGCGACACCTCGTACCTGACTCCGGGGGCCAAGGCAAGGCCCCCGCCTCCGTGCTTGCCTTAGCCAGCCGGCACGGAGTGGAGATCGCTAGAATTAAGACTCAAGTTCCAGAGGTGGAAGTGATAATAGGCACTACGTCAGAAGTAACTTCGGTGGACCTGCAGCCCACCTCTCTACACCCCTTAGCCACTCACCCCCATGTTGCCCCTGTCTTCTATGGCATTTTTTGGGGCCCATCCAGGGAGTGGCGAGTCACCGTCTGCCCATTTTTCCATGTTCTCCGAACATTGTGACGGGCAGACGCCATATTCCCCATAATCCCCGACCCCTAGTACCACTAGCAGTTCACCCCAATAGCCCGGTACTTTTTGTCCTCATTTCCCACAATAGTCCTACACTTACCGGGGCCCATCCTTAGGTGCATTTATCGTGTAGACAGGGACAGTCGCCGGTCAGTGTCACGCCACATTTGCATTAAGTTTGTCAAGAGGCCTCTACGTGTTGGCCATCCCATGGCCCTACGCAAGCCCTCCTAATGTCCGGGCTATCTTTATGGCCCATGGTCTTTGAACACATACAATATAATAAGATACCTCCATATCCGTTTCAGTGTTGCAAAAGATTACGTACGACTCCTCAAGTACGGTGACTCCCTCTACCGTTGTAAGCAGCTCAAGCGCGCCGCTTTGGGGCGGATGGCCACCATCATGAAACGGCAGGGCGCCAACCTGGCATATTTGGAACAGGTAGGAAGAATATATGTTACACTTTGTTTGGTGAAAGTGCTCTTGATTTTTAATTACCTGGACTAAAATGATAGCTGCAGTCTTATCCTCTTTTTGGTTCATAAGTGAGTTGTGTGTAAATTCCGTAGGATTGAACTCGCAGTGGTAAGTCGCTCCAAGCTTGCAACATCAAGAAAAGTCAATTGCTGCTGTCATTTTAAAATCAGAGTATAGATGAATTAAAACACACTACACAAACAAACTAGCTTTAGACCTCAGCAGCTGAAATGGAAGTATGAACAAACAATTTAAAAAAAAGAAACATTTCCTCCCCTATTGCAAAAAACTTATTCTTTCCCTTATTGAAAAGCTTTCTCCCCCCTCCCCCCTATTGAAAAGAAATTTATTCCCTTCCCCTCATTGACAAGATACATATTCCCACATTTTGAAAAGAAAATGTTCTGTATCATACACATAGATGCTTTTTTTTTGTTATTATTTACTACTCTACGGACTCGAGTTCCGTACCCTTTTTTACAACTTAATTTCTATGAAAGTTTTTAGGTTCATATACGCTTATTGTTTATTTTGTTATTGTGTGTGACATTGATTTAGTGATTTTTATGTTGTAGTGTACCTTAAGAATAACTTATAATATTATTTTTTTTCTATTTTTAATACTAAACTTATACTAATGTAGAGTGTATCTGTTACATGTTGGTGTTGTGAGGAAATGCATGCGCAGTGTGTGCCGTATGTCTATACCTATATATATCTTAACTAGTGACATTTGTGTTGCTTTTCCTTTCTGTGCCTATGTTATTAATTTTCAGGCTCTTTGTGTGTCTTGGTTTGTTTGTAAAGTGTGCGTGTAATGCAATGCGGTGGTAGTGCGAGTTGGTGTGTGTTTTGTTGTTGATTACATAGATGTACAGTGTTATTTATTTACCTTTTTTTCCTGGTTATGGTTATTAGTTGTATTCTTCAGCCATGATTTTGGAAATTGATCTGATATTATGAGAATTTTGAAAATAATTTTCAGGTCCGTCAACATCTGGCGCGTCTGCCGTCTATCGATCCTTACACGCGAACAATTATCATCTGCGGATTCCCGAATGTTGGCAAGTCCAGTTTCATCAATAAGGTAAGTTCCTATATAAGTACGTTGCTACCAAACTTTTCAGTGAATAATTATATTTATAACTTGGATATGCCCGCCACTTCGTCCATGCATGGCTCGAAATTCCCGTGGGATTCCCAGGATCAAAGGTTAAAAATTTGATATCGAGCGCCGAAAACCGCATTGAAATCGGCCCAGTAGATTCTACGTGAATCCCGAGGCAAGAATTTAAATTACAAAAAATGCATCGTGTTTTCCATCGCTTATAGCAAAATTATACAAAACAATAATTGAACAACTTAATTTTTAATAGATTTATTCATGTTTTAAGCTCATAAATGCTAAAACATAATTACACCAAATGACTTTGTATTATTAGCATTGACATGAAAAAAGTTTGTGAATAATTCGAGTATCTAATTTAGTTAGGCAAACACTTCATAATGGCATTCCTAACTCTAAGCATTGGGAAGTAGAGCATAAATATTATTACGCCTGGTTCCCATAGAGATAGGCAGAGACGACGAATCTCCACTTGCGACGACTAAGCGGTCGTCATATAAAGCGCAGTGTATACATACTTAGAAAATTTCTCGCGGAATTCCCGGGACACAAATACCGCAGCATTTAAAAAGGAATGTAAGCTATCGTATTGTTACGACATACAAGCCGACAAAAGTGGATTCACACCTGCATACCATAAAACACACTTTATTAGCTTTTGGCATTTGGACTTCTTTTGTTTACTTTGTGTTTAAAATTGGTGATTAGAAAACAGCCCATTGTGTATTGTAATCCTTTAGGGCAGTCATTAGCCAGGTGTGCGGGTTACGATTTCTAAGGAATTGCGTCGACGCTTGCCGGGCAGACATATTTGCATTCGTGCAATATAAAGCAATGGCCCGATTCGGAAGGGTCAGTCTAGCGATAACCACGAGCGAAGCAAGACGTGTGTACTACATTCGGTAATCTATTTAGTGACGGACTTTGCGCGGGTATTTGAATTACGATCTTCTGCATCCTGTGTTATACGTGTTTGTATAGTTCTAATAAATTCTATAGTAATTCCAACGGCATTTTAATTCGAGTCCTGCAACTCGTAACAATATATAAATTAATATTATAGATATCAATATGTGCAAACAGTTAAATGTTTATAGATGTTAGTAGTACATACTTAGCTATAAATTGTTTGTTTTCCTAATAAAATAAAACATTATGGTCCTCAGATTACCCGCGCCGATGTCGAAGTGCAACCATACGCGTTTACAACAAAGAGTTTGTACGTTGGCCACACTGACCACAAATATTTGAGGTGGCAGGTAAGTACACAAATGTCATGATAAAATACGTCACACGAATGTCATGATTTTTTGACACCCCCTCTTCCTTGACTCCTCCCTCCCCGGAGTGACGTCACATGTTTTGTGTTTATTATATTTTCAACTCTGACTCACCATAATCAAATCAAATCAAATAATTTGTTACATAAAAACATGGCTATACAAATAGGTCTTGTTATTTTTTACTGATCACATGTTTTTTGCCGGTTGAGCGTACAATTTTTTGAAACTTATATTATACTAGTTGTTGTGCGCGACTTCGGCCGCGTGGTGCGGTTTTTTAACTATCCCACGGGCACTCTTAAATTTTTCGGGATCAATCAAAAGTATTCTATATGTTGGCCAGGGATATAAGCTACCACCATACAAAGTTTCGTTTAAATCGGTACAAACAGACAGACAAACAGAGAAAGATAAAATTTAAAAAAATCTAAATTAGTTCTATTAAACTTCTTACATCTCGCCGACTCAGTTTTTAGGATGTTTTTGATCAGACAGAAATTCGACCTCTACAGTTTTATTATGTGTATGGATAGGTACATACTTATTTCAATATTTATTTGGTTTTAGTTATTATTACTAATTTTTCAATCTTATAATTATGTATAACCTTAAATTTAACAAAATACTAAATGACGCACAATTTAAATTTACATATGTTTCTAATGATAGTGATATGGTACAAATTTTATCACTTATCCACCTATGTTATTAGTAGTTTTTTAAATTGTGATTTGAATAAATTTTTTTGCACAACTTTCAGCTCTTTTGGGATTTTATATATATATATATATATATATTTATTTTAAAATATAATATCAACTTAAACATAAATTACAAATGAAGCTATATTAGAAACTAAACAAATAAAAAATATTTATTTTTATATAGTTTTAATTTTTCTTTATGGTTATTACTAGCTGCGCCCCGCGGTCTCACCCGCATGGTGATGGAAAACCGTTATATCTTGGATAATTCATACTATACCTTTATAAATTATAGCTTATGTGTTATTCTGATATGCAAGTTATATTCTTGTAAAGTTTCATCAAAATCCATTCAGTAGTTTTTGCTTGAAAGAGTAACAAACATACTTCCGCTTTCGCGTTTATAATATTAGTAGGATTTACTCTATGGGAGCCTAATATACCGCGCATGTAACCGTTAAAACGTAGTTTAGTTATGCATGATTTTAATTTGACCCCGCTAGGTGATAGACACCCCCGGCATATTGGACCACCCGCTGGAGGAGCGCAATGTAATCGAGATGCAAGCAGTGACTGCGCTTGCGCATCTCCGCGCCGCCATCTTGTACTTCATCGACCCGTCCGAGCAGTGCGGGCACAGTATCGAGGAACAGGTCCAATATTTCACTTATCTATGTTGTTTTATATATATATATATATATATATATATATATATATATATATATATATATATTGCCAGGTGGTAGGGTATTTGCCCGACTGGATGGCTACCACCCCTGGTCTAGAGTATGTCGCCATAGCAATCTTGAGTTGTGTTCCGGAATTAGTGGCCAGGTTCCAGACTCCCTCAAGAGAGCAGCGGCGCATTTGTAACGCCTTTGGTGTTGCAAAGGTCCATAGGCGATGGTAACCGCTTTCCATTAAGTGGGCCGTCTGCCTGTCTGCTGAACTCATGCAATAAAAAAAAAAAAAAAAAATATATATATATATATATAGCAGAGATTTAATCAAATTATTTATCTTACTAGTTGTCCTGCCCAGAAGCAATAAAATTTGGTACCCGAATACAGCGCCACCTATCGTGTCCAAATGCGAGTCTAAACCGTTCTCAAATCCACCTGAAGACACGCAAAAAATTTCATCGAAATCGGTCCAGCCGTTTAGGAGTTCAGTCACATCGTGTGTATGCGACAGAAGAATTTTATACATAAATATTGTCAATTTGAGAAATCCGGCCATTATGAATAATGACCGGTCTGTATACATAACGCTCGTATCAAATGGGCAGTATAAATAAAACTGCATGATTAATCACTTTTCTAGGTTAGTATGAATAATGACAATCTTATCTGTAGTTTTTTTGTTTATTAAATCAAATTAAACTTATATACTTCTAATTGAAACGTAAAAAAATCTGTCATTTTTTTACTTGGCTTAGCAAACAAAGGTAAGAGATGTTATTATGATAAATGTCAATAATAAACACTTTAAATACAAAAGTCGCGAGGACGGCCGAAGGTCGCGACTAGTGACCAGAACAGTGAGTTAGGTTGGGTTAACTTCAGACCAAAGCGCACGAGCCGAGCGAAAGACACGAGCGTGCCGCGGCAGCGGCCGGCTAGTGCCAGAGCAGATTGGTCACCATTTATCCATTGATAATTATTTAAACGATGGTTACAAGTCAGTTGTGACACTCGCCGGCTGCGTGTTTGCCGTCTGACATTCTTTCATAGAAATTAATCTTTGTAAGCTATTCTATCGTTTACACAACGTTTTTTAATAACTCTTTCACGGTTAAGGTTGTCCAACTTTGGAATACATTGCCTGTTGCTATCAGACAAGCAAAATCTCTAATAACATTTAAGAACATGCTCAGGAAATACTGTCTGCAATATAATTTTATATAATTAGTGTTATATTGCATATAGCTATATATTTATTATGTTTAAATAGTTACATTTTATCACTATATCGTGTATATGTATATAACTCATGTGTATATTTGTATATATAGTATTGTTACAACTTAGGCTCCGACAAAGACAAATTCCACGTACAGATCTGTAAAAGCACATTTTATCACCTGTCGGCATTTGAACTAATTGTAATCCTTTTATGATCGTCTTCTTATGATCACTCATTTATTGGCATACGTTTCTAGTTATTGTGGAGAACAGTCTATTGTCCTATTGTACTCGTTTACGGCCGCTCAGGAGCATCATTATCCACGTATTGCGGATTATAAGTACAAGCTAATTCTAGGAAAGGGCACATTTGCATTTGTGAAATATAAAACGATGGCCTGATTGAGAGAGGGGGTCAGTTGAGCTACAACTACGATCAAGGCGTGACGTGTGTACATTCGGAAATCTAATAGTGACGGACTTTGCGCTTTTTATTGAATTACGACCTTCTGCATTACGTTTGGATTTGTTGTGTTCGGTTATATTTGTACCTGCGTTATACGTGTTTCTAGTTCCAATAAACTCTATAATTCTAACGGTCCTGCAAACTCGGTAACAGTATAGTTATATGTTTATTATTAAAATGTAAGTAATCGTACAATAATTATGTATACCACCATCGCCACTCCTAATCAGCAATATTCCCGCCACGGGTTGTCTGGAAGAGATTTGTTGTACACAATTAGAATAATAATAGGGCGTGGGTTCGATTCTGGCCGGAACGCATGCACCACTTATGTTACAATTACCACGTGCTAATAACGGTGAAGGAAAACATCGTGATGCAACCTGCACATCTAGATGAGTCAAACCTGCCAAGCCGCCTTGGACAAGCGTGGCGAGTATACGGTCCGTTCCCCTATAGTGGGAGGCCCAAGCCCAGCAGTGGGACATTTATGGGCTGCTATTATTATATTATATAAGTTTTCTGTAATAGTGTGTACATTAAAGTGTTATCTATCTATCTACTGGTGTAATAATACAGGTGATTTTTTTTTAATCAGTCGATCTGATTCTTGGCTAGGGCAATTGATTTTTCAAAAATCTAACGATATATATCTTTGAGTATTTTTCATTATTTCGTACAGTTTAGGATTTGGCCCCTAAGGCCCAATTGGAAAATTCATCTATTTTTGAGTCTCCATGTTGGATTCTTGACATCATAAGTTTCATTTAAAAAAACTCCGTTATTTACTATGGTCTGGGTGTCTGGGATCGGTGCCATAGTTGTTTATTTGTATATTAACAACACAACACAGAAGTAACTTGGGATTTTCTATTTTATTTTTTTACAGATATCGTTATTCGAAAGCATAAAGCCACTTTTCACTAACAAACCGTTGATCGTGGTGTTGAATAAGATTGATGTTATTAAACCAGAGGAGTTAGCGGAGAACAAGCGGAGATTGTTAGAGGAGCTGCAGGTTAACTGCGCGAAAGGAAATCTGGTCAAGTGAGTGTATTACTTTGTGTAATCCCATGCATGCATGCATGGGTAATAAATTTAAAAAATATTGCAAATTTAATCATGACATAAATTCCAATCTTCTTAGGTTCTAAGAAGACAGGATTTTATTTTTCAAAATCAATCGTTACACACGATTACACAGAGTATATTAAGCGCGAAATCTATCCGTGCAGGAACGGAGAAACAATTGTAAAATGCAAGGAGAGATTTGGGTAAGAAAGTACCAAATATTAACTATTTGGGCAGGGTTTCCCCTTTATTGTTCAGCCTTTGATGTGAATATTCACTCAGCACAGTAAGCAATGAACACGTCTACACGCCACTACGCCTTTTATACGAAAATGCTACCCTACAAAACAATAACATTGCATCATTGCTAAAAATAGCAATTACATCATAGTGTTGCCAGGATCATAAAAACAATTATAATAATTAGTTACTGATGCACTAAATTATCTAGATGATAATTTAACTACCCGGTAGAAAATGGTAATTTAATTATAAATCGAATCATCTGATAAATCGACTAAAAGTATTATCTATGACAATTGTCTATGTCATATTAATATACACTATGGTTCTCATGACTACTGTGATGGACATCTTGTAACACAATACAATTTCCTACGGCCGGGCGGCCTGTCGTAACCCATAACCTAGTGGTAGAGTATTCACCCGTCTGGATGGCTACCACCCTTGGTCTAGAGTATGCCGCCATAACAACTTGTTGCGTTCCGGCATTAGTGGCCAGGTTCCAGACTCCCTTAAAAGAGCAGCCCATAGGCGATGGTAACTGCTTTCCATCAGGTGGGCCGTATGCCTGTCTTCTGAATTCATGCAATAAAAAAAGTGCGTTTTTTTTCCAGTGCGGATTCGAATTCCGACCTGTCTGTGGTGCCAATAATGCGTATGTCCACTGTAACCGAGGAAGGGGTCCAGGAAGTAAAGATAGAGGCCTGCGAGAGATTGTTAGGGCACAGAGTCACCGAGAAGATGAGGTCTAAGAAGGTAAAGAAATAGAAATTATCCTACTAACATTATAAACGCGAAAGTTCGTAAGAATGTATGGATGTATGTATGTTTGTTACTCTTTCACGCAAAAACTACTGAATGGATTTTGATGTTTACAATAATATAGTTTACACGGCAGAATAACACATAGGCTATAATTTATAAAGATACAGTGTGAATTATTTTCCATCACCACGCGGGTGAGACCGCGGGGCGAAGCTAGTTTTGAAATAAATTTATTGTATACAGTGTATGTATTTTCAAATTTGTTTTTCAACACCTAACCTATAATTTTTATTTGATAAATCATGAAAGTTATATACCATTAATGAGTGCAACCAGTTCACACTGCACGATTCAATGCAGTTCGACACGCGCAAAGTCCGTTGTCTATATCGCTAATCGAGAGTACTACAAACGTCTTACACGTCTCGTAGTCGTCGCTTGACTGCCCACCCCTCCATTCGGGCATTGTCTTATACTAACTATACAGTACAAAAAAATCGGCCGCGCGCACTGAGTTTCCGAGAAATAGTAATTTGCATACCTGGTTATCTATTCCTGCAAACGGCCAACAAAGTCGAAAACAATAACAATAGGCTATCGTCTAATTGCAAATTTAAATACGAAGTAATAAAAAAGAACTCACAATGCAGGAGGGACAATAAACGAGATGCACAGCATTTTTTTGTCGTTGACAATAGGAATGCAGATGGCCAAACTTTTAACAATATTATTTGCTCTTTGTCCAACAGAGCTTTCGCTCTCTTCAACCGACGAATGTAGGATGTTCCGTCTAGGCGATTTCACCTCCTTTTATATTGTCGAACCAACAACACAGCGTTCACTTTAGTAATCTGGTAAACTGAAACTTATTACAAAGGTTATTAAAAATCCTAAAAACATTTATAAAGTGCTCAACAATATAAACCCCACCATATAAATACAACCCAGTTTTTATTAAACTTAAACACCACTTAATAAAAATCAAGTGCAGGTACTTTAAGGAAAACATAAGTACCCTCAATTTAAAGTCACAGTATGTTCTTAACACGGCAAATACATAGTTTCAATTTATTAAATACCTTCATATCACCTATCGCGGCCACACCGACCTCCCATATCAGATATTACCCATATCAGATATTAATTCTTTCACAATTATATCGCAATCTGCGACATATATATATTTTTATCCGTGCAGGAACGGAGAAAGAATACAATTTCCCGCGGCCAGACGGCCTGTCGTAAGAGGCGACGCAACGGCCCACAGCCAGGTGGTAGGGTATTTACCTATCTGGATGGCTACCACCCCTGGTCTGGAGTATGCCACCATAACAACCTAGAGTTGTGTTCCGGCAGGTTCCAGTGATTAGTGACCAGGTTTCAGCATCCATTAAGAGAGCAGCAGCGCACTTGTAGCACCTTTGCTGTTGCAAATGTCCATAGGCGATGGTAACCGCTTTCCAGTAAGTGGGTCGTCTGCCTGTCTGCTATCTACTGCAATAAAAAACACACACACATATATATATATATATATATATATATATATATATATATATATATATATATATATATATATATATATATATATATATATATATATATATATGTACTGAGTTTTAGCCAAATTGGTCCAGTAGTTTTTCCGTGAAAGCGTAACTGACAGACAGATAGAGCTATATTCGCATAGGGATAATTAAAGTAACTGTATCGTATTATATGTAAACTACCTTCAAAACGGTGAATCTGTTTTATTCCTGCCACAGGTTGTCTGGAATAGACCTCTTCTTAGCGGGAAGACCGCCTATTGTTCACATTTAGAATATTTTTAAGCTATAATTTTTATCTCTATTATTCTCTTCTCTCTCTCTCTTTTTCTTGTTTTATGTTGGTTACTACTACAGGTGGATGGTATACTCAACCGTCTCCACGTGGCAATGCCTGCCCCAAGAGATGGTAAGACTCGTCCCCCCGTCATCCCCCCTTCGGTGCTGGCGAAAAAACAGCAGCAAGCGGAGAAGGAGAACAGGAAGAGAAAATTGGAGAGGGAGATCGAAGTGGAGTTGGGCGACGACTATGTGCTGGGTGAGTTTGTTTTGTATGAGTTATTTTAAGCTTTTCACTTGGGTTTTCACTTATTGGTTAACTTTGATAACAAAAAAAATAATTTCACTATGGAACTATAAAAAAATAGTAGTACAATGGGTAATATGCATGTTTTTTATTACATTTTTAAATAATTGCTTACATTATTTTGGTATAGTAAACAATAGAAATCTATTGGAAATGTCGATTAATTATTTATTTATTTATTTGCAAGAATGTAGTTTATACAGGTGCTATATAATTGTAGATGCACAGTACATTCTTTGACAGGGTGGTGTAGAAAATGAATTAAAAATTAAATTTACATAAATATTCTAATTTAGTAAAATGTCAATTAGGCTTTAGTAATAAATAAGCAATTAATGTCAAGAGAAAAAAAAACAAATTATAAAATAAATTAAAATATTTAATCTCGAATAAATTTGGACTATTTAAACGCCATTATTTTCGCGGGTTTTTGATGACGTCATAGTTCATTCTTAGGACTCGTTCCGTTAGCTCACAACGCCCAAATTACTCCATCTGCCGTTTCACATGGCGACCGCGGTCGTTACGCTCGTGGCGAAAACGTCACTAATGACGTCATCATTTTTCGATCACACAGCGCTCATCGATTGACATTGAAAAAGGCGCGATTTTCAAATCAACCAATGATTGTGTATTTCTTCGTTTGACATCAACGTCCCATAATCTGTTCCACTTGAGTTTACGATCGTAACGCCCGTAAGCGAGTGGAACGGGAAGATCGCGGTCGTGCCCGTGGTCGTTGTGAGCCTATAGTGGAACGTAGCCTTAGTCTATGTTCACATGTTCTTCTTTCTCAGTGTTTTCAATTTTAAACTAGATTTAATAGATACAGACTATAGAAAAAACGAAAAAATCTTCTTAACCATATTGTATTGTGTTATATTGTTAAAACAACATTAAAAGTACACTTTTTCTGTTCTTGTTTACCAGCTTCGTGATTAAAATTATTGCTACACCACAATATAGTGCCATATGGATGACCCATATAAGACAACTCTTTATTACTTCAAGAATTTAGGGAATAACAATTATTTGTTTCTCTGAAAAGACAAAAAACATCATATAAAACTACTTTCAAAAGTGAATTCACATAAATTTCTATTTAAACTATTTTTTAACACTAATTGCTTTTCAAATAAACATTTTTGTGTCCACCATCATTCGCAGATTTAACTATGGCTACGTTCCATTAGAGACTCAACGATCACGTACACGGCCGCGATTTGTCCCGTTCCACTTGCTTGCCGGCGTTACAGTCGTAAACCCAAGTGGAACAGTTATTCGACGCACCTCTGGAGATGGGTCGTTGTGAGTGCTGCGTGAGCGAAAATCATGACTTCATTACTGAAGTTTCCGCCACGACCACAACGACCGCGGTCGCCTCGTGGAACGGCTAACGGAGCATTTTGGGCGCTCTGAGCTACTAATGGAACGCGCTGTATGTGTCACTTAAGTCGCATTCCACTTGAATTGTCACATACTGCTTTACTGAACATTTATGTATGCGTTTATCGGGTAACAAATTCTAATTGTATATTTAATTTCGTTACACACATTTCCATCTTTTATCATAACGAAAGCAAGTGTATAGGATTCGTGTTTATCAAAATATCTACGGGACTCCAAAAAGAAGTTAAATATTTCCATTGAAACAGACCTGAAGAAGAACTACGCGGAGATTCCGGAGGAGGAGCGCCACGACCCCATCCCGGAGTTCTGGGAGGGCCACAACATCGCCGACTACATCGACCTGGAGATATTCGACGTGAGTCATTTCTCCGTTTCATATCCGTCACGGGGCTAGAATGTTAGGGGAAAAAAGCTGCTACTCAGATAACCGGTACACGAATTTTAAGTAGTGGGTGGGCGGAGTAGGTAGGGGGGAAGCTATACTTACCTTTTTTGCAATCCCTATGGTCCGGAGTTCTTGAAATATTATTTTTTTGTAAACATAACCTCACTTTTTTTCACTAATATTGCACTTATATCATAGATACAAAGTTGAACAATTCTTTCAAAGTCCAAAAGAAAGCCAGTAATCAACAATAAAGGGGAGAGGTTTGAACAACTCCTAAAGCTTGCATGTTCTTTTTTTGCGTTTCATATAATAATAATATCGAGGAGTCTCGTTTGTTGATTGCAATACTTTTTGAAGTGATAAATTCTTATGGGGGGGTAAACCGCTTCGTTACGTAGCGCGTTACGGCGCCAGTTTGTTTGGCTTCCCTTTCTCTCACGCTTACGGCAGCGGTAGGCAGGCTCCTCCTCTCTCACTCTAATCCACGCGCTATATACATCATACTAAAAGCTTGTCTTAAGTTAAACAATTTCAATATTAAATAGTTCAACTTAGATTAGTTTAAGTTATCACTTCTGTCGGGCGTCCCGAGACTTACGTTTTTTTATGGGTTTAACATTTGTGTAAAAATATTTTAGAAAATCTTAAATTGCGTTTATTTCGTAATAGTACAGTTTGACACTATTAATAATTCCTTTCGATATACCTGTGCAGTAGATCAATTTTAATTACGCGGGACAGCGTACGAATCGTAAGCGGTGTAAAGTAATGTTACATTTAATCTTCTATATCTTATACTTTATATATAAAGCTGAAGAGTTTGTTTGTTTGCTTGAACGCGCTAATCTCAGGACCTACTTGTCTGATTTTTAAAAAAAATTCAGTGTTAGATAGCCCATTTATCGAGGAAGGCTATAGGCTATATATCATCACGCTAAGACCAATAGGAGCGGAGCACCAATGAAGAATGTTTCGAAATCGGGGAGGTTTTGAAAACCCATTCCACGCGGACGACGTCGCTGGCACAGCTAGTAGTTAAATAAAATTGAAGTATCTGATTGTAATGTCATCATAAAAACGTGTTTTTGATGTATGCACTCCTTATAACATCAGCTAGCTGCCAGTGAAAGTTCCGTCAGACTCGGTCCAGCCGCTTCAGAGATAAAAGCCGGAACATCCAAAAGCAGACAGACGGACAGACAATTTTTTTTTTTATATATGTACCGTGTATACTTTCATATACGTTTAGTAAACAATTACAAACAGACATTTCAATTTTATTGCATAGATGTATAAAAACTTAAAAATTTCATCACGAATTGTTTAAATGGAATTTACTATTTTCAGTTAGTGGACCCCCGACTTTTGTTTTCGCTGACGCCACTTTGGGGACCTATGGTATAGCCTAATACGCCATCGCAGTAATATTTTTAAGTCATGACAATGAAAAATTTAAAGTTTTAATTTATTTTTTACAGAAACTGGCTGATCTGGAGAAGGAGGAGGAGTTGAAGATAGCTGGTGGAATGTACGCGGTGCCCAAGATAGAGCTCGACGAGACTATGAAGGAGATAAGGGAACTGGCCAGGCAGATACGGTGAGATGTAATCGAAATAATTTTGCAAACTACCTTCATATCTTTGGGTAGTGGCGTTACCTTATATTTTTTTTAATGTGTATTTCTCAGCAGGATTTCTGTCGGAGATCTTATATAATATTGTAGGCTATTGTCTATTTGCAAATTTAAATACGAAGTAATAAAAAGAACTCCGAATGCGGGAGGAGCAATAAACGAGATGCGCAGCATTACTTTGTCGGTGTGTGACAATAGGAATGCAGGTGGCCCAACTTGTGACAATGTTATAAAATTCTAAACATGCCGTGTCTGCACATTAAAGGTTTAGAAACGATGGAACACGGTGTATTTTTTGGATTTCTTGCCTGTTTGTTCGGGATTCACGTAAAAACTATTGGGCCGATTTCGATGCGGTTGTCGCTGATCGACAACAAATTCTTAGACTCAAAGTCTGCGCTACTTTTTGTCTTTGGAAATCCTGCTAGAATTGTCCCGGGAGCGATTAGTAGTTGTGTTCGAGTGTATAAAAATTAGCTTGTTCCGACACAGTTTTCACTAAAACGATAGCTTGCAACCATTTTTCAAATGCTGCGGTACTTTCTGCCACGGGTATACCACGGGAATCTCAAGTCAAGCGTGAACAAAGTCGCGGGCATATTCTAGCGGATCTATAAAATCACACTTTCGCTTTGCAGCACTTTTTTCAATACAAAAGTACGTAATATATTAGTGTGTGTGTAGTATATTAGTGTGTATGAGATTTCTGTTAGCTCAATTCCTCCTCCCCCTATTTCAGTCATCGTCCCTGGTGTTGCGAACGTCTACAGGCGATGGTGACCGTTTGAGGTTAGGTGGGCAGTTTGCCTTTTTCCCATCTTCGCAAAAAAATATGTAATTTTGGATAAAAAAAATCGTAGGAACAAAAAGCGATCCTGAAGGACGACTCTCTCCTCCGCAAGCAGTCGACGAAGCCGGTGATGCCTAGGAACACACGTGCCAAGCAGCGTGACCGCAGCACCGCCAGGCTCCGGGACGAGATGGAGAAACTTGGTCAGTGTCATTAATTCGACCGACAGACAAACACAAATCCCGCCAATTTTCAAACACATATTCCATCAACATTCAAACACACATTCCACCAACTTTCAAACATATATTCTACCAACATTCAAGCACACATTCCATCAAATTTCAAACACACATTCCACCAACATTCAAACACACATTCCATCAACTTTCAAACACATATTCCACCAACATTCAAACACACATTCCATCAAATTTCAAACACACATTCCACCAACATTCAAGCACACATTCCATCAATTTTCAAACACACATTCCACCAAGTTTGAAAATAGTACACTCACATTAATTATCAGAAAATAAACACGAAAAAAGATATTTTTTAAGCAAATTTTCTTTTTATAAGGTACTAGAGTTTCCCACGCGGCGGTGCCGCGTAAAAAATCTTAGGTAGTGACTCCTTTGAGTGTTTTAGGTTTGACCCTAATGGGTAGGAACGAGGTGGAATGCTCCTTCGTCTCAAGGGACGATCTTCCAGCGAGGTCATTGTCATTCCTCGCAGGCCGAGGCCCATCTGTTATTGTTGGAAATTTGTATATATTCTTTGTACGTATCGGGAATAGTTTGTGACCTCAATTATTGCACAACGCCATCTATGGGCTTGCAAGTGTTCCACTACAATGTTTTTTCGCTGTTTCGTATAATTTAGGATTTGACCCCGAAAGAGCCCTACTTGAAAAATTCAATGTGGATAATAAGATGACTTTTTGTTCTCATATTAAGGTGTGGACATGTCGGACACGAAGGAGGCGCACTTCACCCGCACCCGCTCCCGCTCCCGCTCGCTCTCTGCCCCCGCGGCGAAGAGGATGCGGCCCGACTCCAGGACCCGATCCGTCAGCAGACCGGCCAGGGACGAGCAGGGCGTCAAGGACGGGGTGGTCAGTATAACACTAATATATTTTTAGAGTTCCGTAGTCATACTATTTGACTCGTTCAGTGGGGGGAGGTCTTTAAAATACCACACACAATACAGGGGGATTAGGTTTTCGTCACTTGGTTGATATCTTCTAGGGAAATCTATATATCTATATACTATTTTTTTATTACCCGAGTTCAGCAGACAGGCAGACGGCCCACCTGATGCTGTGCTGACGCTCTTTAAAAGGAGACTGAAACTTGGCCAATGATGCCGGAACACAACTCGAGGTAGTTATGGCGGCATACTCTAGACTCGGGGTGGTAGTCATCCAGACGGGCAAATACCCGACCACCTGGCTGTGGGTTGTTTTGTTGCCTCTTACGGCAGGCCCACCCAACTTAGGTAACGTACCACCCCTGCTCTAGAGAATGCCACCATAACAACCTTGAGTTGTTTTCCGGCATTAGTGACCAGGTTCCTGTCTCCCATTAGAGAGCGGCGACACACGGTAGATGTCCAGAGGCGATGGTAACCGCTTTCCATCAGGTGGGCCTGTCTGCTGAACTCATGCGATAAAAAAAACGTTGACTAAACACACAAACAGAGCGAAGTCATTTTTGATAAAAGTCACTGGTATGGGATAAATGACATAACTTTTTCTTCACAGATGCAAAGGAAGGCAAAGAACCTCGCGCATGTCGCCATCGCGAAAAAGACCAAGAAGATGGGCCTCAAAGGAGAAGCGGACAGGTTCATCGGCACCAAGAAGCCGAAGCATCTCTTCTCCGGGAAGCGCGGCGTCGGAAAGACGGACAGAAGATAAATTGTATATTTATATCTATATACGCTTGGCATAATTACAGCCTTAAACTGTTGGAAAACTGTTGTTTTATTATTTATGACCCGCTCCTATATTTTACCAATCGTTAACTTTCCTTACATTGAGTTAAAATTTGACAGCTTTATTTGTAACATATATAAATAAATACAATAACTACTGTAATAAAAATAACTATAATAATGTTGCGAGATTCTAATTAAAATGCCGTTGGAATTATTATAGAGTTTATTAGAACCACACAAACACGTATAACACAGGTACAAATATAACCGAACACAACATGTCCAAACGTAATGCAGAAGGTCGTAATTCAATAAAACGCGCAAAGTCCGTCACTATTAGATTCCCGATTGTAGTACACACGTCTCGCTTTGATCGTGGTTCTCGCTCGATTGCCTTCCACCCTCCATCAGGCCATCGTTTTATCCTGCACAAGTGCAATGTGCCCGCCCGGTCACGTGGACCGAGTTTCCTAGAATCAGCTTGTACTTTAAAATCCGTAACACCTGGCTAATGATTACAATACAACAATAGACTGTTCTCTATAAACGTATACTAATAAATAAGTAAACAAAGAAGACGATCATAAAAGAATTACAATAGTTTCAATGTTATTAGTTCAAATGCCGACGAGTAATAAATGTGCTTCTACAAATCTGTACGTGGAATCTGTCTTTGTCGGCGCTTAGGTTGTAACAATAATGTTACGAGCTACAGGACTCGATTTAAAATAAATGCCGTTGGAATTAGTATAGAGTTTATTAGAACTGTACAAACACATATAAAACAAATACAAATAAAACTAGATGCAACCAGTTCACACTGCACGATTCAATACAATTTGACACGCGCAAGGTCCGTCGTCTATATCGCTAATCGAGAGTACTACAAAACATCTTACTCGTTTCGTAGTCGTCGCTTGACTGCCCCACCCCTCCATTCGGGCATTGTCTTATATTAGCTATACAGTACAAAAAATCGGCCGTGCGCACTGAGTTTCCAAGAAATAGTAATTTGCACACCTGGTTATCTATTCCTGCGAACGGCCAACAAAGTCGAAAACAATAACAATAGCCTATTGTCTATTTGCAAATTTAAATACGAAGTAATAAAAAGAACTCCGAATGCGGGAGGGGTAATAAACGAGATGCGCACCATTTCTTTGTCGGTACGTGACAATAGGTATGCAGGTGGCCCAACTTGTAACAATAATATAATTATGACAAATGCAAATAAATGAATATTGCAACCACGTCTAGTCTAAATTTATGCCGCTCCTCCACGCGTAACGCTTTTTCGTGACAGAAAAATCCTAAGACCCCCGTCTATATAGAAGTTTCACTTCAAAAGAGGTGTGAATAAAAGAAAAGAAAAAACTGTGAATACAAGAAAATAAAATACTTGAATAAAGGAAAAGAAAGAGCTGTGAATAAAAGAAAAGAAATAACTGTGAATAAAAGAAAAGAAAAAACTATGAATACAAGAAAATAAAATATTTGAATAAATTAAAAGAAAGAGCTCTGAATAAAAGATAACAAAGAACTGTGAATAAAAGAAAAGAAAGAACTGTGTTTCCAAATAAAACAACTATATTCCATAAGATTTTACTTATTTTTATTTAATATAGATATAATTTATTATAAATTTATCTCATTAAAGGTTGCGAGCTTCTGCAAAATTTTCAAAGACACTTTTACTATTTTATTCTTCTATCTTTGTACATTAATGCTGCTTCGATCCCGTATTTATACTAATTCGATTCCCTGGCGTCACTCATGTCCGTTGTTCACCTGAAATTAATTAGGGCTGATAAACAAACGTATAAACTTAACTATAGAGAAAATTCGTGATTGTAATCTATCATAAAATATTAAATTACTTAGTTTAAAACAATATAATATATTCCAAACCAATAATATGTATGTTTAATAAATAATGTTATGATTTAGAAATATGTTTTCCAAATTTTGTTTTAGACTCCAAATACGTGTAATTTGAATAAGATTTTTTTCAATATGCCTCTCTAAATTTAAGTTACGATTTTACCAAAAACCGTCCTTCATACTGAAATTACGATTTTGGTAAAACTCCTCCAAACTGAGGCAATTTTGCACTCTAAATTTGAATTCGATTTCGGCAAGATTCCCTCTAAATTTAAATTTTGGTTTGGCAATTTTGCACTCTAAATTTAAATTCGATTTCGGAAAGATTTCCTCTAAATTCAAATTATGATTTGACAATATTTTCCTTCTAAATTCGAATAAGATTTTGGCAAGATTCCGTCTAAATTCAAATTATGATTTGGCAATTTTGCACTCTAAATTTGAATTCGATTTCGGCAAGATTCCCTCTAAATTTAAATTTTGGTTTGGCAATTTTGCACTCTAAATTTAAATTCGATTTCGGAAAGATTTCCTCTAAATTCAAATTATGATTTGACAATATTTTCCTTCTAAATTCGAATAAGATTTTGGCAAGATTCCGTCTAAATTCAAATTATGATTTGGCAATTTTGCACTCTAAATTTGAATTCGATTTCGGCAAGATTCCCTCTAAATTTAAATTTTGGTTTGGCAATTTTGCACTCTAAATTTAAATTCGATTTCGGAAAGATTTCCTCTAAATTCAAATTATGATTTGACAATATTTTCCTTCTAAATTCGAATAAGATTTTGGCAAGATTCCGTCTAAATTCAAATTATGATTTGGCAATTTTGCACTCTAAATTTGAATTCGATTTCGGCAAGATTCCCTCTAAATTTAAATTTTGGTTTGGCAATTTTGCACTCTAAATTTAAATTCGATTTCGGAAAGATTTCCTCTAAATTCGAATACGATTTCGGCAAAATTCCCTCTAAATTCAAATTATGATTTGGCAATTATACCCTCTAAATTCAATTACATCTGGCGTATTTTCCCTCTAAATTCAAATTATGATTTGGCAATTTTTCCTTCTATGTTCGAATTAGATTTTGTCAAGATTCCGTCTAAGATCAAATTATGATTTTGTAATTTTTGCCTCTAAATTCGAATGCGATTTTGGCAAGATTCCCTCTAAATTGAAATTACGATCTTGAAAATGTTCCCTCTAAATTCAATTACGATCTGGCGTATTTTCCCTCTAAATCCAAATTATGATTTGACAATATTTTCCTTCTAAATTCGAATAAGATTTTGGCAAGATTCCGTCTAAATTCAAATTATGATTTGGCAATTTTGCACTCTAAATTTGAATTCGATTTCGGCAAGATTCCCTCTAAATTTAAATTTTGGTTTGGCAATTTTGCACTCTAAATTTAAATTCGATTTCGGCAAGATTTCCTCTAAATTCAAATTATGATTTGGCAATTTTTCTTTCTAAATTCGAATTATGATTTTGTAATTTTTGCCTCTAAATTCGAATACGATTTCGGCAAAATTCCCTCTAAATTCAAATTATGATTTGGCAATTATACCCTCTAAATTCAATTACATCTGGCGTATTTTCCCTCTAAATTCAAATTATGATTTGGCAATTTTCCTTCTAAATTCGAATTAGATTTTGGCAAAATTCCGTCTAAACTCAAATTATGATTTTGTAATTTTTGTCTCTAAATTCGAATTCGATTTTGGCAAGATTCCCTCTAAATTAAAATTATGATTTGGCAATTATACCCTCTAAATTCAATTACGATTTGGCGTATTTTCCCTCTAAATTCAAATTACAATCTTATGTTCCCTCTAAATTGGAATTTGACAAGTCTCCCTTTAAATTCAAATTAATATTTGGCAAATGTGCTTTCTAAATTCGAACTACGATTTTGAAAAAAACTTGTAATCTCAAGCACAAATATAGTGGTCCAAAAAATTACTAGCAAACTGACCTCGTTGTTTTGCCCACTACGCGGGCACTGGCTGCGGGCCCAGCAGTGGGCCCGTGTTGGGCGCCGGCGAGCCCTCCCCTCTCCCCGCCGCAGGCTCCTTGTTGGGCCTCCGCTCAACTTTAATCTTGTCTCCATTCATTATAGCCTTTATATCATCAGCGTCCAATGTCTCGTACCTGAAAATATTCTTCTTGTACAATGAAGCTATTTAAAAAAAACAACTGGAATAGACTATATAAACTACGGAGAACACGATGCAATTTTTTTAGATTTCTTGTCCGCTTGTTTGGGTTTCACTGATCGACAGCAAATTCTTAAAATCTGCGCTACTTTGGGAATATTTAAAATGACCAAATTGAAAAATAAAATCGGATTGCAATGCAATTTTTTCACTGATCGATAGCAAATTTTATGCAAAAAAAAATATGTGATATATTTTATCCCGGGAATTTTCCCGGAAGCGATTCTAAATTTTTTGGGTGCGTAAAAATTAGCTTACTCCGAAACGGTTTTCACTAAAACGATAGTTTACGTTCTTTTTATATGCCGCGATACTTTGTGTCCCGGGAATCCCGCGGGTACTTCAAGTCGAGCGTGGACGAAGTCGCGGGCATGTCCTTGTAGCTATGTGAATTTTGGACATTGTTCGGATATTTCTGTACGTTTTCATCAGGCATTGATAGTTTTGATAAAACCGACCGTGGCAATGAAAATGAACAAGTTGGCTTAAGGTTAAATAGTAACTTTAACAACACATTTGACATCTTTGTTTTCCGTGATCACGGCTACTGAAAACTGGCCAAAACGTCGGAATAAAAATAAAAAACAAATAAATACCGCCCGCTTAAAACCGTTTAAACGTAGTTGTAACTACGTGTACTGGTCGTGAAAACTTAAGAAAATACTATACAGGGGCTTTTTAATTTTAATAATATAAATAAAGTTGAACTCACTTAAGCAAAGCCTCTGCCAACGCCTTGTGCTCTTTGGCGTGAGTGCGCAGTATAGTTTTCGCGCGCTCATAGCTGTCCGATAGGATTTTCTTTATCTCTCCGTCCACCTGTCAAGTAGATAATTAAAAATTATTTCCGTTTTATTTGATTACTAGGGGTTTTCAACTAGTTTTGTTCACGTAAAAGACAAGCACTTATTGTACATAATTATAATAGATCGTTATTTTCCATAATTACGTTAGATCTTAATTTCCATAATTACGATAGCCCTTAATTTCAATAATTACGATAGGCCGTAATTTTCCATCATTACGATAATATGTAATTTTCCATCATTACGATAACCCGTAATTTTCCTATATTACCCCAATTTCCATCATTACGATAATGTGTAATTTTCCATAATTACGATAGCCCTTAATTTCCATAATTACGATAGGGCGTAATTTTCCAAAATTACGATAATTTTTCATCATTACGATAACCCGTAGTTTTCCATAATTACGATAGCCCTTAATTTCCATAATTACGATAGGGCGTAATTTTCCAAAATTACGATAATTTTTCATCATTACGATAATGTGTAATTTTCCATCAATACGATAACCCGTAATTGCCCATAATTAGGATAGCCTGTAATTTTTCATAATTACGATAGTGTGTAATTTTCCATCAATAATTTGGGGGGGGGCTGAAAAGGGACAAGTCTGTAGTGTAAGCCTACCAGCTCATTGGTGTAGGGGCCCAGCTGCTCCTGGTGCGCGAGCGCACTCCTGGCCGAGTCCATGGTGCGGAGGCCCACCTTCTCGCTCATGCCCCACTCGCGGACCATGTGGCACGCGATCGAGGTCGCCTGCTTCAGGTCCGACGACGCGCCTGGTATCAGAAAGAGAAGAAAGAAAATATTTACTGTCGAGAATGAATCCACATGAAACTAAAAAACATAAAAAACAAATACTTTTTTTTTTTTTATTCATATTAAAGGGCTTTGTCGCTTAAGCGACCATGCTGCATTGGTAAGTACAATTACGTAGTATAACAAAACATAGTACCTAATCACTGATTTCTTATATCTACCAGTTTATATAGAATTCTGGCGTCATTCGAAGATGGGTCTGCCAGAATACTATTAATTTGTCCTAATAGCCTTAAATTGACTCCACAACTTTGTCTAAAAGTCTCATTCTGGACACATTCTATCAAATACAGAAAATACAAAAGTATATATATTAAGGGTGGCGCAAAAAAACGACTTTTTTTTGAGTCTCTAGTGAAAAAATGTTAGTTTTTGATGTTTCAAGAACACCCCCAAAGGACAGCTCAAAAAAAAATTTAAGAGGTCGCTCCAAATTATTTAAGATTTCAAAAATCACCAAATTCCGTTTTTTTTTATCCAATTTTTTTTTCTCGTTACGGTATAATTTTATTCACCTAAAAATAATAAGTAAGTGATCTTTGAATAATGAATTCTATTTAGCTTAAAGTATATTTAAAAAAGAAAATAAACTCGCACCCTTTTTGATCCAACAGTACTTCTGTCGTACTTCAAAAAAAACTGTGGATCATTAAAAAAGTAAACCTCTTCTTACCGGAGGTGATCTTGTCGGGGCCGAAGATCAGCTCTTCAGCAGCGCGACCACCCATCATGGTGTCCATCATGGCAAGGAGCTGCTGCTTCGTTACGTGGTATCTGTTCACATGTAAAGGAAATGTTTGAAAAAATACTTAAAGCCATGATAAATAAAGACAGCAGTATCATCGTCTATGGACATTTGTAACACCAAAGGCGCAAGCAATATGCCCCCACTGTCTAAATGGAGACTGGCACCTGGCCACAAAAAATCAGCCTACAACAGGGAAACTGTCACAAAATAGCCAAAATCACCTACACTGGGCAGAATTTCATAAACTGGGCAAAACTTGTGAAATGGGAAAGCCCTCAATCTGGAAACCCTATTCAACGGCTCATTCTCCTTTCCCCTTAGACCAATCCAATTTTGTCGGTTTCTGTGGTAGCGCACTGGAACTCAGAGGCTTTGGATTCGATTTCTGGCATGGTAAATTTTGTAAACGAACTTTCCATTACTATGCTTTGGACGTCACAGATCGCGGCCCCATAGTAGTCTATTATATATTGTTACGAGCTACAGGACTCGAATTAAAAATGCCGTTGGAACTATTATAGAATTTATTAAAACTGTACAAACATGTATAAAACAATTACAAATAAAACTGGATGCAACCAGTTCAAACTGCACGATTCAATGCAATTCGACACGCGCAAAGTCCGTCGTCTATCGAGAATCTAACTATCGCTAATCGAGAGTACTATAAACGTCTTACTCGTCTCGTAGTCGTCGCTTGACTGTCCACCCCTCCATTCGGGTATTGTCTTATACTAACTATTCAGTACAAAAAAAAATCGGCCGTGCGCACTGAGTTTCCGAAAAATAGTAATTTGCACACCTGGGTATCTTTTCCTGCGAACGGCCAACAAAGTCAAAGAGAATAACAATAAGGATTAGTTCGACGCTAATGATGGTCATAAAACAAGTAGAAGAACAATAGCATGTTTTTCTTAATTACAAATTCAAAATACAAAAGAATTCCTAAATCCGGGAAGACAATAAACTGCGCTTACGACAGGTAGCTGTGCGTTTATCTTTGACGGCATGTAACAATATATTACCCAAAACCTGTGCCAAAGGCTGGCTTCGCCTCTGGTAAATGTCTATAGGCGACGGTGGCCACTTTCCATGAGCTGGTCCGCTTACCCGTTTAGCAGCTGCGCAATAAAGAGTATAAAAAAGCAATCACCTTTCTTTGGCTGGAATATACGCAGTGTGCCCCAAAGAGGGCCCCCGTGGGATTATGGTCACCTTGTGCAACGGGTGGGAGTCCTGCAATGGACAAACGTACACACATACAATTAATAGACAAAAAAATGTGTTACCATTAGCAGAAATTGCGTTAGCCAAAATGAATATTAAAAAAACTATCCAAATTCCAAAAGAGTACTAATAATTTATACAAATACATGCACGCACACAGACTCAAGCGCTCACACTTCCATATTATAAATGTGTATTGAATAATGTTTCATTTTATCCCTATCCCTGTTAATATTATAAATGCGAAAGTAACTCCGTCGGTCTGTTCCGTTTTCACGGATAAACTACTGGACCGATCTGGCTGAAACTCGGCATATATATATATATTTTCGATGCCGAGAATAAACATAGGATACTTTTTATCCCGAAAAATGAGATAGTTTCCGAGATAAAAATATATTTATCTGTTTGTTTGTTATGCTTTTACGGAAAAACTACTGGACGGATTTGGCTGAAAATAGATATATATATGTAATTTTAATAATGACGGTGGACAAGGGATACCTTTCATCCCGGATAATGGGATAAGTTTTGGGATAGATTTATGAAAACGTTATCCCAGAAAGTAGGATAGATTTTTTGCGATATAAAATGAAGTGAATCTTCCGGGGCAAATAGCACTACCATAAAAATTTAATACAATGTAACCTGTGATGTAACCTCTCTAAATAAGAAGCATGCAGTAGAAGTTGACCCGCGACGCAACCGCGGGTGTAAACTAGTGTATATATAAAATTATATGATCCCTGCGATGCGGGCATTGCCTAGTGCAGGGTTCTTTTGGAGCCAACCTCACTCAGAATGTCTATCAACCAGGATAACATACCTTAGCACAATCTTTCGTTAAATAAATTTGAATTTGAATATTTCGCGAGTTTTTCGCTTATTGCCAATTATAAAACTAGAGTGGCGGGCCACGAGCACGCCATTGAAAAAGCAGAATACCGATATCAAACAAAACTACCATTGAAGACTTGGGCACCAGGTGAGTCATTTTAATATCTCCAGTTAATTATTTCAGAACGAGGCTGGGGGCATTTTGTAAAAAAATCTTTAACCTTCAATTTGTGATATATGGAATACCTGGGAGCCATACCTTGGTGTAGTAGGCGACCACTGCGTGCCCCCCCTCGTGGTACGCCGTGATGGTGTTCGCCTCCTCGTCTGGCAGCCTGGACCTCCTCTCTGGACCCATCAGCACCTTATCCCTTGCATCTTCCAAATACTTCATCGTCACAGTCTTGGCTCCGTCTATCGCAGCCCTTAGAACATATTTAAGCTGTTTTATAATTTTATTATGAACTAGCTGTTACCAGCGACTTTGTCCGTGTGGACTTTTTTTCGAGGAACCCTAAAAAAGAAAGCAGCCTAAAAATTCTCAAATTTGCATTGTCTGAATCTCCTCCAAATAATACACCTCCTGATTTTTTTCACATTTTTATTTTAACAGTTCAAACAGACACTTACAATTTTATTTATCTGTACAGATTTTACGATAACACACCTTAGTGGTGTTAGTTGACCATGTTTTAAATTTCAAAAGATTTTTTATTGAGTGATAAATAACACTAGTCTGTTTCGAACCCCATATTGACTCACTCGAATGCAACTAGGCTGACCATGATCCAAATTAATATATATATATATATGAGTGACGTGCAAATATTATATTACATATATAAATAGACAATACAATGCAAGAAAACTTAACTTATTCGTATTATATTCTACTCATAGTCCCTCAATACTATAAGTAGAATAATGAGCCCAGATCACCGTCTTCTATGGGTAAGGTGCCCAGAAGGCTGGTCACGTTTCCTCGCTGGATCGCCATACTGATCCGTTGGCCGAGGTAAGCACCAGCCCTCTGATCACCTGAAGAGTCAATGAGTCGTTTCGATAAATTTTGGTAGAGGCCCATGGCCTCAGGACCCCACGGTCCAAGCGTCTCGACAGCAAACGGCACAAACATATAACTCCCACTGAGGGTTGCATACTTGCGCCGCCGCTGTACCGGCCGATCTAGACGTGTTTGGCAAATGGGATGCGGCCAACGTGTCTACGCAAGTCGCATCCCACACCAAAGGCTTGCCACGCTGCCAGGGAATTAGAGTCATTCCGTCGGGACGCCTACCATCGTCACGTGCAATGCCGTTCGGCTCCAATAAAGCCGGCACTGCGGCGGCAAAAGGCCATGGTATCCCGGGCCGATTATCTCTGTTCCACAGACGCACGTGTGTGGTGCACATATGCGTGAACCGAAGCGCAGATTTATACATATAGTAAATTTCTTTATAAACTATTACACAATGACATAGACAGTCCTCGGCTATTAGAACTGTCCAATATTTAAGACAAAACAATTTAAAACTAATCTTGGAAAATATTCACCTATAGCTAGAATATCACGTCTGTACATTCGCATGTTGAAAAATCGATATATTTAACGACAGTCCTCATACATTATTCAAAATAATATCCAATATAGAATAAGTATGTTTAATTATTGCTATTTTTCCTTATATTTTTTTTATTTTATTGTTTAATTAATATTTTATAATATGTAAATCATCCAAATTTAATTTTTATTTGACATCTCATAATATATGGACACCTATAATAGGGAGAATATATTTAACATGAGTATTGTTTAGATTTAAGACGGATGTATATGATTATCTCCTGTTGATGGTCCATAATAAATAAATAAATATTTTCTCACTGAGTGAGTGATATAACTATCAACAAGTAGTCTTAACCAACGCATCTAATGAGGTCAAATATTTATTCCATTTAAATTTGATAAGGACTCACTCAAGTGTAACTCGGTTAACCATGTACCAAATTAAAAAATCTCCTGTCATCAAATGAGTAACTTACGTTTTACACTGGTTTAACCGAGTTATGTCATTTGCTTATTGGTTTTAAGGAATAAATCTAGTAAAATAAAAGTAAATCCTGTTTGAACTTGGCAGTGACTCAAAAAGTGCATCCTTGAGTGAGTCACTTAACTTTTTCACTATTTTAACCATCTGAGTAACATGACTTGGTCCCTAGTTTTAAGCAATACATCTAGTACAATAAAAAAATCTATCTGAAATTGTTATTGACTCACTTGAGTGAGTTATTTAACTTTTTCACTCGTTTAACTAACCGAGTGATATCACTTACTATTTTAAGTTAATATATATACTAAAACAAAAATCATTCCCATTTGAACTTAATAGTGACTCACTTGAGTGCAGCTAGGATAACCATGCTCCAAATAAAATAAAAATATCTCCTGAGTGAGTGACATAACTTTTTCACTGTTTTAACTGAATGATATCACTTACTCGCTGATTTTAAACAATAAATCCAGCAACATAAAAATGAAGCTTATTTGAACGTGACTTACTTGAGTGCTGCTTGGTTGACCATGTTCTCTAGGTCAGCTCCGGTGAAGCCGGTGGTCCCTCTGGCCAGAACGTCCGCGCAAACGTCAGAATTAGCCCTCACCCTGCCCAGGTACAGTTCTAGTATCTCCTTACGACCTCCATAATCCGGTGTGGGAACATTCACCTACAAACATATCTTTATATATAAAATACTTCTGTGCGTGTGTATGTAACTGAACATCAACCTAGAGGCTTTATGTTCCAATGGATTTAAGTGTATTTTTGTATGTGTGTACAAAAATGTAATAGCGACACGTTTTGTTCCAAGATTTTAGGCGTACGGCGTTCTTTATAATAAGGGTTATGCTGGATTTTCGTGGGATACACTCATCGACCCTGACATGGTGACAATGGGACCAATTCGAGAGTAAGAACTTTCGATTAAAAAAATAATTTCAAAATCGGTTTACAATTCACGGAGATATCGTGTTACAAAGAAGCCGTTTCGAATTTTCACGGGTTTCTCTAATTCCTTGTAATCCACTCATGAGATCCTGACATGGTGACAATGGGACCAAATGGGGAGTATAAATATTCGATAAAAAAAATTGAAAATCAATTTACGATTGACGGAGATATCGTTTTACGAAGAAGCCGTTTCGAATTTTCATGGGTTTCTGTAATTCCTTGGACTCCACTCATCAGACCCTGACATGGTGACAACGGGACCAATTCGGGAGTATAAACTAACGATTAAAAAAATAATTTGAAAATCGGTTTACAATTAACGGAGATATCGTGTTACAAAGAAGCCGTTTCGAATTTTCATGGGTTTCTTTAATTCCTTGGAATCCACTTATGAGATCCTGACATGGTGACAATGGGACCAATTCGGGAGTATAAATATTCGATAAAAAAAATTGAAAATTAGTTTAAAATTGACGGAGATATCGTGTTACGAAGAAGCGGTTTCGAATTTTCATGGGTTTCTCTAATTCTTTGGACTCCACTTATGAGACCCTGACATGGTGACAATGGGACCAAATCAGGAGTATAGCCTTTCGATTAAAAAAAAGGAAAATCGGTTCACAATTGAAGAAGATATAGTGTTACGAAGAAGCCGTGTGGAATCTTCGTGGGCTTATCTGATTCATTGGAATCCACTCATCAGACCCTGACATGGTGACAATGGGACCAATTCGGGAGAATAAGCTTTCGATTAAAAGAAATTGAAAATCGGTCCACAATTGACGGAGAAATCGAGTATCGAGTATGTATGTCACACAAATACAGATGATTTGAGAACCTTCTCAGTTTGTAAGTCGGTTAAAAATAATTTTGATACCTCCACATCGAACCTGCCCGGTCTGAGCAGCGCTTGGTCCAAGTCATCCCTCCTGTTCGTGGCCCCCAATACTATCACGCCCTCGTTCTGATGGAAACCGTCCATCTCCGATAGCAGTTGATTTATAGTCTGTATTAAAAAAAAAAAACAGTCATAATAAAACTACGTTTAAACGGTTTCAAGTGCGCTAATTTATTTGATTTTTATCATTCCGATGTTTCAGCCACTTCTCAGTAACCGCGATCACGGAAGACAAATATGTCAAGTGTCAATAAGCATTGTTAGTTTTATTTAACCTACCGCCAACTTGTTCATTTTAATATTGTTTATGGTTATTATTTACTCTATGTATGTTGTGGTTTGAAGAGAAGGGGCGCAAGAAACTTTTCAGCAAACATGTCTAGCTCTAATAATTTTATATAATATTAAAATGGGTGGGAGGTATAATAAAAATAAAAATAAATTATCAACCGAAAAAATATCTATGACAAACTAACATAAACATTTTAAAGTGAAATACTATATAACAGTGGCGCGGGGTGGAAATTCGACTAGTGTAAACCGGTTAAAAAAACACACCGTATGGTGCAAACATCGACTACACCGCTGTTCAAAAAGCGGCTCACTCGCGATGTATTTTCTTATTACGATTTGTATTTTTTAACTAGGATATACCCGCGACTTTGTCCACGCTCGACTTGAAGTTCCCACGGGATTCCGGGGACACAAAGAACCGCAGCATTTAAAAAAGAATGTGAATAAGGTAATTTTTATGCCCCCTAACAAATAGAAACCGCTCCCGCAAAAATTCCCGCGGGATTCACGAGAATTTTTTTTTACATAAAATTTGCTATCTGTGAAAAAATCACTTTGGAATTTGTTTTTTTTTAATTCTATGAATTTACTGTCGATCAGAGAAAACCGCATCGAAATCGACCTAGTAGTTTTTCTGTGAATCTAGAACAAACAGACAAACAATCTAAAAAAAATGCACCGTGTTCTCAATCGTTTACATAGTCTATACCAGTTGGTTTTTTAAATAGTTTTAATGTGCAGACGCGGCGTGTTTAGAATTTTATAATATTACACATTTTGCAATGTTACCGCATATTTTGAAACAAAAGCCGGTGCCCGATCGGGTTATGACTTGCTATTTCATCCAATACGTGTGCAAAGCCGCCGAGCTTAAAAGACAGTAATACAATGATAATATATGCACGAATAAAAAACGTATGTGCCAATAAATGCACGGCGCTTTCGACCTTTTGGCCGCTAGTCGTTTCTTAAAGGTAGACTATGGGAGATCGAGTTGTATGAAATCCACGCCACTGAACCGTAGACGTTCTTGAAGTTGATAAACATCATTATATTTTGTAATTGATTGTAAAAATTGTGAAACGTTTTTTTTATTTATGGCTTGGTTTCTAGACCTTTAAGCCAAGTCTGTTTTGGACAGGCGAAACAATGTATACCTGATTGGCGTAGGGATGTAACACGCTGTTAGTCCTCTTAGCACCGACTGAATCGATCTCGTCAATAAATATCACACACGGCGCGCGCTCTTTTGCCGCTTCTATAAATAAAAAAAATGGATCATTTTATTTAAAAAAATATGTATTACGACATCGCCTCACATTCCCGGAAAGTATCCCGTTACGTCACGTACATGGAATAATGTATTGGTAAATAATTAGCAAGGTTACAACCGAGTAGTCCAAATACCAAAATCTGTCAATACAGAAAACCTTCGCAGATGCATCTATGAACATGTTCAGAATATTACATAGGTTACAAATATAATCACGCAGCACTTAAGATTTCTGTATATATAATCCCAAGTGTAATATTAAATTAACTAAGCAATAATTACATATCGTCTATTTTGTAGTCCCCTCCAGCGGTCGAAAAATAAACCCCCACACACCCTTTCCCGGCAAAATAGTCCCCTTCCACACTTTCATTCGGCCGGTCCTAGGTAGGGGGCGCTGCGCACGCGCACGCGTCTTATTGGCCGGGCCAATCCTCGAGTGGCTACCTATCTATCTGCATTGTGCCCTAAAACCTTCCCTTGAAGTGCCAACTGAGTGATCAATTAATTTATTTATAGAAGACCTACAGCTAAATACATTTGATTAGATAACTATAATTAACAAAAGAAAGCCAATGACAGGTTTTCACGAATAAGCTATTGGTTAAAAGTAACATGCAGACGTCATAGAGGCACCGAGATGCCTAGTCACTGTTGAAAAATTGAAGGCTTAGACACCGCTTGGCTCCTGAAATACTGGTTGCAAATGGGTCGATGTCATCGTATTTATTGACAATTAGTGCGTTTTGCTAACGCAACGTAGTTGTGGTCGTAATACACGCAAAGTAATTCAACGAGTTGAGGTATAAGTACAAAATAAATACATTTTCAAAAGAAGAGACCTTTTGTGATATACGATTATCATTAAAAATCAAACTTTCAAGCAATCTCCATTTGAATGTTGCATGAACAAAACGCAGTTATCTAAACAGTGTATAAACTTTTTAAAAAATGATTGTTCTAATGTCATTGGATTTTTTGTAAAAAAAAGAGTGTTGTCACTTCAGAAATTTTTCGCTAGTTATAGGGATTTGTGGTTTTCGATCGCAATTTTTAAAAATAAGTTAAGGCTAATAACAACGATTTTCATGGTACCAGAGTCAAATGACGGAAACTTTGTGGGAACCTTGTCCGATTTTTTGTTTTCATTCAAATGTTTTTGGGAACTTTTTGTAACGCGACCGTTTCACACAGATGTAGCGATGGATTTAATGTGTTATTTGAAGCGATGTTGTAATTTATTGTTAATGACGTTAAATATTGACAGTTAATACGTACTAATACGTTATCTATTAATAATGTTATATTCATTCCCAGTGTTATTTTAACGCTATATTGAAGACGCATTAGATCACAATCGATAATTATAACGTTATCGCAGGTGAAGAGTTGAATAGTAAAGCAACACTTGAATTGGAATTAGAACTGTTAAAGATAGAAATAGTTTTGAAAGATATAAATAAATAAGAATTAAATCCAAGTCAAAAGAAGAAGTAAAAAAATTGAATTGAATTTAAATTCACGTATTAATATCGACAAAAAACCGGCAACCGGACGAAATCGAGTGGTAATAAAATTCCTACGAATAGTAGTGTTGACAACCAGCGGTTATAATATAGAAACACTTCGTCTGTCGTTTCCATACAAAAAGTGTACCGATCGGTTAGAGAATCCCTCCCATCGGTAGTTGGTACTTTTATGAGTAACTATCTACCGACAGTTCATTACTGAAGCATCAGTAGAGCTACCAGGCATTAATATTCTAACCGTCGGTATCAAAAACAAATCGTTTTTGCAATATTGAAACCGGGCATAAATCAAAATATGAATCATTAGAGTACTTGAGCTTTTTCCCATAGCATATTGTTACAACTTAGCCAAAATTCCACGAAGCAAGCCGACAAAAGTGAATGCACACCTGCCGGTCATAAAGCACAGTTTATTACAGTTTTATTACCTGCCAACATTTGGACTTGTTTTGTTTTCTTTGTGTTTAAAATTTGTAATTAGAAAAGCCGCCTATTGTGTATTGTAATCCTTTATGATGATCGTTAGCCAGGTGTGATTAGTGGAAATCATTGTTTACGCGGTCGAGACATATTGTACTAAACAATGCCAAAAAAGGAGAGGTGAGGCAGTCAAGCGACGATTACGATACGAGCAAGAGGTGTGTACATTCAATGAGCGATATAGTGACGGACTTTGCGCGCGTTATTAAATCGTGCAGTTTGTACTGGTTGTGTCCAGTTATATTTGTACCTGTGTTATACGTGTTGTATAATTCTAATAAATTCATATTAATTCTAACAGTATTTTAAATCGAGTACGATTTTAAATCGTAACTCGTAACAATATTTCTGATAGCGTGGGTTAATTTATGGTTAATGTGGTTAATTTATGAGATTGGACTTTTTTGATGATACATAAAAACGCCCAATCTTATCGATATCTATTGCCTGTATAGCGTCACCTTCATGTATTGACATAGTCTTTGATTGCGCTAAATTATAACATCAATAAATTGCTGAATGAAACGTGGCGTAAAATTACTTATTTATAGTAGACTGGCTGCGCCCCGCGGTCTCACCCGCGTGGTGATGGAAAATCGTTACATTTTGGATAACTCTCACACTATATCTTTATAAATTTGTATTTAATATTTTGTGTATTTGCCCCCAGAAGATTCACTTCATTTTATATCGCAAACTATACCATTATGCCCCATCTATCTGTAAAGGTTATCCTAAAAAGTGGGATAGGTTTTTTGTGATTTTGTCTATTTCATCCACTTGGTCCCGTTAGTCTCGTTGGTCCCCATTGGTCGCCTTGGTTCACTTTTGTCAAGTTTTGTCACTTAGACAGATAACGCAGTTTACAGACAGATGGGGAATGGTATATAGTTTGCGATATAAGATGAAGTGAATGTTCTGGGGGCAAATACATACAATATTAAATACAATGTAACCTGTACCGCCTGCTTTAAGGAGTAAGCGGTACAGGTTACATCATATACAAGAGATATGCACTAGAGGTTGACCCGCAGCCGCGGGGTAAGCTCTAGTTGTCTATAAAAAACTTTTTTTTTGTTGTTTATTAAAAAATGTAAAATATTTGTATACATCGACTCACTGAATAAATCCCTAACTCTTCTAGCACCTTGTCCGACTAGTATCTCGTCGAACTCCGGGCCCGCTGCGTGGAAGAACGGGACCCGGGCCTCCCCGGCCACGGCTCTCGCTAGCAACGTCTTGCCGGTACCTGGGGGTCCGACGAGTAGCACGCCTTTGGGCAACTTGCCACCGAGGGACGAAAACTTCTCGGGAGACTTGAGGAATTCCACCTGTTTATCGTAAAAATAAAATCACAGCAGCCTGTCTAGTAATAAATGTCAATAGAAGTCATTGGGCTAGCCGCATAGTGCGTGTGAGACTTAAGAGTACATGTGAGACTTAAGAGTGCGTGTGATAATTAAAATGCGTGCAAGAATTAAAAATGCATGTTATACTTAAAACTGCGTGTGATACTTATGAATGCGAGCGAGACTTAAGAGTGCATGTGAGACTTAAGAATGCGAGTGATAATTAAGATGCGTGCGAGAATTAACAGGGCGTGTTATACTTAGAAGTGCGTGTGATACTTATGAATGCGAGCGAGACTTAAGAGTGTATGTGAGACTTAAGAGTGCGTGTCATAATTAAGATGCGTGCGAGAATTAAGAATGCGTGTTATACTTAAAAGTGCGTGTGATAATTATGAATGCGAGCAAGACTTAAGAATGCGTGTGATACATAAGAGTGCGCGTGAGACTTAAGAGTGCTAGCGTACTTACCACATCCTTGAGCTCCTGCTTGGCCTCGTCAGCGCCCTTGACATCATCGAAGGTCACCGATATGTCCTCGGGATCAACTTCCACTTGGTTACCCAGTTGAATCCTAAACATGTTCAAATCACTCATTATTGGGCATCGATTGTTATTCGTTTTATAAAGGATTTTATGGTCTGTAAAGAAAGACCTTTACGTCAAGCCTCTTTTGATGTTCATCACTTGACTTTTAAGCTGTAGGCCATTTTATTAACACATTTCATGAAACAATTATGGTTTTCTAAACAAATCAATATTTTTTTATTTAAATGCAATTGACATTTTAAGACTGTTGTTCACTTTTAGGCAATAATATTCAAAGCCCCGTCAAATTGCTTTATTAATTTCACTCATAACCTATTAGGTAATGATCGTTAGTTTGCTTTTTCTTTGAAGTATTTTATGGCCTAGCAACAAAGTCCTTAAAGCAAAATGATCATGGAAGATGAATATTATGAATCAGAATGGCTTTGTAAAATTATAACAAAAAATTAATCTTCCTCTTCTCGGGGTTAGTACTGAAAACACATTTCTCATATATGTTTGTCGCCAAACTCTCGTCTCTTATACGGATGGACCAATTTTGATGATTTTTTGTGTGTTTGAACAGATTCCTGGAATGGTCAGAATCAGAACTGGATCCGGTAGGTAACGCTGGAATCGGGTTACAGTTGTTTGATGTCATTTGTTTTAAATTCACAATCGGATCAGGTAGGTGGCGCTGAAATTCTGTTTCTGGATTTTTATGAAATTTTATTGTGTTTGAATGGGATCTTGGATTGTTTACTTGATACCAATCATGAATTGATTGGACCCGGTAAGTGGCGCTGCAATCGGGTTCTTAGAGTTTGATGATGTTATTGCGTGTTTAAGTGGGTCTTTGGAGTGGTTAGATTCACAATTGAACCCGGTAAGTGGCGCTGGAATCGTGTTCCTGGATTGATGAAATTTTATATGTGTTTGAGTGGATTCTTGGATCAGTTAGATTCACAATTGAACCCGGTAAGTGGTACTGGAATTGTGTTTCTGGATTGATGAAATTTTTTATGTGTTTGAGTGGATTCCTGGATTAGTTAGATTCACAATTGGACCCGGTAAGTGGCCCTGAAATTGGGTTCCAGGAATTTGTTGAAATTTTTGTGTTTGAGTGGGTTCCTGAATTGTTTACATTCACGATTAGACTCTATTTTCTCATTTCACATTTTTAATTTGCAATTGGGTCCTATTTTTACAAAGAAGCAGGACAACTTCTGCCGGGCTTATTAGTTAGATATAAATATTTACCTAAAAACAGTCCCACTGACGGACGCCATCAAACTGACGAAGATAGCCAGGAATAGAACTATTGTAAGTAGCTGCTGGACCAGTTTCAGGTATTTGGACGCCTTTGTGCCTCGAACGTTGTCTGGATGAGACCCTATAACATAATATTAACCCATTATGTCCCACTGCTGGGCCTCGGCCCTACTTCCCCCTCCTCCTCGTCTTCGTATTTACCGCGAATACAACCGCTTTCCGTCAGATGGGCCACCTGTCTATTTGCCTACTTCAGGCAATCAAAACGCTAAATGCTCCTAACGTCTATACCAGTGGTACTCAATCTTTTTTCATAGGGGCCACTAACACGTGTTAGTAATGATTTCTTAGGTTTTAGCGATAGTTGCAAATTGAATTAAACAACTATGAACGGATTTTTTTTTTATTTTATTGCATGAGTTCAGCAGACAGGGAGACGGCCCACTTGATGGAAAGCGGCTACCATCGTCTATGGACATTTGCAACACCAAAGGTGCCACAAATGCGCTGCTTTTCTCTTAAGGGAGACTGGAACCTAGTCACTAATGCCGAAACACATCTCAACGCGGGATATTCTAGACCAGGGGTGGTAGCCAACCAGTCGGGCAAATACCCTACCACCTGGCTGTGGGTAGTTTTGTCGCCTCTTACGACAAGCCGCACCAACGCAGGAAATTGTATTCATCGCGTATATTTAAACATTTTTCTCTTTCTACTTGGCGAAAGGAAGGTCCATGCCAAATTTCAAGTCTATAGATATTGTTACATGCCGTCAAAGATAAGCCGCACAGCCTATTGTAAGCGCAGCTTATTGTCCTCCCGGATTAAGGAACTCTTTTGTCTTTTGAATTTGTAGTTAAGAAAAGCCTGTTATTGTCTTTCTACTTGTTTTATAACCATCATTAGCGTCGAACTAATCCCTATTGTTATTGTTTTCGACTTTGTGGACGTTCGCAGGTGTGCAAATTAATATTTCTTAGAAACTCAGTGTGCGCCTCCAATTTCTTTGTACTGTGTAGTTAGTATAAGACGGTGCCCAGATGGAGAGGCGGGTGGCAGTCAAGCGACAACTACGAAACGAGTAAGACGTTCTCTAGTACTCTCGATTAGCAATATAGACGACGGACTTTGCGCGTTCGAATTGTACTGAATCGTGCAGTGTGAACTGGTTGCATCCTGTTTTATTTGTATTTGTTTTATACGTGTTTGTACAGTACTAATAAATTCTATAGTAGTTCCAACGGCATTTTTATTTCGAGTCCTGTAGCTCGTAACAATATTATAGTTCGTGAGACATCGTGATGAGTCACTATATACGTGGATTTCAATTATATATATATATATTTAGATTAATGGTCAACATTTTACATTATTCAAATTTACTACCTAATATTCTTCCGCGGTACATACGTAATAGTAGAAAATTAATTCTATGAGTATTTGCAAGACCTTTTAGGATGTTAATATCTTGTAAAATAAATAAACAATTTACCGTACATTACGGCAAATTACCGTATCAATAATAGCACTCCACACCGCGGCGATTTTTTTAAAATTTCCACTCTCCGAACTAACTGGATTGTCCAGGCTTATTGCTTTTTGTGTGTTTTTATATTTCTTTTATTCTCTTTTTCTGTTTTGTTTTGTTTTCTTTATTTTTTTTCCAAATTTTACTAATGTCCTTACTTTCTATAAATTTTCAGACCTACTCATAATCTTATTTTAAGGGTTACATATTTTTACTACTACCTATTTCTTATCTCTAAGTATGTTACCAAAATTTACTCTTACATGTATCTTATGTATCTATTCTTATATTTACGTTACTTCATAATTGTTATAATTTATGTTATACTATTTTTGAGTAACTGCTTGTTTTACATTTCCCAAAAGTTTATATCAATTCTATGACGTCTTATTTTGCTACTTTTATTTATTATCGTGGCATAACGTGGTAGTGTTATGTAGGACCTATTTACTCAGCGCGTTCTCAATTTTACGCTCGAAATTCAAAATGGTTTAAAATAATGTAACACTAGATGGGCCACCCACAAATGCCCGGCGGGCCAAAGGTTGAGTATAGCTGGTCTAGACATGTGCACCACGCCGCCGCCGTAATTTTTCAGCGCGACGCACATGTCTACTACGGTCAATCTGTAGATGCCCTTACATTCACGTGGACTATGTGACATGGTTATAACATACCAGCCAAATATCCCTCGGCGAATGCGATTTTGATCTTGTCCTTTTGCTGGTGGGTGAGATGCGACGTGTCCTCATTCAGAAGCTTCTCCAAGCGTGGGGCCGCTTCAGGTCCCAGGTTCGAGGAATGCTTCTCGGGGGCTTCCGTTGCACTCAGACCTGCAAATATTTTATGTTTAATTTTAGGCAAACAGACCTGATTGGTAAGTGTCATCTATTAGTTACTCCAAGAACGCTATAATACCAATGGCTGAGGTGATCTAATCTTTGAACTATTGAATGAAAAATTTTAAAGAAATTAAAGTAGTTCTCCAAAAAAATACTTATAACAAAAAAAAAAATACCGGAAGAGCACCAGACAAGCTGGCCCACCTGATGGAAAGTGATTATCGTCGCCTGCGGATGTTTGCAACACCAAAAGTATCTAAAGAAGGGACTGCAACAGGAACACAACTCAATGCTGCAAGCAAACTGCCTTGGACCAGTGTAAGGGGTATACTGCCTGTTTCCCCCATAAAAAGGGGATAACAGGCCATAACGCCCAGCAATGGGATTTGCACTGTTTTAATTTATTTGTTCTATACCATATTAAACGAAAGGTAAGCAGTGTAAAAATCAGTAAAATTATTAATTTAAATTTTTGTACTGTTAATTTATCATTATTTATTATTATTTCTATTTATCTTTTCCTCTAAGTGCGCGAACCCACAAAATCATATATAGTGAAATGAAGAGTGTGCTATGATGTTATAGTTGTAATGTAAGGCTCTTAAATAAATATAACTTCGATCTTAAACTGACTTTATTTGCAGTTTAGTAAGTAACTGTTGTCGTACAAAATGGTCTCCTCTTAACTGAATTCAAAACCCGTGTCTTTTTTTACATTTTTAAATTCCCACCAATGAGAGCGAGTTTTATACACACCTCTCATTGGTTGGTCGTATCCTTACGTCCTGGCTAACATGGGCATATAGGCATTGATTAACAATAACAAAAGTAGATCATTATGTAATTGATAAATTAAATAAATAAGAAAATTGAAATAGATAATTATATGTAATTTATTTTATGACTAGAAATTATGATTAAACATGAATGGTAAACATAGCGTAGATCAAAATAATGTTGTTGTTATGTTTTTCATAAGGTAGCACTTGTCAAACGTCAAAATCCAAATGCCAAAAGGTTGACCTTGAACTTGACCTACTTTTCTTTATGAGAATTAGATTAAAATACAAGTTTTATTTATTGCGAAAGTTTCTAATAGAAATGAAGTGATATCTAAGAAATGTATTGGTGGCAGTTGCTTCTTGTTTGGAAATTAAATTCGATGTAATGGACTGTATGATTATTATTATTGAACTTTTTGCAAGAATCGAAATATACATAGAATATTCCATTTTGCCTCCAAGACCGGCCCTATATCCCGCATCCCGTCCGACGCCTAGCTGCTAATTGCGCCAGCTATGGGCGTCGGCGGCATGCGCGGCGCGGAGAGTAGGTGTGCTCCGGTGGGCGGGTCAGGGGGGTGCTCTCTGTCCGCAACAAAATGTATAAGCAAATAATTGAGTTGGAAACCCGAGCGTGTGCTAACCAGGATCGTGGTATATTTTAAGCAAATATAATATAAAACTATCTACAACTAAACGTGGTAAGTGCATCCAATACATACACATACATACATGTACATACAAAAAATATTAAAAAGAAAAAAACAGAACCTAAGCCAACCAAATCCAAATACTGACCGAAAAACTTACGCAGTCTGTTTATGATGTTTGGGTTCCGCTTCAGGTCCGCGTGAATACCCCGCTCGGTTTTGAACCCGCGCACCTGAATGTTGTAGTTGAATGAATTCGACTGGACACTCTTAGCCAATAATCCTATGAAGTTATCCGTCAAACTAAATCTGGAGAAAAAAAAAATGAAAATATATGCTATTATATTCAATTTAAAAAAAAAAATTATATTGTTACGACTTAGCCAAAATTCCACGAAGCACAACAACAAATGCGAATGAACACCTGCGGCCATAAACCCCGAGTTATTACCGCCCGCATTTGTACTTCTTTTGTTTATTTATTTTTATTTTTATTGCAGGAGTTCAGCAGACAGGCAGACGGCCTACTTGATGGAAAGTGGTTACCATCGCCTATGGACATTTGCAACACCGAAGGTGCTACAAATGCGCTGCTGCTCTCTTAAAGGAGACTGGAACCTGGTCACTGATGCCGGAACACAACACAAGGTTGTTATGGCGGCATACTCTAGGCCAGGGGTGGTCGCCATTCAGTCGAGCAAACACCCTACCACCTGGCTGTGGGTTGTTTAGTCGCCTCTTACGACAGGCCGCCTGGCCGCAGGAAATTGTATTCTTTCTCCGTTCCTGCACAGATAAAAAGTTATAGAATATAAAGTTTTCTTTGTATTTAATATTTGTAATTAGAAAAGCCGCCTATTGTGTATTGTAATCTGTTCCGGTAGGCAGTGGCCAGGTGTGATTCCGTGAAATCGGGTGCACGCGATGAGGTAGACATATTGCACCGTGTAGTATAAAACAATGCCCGAACGGGGGGTGGAAGTCAAGCGAGAATTGCGATACGAGCAAGAAGTACATTCGATAAGCGATATAGTGACGGACTTTGTGCGTGTTATTTAATTGTGCATTACATAAGGACTTATTGCGTCCAGTTATATTTGTACCTGTTATAAGTGTTTGTATAGTTCTAATAAATTCTATAGTAATTCCAACGGCATTTTAATTCGAGTCCCGCACTCGTAACAATATTTATATTATACTAGAGGGCCCAACAGACATTGTCCTGTCCTGAAAAAATAAGTATCTAGCACCCGATCTCATTGCCTCCTACCGGTTCCAATTGTGAATCGAAGCCATCCGGGGACCCACTCAAACACACAAAAAAAACATCAAAATCGATATAGTCGTTCTCAAGTTATGCGCATACATACATTTCTACAATTCATTTTTATTTATATGGATTTGTGCAATTCAAATTATATGCATAAAATTATCATATTATGTATGTATGTATGAAAACACTGGTGGTACTAGACGACTATTATTGTTTATTTTTCCATCTTATTGATGTTGTGGCGAGCGACGGTGGAATGATTTAGTTAGTTTAAGGAGTTTCAGAAAAATGTAGAAGACTAGAAGAAAAAGATAAGGACAGATACATTTTAGACAGGGATAGACAGTAAATAAATAATAACGAAAAGAAGATCGAAATTACGGGTTCCAGAAGATTCTTCCGGGTTTAGAAGCAGCGTCAGGCGCGCCTACCGAGGAGTGCAGTTGAAGACACCGAAGCAACAAGTGCGATACGAGAGAGAAGAGAAGTTTAATAGAAGATAGTGCAGGAGGAGTTAAGCGTAGTTTAAGAGGAGATCCAAAAGCGAGCTACGCGCGGTAAATTCTGATGTGAGCACCGCAGCAGCAGGAGGTTAGTCTACGTGATATCAGCGACGGTATAGCGAGTGAGACAACTCATCGTCGGGGCAGTGCATCGCTAGTCGTGCGTGAAGGGGCAACCTTACAGAGAAAAATCACGTACGGATGTACAATTCAATAAAAGCATTTAGTTGCGTGTTTTATTCCAATCCCCAAGAGCGTACCTCCCCGCATGCACGTAACAATATGTATAATGTTTTTATTTATTTATTATATTTTAAATTTTGTTCATGTATTTGTTGTCGCAACTAAATTAAATTGTTACGGACAAAATTGATGCCATTTTTGAAAAAGTGGAGCAAGATCGGCATATTAGTAGTTACGATGTAGCTGGATAACTGGGAATTGACCACAAAACGATTTTGACGCATTTGAAAAAAGCTGGGTACACAAAAAAGCTCGATATTTGGGTGCCTCATGAGCTCACTGAAAGAAACCTAATGAACCCTGTACTCATTTGTGATTCTTTATTAAGACGTAATGAAACCGAACCATTTCTGAAGAAGCTGATAACTGGTGATGAAAAGTGGATCACGTACGAAAAGAACGTGCGAAAAAGATCGTGGTCGAAGACCGGTCAGGCTTCACAGACTGTGGCGAAACCCGGGTTAACTCGCAACAAGGTGATGCTGTGTGTATGGTGGGATTGGAAGGGCATTATTCATTATGAGCTGTTACTGCCAGATAGGACCATCGATTCTGAACTGTACTGCGAACAACTGATGAGATTAAAGCAAAAAGTTGAGAGAAAGCGGCCGGAATTAATCAACGGTAGGGGTGTGGTTTTTCACCATAATAACGCTAGACCTCACACATCTTTAGCCACTCAGCAAAAATTACGAGAGTTTGGCTGGGAGGTGTTAATGCATCCGCCGTATAGTCCTGACCTTGCACCTTCAGATTTTCACCTGTTTCGGTCTCTGCAGAATTCCTTAGGCAGTGTCAGGTTAACATCACGAGAGGAGTGCCAAAACCACTTGTCGCAGGTTTTTGATCAGAAGCCTTAAAATTTTTATAGCAATGGGGTCACGTCCCTACCTACAAGATGGCAAAAAGTTATCCAACAAAATGGCATCTACATACTTTAGTCAAATGTAAATAAACTTTATAAAAAAACCTTTTGAATTTTTATACAAAATGCGAAGAAACTTTTTCCCCAACCTAATATGTGAATAAGTGTGACATTGTGTGACAGAGGGTGGGAGGGGTCCTAAATTTCGTCGCGTCACATTTCAAATTCTAATATATTGTTACAGCTCAGGACCCTACAAAAACAAAATCCACCTGCATATCTGATACAAAATACATTTTATTACCTGTCGGCATTTGAACTAATTGTAATTCTTTTATGATCGTCTTCTCTTGTTTACTTATTTATTGGCATACGTTTCTAGAGAACAGCCCATTGTTTTATTGTACTTATTTATGGCCGGTTGCGGCCGACTCATTAGCCAGGTGTTTCGGGTTATGTCGACTATGATACGGGCTCATTGCATTTGTGCAGTATAAAACGATGGCCTGATTGAGGGAGGGAACAGTCAAGTAAGAGCCACGATCAAGGCGTGACGTGTGTACAATCGGAGATCGTGACGGACTTTGCGCGTTTTATTGAATTACGACCTGCATTACGTTTGGATTTGTTGTGTTCGGTTATATTTGTACCTGTGTTATACGTGTTTGTATAGTTCTAATAAACTCTATAATAACTCCAACGGTATTTTAATTCGAGTCCCGTAACTCGTAACAATATTTAAGCTTTAAAACTCGAAATTTGAACTATGAACGAAAATCCTCAAAATATTTCCAACTATCTGTGTAAGCCATTCCATTTAAATTATTTTTTAATAATTTAAACACTATGTTTAAATTATTAAAAAATAATTTAAATGGAAATAAAACTATTTACGGAACTGCTGTTTTAATTTAAGAATTTCTTGATGTCAAATTGCAAAATATGTGACGTCACACTAGGGAGGGAGGAGTCTCACGAATGTGACCAGCTGTAACAAAGACGAGAGAGCGGTCAAAAGTCATGAAATTTGTGTGACATAACTTGTGGATGGTCCTTAGTCCCTAAACAAGATAATGGTTCCAGCATGGCTCCATGACGCCCTTGCACATACTCCAGGAGTGTCCAGCCTGGACAGAGCAGCGCCGACACCTCGCTCCCGGCTGTGGTACGCACCATGGTCGGGAGTCAACCCGGATGGAACTACTACTCTACTTCTGCGAGCACGTCATGTTTGCGAAAGAGGAGGCGGAGCGGACGTCTTTTCTACGTTCCCGCCAAAGGAGGAAGTGCCGACGCTGGAGGGCGGGATTCAACCTTCGGCTAACGTAAGCTTTCCCCTTCGGGAATAGGGGTTCTCACTTACCCGCACTTTCCGTCGAGATAAGAGCGCGAGTGTTCCGCGCGCGCTTACCTCTCCTCTCGTGGGGCGCGTTACAAACCGCCCCACGCCCGGACTAGACCAAGACGATGCCGGGGGACAAAAGAAGTTCCCCCCCGGCACGGAAGAGGCCTGTGTGTGAGGCCCACGCCTGCCAGGGTCGCGGAGCCGGGTATCCCAATTACCTGGCAAAGCCCTGGCATAAGGCGCAGGAGGAAACACCCAGGGGTTTTAGTGGGTATCCCTAACTGGGGAGTGGCAATAGCGTGGCACCAGTTCCGACTGGGCGCGCTAGTGCCACCCCCGATCTGGCGAATCCCACACACGGGTCGCGAATTATCCCCCCAGGCTTCTGTGCCTGTCGCGGCTCAGTCCACAAACGGATTTCCACTGGTCCAAAAAAATTAAAAAATAGCTCTATGACGCCCAATTCACTCCCCTCCTCCTCTCTATCCTATCCCTTTTTATCCCATCCTAGGCTGACTATATATTGGCTTCACAACAGTAACCATGAGGACTGTCTGCCTGTTTGGCAGCTTTACAATAAAAACAAAGTTGTTGTTTTATATTTAAGGAGAAGTTTAATCTAATTATGTAAACAATATATGTTTACATAATTATCTTACTAAAGAAAAACATGTTATTTATTATAATCCTTACCAGTGACTTTCTAAGTATTAAATTTTCACCTTGTTTTTCACTTCATAAAATTAAAGTGTCTTTGTAATGTCAAAATAAAAATATAAAAAAAATCAGGGGGGATAATTCAGACCAGTTTTTTTTTTCTCCACTGGTCTGGATGTTCCAGCTAATCTCTGAAACGGCTGGACCGATTTTGACGGGACTTTCACTGTCAGATAGCTTATGTTATAAGGAGTAACTTAGGCTACTTTTTCTTTAGGGTTCTGTGAAAAAAATCTCACACAGACTAAGTCGCGTGCACAGCTAAGTTTTAATAATTTCATAAAATGAGGACATTTGGAAAATTATCATATCCTGTCCCAAAAAACTACTGCATCTTTATAATTGAAATTTAAGTGTGCTCTATGTGCTGTTACTTGCTAGTGAAATTGTGAAAGAAAAATTGGAGTTTAACACCATCCATTTATTCATGCAGGAACCAAGAAAGAATACAATTCCTGCGGCTAGGTGGCATATCATAAAGGGCGACAAAACAACTGTGGTTGTCAACAAAAGTGGTAGGGTATTTGCCCGAACTGAATGGCTAGCACTCCTGGTCTAGAGTATGCCACCATAACAACCTTCAGTTGTGTTCCAAAGTTAGTGGCCAAGTACTAGCTTCTCTAGCCTGCCTAGAGTGGCAGCACATTGATATAGCACCTTTGGTGTTACAAATGTCCATAGGCGATGGTAACCACTTTCCATCAGGGCCATCTGCATTCTGCTGAATTCATGTAATAAAAAAAAAAACATGCATGCATGTAGGGATGAAAAAGTATTATATATATATATATATATATTGATTTGACTGTCCACTATTAAGATGTATTGCATCATTATTAAGACATATTGAATTATTATTGCAAATTTTAATGAATAAATAATCAGCAGACAAATACACACATTGAACATCCATGAGTTATATAGCAAGTTACGCTTATGGTATGAGTAATATACAGCGGACCTTTCTGGGGCCGATCCCAGACACCCAGCCCATAGTAGATAACAGAAAGTTTGTTTATGAAATTTATCATGCCATGAATCGAACCTCTCTATCATAGAGAGGTCAGACGGCAAAGGCTTAACTTGCTCAACAATAAAGGCAATCAATGAAATAAAGTTTTTAATTAATTACAAAATATTTTAGTGCTGCTAGCTTATTACAGATGAATTTTGTTTATTGTCTTTATGAGTTTTATACTTTAAATATTAATGTTAAATTAAGGGAGGGCTACTTTATTAGAGAGATGGGATAAGAAAGGTTGGAAAAGGGCAGGGAAGTGGGCTATTGGAACTTTTACTCATTGCAAGAAAATGATTAGCTTAAGGCTCGCTATTTCACACCAATATTCTGTGAGAGTGTGGTATGACACCAATTGAGGCAACCATAAAAGCTGTAATCAAGATAATGATTTAAGTATGGCTCTATGATGTACAACTAAGTTTTTCATTCATCTCTACATTGTATAAAACAAAGTTGCTTTCCAAGTCTGTCTGTCTGTTTAACCACTAACCCCTCCTAATCCATGCAACAGATTCTTAAGCAGTTTTAACTATCATTTAGATAATTTTTCAAGGAAGGTTTATATATATATATATATATATATATATATATATATATATATATATATATATATATATATATATATATATATATATATATATATATATATATATATATACACTAACTTTTGTCCGCAGCTTCCCTTGTGATATATAAAAACCTAATAAAGTTTTTATGAAACTAAAATAAAATAGAACTAATTATTAGGGTTTGTCCCACTACACAGCCATAAATAAAACTAGTAAAATTACAAACATTAGTAAGTCTCAGTCTGCAAGAGACTTGGTTGGGTTAACACCCCTTATTCACAATTTACTAGCTTATTTGGCACTTATACAAATCAATCCTACTATTAAATACAACATATCCAAGAATACCATTTATCTCCATACATTGCTAGAGATAAATTAATACTTCAAGGTGATTGTTGTATTGGAAAAAAGCCAAATAAATCGCAAATTACTTTATTTACCTTGTATTTCTTCCTCTAAGATCAACTGTGACTGTTGGTGTCTCCCAGCCATTTTTATTTTTCATAAATGACTCACTGGAGACATAAGACACCTTTCTGCTGGAAGTTATGTCGCTTAGGAGCCTTAGTGGCCTCTTCGAAAGTCCAAAACACGTAGCCACGGCCCGCACGTCGACTTTACGCATCTCAGTTAGGGCATCTTTATCAAAATTGCGTAAACATTCTTTCAAACTTTCACGACATATATAAGTGTTTTCAGCACCCGACGACGCCTCGTTTCCTCTCACATTTTTACTTTTACCACCACTGTGTTTCCTTTGTTTAAAAACACTAGAATATCTTGCTGATAATTGACTAAAAGTAAATAAAACCTGCAATGACAAAAAGGTTATGAAATAGTGACAAACACTTTTGTTTTGTGATTTTACACTTATATGTGCATTATTTCATGTTGTAGTTTTTATAATGATATTTACCTGGTTTTGACTGTTTAAAGAATTCAATGAGAACATGATACATGTAGATGGTATTTGTATTTGTTTAATTTTTAGTGCACTCGAAAATTTTGTAGGCTATAAAAGTCAAACTTAATTTTCGATTTTCGTAGTCCGTAGTATAGCGAGCGTAGTTGAACGATAAAAGGCGATTTCAAATCGATTTATGTTCGCTCTACTTTTTTTTCACTGAAATAACGAACATACGTTTACATTCATAAAAACTCGTAAATGATAAAGTAAAAAATGTTATACCAAATCTGTAAGAAATGATTCTAAACTAAAAATAAATCATTATTAATACTTATGTTGGTTATTAATTACAAATAAAAATAATCGACTAATAAATCATAGTATTATCCATGGTAAATTGATGTGTCAAATATATGCGCACTTTCAAAACATTTATGCTATTAACATATTACAATATCGCACGGCATTTAATGCAATATGTTAGAAAATAAACAAATTCGTAAATGTGATTTAAATATGAATTTTGAAGGAATCTAAAAATTTTCTACATACTAATATTTTATTAAATATTTTTAGTTCGTAATTATAAGTATCAAACGCTTATTATGAACTGTAAAGGTATTTGAACAGACTCGAGATAATGTCTTCTGTATTGTCTATGTTTTATTTGGACAGTAAATTCCAAAATGGCGACTAGCGATGACGAGCCTATGCATTTATATGAAGTTTTTCAAAACTGTTTTAATAAAATAGCGAATAAACAACAAGGTGAGTTAAAAATTGCATACGGTGGCTCGTCTCGCGTTCCTCGAACCGTCTATCGCGTTACAGTGAAGTGTTTCTTTGTGAAAAATGATTAGTGTTTGCGTGTTATGCCATACCAATGTTGGATACCAACAGCATTTTTTCAAAATACACCTGATTGTCGAAGATCACAGCCCAACTGTGTAACTATAATCACTTTTAGATGTATATAGCATTTATTTTGATAACATGCGATGTCCTCCATTCATTTATTCCGTGTATAAAGGCTATGTTTTGGTCACTTAGTATCACCAAAATGTGCCTTTATCATTGTGCTAGTGATTTGGTGCGAATCTGTATTGTTTTAAAACGTTTATTCGCTTCGTATTTTACTTTGGCGCGGCATTCAGGTATAATTCCGTCGGCATTGTGATATTTTTCTTTATTTTTCATGTAAGAAAATGACTTCAATGCATGCTAGTCGGTTGCATTTTTTTTTCACAATGCTCGCTGCTAAGATGTGTTATTGTAAGCGAACACGAGTTTATTGCAAATTGACGTTTTTTACGTTCCCTTTGTGCTAATGTTTACAGTAATTTGTTTATTTACACATACGAGGCGCGGATGATGTGCCCATAAAAGTCACTATATGCTACAGGTATTCCAATAACTCAATAAATACAATTTAAAAAAGTCTAAAAATACTCTTCTAATAACTATATTTGTGATGTATGAAACAAGAAAAACAAGCTCAAAAACCTAATTGGAATTGATAATTTTGCTAATTTGCAATTGAATATATTAAAAACATAGTTAAACACAAAATAAACCTGATGTAACTGCAGACTCATATTCTAAAACAGTTTGTGATTCATATTATCCAGCTAGAATAGAATTCAATTATAAACAAGTTGAAGACACTTTGAAACTCCAAGTTTTATTTATTTCTAAATTGTTATTATGATTAATTAATAAATTGATTTTTACCATAATAATCTCAGACCTAGTATGTATTTTTTTAGAAAACCAAAGGCCATATTTTTTTTTTAATCACAGGAGATCAGCAGACAGTCAGATGGCCCACTTGATGGAAAGCTGTTACCATCGCCTATGGACATTTGCAACACCAAAGGTGCTACAAATGCGCTGCTGTTCTCTGAAAGGAGACTGGAACCTGGTCACTAATGCCAGAACACAACTCAAGGTTGTTTTGGCAACATACTTTAGACCAGGGGTGGTAGCCATCCAGTCGGGCAAATGCCTTACCACCTGGCATTGGGTTGTTTAGTCACCTCCTACGACAGGCCGCCTGGCCACATCATATTCTTTCTCCGTTCCTGCATGGATAGGCCATAAAAATGGCCCTGACCTTTGGAGGGCTTGAGTGGGGGGCTTGGGAAGGCCAACAAGTAGAGGCCCCTTGATAAATTTAATGTAAATGTGCCATGACACTGACCGGTGATTATCCCTGTCTACACCATATAATAATGCACCCAAGGACAAGCCCCGGCCTGTGTAGGACTATTGTGGGAAATGAGAAAGTACCGGGCTAATGGGGTGAACTGCTAGTGGTACTAGCGTTCTGGGAATGGGACTATGGCATCTGCCCATCGCAATGTTCAGGGAACATGGAAAAATGGGCAGACGGTGACTCACCACTCCCTGCATGGGCCCCAAAAAATGCCATAGAAGACGGGGGCAACACGGGTGTGAGTTGCTAAGGGGTGTCTAGAGGTGGGCTGCAGGTTCACCAAAAGATGATTACTGAAAGAGCTCTTTCAGTAATCATGCATATGAATTACTTAGTTAAACTTTGTATTAGTGTAGACTACATTTAAAAAAAGATGAAAAATAGTGATTATGAAGAACATATGTTGCTGAGGAGTTTGTTAGCCATTCTTCTCCATTAACAGTAACTGGAATTGCTTTGGAAATAGTAGTGGTATAAGTAGTAGACTCGTGACTTTCAATAAGTAACTGTAAGATTCCATTTTGAAATAAATACATTCATTTTCATTTTAAAGCTCTTAGAGCCGGCACCATTGGTATGATACTACATTCTCACAGAATATTGGTGTGAAATGGTTTGATCACATGATTTGCACAGTGAGAGAGAATCTAATGTCCCTCCTCCCACAATCTCTATCCTATCTCCATATTTGATTCAACAATCCCATCCCCTGTATTCCATTTACTCCCATCCTAAATGCTGGCTGGCTTTACCCATGGTGTTGCAAATGTCTATCTCTCGTAGTCAGCTAATTACAGTCCACTGCTGGATGTAGGCCTCCATCCTTCCTCATCCAGTGCCTACCGGCATACTTGCATAGGTTGCCAGTCCATTGGGCCGGAGGGCTTCCGACACTATGTTTGCAGAGATGTGGTCTCCACTGCAGGACTCGTCTGCTCCATCCATTGATCCAGCTACAGATGTGACCATCCCATTGCCACTTTAACTTGCTAATCTTGCAAGCTAAGTCTATTAAAGTGTCTATAACCATTTATTACATTACATGGTCACCCTGCCTATTTGCCAACTTTGCAACAAAATAATAATTTTTGGAGTTTATCTACCACCTTTCCTTTTTAGATAAAGAAAGAAAAATATTTATTTCTAAAAGCTTGTTCCTAGAACTGCTAATATTTTGCATTAGGAGACTTTATCAGTTACCCTCTGCTACTTATCCCAAGCAGAATATATTTAAACTTTATTATTGTGCCTGATTTGCTGGCCTCTGTGATTATTTTTATTATCCACCCCTCTCTCTCTCTCTCTCTCTAACAAGTTGATTTTTTCAATCTTTTTAATATTTTTCCCTTTCTTTCCCTTACATGTACTGCTATGCATATTATCTGCATATTTTACCCTTTAGGTCTATAATGTTCTCTTCATGAATGTATCTACCCATTTTTGCTACAAGATATTGAATCGATAACTTCTGTATGCTAGTATTGCCTAATAGCCTGTTCCTATAACTTACTAACCCTTCATATGCCTTACCATCATTTAAAATTTGACATAAGCTCCATACAAGCAAGTAATGTGAAATTTCTACCAATTTTTGCTGGTGGTAAGGTGAGGGAATGAATAGTGTCAATTAGTCTTAACATGAGCTGGACATTCAAAGAGCATACGAAGGCCAGATTGCTATGTTAAGCTCACAGATATGCTTACACAGCATCTGTAGTTGATTGGTCTGATCCTTTGCTCACCTAGCTTACTAGAATGCAGTGGCTCATTGCATGATCAATTTCATAAACAAACATTTATTATTTACTATGGTCTGAAATTTGCCCCAAAGTTACCTGTTGTATATTACTCATAACATAAGCACACTTTACTTGGGAGTACTTGCTTTACTTTTAGCTTGGGAGTATATATTGTGTGTTTGTTTATCCATTTATAAAAAAAATATATATGCATAGTGTTTAAAGCACCTGTAATAAATGTGTATATATGAAGAGATAAATGAAAATAGATGAAGTAAAAGAGATAGATAGATAACTCTTTATTTTACACCACTAGGACATGCCCATGACTTAGTTCACACTTGTCTTGAAGTTCCCACGGGATTCCCGGGACATGTGCCACAGCATTTAAAAAGGAAATATAATAAGCAAATTTTTATGCACCTAAACAACTACAAACTGCTCCCAGTAAAATTACATAATAAAAAATATCAAATACTTTATTATATAAAATCTGCTATCGATCAGTGAAAAAATCACCATGGAATTACGTTTTTTTTTAATCTGGCCATTTTAAATCACTCCCAGAAAATTCCCGCTGCATTCCCAGGATGAGAAATAAGTTAAGACTAAAAATTTGCTGTCAATCAGCGGAAACCGCAATTTAAATCGGCCCAGTACTTTTTATGTGAACCCCCAAACAGACTAGAAATCTAAAACAAATGCATCATGTTCTCGGTCATTTATATAATCTATCCCAGTTTCTTTTTTTAAACAGTATGTATAATAATCATATCCCCACTTTGTTTCAATAATGTGTTGTTTGCCCTATAGTGGGAGGCCCGAGCCCAGCATTGGGACATTTATGGGCTGCTATTATATATTTATATTATATATCTTGAAAATTGAAATATTAGAATAGTTTTTTAATCTTCAAGAAATAATTGTATCCAAAGAAATAACATGGAAATAAGTATGTATATATTTCAAACAAATTCAATTACAATGAGTGCCTATGAATTACATATGTCCAATGGACATGTAGATATCATCTATCAATGAGAGGTGATTTAGCCAATCATCAGTTAGCCTTGTGCTGATTTCAGATATAATCAAGTGTAGTTTAAATATCAAATGTTATTTGATATTTGACTATTTTCTATATTTAGTAGCTATGTGGTTTACACACTTGCATTTTGTTCCAACCTGGACTTGAATCCTGGCTAAGCAGAATGCATCATTTGTGTCAAAATTTTGGATTTAATGTGTGTGTTGATATTGTATATAGTGTGTTATGTGTTATGTGTATATTGCTATAATTACACATACAATATTGGGCCTTTGAAAATTTTTCTTTGGTGTTAGGTGATGGTAACCACTTACCACCAGGTGGTCCGTAAGCCTAGTACACTATGTACATTTTTTTCCATCTGCCAATATGACCGTTTACTCATCATGTTTGTTGTCCAAGGAGGATTAGTGAGTTTGAACATGTGTTCAATGTGCTTATTTCATTGTGCTGTGTTCCTTCATCATCAGGATGCAGTGATTGTTACAATATGTAGTTAATTCCTGTATTTTATTGTACAATCTTTTACCTTACTATTACTTAAAATTAGATGTGAACTACATATAATTAATTACTGTTTTGGAAAAGTGAAGGAATGAATGGCAAAATATTGAAAACTGGCTTAGGTCAGAAAAGTGGCTAAGTGGTATGTTTCCCAGCTAAGATTCGGACCCGCATCACTGGAAATGTGAATTTTAGATGCTGGTGTGTTAGCCATATCGCTTTTTCTATGATATTCAAAAGTTTTTATACAAAGTTGCATAGGAGATTATATTTTGAAGGGTATACATATATGTTAAAAGTTGTCTGCTTCTTACTTTGTTACATTGTACATGTAACATGTTATTATGATGTTTACTTAGTAATGGAGAATTGAAACCATTTTATATACTACTAGCTTCTGCACGCAATATTGTCTGCATGGAATGGTTAAAAAATATTCTTCATTGGTGCTCCACTCCTATTGGTCTTAGTGTGATGATATATAGCCTATAGCCTTCCTCGATAATTGAGCTATCTAACACTGAAAGAATTATTCAAATCAGACCAGTAGTTCTTGAGAATAGTGCCTTCAAGCAAACAAACTCTTCAGCTTTATATATTAGTATAAGATTACTATTATTATTACAAACTAATAATATGACCACCTTATTTCTTATTGTTTACCAAAAAACAATCTGCATATTTCACCTCCTCTCTTTATCTCACCCTGCTCTGTAGTTAATGGCTTTGCCTTCTTGTCCTTTGAATTATTGTTGTTTGAAGGATAAGAAGCAGCAAGAAACTCTACTGCAACATTTAAGTTAAAATTCGAGTTTTTGACAGGAAATGAAAGATGTTATGCTGTGCAGTTTTATTTTCTAAAAATGTGTAAAATTACTCTAAAATAAACAATAGTTGTAGGATATTGACATTTTTTGAGTAGTGATTGTGTTTTGTGAGAAATGTGAACTTTATAGTTGAATGTGGCCTTTTGAGTTGTCACAAGAACTTATTTGAATGGCACCAGCTGATAACCTACAGTTCATCTGTTCTACATATAGGCTTGAGCAAATGAAGAAACTACATTGTAATCTAAGATCTGGCTTAAAGGCCAAGCTGCCAAGCCATAAACCTAAATGAAATAAATTTAGTTAAAATTCATTTATTTCATACCTATCTTAATCTGCTTTTTATTTGTAAGTACCTGAAAGTATAGTTAAATGTAAGTTTTAGGCTTGTACGTGTCGATTAATTTACATCAACAATGTTTGCACAAGTGTGCTTTAATTTATTAAGCGGGACGAAATTCACAATGATTTAGTCATGCCTCGCGGTAATGTGGAGCGTTCAACACTTTGCAACCTCATGTTTTTTGGGTCGGGTGAGGGTGTCAGGAGGTTTTGTTACTATAAAGTATGTAGGGTTTAGAGGTAAGGAGTACTATCTTATATGGAGGGGAAGTTAAAAAATTGTACAAAGGTATGCTGAAAATAGAGGTTCATATATATATAATATCAGCCCATCAACGTCCCACTGCTGGGCTCGGGCCTTCCACTATGGGGGGCACTCTACCCGCCGTACTTGTCCAAGGCGGTTGCTATCGCGATGTTTTCCTTCACCTTTGTTAGCATTGTAACAATATGCCACATTAGGTCAGAGAGCTGCCTAAGTGGTGCATAACAATATGCCACATTAGGTCAGAGAGCTGCCTAAGTGGTGCATATGTTCCAGTCAGGATCGAACCCGCGCCCTTTTTGTCTAGCAGATGAGAGCAAATGTCTATAGGCGATGATAACTACAATCCACGTTTCCATGTTTGCCAGATTCACAATAAGAATATAACATGGAGCACACCTACCGACTGTGATTGTATGTACTACTATATTCTGACGTGGTAGAGTCATGCTGGAGTCTTGATTATAGCTCTTAGGGCCGGCTCTATTGGTGTGGTATCACACTCGCAGAATATCAGTGTGAAATGGTTGAGCTAATCGTGTTTCATATGATATGTCAGAGTTCCAACGGCCCTGTAGAATAAGCGAAGGTACTTGCGAATATTATCTATTATATTACTCGCAAAAGGTATTACTAATTATTTATTTGCGTTTAACCAAAAAAATCCGGCGTATTTTTAACTAAACAACATTCTGTTTACACATTTACATCGATATAAGTTCTTTATTTTTCGAACAGATGGCGTTAGTAGTAACAGTCCAGTAATATTACACATGTCTTATTGTTTTTATAATTTTCGATAGATGGCGTTAGGAATACAATAAAATTATAATTAATTACAATTGTTATATTTTGTTTCTTTGTAATATATAAAATAATATTTTATGATAGATCGACATATCTTGAAATAAATTGAAATCACTATCTCAAAGCTCAAATCTGAAAATGTGATGGTGTAGGGCTCGCTACGTCATGTCGACATTGAAGCTATTTAAAAAAAAAAATGGAATAAACTATATAAACGATGGAGAACACGATGCATTTTTTTTAGAACTCTTCTGTTTGTTCGGGATTCACGAAAAAACTATTAGGCCGATTTCGATGCGTTTTTCGCTGATCGATGGCAAATTTTATGTAATAACTAATAAAATATGTGATATTTTTTATCCTGGGAATCCCGCGGGAATTTTCCCGGAAGCGGTTTGTAGTAGTTGGAGTGCATAAAACTAAGCTTATTTCGACACAGTTATCACTAAAACGATTGCTTACGTTCTTTTTTAAGTGCTGTGGTACTTTGTGTCGCGGGAATTGCAAGTCGAGCGTGGACGAAGTCGCAGGCATATCCCAGTCTACCAAAAATACTGGTGAAAGTAAACATGATCATTAGTCAACACACGACCCCAAGGGTGGTAGTAAATAGAGGGACGCTGCCATTGTTCAAATAATTATCCGTGCAGGAACGGAGAACGAATACAATTTCATGCGGCCGGGCGGCCTATCGTAAGAGGCGACAAAATAACCTACAGCCAGGTGGTAGGGTATTTGCTCGACTGGATGGCGACCACCCCTGGTCTAGAGTATGCCGCCATAACAACCTTGTGTTGTGTTCCGGCATTAGTGACCAGGTTCCAGTCTCCCTTAAGAGAGCAGCAGCGCATTTGTAGCTTTGGTGTTGCAAATGTCCTAACCGCTTTCCATCAAGTGGGCCGTCTGCATGTCTGCTGAACTCCCACAATAAAAAAAATAAGGTAGTTACAGACGCCTTCTAGTAGTACGTAGTACATTAAACCTCGTTGGCATCATGGGTGTTTTTACAAATCAAGTACAGATTTAATTCCGACCCCTCTTTAGAATAGAAATTTTGATTACGTCTTTCTAACTTGCATCTCCTTATAAATGAGTCATTGTTCCCAATATCGAGCAGTATATATATAGAAATAGCGTCTTCGTTGTCTGAAGATCGTAAATCAAAGGAGCGTATCGGTGCGCCTAATGGTAATTTAATATCCAACAGTTGATCAATCGATGGAAATGTAAACTGGTGTTTAATAAACCAAGGTTTTTCTATATTTTACTATAGATACGTTCATTAGACAATTATTTTCGTTGTGAATAAGAAGATTAAAGATTTTTTAACCCTAATTTACATACGTGTATAGCGGGCGACCACCCCTAATTTTATGCGCCCCCCCACAACTTATAATTCACCTCTTCCATATCTACACCGGAATCTGGGCAAACGCTCTCACCTTTTGTACCATACACAATAACAGCCCATACACGTCCCACTGCTGGGCCCGGGCCTGCCTCACTATTGGGGAACGGACAGTATACCCGCTATACTTGTCTAAGGTGGCTTGGCAGTTTTGACACATCGGTTATCTCGATGTGCACATCACGATGTTTTCGTTAACCGTTGTTAGCACGTGGTAATTGTAACAATATGCACCATTAGGTCAGGAAACTGCTTAACTAGTGCATACGTTCCGGCCAGGATTCGAACCCGCGGCTTTTGAGGTTGGGACGCGTGCACTAGCCATTACGCTACCACGACTTTTGGGCCATACTTCTAGCCAATAAATTTCATTTCATAACATGTTATGTACTTACATCGTTCAAATAATAACTTTTGTCTATTCTTTGTTTGTTGTTTAGGGGGTGCCCCGTCTAGGTGGAGGAGCGAGATGGAATGCTCCCCCGTCTCAAATTACTATTGGAAATTTGTATATATTCTTTGTATGTTTTGGGAAACGTTTGCGACCTTTATTATTGCTCAGCGCCATCTATTGGCTTGCAAGTGTTCTACTACAGTTGTTGTTTGAATTTTCTTAATCATAAATATTTAAATTATTAATAGTTCTTTCTTTCTTCTTCTGTGAAGGTGCTAACGTTGGTTGTTATCAACCAACATTTGCTGAGTGAGCGCCTGTTTAGAGTTAGTTGGCCTTTGTTGTAAATAACTCTAAATAAAATTATTTACTTTCTTTCTGTCATTTCACCTGGCTGCGAGTTTTGTCCCCTCTTACGACAGGTCTCTCGGCCGAGGATGTATTAATTCTCAATTTGAACTGACATACAAAGATAAAACAGACAGATGGGCGCATATAACACTTTAATCAGGGTTCCGTTATTGCTAAAATGACTGCGGAACCCCAAAAAGAATTTTGTATTTATTTATTTTTTAACAAAAATAAAACCTGTTTCGAACTAAAAGCAAAAAAATATCTACACCATCTTAATGTCGGTGCCAAGTAGAACAACATTTTGCAAAATATAGTAATCATTATGTTTTACTTCGTATCGACTTCAAGGTGTTGTAGAAAATTATTTTAGATATAATAAATAGTATATTGTTACGAGTGCGGGACTCGAATTAAGATACCGTTGGAATTATTATAGAGTTTATTAGAACTATACAAACACGTATAACACAGGTACAAATATAACTGAACACAATAAGTCCAAACGTAATGCAGTAGGTCGTAATTCAATAAAACGCGCAAAGTCCGTCACTATTAGATTCCCGATTGTAGTACACACGTCTCGCTTTGATCGTCGTTCTCGCTCGACTGCCTTCCTCCCTCAAACAGGCCATCGTTTCATCCTGCACAAGTGCAATGTGCCCGCCCGGTCACGTAGACCGAATTTCCTAGAATCAGCATGTACTTTAAAATCCGTAACTCCTGGCTAATGATTACAATACAATAATAGGCTGTTCCCTAGGAACGTATGCCAATAAATAAGTAAACAAAAGAAGACGATTATAAAAGAATTACAATAGTTTCAATGTTATTAGTTCAAATGCCGACGTGTAATAAATGTGCTTCTACAATCTGTACGTGGAATTTGTCTTTGTCGGCGCTTAGGTTGTAACAATATTAAGTGCCTGTAGAAATTATACTACTGGCACGCGTATACAAGTTCGCCTTTCGTTGTGTGTAGGCGCTGTTATACAAGGGTTGCGGTCAATTTCCCCGGGATTCCACTCATGAAATTCTGACCTATTAACAATGGGACCGCCTCAGGAGTATGCACTTTCGAATAAAAAAAATATATTTGAAAATCGGTCCACAATTGACGGCAAAATCGCGTTACAAACATTAACACACATACAGATGAATTGAGAACCTTTCCTTTTGGACGTCGGTTAAACAAACACAGACGGACGGGCGGACATAATGATTCCGTAAGGGTTCTGTGGTTGCTAAATTGCAATGCAAGCTTAATAAAAGAATTTTGTATTCAATATAAAATACCGAGTGTAAAATACCATATAACCAAGACTTGGTGCATTCCATAGATAGAAGTATACAATATCTATGCGTGTTTTGGCTCTAAAGATACCTATCAAATCAAGATTAACCTCGTCCGCGTTGCGCGGGCGCATGTCAGCCCGGCCAAGTATGATTAATACGACGCCCGTAACACTTTCCGCAATATACGTGACACACCGTATTTGGCCGACCTGTGTTATTTTATATAGGTTGATGCAATTATCAAATGTATGACTTTAAAAATGTTCTCTTTTCAACCGACTTCTAAAAAAATTATGTAACATAAAAGAAACCGACTTCAAGAGTAATAAATACGCAAAAAAAGTATTTACTACAAATTCTTGAGGTCAGTGTAAAGTAAAACATTATAATTACATTACATTGCAATAAAACAAAAAAAAAATGATGTCAAAGTTCTTTAGAATCGCTATGATTTGAAACTCGATAAAAGGAAAAAACGACTGTCGGAGATAGCGCCATACTTAGTCCAATAGTTCAGTCAGTACAAAATTAGATGGCGCTGTCTCCTAATTAAACACACTATTCTTTGTAAGATATATTTTGTCAACCTCCTTTGTATTTTACGCATAGTCAGTTCAGTTCAATAAACCAGTATATCACGTCAAGTAAGTGTTTTTATTTAGTTCTAGTACAATTTAGGTCATCTAGGACAGCGACACTAAATAGAGATCAGCACATAAATCTATAGGACTAAGCCTGCGAGAGAATGAGATAGAATACATTATATTTAATAATTTAAACGTAGTGTTTAAATGCTCATACAGATAGTGTTTTGAAGTTTTTCGTTAATACTTCAAATTTCGTGTTTTAAAGCTTAAATATATTAAAACGATATAATGTGTGAAATGTGATGTCGCGAAATTTAGAATCCCTCCCACGCCTCGTCACACTTTGTTTCACTTCTACTGCGCGTGAACTGCACACATGCACATTTTTTTATGTTTTAGAATGTGTTCTTTTATATAAAGACACAGCTTGCTTTGTTATGTATCTCTCTCTCTCTTTTCTTTCACCTTCTTCCAACAATTTGGGGTCCACACTCCTCTATTCTAACATAGATGTCTGTCACATCACAAATCATCATATCATCCTTCACACAATCAATCCATCTTTTTTGGTCTACCTTTACATTTGTACCCATCCATCTTGTAGTCTATAGCACTGTTTATAAGAAATTTTCATGTTACTTCGCACCGACTTCATGATGTTGGTCAAAGTTTTTATTGCTTTTTAGTTACTTTTTAAGTCACTCCGTCGCTCGTCGCTATCAATTTCAATAGAATTTAAAAAAAACCATTTAAAGTACATCGCTCAGTTTGTTACGAAAGTTGGGTTCATATAAAATTGCATGAGCCTTTATGAATCATTTACTATTATGTAAAAAAAAGTCATATACATTAAAAATATTTACATAATGGGACCAGTTTTAAAAGAAATCTTAATTTTTCCAGAGCGGTATTTCGATTATAAATTCAAAGTTAAAACATTCAAAACTAGATGGCGCTGTTCGTTATTAACATACACTATGGTTTGCTGTTTCCCACTTCCATAGATTGAATGTATACTGCCAGTAAAAAACTTTCATTTTTGTGGCCACGGTGACGGCATTGTAAGTGTCAGTATATCAACCGTGTGTTTTATTTCTGGATGTACGGTACATAAGTGAGTTCAATAATCAACAATAATTGTGATTATTGAACATTGAACTAGTGTTGCGCAGGACATGACTCAAAAGTGAGTTTGTAAGAGTAACATGACATTTTGTACTGAACCAGTACAATGTACCACTTCAAATGAGGCGAGGACATTTGCACGGTTTGTGCCGCGGAAGTACATTTGAAGCGATGAGGCCGGTGAGACGGTGAGCGTCATTCTCTCATTAGTCTCGTTCAAAACTAGTTCGGATATGTTCGTTATGAATCGGATGTGCTCGGCCTCGGTCACCTCATTTTATTACTATAGTCGTACTATGACATTGTCATATTGTCCCTCTTTGTCATGTCAATATCTGTAGAGGCGTTATTGTACTGTTGTAGCATAAGCCTCATTCCGTCCTTCCTCTTACTTTTTGAGTAGTAGCGCGACAAAAATTTTGAAGTGATACATTTCAAAGTTTGAGCCGTATCAGTACAAATGTATTTTGTATGGGACAAATGTACTGGCTCACACGTGTACTGCTCATTGCTACTACAATAGTCAACAATATTTGTGTTTATTGAACATTGAACTAAAGAGTAGAGAACGGCCATCCATAGATAGGGAAAAACAAAAATATGTGCATGGATTTCTATTTTCAACTGGGTTACAATTTTTAAGATTTAAGAAATGTGTTTGGTTAATTTTAGGGTGGACCCAAAATGGGCGTTGTCCTATAAAATATTGGTAGTATTACAATATGTTCATTTTTATATATTAAGCGGCGTGTGCCAGCGCAACTTCGTTCGCGTTGTCAGGACGACGACGTATTTGTTGGAGAATTGTAACGTAAATTTGACTATATTCGTCTATCCCACGGAAACGATGTCATTTGTCGGGATGAAAAGCATCCCAAGTGTTGACTCAGCATGAAAGGTAACTCAGTGTCTAGCTAGTTTCATTTAAATCCGTTCAGTAGTTTTCACGTCCTGCTTTAACAGACAGACAAAAATTCGAAAAGTTGTTCGAATTTGACACACCAAATTTTTTCTTTTTTTTTTAAATTCTTTGTAAATTTATACATATTACATTTACACACACATTTACACATTTTGCTTTATTATCGGTTAAAATATTATCTTATATATACATATATAATTCTTCTGTACGTGTGTTGACAGTGAACTCCTAAACGGCTGGACCGATTTTGATGATATTTGTTTTGTGGGTTTGAATGGGTCCCCAGATGGTTTAGATTCACAATTAGAACCGGTAGGTGGCGCTGAGATCGGGTTTTAGAATCCTCCTAATCACCTGGAGCGATTTTAGTGATTTTGTTTTTAAGTCAGGAAACAAAGTCTTTTAAGAATTCAGAAAATATGGCGATACGAAGTTCGCCGGGTCAGCTAGTACTAATACATATATAAAGCTGAAGTTTGTTTGTTTGTTGGATTGAACGCGCTAATCTCAGGAACTGCTGGTCCGATGTGAAAAATTCTTTCAATGTTAGATAGCCTATTTATCGAGGAAGGTTATAGGCTATATATCATCACGCTAAGACCAATAGGAGCGGAGCACCAATGAAGAATGTTTCAAAATCGGAGGGTTTTGAAAACAAATTTCACGCGGACGACGTCGCGGGCACAGCTAGTTCACCATAAACTCCATACAAGTAATGTTAACATTCAACCGATTTTAAGGCAAGTGAATGAATAGTAATACGGAAACCGGCCATCAGTCAGGTTGCCTGGAAGAGATCGCTTTCAGCAATATGTATGTATGCATTTTTGTAATTGTTTATTTCGGTGAACAATAAAGAGTTCCTGTCTACCATGTTTTTTGAAGACCTTGGGGTCCAGAATATTTGCGTGAATTTGAGGATGCGCTTATTCAGATGTAGTTGCTATTAGTATGACGAAGATAGCAGATGTATGATGGGCCAACAAATCAAATTATTTTTATAATTTTTGGACACATGCTTTATTGTGATGTGTTGGACGGTAATGCTTTTAGTATTAAATTCAAACAGGTACACAATATTGAGCGAAATCTTTGTAACATGCGTCAGCTGTACATGTCACAGGAGAAAGCGATTTTTAATCTATTATCTATCTATATATATAAAACAAAGTTGTGTTAGTTACACCATTTATAACTCGAGAACGGCTGGACCGATTTTTATTTTTGTGTTTTTGGAATTGTCTTCGTCCGGAATAGGATAATAACTAGGAATATATCAAAAAAATATCTTTTTTTTTATAGAGAAATTTTATTTTTAGGTTTGGATACTCCGCTTTCTACCGCACTTGACAGCTCACGTCACCCACACTTATAACTTATTTGTAATAATTGATGTTCACTGCAAATTAAATGAAGAATAGATAGTTGTAGGATATCTTTATTATAATAACAAAACTTTTTAAGCTTAAGCTTAAGCTTCATTGATGTATTACAGTCTGGTCAAATTTAACGGGAAGGTGCTGAAGCCGAAGATGTAAGATTTTTCTTAGTTTCGGTTTTAGTCACTAGTATATTTACTGTGTAATAAATCTAAAATGTTTGTTATGTTTCCTAGCTGTTTTTATTACTGGAAATAAAGTTTATTAAGTAATTATTGTTAAAAAGAATAATAATAGCCCATAAACGTCCCGCTGCTGGGCTCGGGCCTTCCACTGTAGGGGAACGGACAGTAGACCTGCCACGCTTGTCCCAGGCGGCTTGGCAGGTTTGACACATTGATTAGCTAGATTTATAGGTTTCATGACGATGTTTTCATCATGAAACATAGAATGGTTTAGATTAGATTAATTATTAATTAGATTAGAATTAGACTCGGTAGGTAGCGCTGGAATCGCTTACAAGATTTTATTTTTTCTGGGCAGGACAACGTCTGCTGGGACTGCTAGTAATATTATAAAATTTTAAACATGCCGTGTTGTATATTGAATTTATTAAAAAAAACTGGAATAGACTATATAAACGATGCAATTTTTTTGATTTCTTGTCTGTTTGTTCCGGATTCACGTAAAAAGTACGGGGTCGATTTCGATGCGGTTTTCGCTGATCGACAGCAAATTCTTAGATTTAAAATCTGCGCTACTTTTTATCCCGAGAATCCCGCGGAATTCTTTCTGGGAATGATTTAAAATTGCCAAATTAAAAAAACTATTTCCAAAGCGATTTTTTACTGATCGATAGCAAATTTTATGTAATAAAAAGTTTGCTCTTTTTTATCCCAGGAATCCCGCGGGAATTTTCCCGGTAACGGTTTGTAATTGTTCGGCTGCGTAAAAATTAGCTCATTCCGACACAGTTTTCATTAAAACGATAGCTTACAATTATTTTTAAATACTATAGTACTTTGTGTTCCGTGAATCCGCGGGAATTTCAAGTCGAGCGTAGACGAAGTCGTGGGTATATCCTAGTCACTATAATAAATCTGCAGATGGATCGAGTTTGTACAACGGATTTAAAGAGGAAAAAAAATCGAGGGTCTAGTTCGGACCAGTCGATTTTAAAATTACAACTTTTAGGATTTTTGTGTTTAGAGCATCACGTGAAAACTACTAACGGATTTAAATGAAACTCGACACATAGCTAGGTTATATCCCGGAGCAATACTTAGATACTTTTTATCCCGGTAAATAACGCATTTACTTGGTGCCACCGCGGCCGTTGCAATTCACTAACAAACGTCGTAGTCGCACGTGCATGATTTTTCTTTGGCTCAGCTAGTTTTTTAATAAAATATTTGACGAAATATTTCGGAATAAATGGGAGAACAATGCTGTTCGTAATAGCTAGCATAATGCCGAGTTCCAATTCCACGTCGTATCAAATACTGAATTTTTTATGAATATATAATGTGTCTTCAAATTTATATTTAAGAATAAATAAATAAAACCATAGATAAAAATTTGATCCCTAATCACTGCCACTTGTTGGGAAAGTTCATAACAGACTGGCAACGTTACCGCGTTGGATGGAGTTATTCTGATTCTTTGGCCAAAATAAAAGCCGGCTAGGTTACGTTAATTTTTTTATATATGCATCGGCAAATGAGTATGTATATTCCGATCAGGGACCCCATTTCTTCGTGAATTCGTAGGCGTAGGAGTCTGCCTGTCAGTCTGGAGAGGAGGATAAAACCATGGTGTTCACACAGTTTTTAATATTCAACCAAATGACGAAATAAAATATAGCAATTGCGTATAGGGATCTAATTACCGAATCTACAACGACACTTACCGTACATTTAATCAACGGATTCTCTCCTTAAAAACGAATGGTAATGGTAACTTTTTTTTCTTATATTAAATAGGTTTGCGTTTGACACCGATCACGTCCAATGCGGGACGATGATGCGGTCAAAGATGGAGCACTTTTACCTAGATAGTATTTATTCACACGAATCTTGAAGATACCCGTATTGTACTTTTTTTATTTTATTTTTTATTGCAGGAGTTCAGCAGACAGGCAGACGGCCCACTTGATGAAAACTGGTTACCGTCGCCTATGGACATTTGCAACACGAAAGGTGCTACAAATGCGCTGCTGCTCTCTTAAAGGAGACTGGAACCTGGTCACTGATGCCGGAACACAACACAAGGTTGTTATGGCGGCATACTCTAGCCCAGGGGTGGTCGCCATCCAGTCGAGCAAATACCCTACCACCTGGCTGTGGGTTGTTTAGTCGCCTCTTACGGCAGGCCGCCCGGCCGCAGGAAATTGTATTATTTCTCCGTTCCTGCACTTTTCGGGAAACACGGACTCTGGTAGTGCATTCCACAATTCTGCCGTGCGTAGAAGGAACGTGGAGGCGAAACGTTTAGTACGCACTGGTAGCGTTTCCACTGTGAAACGATGGTGTAGACCAGAGCGCCTTGTAGTCCGAAGATGGAATGGTGTAGGGGGAATCAGGTCGAACAGTTGAATCGACTCTATGCTCTATGTCATTATATAACGCAAGCTACCTCTCAGAGTTGTGTCAGAGTGACATTGACGACTGATACGACGACGACATTGATCACTGGTGTACATTGCCACTCTAAAAAATAATAGCTAATCCTATTATTGACTAAAAAGTACAGAAAGAATTATAGAATTATATAATTCGTAGAATTATTATCGAAGCTTTTTCATGTGCCTTTTTGTTTTGGCCTATGCTTTAGTATACAATAAAGAGTTATCTATCTGTTTAAAATATTAAAAAAATCTTTCTTTTAATTTCACCATATAAAAATAATAATTCGCTACATCTTGTGAATTGAATTGTACGATTATATCTGTGTACCATATAAGTCCATAGCTCAATGACGCTGATTGTACCGTAAACATGTTACATGTGACTGATTGACGACTGTAGAGTTTAAGGCACACACTCGCACACACAGAGAACTTAAGAGACGATTAACTTAATGATCAATTAAAGTTTATTATTGATTTTATAAAAACAAATAGCGATTGGTAACCGAACGAAATTTCAAAAACAGCCATCCGGTTAGACGCGTGTAGCTATTGTAACAGCCAGCTAATTAGCGGTTGTTCACAAAATAGCCACGGCTAAGTTGTCAATCACCTCGCCAACTGGCTAATGGTTGTAGTATAAAACCGACATTTACCCAATAGCAAAAGAGTCATCGTCTGGTTTTTTTTAACCGACTAATAATCTACCATTGGCCGGTTAGATAAGTTTTTGGAATTTGCGTTGGTTACCCACCGCTTCTAACAAAAACTTTATTTAACTTTGTTCTATTAAAATTGAAATGTTTCGAAAGGATCTTTGAAACTGTTGCTATTATTGAAACACTAGCTGATGCCCGCGGCTTCGTCCGCGTGGTGCGGGTTTTTTAACTATCCCACGGGAACTCTTTAATTTTTCAGGATCAAAAGTATCCTATGTGTTGACCAGCGATACAAGCTACTACCATACAAAATTTAATTTAAATCGGTCCAGTCATTTCGGAGATTAGCCGGTACAAACAGAGAAACAAAAAAATTGAAAAAAAATCTAAATTAGTTCTATTTCACTTCTTACATCCCTCTGACTCCATTTTTAGCATTTTGTTTCATTATACAGAAATTCGACCTCTACAATTTTATTATATGTAGTATACATTATAACGGCACGCGTCTAGTTAATTTTTTATTAATTATAAAATTAATCAGGGTCAAGTGTCAATTGTAAATAAACGAGTTCGAAAGCGGAGCTGATAAATATATCAATTAATTACGTTGATAACATTGTTTTAATTGAAATAAATTAAAAAGGCGTAATGTGGAAATACGATCTGGCGCGAAGGACCATTTTCGTAATATGATATTGTACACCATTCTTTGGTTACTTTTATTGCCAAGCTGGCAAACAGGTAGACGGCCTAGCTCATGGAAAGTGATCATCGTCGCGTACAGACGTTTGCAAGACCAGGGGCGAAGCGAACGCTTTGCCAATCTTTAGGATGGGATAAGAAGCATGGGATAAGAGAGACGACATAAAGGTCCTGGGACCCTATCCCATTTTGAGAATTGGAATAGAGCAGTTATACTCAATCTGCGACGGGCCGCGTGTGGCCCGCCTGACATACTATACAATTGTACAAGTTAATAAATTTGAATTCATAACACCTCTCGTCTTGCAAATGTCCATAGATAATCTAACCGCTTTTCATCAGATGGAGTGTCGGCCCGCCTGCTGTGAATTATAGTAGCAAAAAAGCACCTAAATTAAATATAGTTGCGGCCCGTTGCACCTGATTTAATACCTCTTTGTGGCACGTATAAGTAAAAGGTTGAGTATGGCTGGAATAGAGGGATGGGATAGGGATAGGCGGCTAGTGGTTCATCGGAACCTTCGCTCATCGCACGAAACACGATTAGCTCAGGGCTAACTGTTTCACGCCGATATTCTGTGTTTGCGTGATATCATACCGATCGAGCTGTAAGCAAGATCATGGACTCCCAGCAAGGATCTACCACGTCAAAACTTGAAAATTGAATAAACGTAAAATGTCGTACAAATAAGGTGTTGGTATGTTTAAACAAAAATTATATCATTAATCAATATTAATTATAAAACCCGACTAAAATAAACATCAACACAAATTACACCAGAATAAACACAAAATACACAACAGTAATAAATCAACGCGCAATTTAAACATTTACACCTTAAGGGGGTATTCTGGTTTAGAAGCCCGAATTTTAGGTGTTTCGCGATAAAAAAGAACAAATATTTATACTATCAATTTTTTTATAAGTTTTGTTATTGATATTTAAATAGTACAAAACATTAAACTACTGATTTAATAGCACATCTTGATGTGCAGGATATCAATCCTTCCAAATGTTCATAAAATGGCGGCGGTTTCAAAAATACGTTTTGTTGGAAACACAAAAAAACTTTTGTTTTTTTTTTTTAATTTTATTATTTTTTGTGTTATATAAATATTAATAAAAAACTTATTAAAAATGGATATTACAAATATGTGTTTTTGATCGCGACCGAAAATACACCTAAAATTCGGGCCTCTAAACTAGAATACCCCCTTAAACGCACAGTTAATAACATAACACAACACACAAAATCCAACAACAGTATATAACAACCGCCCACAAAAAGACTACAACACACCAGGCAATAGGACTAACACACAACAAGTCATCAAACAAATGTCACGTACACCAGGGCTTGAAAATGTTATCAATTACCTTTAAAAATATAGGTAATTACGGGTATTTTCGAAAAAGATATATTTTTTACCGTTACTTAGTAACTTTATGATTTTAAAGTTATAATATACAAAACTACGTTTTAACGGTTTTATTCAAATTCAAAGTTTTTTATTCAAAATAAGTTCCACTGGAGAACACTTTTTGAAGATCATACATAGAAGTCAAAATTTAATTTTTCTTCCTATTCTATGTACACCGCTTCGCAGCGTGTTATTGCTGTTAAGGAGAAGAAGCGGCAAGAAACTCCCCAGCAACACGTCTAGCTAAATAATGTTTTTCTTTAAGTTTCTTATTCAATTTATATCTCTAGTTCTCTTTTTTTAATAAGTTTTATACAGAAGTATGTTACAGAATTACATTTTGAAGAATTAATGGAGTTGTAGCAAACAGTGAATACTCAATAAGACCAAGACACAATAAGAGGAAAGAAAAATATTATGAAAGTTATAATAATGATATGACGTACTAAAATGTTATGCTGCAATATATCTCCATAAATCCCTTACAAGCTTGGCAAGATAAAAACGTTATACAAAATATAGTATAAGATGTTATAACGAGCTGCTATGTATATGAATTTTTGTCATTTAAGTATTCTTCAATAGTGTAGTATACCTTTTTTAGCAAGATACTTTTTAATTTGGTTTTAAATTTAGTGAAAGGCAGATCTAACATTTCACTCGGAATCTTATTGAAGAAGCGTATACCAGCCCCCAAGAAAGAGCACAGTACTTTTTGTAATCTAAAAGATGGCAATATCAGTCTATTACAATGCCTGGTGTTGAGTTGTTATTCCGACGTTTCGACCACTTTTCAGTGGCCGTAATCACGGAAGACAAAGATGTCAAGTGCCAACGAGTATTGTTAAAGTTTTATTTAGCCTACCGCCAACTAGTTCATTTTAATTATTTAGTTAGTTAATTTTGTTTATGGTTATTATTTACTCTATGGGAGATTAATCTAATTAATAATAACAAAAATCAAATAAATTACAGCGCTTTAAACCGTTAAAACGTAGTTTTACTATATATACAAGTCGCGAAAACTTAAAAATAATATTATTTTATAACGTTAAAAATCGTATGTATAAAACGTTACACGTATCGGTAATTTTTACGTTATTTCAAGCGACATTACCGTTTTTAAGAATTGGCTTTATTACGACTGCATGTTACCGAAACAATCGACGAACGCAACTCTAAATATTACGAGCGCTCTTAGCACAGTGCTGTTTGACAATCTTTGCGAGTGAAAGAAAGCGACGATGGTAACAAAACATCTTTTAATTTTACCGATAAAAATAATATTGACGTTATACTTTTTACCGGTAAAATGGCTAGAACTAACGGTTAGTTTTATAACGATATTTATTTTTTACCGTTATCTGAAATTAGCATAAATAACGATTCTACATTTTTACCGGTATTTTTAGCCCTGGCACACACCAACAAACAATATATTAAAAACAAACATGCGTTTAATAATCAATACTTTTATAAATAAAATTCCACTCAAAAAGATACGGAATTTAGAATCCGTAGATTTGTTCAAAAAAGCAATTATAGATTGCTTTTACTTGTACAAACCTATGACGTCGTAAGTTTGTACGTTAAGCGTTGTGTCGGATATACCTGATTCCGGCACAGCAATATGCTGAGTGCAAACCTTAAAATATGCTGCTATGTATATAATAATGTATAAGGAATGTAGTTACGTCGCTATTTCTTCAAATAAAATCTTTTTCTCTCTTTCTTTCGTTCCTAATAAATACAAAAACTTGCGACATTTTGTAAGATAAAAGTATGCCAATTGATTTGACTGGCCGCTCTCTTATTGTAATATTTATTTTGAATTTCGAACTCGCTTTCCATTGGTCGTCTGTCGTCCAGTAGCGTAATATCAGCGCGCGCGCACCTGTACAAATATGATATTAAGTTTTAATTAATGAGAAATATAGTTTTATAAATAAACTATGGATTTACTATGGCTTCAATCGTGAGATCCAAATTCTTAAAGGTGAACTAGGAAATATGAACTCAAACATAAAGTCCTGAACATCGGCGCAGGGTTGTCAGAGCAACGGTTTTCTATTGGGTACACTTTGGACAGTATATAGCGATGATCTTGAATCTGATCCCGCCGTCTCTGTTCCACCATCGGACTGATAATGCACCGATATATGGTGAACATTGCACCTATACGACCGAAGCGTAATGCAAGCCACCTTCATCATGCGCAACGCAAAAGCGTGAAACTCATTGCTGGAATCTGTCGTTCCCGATATCTACAATCCGTGTGAATAGATATCTTGATAAGCATGATCCATCTTAGACCTTATGACTGCTCAACATCGGGCGAGATCATGGCCAAACGCGAACCTATGTCTATATATTGTTACGAGCTACATGACTCGAATTAAAAATGCCGTTGGAACTACTATTGAATTTATTAGAACTATACAAACACCTATAAAACAAATACAAATAAAACTGGATGCAACCAGTTCACACTACACGATTCAATGCAATTCGATACGCGTAAAGTCCGTCGTCTATATCGCTCATCGAGAGTACTACAAACGTCTTACTCGTTTCGTAGTCGTCGCTTGACTGCCCGCCCCTCCATTCGGGCATCGTCTTATACTAACTACACAGTACAAATAAATTGGCCGCGCTCACTGAGTTTCTGGGAAATAGTAATTTGCACACCTGCAAACGGCTATAAAGTCGAAAACAATAACAATAAGTATTAGTTCGACGCTAATGATGATTATAAATCAAGTAAAAAAGACAATAGCATGTTTTTCTTAATTACAAATTCAAAAGACAAAATAATTCATAATCCGGGGAGACAATGGACTGCGCTTACAACAGGCAGCTGTGCGCTTATCTTTGACGGCATGTAACAATATTATAGTCAAACATCAGCTCTGACATAAAGTCTTAGTCAAAATCCAAATAAATGACGTTTTTCCGCCTTAGACTAACGAATTTTTGTCTAACCTAGGAGAGACTAATTTATACAGTCATTAAACATGTAACAAGTGCAGTACGAGTCGACGTTTGACCGAGTCTGCCTTAGTCGCTTCTCAGATCGACTAGGCAAAGCCCGAAACAGATTATTTTACGTTCGACGTTTGACTAAACATATATAGTCGTGATAGCGTAATGGCTAGCGTACGCGTCCCAACATCAAAGCGCGCGGGTTCGATCCTGGCCGGAACGCTTGCACCAATTAGGCAGTTTTCTGACCTAATGTGCATATTGTTGCAATTACCACCTGCTAATAACGGTGAAGGAAAACATCGTGATGCAACCTACCAAGCCGCCTTGGACAAGCGTGACGGGTATACTGTCCGTTCCTCCCCTGTAATGGGAGGCCCGAGCCCAGCAGTGGGACATTTATGGGCTGTTATTATATTAAGTCAAAGGCCGAAATTGGAATATATTTCGGGTTTTGTCGAAAGGCCTTGGGCAAATCTAGGATACACCAGTAATTCCGGGAAGAGACTGCATACTATAACATAATAGGTTGGGGAAAAGTCTTTTCGCATATAGTATGTATGAACTTGTAATAAGATCTCTTTGGCTATACCATTTGCATCTGGCTGGTTTTGGTATCATTAAAAAGTTTTAATTTTAAAGAAGACAATTCCAAATTCAAATTAGGAAAATGTGTGATATTCATTTGTTTTTCTTATTGGTAAAATGAGTGAATCTAATGAAGAAATTCGATACATTTTAAAATTTTACTACAAAAAAAGGTAAAAATGCAACACAAGCCGCGAAAAAAATTTGTGATGGTTATGTACCTAATGCAGTATCTGTGAGAGTAGCGCAAATTTAGTTTAAGCGTTTTCAATCCGGAAATTTTGATATCAAAGATGCACGTCGCTATGGTCGCCCTGTTACGGACAAAATAGATGCAATTTTTGAAAAAGTGGAGCAAGATCGGCATATTAGTAGTTACGATGTAGCTGGAGAACTGGGAATTGACCACAAAACGGTTTTGGCGCATTTGAAAAAAGCTGAAACACAAAAAAGCTCGATATTTGGGTGCCTCATGAGCTCCCTGAAAGAAACCTAATGAACCGTGTACTCATTTGTGATTCTTTATTGCGACGTAATGAAACCGAACCATTTTTGAAAAAGCTGATAACTGGTAATGAAAAGTGGATCACGTACGACAAGAACGTGCGAAAAAGATCATGGTCAAAGGCCGGTCAGGCTTCACAGACTGTGGCGAGCCCCGGGTTAACTCGCAATAAGGTGATGCTGTGACTATGGTGGGATTGGAAGGGCATTATTCATTATGAGCTGTTACCGCCAGGCAGGGCCATCGATTCTGAACTGTACTGCGAACAACTGATGAGATTAAAGCAAAAAGCTGAGAGAAAGCGGCCGGAATTAATCAACAGAGGAGGTGTGGTTTTTCACCATGATAACGCTAGACCTCACACATCTTTAGCCACTCAGCAAAAATTACGAGAGTTTGGCTGGGAGATGTTAATGCATCTGCCGTATAGTCCTGACCTTGCATCTTCAGATTTTCACCTGTTTCGGTCTCTGCAGAATTCCTTAGGCAGCGTCAGGTTAACATCACGAGAGGACTGCCAAAACCACTTGTCGCAGTTTTTTGATCAGAAGCCCAAAAATTTTTATAGCAATGGGATCACGTCCCTACCTACAAGATGGCAAAAAGTTATCCAACAAAATGGCACCTACATACTTTAGTCAAATATAAATAAACTTTATAAAAATCCTTTTGAATTTTTATATAAAATGCGAAGAAACTTTTTCCCCAACCTAATAGAAAAGTATTTTTATTGCATTTTATAAAATTATTTAAGAAGAGAAAAAGAACATTTTATCAACTTTGATATAAAAATAAAAAATTCTACTAGATCAAGTGAAGCTAGTAGGATTATAAATAAGTATAACTCGATCGGTTCGAAATTGTGGTTATTATTACTCCTTCATTTATTTAAAATTTAATTTCAAATAGCACGCTCGAGCAGAGTGACGCGTGCACACAGCACTGAGCCGTCCGGCGTATTGATAAATTCCATACATTGGGACCGGCAAGGGTGATTTTTGAAGTCATTTATAATAAAATAATTAATTACTTGCAAATTCTCTAAGTAACTGAATAAACAAACTATAATAAGTATATTTCTTATATGATATGTTACTGTTATTTATTTTAGCGATGTACGATTAACAGTAATAACATGACACAAGATTGAAGAACACGTTTAGAGGTTACTTTGCAATTATTTTCTATCGAGAAAATTTATCGAGAATGCGTTCTGAGTACATAGTTTACCTCAGAAATATGATCAAGATTGACATATATTTTTTTCACCACAGCAAAGTATGTATAATTACTGTAACAAGGGCTGAGAAATCGATCAAAAAACGCTTTTTGTCTGTTGACTCGCTGTTAAAGCAATCTCTTCCAGGCAACTTAACTTAAGGAATAGTTTAACCTAATCTGACGATGTAGGTGGTGCAGATTATTAGGTATAACATAAACAAACATACTTAAACTACATATTTTATAAATTACATATATACAAACATATGTATAAGATATATTCATGTTGAAATAACAAATTGACATACGAAGAGAGACGGACTGACGGATGTGATTTCACGAGGGTTCCTTTACGGCGAAAATCGCAACGTAACGATAAAACGAAGAATTTATAAACATAATATGTTTTTTTTTATCTAAAAGGGGATGTATAATCAATGGATATCCTATTTCGGTGTATTTGTCATCGAATCAATAATACAATATTCATTACTCATAATCATGATATGACAAGGAAAATGTAATAATTTTTTACAACTCTATGATAATAATTAGAGATGCCACGAACATTCGGCTGTCATTCGGTATCCGGCCTATTCGGACACTTTTTTAACTATTCGGCATTCGGTCGAATAGTTAAAAAACCCAGTATTCAGCCGAATACCGAATACCAAATTGTGAATAAAAACGCGCATCTTACTCAAAATTGCATATATTTGCATCTAAAATTTATAGTTAAAATACGTTTTAATTGTGGTAAATGCAATTATAATATTTTTTTATTTTACTGTTACGTTTCGGCCAGTTTTTAAAATGTCCGAGTCAAATAAAAAATCATTTAAAATCGCGCGCAAATCCGTTAAAACATAATTTTAATTATGCGTATCTGTCATTCGTGAGAACGTAAGAAAATACTTTACAAATTATTGTTTCAATACTAACTTGCTACGCGCGAATTGCACATATATATTGTTACGCGTCTCTCTGCGTATTCTACCGACTATACAATGGGGAGTGTTCCGAGGAACTGTTCAGAATGGTGCCTTCGTCTTCTTTTTACCACCCCACCGCCCGCCATCGGCTGGGATTGGCTTTCTCTTGGGAATTTGGAATGAGCTCCCAGCCGTGGTTTTGTCAATATGGAGTTTTTCAAAACGGGTGTCAGAAAATTTCTTCGAAACCTGCAGCGCGTTGGTGACATCTCTGGTGTTGCAAACGTCCATACGCAACGGTAACCGCTTTCCATTATGTGGGCGGTCTGCCTGTCTGCTGTACTCCATTAATAATAAAAGAATTACGCTGAACATTCGGTAGTCAAATATTCGGCGCTTTGACTGAGAGCGTGGCCGAATATTCGGCATTCGGTATTCAGCCAACCACTATTCGTGGCATCTCTAATATTAATCACTTATTCCGTGATGTAGAAGTAATATAATAATATTCGGGAGACAAACACAAACATTGTATATTAATAATTAAGCAAGTTAAACTTGTGTAATTACAACTAACTACTCTGTGGCCATAGTCGTGGTAGCGTAATAGCTAGCGTACGCGTCCCAAACTTAAAGGGCGCGGGTTCGATCCTGGCCGGAACACATGCACCACTTAGGCAGTTTTCTGAACTAATGTGCATATTGTTACAATTATCACGTGCTAATAACGGTGAAGGAAAACATCGTGATGCAACCTGCACATCGAGATAACCGATGTGTCAAACCCGCCAAGCCGCCTTGGATAAGCGTGGCGGGTATACTGTCCGTTCCCCTACAGTGGGAGGCCTGAACCCAGCAGTGGGACATTTATGGGCTGCTATTATTACTCTGGGCCGATCCCCGACACCTAGATTCATAGTTAAATATCGAACGAAACGAAACGAATTTTCCGTTAAACTTAGTTTAATTATCAATTTTTGATGGAAATATTGGGCAATATGTGTGTTTATTTCACGACTTGTTATTCGGCCGAATGCTGTGTACAATTCGGCCAAATACCGATTATATATTTATTATATCTATTTTCTGTCCTATACACACTTTTATGTATTGACACTCTGTGTATTAAACACCTTTATTCATAGCTAATATTGGGGTTATATGTATACTATTATTATAAAGAGGTATGTGAGTTTGTTTGTAGGAAGTAATCTCTTTAAATACTAAACCGATTTTGAAAATTGTTTCACCTGTAGAAAGCTACATTATTCCTGACTGACGTATCCCTACAGGAACGGAAAAATAATACAAATTCCTGTAACCGGGCGGCCTGTCATAGGAGGCGACAAAACCACCCACAGCCAGATGGCTACCACCCCTGGTCTAGTGTATGCCACCACAACAACCTTGAGTTGTGTTCCGGCATTAGTGGCCAGGTTCCAGTCCCATCTACGAGTACGGCAGCACATTGCTCTAATATCTAGTGTTGCGAATGTTTATAGGCGACGGTAACCACTTTCCATCACAGTTGGGCCGTCAGCCTGTCTTCTGTGGTTCAGCAATAAAAAAAGGCTATTTATTATATTTGTTTGTGATTAGTTTTTTTTCTGACGCCCAGCAAAGGGAGCACGGGTGTTTGTAGGAAGTAATATATTGAACTACTGAACCGATTTTGGAAATTTTTTCACCAGTAGAAAGCTACATTATTCCTAAGTGACATAGGCTATATATGATTGTGATTAATAATATTTTTTAATATAAAAGAAAAAAATAAGAAAAGAAAAAAAAGTTTAATTAAAATTTATATCTGGAGCATGGCTTTATACGGGTGTGAAGCATGGAAAATGACACAAAGAGATCGCGATAGATTAGAAGCATTTGAAATGTGGTGTTGGAGACGCATGGAAAGAATAAGTTGGAAAGACAAAAAGACCAACGAAGAAGTACTGGTTATGGTAAAGGAGAAATGCACAATTTTAAAAACTCTGGAGGATAGAAGGGAGAAGATGTTTGGCCATTTGCTACGACACGACACCTTCTTATGTATGTTAAGGGAAGACCAAGGCGAGCATTCATGGATCAAATAAAAGAAAAAGTAGGTGTCGTGTCGTACATAGAAGTAAAACAACTGGCCCATAATAGAGAAGATTGGAGGAGGCTCCACCCACAAGAGCATAGCTCTTAAATGATAGATGATAGATAGATAGTGAAATATCAATTCCGAGGAAAACGAATTGATGCGTTAATTTATCGGGGTGCGCTGACTAAACAATAAATAAGTGCCACGGTCAAAAATTCTCTCTGGTGGGCATTGACTTGAGAATGTAATGTTTTTCCCGTGAGCAATTATATTTTGGCTTGTCTGGGGTGGCGCCCAACGAAGTGACCACGTGCCAGCTACTTTTTCTGCAATCGAGGAAACTTAATGCTAACGGTACATGTTCAAATACGCGAATAACATTATTTATTGACTTATTTTTGTTTACTACTTTTAATTATTAACTTCTTTCTTCGAGAAATCGAAGAACCCCTCTTTCACCTTCTCACCAAGAAGTTCATGAATCTTGCGCGGTTGATGTTTTTTTTTTGTTTAATTCATAACTAAAGGGCTTTGTCGCTTAAGCGATCATGCTGCCCTGGTAAGTACAATTACGTAGTATAAAACAAAACATAGTACCTAATCACTGATTTCTTATATCTACCAGTTTATATAGAATTCTGTTGTCAATCGAAGATGGGTCTGCCAGACACTATTAATTTGACCTAATAGCCTTAAATTGACCCCACAACTTTGTCTAAAAGTGTCATTCTAGACATATTCTATCAATATATTGTTACGATCTAGGTGCCGACAAAGACAAATTCACACGTGCAGCCCTGTAGAAACACATTTTATTACCTTTTCGGCATTTGGACTTCTTTTGTTTACTTTGTGTTTAAAATTTGTGATAAAAAAACAGGCCATTGTGTACTGTAATCTCTTGCGGCCTATCGTTATTTTCTGATCACTGCCAGGTGTCTCGGATTTAAAAGTACAAACTGATTCTAAGAAATTCGGTCCACGCGGTCGGGCAGACATATTGCATCTGTGCAGTATAAAGCAATGCCCCAATGGAGGGATCACCCAGTCGAGCGATAACCACGAGCGAAGCAAGACTTGTGTACATTCGGTAATCTATTTAGTGACGGACTTTGCGCGTGTCTTTGAATTGCGATCTTCCGCATTAAGTTTGGACTTATTACGTTCGGTTATATTTGTACCTGTGTTTGTATAGTTCATCGATAGTGTTGCAAGTTTCACAACTTGGGGTATTCATTCTGCGAACAAAGTACAAGAATTCGTTGCGTGGATATTGTGTCCAGATCTGAGTCTTATAGCTGTTATTAATTCCTTTCTAGTCAGTTGTGTTGCCAATCCAAGGAGAATTTAAAGGCTGTGGCTGGATCGTGTGGTACCAAATTCCGTTTCATAAGGACCTTACATTAAAATATTCTTGCCAAATATTGTAACATTCTCTTTGTAATTTATGGATATAATTTGGAACAGAAGGGAGAATCTCAATCGGCACACCGTCAGTACCACCCTGTTTCGCGGTTGATGTTGTACTTCGGATTGGACTATGGAGGCCCATTTGAAAAATCAGCCTGTATAGTTAGTTTTATTATAAAAACGTATCGGCCGTCAAAGTCGTAGATAGTACAAAGTATATTAATTTAACATTGTTATGATTTAAACGCATGTTTCATTATGATAACCCCACGGGGTTACTACGTATGTGATGTTGGATCGTTATTGGGGCAAGTGTCATCGCGTTATCGGGCGGCGCGAGCGCACCGCACTATTATATATTGTAATTAATTGATGTTTTGAAACGATCCTACGTCATTCCTGTTTCTTATTTAGTATCGTCGCGGAAGAAGAATACTAAGAAATGAAAAAAAAGAGCCCGAGATAGATAAATAATTGTTTTTTTTTTTTTTGGCTAAGCTTGTGCTGGGGAGTTTCTTGCCGCTTCTTCTCCTTTAAACAGCGATAACACATTCCGAAGCGGTATACTTAGAACAGGAAGTAGATTTAAAGTTTGACTTACATGAGCTTCAAGAAGTATTCTCCAGTGGAACTTATTTTGAATAAAACTTTTGAATTTAAGGTTCATGTTTTTTTTTCAAAAACAACCGACATCAAACTAAAATGCAAAAAATTAATATTTTCTACTACAGCTTGGAGTTTGCATTTGCAATATGTACAAAAACTCCCATTGAAGCGAAGTTAAACAACGTGACGGATGCTCAAATATATATATATATTCGCTACTGGAATAGAATCGAAATTTATCCATACAAATAAAAGGACACTTGTATTGTACAATAATACAAAACCGTAGTGCGTTATAAAATGGTACAGCGCCATCTAGTTTTGTCTTGGTAAAGTAAACATCATTACCAATTCCGACACAATATTTTTGTTGTTTCTTATGATTTACTTGGCACTTGGGGGGGGGGGGGTTGACGAACAAAGTGTGACACTACGTGACAAGAGGTGTGAAGGGACATAAATTTCATGACGTCACATTACAAAATCGTATATATTTAAGCTTTAGAAACACGAAATTTGAACAACTAAAGAAAAACTTCAAAATATTTCCAACCAGTATCTACATGAGCATGGTGTTTAAATTATGGAAAAATAAATTTATATGGAAATAAAAGTAATTACGCAACAGCTGTTTTAATTTTATAATTTCTCGGTGTACAATTGCGAAATATGTGATGTCACACTAGGGAGGGAGGAGACTCACGACTGTGACCAGCTGTGACAAGGACGGGGAGGGGTCAAGAAAATCACGAAATTCGTGTGACGTAATTTATGGCTGGCCCCTAAACAAAGACGATGGATTTCCACTTGCTAGGTTCTTTTTGTTTCATCTGTTCATCCCTATTAAGATTATAAACGCGAAAGTAACTCTGTCTATCCGTCTGTTGCTCTTTCTCGGAAAAACTACTGGACCGATTTGGCTGAAACTCAGTTTATATATATATATATTTTCGATGCCGAAGATGAACATAGGATACTTTTAAAAAAATAAAAATATATTTGCCTCTGTGTTTGTTATGCTTTTACGAAAAAACTACTGGACCGATTTGGCTGAAATTTGGTATATATGTAATTCTAATACCGAGGGTGGACAAGGGATACTTTCATCCCGGATAATGGGATAGATTTATGTAATTTTTTTTGTGATTTGCCATTTTCGTTATTTTGGTAGTTTTGGTCGTTTATGTAGTTTACAGATAGATAGACGGGAGTTAGATAAATAAAATTAGAACTTGTTGAAATAGGAGATAAAAGTTTATATGGGAGGGAGGAATACCACTCATTTTTCAAGTTTATAGATACTATAAAAATTCATAATCTATAAAAAATGCGATAGTAACTCGATTTGTCTGTTTGAATACTGAAAATGATCACAGATACACAGGAAATGGGATAGTTTGCGATATAAAATGTAAGTTTTCCGGGGACAAATAAAATATTTAATACGATGTAACTAAGAGGAACGCAGCAGAGCTTGGTGAATTCGATTATTTATTTATTTATCTATTTATGTCACACAACAGAATACAACCATAAATACAACTAAATTTTTTTAACACAATTTTAGAATCTAAGTCGTATTCCTAAACATGTGAATACAGAAAATTTTAAATACAGATGTAGCGTTACGTAAATAATAGTATACCATATAGTAGTTTAAATTCTGTGACATATGTTTGTTGATAAGAAAAAAAAAATAGATGCCAGAGAAATTTGCTGCTCTGATCAATCGCTTAAACTCTTTAGTGTTACCATTGAATATATCTAAAATGGGATTATCACTGACCAGCTCATTACACAGACGACACATTCTGCTCATTATTCATATTAACGGCAAACAAACTAAGAAAAAACAATAGTTAATTATAAAAACGATTGGCACATAAAAAATCACATTAACTGTATATAGTTTTAAGTGTCTAATTAATATGCCAAGTTTGAAACAACATTTTTCACACTTGATGAGTTAAGTTTTTGCTCATTAACTTAACGTTTTGGTATCACCAAGCTGAGATGATAGTGATTATATGCAGTTAAAAGTATCGATGCAAGAGTTTAATTGCATTTTGTATAATATTATCAGTAACTAGGGTTAATTAATTCAAACTAGGTACGTTCTAATTGTTTTATTAGGAGCTACATAATTGCGTTCTCTGTCTCCCTCGCACATTACCAGTCTTTAAATAATTTATTGTAAATTTTTGGAGCCATAGAAAATATGTTTTTGTTTATACGTTCTGTTTTTGAGACTTCTAACTAACTAAAAATTAACTCCGTTGGCTCAGGGCCCAAAGCGAGTCTTGGCGTCCGAAACGAGAGCACGCCACTTTCCTCTGTCCTGCGCAGTGTTTTGCCAGTTGTGGGCTTGTAGTGCGGTCATGTCAGCCTCCACTCTATCCTTCCAGCGATACTGGGGACGACCAACCGATCGCCGACCGACTGGTCGGCCCAAGTATGCTTTCTTCACTCCCTGACCCTCCTCCATCTGTTCTACATGACCGAGCCATCGGAGACGGTGAGATTTTATCTCCCCAATTATGTTTGGGTCGGCCATGAGTCTTCTAATTCGGAGTTGGTTCGAGACTTCTAGACTGAGTTTATTCTGAACCCTGCGATCACGTGTCACTATTTATTTCAAACATTAAGGTTATTCTTGACAAATATTGCTATTTCCATAATATAAAGAGAAGGAAGTGTTAGGATTTTTTCCCTCACCGTTAGCTATGCTACGAGTTACGGGACTCGAATTAATATACCATTGGAATTATTATAGAGTTTATTAGAACTATACAAATACGTATAACACAGGTACAAATATAACCGAACTCAACAAGTCCAAACGTAATGCAGAAGGTCATAATTCAATAAAACGCGCAAGTCCGTCACTATTAGGTTCCCGAATGTACACACGTCACGCTCGTATCGTAGTCCAACTGACCTCTCTCTACTGCTATACTGCACAAATGCAAATATGCCCGCCCGGCAAGCGTCGACTTAATTTCCTAGAATCAGCTTGTACCCATAATCCGTAACACCTGGTTAACGACAATAGGCTGTGCTCCACAGTAAGTAAACAAAAGAAGACAATCATAAAAGGATTACAATTAGTTCAAATGCCGACAGGTAATAAAATGTGTTTTTACAAACTGTACGTAGAATTTGTCTTTGTCGAAGCTTAAGTTGTAACAATACATTCGAGGTCAGATAAATGATCAAGCTTATTGCACGCTTTCCGAATTCGAACACGCGGCTTTTGTGTTCGCGACGCGTACTCTAACCACTAAGCTAGCACGGCCTCAGGTTAATGTAGTCTAGTCAATTTAATTTAACAACAAAATCTGACAAACAGACATTAGAAAACCGCTAAAACAATCCAGGCGCGCCGATGTTTGTCCAGGGCAAATATTGACTAATGCTCGCCCCCGGTTCGGCTCGACATACCACCGTGTTTATACATGAGGAACCTAAATAAATATACAGGGTGGACTTCAAGTGTACTATTGTATTGTGTGTAGATATTGTAAATAATAGTAAACAATTATAAAATCAATAATAATTATAATACAACCACGTTTTAACGGTTTAGAACGCGGTATTTGATTTTTATCTCACCGTTTCGGCCACTTTTCAATGCACCGGAACACACGCCAACTTGATTGATAATTTTCTCATTTCAATTTACCATTACCCATTTAAATTTATATAAAATTATTAGAGCAATGCATGTTGCCGAAGAGTTAGTTTCTTGCGCCGCTTCTTCTGATCAAGCTACAATAATGTGTTGCGAAGCGGTGATGAATTAAATTAGGCTCCTAGAGTACCTAAATAATTTTCGTAAACAAAAAATAAAATTAAATAATTTAAATAACGAAATGTGATATTATTAGACAAGGGGTCTTGAATTTCGTGACGCCACATTTCAAAATCTAATATTATATATATATATATACCTACATCGCCAGATTAGGTTATACATTCCTTAAGTTAGGTTGCCTGGAAGAGATTGCTTTAAGCGATAAGGCCGCCTATTGTTTCTACCATGACAATATTGTAATTGTGTTTGATTTTCGAAATTATATATTTGGTAAACAATAAAGTGTTATCTATCTATATATATGTATATAAGTTTCAAAACACGAAATTTGAACTATTTACAAAAACCTTGAAAATATTTCCAACTCTATCTGTATGAGTATAGTGTTTATATTATTAAAATAATTAAAATGGAAATAAAACTTATTACAGAACTGCTGTCTTGTAAATTGACTAAATATGTGATATCGAATGGAGGGGTCAAAAAATCATGAAATTCGTGTGACGTAATTCGCGGATGGCCCCTAAAACATAGTTCTGATTTTAGAATATTAGCTTTTGCCCCCGACTTCGTCCGCGTGGAACTGTTAAAAAAACCCCTGATTTTGAAACATTCTTCATTGGTGCTCCGCTACTATTAGTCTTAGCGTGATGATATATAGCCTATAGCATTCCTCGATAAATGGGCTATCTAAAACTGAAAGAATTTTTCAAATCAGAACAGTAGTTCCTGAGATTAACGCGTTCAAGCAAACAAACAAACTCTTCAGTTTTATATTGTTACGAGCCACAGGACTCGAATTAAAAATGCCGATGGAAGTACTATAGAGTTTATTACAACTGTACAAACACGTATAAAACAAATACAAGTAAAACTGGATGCAAAACCAGTTCACATTGCACGGTCCAATGCAATTAGACACGCGCAAAGTCCGTCGTTTATATCGGTAATCGAAAGTACTACCAACGTGTTACTCGTATCGTAGTCGTATCTTGACTGCCCACTCATCCATTTGGGCATTGTCTTATATCAACTACACAGTACAAAAAAATGGCCGCGCGCACTGACTTTCCGAGAAATAGTAATTTGCACACGTGCGAACGACTAACAAAGTTGAAAACAATAACAATAAGGATTAGTTCGACGCTAATGGTGGTTATAAATCAAGTAGAAAAACAATAGCATGTTTTTCTTAATTACAAATTCAAAACACAAAAGAATTCCTAAATTCGGGAAGACAATTAACTGCTCTTACGACAGACAGCTGTGCGCTTATCTTTGACGGCATGTAACTCTATATTAGTATAGATTTATCAATATGTCGCCTGTTTAAATTTCTTCCTTAAATCTTTTAAGGTAATTATGTATCTCCAAATTTGTAAAATGGACCATTCTGTCAAATCTTATTCATATAGATCCAAAGAGTGCCAAACAGATAAGACGGACTTGAAGTTTTCATAAGAATTCCGTTTTGGCCAAACTTGTTACGGAACCCTAAAATATACAATAAAAATCCTCCGAATTTAATTACGTTTGATTACTTCGAAGAGCGATTATATCGAAAAATAAAATCTCAACCCCATAGAATCATCCCCCCATACAATGAACACCCTCAGCGTCCCCTACATCAAAGAGACAAGTTCCATATAATAAAATCACATAAATCATCCGGTACAGTTTCATGGTGGATTAACTTGAAGAATGGTGTTGGATGCCATATAGGGGTTACTTGGTCATATCGGGTGTAATCTATACTATACTACTATTATAATTATAGAGAGGTAAAGTTTATGAGGTAGTTTGTTTGTAGCAAGTAATCTCTTGAACTACTGAACTGGTTTTGAAAATTCTTTCACCAGTGGAAAGTTAAAGTATTCCTGAGTGACATAGGCGACATATTTGATTGTGGTTTAATAAAACTACGTTTTAACGGTTTTAAGCGCGGTAATTTATTTGATTTTTATTATTCCGACGTTTCGGCCACTCTTCAGTAGCCGTAATCACGGAAGACAAAGATGTCAAGTGTCAACGAGTATTGTTGAAGTTTTATTTTGCCTACCGTCAACTTGTTCGTTTTAATTATTACTAAATTTAATATTATTTTAATTATTAATTACCGCGCTGAAAACCGTTAAAACGTAGTTTTATTATGTATACTAGTCGCGAACACTTAAGAAAATATTATTTGATTGTGTTTAATAATATTATTCATTTTTTTAATGACACCCAGCGAAGTGGGCACGGGAACGCCTGGTAAATATGTAACACCAATAACGTTTCACACAGAATTCCGCGCATCCTCGTACGAGGTACTGCGAGGGCTTTCCCCGTTTGTGGGTAATTAAAAGGTTACAAAGGTTAATTAAACCTTGATTTGCATGCGTGTGTATTTTTAATGACGTCCAGCGAAATGGGCTCGGGACCGCCTGGTAAATATGTAACACCAATAACGTTTCACACAGAATTCCGCGCATCCTCGTACGAGGTACTGCGAGGGCTTTCCCCGTTTGTGGGTAATTAAAAGGTTACAAAGGTTAATTAAACCTTGATTTGCATGCGTGTGTATTTTTAATGACGTCCAGCGAAATGGGCTCGGGACCGCCTGGTAAATATGTAACACCAATAACGTTTCACACAGAATTCCGCGCATCCTCGTACGAGGTACTGCGAGGGCTTTCCCCGTTGTGGGTAATTAAAAGGTTACAAAGGTTAATTAAACCTTGATTTGCATGCGTGTGTATTTTTAATGACGTCCAGCGAAATGGGCTCGGGACCGCCTGGTAAATATGTAACACCAATAACGTTTCACAGAGAATTCCGAGCATCCTCGTACGAGGTACTGCGAGGGCTTTCCCCGTTTGTGGGTAATTAAAAGGTTACAAAGGTTAATTAAACCTTGATTTGCATGCGTGTGTATTTTTAATGACGTCCAGCGAAATGGGCTCGGGACCGCCTGGTAAATATGTAACACCAATAACGTTTCACACAGAATTCCGCGCATCCTCGTACGAGGTACTGCGAGGGCTTTCCCCGTTTGTGGGTAATTAAAAGGTTACAAAGGTTAATTAAACCTTGATTTGCATGCGTGTGTATTTTTAATGACGTCCAGCGAAATGGGCTCGGGACCGCCTGGTAAATATGTAACACCAATAACGTTTCACACAGAATTCCGCGCATCCTCGTACGAGGTACTGCGGGGGCTTTCCTCGTTTGTGGGTAATTAAAAGGTTACAAAGCTTAATTAAACCTTTATTTGCGTGCGTGTGTATTTTTAAAGACGTCCACCAGCGAAGTGGGCACGGGACCTCCTGGTAAATATGTAACACCAATAACGTTTCACACAGAATTCCGCACATCCTCGTACGAGGTACTGCGAGGGCTTTCCCCGTTTGTGGGTAATTAAAAGGTTACAAAGGTTAATTAAACCTTGATTTGCATGCGTGTGTATTTTTAATGACGTCCAGCGAAATGGGCTCGGGACCGCCTGGTAAATATGTAACACCAATAACGTTTCACACAGAATTCCGCACATCCTCGTACGAGGTACTGCGAGGGCTTTCCCCGTTTGTGGGTAATTAAAAGGTTACAAAGGTTAATTAAACCTTGATTTGCATGCGTGTGTATTTTTAATGACGTCCAGCGAAATGGGCTCGGGACCGCCTGGTAAATATGTAACACCAATAACGTTTCACACAGAATTCCGCGCATCCTCGTACGAGGTACTGCGGGGGCTTTCCTCGTTTGTGGGTAATTAAAAGGTTACAAAGCTTAATTAAACCTTTATTTGCGTGCGTGTGTATTTTTAAAGACGTCCACCAGCGAAGTGGGCACGGGACCTCCTGGTAAATATGTAACACCAATAACGTTTCACACAGAATTCCGCACATCCTCGTACGAGGTACTGCGAGGGCTTTCCCCGTTTGTGGGTAATTAAAAGGTTACAAAGCTTAATTTAACCTTTATTTGCGTGCGTGTGTATTTTTTAATGACGTCCAGCGAAGTGGGCACGGGACCTCCTGGTAAATATGTAACAGCAATAACGTTTCACACAGAATTCCGCACATCCTCGTACGAGGTACTGCGAGGGCTTTCCCCGTTTGTGGGTAATTAAAAGGTTACAAAGCTTAATTTAACCTTTATTTGCGTGCGTGTGTATTTTTTACTGACGCCCAACAAAGTGGGCAGTTAATATGTATCTATAATAGTCTCTGCCCACGACTTCGTTAGCGTTTATTAAAGTTCCGTAACCGATTTTTGCAAATACGGAACCCATGTGAATTCAATTTCAATTATTTTTAACACTCTTTTATTAGCATTACTTGTATGTTTGTATAGAACGGAACCTCTCAGCGCCATCCCTCATATCTTACCTTTCACTAACCCAGCTTAGTAGTTAGCAACGTGTTGTTGGCGTCACCGCTGGTGTTGCAAACTTTAATAGACCTCCCACATCTATCTGCCCGCATTAAAAGAGATAATTCTCAGAATCAATTTTTTTTTTTTAATTCTCCTTCTTACGCCTGTCAGTGGTATTTTATTCTTACTTTTTTATGTTATTTCTCTTATTCTTATTCTATTACTAGGATATCCCCGCGACTTCGTCCACGCTTGACTTGAAATTGCCACGAGATACCTGGGACATAAAGCAACCGCAGCATTAAAAAAAGAATCTATGCTATCGTTTTAGATAAAACTGGGTCGGACGAAGCAAATTTTTATGCACCTGAACAACTACAAACCGCTCCCGGGAAAATTCTCGGGATAGAAAATATCACACATTTTATTTCCTACATAAAGTTTGCTATCGATCACTGAAAAAATCAGACTGGAATTCGATTTTTTTAATCCCAGCATAAAAAGTAGCGCAGATTTAAAGTCTAAGAATTTGCTGTCGATCAACGAAAACCGCGTCGAAATCGGCTCAGTAGTTTTTTCGTGAATCCCGAACAAACAGACAAGACGACAAACAGGCAAGAAATCTAAAAAAATTGCATCGTTTTTATAGTCTATTCCAGTTATTTTTTTAATTGCTTCAATTTACAGACACGGCATGTTTAGAATTTTATAATATTATAGACTTTGAGCCTAAACATTCCACTACTTGACTTTTCTACGTCATATAGAACGATCACTTATTTTACTACATTTTGATACTTATTTCTATGTGATTATTTTCTATATATTTATTTTATTATATTAAAGACAGTGGTGTATATCTACGCTTACTATGTAACATAGTTTGTACTATATTAGTTAAATCTTTTATTTAATAAACGCTACTACTCATTATTTCTTACGCTTGTACTATATATTCAATAATGTATAAACAACACGTATATTATCTATCCATTTATTTCTGTTAGAGTCAACTATTGGCCGGCTCCTATCTTACTATTCATTCACTTGCCTGGCCATGGGGTGAATTTTGACATTACTTGTATGGAGCTTATAGCAAATTTTAACCGATGTTTAGGCAAACGAACGGTCGGTAAGATATAGAAACCGGCCATAAGTCTATATAGATCAGCCATACTCAACCTTTTTTCTATACGAGCCGCATAGAGGATTAGATCAAGTGCTCCGGGCCGCAACTATATTTTATTTAGATTTTATTTTTTTACTACTAAAACTCATAGCAGACGGACTGATGGTCCACGTGATGAAAAGCGGTTTTATCGTCTATGGATAATTGCAACACCAGAGAAAGAAAGAAAAACTTTATTTGAAGAAATAGCGACGTAATTACATTCTTTATACATTATTACACGCAGAGCATAATTTGAGAGTTTTGTAGGCCGCATTTTCAGCGAACAAGGTTTGCACTCAGCATATTGCTGTGCCGGAATTGTATCCGACACAACGCTGAATTTCAGTGCAAACTTTCCTTTGGGCGTATGACCAAAACGAACCAATTTTGGTTTATTAAATAATAACAATAATTAATAAAATTACTTATTGAAACAAATAAATACATTTTAATAAATCCAAATGAAATACTTTGACAAAGTTAAAATAAATACTCGTATACAAACTTGTATCGAATCATCTATTCGAATACAATTCGATACCAATGGAGGTGCTATTAATGGAAATCCATTGTTTTGCACAACTGTGTTGTATGTTAGGCGGGCCGCAGGTTGGGTATCGCGGTATAGATGAAGCAAAAGTGCTTGGACTTTTCAACTACCCCATGATAACACCGTGACAAGGGTTGATATAGCATTTATTAATGTGTTAACCGAGCGACGCAGCCCTGTCGTCGCCACTTGAAACGGGCACGTGGCCACGCACGCGTCCGATACGTAAAATTGTTATTTCTACACACTCTGCCTACCCTCTCGAAAGATGCAATTTGTCATATTTGATAATATGTTTTAACAACAATAATATGTCGCTAAACCCGATTAGGTCATTATACGGGACTATTCCTAAACTCGGTTTAGAGGTAGTACTATTTTCAATTTTTTAAATTACCTTTTTTTAAGTAACGGTAGAAGGGCGATATTATCGCAATGCACGCTGCGCGTCCTTAGTTTTACAAGTGTAATGGCAAAAATCGATTGGATTTCATTAAAAATTGATCAGTGAGGTAACTTCTGTCGATGCTTTGAAGGGCTGCCACCTTAATACGAGCATCCAGGGCTATATAAGCTGGTTAAAAGCGCTTGATTCCGATTTATAAACGTGATGTCATAGGCCATACTATTAATTGGCAAGAAGAAACCGAACTTAGACTCGATCTTAGACCATATCTCCGCTCAAAATCGAGTGAGATAATGGTCAAACGCGAACCTATTAGTAAAAAAAAAATCTAAAAGGTAGAAAATATTATAAAGCTACGTTTTAACGGTTTTAAGCGTGGTAATTTAGAAACGTCGGAATAATAAAAATTAAATAAATTACCGCGCTTAAAACCGTTAAAACGTAGTTTTATTATGTATACAAGTCGCGAAAACTTAAGAAAATATTAGGTAGAAAATAATTTTAAATGTCCCACTGCTGGGCTCGGGCCTCCCACTATAGGGGAACGGACAGTATACCCTGCCACGCTTGTCCAAGGCGGCTTAGCAGGTTTGACACATCGGTTATCTCGATGTGCAGGTTGCATCACGACATTTTTCTCCACCGTTGTTAGCACGTGGTAATTGTAACAATATAATTAGGTCAGAAAACTGACTAAGTGGTGCATGCGTTCCGGCCAGGATCGAACCCGTGCCCTTCGAGTTTGGGGCGCGTGCGCTAGCCATTACGCTACCACGACTTGTTGAAGAACGAAGATTTAAAGTATTCTGATTTATTAATTTAGTTTATGTTTAATATTTAATCGTATTTTTTTTAATCATATAGTTCTTATATATATAAACTCGTCAGAGCTGTATAAGCACAGGAAGGCTTTATTCGTCAGAATTCATCATGGCATACCATGAATAGGTCTTATCGCCGCCGGCGATATCTTCTGGACCACATTTACAATTATAAAAAATACTTAACATAATTCTAAAAAAAAAAAAAAAATATATTGATTCGCATGTGTTTATTGTTATTCCTAAATATTTTCATGTCAGTGTGTTTATTTATCTTTAGTCAGAATTATATATATATACAAGCTTTATCTAATATTTTAGTCATTCAAATTCAAAGATTTTTATTCAAAATAAGTTCCACTGGAGAACACTTTGAAGGTCATACATATAGGTTAAAATTTAATTTTTCTTCCTATTCTATGTACACCGCTTCGCAAAGTGTTATTGCTGTTAAGAAGAAGAAGCGGCAAGAAACTCCCCAGCAACACGTCTAGCTAAACATTGTTTTTCTTTAAGTTTCTTATTCTTATTATATATATATATATATATATATATATTACATTTATTGTTACTATCCAAGAATTCCTGTATCGAATAAAATGTCTTCTCTGTTAAGTATGTAAATAGCTTATATTATTTATATGTCTCAAATTCGCGGCATGTCTTTATGTATGTCGGTATATTTATGAAGTTAACATCTTATGTGATCTTCAATAACTCTACTATAAACTTCAAAGTAATGTTTCTTTTGCTTAAATAACAACAATCTCTCTTAATATTAACACTGATTACGTTATAATTCAGTTTGATTAAGGCAAATGTCCAGTCGTGGTAGCGTAACGGCTAGCGCACGCGTCCCAAACACAAAGGGCGTGGGTTCGATCCTGGCCGGAACGCATGCACCGCCTAGGCAGTTTTCTGACCTAATGTGCATATTATTACAATTACCACGTGCTAACAACGGTGGAGGCAAACATCGTGATGCAACCTGCACATCGAGATAACCGACGTGTCAAACCTGCCAAGCCGTCTTGGACAAGCGTGGCGGGTATACTGTCTGTTCCCCTACAGTGGGAGTCCCGAGCCCAGCAGTGGGACATTTATAGGCTGCTATTATATGTATATATATATATATATATATATATATATATATATATATATATATATATATATATATATATATATATATATATATATATATAAGGCAAATGGATCGCGGTTCGTCGAATACTTGGTGCGCTGGCCACCATTATCTAGATATATCTTCTGTTTCACGGCCACCCCGCTTCCTTAGCCACGATGCGCCGTGACCGCCGAGAGTGACATTGACAACATATCACTCTTGACAGACTTATAGTTTATATAGAGGAGTGAAGAATACTGATATTTTTTTAAAATATTGATTAAGACAACATTAGACACACAACCATGTATTTGACACACGCACGCATATATACTCTTTTGTTTATTGTCAAAGTCAAATTAACATTGTAGCCTTGGCGAAATCTGTGATTCTTAGAAGTCTTTGACAACAGAACCTTAATAATGCTCAAACTTATCCAAACAATACTAGAAATAGTCAACGACTAGTATTAAATGTGGCACCTAAAACAACCCTCTTTACCAGAAACTGCTATAGCATGTGCATTCAAATCTAAAATAAAAGTCCAAACCACATAAAAGAGTTTAGGATAAATAAATTTAAAATTCAGGTGAAGGAATGGCTCTTCAATAGATTGTTTTACTCCGAGAACGAATTCCTCAATTGTAAATAAATACCTTATTTGACTTATGTTACAAGATGTCCACCACAGTAGTCATGAGAACCATGGTGTATATTAATATGACATAGACAATCGTCATAGATAATATTTTTAGTCTATTTATCAGATGATTCGATTTATAATTAAATTACCATTTTCTACCGGTTAGTTAATTTTATAAGCCCACTAAATTATCGTCTAGATAATTTAGTGCATCAGTAACTAATTATTATAATTGTTTTTATGATCCTGGCAACACTATGATGTGATTGCTATTTTTAGGATGAGTTTTTGGCAGGAACTGAAAGGAGATGTTGTGCTGTGCAGTTTTATTTTCTAAAAATGTGTAAAATTACTCTAAAATGAACAATAGTTGTAGGATATTGACATTTTTTGAGTAGTGATTATGTGTTTTGTGAGAAATGTGAACTTTATAGTCGAATGTGGCCTTTTGAGTTGTCACAAGAACTCCGTTGAATGGCACCAGCTGATAACCTACAGTTCAGCTGTACTACACATAGCATAAGTTCATTTTAAACATGTTTCCGACTGAAAGACATAGATTCTATGGTCATGAATAAATTAAATAAAAAAAATAAAAAATTGCTATTTTTAGCAATGATGCAATGTTATTGTTTTGTAGGGTAGCATTTTCGTATAAAAGGCGTAGTGGCGTGTAGGCGGTGTTCATTGCTTACTGTGCTGTGTGAACATCCACATCAAAGGCTGAACAATAAAGGGGAAACCCTGTCCAAATAGTTAATATTTGGTGCTTTCTTACCCAAATCTCTCCTTGCATTTTACACTTATGAATGTTATTATTATTATTACTATTGTTTTTTGACATTTATCAGTTTTTTTTCATATGATTCATTTAACATTATATAATTTAATAAAATTTATTATAAATATTTGTATGCTCCTATGTGAGCAAAACATGTGTACACTATAACATATATTCCAACTGTTTAAGCATGTTTTGAACAAATAAATTTGATATGATTTGATTTATAATTTAAATTAATTATGGTCGATTTTCGACCACTAGTATATATAAAAATATGCTTATTTCCAATAAGTATGAAATATATAGGTATATTAGGGTCCAAAAATAACTTTTTTTTTTAAAGTCCCATTAACTCAAAATTAATTGTTAGGGATGAAAAATCCTGCTCAATGCGCAGCACGATATCTCTATACGGTGCGCGATGATCTTTCACTCTGCATAGAAATTGCACGAGGAATTTTTTTCTTTTCATTTCTACCCCCATAAATGTAAAAAAATACAGATTTACGATGGACATATTCTTGTAGAAAATGTAAATCTTTCAAAAAACTTTCTGACATGTTTTTCTCGTAATCCTTACAGAAACGTATGAAATGAGGAAATCTCAACACAGCCTTATGCTGAGTTGCCGACCTCATTTGTTGGAAATCCGTCGTACAACATATTAAATGTAACCATAGAATTGTGTTAATGACTTCTTCTATGACTTTCCTAGCAAATATTCTTTCTTTCAAATGAAATGAAAATCTTTACTTGTGGGAAACATGGATACAAGGTCTTGTACTATGGTTCAATTAGTTCTACTATTGATGTTGTTACGAGCTACAAGACTCGAATTAAAAATTCCGTTGGAACTACTATAGAATTTATTAGAACTGTACAAACACGTATAAAACAAATACAAATAAATCTGGATGCAACCAGTTCACACTGCAAGATTTCGTGCAATTCGACACGCGTAAAGTCCGTCGTCTATATCGCTAATCGAGAGTCCTACAAACATCTTACTCGTCTCGTAGTCGTCGCTTGACTACTCCACCCCTCCATTCGGGCATTGTCTTATACTAACTACACAGTACAAAAAAATCGGCCGTGCGCACTGAGTTTCCGAGAAATAGTAATTTGCACACCTGGTTATCTATTCCTGCGAACGGCCAACAAAGTCGAAAACAATAACAATAGGCTATTGTCTAATTGCAAATTTTAAATACGAAGTAATAAAAAGAACTCCGAATGCGGGAGGGGCAATAAACGAGATGCGCAGCATTTCTTTGTCGGTATGTGACAATAGGTACGCAGGTGGCCCAACTTGTAACAATATGATTATGCAATTTCGGTCATTTTATCACTGCAAGTAATTTACTTTGGTGTGAAAATGAACTCTTTGACATAAACTCGCGTTTTGATCAAGCTTTAAATACTTTTTTTTTAGTTTATAATCACTTTACATTCATAGAAATAAAATAATTGTTTTGAAATGGAACTACAGTAGTTGAACGTGTAGAGTTAAGATTTCGAGCTGTGGCTTGAGAAATTTTCTTATGCAGAAAAGTAACTTAAGATGATAGGAAAAACAAATTTTTAAAACACAATTTTTAAGGTATGTATATATATATATATATATCTATAATATTATAAAATTCTAACCACGCCGTGTCTGTACGTTAAAGCTATTAAAAAAAAACAACTGGAATAGACTATATAAAAGATGGAGAACACGATGCATTTTGTTTTAGATTTCTGGTCTGTTTGTCTGTTCGGGATTCACGTAAAAAGTACTGGGCCGATTTCGATGCGGTTTTCGCTGATTGACAGCAAATTCTTAGACTTAAAATCTGCACTACTGTTTCTTCTGGAATCCCGCGGGAATTTTTCCGGGAGTGGTTTGTAGTAGTTCGGGTGCTTATTTTGTGTTATAAAAACCTACTTTTGTAATAAAAACGTAGGGTACTAAGTCAAGCTACTAAAAGCGTGTTAAAAACAAATTTAGGAGTCAGATAAAGACATTTTGTCTCTAACTTAGTTGGTGGCAACAAAACAATGCTACATGTATTGTTGCCAGCAAACGGTCCACGGCAGACGGAGCCCACAGCTTCCAGAGAATTCTCGAACAATCTCCACGGTGCGGATGATTTGTGCGTATTGTCGCAAACGGCACCGCACCAACTCATTTAGCTTCGCGACGACGAGATATTATGTAAATTAATTTAATAATTTCGTGCCAGTTAATCGCCTTTTATTGTGCTACAGAATGTATTAAAACAAAAAGCATCAATTACTTAAATGGGCCGGAGGGGGGGCTCGTCTTATAACTCATTGTTTGCTCTGAAATGAGGTTCTATTTGCTGAAGACTCACTTGCGCTTTTGTAAGTGAATTATGGTTTTATTTGTAGGTAGAACTTCGCATGCGGTTTAGTTCGCGTGAACTTTGTATTAACATACTTCTATATTTTCTAGATGTGTTGTTGGTGGGGAGCTTCCTGCCGCTAATTTTCTTATAGCTGGAGTACAGCAGATAGGCAGACGGCCCACCCGATGGAAAGCGGTTACCGTCGCCTATGGACGTTTACAACACCAGAGATGTCACCGACGCGCTGCAGGTCTCGAAGAAATTTTATGATACCCTTTTTAAAAAGCTCCATATTGTAGCGCTGTGGGAAATCCTTAACCGGGAGCTCATTCCAAATCCTCACGGTGCGCAGGAGAAACGTTGCGTACATGAGCGCAGTGGCTCGAGGAAATACGAATAAACGCCCAGCCGATGGCGAGCGGTGCGGTGGTAGAACGAAGAGGGAAGCACCATTCTGAACAGTTCCTCGGAACACTCCCCGTTATACAGTCGGTAGAATACGTTGAGAGACGTGAAGTTTCTCCGAAGGCTAGCGTGTCTAGACCGTCTGTGAGTACGGGTTCATCGACAACGCGAACGGCTGGACGTTGAACAGTTGCCAATCCAGGGAATTAAGCTGGTAGGCGGGTACTTCAGTCCACAAGAGTGAACAGTACTCCATACGCGGCCTTGTGCTTTATAAAGAACAAGGCGTTGCCCCTGATTGAAGTCCTTTAATAACCATTTTAGGACTCCCAGCTTCTTGGAGGCAAGTTTTGCCTTGTCTTCCAGATGGCTCTGAACGACACATCGGTCGCAATGTTGACACCGAGCATTCATAATGACACGAGTGCCATACGTATTGTTATCCATTTTCTTAATTGTAATAATATTATTTAACAGAATATTTCAACGCCATACTAAATTAATTTCAAATACATCCAAGCCTTTCTTGATTAGCAAATACAGCAAGCTATTCGTTTGCTCATGAAATTCTGGCTTTCATGTTCTAATCTATCAAAACCTAAACCTATTGATCGTTTAGTTTAAACCTATTTTATGATTTTTTTCTAGAACCAATTTCGATTGCAAATGATGTTATGGCATATAATAATTACGCCTTACAATGATAATAACAAATAATGTTATTGAAATTGACTTTATGGGAAACGAAGTTTCTAGCACGTGACTAATATAGTAAACAATGAAGTATGACATATAAAATTATGAGAAACAATATTATGTCTGTTGTCCAGTATGGCAGATGAAATTATGGTAAATGAAATTGTGGAAAGTGGGTGTAGCTGGTCTGCCTATCTGCTGAACTCGGGCAATAAAAAAATGGTAATTTTATTTTTAAGGTTTCTCGTCTTCCACATAGAATTTAAGGCTGATGATTTCCGTTTTGTAATAGAATAATAGTGATGGCATGTCTTTGGTCCAAATGTCACTGTCTTTTGTAGGCACACTGTCCAAGTCCAGCAGTAGGATGTTTACGGGCTGATAATATTATACAATAAAATAGGCATTATATATGATTAAACCGTACGCATCAGTTCGTCAAGTTGTCCCATAAAAATACATAATGTACAAGCACTCGGGGTACCGGCGCGAAGTGCCGAGGGGAGCTAGGGTGTATAAGCTAACCGAGCAATATTCCGGACAAGTCCAGTTTGTTTAAGTTTTGATATTCGTCTTTATCTCTTACAGGGTTGGATTTGTTAATTGGTTAAAAAATTTGTCCCGTAAATATATCGGACTAAAATACAATTATAAAATATTTGTATTAAACGATTTAAAAAAAAGAAGTACAAAACGAACACATTCTAAAGTCTTAAAACACTATACAAAATGTGGAATTGTTTCTGACTCTCAAATTAGATATAGTTACCTGTAATGAGTTAATCAGAGGTTCCTCAGACTAAATGCCAGTGTTTTAATTATTTATATGTAGTATGTATCTGGTCATGTTCATGTTCGTATATGTTAGTGTGTGTGTGTGTTAAAAAGTTGTAAATTCTCTAGTAATAAAAGTTTTTAACTTACTTTACAAACTTCAGTGGCATCATAGTTTAGGTAAAGAAATAATTTATAGACCTTATTCTTTACTCTATATTAGATAAATGGATACATTTTTAGATCTTTATTGATTTCAAAAATCGTTAATTGAAATTGTGGTTCGATATTAATACTTAGCTTTACCCATTTAATCAAACAGGGAGTATCACATTTGCACAACAATATTCTGAAATATCCAACCTGAGTAAACAAGAATAAAAATCACATTTATACGGATGCACGACATGTTAACCTGTAAAATAAACATTTTGTGAGATTCTAAAATACTTATGAGTTCGTAAATATATTTTATTTTGGACGGATTATTATCTGAAGTCGTAGTGGTGTAATGGCTAGCGCACGCGTCCCAAACTCAAAGGGCGCGGGTTCGATCCTGGCCGGAACGCATGCACCACTTAGTCAGTTTTCTGACCTAATGTGCATATTGTTACAATTACTACGTGCTAATAACGGTGAAGGAAAACATCGTGATGCAACCTGCACATCGAGATAACCGATGTTTCAAACCTGCCAAACCGCCTTGGACAAGCGTGGTAGGTATACTGTCCGTTTACTGTCCGTTTATGGGCCTATATTAGTGGGAGGCCTGAGCCTATCAGTTGAATACTTATATTATGTTCTGAATCTAGTGCCTTATTATATATTATCTGAAGTATCGAGTTGAATAGCATAAAAAGTCGCCGCATAAACGCTAAAAATATATATTTTATGTATTCCCTTCGTTTTTATAGTAATTTTTGTGATTGGGTGGATAAAAAACCTTTTCATTTCTCATATGCCGAAAGTAAGCTTGGAGTTGCCTAATCGCAGGGATGAAAACAGCACTTTTCGTCGCTGGGAAGCGATTCTCCCTGCTGTCCAAAAATTTATAAAACTATGCGAACCATACTATAATACATGCAACTCATGTCTCAACTTTTTTACAGCCACTGTTAAATCGCGGCAAAATTGTAATAAAAAAATAACAACAATTTTATACTTTAAAATTACTTTTCACTAAATTATTATTTAATTTACATAAATTTGAGCCAAATATTTACTGTCATCAGTAATCAATGACAAAAAAAACAATGGCTAGTAAAATTCCACAGAAAAAAAACTTGACATTTCATTTGTGATGTTTCATCATATTTAGATATGGATTTAACACCTAATTTTATTAGAGAGTTGAGTTGTTTGTTTAAATAATCAGTTATTTATTTTCCTCATATTCGAAATGAAAAGCAGAGTGTTAACCTCGGGAAAGGCCTATTTAGACACTCGAACTATTAGCGCCCTCGCTACGCTCGTGCGCCAAACTATCTCGTGCCTAAATATGTCACTTTCACCTCTCATGTACCAATCTACTATTTATGTATAATGACGAATGTCATAATCTTCGTCCGAGTGTTAAATCCCGATTGTGTTTCCTAGTTTTGAAACTACTGGTACCTATGTAATCCCTCACGACGTCATCCAGCATTTCTTAGACCTACCCCTTCTACCGAGACCTGACGGAACCGGCATGTTTTTTTCATTTGACATAAAACTAGCCAGTCTCCGTAAAACATGACCACACTTAGGGTTGCCAATTATTCTTGAGAAAAATAACGTATTACTATTTTTAAGTAGGGAAAACAAAGTATTTGGAAGAAAAAAATTTTTTTCAATATTTTATTTATTTCTTCTTTTGGAGACACGATTTTTGTGTGCTTCTAGCACACACTAACAACTTTCATTATCCTTAAATTTTTGGGAGCTATCTTTACATTCCCAATTTAAATTTAAATGAACAAACAATTCATTTTTATGCAAAAGTATATTTACGAAAAATAAAATAGGGTACGTTATATAAAGTATGGTTGGCAACCCCAAACACACTACATATACATTTATATACATACATTTAGTTTTTATTTAATTAATTTTAATTACTGTTTAATTACATTTAATAAACTAATCTAGGTTTAAGTTATGATGAACACTAAACAGTTTTCATTCATTCATACTAGCTTAAGCGACTCTCTTGCAATTTGTGTTGCAATGATGCGGGACTTTCTGGTGCGGTGTTTCTAAATAATCATAAATAAATAAAGGATATCCCAAGCAGCCCTCGTGAGCGTGGTCGCCGTACAACCGTCACAAAGTGCGCTCCGGAGCGAATAATTCAAATTAGTTGCCCCATACGCCATTACAGTGGCTTGCCATTCACAGGCGGACCGGCTTAATGCTTAAATAACACTAGTGGGGGCACGCGGATGCACCTCGCTATTAGTTCGTTATATTGATAAATATATTTACAGGCTAATCAGCTTGGTCTTACACAGAGAGGATTGCTTCACACACCTTTAGTGACCACTAACTATAGACAAAACGCCTTTCTCTTACGAAGCTCAAATTGTTTCAACAAAATAGTAGTAAAATTGAACCTAGACTTATACTGCACTAGTATAAATTCTGTCAAGCGAATACTGGCTCAAATGTACTACTTTTTTTACTATAACTGATGTGTATAAGTCTGTAAGCCTTCCTAAAATGAAATAAACAAAATTTGTGTAATTATTCATAATCTATATACATTGAGTTACAATAAGTACTTATTGCAACTCAATGTCTATATATTAATACGTGAAGCAAAAACTTTGTACCCCTTTTTACGAAAATTGCGCGGACGGAGGAGTATGAAATTTCGTACACTTGATAGTTTGTATAGAGAAGGAGTGCGGAATGCTATTTTTTTTTAATTATGCATAAAAATGCATTAAATCAATTTAAAAAAAACATTACTACCATGTATTTGACACACACACACGTATACTGTTTTGTTTATTATTAAAGTCAAATTAACAAGCCTAAAAATTAATAACCTAGGCACAGAAAGGAAAAGCAACACAAATGTCACTAGTTAAGATATATATAGGTATAGACATACGGCACACACTGCGTATGCACTTCCTCACAACACCAACATGTAACAGATACACTCTACATTAGTATAAGTTCAGTATTAAAAATAGAAAAAAAATATATATTCTAAGTTATTCTTAAGGTACACTATAGCATAAAAATCACTAAATCAATGTCACATACAATAACAAAATAAACAATAAGCGTGTATGAACCTAAAAACTTTTATAGAAATTAAGTTGTAAAAAAGGGTACGGAACTCGAGTCCGTAGAGTAGTAAAAAAAAAATGTCAAATTAACAGTGTAACCTTGGCGAAATCTGTGATTATAGAAGTATACCTATAGTCTTTGACCACAGAACCTTAATAATGTTCCGACTTATAATTGAAATCAATTATGGTCGAACTTCGACCACTGGGCGACCACTAGTTATTATTAATAGATGTATTCATTACATGTAATGTCTTGTCTACTAAAGAATGAAGTATGATCACAGCCAGTTACTCCTTGATGGCGAACCTTTGTCCTCGTTGTACCACCGCACCGGTTACAATCGTTATAAGCCCTTACTCTATGGTATATAGGCTTTTGAGAATTCTGTAGCAATTTTGGCTGAAACGGATCTCGTATACAGGTGAATTTTTCTAGTGAGGCCGTATCCTAAATTATAAGAAAAATATTCAAAGGAGTCTCGGAGGCGATTTTGACGGAAACTAACGTGATATCATCAAATTTTTCGAAAATTAATTACCCGTGTCAGGAATCGATCGGCCGATTTTGAAAAAAATGGACACACCCTCATAATGTAGCTTATAAGGATCAATTTTTGAAGTGAAACTTGTTTAGGATCGTTGTGATTTGAAACTCGATGTAACGGAAAAGCGACACTAAAAAGTTATGTACACATAAATCTATACGACTAAGCCTGCGAGAAAATGAGATACGAGTTTTACATTGTGCAGCACAGATTGGAGAGTCAATAAAACTGATGATTAAACATAGGTCCAATTTGGACCCAAATTATATATTATCTGTGAGTATATTCTCTGAAGTTTCACCTCTACTGCATGTGAACTGTACACACACTCAATTTTTTTTAAAGAAATATCATACGTTTCTTGTTTTTCAAATATTTAGATTTTTCTCTTTTACATATGTATATGGCATAACACGTGTAACTTTTCAAGCTAAGTTTCGAGGAACGCGAGTGACTACCAGTATGTGTAGTGTGTATCGATCTAGTGTTTATAATGTTATGTGATGTTCTTTACAGTAACAGAAAAGGCTGGATACCAATCGCCATATGGAGGGATGGATAATGGAATGGTGAGTTTTTATTATTTATTATCTATGTACTTCTTTATTATCAATAGTTATCGTTAAAAAAAAGATTACATGAAAACATCTTTTGTAATAAATATTTTTTATCCTTATCACGTGACAAAGAGAATGTTAAACTACAAGATGGATGGGTACAGATGTAAAGATAGACCAAAAAAGATGGATGGATCGTGTGAAGGATGATATGAACGGCTTGTGGTGGGACAGAGGACGTATGTCAACGACTATACAATATATTGACGGCCTCTGTGGTTGTGCGGGCTAAGCCGTTGCCGGCTTACCTCACTGCAACGCACAGGCTCCGGGTTCGATTCCTGGTATAGTAAATTTCGGAAACGTATTTTCTCCGTTGTTTACTATGGGTCTCGGTGTCTGGGATCGGCCCCAGAATGGTCCGTTGTATATTACCCATAACACAAGCGTAACTTGCTTAATTTGGGGATATACAGTGTGTGTGTTTGTCTGCCGATTTATTTATTTATTTATTTATATAGTGTTCCGAGGACCTGTTCAGAATGGTGCCTTCGTCTTTTTCTTACCACCGCACCGCACGCCAACGGCTGGGCGTTCATCCCCACTTCCTTGAGTCGCTTCGCTCTTGTACTGAACGGTTATCTAGAACGTTCCTCTTGCGCACCGTGGGAATTTGGTATGAGCTCCCAGCCGTGGTTTTCCCACAGCGCTACAATATGGGGTTTTATAAAAAGGGCGTCGTAAAATTTCTTCGCGGCCGGCAGCGCGTTAGTGACGCCTCTGGTGTTGCAAACGTCCATAGGCGACGGCAACCGCTTTCCATCAGGTGGGCCGTCTGCCTGTCTGCTGTACTCCGACGATAAAAAGAAAACAAACAAAAGTGTCAGAACAGAGGAGTGTGGAAGGAAAAGACATTGTGCCGACCCCAAATAATTGTGATAGGTATATTTTTTCTTTATTTTCGTTTATTTCATTGTTTGTTATGGTATAATATTCTATATTTCTTGGTATTTTATTTTTTATTCCTGTTTAAGGTTCATAGTTTAAGGTTTCCCACATACTTGGGGTCCTGTGACACGTGTGATTTTGGAGGTGAGCACTGAAAACCAGTGCTGTGCCGGAACATGTTCCGGCACAGCAAAACACTGATTGGCAACCTCATTTCTTGAATTGCAGCATTCATTTTTTGTATGTAATATATTGTTACGAGCTAGAGGACTCGAATTAAAAATGCCGTTGGAACCACTATAGAATTTATTAGAACTGTACAAACACGTATAAAAACAAATACAAATAAAACTGGATGCAACCAGTTCACACTGCACGATTCAATACAATTCGACCGCGCAAAGTCCGTTGTATATATCGCTAATCGAGAGTAGTAGAAAACGTCTTACTCGCTTCGTAGTCGTCGCTTGACTGCCCGCCCTTCCATTCGGGCAACGTCTTATACTAACTACACAGTACAAAGAAATGGGCCGCGCACACTGAGTTTTAAGAAATACTAATTTGCACACCTGCGAACGGCTAACAAAGTCGAAAACAATAACAATACGGATTAGTTCGACGCTAACGATGGTTATAAAACAAGTAGAAGAACAATAGCATGTTTTTCTTAATTGCAAATTCAAAACACAAAGAATTCCCTAATCCGGGAGGACAATAAGCTGCGCTTACAATAGGCATCTCTGCGGCCTATCTTTGACGGCATGTAACAATATTTTCTAATCTGTTTGTGTTGTGTGTGTCGCAATTGGAAATAAACATTTTCTTTCTTTCTTTCTTATATGTTAAAAGAAAAGAGGGGCAGATTTTTTATTCTTATCGATACTTATTTCACAAAACTGTATTTTTTTAAAGTAGAAATAAATACTCTTGTGGTCTGCTTTTTACTTTGCTAGAAAGATGTTATTTTTCAGTCTTAAGTTACGTATATGGTATCGAACAACAACGAAATTATCCTGAAGCTGTGCTGAATCCAACACAAAAATAAATATCAAAATCGCTTCAGAAAAAAAAAGTTATGGCTGAAATACAGCAACTGTCTTCCGTGCGGGAACGGAAAGAGAAGAGAAAGAAAGAGGCGACAAAACAACCCACAGCCAGGTGGTAGGGCATTTGCCCGACTGGATGGCTACCACCTCTGGTCTAGAGCAGTGTTCCGCAAAGTATGTACCGCGGCACACTGGTGTACCGTGGTCATTAATTGGTGTACCTCGGAAAGATAAGGTTATGTTATAAACTTATTTTTAGTAAATAATTTAAGGGTAAGGGATATACTTAGTTACGCATAAAATATGCAGGCAAATCACGCGAGCGCACGAGCGAGGCGTTTTGTTTTCTTTGGCTTACTTAAAAAATGATTTTTATTTGTGGAGTACCTCCAAAAATTTAAAAAGTTTGCGGAACACTGGTCTAGACTAGAGTATGCCGCCATAACAAGTTTGAGTTGTGTTTCGGTATCAGTGGCCAGGTTCCAGCTTCTGCTTCAAGGCCGGCAGCACATTGGCAGGGCCTCTGGTATTGCTAATGGCCATAGGCGACGGTAACCACTTTCAGTCAGAGGTGGCCCGTCAGCCTGTCTGCTCTTCAAAAGCAAAAGTTCAATAACAATAATATTTATATGGGACGATTTCGAAGCTATGATGAATCCAACTCATAAACAATCATCAAAATTGGTTTCGAAACAAAGAAGGTATGGCTGAATGTTACACTAATATATAAAGCTGAAGAGTTTGTTTGTTTGTTTACTTGAACGCGCTAATCTCAGGAACTACCGGTCTGATTTGAAAAATTCTTTCAGTGTTATATAGCCCGTTTATCGAGGAAGGCTATAGGCTATATATCATCACGCTAAGACCAATAGGAGCAGAGCACCAATGAAGAATGTTTCAAAATCGGCGGGTTTTTTTTTACTATTTAAGAAGCTAGTATATACATAAACCAAAAAAATATTTACACGAAGAATTGAGAACCGCCTCCTATTTTTTTGAAGTCGGTTAAAAACAACACACTTGTTGTTTTATTCGCCTTGATATTTCTTCATGTGAACAGCAAAACATCAAATGTACGGACTATCCTTGCGTAGGCAGTTTTTGGGTTGACCCAAATCGGAATATACATAAAAGATAGTAAAGCAACTTCGGAATAAATCATGGAAGATTAATATATGGGATGGAGTCGGAATGCTATATATGGCTAGTGTGGTTCGCGCGGCCTCACGTACCCGGGTTGAATTTTGAAGATTTTCCCATGAGGACGAAAGATTCACCCTGGCAATATCTCTCCCAAATTGAAAAAGCGGGACAAAAAATATTTTTTCATGAAATGCACATAAAACTAGAAGAAACGTGAAAAAAACGGGACTTCACACGTAAAACATAAAGTCATGAAGTATTTTATAAAACACAATATATTTTGAAAAAAAAAAATGTACACATTCACGGCAATGAGGCCGGCAACTGCACGATGCACAATGCTGTGTCAAGAGCTGACACAGTGCTGATTTTCAGTTCCTGCCTCCTCTTAATTATAAGTGACCCAAACATACTTACAAATAACTTAAATACTAATAACAAAAAAATTTAATTTTATAAATGATTTGTCCATAAATACATATATGAAATATCTCGTTTCACTGTCCACTATGTTAAATCTAGATAGATAGGTGTTCCGCCTACCATCCGCGTTCTCATACGATCGCCTGAGCAGGGTGATGTTACGTGGTCGCGAAGATCATAAGCCACTAGACGCTACAGATGGCCATCCAAAGCCCGTGCTGGCCATCGAACGCCGATGAATGGCCAACTAAGCCACAGACGAAGCAAATGCAAAGCCCGCGACGGCCGTCGGATGCCGCAGACTGGCCATTGTGCGGATAGGCTCTAAAAGCTCCAAACCCCGCCACCTACGCGTAGTCGCTTGTCGAGTAGAAGTCCGGACAGAGAGGTTTTTCTCGAGGCCCCAACCTCCTCGCCGCCTCTAATGGCCAAATAGACGAAGATCACACACACACTACAAGTGTTCCGCACTGTTGCCGACTTAGCGCTTTTGGTGCTAGATCTAACACTGGTTCGTCTCTGTTAAAAAAACTATAAATCATCGAAGATGCATATATAGCATGGAGATGGAATGGTGTATATCTAGCTACTGTTGTTCGCGTGGCGTCACTCGTCAGCTGGGACACGGGACCTAGGTTTGACTGACCAGACCGTGAGTAGTATAAATAAAACTAGTCGGTGCGTCGCGTCGTCCGTCCGTTGCAGGAATGCTGTCCAACGGGCAGATGTTACATATTTTCAAAACTCGTACCAATAACATTATACGTACTTTTAAATACTTGTTAACAGGCATATAATGGTGTTTAGTGAGGAATGAGTTTCTTGTATTAACTAAATCGGCCAAGTGCGTGCCTTTCCACGCTCGATGAGGGGTTGCGTAAAGGTGGTGTTCAACGTTAAATGTCGTCATTATACTATAGAAAATGGCATATTTTTATAGCTGGAGTATAGCACACATGCTGATGGGCTATCAGCATGTATGCTGTACTCCAGATGGACCTGATGGAAAGCGGATACCGTCACCTATGGACGTTTTCTGCTATAACTACCTCGTCAAATTCGCCGGACACTATCGTCTCAATCGTACGTTTGCCTGATTTCGGTATCCGTGCAGGAACGGAGAAAGAATACAATTCCCTACGGCCGGGCGGCCTATTGTAAGAGGCGACAAAACAGCCCACAGCCAGGTGGTAGGGTATTTGCCTGACTGGATGGCTACCACCCCTGGTCTAGAGCATGCTGCCATAACACTCTTGACTGTGTTTGGGATCCGATCATCAAAACTATTAAGACGCAAACCCAGCAAAAACCAACTGCAAGACCTCAAGACACTGTGAGCTCTTTTTGCTTGCAACTGAACACAAACCAACTTGATTGATAAAGTCTTTTATCTCTCCCGTCACCCATTTTAATATTATATAAAATTATTAGAGCTAGGCATGTTTGCTGAAGAGTTTCTTGTGCCACTTCTCTTCAAGCCACAACATGTTGCGAAGCGGTGGTAAATTAGATTAGGCTTCCATAGAGTAAATAGTAACCATAAACAAAATTAAAATGAACAAGTTGGCGGTAGGCTAATTAGAAACTTTAACAATACTCATTGGACACTTGACATGTTTGTCTTCCGTCATCGCGGCCACTGAAAAGTGGCCAAAACGTAGGAATAATAAAATTAAAATAAATTACCGCGCTTAAAACCGTTATAACGTGATTTTATTCTGTATACAGGCCGCGAAAACTTAAGAAAACATTATTAGTGACCAGGTTCCGGTCTCTTTGGTGTTGCAAATGTCCATAGGCGATGGTAACCGCTTTCCGTCAGGTGGGCCGTCTGCCTGTCTGCTGAACTCCTGCAATAAAAAACAAATCTGTTAATTCCAATGGTGTACCCGTGGCACGCCACTCTATAAATATTTATAAACGAAAATTCGCGAAATAAATGTTTAAAATATTGCCAGCTTTTCAATAATCATCTCATCATTGTAATACCAATTTGTTTTGTACTATTATTCCGTCGCGACGATATCGAGAAGACATTGTGGTTTTAGTAGAATACGAATTTTTGACACTATCGCAGTGGAATCGGACTTTTAAAATCTGAGCAACGTCAAGATATTGAATACGCGATACGATTGACGATTTTAACGTCGTAGAGCCACGTTGGCATCATTCTGCTCGATCGGTGGGATATCACGCTCTCACAGAATAGCCTTGTTAGAGATGTAGCATCGCCGCAAGTTCCACTTGGCGTGCCTCCTCTCTGGAGTTATAAAGCACAAATCTCCGGCTTACTTATACGAGAAGATTTCATGGGCGTTCAATAGTGCAATACAGCTCACAATGTAACGTCACAGAACAGCTGTATTCAGTGGTGGTTGATGTTATGCAGCATCAAAGTGCTGGAATAACATTCCTCCACCTTTACACCTCCAACACCAAAACGCACAATGTTACTTAGGCATGATACAAGTGACATATAACCATATAATCTGTTTATTTTATTCACTTGTTTTTGTTGCTCACATATCTCACTATGTTTATGTATATATGTTTATTATTATTTCGATGTAAATTTGTTTAATGAGCCGTTTTATTTTTATAATTATTAAACTGAACCGATTTGATATATTATTTGTGTATTATCCTCTGTGGCTCCACCCGCTGGTCCCAGGCGGAAGAACAGCGCTGGTCTTAGCGGCTAGCATTACGCTGAGTCTGGGTCCAATTTTGGGACTTTTATTTATGCATATTTTTTTGTACTATATAAAACAATTTTTTCTTTCTTTCCTTGAACTAATTAATCGTATTTCGTACGGCGCACGTCTCCCTCTTCCTATTCCATTTTCCTATCCCGTTCTTACTGTCTGCGGGCGCGATGCAATGGCCGGGAGAAGGCAAAGGAACGTGGAAGAAGAAGCAAGGGAAGAGTAACTTACCTCGTCACCAGTCCACCGCCACACTGCAATCGTCCCCCAGGATTTTACACACTAGGATTTGCTAGGAGAATTAAATCTTATACTAATATATAAAGGTGAAGGGTTTGTTTGTTTGATTGAACGCGCTAATCTTTGGAACTACTGGTCTGATTTGAAAAATTCTAGCCTATTTATCGAGGAAGGCTATAGGCTATATATCAGCACGTTGAGACCAATAGGAGCGGAGCACCAATGAAGAATCAAAATCGGAGGGTTTTGAAAACAAATTCCACGCGTACAACGTCGCGGGCACAGCTAGTTAAATTATAATGGTTTATTTCTATTTGTGTTCCAACAATCATTTCACTCTATTTTGCGGTGACAGCACTGACACTGAGTTGAATGTGTTGTCTTGCGCGTTCTTTATTTAAATGTACATTCTTTTTTTGATGGAGAGGATGGGGACTGTCTGATCTCTCTTCCCATCTCCTGCACCTCGTGCTTCCTATCTCACGCGTTGGATTTGCGCCTGATGTTGCAAACGTGTATAGAAGACGGTAACCGCTTTCCATGACCTGGGCCGTTTGCCTGTTTGCCAACTTCGCAATAATAAAAAGGGATGTTTGCGAAATTGGCTACGAAACCCGAAAATAGATGAAGTCCTCACATATATAAGAGTGCCGTCATATAAGACCAATTTCATTGTCCTCATGTAGGTATATGTCGAGTGTATAGGGTACATTAAATAAGGACAGTTCGGACCCCGCTCTGGATCGCATCTTTACTTTTACGGCCTGCCGAACTACTTCGAGTACGCTCAAGCCGATAAGTGTTATATTAAAATAAAATTTTCTACAACTAAAAATCTGTAACATAAAATTTTGTAGTTCTTCAGTATTCATAAAATAATAACAGGGAAGCGGATTGTTCGATCAACTGAGGTACTTTTTATAAAGTTACAAGAAAAAGGAGTTAAATAGTGCATTAATTATGGTTTGAAATGTAATTAAGATTGTTTCTATCATAATATAAAAATCACATGTACAAATGTAAAGGTAGACCAAAAAAGAGATGGATGGATTGTGTCAGGGATGATATGATTTGTGGCGTGAGAGTGGACGAATGTCAGAATAGAGGAGTGTGGAAGGAAAAGACAATGTGTCGACCCCAAATAATTAGAAGAAGATGAAAGGAGAGAGAGAGATATATTGAAAGTTAGACAATAAAATGTTATTTTAACGACTGTTCTTTTATAAGTAAAAAAATAGAATTTGTTGTGACATGTGTCCGCTCCCTTATTTCCAATATAATATAAGTGGAAACTAAACTAACGTAAAAAAATAAAATATAATACTAAAAATAAACTGAGTTGTAAATAACATAAGGGATTAAAGACTACGTAACAAATCGTTGCCACATGAGTGTATTGTAGTTTGTAGGGAAGCCAGATATTTGAAAGCAATTTAAAAAAGAGAAAATATTCAGGAAACCTAATTCGGACCAGCTCATTCTAAAATGGCGTCATTGCGCTTGGTGTTCATTTTCGTGATGCACATCGCCAAACTCATTGTCGGAGTTGATCTTTTTCAACCTACTACCATTATAAGGGTATCCTCAAGTCCTGTGTGAATAGGTAGGTACTTTCTAGGTGAGCTTGCTACATCTTTTTTTATTGTATTGTAGTGTTGAACGACCGATGGCATGCTTGGATATAGATGGTTGATAGCAACCAAACCATAGCAGTGTTCCTACACATCGCAATAACGTCTGGGTCTCTGGAACTGAAGACACTTCCGATAACCTCGACGGGAAGCATGCTCCATTATAGAACATATCTCTCTTTACAATAGGCGAGATATTCGCAAGAAAGAAAGAAAAATATTTTATTTAGGACAAAAACTAAGTTAATATAAATAAAAATAGAAAGACAATAGAAACAAAATAAGTCCTAAATTGGACCTAGTCTCAGCATAATGCTAGCCAACAAGGGCTAGCGCTGTTCTTCCGTCTGGAACCATAATATTAGATAAATTGTGAGCCTATACTATCTACATTACAAAAGTAGGGGTACTCCTTGGTATTCGTCCGAGCCGGAGGTGTGTGTGCGCGAGTGTGCACACAGCCCTGACAAGGGAAGTCTAAAGGAAGAGCCAGGGGTTTTAGACCGTGACGTGGTAATAGCACTTCTACGCGGGTGCTAGTTCCATCTCCATGTGAGGACATACGCCCTACCGCGTTTCCCCCGCGGCGGTTTGTCCGCGAGCGGATTTCTTCTGGTAAAAAAGGATTACTCTTGGGAGTCAAATGTCAGTGTATACAAAACAAATTATCACAAATGAAGTTTTCCTTAAAATATCTCAATAAAAATCGAAAAAAGATATAATTAATCACTTTACCTATCGCCAGTACACCGGTACAACTTAAGTGGGCAACAAAGTCAATGCGCCGAATTAAAAGCGAGTTACTGTTACTACCCCCACCTTTCCACCCTCTCTTGAACCCGCCCGTAAAACAATCCCCCGAAACTGGACGTATTAACAGCTCTCAGACAATCAATTAAAATTGACAATACTTCGGTGACTGATGGTTTATAGTTGGTGCGCTTTTATTGTAATATCAATTTGAAAATAATATTTTGAAAAGTCTGTTTATTTTTTTTATTCCTAATTTTCTACTACTTTTTAATTTCCATATTCATACATATATACATACTATCATGCTTTTTTCTATAGTTTTATGTGCCCATAATCCCGTAGATTTCATCAAACTTGGCACTCGCCTTTCGCTTATCTATTTTCATTTATCTCTTCATGCATGCACCCTTATTAGCAATATCAGTTGAAACGTCACGTTAGTTGTTATAATATAAATTAAAAACCAAAGGAGACGGATACGTTTTCATACATTCTTGGCCCTGATTGTAAAAAGATGAGAGCAATTTTAAGAGTTATTTTTGTTATTGTCATATTTTTTATAATTGAGTTTAGTTATTTTGAACGAGTTAATCGTGTGGTGTATTTTCATATTATTAATTGCTGAAATTCATTCACATAAATGGATTATGGTAATCAATAACTTATTTTGTTTGTGATATTATTTTTAAGATTTTTCGTCATCCAGACATAATTTATGACCGAGTAATAGAAAAATATAACTCTTTTTTTAAGCTATATCTCAACTCATTACATTTCTTTGGCCCAAAAGTCCCCGTCCCCTTTAACATACATTTAAATCCGTTAAAATATATGTCAAAAACGAAAACCAAACAGAATGCCATGTTCATATTTTATAATATGAAATTATTGAGGAGTGATCAATATCATCAATACAGCATCAATATGCAAACAATCTAAAGAATACGGGATTGATAGTTTCGGAGACCCTTAAGATCTGACCTTCCAGTATGGTCCCGGTAGTTTTATTCGCAATTTTATCGAGACTTGTCAGTTTTTTCTTAAGTGACTTAACGCTGGTGTCGTAATGAGGATAGGCACATATGTAGATGAGACTTAGTATATCAATATTCGCTGTGTCCCACCAAAAAAATTCTAAATAGGGTATTAAAATGATTATAATATTGGATTTTGACTATCTCTACGGAAGCCTCCAATATATGTAAACTGCACGCACACAGGCGAGAGACCGGGATATGTGGCACAGACTTGGGTAGGTCTACGTCCCACAGTGGACTAAGATTGGTTGATGGAGAAGAAGAAGTAAGGCACTTGGCCGATTTTATTTATTTGTATATTAAAATACTTATGCAAAGTTGTTCATGTTTTAATGTTTAGTACATTGCACATGACATTCAGTGTTGTTTTACGTTCACAAAATCACATATTAAGTGTTCGCAAGTTATCGACAGTTTACAATCGCACTGGATTTATTATAAACTAATGGATTTCAACATTGCACTGTGACATATTATGAACCGTACATATTCATTCTACGTAATAAATAAAAAATAATTTGCCAGGTGGTAGGGTATTTGCCCGTCTGGATGGCTACCACCCCTGGTCTAGAATATGCCGCCATAACAACCTTGAGATGTGTTCCGGCATTAGTGGCCTGGTTCCAGTCTCCCTTTAGAGAGCGGCAGCACATTGGTAGCAACTTTAGTGTTGCTAATGTTCATAGGCGACGGTAACCACTTTCCATCACAGTTGGGCCGTCAGCTTGTCTGCTAAACTCAGGCAATAAAAAATAAAATAGAATAAAAAAAAGATTTTTTTTTATTGCCGACTGACAGACAGACAATTTCCCAATGGAAAGTGGTCATCGTCGCCTTTAGACGCCTGCAACACTAGGGGCGAAGCCAACGCGTTGCCAGCCTTTTGGAGTGGGCAAACAGGAAGAATGGGATCAGGAGGTGGAGTAAAGGGAGGGGGAAGGAGTGGACCATCGGAACTTTAACTCACAGCACGAAAAACTATTATAGCTCAAGGCGCTTAGTTTCACGCCGATATTATGTGAAAGCGCGATATCACGCCGTTCGAGCCGACCATAAGGGCTGAAATCAATATACTGAATATAGCGTGACTGGTACCACTTCAACACTCATCATGTTACATGACTGCTTCATCCATTCGTGTCTTCATCTACATGTTTTCGATGTTCCGTGTATGTAAATGTGTGTGTGTTTGTGTGGGCCACCAGTACGGCGTGGCGGCGACCTCGTGCGCCGCCCCCAACGGCCACCACCAACCGGACAGGCGGCACCATCACCACCACCAGCATCACCAGCACGCGGACGTCCCCCCACAATGGGTGAGAGATATGTTAATCACCCGTGTTGTTGTTTTATTTTTGTGATGATCCCTTAGATGTTGTTGTGTTTTTGCGATGATCCCTTAGATGTTGTTGTGTTTTTGCGATGATCCCTTAGATGTTGTTGTGTTTTTGCGATGATCCCTTAGATGTTGTTGTGTTTTTGCGATGATCCCTTAGATGTTGTTGTGTTTTTGCGATGATCCCTTAGATGTTGTTGTGTTTTTGCGATGATCCCTTAGATGTTGTTGTGTTTTTGCGATGATCCCTTAGATGTTGTTGTGTTGTTGCGATGTTTTGTTAGATGTTTTTTTCTTTTCTTTTTAAAGCGGCTTTGAACCTTTACGATTATATTAGACTCATCTTAATTTGATATAGCTTTTATTGCTTACGTTATACCTAACGTGAATATGACAAAGTTTATGATGCCTTCCCGTATATAAGGAGCTCATCACAAACTTGTAGGTTGTCCAGCTTCTTCAAGAACAGGAGAGGCCAAAATATTAAATACTGCACATAAATCTAATATTTCCACACTTACCTCCGCGGGTAACTTAGTTCGGGCTGAATCGTGACGAGCACATTCCACGAGAAGGTGGGTTACATCATCAATAATATTGCAATCTTGTTGTTGTGTTTTTGTCATGTTCCATTAGATGTTGTTGTGTTTTAGTGATTTTTCATTAGATGTGTTGTTATTTTGTTATGTCCTTATTTGTTTGGTTTGTTTCATCTTTGTACTATAATAGCATCATAATGGTTGTTGAAGTGAAACTTCTTTCGTCGTGATTTGAAGCTTGATGAAATGTTAAAGCGACACTAAAAAGAGACAAGCACATAAATCTATAGGACTAAGCCTGGGAGAGAATGAGATACGAGTTTTACATTGTGCAGCATAGATTAGAAAGTCAATAAGTGAAAAATTTAAAGTGATAGTTAAGAAGTTTATTTTGAATTATAATATTTTGACTGATGTAGGCTAAAGGAATTATATTTATATTAATAAAAGTTAGCGAAGAATTATCTGTGAGTATATTCTATGAAGGTTCACTTCTACTGCGTGTGAACAGCACACACACAAATTTTTTTTGTATGCATAAGCAGCTATTACTAAGTCTGTGTGTTGTAAAAGAGCATAATTAGATTTGATATTTTGTTTGTAATTAGTTAATTATTCAGACTGTTTGTTGAATACTTGAATGAATTCCGAAAAGTAAGTTATGTTTTAGCTACTATAGTGATATTTATTGTGCATAAATTTTACAGCTTTCTCTATTTAGATTATCGTCAATATTGCATATAGTAATTTAGCGACTGAACTTCGTAGTATAATAGATGGCGCCACAGTTTCTTCTCTCGTTTTCATGTTTTATTATCTATACATGACATAAATAAAACTGAAGTTTCTTTTTTAAATGTCAAAATAAAAAAATTCAGAAGGGGGGTAATTTGGATCAGGAGATTCCAAAAATGCAATTTTAGAACGTTTGTCTATCTTTCTGGATGGATGAATCCGCCTAATCTCTGAAACGACTTGACCGATTTTGACGGGAGTTTCACTCGCAGATAGCTAATGTTATAAGGAAGGAATAACTTAGGCTAGTTTTTTTAGGGTTTCGCGAAAAAAAATCCACACGGACGAAGTCGCGGGTACAGCTGGTTTCTAATCTATATATCAATACGTGAAGCAAAAACATTGTACCCTTTTAACGAAAATTGCGCGGACGGAGGAGTATGAAATTTCGCACACTTATAGTTTATATAGAGAAGGAGTGCAGAATGCTAATTTTTTTTTTAAATTATGCATATAAAAATACATTAAATCAATAAAAAAAATATTATGTACACACACTACCATGTATTTGACACACACACACACACGCATATTTTGCCAGGTGGTAGGGTATTTGCCCGACTGGATGGCTACCACCCCTGGTCTAAAGTATGTCGCCATAACAACCTTGAGTTCTGTTCCGGCATTAGTGACGAGATTCCAGTCTTCCTTAAGAGAGCAGCAGCGCGTATTGGTAGCGCCTTTGGTGTTGCAAATGTCCATAGGCGATGGTAACCGCTTTCCATCAAGCGGGCCGTCTGCCTGTCTGCTGAACTCCTGCAATAAAAAAAAATACTCTTGATTATTGTTCAAATTAACAGCGTAGCCTTGGCGAAATCTGTGATTATAGAAGTATATATAGTCTTTGACAAGAGAACCTCAATAATGTTCAAACTTATAATTTAAATTAATTATTATGGTCGATTTACGACCACGGGCGACCACTAGTATAATTGATTAGACCAATCCAATCAAAAATTGGACGTCTTTAACACATTTCTTTTTGATTTCTGAGTGATTTGATTCAAAAATAACTTTATAAAGTAAAAGCGGGAAGTCTGTGACCGCATCGTACTCTTCCACGGTTTTAGTCACTGTATCTATGTATGCTAAGTACAAATTTATGTATGCTAAGTTAGAGGTGTTCTTGTCATTTTATACTGCGTGTATTTTTAGTATTAAAAAATAGCAACAGGTATAATTACTGCGAAAATAAATGTATCCACCCTATCCTTGCATCATCAAGATGTTTTTTTGGTTGTTGTGTTTTTCTGGTTATACTATCTTGTCATGCTTTCTCTACATACATAGTGCAAAATTAGTAGTATTTGTCGGTGACTTGTATACCATCCAGTCGGGCAACTACCCTACCACCACCTGGCTGTGGGTTGTTTTGTCGCCTCTTAAGACAGACAGGCCGCCCCAACACAGCAAATTGTACTCTTCCTCCGTTCCTTCACAAATAATACCGTGATACCGTTTTCTTGTTGTGTTTATGCGAATTTTTATGTACATCTTAATTAAATCAAATATGTTATTCTGTAGGTCTATTTGCAAATTTTCTCCAGTTGTCCCGATTTGCGTCTGTCGTGGACGAAGTCAAGGACTGACGTCAGTTTGTCGATAGTATTGTTTTTAATATTATACTTAGATTTGAACATTTCTTACACGCGAAGCTTTGAAGAGCAAAGGCTGTTCTATCGGCCTGATATCGGTCGACCGACGTGCCCTATCTCGAACGATATGTACTACAGTCTGAATGACAACAATACATTTGTAATACAACGTGTAAAATTATAGTTAATTACGCATGTTATTTTTTATCGGCTTTATTTGTTATGTTTCTATGAAGTTTATTTTTGACCAACAGCGCTTTCTATCCACGAAATTAATGATTTCCCGATGGAACATTGTTAGCGCCGAGCTATTTGGTCTTTTTTTTATTATTGCCGGAGTTCAGCAGACAGGCAGACGGCCCACTTGATGGAAAGCGGTTACCATCGAATATGGACATTAGCAACACCAAAGGCGCGGCTGCTCTTTAAAAGCAAACTGGAACCTGGCCACTAATGCCGGAACACAACTCAAAATTGTTATGGCGACATACTTTAGACCAGGAGTGGTAGCCATCCAGACGGGCAAATGCCCTACCACCTGGCTGTGGTTTGTTTTGTCGCCTCTTACGACAGGCCGCCCCAACGCAGGAAATTGTACTCTTTCTCCGTTCCTGCACGGATTAAAATGTGAAAATGGTCACCGCCTCTTTGTTTCCTCTTTTCTTTTGCCACATCTGTCACTGTATAATATGACATAGTCTACGTACAACCGCTGCTTCACAAAAATCCCGTCGCGTTTTGTGTGTTGTGCCGCATTTTATACCCGCTTAAACCCGCGCGCTGGAAGGTACCCGCTGTGCCGTATCCAGCTGGTCCACTCGTCAAATGAACCGCAAGACGTGAAGTAAAGATCACGAGGAAGACATGCCTGCCTCTGCGAAGCCCGCATCGTTCGTAGCGTGTCTGGTGTGGCGACCTATCCTGTAAGTCCTTTCCTTCTCTTTTATCGCCGCTCCCGCCCGCGTCATCAACCTTTTTATTAACAATGGATGTTTTTAAGATTCAACCAACATTTTAGGGTCGCCAATACCTCCCGTCACCTCACGCCACTTGGCCCAAGCTGCTGATACACTAGCCTTGACGTTACGGCCCGTGTCCCCTAACGTGATTACTACAAATTCATGGCACTTAAACTGGTTCGTGCCCTCGACTCTATCTTCGCTTATGCGCACATATGTGGGATCTACGAGAGCGTGGGACCACTTCTCTGGGGAAGCTCACTGCGAGCGAAGGTCCAATAACGCCTTCCGGCGCCAACGCATTCTCCTATGGTGGGAGCGGAGCAAGTTAATTCGCTCACGCTCCCGCTCCGTATGCTCCTTAGTGAGCACAACCCGTTCGCAAAAGGAGGAGATTGCGTCCCATCCTGTAAAAGTCTCGAGCGTAGAACGAACCACGGCCAGGAGCAAGAGGTCACGTCCATTGAAAGCGACGAGTTCCTGTCACTGCTCTGCTTAAACCGGGCACACCTGGAGAGTGTGTATTTATTGGAATATTATTCATATATTCCAACAACAGTGAAACACACCGACGCATACGTTTTCTCGTATCTATGTTGATATGTACATACACGTGGAAGCTAGCGTGATGGACAGACGTACCGAGAGGTTGCGACAGCATTTGTGATTCTGTGTAATGTTATTGGTTACATTATTGATTGAAGTTACGCCTCTTGATCACGTTTTACGGACGTCCTTATATTTAATTCCTATTTGTTTTGTTTACACGAAACGTCGGTGCAGCCACAGTCAATGCCATGATCAGTCACAGATGCTGAAAGCGGCAAGTAGCGTCAACGACATTGGACGCCGGATTCAGCGTCGTATTGACGTTACACCCGTATTAAGAGAATGTTATTGTTACGAGCTACAGGACTCGAATTAAAAATGCCGTTGAAACTACTATAGAATTTATTAGAACTGTACAAACACGTATAAAACAAATACAAATAAAACTGGATGCAACCATTTCACACTGCACGATTCAATGCAATTCGATACGCGCAAAGTCCGTCGTCTATATCGCTAATCAAGACTACTACAAACGTCTTACTCGTCTCGTAGTCGTCGCTTGACTGCTCACCCCTCCATTCGGGCATTGTCTTATACTAACTACACAGTACAAAAAAATTGGCCGCGCGCACTGAGTTTCCGAGAAATAGTAATTTGCACACCTGCGAACGGAAAACAACAACAATAAGGATTAGTTCGACCGTAATGATGGTCATAAAACAAGTAGAAAAACAATAGCATGTTTTTCTTAATTACAATTCAAAACACCAAAGAATTCCTAAATCCGGGAAGACAATAAACTGCGCTTACGACAGGTAGCTGTGCTGCGTTTACCTTTGACGGCATGTTACATTATTATTAATCTATGTAAGGTCAAATGTCAATCTAGACCAATGGTCCCCAAACTATTTTGTCACGTAGACCCTTTACCAATTTTTACTACCTTCAGTGGACCGCCTATCTTTTGAACCGAGTTTAAAAAATTGGAGATTCTCAATTTGTCGTGTAAATATATATATATTTTTTTTTACTTAATATGTTCAGTCATAACTTTTTTTTTGATTCTGAACCGATTTTGACAGTTCTTTATTCGTTAGATTCCGTATAGTTTTTTGTTGTTCTCATACAAATTTTACAGATTGTAAGTACAAACGTAAACTATATATTATTATTTTATTTATAGAAAGTAAAAATTTCGTCACAGTGCTCAAATGGAATTCGCTGATGTGGACCTCTTGAAGTTCGATATGGACCACCAAGGGTCTATATAGACCACTTTGGGGACCTATGATCTGGACAAATGACATATCTTCCACGAGACCATTATTTTTCCTTCTAACAAGAGCTCACATGTCGCAATTAACAAGTTATTCTTATTAAATTTGGAAAAGCATTACCAAATTTAATAAGAATGATATACTAACAAGTATATAATATAATTAAAATAAACACTATTTAAAAGATATATAAGACATACATTTTTTTAAATTCTAATAACCAGCAGCCTAAAAATCTGTATTTGTTTTGCGAAACAAAAAAAAAGCATTATAATTGTTTTGTATATTTTTATGGAATCGGAGCATTTGAAACTAAAAGTTGTTTATTGTATGCGTTCAGCAGACAGACAGACAGCCCACCTGATGGAAAATGGTTACCATTCAAAGGCTCTGTGCTGCCGCTCTCTAAATGGAGACCTGACCGCTAATGTCGGAACACGACTCAAAATTGTTATGGCGGCATACTCTAGACCAGTGGTAGTAACCCTGGCCTGGCTGTGGGTTGTTTTCTAGACAGGTCGCCCGCTCGCACGTCTATTTCTTCTTTTTACAAGCTTTTATTTAACTTGCAATGGATGTATGTATGTAAGTTCGGGTGGAATCATGCAAGTTAAATTTTGAATTTCCCGGTTTCCGATTGAGCTGAAATTTTGCACGCATATGTATATCGCGTGACAATGCAATGATATGGTACCATGGAGCTGATCTGATGATGGAGTCGGAAGGTGGCCATAGGAACTCCTGTACTAAACAAGATAGACCCGTCGTGTTTGGGCTTGTTTTACTTGTCTCGACTAGAACTCTGCTGCCACATGATATCCAGGACCTCAAAAGCTTGTATTTAAAAACCTTTTTAAAATAGCTTATTCCGTTCATGTAAGAATAGAATATAGTAGATATATTTACTATGTATTTTTATAATATGACACGTGTTCTTATCCATTGAAAGTACTTCAAATCCCGATGCTCTCAAACCTGACTAGAAGGTCCGAAACGGGGTGGAGGGGGACGCTACTCCCGCGCACCTGGCGTCGACTTCCGCCAATGGCGAGCTCGCGCACGCGCATATCGCGCCGCCGTGTAATCGATACGGGGACGCGGATTTCAAATTTGGAATTTAGACCTCTTTCAGTTGCCAAAGCAAGTACTTTTTGATTGTTTTGCTATTATTAGTTTTATTTTCCAAAAGATTAGATAAGTGCTTGATATTCCGCGCACAACGGAGGGTTCTTTATATGTGACAAACGTTTAACCTCCAACCGTTTTCGTTTTTACAGGTGGGTATTTGACATTCTGGATGGCTACCACCCCTGGTCTAGAATATGCCGCCGTAGCAACCTTGAATTGTGTTCCGACATTAGTGGCGAGGATTCAGGCCTTTTGGGAGCGGTAGCACATTGGTAGTACCTTTGGTCTTAAAAATGTCCATAGCGATGGTAACCGCTTTCCATGAAGTGTGCCGTCTGCCTGTCTGCTGTACTCGTATAACAAAAGAACATGAAATGTGTGAAAATGAAATTACCTTCTAGATAAGCGTGCTTTATCTTAGCACATATCTCCGTTCATCATCAGGTGAAATTGTGGTCAAAAGCATACCTGTCAATTCTTCTTCAATTTAGTACTTTTCGGTGTCGTAGATTTCATTAGTTTCATGAAACCGATAAAGGGGCTAATTTGGGTTTTCAATCTATGACTGATATCAGTTTAAGAAATTATTTTAAACTAGGATATGCCCGCGATTTCCTCCACGCTTGACACGTAACGAAGGTTACAGTTGTTTGAATTCAAAGGGTATTTTCATCAGGGCAACGGATCTTTTAATATGAAACACATATGATATCCGAAGATTCCCACAAAAACCCGGGATAAGTGATGTTTTTTTTATTGCACGACTTCAACAGACGGACAGACGGCCCACCCGATGGAAAATGGTTACCATCGCCTATGGACATTTGCAACACCAAAGGTGCTACAAATGCGCTGCTGCTCTCTTAAGGGATACTGGAACCTGGCCACTAATGCCGGAACACAACTCAAGGTTGTTATGGCGGCATATTCTAGACCAGGGGTGGTAGCCCTCCAGACGGACAAATACCTGGCTATGGGTTATTTTGTCGCCTCTTACGAAACGCTGCCCGCCCGCAGGAAATTGTATTCTTTCTCCGTTCCAGCACGGATATGCTACTAAAGGCATCTGTTCTACTAAAGATGTGTAATAAATATAGAAGCTGTCCATATTAAGCAAGTCCTAACTAATGTCACGTGGTTTCGAAGTTAGTAAATCCCGGGAAACATAAGAAGTCCCGGATGCTATAGTGTTATTATCATTTTTTGTGTATTGTACGGTCTCTATACTTCCAAAGCTGGTCGATGGACCCCGGTTTCAAGGGTGTTGCTAAGTCATACCACGTTGCGTTGTTGTATTTTGTTTACTAAGGTCGTGTTATGACCGGCGACGCACAACTTGTAGTGCACAAGTGCCGCACCTGATGGCGATGTTAATACGTCTCTTCTAGTGAATTGTTTCTTACATATTTGTATGTAAAATACGCTGTACGAGCAGTATCGGCTCGAGAGGGAAAAAAGGGAAGTTGAAGTTATACCCGCTTGTCCAAGGCGGCTTGGCAGGTTTGACATATAGCTTGTCTCGATGTGCAGGTTGCATCACGATGTTTTCCTTCACCGTTTTTAGCACGTGGTGATTGTAACAATATGCACATTAGGTCGGAAAACTGCCTAAGTGGTGCATGCGTTCCGGCCAGGATCGAACTCGCGCCCTTTGAGTTTGGGACGCGTGCGTTAGCTATTACGCTACCAAGACTTCAAGTCAAGTTCAAGTTCAATTTAATACACAAATTTGAAGTTATCAAAGTTCAAGTTAATATAAAATCCAATATTGGCTCGTACATGTATACTAGCCACTTTAAAACATTCCCGGGGAAAATTCCCGCAGGATCCTATAAGTGACACTACAATCTGGTTCTAGTTTTTTTTCAGGACAACATCTGCCGGGCTTACTAGTTTTATATTTTTTTTTATGAGCAGTAAGAAATAGGAACCCCGCTGTATATCGTAATACTCTCATCACTTGTACCACACAAACGGAACTCGTTTCTTCGACTCGTGCGCAAGTTTCCACGCGCTTTTAATTCTTTTTTTTTGTTGGGTTGCTCTCATTCTTTCCTTTTTTTTTTGTTTCGTATGATAATCGTAACAGTGCGAAACAGCTGTTCGTAAGGTCTTGGTCTGTATTAGGGTCAAGCACTTATGGTTTCTGTAAGGTTATTATAATTATTTTCAGCGTCTCGATTTCTAAAATTTTTGTGAAAGGTACACCGATTGAATGCTTTGTCTAATTGTGTTTCGTACGATGATAGAGTTCCTATGACCCACTTGCCCATATTCAGTCTCTCTTCTCTCTTTCTTCTTCAGTTCTCCCTTATTTTTTGATGACGCAGGGCGATCGGAGGGACGGGGGATCGGCGGCCGTCAGACTACCCACTGTGCCACTCTCCTATGCGCTTTTATGGGGTGCCACACTGAACTATAGGTATTACATCTGTGGCACCCCTACGCTTGGCTCTCACTTATGGTACCCCCGGGGGGAAGGGTACCCTCTTCAAAAACAGGGGGGGGTGGGAGTCCACGGGATCCATTTATCGCATCGCCCTATTCCAACTCCTCCTCCTGTCTTTTTTTCATCCCCTTTTATCTCCCACTCCTCTTACCAACGTCTATAGGTGACAGTAACTACTTTCCATCGGGTGGGCCGTCTGTACGGTTTGCCCGCTTTGCAATTAAAAAATTATGGCCGCTGGAGGTCGTCGTTGGCAAGCTGGTCTGCTCCTCTCCCGCTACGGCGACCCGTTCGCGGTCATAACTCGAGTTATAATAACTTTATAATAACGTATCCTACTTTATTTTTGGTAAATGTATACTTTATATATTTGCATAAAAATAAAGTATGTGAAAATACTCTATTTCCACTCTTTATTGTGATGCGTACAATGAAACACTTGTATGGATAATCGCAACGCAATCATGTACGATTAAAAAAAAAATTGTATTAATTATTGAATGCAAAGTTAGATGTAATTCTTAATGTCATCTGTCCGAGGTGACAGTGACCTACTATAACTACCTAGGGTTTCAAACGCAAAGTCGCCGCGGTGAAAACACTAGTAAATGAATAAAATTTTGAAAATAATTTATTTTTTCTGTACTTAAAAATGTGATACGTTATTTTTCTCAGAAATAGTTGGCAACCCTAATCATAACTGACACACAGCAGGTGGCGAAAGCATCCCTAGATCTAATATTATAGATATCGACAGGCGAATATAGGCACTTTCGTCAAATACACTAACCTAATTTTCATTCCAATAAATACCCTTTACCTTTTGATTTGCAACACAAACAACAATTCTTTCGATAGCACTCTATATATAGATAGATATGTATTCGATTTCCGAGCTAACCCCCAATTGCACCTAACTCCGTATCAGAGCGAGACAGCAAGTGTCAACATAAAGGAGTGACAGAGACAGAGATGGGCCATAAAGCTGGGGTGCGCCGGCGCCCCTTCCCGTTTCGCTCGAAAGCGGAGGGTGAAATTTAAAAGAATGTAGTTATATAACATGTGGTCGCTCGCCAATGTCGTGCGAGGTGAAGTATGAAGTCTAACAAACTTTATTCAATTGTAAATGACCATTACTAAGGATTGGTACCTTAGTGGTTAAGGCACTTGCGTCTTAAAAATGACTCGAAAAAGAACGCTCCACTAAGGCAGTTCACTGACCTAATATGGATATTGTTACACTCACCACGTTTTAAAAAAAAAATTACTGTATAGGTTCGCGTTTGACCATTATCGGACACACGGGTTGTAGGTGGGAAAACAGACTCCGGCAGTGAGTTCCATTCCTTTGCGATGCGCATCATGAAGGTGGACTCAAAGCGCTTTGTTCGTATAGGTCATAGGTGGTATGTCCACCTTATAGCGTTTGGTTGTCCGACGATGAAAGGAAGACGGCGGGATAAGATTGAAAATCCTCAATGCACGCTCTCCAAAATGTATCCGATAGAAAACCGATAAGCTGGCAACACTGCGTCGATGTTCGAGACTTTGTATTTTGTCATTGCATAGCTGGTCGTTGGCTATCAACTTGCTTGCTCTCCGCTCAATCGATTCTAGTTCCTCGAGTTGGTATTTAGCTGAGCCATCCCAAAGATGAGAGCAGGACTCCATACATGCTCGTATTTGTGCTTTATACAGCGTCAGCAGCTGTTCTGGAGTGAAGTACCGCCTTACCTTTGACACCACGTGCTGAAATGGAGATTACCGATGTGGCAATCTCGTCAAGCCGCCTTAGATAAGCGTGGCGGGATACTGTTCTTCTCCCTAAGAAATTGTGGGATATTATTATTATTTTTTTAATTAAGCCAATCTCCTCCGTCATTTTGCAAGACAGAGCTTTTCTTGTCTCTTTTAAAACTAACTTATGTACTATTTTATGAAAGTAAGGAGGGGGGGGGGGGGTCTCTTTTAAAAAAAAATTTTTTCATTTTTGTTTCTTTTTCTTTTCAAAATCTTAAAATCGATTACAATTTTACTATCTAGTTTTACAGTATTTTAATTAATATATTTTTGGTTTTATACATTTACTCTTATTTCCACCTTCTTATTTACTAGTACAACTTAATAACCAACATTCCGAACCTTATAAGAGCTGAAGACTGGCCCTCGTCTAGCTCGGACCTGAACCCCTTAGACAACAAATTATGATAAGTTCTAGGAGAGGACACGGCCTGCTCTAGATGACAAGCCGACATTGAGTCCCTTAAGAAAGCCCTGGAGCGAGCAGTGACTAAATTTCCCATGGAAACAGTCCGTAAATCCATAGATTTGTAGGCAGACAGAATCGCGTGATTTACTTGTTCTGTTAGGGGCACCTTTCAGCAACAAATTATGTACTACATAATAGCCCGTTCTGTCCAATCTCTCAAGACTGAAAGAAAACTTGAGAGGTATCTCTCAAGTTCAGGAATTTACATGCCAGCTTGATGTGAAGCCAGCAGTAATTGCGATTTCCAGCAATCCACTACAACGATAAGACCTCGTGTTGGTTTGATTGAATTCTCCGGTGTATGTTTTCTAATGACAAGACATACTAAACAAAACACTTCGTTTAAAGAAACCGACTTCGAAAACTAAAAAGTATAATAAAATAACTTATTTCTAAAGCTATTTTTAATTATAATACCTTATTTTTAATATATATTATCTAAAACATCTTAAAGTCGGTGCTTAGTAATTTTCAGAATATAGTAATTTTTATGTTTTACTTCGCACCGACCTTAAGATGTTTTAGATAATATATATTAAAAATAAGATATTATAATAAAAAATAGCTTTAGAAAGAAGTTAGTTTATACTTTTTAGTTTTTGAAGTCGGTTTTTTTAAACGAAGTTTTTTTTATTTGTTACTTTTTAATACTACTTAAAAAATATAGGTCCCAAGAACGAGAACGGAAATTTTTCATAAAAAAATGTTCATAAAATGAGAATTACTGGGCCAAACTATGTTAAATTTTTAGGGGACCAAATGGTGACTATTCCGCATCAAACTAAAGAAGAATCACGTAAATCGGATCATAAATCTCAGCGTAATCGGTGTATATACATGTAAAAAAAAACCTACCAATCAAAATGAGTACCTCCTCCTTTTTGAAGTCGGTTAATTAGGTTTAAAGAACTTTATTTCCCATAAGAACATGTAGTTGACGTACAAATCTTTCGCATATATGCGAGGTCATAGGTCGCGCGCGGAGGGCCAGCCCCTCATATGTGCGGGCTAAGTCTGTTGAATTTCTATTAAACTTAAAAAATATAAAAATATTTTGGCCATACACGTGTCACCAGAAATTTTTAGTTTAATTTTAAAAAAGTTTATCTTTTTACATTTTTGTGAGTTGTTTGGCAATTCCTTTAATAACTACACACCTTCAAACATGATTATTTTTCCCGTAATTTGTTCGTGGTAGACCTAATTGAAATTGCTTTTTCTTCCGTATATATTTATATGTTTTAGCAGTAAAGGACAGCTTGGAGTGTATTTCTTTATTATCCTTTTTATTAGTGTGCAGCTATTATGTGTATATTTAATAGGTTACTTTTAGAAATGATTAGTTGGAGTAAGATAATCGAAATGGTATAACGTTTTGGCAATTTTATTTTGTGTAATCTGTAATAGTTTTAAGTTTGTTTTAGCGGCTGATCCCCCCATATTTCAACAAGTATCATAATGGACTTGAATGTCACCTTGTCTATTATAACGGTTGAAATAGAGACGTGTATAGCTTTAAATCCTTATCCAAAACTATAGATAATAGGTGAGAATTTTACGGTGTTATAACAGTTTTATAACTTGCTGTAACATCTGTTTCCATTGTCACTTGCCATCCAAAGCCTAGGTGCGAAAAATAAACAATGGTGTGCGTGCCATAGACAAAGGTAGTGCCATCGCCGGGAACGTTAAGGCCGTAGGACAGTTCCCACGGAGTGGCCAGGAAGCGGGTGGAATACGCTTATGGGCGTGGTTGGGTGCGAGTGTAGGTGGTGAGCGATTTCAAACGAATAATTTAACAGTTTGAAGAGCGTTTTTTCATTTGATTTTTATGTGTCTGATTTTTAAATCACTTTTCTGTAGGTGTGATCATAGAATAATATGCATACTGTGCGTAAATAGTCAAACAATTGAAGTCTAGTAACCCAAGATATGAAATCATTGTCACATTTTAAGGCACATTAGGTGTACTGTAAGTAATGAAATGTGTAACAAATTAAGAAAAGGTACAATGGGGCTGACATAATCGTACAGGTTCAAAGACCCTTTAAAAATTAAATAAAAAATACTTTGAAAAACTTATCAATCATAATTTTTCAATTTATTTTGCTTTCTGTTCTTGTATCTACTGTGATATTGACAAAATCGTCGGAAAACTGTAGGAAGAACCACTTAACAATGTATGCCAAGTTTCTATGTCTTTCTTTCCTAGTTTTTCTTCTCTACTTTCTATACCTAACTATTCTTTTACCTTGTCATTGTTAGAGAATTGATACCACTCGTATGGAGTTTATGTCAATTTTTAAGCAGTACGTAGTAAGGCAAACGAATGGATTGTAAGACATAGGAAATGGCGGTTAGTTAAATAGATTAATTTTGCTTTAGGACTACAGTAGTGCTAAATCCACTACCAAGGCAGTAATTGGGTTCAAGTTATTATCGACTGTCATAGAATCATAAATATAGTTACGAGTTGCAAGACTCGAATTAAAATGCCTTTAGAATGACTATAGAATTTCCTAGAACTATACAAACACGTAGAACACAGGTACAAATATAACTGTACACAACCAGTCCAAACGTAATGCACGATTAAAGCACACGCGCAAAGTCCGTCACTAACATCTTGCTTCGCTTGTGGCTATCGCTAGACTGCCGATCTCTCCATTGGGCCATTGCTTTATACTGCACCGATACAATATGGCTGCCCGCGTAGACCGAATTTCTTAGAATCAGTTCGACACACCTGACAATGACTGCCATAAAAGATTACAATACACAATGGGCTGTTTTCTGATTACAAATTGTAAACACAAAGTAAACAAAAGAAGTTCAAATGCGGAAAGGTAATAAAGTGTGCTTTTATGGTATGCAGGTGTGAATCTACTTTTGTCGGCATGTAGGTCGTAACAATATGTTACATTTTATTTTACATAATTACAGAAAATTGATTTGCTAGACTTCTTCTAATGCACAAGGGCAGTCTTTTCGCTATGAAGCGATTTATAAACTGTTATAATCTTTTAAGTATGTAAATAGTGTAGCTATATTCAAATCTGGAGATAAGCGTTTTACATCTCGTAGACATTTTAATTCCCGCCTATACTCGCACCACGGACTTTAATACCTTGCACTACGAAAAAAAAGCATACACCCGCATACAAAAGCGCCTACTTTTTGAACATCTGTCCCGGCGGTACATCGGAATGTACTCTTTCTCGCACACCGACTTACACATTCGCCGTCTCCCTCTAATAAAACGGTCGAGTCGGCAGGTACGGGTTGTATTTTTGTTCCAACACCAGCCTGAGTTTTGCAAGTTGATATGTCTATGTCTTGTTTGTTATAGTCATAATGAATGTATGAATTATCTTTATGTATATAATTCTTCTGCACGTATGTATGTCGCTGAAGTCCTAAACGGCTTGACCGAGTTTGATGAAAGTTTTTGCGTATTTACATTTACAGTTAGACTCGCTGCAATCGAGTTGTAGGTTTTCATTTTGTCAGGGCAAGATAACCTCTACCGGGCCCCTAATGTTTCTATCTATCATTTAAGAGCTATGCTCCTGTGGGTGGAGCCTCCTCCAATCTTCTCTATTATGGGCCAGTTGTTTTACTTGTATGTATGACACGACACCCACTTTTTCTTTTATTTGATCCATGAATGCTCGCCTTGGTCTTCCCTTCTCTCTCCTTGCTTCCACTTTGGCTTCGATTAACGTGCATAAGAAGGTGTCGTGTAGCAGCAAATGTTTATGTATATAATTTTTCTGTATGTCAATGAACTCTCACTAAACTGCTGGACCGATTTTTGTATATGTTTTAGTGGGCCCACAATTAGACCCGGTAGGTGGCGTCGCAATCTGGATTTAGATTTTTAATTTGTCAGGGCAGGACAACGTCTGCAGAGCCCGTTAGTATAGTTGTAAAATTCCGCCAATTCTTTTTGGAAAATTTGAGCGTAATCTTATACTAATATATAAAGCTGAAGAGTTTGTTTGTTTGTTTGCTTGAACGCGCTAATCTCAGGAACTACTGGTCAGATTTGAAAAATTCTTTCAGTGTTAGAGAGCCCATTTATCGAGGAAGGCGATAGGCTATATATCATCACGCTAAGATCAATAGGAGCGGAGCACCAATGAAGAATGTTTCAATATTGGGAGGGTTTTTCTTAACTTACTTTCTTTTTCAACTATTCCACGCGGACGAAGTCGCGGGCAGAAGCTAGTAATAAATAAAATAAAAACCTCGTGATAGCTTAGTGGTTAACGCACTCGCGTCCTAAACTCCAATGACGCGGTTTCGAATCCTAGTCGGAAAGCACGCACCCTTTAGGCAGTTTTCTAACCTGATGTGTATTATATTAATACGTGAAGCAAAAACTTTGTACCCCTTTTTGCGAAAATTGCGCGGACGGAGGAGTATGAAATTTCGTACACTTATAGTTTATATGGAGAAGAAGCGACGAATGCAATTTTTTTTTAAAACTATGCATAACTATGCATTAAATCAATAAAAAAAAAACATTACACACACTACCATGTATTTGACACACACACGCATATATACTCTTTTGTTTATTGCTCAAGTCAAATGAACAGTGTAGCCATGGCGAAATCTGTGATTATAGAAGTATAGTCTTTGACAACAATTTATTATGCTCGAATTTCGACCACGGGCGACCACTAGTGTCTATAAATTAACCAAATTATAATAAACGAAAGTTAATTCCAAAAGTTATATAGCGCTTTGTCACGTTCAAGAAGATCGCGTTGTTCGATTTCTCTCTTTTTTTGGTTGTTAACCGCTGGGGACATTTACGCTTCCCCTCGTGCCCCGAGGGATATTGGCACCCCCTACACACAAGCTTCTGATGATGGGCGAAGTGGCAAGCACCGACCGTCAGCCTACTCACTAAACCTTCCAGTGTTCCTCCGCAACGTAATGAGGCGCCACGGGATCGTCATAGCACAGGCCGTGACGCCTCGATGTCTTTGACAGGAAGTTTTCCCTGGGACCAGGGGCTCAAGTCTGCCTTATCAATATCTTGGCTTCGCGAAGATATTCAAAGTAAGATTCCGTTGCGAGTGTGAAAAATTCGTATTCTACTAATCCACAATATCTTCTCGATGTTGTCGCGGCGGAATAATAGTAGAGGAAAATTGGCATTACCATTAGCATAGGCGTTAGACGAAATGTATATTGTTTTTTTTTTATTGCACGAGTTCAGCAGACAGACAGACGCCCCACTTGTTGGAAAGCGGTTACCATCACCTATAGACATTTGCAATACCAAAGGCGCTACAAATGCGCTGCTGCTCTCTTAAGGGAGACTGGAACCTGCTCACTAATGCTGGAACACAACTCAAGTTTGTTATAGCGGCATACTCTAGACAGGCAGGGGTGGTAGCCATTCAGTCGGGCAAATACCCTACCACCTGGGTGTGGGTTGTTTTGTCGCCTCTTACGACAGGCCGCCCGGCCGCAGGAAATTGTATTCTTTCTCCGTTCCTGCACGGACAGAAGTTACCAAAATTTAAAATATTTATATCGTGAAGTTTTGCTTCTAAATATTTACAATGCTGGTGTGTTACGGGCACGCCATTGGAATTAATAGAATACCAAAATCCGGCAAACCTACGATTGAGACGATAGTGTCCGGCTATTTTGAGGAGATAGTAATAGCAGAATCGGTTTCCTGGACACCCCATGGCTGTATGCCGTCTTTACCCCTGATATAAAGGGGTCCAAGTCCAACGGTGGGATGTTTATTATATTATTAGCATTACATTTAAATTTTCCTGTATTTAAAAAATCAAAAACCAATCACGTAATTTAAATTCGGAAACGGAACCTGCGATGCGTGTGCGCATACGATTTCTATCTGGTTTTTTCTCACCGTTCGATTGGCTAGGGTGCTTTGTCATATAGCTATCTCTTTCGCTCTCATACAATAATGTATATAGCCGTCTCTATCCTGCGGGGGTGGTGCCTTGAGGGTGAGCGACAGATGTAAAGGTACCAGTTTTTTTTTCCATTTTAGTCTCGGTTACGAACAATAGCCCCTTTCGGCCGATTTTGAGAAGGTTTTCGAAAGAAATTGTACTGATTTTATTGAAAGTTTTCGAAACATATGGTCGGTAAGGCAGAAAGGTGGACAGGTATTTTTTTTATTTTTGAATGTTCTAAGATTATACATTTATGTTGTTTTTTTAATTTCTAAAGGACTAGAGTTGTAAATTAATGTAACTGCTTTGGCAACATACACATACACCAACGCGCACTACCACCGCATTGCATTACACTCACACTTCACAAACAAACCAAGATACACAAACAGTCTAAAAATTAATAACCCAGACACAGAAAGGAAAAACAACACAAATGGCACTAGTTAAGATATATATAGGTATAGACATAAGGCACATACTGCACATGCACTTCCTCACAACACCAGCATGTAACAGATACACTCTACATTAGTATAAGATGAGTATTAAAAATAGAAAAAAATAAAAAAAGGGTACGGAACTCGAGTCCGTAGAGTTGTTAAAAAAAAACTGTTTTAGCAGATTTTTGTTTGTTTGTTTTCGACGGGACTATACCCCGTACAAGCATTTCTTTTACTTGTGACGTTTGCACGCACACAAAGTTACTCATTTTTTTAGATTTCATTTCACATAATAAAACTACGTTTTAACGGCTCTAATAATTTTATATAATATTAAAATGGGTGGGAGGAAGTTTAATATTGTATAAAGTGGTGGTAAATTAGATTAGACTCCCATAGAGTAAATAATAACCATAAACAAAATTAAAACGAAGAATTTGGCGGTGGGCTAAATAAAACTTTAACAATACTCATTGACACTTGACATCTTTGTCTTCAGTGATCACGGCTACCGAATAGTGGCCAAAACGTCGGAATAATAAAAATCGAATAAATTGCCGCGCTTAAAACCGTTAAAACGTAGTTTTATTATGAATACTAGTCGCGAAAACTTAAGAAAATATTATTAATTTCACATGTCACAATTGTCATACATAATTGCTCCAGGCGACGTAAGGTTGCCGTTATGCGAGTGATTCTAATGTATAACTATCGTCATATGTAATTAGTCGTTTTAAAATAAAATAATCGAGTGCGAAAGTAACTGTCTGTCTGTCTGTTCTGTTTCCACGGAAAAACTGCTAGACCGATTTGGTTGAAACTCAGTATTATATATATATATATATATATATATATATATATATTCGATGCCGAGGATGAACATAGGATACTTTTTATCCCGAGAAATGGGATACTTTCCGGGATAAAAATATGTTTGTTATGCTTTTACGGAAAAACTACTGGATCGATTTGGCTGAAATTCGGTATATATGTAATTTTAATACCGAGGGTGGACGAGGGATACTTATCATCCCGGATAATGGGATAAGTTTGGGGATAGATCTATGTAAAGATTATCCCAGAAAGTAGGAAAGGGTTTTATTTTGTGATTTGCCATTTTCGTCATTTTGGTTAATTTGCTCGATTTGGTCGATGTAGTCGAATTTTAGTCGATGTGATCGATGTGTTCAATGTGGCCGATGTGGTCGATTAGGTCGTTGTGGTTGATGTGATCGATGTGGCCAATTTGATTGATGTGGTTGATGTGGTCTATGTGGTCGGTGTGATCGTTTTGGTCATTTTGGCGTTTAAATTGAATACAATGTAACCTGTGTGTAACCTCTTCAAACAAGAGGCACGCACTGGAGGTTGACCTGCGGCTCAGCCGCAGTGTAGACTCTAGTTCGGTATATTTGTCCTTCCGTATGCCATAAGAGTTGTTGTAATCAAGACAATTATTAAAGCATGGCGTTACCCCAAAATAAAAGCACAATGAGATGGAAACCTCGGGACGGAACCCTCCGACGTACTTGGTTGGACACGCGCTTGGCCGATTATTTCCGAGTTTATTTTAATTTTGATGTATTATAATTTATTGTAAATGGGACGTGTGGCGAGTTCCGCTCGTGTACATTTTGGGGTCAATACACCGTTGGATGTGTCGTCATTTTTGGTCTAAAACAACATGCGTCTATCACCAACCTATCGAAGAACTAGATATGGGCGCCGCGTTGAAAAACAGCGGCGGCGTGAAAATATCAAGGTTTTTAAATTACTATATTGTATTCTACTACTGTGTATTGTGTACTATATGTATACGTGTGTATATATAGTGTTACAGGGTTCCTACCAGTACGCATTGCCGAACAAACGCCGGCAAACGATCTCCGCTTTACTAGCTAGTGCATTTATATAATCACAATTTCTACTTAATATCCATAGTTAAGTATTAAGAAAGAAAGAAAGAAGAAAAAAAAATATTTAGGACAAATTATAAAATACAGTATGATTGCTAACACAGCTTTTATTAAACTGCTACAGTATGATAGCAGTTTAATAAAAGCCAAAAGTTAACTAACTTTAAACAGGCCCTAACTCAGTAAATGCTGGTTGATAACAACTAACGCTGGACTTCCGTTAGTGCCAGGCAATAACGTCACCTTCACACAAGAAAAAAATAGAAAAAATACCTAATGAACATTTAATATTTTAATATTGTTTATAATTAGAACCAAATGAAATAAAGAATAGAGATATTTTGAAAAATGTAATATAAGTACATAATATGTTATGAAATAATTATTGAAATTTAAAAATAATGATTTTTATTAAAATAAACCAGTTGGCGGTAGGCTAAATAGAACTTTAACAATACTCATTGACTCTTGACATCTTTGTCTTCCGTGATCACGGCTACTGAAAAGTGGCCGAAACGTCGTAATAATAAAAATCAAATAAATTATCACGCTTAAAACCGTTAAAACGTAGTTTTATTATCCTACCAGTTGCTATTTATTAGTCGTAACATACGACTTCAACTAAGTTAAACCACTAAGTTGAACCCAGGGATCAGCGTCCAACCTGAACTAGTACGAGAATAAATCTCTGAAAGCAACAAGGTGCATTTCCTTCACCCTACAACAAGAAAGCACCAGCATTCCACCAACTACTGCCAGCATCGACCACCACTACAAGCAAGTGTACAACAACTTGTCGTCTTATATTGCACTGGCCTCACGGCGATCGGGCCATGGGCTCTTGCCAGTGGTGCCTCACTCTGTCCAACGGGGCAACCATCATGGACGCACCACTCAACTTGTTACCACCACATTATACATGTGAACATTTTAACTAACTGTTTCAGAGAGACAAATATTTGAAAACAGTCGCTTATAGGTAGGCATCCTATAAATAGCAGTTTTTACTTTTTTTGTATATGTAGATTTCCCAACCGTACTGTAATGTAGAATATCATATTATATTGTTACAACTTGGCCAAAATTCCACGAAGCACGCCGGCAAAAGTGAACGCACACCTGCCGGCCATAAAGCACGGTTTATTACTGCCCGCATTTGCACTTCTTTTGTGTAGTTTGTGTTTAATATTTGTAATTAGAAAAGCCGCCTATTGTGTATTGTAATCCTCTCTGGTAGGCAGTGGCCAGCAGGTGTGATTCTAAGAAACCATTGTTCACACAATCGTGACATATTGTAAGTTGAGTATAAAGGGATGCCCGAACGGAGAGGTCGGCAGTCTAGCGAGAACCACGATCAAAGCAAGAGGTGTACATCGATAAGCGATATAGTGACGGACTTTGCGCGTGTTATTTAATTGTGCATTACATTTGGACTTATTGCGTACGGTTTTATTTGTACCTGTGTTATACGTGTTTGTATAGTTCTAATAAATCCTATAGTAATTCCAAGGGCATTTTAATTCGAGTCCCGCACTGGTAACAATATTTTAGCCGATTGTACTATATACAGTAAAATCTCTGCAAGTCGAACTTGAATAAGCGAATTTTGTAAGGAAGCATTCGACTTGTAAAAGTTAACATTTATATTGTACTTATAGAGGTTGTAAAGTCGAATATTGCTATGTTCGAGATACAGAGGTACAAATTATTTTTTCGAGTTATATAAGGAAAATAAGTACTGAATTTGCTTGTAGGGTACTCACTAATTATTTCGATTTATAAGAGGGTTAAAATTTCGAGCAACGGAGGTATTGGGGTTGAAGGGAAGGGTACGCAAAAGTTTTTCGAGTTTAGGAGGTTTTCGACTTAAAGAGATTCTAATTAGGGATGGGCCGAAATTCGTTTTACATTCGGTTTGACCGAATTTCGGTAGCTTGAACCGAACTTCGGCATCCGGCCGAAATTCGGTTTAAATGCCGAACATTCGGTGCAAGAAAAAAGTAAAATATCTACTTGCACTATTTTGTCTGAAGTGAATAGAAATCATATATATCATAACCGTAATATAAAAATTGGCATCTATATACACGTGGTCATTTATTTTAGTTAGGAACATGTAAACTTTAAACGTGCGATATGATAAAAAACAAATAAAATTAGTTCTTGATTAAGTCTTTGCCTAATTAAATAGACATCAAATTAAAACAAAAATAAAATAAACATATTATTCCTCTAAGAAACATCAGTACATAGTGCAACTGCTTAATTATAATGCGTAACTTGAATAAAATTAAAAAAAAAACACGTCTATGGGACATCAGCAATTACAACTTTAATTTTGATTGAAATCACTTTTTACGAATTAAAAATTATGAATTTAGAATTATGAAATGGTGATTTTGTATCAATCAAAGGTCTAAAAGTGTATTCTTTTATCCACCTACTCATACTTAAAATTTACGGCATTATCAAGTCTCGACGTCAACAGGTCACAACGTGTTGCTCTTGAGAAAGCGTGGCGAAATCAAACCGAAGTTCGGCCGAATCTTTTGTTTTAACCGAATGTTCGGCCGAAGTTCGTTTCGGTTCAAACCACATTCGGCCCATCCCTAGTTCAAAGGTATTATAGGACTATATCGTACTACATTCTTATCGCTAATTCAACCGTCGTGCTTTTTGTTCAGATGCGTATGTTTGTTTTATAAAAATAATACATCTTTGCTGGCCAAAGCAAAAAGTAGTAATACATACGCATGGAAAATTCAATGATGAAATAAATAAAACATAAAATAATGAATGAAAAATAAATGTGTACTATTTTTTCTCCTAACTCTTCCAAAAGTACATATTTTTGCAGTTAAAAAACAAAATACTATATTTTCTCCAGAAAAAGGTGGCAACCCTATTTATAAACTATTCTAAGAATTTATGTTTTCTTTTTCAGGTAAGTGCCAGCCCTGTGAGCCCAGTTTCGGTGCAGGTAATAATAATATTGAGCGCAATTAATTCGAGCAATAAAGGATGTACGCAATGTCGGGGATGCGGCGTCAAGTTGCTGCATCCGGTCGTATGGTGCAATTTATAAGAGAATCGATTCTAATTTTAGGATTATATGTCAAATTCAAATTCAAATAAAGAAGTTTCTAAGCAAAATTAATTCCACCGGAGAACACTTTGAAGGTCATACATTAAGTTAAAAAATATTTTTTCTTCCTATTCTATGTACACCGCTTCGCAACGTGTTATTGCTGTTAAGGAGAAGAAGCGGCAAGAAACTCCCCAGCAACACGTCTAGCTAAATATTGTTTTTCTTCATATTTCTTATTCTATTTATATATCAAATTTTCTTTTTTTAATAATTTTTATATAGAAGTATGTTACAGAACTACTTTTTGAAGAATTAATGCGTATAAAGAAACCCCCTACTGTTTTAAGCCGCGTACTCGTACGCGAAAGCACCTATGTTGCAGTTGCTGTAACCAAAAATCACAGTGCCTGTATACACTGGTAAAATAAAATAGAACATTTCAAGTCAAGATTAATTTCGATACTTACAAGTGATTTTTAGTTCTCCATCGAACATCATGTAAGTATCAAGTTGCTTTAGTTACACGACATACGATGTTTACTTTAATAATAATGACTATAATTTTGTAAACAAGAGCTTTAACACCTTGTGATTGTTTATAGAATAATTCTTTGATTAAAAGAGGCTTAACTAACCATTACGAACCTATTATGTCGGCTGTTCTTTGGTAAATATCGGCGAAATGTGATTAAAAGATTTTTGCTTCAAATTCCAGTACAAATCCTTGGTAAAGTTTAAAAATCATTGCTCACGTGATACTTGGTATTGTTACATGCGTATTTAGTTATTTTTAGAGGATTTTAGAGCCGGATCAACGTTAAAAGTAAAATAACAGGGATAAGTTTGCTTTGTTTACGATTTATTGATCTTGGCTATGGATAAATGGTCAGATCATACTTGGCTCGTGAGCTCGAAGCGAACGAAGCTAGCGGCTACCAGCGCGCTCGCAACGAGCCGACAAAGCGAACAAGTTGACGGTAGGCGAAATAAAACTTTACCAATACTTATTGACGCTTGATAGCTTTGTCTTCCGTGATCACGACTACCGAAAAGTGGCCGAAACGTCGGAATAATAAAAGTCAAATAAAATATCGCGTTTAAAATCGTTAAAAAGTATTTTTATTATGTTAAAGCAGAGTTTTATTCATTTTACAACATTGAAAGATATTTCATGGATACTTTACTTCAAGTTAAATACTTCTATTAAAAACCAGTAAAACAAGAGAGTTCTTAACTACATTATTTATTTCATAGAACAATAACATAATAATGATCTTATATTCTTAACTTTCGTACTCTCCTCCAGTACTAGCAGTCACTGCAATTATTGTTTGATAACATGCAACATACCTTCGCTCTGTTCGACAGACGAACACCGAATAATTAGGGATCTAAACAAAACATCGATGTTGAAACCAAAACATCAACAATACATCGTTGTTCAAAAACGATGTTTTATCGTACATAGACATAACAACACCCATCTTGCGCTCATCTGTGATCTACACAGATTTCCATTATATTGTTACGAGCTACAGGACTCGAATTAAAAATGCCGTTGGAACTACTATAGAATTTATTGGAACTGTACAAACACGTATAAAACAAATACAAATAAAACTGGATGCAACCCGTTCACACTGCACGATTCAATGCAATTCGACACGCGCAAAGTCCGACGTCTATATCTCTAATCGAGAGTACTACAAACGTCTTACTCGTATCGTAGTCATTGCTTGACTGCCCCACCCCTCCATTCGGGCATTGTTTTATATTAACTATACAGTACAAAAAAAAATCGGCCGTGCGCACTGAGTTTCCGAGAAATATTAATTTGCACACCTGGTTATCTATTCCTGCGAACGGCCAACAAAGTCGAAAACAATAACAATAGGCTATTGTCTAATTGCAAATTTTAAATACGAAGTAATAAAAAAAACTCCAAATGCGGGAGGGGCAATAAATGAGATGCGCAGCATTTTTTTGTCAGTATGTGACAATAGGTATGCAGGTGGCCCAACTTGTAACAATATTATTTTTTTCATAAATTTTTCTTATTGCCAATAATAATTTATAATGTAAAAGTTGATTATTATACCCATTTCTTTCATTTCTATTCCAAATGACCATTTTTCTTAGATGTACATTGATTTAAAATGGTTATAGGGATGTGTTAGTGCGTGCCCACGCTGTTGAATAGTAATTACGGTAGTGTTATGTTGGGTAAGGCAAAAGACATATAAATAGAATAAAGATAGTATTTAGTACGAATGAGAGCATTGATAAGTGCGTGTGGTATTTCTTTGAAAGATGAAGTGACAGTGGTGTTAAAGGATGATGTTAGTGAAAGCAAGAATTAAGAAAGGTTTGCTTTAAAGTGGTTTAAGCAATACGTCGATGTTTAAAAAACGATCTTTCATTTGCATCGCAGGAACAAGCGTCAAAAGTAAATAAATGGTGATAAAAAAACATCGTTCATAAACATCCATTCAATTATCAGCGATGCGCGTGCGTTTATTTTAGTAATTCATCTATAACACCGTAAGTACAATATATTAAATAAAAAACTCACAGCGTCTTTATGCGTCGTCCATTCGTCGTATATTCTCTTCTTTCACTCGTCATCTCTTTCAGAAATATCGTCTTACATTCATCACATCATGCGTTCAAGATACACCATCCCGACGCGTATATACTTTCATAAGCATTTAGTAAAAAGCTATTATATTTATATTACAAATAGACACTTCAATTTTATTTATCCGTATGTATAGAAGATTTTCATATAATCTATCACGGCCATGAAATGAAAGTGCTAATTAAGGTTTGCCGAATACACGGCATCGCAACAATATCAATGAATCACTCCGAAAATAGACGATTCATTTCTGTCTTTGAATTTCACGAATCAACCAAAGTGATCCATGTAAATACCGTCTGACCTTTCCGTTCTTTACCTTTCAACCAAATTGATAATTTTTTCTCTTTAATTCAAATTCAAAAGTTTTTATTCAAAATAAGTTCCACTGGAGAACACTTTTTGATAGTCATACATGTAAGTCAAAATTTAAATATACTTCCTATTCTATGTACATCGCTTCGCAGTGTGTTGAACGGAGAATAAGCGGCAAGAAACTCCCCAGCAACACGTCTAGCTAAAAGAGATTTCGAAGATTTCGAGAAAGAAATCGCTATAAGCGTGTTGCTTAAACCGTCTGCATCGTTTCCTTCGCACATCGATAAAACCGAGTCCCATGGTTCGATTCCAGATCGGGAATAGCCCGGTCAAGAACCTGTTGTTGACGAAAAGTTTACAAACACACGGACGGAAATTAACGTATCCTTTTTGTATTATTATGTAATGCTTTCTTCTTTGTCCCTTTATGCCGCGGCCACACTTTGGCCATATTTTTGGAGTGAAACTACTTTAGAATCGTTGTGATTTGAAACTCGATGAAACGAAAAAGCTACACTAAAAAGAGTTAAACACATAAGTCCATATAACTAAGACTGTAAGAGAATGAGATATGAGTTTTACATTGTGCAGCACAGATTAGAGTCGTCAATAAGAGCTATGATTAAACATAGGCCCAATTTGGACCGAAATAAAAGTGATAATAATATTTTTTAGACTAAAAAAGTGAAAAATTGAAAGTGATAGATACTTAGGAAGTTTATTTTGAATTATAATATGCTGACTGATGTAGGCTAAAGGAATTATATTTATATTAATAAAAGTTAGAGAAGAATTATCCGTGAGTATATTGCTCTAAAGTTTCACTTCTACTGCGAGTGAACTCAAATTCAAATGCACACACATACACGGTTTTTTTTAATTGAAACTTCTATATAGACGGGGTCTTGAGATTTTTCTGCCACTAAAAAGCGTCACGACCGCGTGGAGGAGCGGCATAAATTGGACTAGACGTGGTGAGAGGCGGCATAATTTTAGAGTAGACTATGTATGGATGGATGCGTTTTTTGGTTCCGGATCGAATTCAGTTTTTTTGTTTGATAAAATAATTTTTTTAAATAAAAAATGCATTAATTAAAATGTACCAGCCTAATCAAATCATAATTCGCAGTAAACCTGCGAATAATCGAAATGTGTGCCGGGACACTTAGTAGAAGTGAAACTTCAACGGACAAGTGGATAAAAACGAATGGCAACGGACAAATGGCAAAACGATTCTGTGTGGTTTAATATTTGAATAAAATTAACTTACAGATTACTTATAGAAATTCATGAGTCTACCCACCGCTTCCAAAGCAATTTTAGTTACTGTTAAAGGACAAGAAGCGGCGCAAAAAACAAACAAACATGTCTTTATAATTATTAACTATATAGATTAGTGCTCCTTTTTTAAATGTGTAGCAGCGAAAGGTAGAGGTTAAATGATAGACATGAGAATTTGCCTCACGAAACTATTGTGAACTGTATGGAGCCTATACTTGAGAATTATTGATATATTTCAAGGTGAACATTGTGTCCAATCACCGTGCTATGTCCAATACAGAGGTGCACAGACTCGATTTTGGAGATAAGTTCAAAGGCGAGGGGATTGAGAGAAGAGTAGGCTTCGCACATTGGTCTATCAATCGTAGCGAGTTGCAGCTCTTGTTCATGTCTTCTTTTCGTTGTTCTCTTGTACAATGCGAATAATAAAGATGTGGTGACACATCGCTTTATCGGCACTTTTCGTGTTCGTGCAACTACGACGCGCGTTTGAGACAGTCTTACCCGAATATTGCGACAGACCGGTTTTGTCTTGCATAACACATCCGTCCACACGTTGTGACTTTGCGTGTGTAGAATTATATATTTTTGTGTGTGAACAATATAACCGTGTAAATAGTTAAAATCTAAAACCTGGTTTGATTTCTCTCACACCTCAAGAACACCTTCTGATAAGCAACCTTCTGATTACTGGAAACACAACTTAATACCACAGTGGTAAACTATAGCAAACCCTTACGAGCCCCACAAGCATATATACATAGGGGACTAACTACATTTATTCAGCTCCATTCGCGTGTCGCTAGACGATTTGGTTACACTTATTGAGCCGTGATTCTATTAGCCGCGTACAGCAGATTATAAACTCTCATAGCGTGTAATCTCCGCTCAAACGCTTGTATCTACCGCGTACAGCGCTGAATGACTGAGAAGCGTACATTGCTCTCTGATACTAACGTTGAAACCTGTCGACAAAGTGTGAGTAAGCAGTCCGCATGCAGCGCTGAACGCGGCGCGGTGGAAAGGCGCTGAACGCCGTCGTAAGTATGTGCATGATAAGAACACACTTGTCGTCACTTTGTCTGTTTGCCGCAAAAGCTGAATGGATGCGAAAAGCTGAACGGGTGCGTACGTATCTTCATACAAAACTGGTGTTTTCTATGGATAAAAACGGAATTGAGCTGAATAAGTGTAGCTAGTCCATAAGTCGCAAGTGTAATAAATAACTCATTATCCGTCGTTTTTTGCTTCGCGACCTCAAGTGGGCTTGGTCCAATGCGCTTGTTTCTTTCCAGTGTTTGACTACAAAATCGGTATTGAAGCTAAGATGTGATGCAGTTTGGTCTTCATGTTGGAGCTAAGCTTTTACGCAAAGTGTGGTGCAGTAGTTGTGTTCAATATTGGTTATTTCATATCGGAGCCAAGCTAAGTCGCATTGTTGATTCCAATGTGTGGTTGCGGCTTTAGAGCTGTGCCCCTGTTGGAAGAGTTTCCTTCGATCTGCGAGGATATCTGTTTTGTTGACATCAACCAATCGCAACCCACTTCTGGCATGGGCCTACTCTAGTTTGTTATCGCGAATTATGGAGAGTCCATAGGTATTGGGCGCCAAATGTTCACTGTTTTCGTCATTTGGCTACGAAACCATAAAAAATACTTTATATTCCTTATATTTATATTGGTGAGATGGATATGTGATTACAAAAATGGCTAAAGTGAGAAATGAGTACATAGAGGGATCTTTGGAAGTTACACCCGTGGCTGAAAAATTGAGAGAAAGAATACTAAGCTGGTGTGGGCATGTCATAGGGAGGGATGAAACTCATGTGCCAAAAATAATGTTAAACTTAAAGATTGACGTGTATAAATGTAGAGGAGATCAAAAAAGAAATGAATAGATTGTGTGAAGAAGAGATGATGATTTATGGCGTAACAGAGCACATATGTCAGAATAGAGGAGTATAGAAGGAAAGATATTGTGCCGACCCCAAATAATTCGGAGAAGATTAAAGAAAAGACAGTGTCGAGCGAATCAGGAAACGCTGGTAGGATTATAGGCGCTTGGTAAGCTTTCGGTACCGCGTATTTCCGAGCATAGTGATTCCGCACCGCTACTGTACCGACAAACCAAGAAGCAGCCTTGGGTTGTTGTTGCAATCTACTTGGGCTGATATTACAAAACAGTCATGGTATTATTATGTAGAGCATAATAACTTTTTGGGGTAACTCTGGTTGGGATTACGTCATGTCAAAAATTAAATAACTTCTGACCTTGAACTTCAACACTTGATTGTCGAATGATTATTTTATCGATTTTTAATTGTTTCTAGGAAGATTTGACTACATTGTTGCTAGGGTTCGGTAAATAAGTATCTTTTACGTTGCCGAATTTATAGCGTGTGTTGTTTATAGTCATAACTTGTAAAGTATTGTTATAATTTGCAAGAAAGAGGGTAGTCTAGCGATGACTGCGCTCGACTATAAAAGGAGGAAAACGGTGCAGAGTTTTCACTTGTCGCTTGAATTCTGGGCGAGTCGGACGTCTGTTAGGCTTGTTGTACGAATATGCAAATATATATTTCCCCATTATATCATAACGATTTTTTTGTAGATAATATTTGCGTTTTCTATCTTATCTGTTAAGTTCTTTATATTTTTAATGATATTTTGTTTAAATTATAACTTAAAAGTTATCATGATTGTTTTCAATTTTATTAATGTCTATCTATTATATGAATCTTCGATTATTTTAATTAATTGCTGACTTCACAAAAATATATTAAAGTCGGAAAAGAAATTATTTCCTTCTTCCGATCATTTGAAGTCGGCACCCTGTCTTTTCCTTCTGTACTCCTCTATTCTGGCGTACATCCTTTGTCACAATACGCATCGTTACGTCATCCTTTACACAATCGTTTTAATTCTTTGGTCTTTTTTATCTATCGTCATCATCATCCACTTGATTATTCACTCATTACATGCTCGTACCAACTTAGTTTTCTTTTCAAATTTTCAGACCTACAAAAATTCGTAAGACTGTTGATAAATATTGATTTGATTTTCGAGGGAATTTCCCGTCTAGATATTTTTCCTCTTGCGCTAGAACATGGGGTCATTTAAAGCCGTCTTAAAAATGTTCGATGTTGGCAAAGCCTCGTATTGTTGCAAGCGTCCATAGGTGACCACTCACGGAATTTGCACACTAGCGGGAAGCTTTACATCTACGGCATAAGGGTGTTAATGATGTCGATACATAGAGCCGATGAGTATGATATTACTTACATCCTTATATATACCTATACTAATATTGTAAAGAGGAAAGATTTGTATTTTTATGTTTGTAACTAATAAACTCAAAAACTACTGAACCGATTTCAAAAGTTCTTTCATCGTTGGAATGCTATATTATTCCAGATTAATATAGGCTATATTTATTACTAGAACAAAATTAGGAATCCCTACTTAAACCTCAATAATGTAACCCAAGGTATTAACAAAAATGTGTTTGAGTGGGTCCGGTGATGGTTTAGATTCACAATTAAACACGGTAGATGGTGCTGGAATCAGGTTCAGGATTATTATTTTTCAGGGCAGGACAAGCTATTGGCAGGAACCGCTAGTGATTTGTAAATGTGAAACTCTTTCGGGCTCGTATTTGCCGGATTCGCACCGGCTGCAGAATCAACAGAACCCATCTATTGGGAGCATCAAGAAATTTTATAAATGAATGTATATGTAAAGCAATACGTGCGTTATTGTAATACGACACTCACAATCACGTCATTAGCGTCTTAGCACATAAATTACCTTATTTATTGGTAATACGTGAATTAATGTTTTTTTTAAATAACAAACTAGCTGTTGCTCGCGACTTCGTCCGCGTGGAACGTATTTCGCGTAACCCTAATTTTAAAAGTGGCATAAGTTACTCCTTATAACATCAGCTATCTGACAGTGAAAGTCCCGTCAAAATCGGAGCAGCCGACAGACGGGCAAATTTTTAAAAAATTGAGTTTTAATATATGTACCGTATAAAGTTTCGTTATTTTGACATTACAAATAGACAGTTCAATTTTATTTATTTGTATATATAGGTTCGAGTTGGACCACGATCACGCTTAGTTTAAAACGATGATGGAGCACTTTTAATACCCATTTACACGAGACTTGAAGACTCCGGGATAGTATTTTTCGAAAAAGACGGTCGCTGGTAGTGCATTACATAGCTCTGCTGTACGCAGATCGAAGGTGGAGGCAAAACGTGTCCACTGTGAAACGATAATAAATAAATAAATAAATCGGCAGACAAACACACACACTGTATATCCCCAAATTAAGCAAGATACGCTTGTGTTATGGGTAATATACAACGGAACACTCTGGGGTCGATCACAGACACCCAGACCATAGTAAACAACGGAGAAAATACGTTTCCGAAATTTACTATACCAGGAATCGAACCCGGAGCCTCTGCTTTGCAGTGAGGTAAGCCGGCAAAGGCTTAGCCCGCTCAACCACAGAGGCCGTCGACCAACCACCAACGATGGCGTAGATCAGAGCGTCTTGTTCTCCTAAGACTGAATTCTTAGTCGTTGTTTTTGATTTTGACGTTAGACGTAAAGTAGAAGTTTCCTCGCGACTTAGCTCGTGTGTGTAGGTATATCCCGTTGAGAAAAATCTGTTTTTTTTTTGGATAAAATTCATTTCGTCGTCATGGATGGCTTGTATTTGAGTGGGCTCTAAGCCTTCGCCGGCCTACCTCACTGGAACGCAGAGGCTCCGGATTCGATTTCTGGCATGGTAAATTTGCGGAAACAACCTTTCCGGCGTTTACTATGGTTTGGCTCAAGCTAAGTACCTACACACACTAGGATTTTCAATAACAGACTTATCCTTTCACAGCGGTGTCCTGTAATATAAATCATAGTGCGCGCTCAGCATTAGAAGCTTACGCAACCAAAACTTGCAGGTGTAAATTCAAATTCTAAATAAGTTCCACTATAGAACACTTTTTGTTAGGTCATATAAATAAGTTTAAATTTAATTTTACTTCCTAGTCTACGTACACTTCGCAACGTTAGTGCTGTTAAGGAGAAGAAGCAGCAAGAAACTCCCCAGCAACACGTCTAGCTAAAAATTGATTAACTCATTTTTTTTCTAATTTTATATAGTACTTATATAGGCCGGGCCTAGATTGTTGCTCCACCGGCCTTTTCGGGTATTCTATATCACGTTTGTAGAGAAACGATCTCTACTTCCGTCCTCATCTGCTCCATGAGCAGATTGAGGAGTTTGTCCCCAAAAATATTCTTTAGAGTCACAAAATTTGGGGTAGGTATAAAACTTTGTCCTCAAGGTGTGAAAATTACAACCAGGCACTATAATGTATCTATTAGTGATTACGATCTGGATGTCTTTGTGGCATCATAAATTCATCAATTCACACCATTGGCTCAGCGACCGAAAGTGAGTCTTGGCCTTTGAAACTAGAGCACGCCACTTTCCTCTGTCCTGCGCAGTCTTGCCAGTCGTGGGCTTGTAGTGCGGTCAGGTCAGCTACCACTCTATCCTTCCCGCGATACTTGGGACGACGAAATTTCCGCTAATTTCGCGAGCATATCATTAATGCACACATAGATAATAGTGGTGATTTACTGGTGGCGGATGAGTCAAAACCCTCCCGTCCCCCACCAGCGGCCACGCGACACAACCAGATCTGGCCAGACGAGAACCGGGGCCCCAGGCTCGGGGTCAATCAAAAGTCAATAATCTAGCGTCGCACCTGGCAGACGGCATTTACATAAAATACAGCGTGTGGGATACCGTTGTCCGTTTCGTCGGTTGTAGTATACTAATTCAACAATATAGGTATTTTGTCAGAAATCTTTTCCTATGCAGGCTGTAAGGTTGTGGAATGCATTACCAATGAGCATCTGAAGTGCAAAGTCACTTACATCTTTTAATAAACTCTTCAAAGATCACTATCTAAATTTGTAAACAGTAATTTATGTATCTAATTCTATGTAAATAAATGGAGCAAACAAGTAACCTTATGGTATCCAAGAGGACATTGAAGACAAGGGCGTCCGAAAACAAAATGGAGTGACGATATCCGTCTAACCCTAGGACCATACTGGACCAGAGTTGCAGAAGACCGAGCTCAATAGAGAGAGCTCTAGAGGAGGCCTATGCCAAGAGGCACGCCGAATTGCGAGATATATTATAAGAAATAAAATTCATAAAATCAAAAATCTTAAATTGCATGTAGTTCGGAATAAAAGGGCTTTATTATTATTAAATCTATGTACATGTATTTGTATGTGTATTTTTATTTACTATTAATATGTGTATATATGGTTGTATATATTTTAAACTATGCACACTGAATACCGACCTACTATTATAAATGTGAATTATCTCCAGAAGGTTGTCTGGAAGACATCGCTGCTAGCGATAAGACCGCCTATTGTACTAGTTATATGATTGTTAACTTACGTGTATTATTTTCTTGTGTGCAATAAAGAATATTATATCCTATTCTATTCTACTAGTAGAAACTACACTATTGTTGGCAACACCAACCCACATCAACAATTGGCGCCCTATTAATTAATAACATTAAGAAATCTTATAATTTTACATGTCGAACTTTTTTTTGAAAAATGAGGTATACAAATCTCCTAGTTAAAGTGCAAATTTTGGTTTTGTCGCGATTGAACTATGCTGACGTAATGTTTGGCCCTCTTGGAGTCATCCCCCTGTCGACGAAGTGAGTTTGCACTACTTCCCAGGACATTCTCAAGCACTGATGCGCTAGGATCAGCGTGGGCGTAACTACGCTCTAAGTGTCACGCTCTTCCTGCCATAAGCGCGGGGCACATGGCAAGAGGGTGGTTTTAGTGGAGTATTGCCTATGGGTGACCTCCCCACATAGAGGGAGGTACCTTGCCGAGTCTCCACACATGCCGGCGATTGACCTCTCGTCGCTTTGGTCTAATCCCTATCAAAGGACCTGGTAGTGTGCAAAATGCATTTGCCCCGCATCAAACGGCTCAAAAAAAGTGTTTGGCCCTCGTTTGCTAGCCAGAACTCAGCGGCTTGTCCAAAGGGTTCAAAATGCATGTGCGCGATTCTGTTTTAATGTCCCATCAAGGGCTCACGTGACACCCTATTTGAATAAGTATTCAATGTTAAAGATTAAGCACCACCGCCAAACTACACTTGGACGCGACTCTTCTTTGGAGTTGTAAAGCACAAATCTCCCGGCTACTTTTACGAGAAGCTCTCTCATGGGTATCCAGTAGAAGGCAAATAGAAAGTCAGTGTGCAATACAGCTGTATTCAGAGATAGTTACCGTTATGCAGCATTAAGGTGCTCTAATAATATTCCTCTACCTGTAAGAAACGCCGCATCAGTGTCACGTTCAGCAGACAGGCAGACGGCCCACATGATGGAAACCGGTTACCATCGCTTATGGACATTTGCAACACCAAAGGTGCTACAAATGTGCTGCTGCTCTCTTAAGGGAGACTGGAACCTTGTTACAGCCGCCATAACCTGTTGTTATGGCGGCATAGTCTAGACCAGGGGTGGTAGCCATCCAGTCGGCCAAAGTTGTTTTGTCGTCTAAATTTTATTTCAAAATTCAATTTGATGATGATCAAATCATGATGAAAATGACATGATTTCAAAAATCATGAAATTCGTGTAACGTACTTTGTGGATAATAACTTGTATGGACTTATGTCAAATTTTAGCTGATACTTAGGCAAATCGATTCCTCGTGGTAAATCTCCAAATAGATGGATTGACCAGATTGCTGACCTTGGCCTTCCACCGGCTCGGAACCGATCTCGTTGGAACAGAGCAATTGTTCACTGCATTCAAAGTCACGATCCTCAGCAGTGGGGGAAGGTCTTAAAAGAAAAAGAAGGCAAATCAACGGTTAGTAAGTTACAGGAACCGGCCATAAGTATCATATAATTGTTAAAATATAACCTCAATGTCCGGTCCACTCGCCTCAAATGAGTTGGAAAACTGGTATTCGCCAGCTGCCCGATGACAGCGTGCCATCGGCAATAATAAACTAATTACATACCGATTAATAACTTCTCTACAGTCCGGTTTCCACCAGAGTTACGTTATCAAATAGAGCTGCTGTAAGGCAACGTTGTTTGTTAACAGCGGAAGCGGAGCGTTAACGCGAGCGGACAGTGTATAGGACTGTTACTGAGCAAATTCCACACGCACATTTTTGATATACACCGCTGGGTCTCGATTCTAATTATTCATTTATTTAGAATGAAATTCTTTATAATTAATAATGGTAATCTATACTAATATTATAAAGAGGAAAGATTTGATTGTTTGTTTGTTTGCATTGAATAGGCTCCGAAACTACTGAACTGATTTGAAAAAATCTTTTACCGTTGGTAAGCTACACGATCCCCGAGTGACATAAGCTATATTATATTTTCAAAAACTTAGGATCCTTACTAAAACTCTAATAATGTAACCCAAGATGTAAAAAAATTACCTAAAATCGCGTGCGCTGCAAAAACTATTGATGACAGAATAAAATAATATACTACGACTTTGTAGAACACATCATTGTTTACAAAAAGTGTCGCGACAGCATATGTCTAACTATTATAGTTATGCCACAATAAGTGTTCTTTTATTTGTATCTTGGTATTCATGCTTATTAAAATAAATTACTTCATATTCAAGACTGCTTCAATACCTTTATATAACTTTTTGAATTATTCAATTCGGACATTCCATTCGAAAGGTATCACGAGTTTAAAAATGTAAGTATTAGAAAAAAGTTGTGTGGTCGCCGCGCACTTTAATCGGCTAACTAGGCTTATGCGATGTAGGCGTCACTGGGATACGGGCCGTACAGGAGGGGAAGTATTTTGAATTCGCTTGAGCGGATTGAGCGGATCGCTAGTATTTATTATAAAGAGGAAATATTTGTATTTTTGTAACGAATAAACTCAAAAACTACTGGATCGATTTCGTTATATTCGTTATTAGAAAAATTTGGAATCCCTACTAAAACTTCAATAATGTAACCCAATGTGTAAAAAATTAGTATTTAAGTGGGTGTGTCCGGGTTTTTTTTATTTATTATTAAAAAGTCGCCTACAGTATTTCCAAAAATTTAAGGCCTAACAATATGTAATGTTGGGCCACTAAAGCGATATACCACAAACGTCTCCACTCAGCTGAGATGAGAATGCTGAGATGGATGTGAAAGAATGGATAAGGTACATAAGGGGATCTTTGAAAGTTGCACCCGTGAATGAAAAGTTGAGAGGAAGAAGATTAAGTTGGTATGGGCATATAATGAGGAGGGATGAAAGGTCATTTTCTACTGGTGTATAACTATATAAAAAAAGAAAAAAAAGTTTAATTATATTTTTTATCTGGAGCATGGCTTTATACGAGTGTGAAGCATGGAAAATGACACAAAGAGATCGCGATAGATTAGCAGCATTTGAAATGTGGTGTTGGAGACGCATGGAAAGAATAAGTTGGAAAGAAAAAAAGACCAACGAAGAAGTACTGGTTATGGTAAAGGAGAAACGCACAGTTTTAAAAACTCTGGAGGATAGAAGGGAGAAGATGTTTGGCCATCTGCTACGACACGACACCTTCTTATGTATGTTAATCGAAGGCAAAGTGGAAGCAAGGAGAGGGAAGGGAAGACCAAGGCGAGCATTGATCAAATAAAAGAAAAAGTAGGTGTCGTGTCGTACTTAGAAGTAAAATAACTGGCCCATAATAGAGAAGATTGGAGGAGGCTCCACCCACAAGATCATAGCTCTTAAATTATAGATAAATACATATACTATATTCCTTTTTCGTATCTTATAACCTGTACCGTACATTTTTCAGTCACCATGCTCTACTACGTCCTGCACTCTTTCAGCTACCATAATCTGTGTGCGTGAAGAATGGTATGATGATTTGTGGCGGGACAGAGGATTGTGGAAGGAAAAGACATATTGTGCCTCAATGTGAAAGTAAATAGATAACCTCAATGAAACTGCTCTGCGAAATTAAGGAATGCTTTTGCTTTATGTAGGGCAAGGGCCGTTGTGGTCACCAAGCCCCAGCCCCCCCCGCTTCCCTCTAAACCATTCTACACGCGTCGTACACAAACAGGATTCCGTTGTAAACACCTGCTCTGCGCGCGCGCATATCTTGTGTATAATATAGTATACCGTATTGTAATATAACATATAAATGTGAAAGTGAGCTGGGTGTTCGTTTGTTTTTTGGGATTGCGTAACTGTTTTGGTAAACACGGAACCCTATTTTTTTTTTATTGCATTAGTTCAGCAGACAGGTAGACGGCCCACTTGATGGAAAGCGTTTACCATCGCCTATGGACATTTGGCAATTTTGTTATGGCGGCATACTCTAGATCAGGGATGGTAGCCATCCAGACGGGCAAATACCCTACCACCTGGCTGTGGGTTGTTGTGTCGCCTCTTACGACAGGCCGCCCCAAGGCAGGAAATTGTATTCTTTCTCCGTTCCTGCACGGAGAAAAGTAATAAATCGTCTAGTAAGTCTAGTTAGTTCGTCTGTGTTTATATGTGATAATCAATTCATCTCGGACACTACTGGGGCTACATCAAAGTAATTTAACGAGAAGGTGTAGTTTATATGGCGCTGTCCCACCATCATAGAACCAGGAACCGACGGTACTGGACAGTCTAGAGTGGCTTTCGTCAGTAAGCCACCACCACCCAAGCCGCCGGGAACTTTTAACTTTATACTAAAGCAGGAGAGACCTGCTAACATTGTGTGGTGGGCCCACGCTATCCAGGATCGAGGCCTTGCCACTTGGTGATAGGAGGAACACGACGAATTTTATTGGGTATTCCGGCGAATATCGGGGTCCCAATTCTGCTATTACTATGTCGTCAAAATCGTTTGGCACTATCGTCTCAATCGTAGGTTTGCTTGATTTCGGTATTCTGTTAATCTCAACGGCGTGACCGCGGCAAGTCACTCTTTCGTCATAACATTTTGGTAGCTTTTGAATATTCATTTCATTCATTCATTTCGGCTAACGCCTTTTCTGCTGGTGGTAATACCAATTTGTTTTTACTATTATTCCGACTCCACGATATCGCGAAGATATCGTGGATCTAGTAGAATTCGATTCTGTGACACAATCGCAATGCAATCGTGCTTTGAATATCTTCGCAACGCGAAGACATTGAAATGGCAGAATTGGTACCCAGGGCGGCGAACCTCGCGTCACTGCTGCCAGTCTCTGTACAGCGAGGTGTCCTTAAAGGGGATTTCTCCTAATAAAAAAGAGAGGAATCAACAAGGAACACATACACAAAAAGAGTGACAAAATATACTTAAATTCAAAAGTTTTTATTCAAAATAAGTTCCACTGGAGAACACTTTCTGAACGTCAATACATATAAGTTAAAATTTAATTTTACTTCCTAATCTATGTACACGGCTTCGCAACGTGTTATCGCTGCTAAGGAGAAGAAGCGGCAAGAAACTCCGCAGCAACACGTCTAGCTAAATATTGATTAAGTCAAACTTTTCTTTTATTTAAATAAATTTTATACAGAAATGTGTTACACAATCACTTTTCGAAGAATTAATGGAGTTGTAGGAAACTGCATACTCAGTAACACAGACACAATAAAAGGAAAGAAAATATTATTACACTTATAACTAGATGATACCCGTTCGCTTCGCGTGCCGTAAAATCCGTTCTTAGCTGACTTCTACTTGGCGAAAGGAAGGTCTATGTCAAGTTTCAAGTCTATAGGTATTATAGTTCCTGAGAAATGAGTACATAAGGGGATCTTTGAAAGTTGCACCCGTGACTGAAAAATTGAGAGGAAGAAGATTAAGTTTGTATGGGCATATAATGAGGGGGGATGAAAGTCACGTGACAAAAAGAATGTTAAACTACAAGATGGATGGGTACAAATGTAAAGGTAGACCAAAAAAAAGATGGATGGATTGTGTGAAGGATGATATGATGATATGTGGTGTGACAGAAGATGTATGTCAGAGTAGAGGAGTGTGGAAGGAAAAGACCCCAAATAATTGGGATATGGTGAAAGAAAATAGAGAGGTATTTATAGTGCCTGAGATATCGTGATGAGGTCACTATATGCGTGGATTTCAATTATATATATTTAAATAATGACATGACGTACTAAAATTGTATAATAATACAACAGTCAATTATGGGGTCCTAAAAGTTTTTAGAATGTTTTCTTTCTGTTTTTTTTTTATTGCAGGAGTTCAGCAGACAGGCAGATGGCCCACTTGATGGAAAGTGGTTACCGTCGTCTATGGACATTTGCAACACCAAAGGTGCTAAACCATTTAAAACCACATTTACCAATATACATACTGTTAATTTTTATTTCTTATTCATATTCAAATTGAATCGCTAACGATTACTCGAAACATTTTATACCGGAAAATAGTCCTTGATATATGAAGTTTTAAAGTTCATAATTGTTTATGTCCATTGTAGTAATAAAATATATGCACCATATTTAATCCAAACTTACCCCCTTTGTGTTTTGAAATAAAAATTTAAAGAAAACAATTTTATATGGTCAAGGTTCTGTACAATATTGAATTCTGTAGACATGGAAGATTCTGATAAGCCGATTTTAGACGGTTCATTTCTGTATTTCAATTTACATGAATCAATCAAAGTGATTCATATAAAAATAAAATTGAAACATTCAATGTCATTGAATATTGACAGGTTTTTTTTTGCATGTGTTCAGCACACAGCAGACGGCCCACCTGATGGGAAGTGGTTGCCGTCGCCTACGGACATTTTTAACATCAAAGTTGCTACAAATGAGCTGCTGGTTTGTTAAGGGTGACAGGAACCTGGCCACTAATACCGGAACACAACTCAAGGTTTTTATGGCGGCATACTCTAGACCAGGGGTGGTAGCCATCCAGTCAGGTAAATGCCCTACCACCTGGCTAGGGGACTTTCAATGTCCCAATTCTGCCATTATCATTTTCGGTATTCTATCAACCAATGGAGTGCCCGTGGCACGTCACTATAATTTTTTTAAGCGAAATCTCGTGAAATAAAGCTTAAAATTTTGATAGCTTTTCAATATTGCTTTAAGGTTAGGCGAACGCTGCTTCTGCTAATGGTGATACCTTTTTTTTCTACTAATTTTCCGCCGCGAATGTATCGAGAAGATATCGTGGTATTGTAGAATACGAATTTTTACACTATTACAATGGAATCGTACTTTGAATATGTTAGCTATGCCAAGATATTGAAATATTTACTTCAAGATGTTGTAAAAAATATTTGTTTTTTGTTTTCGTGTTTGAGTCGGTTTTGGTTTTGTTAAAAAAATAAATGCACAATTGTTCAAAACTATAATTACGGGGTCATCATAATTTAAAAGCGGATTATGTGCCGAAGTAATAAATAAATTTAAAAAAAAACGGCTGTAGTTTCCTGTCAACTCCCACGGGACCCTAAAACAGTGCTCTTTTATAATCCCATCAAAAAGACAAGTTGAACGACCGTGCGTGTAAAAAGAGCCGTCATATGTAAAAAAGGGGGCCGAGACGAGCGGACCGACGCGCGGAGCTATACAATGTGCCCTTAGGCCATATAAAGAGCCCTAATGTTAGGGTGACCATGATAATGATACATGTCGGAAGTGTGACAAGTCAACGTAAGTAATATTCCATAGAGACAAGTATGGCATATTTTTTATTGCGAAGGTGGCAAATAGGTAAGCGACTCACGTATTGGAATGTTTTTACCGTCGCCTATAAATCTTTGCAAGTCCATGAGCGATATCAAGGTGTTACCAGCCTTTAGGAAGAAATATGAGAGATGGGATGAGAGGATCAAATAGGAAGAATGGAATAGGTAAAGATTATAATCAAATAAATTACCGCGCTTAAAACCGTTAAAACGTAGTTTTATTAGGTAAAGATGTCAAATCTTATATAAATCAATTGCTGTTCGTTAGTCTCGCTAATACTCGAAAACAACTGGACTGATGTGGCTAATTTTGGTTTTAAATTATTTGTGGAAGTCCGGGGAAAGCTTAAAAGGTGACTAAATATGATAAAAATTGATTCTTAGGCGGTACGAAGTTTGCAGGGTCAGCTAGTTTACAATAAACATAACTGTAAAAACGCGGAGTATGGACATAGGATACTTTTTATCCCGGAAAATGGGATGTTTTCCGGGTGAAATTGAGTAAATTTTCGGGGGGGCGAACAACGCCTAAATATAGATTAAAGTAATATATGTAAAGTAAATAATATATGTAATCTATGTGTGTTACACCTAGACTCTACTAGGGTGTAGGGTATGTAGGGAATAGTGATGAGTAGTAGACGTGTGAGGCAGTACATTTGTACTGCAAATCTACAAAATAGATTTGTATTGATACGGGTCAAAATATAAATTTGTACTACTTCAAAAATTTTGTCCCCCTACTACTCACGCGTCAAATGTAGGAGGAAAAACGGAACGAGGACAACAGTACAATAACGCCTCTATGGATATTCACATGACAAAGAGGTACAACATGACATCTACGACTGCTAGTAAAATGGGATGACCGAGGCCGGTCACATCCGATTCTTAATAAGCATTTCCCGAACTAGAAGTTTCGAACGGGACAAATGAGGGAATGACGGTCACCGCCTCACCTGCCTCATCGCTTCAAATGTACTGCCACGGTACAAACCATACAAATTTCCTCGCCTCATTTGAAGTGGTACATTATAGTGGTTTAATACAAAATGTCATCTTACTCTTACAAACTCGTTTTAAGATCATATCCTACCCAACTCTAGTAGGGAAAAGTCTAGTATTTACATAAATCATGGTGCTACTAGCATATTTATTTGCACAGTTCATAAATATGCGAATTTCATACGATCGGATCAAGCGATAGTTGTAAAATGAAAAAATAAAACGCAGTTACCTACAAGGATATTTAGAAAGTTTCGACTAGAATTCTAGACTAGACTTTCCATTTAAAAAGCATTATTTCTAGGGATGGGCCGAATGTGGTTTGAACCGAATACGAACTTCGGCTCAAGCTACCGAAATTCGGTCAAACCGAATGTAAAAAGAAATTTCGGCCCATCCCTAATTATTTCTAATTTATAAGGCAATTAGCTAAACGCGGCCCACGTTGCGCTGTGGCTCAGTCAGATATTGATTATTAGGTAAGTTTTATTAAGGCTGGAGTACAGCAGACAGGCTGGCGGAAAGTGGTTACCGTCGCCTATGGTGCTACAAATTTGCTGTCGGCCTCAAAGGAGGGACTGGAAGCTGGCTGCTGGTGCCGGAACACAACTCAGAGTTATGTTGGCGTACTCTAGATCAGGGGTGGTAGCTATCTAGCCCGTGGACTCTCCCCCCAATGTTGATGAAGAGTGTATCCTTCCCCGGGGGTGCCACAGATGTAATACTTATGATTTAGTTCCTGTGGCACTCCACAAAAGCGCATAGGAGAGGGGCGCAGGTTAGGTTTAGTGGGTAATCTGACGGTCGACCATACTCCGTCCCTCCGATCGGAGGCCAGTCCCACACATCCCTCGGTGTTAAGCCTTCCCCCCAGGCCCGAGGATGGTGTCCCAAGAAAAGACATTCCCCCTGCGTCTTCAAAAAAGAAGAAGTAGAAGGCTCTACCACCTTGAAGTAAAGTAACAACATTTTAAAGCTCTTAGCATCTTACCGTTGTCTTGTTTGTATGTATATTTTCGAAGTATGCATGTTTGTAAAAAGTTACACTCATTCTTATAAATGCGACATGTAAAAGTTTTGCAGACAATTAACATACGGATGCTGGATTTTTATATATCTATCTCTTTCACCTGCTCCCAATCCTTTGGGGTCGGCACAATATGTCTTTTCCCTCCATACTCCTCTATTCTGGCATACGTCCTCTGTCACACCACAAATCATTGTCATCTTTCACACAATCCGTCCATCTCTTTTTTGCTCTACCTTTATATTTATACCCCATCCATCCATCTTGTAGTTTAACATTCTTTTTGTCATGTGACTTTCATCCCAGCTCAATGCATGCCCATACATACCACCTTAGTCGTCTTCCTCTCAATTTTTCAACCACGGTTGCAACTTTCAAAGATCTGTTATGTACCTACTCATTTCTCGCCTTATTCATTCTTGTAACATAAACGATAACAAGCAAATCCGTCACAACGTTTTCATGTTAGTTGAGTGGCGACGTTTTTGTAGCCGGTTCCTATATTATCTTACTGTACATTTACTTTAACTACATACATACATACTTACATATTGTTACATGCCGTCAAAGATAAGCGCAGTTTATTGTCTTCCCGGATTTAGGAATTCTTTTGTGTTTTGAATTTGTAATTAAGAAAAACATGCTATTGTTTTTCTACTTGTTTTATAACCATCATTAGCGTCGAACTAATTCTTATTGTTATTGTTTTCGACTTTGTGGCCGTTCGCAGGTGTGCAAATTACTATTTCTCGGAAACTGAGTGCGCGCGGCCAATTTATTTGTACTGTGTAGTGAGTATAAGACAATACCCGAATGGAGGGGTGGGCAGTCAAGCGACGACTACGAGACGAGTAAGACGTTTGTAGTACTATCGATTAACGATATATATGACGGACTTTACGCGTGTAAAATTGCATTGAATCATGCAGTGTGAACTGGTTGCATCCAGTCTTATTTGTATTTGTTTTATACGTGTTTGTACAGTTCTAATAAATCATATAGTAGTTCCAACGTCATTTTTAATTCGAGTCCTGTAGCTCGTAACAATATTATCACGCCTGTTTCCCATGGGGGTAGGCAGAGACTATAAATCTCCACTTGCGACGATCCTAACAAACAACTTACGCTCCATCTACTTTTATTAACTTCTTTATACATGCACGTTTATTTGATATGCTTTTTACCTGACCTCGTTTTAACACTTCTTTTAGTTGATCATGGTGTGTACGTCGTTGTCTACCGGTACCAGCTCTACCATTCACAACACTGTTATACACTTGTTTTCTAATTCTATTTTCATCCATCCTCTATACATGCCAAAACCACCTTAACATTCCTTTTTGTACTCTAGTAATTATTACATCTTCTTTCAATTCACAACGTTCCCTTATCATATCGTTCATGCTTACCTCACATATACTTCTCACAGCTCTCATTTCAACTGCATTCACCTTACTATCGGTTATAATTTGACATAAGCTTCACACAAGCAATGTCAACAACGTTCAACCGATGGTAAGGCAACTGGATGAATGGTAAGATATAGGTAATCTATTACTTTAGGGACCAACATTCGGATCTTTGTAACATGCAACATCTAAAGTATAATAAATATGTCGTGATAGTTTAAAAAATCAGGGGACTAGCTTGAACCAACAGATTTCAAAATTAATCAAAATCTTGTTTAAAATACGGCATAACACACATATGTATGCATACATAGTATATTCATACAGGTTTTGTTAATAATAAATGGACGCACGCGCCGATCAATCGACAGATGTTCGCCTTCGGGCGTCTTCGGTTATCTTCGGCGACGTTCGGTTTTGTGGACCCCGTTTTTTTTTTATTGGCCCCCAGGTATTTCGTGCTTCCGATCTGGGCCCGTGAGCGATGTTACGGCGGACGTAGAGTACATCTTTCTAGAACTGTCTCGATTATAAAAAAAAATGTAGCAAAAAATGAACCGACTTAAAGAGTAACCGAAGAGCAAAAATTAATATTTTCTACAACATCTTGAAGTCGGTGCAAAGTAAAACGTAAAAAATACTGCGTTTCACTGGACACCGACTTCATTCTCTTGAAGTCGGTGTCAATTATGATCCGAGTTACGTGATTCTTTTTTAGTTCGAAGCAGAATAGTTGCCATTTGGTCCCCTAAAAATTTAACATCGTTTGGCCCAGTAGTTTTCATTTTATGAACCTTTTTCATTAAAAAAAATTCCATTCCGTTCCGTATGTACACCGATTACGCTGAGAGTTATGATCCGATTTACGTGATTCTTTTTTAGTTCGATACGGAATAGTTGCCATTTGGTCTTCTAAAAATTTTACATAGTTTGGTTTAGTAGTTTTTATTTTATGAACATTTTTCATGATTTTTTTCCATTCCGTTCCGTATGTACACCGATTACGCTGAGATTTATGATCCGATTGACGTGATTCTTTTTTAGTTCGATACGGAATAGTTGCCATTTGGTCTTCTAAAAATTTTACATAGTTTGGTTTAGTAGTTTTTATTTTATGAACATTTTTCATGATTTTTTTCCATTCCGTTCCGTATGTACACCGATTACGCTGAGATTTATGATCCGATTGACGTGATTCTTTTTTAGTTCGATACGGAATAGTTGCCATTTGGTCTTCTAAAAATTTTACATAGTTTGGTCTAATAGTTTTTATTTTATGAACATTTTTCATGATTTTTTTCCATTCCGTTCCGTATGTACACCGATTACGCTGAGATTTATGATCCGATTGACGTGATTCTTTTTTAGTTCGATACGGAATAGTTGCCATTTGGTCTTCTAAAAATTTTACATAGTTTGGTCTAATAGTTTTTATTTTATGAACATTTTTCATGATTTTTTTCCATTCCGTTCCGTATGTACACCGATTACGCTGAGATTTATGATCCGATTTACGTGATTCTTTTTTAATTCGATACGGAATGGTTGCCATTTGGTCCCCTAAAAAAATGAACATCGTTTGACCCGTTAGTTTTCATTTATGAACAGTTTTTTATGAAAAAATATTCCGTTCCCGTTTCTTGGGACCTATATTTTTTAAGGCGCGCAGCACCTTTCGTAGGCCTATCCATAGCCAGACACTAAAATGTAACAAATAAAAAAAACTCACTTTAAAAAAACCGACTTCAAAAACTAAAAAGTATAAAATAACTTCTTTCTAAAGCTATTTTTAATTATAATATCTTATTTTTATTAATATATATTATCTAAACTCTTAAAGTCGGTGCGAAGTAAAACATAAACATCTTTTGAAAATCACTAAGCACCGACTTTAAAATGTTTTAGATAATATATATTAAAAATAAGATATTCTAAATTAAAATAGCTTTAGAAGTAAGTTATTTTATTCTTTTTTATTTTTGAAGTCGGTTTTTTTAATAGAAGTTCTTTTTAAATTTTTATAATTCTTATCAATCCGTTTTGGTGTAATAGACGAATGGAACTAATATTGCGCTGTTGTCGCGATTTTTTGGTGCCACTGTTGAAATTAACTAACCAACATGTCGTGATGGCAAACGCGAACGAAGTTTCGCTTGAACTAGTAGTAATAAATAAAAGTGTTTTCCTGTTTATCAATATGAGTGTGCGCGATATTAAGATTTGTACAGGTGGCTACAGGGTGGTGTATACATATACAGGGGGTAGATAACGGTGTACAAGAATTTTACTGTTTGCCCACGTTGTGTCGATGACCTTATTTTTTTGATAAGTAATTTCTTATCGGGAAAAGTCCATAATATTCACCCTTTTGACGCCTTACTTGCGAAACGAGTTATTCATTAATAATAATATTTATTTATTTGCTCTCACAATATAACATGACATAAGTAATTGCTAAAAAAAGTTTTAAATGACTAAAAATTGGTGATCACCAGCCTCTCTCTCCCCGGGAAAAATGTAGATATATATACAACAAGTTATTCAATTATTAAATAAATACAATTTATTGAGTGTAGATGGGTGTGCAGTGTATAATTGTCTATTTATATGTATGTATATATTGTACGTAAATGTGTGTGAATGTGTCTGTGTGAGTTTATGTGATTTGAAATGAGAGGAATTGATTAGACTATATTATGAGAATTACATAAAGATAAATAAATGAGTGTAAAACATGTATATTATAAAACATTATACTTAAATGTTTACATGTAATAAGATAAACCGAACACAGTACAAATCTATCGCGTCTGCCAACACGAAAACAAAATGTAATGAATACCGTCTGTACACAATTGAGAGATTTTGAATTATAATCTACACAGTTACGACGTCATATAAAAGATAAATATTGTTATATAAAATTATGGTAAATTATAGACAACTACTCTATACAAAACAGGTGCTAATCACAGAATAAATAAAAATATAACATTATGATTTAATTAAGGAAATGACCGATTCTATAGTTTAGAAATAAGAGGGTACATAACAAAATCACTTTAAAAAGGAACACGACAAGAACAATTATGCTACTCAATAACTGTAACATTTCTTTCTCCTTTCCTGCACGGATGTCATGTGTAAAGGAACTTTTTAGTATCCTCTATCAATCTCATTCCTGTAATTTGCGTTCCAGTGAAAATCCTCTTCTTCTTCGTAGGTACCTCTTGCCGCACTGGCTGTTCGCCTGTGGAACTCCCTCCCCTTGAAATTCAGGCTAGCTGCATTTCAAGTCGAATGCTGCCATTTCTACATTCACTGACTTCACTGACCATTATTTGTTCATTAAATAAAGTATGTTGCAATAAATAGAATTATATTACTGTTCGCATGTAAGTAGTGGGTATATATAATTTATATTATTATTAAGAGTTACAGGACTCGAATTAAAATGCCGTTGGAATTACTATAGAATTTATTAGAACTATACAAACACGTATAACACAGGTACAAATATCAGTCCAAACGTAATGCGCGATTCAATAACACGCGCAAAGTTCGTAACTATATAGATTATCGAATGTACACACTCGTCTTGTCTCGCTAGTGGTTATCGCTTGACTGCCGATCACTCCATTGGGCCATTCCTTTATACTTCACCGATACAATGTGGATGCCCGCCCGCGTAGTACGAATTTCTTTAAATCAGTTCGACACACCTGTCTAATGACTGCCATAAAAGATTACAATACACACACACAATGGGCTGTTTTTTAATCACAAATTTTAAACACAAGGTAAACAAAAGACGACAGTCTTAAATAGTTTCTATGTTATTAGCTCAAACGCCGGCGGGTAATAAATATGCTTTGTTTACAAATATGCAGGTGGCCCAAATTGTAACACTATTATAATCTACTTGATTAGTATAACTATAGTAGTTTAATCTTTTTTGTTTCTTCTTTAATTGTATTCAATTTCGGTTGAATTAGTTTCAATTTAGTTAAACCACCAAATATTATTTAAGTCTCCTTGGACACCGGGTTTCCTGGAAGAGATCGGTTTAAAGCGATAAGGCCGCCCATTGTTCTAATGGAAATGTATTCATATTAAATTGTCTAGGTTTAAGTTATGGTGAACAATAAAAAGATTTCATTCATTCATTCAAATATAATAAAAAATTAACCGTCAAGTTTGAAATTCCGTTTCGATTAAGGAAAACCAATAAAACAGCGTTTTACTTAAAATACCACAATGCATTCTTAATACAGCCATCAACGCTATGCTACGGCCAACGACCACAGTGTTACATTTTAACAGTAGTTACGTGAAGCTATATGGATAGGATTTATCGTATAATGTAAAGCGGATGATAAACATGCTGGTGAAAATTCGTATTTTTTTTTATTGCATGAGTTCAGCAGACAGGCAGACGGCCCCCTTGATGGAAAGCGGTTACCATCGTCTATGGACATTAGCAACACCAAAGGTGCTACAAATGCGCTGCTGCTCTCTTAAGGGAGACTGATATTCTTTCTCCGTTCCTGCACGGATGGAATGGTACTTATGGTTTAACGAGCTTTTTGGCTTTAAAAGCTCGCGTAAGGTGACACATGGGCGAAAAATGTCGTCCAGCCGCACGCGTACTTGTTTGCAAGATTATAATCCGTTTTAGGCATATTTAGCCATACATTTTCTTATGTCGTAATGAACATTTGTCCATAAGTTACTATGCATAAGCAACATCGTCCGCTAAACAACGCTTAACGAGATTTTAATCATTGTATTTGGAAGATGAAAGAAGAATTAAAATTATTTGAAGAGGCTAACTAGTAAAAACTTTATGACTTTTTATAGACTAAATATTGGTATTCAGTCCTCCTGAAAAGTACGGGTTTGTAACTTGGAACATTTGAAATTCTACCGTTAATATCGTACTTCTGTCGAAAATCGTAAGTTTCCGTGAAGCCATAGAAAATCATAACTGTTAAGGCAATAAATCATTAAAAAATATCAAGTATTTTATATATTAAACTTTGTAGCATCATTTTTTATTTTATAATCGTCAGACAAACACATATTGTATATCATTGTACACCTAGACCATAAATATTAAGTAATAGTAAATAAATAATAGCAGTGCTAGTGACCTAAGTCGGTAAAGGATAGCCGCCCACTCAAACACAGAGGGTGTTAGTTGAGAGGCTTGCACTATGTAAATAATTATATACACAGTTGCGATTAGCTCATCAATCAAGTAGGGCGTGTGCTTACTGTATTTCCGTTTATACTGTGCTAACTGGGTGAAGAGTAAAGTTTGTAATTGATTTTTGAATATTTTATTGCGCTTTTGTGGGGGTTATTCGTTTTGATGACGTGGTACAAGGATGTTGATGGAATTGTGTTGGTGCTTTTATCATAAAAAGTTGCCAAGTGCGTGTCGGCCCACGTACAAGGAAAGGCTCTCCATGACGTGAAAAACGTCCTCCAGAACGGATGAGATGGGATGCGTACACTCGGTCCTGGCAGATGTTATCCTGCCCTAAAATATTAATGTTAGGACTCGATTCTAGTGCCTCCTACCGGTTCCGATTGTGAACCTAAACCATCCGGGGACCCACTCAAACACACACAAAAAAATCATCAAAATCGCTAAAGTCGTTCTCAACTCACGCGTGTACATACATGTCTACGATTCATTTTTATTTATTTTTAATGACATTTACAGGGGAACGAACTGTCCAAGGCGTCTTGATAGGTTTGAAAAATCGGTTATCTCGATGTTTTCACCTTCACCGTTGTTGCGCGGAGGAGTGAGTGCGCCAGTCTGCTCCATTCCCGCCAAAGGAGGACGCATCAGCGCCGGAGTTCGTCTGTCGATCTTCGGCCGCCGTGAGCTGGTGTTGCTGATTTCTCCCCCCTCTGGGGCGAGTTATAAATCCCGTATATTCACCCGTGCAGGAAGGGGAGACAGAATACAATTCTCCCCGTTGGGGCGGAGGGTATTTGCCCGCCCGGCTTCCACCACTGACGTAGAGTGTGACGCATACAACCTTGAGTTGTGTTCCGGCATTAGTGGCCAGGTCCCGGTCTCCCTTTCGAGAGCGGCAGCACATTGGTAGCACCATTGGTGCTACAAATGTCTATGGGCGACGGTAACCGCTTTCAAATTACTGGCTGGTTATATATACTATCTTATTTGGCACTCGTTTAAAACAGAGATGAATTTTTTTCATCGATTCAATATTATCCGCAGCTTGCCCAGACGGATGGAAGTTGTAGTCAGAGGACGGGGAGGAAACACGTGGCACTAAACATTTATGTAAAGTTTTCAGTGTTAAAACTCTTCAATTTTTCAACTTTTCTAACATGAAATCAGAAAAATAGTGCTGTTTGCAATATTTTGTGTTTTTTTTTATTAAAAGTAACTTTAAACTACACAAATACCACATAAAGAGATTTAGTTGTATCTTAGTCCTAATTATGATTGCGTATTTTAAATACGAACCATATTAATTATTTCATGTTGGGCCAATAAAGTGATTAACCACAAACGCCACTCAACTGAGATGAGAATGTTGAGTTGTTACAAGATGTCCACCACAGTAGTCGTGGGAACCATAGTGTATATTAATATGACATAGACAATCGTCATAGATAATATTTTTAGTCTATTTATCAGATGATTCGATTTATAATTAAATTACCATTTTCTACCGGTTAGTTAATTTTATAAGCCCACTAAATTATCATCTAGATAGTCTAGTGCATCAGTAACTAATTATTATAATTGTTTTTACGATCCTGGTAACACTATGGTGTAATTGCTATTTTTAGCAATTATGCAATATTATTGTTTTGTAGGGTAGCATTTTCGTATTAAAGCCGTAGTGGCGTGTAGACGGTGTTCATTGCTTACTGTGCTGTGTGAACATCCACATCAAAGGCTGAACAATAAAGGGGAAACCCTGTCCAAATAGTTAATATTTGATACTTTCTTACCCAAATCTCTCCTTGCATTTTACAGAGTACATAAGGGGATCTTTGAAAGTTGCACCCGTGAATGAAAAATTGAGAGGAAGAAGATTAAGCTGGTATGGGCATATAATGAGGAGGGATGAAAATCACATGACAAAAAGCATGTTAAACTACAAGATGGACGGGTACAAATGTAAAGGTAGACCAAAGAAAGATGGATGGATTTTGTGAAGCATGTTTTGACGATTTCTGGTGTGACAAAAGATGTATGTCAGAATAGAGGAGTGTGAAAGGAAAAGACACATTCTGCCGACCCCAAATAATTGGGATTTGTCAATATTATCCAAGTTACATAAAAGGTACTTAATAAAATAAATAGGAACTAATTATTTAAATAATGACGATTAAGCTCCTGCTTACATACTCACCATTGAAACTGGTAAAATATACTGAACCGTATAAATATTTCGTTTCATTTCATATGGTGAAAGAAAAGAGATTAATTATTTAATACTAGTTTAATAATTAATGTCAAACTATACTTCTATAATCACAGATTTCGCCAAGGCTACACTGTTAATTTGACTTGAACAATAAACAAAAGAGTATATATGCATATCTGTCTCAAATGCATGGTAGTGTGTGTAATGTTTTTTTTTTTAGGGTATTTTTAATGTACTTTTATATGCATAATTTAAAAAAAAATTAGCATTCTGCACTCTTTCTCTATATAAACTATAAGTATGCGAAATTTCATACTTCTCCGTCCGCACAATTTTCGTCCAAAAGGGGTACAAAGTTTTTGCTTCACGTATTAATACATAGATAAGTGTCGCTTTATTTTGTTTTTCTGTTGTGCTATCTGTGCGTGTTTGTGTAGTCGATACGAGCAAATCCACAGCAGAAGCGATGCCTCACGCTACGAATTCGTCGGCGTCGCGTCGACGAAAAAGTTGGAAAACTGTTTTAAAATCTCGAAGAAGTTGGAAGTTTGTAAGTTGTAAAGTGAGGTTTTGGAGTGTAACGGCTTATTTCACCGCCGCTGGATCGATCTTCGAGCGTTTTTGTTTTTTATTGTCTTTATAGTCTTATTACGTGTTCTAAAGGAGAATCCCAAGACAAGTAAGTAATGCTTGCAACAACTCTGAAGGGTTTTTGTTGATAAAAGAACAGCGACTGGTCACTATACTTATAATCAGAGAACTTTATGGCTTAAATACTGTTACGAGTCGCGAGACTCCAATTAAAATGCCGTTACTATAGAGTTTATTAAAACTAAACAAACACGTATAACACAGGTACAAATATAACCGAACACAACAAGTCCAAACGTAATGCAGAAGGCCGTAATTCAATAAAACGCGCAAATACCGTCATTTATTAGATTCCCGATTGTAGTACACGCGTCTCGATTCACTCGTGGTTCTCGCTCGACTGCCACCCCCTCCATCAGGTCATCGTTTTATACTGCACAAATGCAATGTCCCCGTATCTAAATCGGCTTAATCCGCCACACCTGGCTAACGACTCGGCCGCAAACTGCCATAAAAGAGTACATACAATAAAACAATAGGCTGTTTTCTAATCACAAATTTTAAACACAAAGTAAACAAAAGAATACGATCATAAAACAGTTGCAATTATAGTTTAAATGCCGGCGGGTAATAAAATGTGTTTTGTTTCAGATATGCAGGTGGGTTTTGTTTTTGTCGGGACCTGAGTTGCAACAATATATTTCATACACTGACTACACACTGGACAGACATTTTTAGAACACCTCGCCATACCTCCAACAATTTTACAGTAATATGAAACTTAGCAAATTGGCACAACAGATAGCGGATTGTAGTCATTGATAAACTATTTTAATAGAACATTTTTCTCGTTAGTCACCTTTTTCTTTGCTGGGGGAATGTATTCACGCATCTCCTCGGATCCCGGGGGAGGTCTACGAGAGGTATGTGGTGCTCTCGGCGGTCGGTTTTGCACATACCTTCGCCGAGGAAGGAAAGAGTTGTGAGATGCCGGCCCCCGAAATACCTACTAAATCTACCAGCGTCCCTTCGCGTCTTTGTGAAGCGCCACGGGATCTGTCATAAGCAGTTCGTCAGGACGCCTCGACGCAACTCGTCAAATTGGGGTGCCCTTGGAAACAGAGCACCACATCCTCTAGACGTGGTTCACAGGGGAGATCCTCCGACCACTTCTAGTTCCTCTACGTCAGTGGGAGGAGGTGAGCGTAGCGACGCCTCCGACCCCTGTTCCCTGACTGCGACGAGGGGTTCTCCTCCTTTCTCTCTCTTTGTCTGTAACGAGACAGGACGGACACGGACTACAGGCCTGCCGCAGGGGACCCCAGGTCCTCCAGCCATGTCGTTGGTTACCTCACGGAACCCACACACACACACTTGACCAATTTATTGTATTTGAAACCATATAACGATAGCAGTCTCTTTCCCTACACGTAATTCTGCATGGAACTTTCTGGAAAGGTGGACTTTTTAAAAGTCGACCCTGAAACTAGACTTCGCCAAGGGACTTGTGAATTTTTTATCATACAAACCACTACTGTCAGCCACAACTGTAAGGCCTCACTACTAATATTTCGGTGAGATGTTTTCCCCGTAAACCGCCACGGAATTACTTATGGCAATAGGCAAAATCTCCTGTAACATATGGAACTTTAAACGCACACGTACAGCCTCCCCACTCTTTTAGGGGAACGGATGGTAAATCCGCCTCGCTAGTTCCAGGCGAACTTCACGTGTTGATTATCTCGATGTGCAGGTTTCATCACGATGCTTTCCTTTATCAGCAGCACGTAGATATTGATTGTAGCAATAGGAATTTTGCAAAAGTTAGTTTAAATGAAACTGCACAGCAAAACATCATAATTATTTCCCGCCAAAAAGTGAAAAAATTCAATATCAAAACATTCCAAACGCGGTGGAATCTAGTGATTTTAATTTTGTTTACAATAACAACATATTTCCAGAGTGGATTTTCACCCCATTATATCCGATGCATTGTCTATAAAACGTAGCCCGATCGAATTATGAATCACCGTAAACACGCACGTACTCGAACAGAACACCGACTATTCAATTTACACACTTGTTACGCCACTGACGTGTAATCCGTCGATATTGAGAAGACAATTAAAATGTAAATAAGTTGAGTAATGCGCGCGGCTCGTTAATTCGGTTGGGTTCTCGTTTGACTCACTGACGTTTGGGCGACGTTGCCAGATTTCTCCCCCCTCGTGGATGAAAGGGACGGGTGTATGGACAGTGAGGGATAGATCTATGGGAGGGAATTTACTTTGCGCTTTTCACGATGCAGAAAGCTTGATGGTCAATGAAAATGTTCTTATTTACTTTATGGTTACTTTGTTTTTAAATATTTACTTAACAGAATGAGATTTTTTTTAGTTGGTAAAAAATTTATTATATTAAACTTGGAAAGGTTGAATTTAATTCTGTCTATGATTTTTTTACTTTTAATAGGTCAAACTCAAATTATATTACACAATAAAATTCAAATACATTGTGTAAGATCTATAGTGTCACATTTCCCCTGTCTTCGTAATTTTGTTACAGAACCATAAATAGCTTTGAATGGAAAATACTGCATATTTCATAAACCACTTAAGTTATATATTGTACCCAATAATTTTCTTTAAAAGTATTTTTTATTATTTTTATTATTTTATTATATTTATTACCCGCTCATAATTAATACTTTACAAAGTATAGCGATCCAGCGAGGTAACGTTGCCAGCCTTCTGGGCCACATTACCTATAGAAAACGGTGACCTAGGTTCATTATTCTACACAATAGTCTTGAGGGATTATATCTAGAATATACAACATAACTAGATTAAGTTTTTCATGTTTTTGTTTAAACATGTAATTCTGTAAATAATCACAAAGAAACATTATTATGGTTTTTTTTTAAATCTGATTAACGACAGCCTACCCTCCAAGAAATACTGAAAAAATTTCTTAGTATAAAAAATATATGAATATAAATCTCTGTAAGATGAAATAATTATGTGAAGTTAAAAATTATTCTACGTGTATTCATCAACAGAAAATGTCAGTCAGAGACATCAAAACCGAGATTAAAATATTTCCCCTTTCCCAAGGCCAAGGTAACAATATCTATTTATACGACAAACAACAGAAATGAAAAACAATCTATTTTTCAACTCGCGCGCAGAACGAGACGCGCGTTCGAAATTCAAGTTTCAAAACTTTATTTCACACGCCATAATTAAATATACTTATTTTTATATTTCAAATTAAATGTTTTTTTTTCTTTAATCCTTGATCAACTCTAACGTCTATTAATCAATTCGAAATTCAAGTTTATAACTTTTTAATTATTGCACGACAAAATTAAATGTATTTATTTTTTTAAATTTCGAATTAACCTTTTTATTTTTTTTATCTAGTCTTAACGTCTATTAATTAAGCAGTTCCAAATTCAAGTTCAGAACTTTTAATACTCGATCATTTATTGCACATACATATTATGAAACAACTTCAAATTGTCACGCGACAAAATTATTTTTTTTTAATTTTTAAATTTCGAATAAACTTTTTAATTCATCGTCAAAGTTAAATAACGCAGAGGAATGTCTCTTCCTGCGACCACACACGGGACATGGATACGGGGGAAGGCCAAATGCAGCGCCTAATGCCGCCTGCACGAGTGCGTGTGGACCTTTGTATGGTACGGGTACTCCTCTCCGAAGAGCGAAATTCGATGAACTACCTTCTAAACCTAATCTGCGCCCCGAAGATTGCACCTTACTGGAACGCCATGGGATCTAGAACAGGATTATTGCACGTTGACGTTCTCGTGCGCAAGCTTGGTACACCCCGGCAGCAGGGTGTACCACTACATCAGCAGATGTAAAGGTTCGCTGTTACCACAGTGTATAGAGATGAGGGTCACCGTCTCTGCCTGTTGGTGATAGAGCTGGTATGGACTTACACTCTTTGCCCCGTACTGAGTTCGCGGGGGGCAACTACCCTCCGGTGACGGGGTACGGGAGCCGCCTGACAATAAGAGGATGTCGTCGGCTCGCGTCGGCCTATCTTCGGTATCCGATGGCCATCTGTGGCGTCCCAGTATATAGCGGCCCTCTGCGACGGATTCATGGGATGAAGTGTTGTGCATGGCGGCGTCTTCGTGGGCCAGTCTGACAACGACAGACGAAGGCCGCTTGTACGTACTACTTCTCCCGCTCTCTCTCAGCGGCCTCCTCTTGAGTCATTATTGGCTCACAGAAGGAAAGTATTGAATCAATCTCGTGTTACGAAGTAATACATTATTTATTATCTGTTATCTACCTAACAAGACCTGACCGAGCGTGACTAGCTAGTCAGTCTGCCACTGCGTGTAGTCACAACTCTATTGTTGTTTATCATTGACTTATCATAATTAACGTGTTATAATCTCCTTTCTTTTTAGTTATCACAGATAATGCCGTCACATCATGGTGTGGTGTCATGTATTTTATCGTGAGATTAAAATTGGCCAAATTGAACTTTCAGGTCAATGCTGGTGGTTCCTGTCTTATTATTCAATCACTTTTCTAACCATTGGTAGCAAGAAATTACTTGTGTGGAGCTTACGTCAAATCCTAACCAGTAGTAAGGTAAACGAACGGTTAGAAAGATATAGGATCCATGAGTATATTTGGATAGTGTTGCCAGTGCGATGAAGTTTATTTATTTAATTTTTATTTTAGGAGTTCAGCAGACGGCTCACTTGATGGAAATCGGTTACCATCGCCTATGGACATTTGCAAAACCAAAGGTGCTAACTACAAATGCGTTGCTGCTCTCTTAAGGGATACTGGAACCTGGTCACTAATGCCGGAACACAACTCAAGGCTGTTATGACGACATACTCTAGACCAGGGGTGGTAGCCATCCAGTCGGGTCCTACCACCTGGCTGTGGGTTCTTTTGTCGCCTCTTACGACAGGCCGCACGGCCGCAGGAAATTATGTTCTTTCTCCGTTCCTGCACGGATAAAATTCAAAATTTACAAATTTCTTATTATAGGAATCGAATACAAGACGCTAATTTGTTACGCAATGCACCGACAACGGGTATGCAAAATTTCATGATTATCTGTTGAGCAGTTAAAACGTGAAAGCGTAAGAAACTCATATTTGCATTTATAATATTGATGTGGTTTTCTAGCAATACCCAGTTTATTTTGAAGTAAGCAAATAAGCAATATTGTGCATTAAATTTTTGTCTAGCCACTATTCGACATCAATAAAATTATTTGATTTTAAGCTGGAGGGTATTCTATTTCCCGCGATAAAAATTATCCCAGGTCTATTCTTAGTGTTGAGACTAAATAATATGTGTCGAATTTCAGCAAAATCAGTCGCATAGTTTTTCTGTGATAGCGTAACAGACAGATATAATTAGTCTTGCATTTATAATATTCTTCTTCTAAGTCGTTCCCTTACTGATCAGAATCGTGACTTTGATCGCATTGAATAAATCCTCTTTGCCGCCGAGATCGGTTTTATAGAGGTGCCCAGTTGATGACGCGTTCTTCTACTATCTATCACACAACGCCCATAATGCTCCATCTGCAGTTCCACAAGGCGACCGCGGTCGTTATGGTCGTGGCGAAAACGTCACTAATGACGTCATCATTTTCGATCACACAGCGCTCACAACGACAACGACCCATGTCAAGAGGTGGGTCGAGAGGTTGTTCACAGAGCGTAATTTCTTTGTATATTTTGACATTGAAAAATGAGCGATTTTCAAATCAACACATTTGTGTATTTCGTCGTTTATGACATCAACGCTCCATAATTCGTTCCACTAGCGTTTATGATTGTAACGTCCGCAAGCAAGTGGAACGGGAAGTATCGCGCTCTTGAACGTGGTCGTTGTGGGTCGCTTCTGGAACGTAGCCCTAATCGGAGACCTGCCGCGTGGTCTTTTCCGTTCAACTTTGCCAATAGCCATAAGTCTTTCATATTGTCTGGGTTCATTCGGACTATGTCGCCAAAGTACTCGGGTATACCTTGTACCGATAAAACTACCCATCACCTCGTCTTCTTACGTTTTATGGCCTCCTTGATCAGTCGAACCCACATTTCAAAGGCGTCAATTTTGTGTCTGTACGCCGCCTTTGTGGTCCAGGTTTCGGAAACGTACAAGAATTATTTTCTCTCTATCTATATATCGTTTAAGAGCTGTGTTCTCAAATTGTTTTAGTTCTTTGTACGACACGACACCCACTTTTACTTTTACCTTGGTTTCGTCCACGAATGCTCGCCTTTACGTTCCCTCCCCTTGCTTCCACCTTGCCTTCAAGTAACGTGCACGATAACGTGTCGCGTCGAAGCAAGTTTTAGATGTATTCAATACTAGCTGATCCGGCGAACTTCGTACCGCCATATTTTCTGAATTCCCAAAACACTTTGTTTTATGACAAAATTAAAAAAATAAACAATAGCTCCTGTTTTCAATAGGACCATCCATATATTGAAATAAAGTTAAAATAAAATAATACGACTGTATATATTCATCACATTACATTTGTCAATAAATTAAATGAATTTTATGAATAATTTCACACACTTATTTATTCAATTATTGTAAATAAATACTATTCTTAAAATTATTCTTACATTCTACTGTAATGCCTTGTAGCTAGCTGGCGATCCCGGCAGACGTCGTCCTGCCCTGAAAAAATAAAAATCTAGGACCCGATTCTGGTGCCACCTACAGGTTCCAATTGTGAATCTGTACCATCCGTGGACACCCACTCAAACACACAAAAACAAAATCACCAAAATCAGTCCACGTGATTAGGAGGATTCTAGAACCCGATCTCAGCGCTACCTACCGCTTTCAATTGTGAATCCAAACCATCCGGGGACCCATTCAAACATACAAAAGAAATTTCATCAAAATCGGCTAAGTCGTTCTCAAGTTATGCGCTTGCCAACACATTTTGCGATTCATTTTTATATTATAGATTACCCGGTATGAATGTGTGATTCGAAACTGTGATTATATAAGATCGACGAAGTGTCAACGAGCTCGTGTGTGTATGACATTTCATTTAATACAGAGAAGGGAGAGGCCGACGGTGTACTTTTCCATTTTCGCGAAACCTCGCTCGGTGACGTCATAGTTTTTCTTGTCTCGCCCGTGATTGTAGGGGCGGTGTCTAAATCTAGTACCAGCGTGGATGAAGCTGTCAAGTTCGTTTACTAATAGGGGAGGATAGTTTAAACAGCAATATTTATACTATTGTCATATTTTAGAGGTAAGATGAAAGATGTTATATAAACGCTTTTTTCTTTTATAAGGTTCCGTGTTATTTGATAAACGTCTCCCCCACCCCCTCTTCTTGTCATTTACCTGCGGAACTATAAAAAAAGTGTATAATGTAAAACAAGTCAATGGATAATTTTCGAAACAATTTTCAAAATATTTTGCAATCTCAAATTGTTTCACAAATTTCGTGACTTTGAGAACTAATATGTATCTATAGGTAGCTACATATTACTCTATAATTGTTTTTTATTACAGGAGTTCAGCAGACAGGCAGACGGCCCACTTGATGCAAAGCGGTTACCATCGCCTATGAACATTTGCAACCCCAAAGGTGCTACAAATGCGCTGCTGCTCTCTTAGGGGAGACGGGAACCTGGTCACTAATGCCGGAACACAACTCAAGGTTGTTATGGCGACTTACTTTAGACCAGGGGTGGTAGCCATTCAGTCGGGTAAATGCCCTACCACCTGGGTGTGGGTTGTTTTGTCGCCTCTTACGACAGGCCCGGTCGCAGGAAATTATATGCTTTCTCCGTTCCTGCACGGATTAAATAGGTCTAAATAATATATTCAATTTCATAATAATCGTTTCAAATTGTGCTATATTTATATTTGATGAGGCTAATATTAGAAAGTAACTTCGTCCGCGTGGTGCGGTTTTATAACTATCCCACGGGAACTCTTAAACTTTTCTCGATCAAAAGTATCCTATATGTTGACCAGGGATATAAACTACCACCATACAAAATTTAATTTAAATCGGTCCAGTCGTTTCGGAGATTAGCCCGTACAGAGTAACAAAAAATTTGAAAAAAATCTAAATTAGTTCTCTTTCACTTCTTACATCCCCCTGACTCGGTTTTTAGCATTTTTTTTCATTGTACAGAAATTCGACGTCTACAGTTTTATTATATGTATAGATAATGCTATTTTAAAAATTCATTTTGCGTTATATAATATTGCTTCACGAGAATTTTGTTTTAGGTACATATATAAAATGTTACGCTGCAACTTAAATAAGCGGAGACGTGATTTACATAATAATAACACTGTATTAACCGATTTCGGTTACAGCGAGCGGTATGCACTGTGACCACCAGTATATTCGCGTAAGACTCGGACAGGTCAGTTGTACAATTGCAAAACCTAGCAAATGCATCCCAAGAAATTACACTACACATCGCAAAAAAATTATAATCTTCTAAGACATGTTATTTCATAAAATTAAGCTTATTGGGAGCAATATTGATACAGTTTTTACAAAAGCAACACATAAAGCAAACGCCTAGCAAGACAATTAATGCAAAACATTCATTTAAAAACCAATATCAGTCGCTTTGAAATTGGTCTTAATGAATGACAGACAAAATTTTGGCATTTTTAAATCACGTACACTTAGTTATATTTGTATAGGTAAATATATTTGATCATTTTACTTTGGTCGGTAACATTTTTGAAGTATAACGTATTGACAAAAGTATAACATACACCAAGTACAAGATATTAAGTTCGGAAACTTTAACCTCATTTCAGTTTGTGCGCGGCGCGTTCGCGCTCCGGCTGCGGGGTGGCAACGTCGCTTTTCTGTTCAGTGTTGCCACATATAAAGAGCTTTTGGTCCCTTAATTTGGGGTGAACGAGTTAAAAAGGTGATGCACCACCCTTTTTATCTGGATGGGATGATGTAGTATTTTCATATGTTTAAGTAGTAGATAAAGTCTGAAATTAGAGTTCTAATGCTCACAATACATAGCACTTTAACTAGATGTAACCTATAGTGGAATTCTTTATTGAGTGTTTTTAGTGAAATATAATCAGTCTTACTCGGGCGTCTAAGATTATTTTCCCTAAATTAGTTTATTTGCTACCCAAAACAAGTGAGTAACCATAACATAACATACCCACCAGATGATAAATGATCGCCGTTGGCCACTAGCCGTAGATGTAAGGAAAAACAAAATTATGAAAATGTAAGATTATGTACAAGCAATTTTAGGGTCCATTATTCAAATCCAAAAGTTTTTATTAAAAATAAGTTCCACTGGAGAACACTTTTTGAAGGTCATACATATAGGTTAAAATTTAATTTTTCTTCCTATTCTATGTACACCGCTTCGCAACGTGTTATTGCTGTTAAGGAGAAGAAGCGGCAAGAAACTCCCCAGCAACACGTCTAGCTAAATATTATTTTTCTTTATATTTCTTATTCTATTTATATCTCAAGTTCTCATTTTTTTTTAATAAGTTTTATACAGAAGTATGTTACAGAATTACTTTTTGAAGAATTAATGGAGTTGTAGCAAACAGTGCATACTCAATAAGACCAAGACACAATAAAAGGAAAGAAAATTATTATTAAAATTATAATAATGACATAACGTACTAAAATGTTATGCTGCAATATATCTCCATAAATTCCTTACAAGTTCGGCAAGATAAAAACGTGATACAAAATATAATATAAGAGGTTGTAGCGAGCTGCTAGGTAAATGAATTTTTGTCATTTAAGTATTCTTCAATAGTGTAGTATACCTTTTTTAGCAAGATACTTTTTAATTTGGTTTTAAATTTAGTTAAAGGCAGATCTAACATATTGGTTTGTAGGTAACATTTCCAGTTATTAATTTCACGTTTCATATTAGGTAGAGCTCTATTAAGAAAATTATACAAAGGTAAAAAGGTCAACATAAAAGAATTATTGCGATATTTAACATGTTCAATTGTATATTACTTAAAAACAACGGCTAATGAAAACATCCTTATATGATTCATAAAAACTTTCAACGTGTCGTAGCAAAATCAATCGGATTTTGTTTCTAAATAACTATGATGTAAAATGTTTTATCATATGTTTCTATAATAAATTTGTATCAACACGACTTTAAGGTCAAGACAGTCGAACGCATGCGCACTAAAATTTTATATTATTTTCCCGTAAAAGTAAAATTTAATATCATCCTGGCAGCACTCAGCGTGAGTGAGCGGGCAGTCGACCATGGCTCTCAGTGCGACATCGCGTGCTACACAAAGGACGTGTGTTTGAACCATAACGCGAATCTACGCGTATAAGTTTTTATGATGTAACTAAAAGTGCATTGTGTGTGACATTAAGTAATAATTAATACTCTATAGTGCAATAATTGGTGATTTAATTTTATTATCTGTGTTTACGTTTTATCTTTTTTAATTTGATCGGTAAGAGTTTGAATGTGGAATGCCGCCCGCGTCTTTATGAAAAAGTTGCGTTGGAAAAAGCTCTTTTTGCGTTCGGTGGCATCGCATGGGTTTGTGTATTTAATCAAGTGACATTTTAAAATTGTATGTATGAGTTTTAATTCGACGAATAATTGTGTAATGTTAAGATTATTTCGTTATATTTATACATTTTTAATTGCCGTAAATTTTCGGAATTTATGAATATCAATTTTTAAATTATTTTGGAATCATAATAATATCACAAAGTTATAAAACTGCGCTTAGGAACAAGTTTTTGTTGTATGCAAATTTAGATAGTTTTTTTTCTAAAATTACTGCTTTTCTCAGAGTAGTATAATGGTGCATTAATCTTTATTTGTGGAAAATTAAATTAATAATCGACAGCCAAAACATACATTGTATATTACCAAGCTGTTTACGCTCGTGTTATGGGTAATATGTATATGACGGATAATTCGGAGAACACCTAGACCATAGTAAATAACGGAAAGTTCGCTTACGAAATTTATCAAGCCGGAATTCGAACCCAGGCCTTTACGTTTAGCTAAACTGGCAAAGGTTTGGGACCACTCGACCACAAAGGGCGTCCAGCTTAGTGTTTTGTATTAATCAGGGGTTTTAAAAGATTTTTTGCAAATTTTAATTATTAGTTTGAATCTGCCTAGTGCATGATTGTAGGCAATTATTTTTTAAACTAACTTCAAAAAATGAGGAGGTTCTTAATTCGCCGTGTAATTTTTTTAATATAATACTAGCTTTTACCCGCGACTTCGTCCGCGTGGAATAGTAAAAAAAGTAAGTTAAAAAAACCCTTCCGATTTTAAAACATTCTTCATTGGTGCTCCGCTCCTATTTATTGGTCTGAGCGTGATGATATATAGCTTAATTGTTTCTTAATGTATAAATTGTTTTATTGTATGATGATACTGGCAATATCAATACTTAATTAGGTGCATAAGTTGTATAATAAGCTGTTTAAGTAATGAAAGTTTTTTTAACTATCCCACGGGAACCCTTTAATTTTTCGGGATCAAAAGTATCCTATATGTTGGCCAGGGATATAAGCTACCACCATACAAAATTTCATTTAAATCGGTCCAGTCGTTTCGGAGATTAGCCGGAACAAACCGTGAAACAAAAATTTAAAAAATATCCACATTAGTTCTATTTAACTTTTTACATCCCCCTGACTCGGTTTTTAGCTTTTTTTTTTCATTGTACAGAAATTCGATCTCTACAATTTTATTATATGTATATATAGATGTTCAGTCATAACTATTTGTTTCTTGAGGGCTGCTTATTCTAGTTAATTTTCGTTTTAGGACTTCGCTTATTTTTTTTGATCTAAGCTTATTTTCCATTGTATATGTTCCATTTATTTTTGTGTTATATGGACTATTTTATTGTAGTATTAAAGAGAGAGATCTGTATTATTTCTTCTATCTGAAATTTCATGGACTCTTTCGGGCTGATCGGACGAAGAAGTAACGACGACAGGCGTTTGAGAATAAAACCTATTTCGATAATTCATATGCAATCTATACATATAATAAAACTGTAGAGGTCGAATTTCTGTACAATGAAAAAAAATATGCTAAAAACCGAGTCAAGGGGATGTAAGAAGTGAAATAGAACTAATTAAGATTTTTTTCAAATTTTCGTTTCTCTGTTTGTCTGTTAACTGTCTGTTTGTACCGGCTTATCTCCGAAACGACTGGACCGATTTCAATGAAATTTTGTGTGTGTATTTGAGTGGGGTCAATGGATGGTTCAGATTCACAATTGGACCCTGTAGGTGACACTGCGATTGGGTTTTAGATTTTATTTTTTAAGTGCAGGACAACGTCTGCACCAGTTGTTGCTAAAAATGAGTAAGCTAGGATGAATGATTAAAAAACAAATTTTCACGATTATATTCACAAAAAGTGGCCTTAACCAGTTTCTCCTGATAAATATTATTTCTATTTAATACGTATATTAAATTGAAATATCGATTCTATTGCTGTTGCCTTATAAAATATTCATGTGACGATGCGGCGCACTGACGTGGCGTTGTGTACAGCTATCTATTCGTTTTATTCTTATCCTTAGGAATCTAACTAAATTAATCCGTGCAGAAACGGCGGTCGGTAATAAGAGGGGACAAAACAACCCACAGCCAGTTAATAGGGTGTTTGCCCGTCTGGTCGGCTACCACCCCTGGTCTTGAGCATGCCGCCATAACAACTTTGAGTTGTGTTTCGGTATTAGTGGCCAGGTTCCAGTCTCCCTTAAGAGGAGCCGGGGCCGTCTGCCTGTCCGCTGAACTCGTTCAAAAAAGAAATCTAGGGGGGAATTTTTTGTTGTACTCTGTTCTGCAAGATGCAATTCAAGGAGGAAAAGGAATCGTGTAACATATCTGTGGGCAGTTTTTTTTTAATTGCGAAGTTGGCTCACAGGCGGACGGTCCCACTTCATGGAAAGTGGTTACCGTTGCCTATAGACGTTTGTGAGGACTTTTGGATGGGTTAAAGAGGATCAGATAGGAGGAAGGTGACGGAGTGGGGACGGGGTATGTTTACGGGAGTACCCAGGGCGTACCCAGTGGCACGGGAGGGCAGCTGCCCATCCTTGGATTGTATACATACGTACCTATTGTTATCGATAACGTTTATGGTGGAGTCACGTTACGACTTTGCAATATATCAAGTCTACGAGAGAATGAGATAAATATAGAGTATCAGGAGTATTAAGATAATTATAAGGTTTATTAATTTTATAATATTTTCACCAAGCTCAAACAGATTTCAATCAGGCGACATAGGTGGTGCAGGAAAAAGGCAATAGATACATACATAATTGCTCAAACTAATTTTTAAGAAATAATAATACAAATATATACATATATACATAGTCATATATCTTCTATACTCTATACATATAATAAAATTGTAGAGGTCAAATTTCTGTACAATGAAAAAAATGCTAAAAACCGAGCCAGGGGGATGTAAGAAGTGAAATAGAACTAATGTAGATTTAAAAAAAATTTATGTTTCTGTTTGTCTGTCTGTTTGTACCGGCTAATCTCCGAAACGACTGGACCGATTTAAATGAAATTTTGTATGGTGGTAGTTTATATCCCTGGTCAACATATAGGATACTTTTGATCCCGAAAAATTAAAGGGTTCCCGTGGGATAGTTAAAAAAACTTTAATTACTTAAACAGCTTATTATATACAACTTATGCACTTAATTAGGTATTGATATTGCCGGTATCATCATCATACAATAAAAACAATTTATACATTAAAAAACAATTAGGCTATATATCATCACGCTAACACCAATAGGAGCGGAGCACCAATGAAGAATGTTTTAAAATGGGGAGGGTTTTTTTAACTATTCCACGCGGACGAAGTCGCGGGCAGAAGCTAGTATGTAACAATAATACATTTCAAGATACATAAGTTATTATAATAAATGTATTAGCATGATTATATTGTGTTAATCAAACATAGCTATTTATGGACAAATAGCTATATAGAATCCTTATCTTGTTTTCAACAGTAAGACTAATGTAATAATAACAGCCCATAAATGTCCCACTGCTGGACTCGGGCCTCCCTATGTAGGGGGGAACGGATAGTTGCCCGCCTCGCTTGTCCAAGGCGGCTTGGCAGGTTGGACACATCCGTTATTTCGATGTGCAGGTTGCATCACGATGTTTTCCTTTACCGTTGTTAGCACGTGGTAATTGTAACAATATGCACATTAGGTCAGAAAACTGCGTAAGTGGTGCATGCGTTCCGGCCAGGATCGAACCCGCGCCCTTTGTGTTTGGGACGCGTGCGCTAGCCATTACGCTGCCACAACTTATAATGTTTTTTTTTTATCCAATACATAGGTGAAGTATGAGATATTATACTACAAGTTATACTACGTTCTATGGGATGTGTCAGCCATACCGTCGTATATGAGACAGACAATGATAGACCAGGGCTGAAGCCTTTGAAAATTGTAAAAAGTGAAAAAATAATAATAGTAGGATGAAACCCGTTGGGAATGGAAGAGAATATAACAAAAATTAAACGAAAAATAATTTGCGGACGATCTGAGATCGGGAAGTGGAAGGGGGTGAGTTTTAGGGGTAAAAAACGGTTTATCTCGATTTCCGGCAAAACTACAAGTCCTATGGAACAAAGTTAAATGGCAAAGTATATGTATATGTATAATTTATGTGAAAAGTTCAAAGTTTTTTTTACCCTTAAAAACTCACCCCCTTCCACTTCCCGACCTTAGATCGTCCGTAAATTAATTTTCCTTTAATTTTTGTTATATTCTCTTCCTTTTCCAATAGGTTTCATCCTACTATTATTGTTTTTGGTTTCGATAATTATCGACTCTGGTCTATAAAGGCTAGCTCTCTTCCTTGAGGATGAGCGTCCTAGCTCCGTAGATCAAATGGGTCGTATGTCGGCTTAAAACCGACTATAGCGTAATACTAAATCGACGAAAGTATGTCACATTGACTTGACGTCGTTACTTTTTTTTTTTTAATTTCGTCTACTCGATCAATGGCCACACGAGAAACGGGTTCTCAACACGGATCCCGTGCAGAGCCTCTCGTACGATTTTATATTTTTAAATGACTTATGTTGCTGTCATTAGTCTAGTATAAGTCGAATATTGGAATAGCTAGGTTATATTCAAATTAACCTTAAAAATGTCGTGTTTTTTTTATTTCCCAAAATTTGGCAAACGGGCAGACGGCCCACCTGATGGAAAGCGGTCACCGAGACCTATGGTGTTTGCAACACCAGGGGCTTTGCCGGCATTGAAGAAATTTTATAACGCCCTTAAATGACGCTATGTCGTTATCACGCAGAGGACATAATCGTTTATTTTTATGTTTAAACAAACAAAAACATTTATTATTTTTTATAGATTACTTGAGTGAATCAATATTTAGGAAGCAAATGTATTTTTATGAAAAGTTTTGACCACCTTGCAATAATCGAAACGTCTTGAATAATACTTTGAATAAAATCAAATTAAAGTTTTAAAGCGTACTATTAATTTCAGCCAAATCGGTCCACTAGTTTTACCGTAAAAGCATAACAAACAGAGAGACAAATATATTTTTATCCCGGAAACTATCCGCTTTTTGGGATAAAAAGTATCCTATGTTCATCCTCAGCTCGAAAAAATATTGTTACAAGATGTCCACCACAGTAGTCATGAGAACCATAGCGTATATTAATATGACATAGACAATCGTCATAGATAATACTTTTAGTCGATTTATCAGATGATTCGATTTATAATTAAATTACCATTTTCTACCGGTTAGTTAATTTTATAAGCTCACTAAATTATCATCTAGATAATTTAGTGCATCAGTAACTAATTATTATAATTGTTTTTATGATCCTGGCAACACTATGATGTAATTGCTATTTTTAGCAATGATGCAATGTTATTGTTTTGTAGGGTAGCATTTTCGTATAAAAGGCGTAGTGGCGTGTAGACGGTGTTCATTGCTTACTGTGCTGTGTGAATATTCACATCAAAGGCTGAACATGAACAATAAAGGGGAAACCCTGTCCAAATAGTTAATATTTGGTATATTTGGTACTTTCTTACCCAAATCTCTCCTTGCATTTTACAATATATATAATGAGTTTCCGCCAAATCAGTCCAGTAGTTTTTCCGTGAAAACGGAACAGACAGACAGACACAGTTACTTTCGCATTTATAATATTAATATATATACACACATACACACACAAGCTAAGTAAGTTAAGTTTGTGTTATGTACAGATAATACAAAGTTTCTCTCTTTCTTCCGTTTAAATCATTAGATGAAACAACTTTGACCTTATTCGACATTCTGTCTGCAACATGAATAAATAAATAACTCGTATTAAATAAACCTAATAAAATATTCAGAGCGCGTCTCGGCAGACGACTCGTTGTCTGTCTGTACGTAGTTTTGCACGATAAGCTAAAGGTCGTAAGTCTCGTACATTATGTTATATGTTTTACTAGAGCTTAAAAAAAATAGAATATTTGGTTCAAAAACAACCCCCTTCCCTTCGTTTGTCGATTGACATTCCTTCACAGAAATTGACCCTCACAAGTTACACTACAGGATGTGTTTATTTTATCAAAATCTATTTTCGAATCGATTAGATTTTTTAGAAATCTAAAGATACCACTTTAGTGCTCGTCAAAATCGGCCTCGAGACTCCTTTGTCTGTTTTTCGCTATTTCGTGTAATCTAGGATTTGACCCTGAAGGCCCAATTGAAAAATTCAGCCTGTATATCGTGAGCGAAGCCGCGAGCATATAAACCTTTTTTGAAATAAATTTCTAAATGATGATAAAAACCGCTTAAAAGTTCTGTGTGTGGTTTAGGAGGAGTTTATACAGACAGACAGACGACAAAAGCGACTTTATTTTATACTATTTAAAAAATAAAGATGTCTTGTTACAATATACTTACAATCTACTCTTTTTTACTATTGGTAGGAAATTGACGTAACATGTTTAATAAATATTAAATTCTAGCCAGTAGTAGTATTTTTTTTTAAATGAGAGGAAGAAGATTATGTTGGTATGGGCATATAATGAGGAGGGATGAAAGTCGCGTAACAAATAGAATGTTAAGCTACAAGATGAATGGGTTCAAATGTAAAGGTAGACCAAGAAAAAGATGGATGGATTGTGTGAAGGATGATTTGATGATTTCTGGTGTCATAAAAGATGTATGTCAGAATAGAGGAGTGTGGAAGGAAAAGACATATTGTGCCGACCCCAAATAATTGGGACATAGTGAAAGAAAAGAGAGTAGTATTTTTTTCTTGCATGAGTTCAGCAAACAGGCATACGGCCCACTTGATGGAAAGCGGTTACCATTGCCTATGCACATTTGTAACACTAATCTGCCGCCGCTCTCTAAGAGGAGACTGGAACCTGCCAATAAATTCGGAACACAACTCAAGGGTTTTATGGCGGCATAATCTAGACCAGGGGTGGTAGCCATCCAGTATGGCAAATACTCTACCACCTGTCGGATAAAAACTCTGGCTTTACTACTCCGTGCAGGAACTGAGAAGGAATACAATTTATTGCGTTGTGGCGACCTGTCGTAAGAGGCGACAAAACAACCCACAGCCAGGTGGTAGAGCATTTGCCCGACTGGATGGCTACCACCCCTGGTCTAAAGTATGTCGCCATAACAACCTTGAGTTGTGTTCCGGCATTAGTGACCAGGTTCCAGTCTCCTCTTAGAGAGCAGCAGCGCATTTGTAGCACCCATGGTGTTGCAAATGTCCATAGGCGATCGTAAGCGCTTTCCATCAAGCGGGCCGTCTGCCTGTCTGCTGAACTCCTGCAATAAAAATAAAAATGTTTTCTGTCTCGCTCGTGCATTACCGTATTAATGAAGTTACGAATTGACATAACTAGACAATTGCAGACAGTAAATCCGTATTACACAAATCTCAACAATAATATTCAGATAAATTTAAAAATCTCACATAAATTTGGTTTTTATTTCATATACATTTAAATTATTCTACATATAAAAATCATTTAACAAAACTATGTTTTTACCGTTTTAAGCGTGCTATTTAATTTGATTTTTATTCCGACGTTTCGGTCACTTTTCAGCCGTGATCATGGAAGACAAAGATGTCAAGTGTCAATGAGTATTGTTAATGCTTTTTTCGCCCAAGAAATATAATCGAATTTAGCCTACCCCCAATGTGTGTGTGGTTATGGCTATTATTTACTCTATGGGAGTGTAATCTAATTTCCCACCGCTTCGCAAATTGTGGCGTGCAGAGAAGAAGTGGCACAGGAAACTCTTCAGCAACATGCCTAGCTTTAGGGCTAAAATATTAGTATTTTTTATTGACATTACTCATTGACACTTGACGTCTGTCTTCCGTGATAACGGCTACTGAAAAGTGTCGAAACGTCCAATTAAAAATCAAATAAAACCGTTGAAACGTGGTTTTAATTATACTGAATTATACTTACCTCCAAAAAATTTTGACCCCAAACAAAAATTTTCGGGAATACATCCCCAATCTGGAGGCCCTGGTTGATGAGATTTGAGTTCACTAGCTACAAGGCCATTAAGGGAATTGTCAATCCACCGGATATAGCGTGGAACGGAAGTCGCCTCTCGCCGAGGCCTATCGGATGTCGTTGCGGGGAATCGAATCTGACACCCCGCGCGGAGTGCTCCTTAAGACGCCCGTGAGTGCCATGTTTGCTTGGTTATCCACTTGATTTTAGGGTTCCGTAGGCGTTCCGGCAAAAGAGGCCACCATCATGTTTTTTACGGCTTTAAACAGGCAAACAAGAATGTGTCGTATCTACAACGAAATCTCTATAAAGCACAATAAATAAATAGAAATGAATCGTAGAAGTGTATGTACGCGCAGTAAACTTGAAAACCACTAAGAGTTTAGATGATATTTTTTGTGTGTTTGAGTGGGTTCTTGATTGATTTAGATTCACAATTGGAACCGGTAGGTGACGCTGGGATCGGGTCCTAGATTTTCATTTTTTCAGGGCAGGACAATGTCTGCCGGGACCTCTACTTGAATATATTTAATGCAAAACCATTATATTTAAAAAAAATCAGTAAATTCTGTATTTAGGGTTGGTAATTTATTCATAAAGTTTTTTTTCTCCTCTACTAACCATACAATATATCACTTTCTTTAATTCTTATTAATTAGGTAGTAATTATAATAATCTGAAGATAAACACATACATGGTATATTGCCAAATTAAGCAAGTTACGCTTGTGTTGGGTATTATACAACGGACTACTTTGGTCCGATCCCAGACACCAAACCATAGGAAATAACGGAAAATTTGTTTCCAAAATTAACCATGCCAGGAATCGAACCCAGAGCCTTTGCCTTGTAGTGAGCTCGACCGGCTAAGGCTTAGCTCGCTCAATCACTAAAACGATTTTTTTGTATTTGTGGATGTATATATGGGTTCGCGTTTCACCTCTATCTCGCCTGTGTGCTTAGTGCGAGTTTTATTACTGCTCGATCACGTTCAAGTCAACGCAATTTTGTATGACACGATTGTTTCCCTTGACGCTCATGAGATGGCGGTAAGTCATTCCAATACAAAATTGCGTCAACTTGAAAGTGATTGAGTAGTAATTAGTGCGAGTTTTATTACTGCTCGATCACGTTCAAGTCAACGCAATTTTGTATGACACGATTGTTTCCCTTGGCCCTCATGAGATTACGCTAAGTCATTCCAATACAAAATTGCGTTAACTTGAAAGTGACTGAGTAGTAAAAAACTCGCACTTATTTTTTACATTTAAGTGTTTATTGATGACTTTATTAATATTTTAGTTCATTAGCACGCTTGGGTGCCATACTAGACCTAAAAGTGTATTATATTTATGATTTACTAGCTGGTGTTCGCGGCTTCGTCCACGTAGATTTAAAATAGTCATAGTTTGAGAATTTTTCACCCCCCTTTTGGACCCCTTAGGGGTTGAATTTCCAAATACATCGATGCACATGTGAATTTATTTCTAACTAAAAGCAGGTATATAAAATTTCGTACTTCTTACTTTGAAAATGACGGATTTTCAAACAAACTTTCATTCCCTTTTTAACCCCGTTTGGGTTGATTTTTGAAAAATCCTTTCCTACTGTGCACTGGCCGTATAGAAAGAAACCGCGTGGTTAGTTTTACAGTCCTAATTCCAGTAAGCTTTGCGTTGATAATTCAGTCAGTAAGTCTGTCAGAGAGGCCAATTAATCTGTTGTGTTATTCAAATAAATGAACGATTCTGAGTGCGGCAGCTAGTCAATGTTTGAAACGAACAAAGCTACACCCATTGCCTCGAAATCTCGTAAACGTTTTGTATACAGTTATAATTTTTATTTAAATAATTATAAACGAATCGAAAGTAACCTCATTTCGTATATAAATAATAATTACGGAATAAATCGATGAGTACGTACGAGTATTAGTTTTGTTCTGTGGGTTCCGTAACTATTGATATGTTAAGTTTTTTGACCCGATCGAAATTGGTTAGCTTTACCTATGGGACACAGATTTTTTTATGTTTGCTTGTAGGCAAACTGATAGACGGGTCCACTTGATTGCCAGCAGCTACCGTCGCCCATGGACATCTGCAACATTAAGGGAGCCGATGCGTTGCCTACCTCGTTTAAATATCTGTTTACGCCCTTTTTGAAGAGCCCCATTTTGTAGCGTTCAAATTCAAAAGTTTTTATTCAAAATAAGTTACACTGGAAAACACTTTTTGAAGGTCATATAGGTTAAAATTTAATTTTACTTCCCAGTCTATGTACACCGCTTCGCAACGTGTTATTGCTGTTAAGGGGAAGAAGCGGCAAGGAACTCCCAGCAACACGTCTAGATAAAAATTGTTTTTCTTTATGTTCCTCACTCTCTTTATATCGCAAGTTCTCTTTTTTATGTTTTATACAGAAGTATGTTACAGAATGACTTTTGAAGAATTAATGCGTGTTCTAGCAAACAGTGCATATTCAATGAAACAGAGACACAATAAAAGTAAAGAAAAATATTATTACAGTTATGATAAAGATATGACGTACTAATTTTTATTTTCTTTTTTGCTACAACATATCTGATATCCAACATATCTTCTGGGCAAACCGCGGCAGGGGGAGCTCATTCCACAGCTTGCTCACGTTTGGCATAAAGGAGCGAGCGCCACGTACAGTGGATAACTTCCAGGTATCAAGGAAGTTGGTAAAATGGCGACGTAGGTACCAAACCAAACAGCTTCTCAGAACACTCTCCATTGTACAGACGGTAGAACGCGCTTAGAGCGCCAACGTCTCTTCTGAGACTTAAAGGTTGTTAATGTTACTATTGAACACTCCTTATAGTTCGTGTATATGTCACTGAACTCCGCAACGATTGGACCCATTTTGATGAGTGTTAAAAAAAAGATAACTGACTGAGATGAGAGATTGAAATGAAACTGCTTGGCGTTGGTTGAGACGTGAGCCTCGGCGCCTGATCAAAAACAGGAAAGAAATATGATCTGGATCATGTTTCCTGTTGTGATTATATTACCAACCAGGTGGTAGGGTATTTGCCCGACTGGATGGCTACTACCCTTGGTCTAGAGTAAACCGCCATAACAACCTTGAGTTGTGTTCCGGCATTAGTGACCAGGTTCCAGTCTCCTCTTAGAGAGCAGCAACACATTACTGTTACAAATGTCCATAGGCGATGGTAACCGCTTTCCGTCATCGCGTGGGCCGTCAGCCTATCTGCTGAAATCCTGCAAAAAAAAAATATTTTTGTCTTTCGTCTGCAACGGATTGGTTATAGCTGAACGTAGCTAAGATTTAAAGGTTCTGATGATGTAGTTTGCTGTTAGCCCTCCGGTTCGCCGAACTGCGGCTAATTGCATGGTGCGTGTGTGCCCTTAAAACTCTTTAGATTTATCTTACGTACGTAGGGCCGTAACAGAACCCTAAAGCAAGCTTCCGCCACACAAAAGGAAAAGGGGAACAATAGACCGCTTAAACGTAATAAAAAATTAAATAATGATAGGCCACCGCGACAGCATCGGAGGGGTTGCTTAGATTGCTGTTTTAACCCTCTCGAATCCTTTGCGCTGTAATTATGCCGTACGGTAATAAGGAGGTAGTGCTGTGACGTGGCGTGTTATGATTTGTACACGTGGTATTATAGAAATACTGGCTTTTGCCCGTGACTTTTCTCGCGTTGATGTTATCCCACGGGAACTGTATATTTTTCCGGGATAAAAAGTGGCCTATGTGCTATTCCCAACTGTAATCTATCTCTGTGCCAAATTTCGTCCAGATTCGTTTAGGCGTTCTGGTACGATTGAGCAACAAACATCTATACAAACTTTCGCATTTAAAATAGTAGTGTAGATTTTTTTAAATTTATTTATAACAAAAGCAAACAGATACAATATATATTTTATAAATAATGTTAACTGTAATTCTACTAGCTTCTGCCCACGACTTCGTCCGCGTGGAATAGTAAATAACAAGTAAGTCTTAGCGTGATGATTTATAGCGTTATAGCCTTCCTCGATAAATGGGCTATCTAACACTGAAAGAGTTTTTCAAATCAGACCGGTAGTTCCTGAGAGTAACGCGTTCAAGCAAACAAACTCTTCAACTTTATATATTAGTATATGTTATTAATATGATATCCAACAGCACTTATCACATTTTATTTTAGGACATGCTATAATATATACACACATATATATACACACACACATATATATACACACACACACATATATATACACACATATATACACACATATATATATATATATATATATATATACCTAACGGTGCAACTTACATGTAGTAAAAGAAATAGGTGGAGACGACATACTTATAAGTTTGTTTCGTACATTATATAGATAGACAATGATAGGTTATTGGGGTTCCTACATTTGGAAGGTAAATAATGAAGCCTTATGGTTTCACGCCGTTGTCTCTTTGTCTATATGTCACGGTTGATAAATTTATCAACCGTGTTGTTGTTGGTATTAGCATACTCGTACATGCATAAGTCTGATATGTATATATTCCAGCCACTGGTCGATATGCAGGCTCTTCCCGAAATGACTAGTTTAACCTAGGTTTGACCAAGGCCTTTCGACAATGCCCTAAATAAATTCCAATTTCGGCCTTTGACTAAAGTATTATTAGTCAAACCTAGAAATACCTAACTTTTTAGTCAGACGTCGAACGTGAAATAATCTGTTTCGGGCTTCACCTAGTCGATCCTAGAGGCGACTAAGGCAGACTCGGTCAGACGTCGAGTCGTAGTGCACTTGTTACATGTTTAATGACTGTATTAGTCTCTCCTAGGTTAGACAAAGATCCGTTAGTCAAAGGCGGAATAACGTAATTTATTTGGACTTTGACTAGGACTTTATATCTAGGGTTGCCAACTATACCTTATAATAACGTATCCTATTTTATTTTTGGTAAATATACTTTATACTTTTGCATAAAAATAAAGTATGTGATAATACTCTATTTCCAATATTTACTCTGATGCGTAAAATGATATACTTATGTGTATAATTACTGAACTATTATCGATCCAGCTTTCACTGAAAGAGTTTATTCAGTAATGAATCTAAAATGGCGAGAAGAAAGGAACAGGACATCTATGAATTTAATAATAAAAAAAATGTTGTATTGTTGTATGTAATACACAAAAATAGTGTCTCCAAGAGAAGAATTAAATTAAATTTAGTAATTATTTTGTTTCTTCCAAATACTTTATTTTTTTGCCTACTTAAAAAATATAATACGTTATTTTTCTCAAAAATAGTTGGCAACCCTATTTATGTCAGAGCTGAGGTTTGACTAGTCAAACCTAGGAGCACCAGAGCTCCGATGTTTGACTATAACATATATACTGTTTTATTATATGTTTATTGAAGTCGGTTGTGTTTTTTAATACTTTTTATTAGTTTTCGTACTTTAATAAAATATGTACTCAACTTTATATTGGCAGTACTATATGAGGGCATTTTGAACCAGTATTTAGTACAAAGTTTATACTAGACGAGCTGTGTGGCATACCCTAGTAATTAATATATCCGGTTTCAATAGATTACCTTTACTAATACCACGGTACTGTCTATTCCCATATAGATGTGGTACATTAATATTCAATCACGGCATCGGAATGCGCCTGCGCATGCATAATTGCCGGCCGTGTTATGCGTACGAGATGAAAACAATGGCAGGTCTCTTTTGTACAATATATATGTTTTACTAATTCAACAGATAGAAAAATAAACATACTACTATGAACTTGGGTGGCGGGGGTTGCAGAATAAGTGCGGGTAGTAGCGAATCTTATTTCCTATATAAGGTGACTTAAAATTAGTCAAAGCAGTAGTAACCATAGATAATACACTATATATAAAATAGATGAGCCTCTCTGAAATCAAATATCAAAATATCGATTACCCTGTCAGGTAGATGGCGCTACAATCGATAATTCTAGAAATTCCACTAGATGGGACTAATAAGTTATAACTTGTTCTAAATTGGAATAAAGGGAAAGACAAAATAAATTTAGTTTAAAAAACTTATATAACACTATAATTTATCCCAAAAGTAAAAAGTAGTTCACATAAACGTTTATGTAAAAATGTGCGAGATTTACTAAATATGTTTTTTTTTTTTGGAGCTGGATCCAGCTGAATAGCCGCAGATGGCTGTTTCAGCGATACCGGACTTTGGGGGCTTCCCGACTCCGTGGGAGCGGAGGCGTTCAGCCGGAAAGCAGCACGCTCGAGGAGGCACCTCCTGTGAGGTTACGACCTCGGTTCGACCGCTGCTGGGGATTGACTCTATATAGGATTTAGCCGTAAAAGGCTGACGAGCTAAGCCAACAGGCTGAAGTGATTATTTGGGGACTCGTTATCGACTCCGCTGGCGGAGCCGATCCTAGTCTATCGTTACTACCTATTGGCAACGTGTTATAGCTGGAGAAAAAGTTGTGGTTTCATTTACGCTCTTAAGATCTCGTCAGCGCGATGTATTTATTCAACGATACTGCACAACGCCAGCTTAAGTGAAGTTAAGTGGACTAAATGGAAACTAATTCTAATTTTTGATGTACCTGGACCACTTGATGGCGCTAGTTTCCGTACATTTTTTTATTTTTCGATTATCTAGGGGAGATCTACTGGGATGGTGGTAGTAACTAACAGCACATAAGTCTTAAAGGTAGAACGGAATATAGTGGTCTTCTTCCTCTTTGGCTATCTTTTTTAATTCGAAGCTGCCAAGTAGGTAGTCTGTCAACCTGATTGGAAAGTGGTTACAGTCTCCTCTAGATGTTTGCAACACCAAGAACGAAGCCAGCTTTTAGGTTTTGGTAGAGGGATAAGACGGATGGAATGAGATTTGAAAGGGAAAGTGGGCTGTCGCTGTCTCTCAATCATCGCACAAAACAGGTTTAGTTTAAGACTAACCGTTTCACTTGGATATTGCGTGAGTTCAGCCGATTGGCACACGGCCCACCTGATGGAAACCAGTTACCAAAGGTGCTACGAATGCGCTGCTGCTCTTTAAAAGGAGGCTGGAGCCTGGCCACTAATAACGGAACAGAACTCAAGGTTGTTATGGCGGCATACTCCAGACAAGGGGTAGTGGTCATCCAGACAGATAAATACCATAACAGCTGGCTGTGGGTTGTTTTGTCGTTTTTAATGACAGGCCCGACCGTAGGAGTTACTATTCTTTCTCCGTTCATCTGTTTGTCTTTGTGTGTCCCAGTAATTTTCTCACGTAAACTGCTAGCTCTATATAGAGGCGTATAAATAGACGGGTCTATCTATATACTTATAATATTTTCTTGTAAATCAAATCTCCCAATCAATAACCTGTACGTCGGCCGTGCGCGGGCGCAGCGTCGCCGCGGCGTCCGGTGTCGTGACGTCACGCATTGGCGACCCGCAGTCTCATAGGGCCGTCCCCAAACAAACGCCTCAGACTGTCACATATTGTATGCATTGATATTGCACAATATTATTGTTACAACGTACGATCTATTGAAGACAATAGGGAAGCGGACACATGTTACCATAGATTCTAGTATTTTTAACCGACTTGAAAAAGGAGGTTCTCAATTCGATTGTGTTTTTTTTGTCTTCGATTTTTTTATAATATTTACCAAACTTTGACAAGATTTGTTAATGTATTTTTTTATATACTAGTGTTCTCCCGTGGTCAAAATTCGATCATAATAATTAATGTCAAAGACTATACTTCTATAATCACAGATTTCGCCAAGGCAACAATAAACAAAAGAGTATATATGCGTGTGTGTGTCAAATACATGGTAGTGTGTGTAATGTTTTTTTTTATTGATTTAATGTATTTTTTATGCATAATTAAAAAAAAAGTTAGTATTCGTCGCTTCTTCTCTATATAAACTATAAGTGTGCGAAATTTTATACTCCTTCGTCCGCGCAATTTTCTTAAAAATGGGTACAATATTTTTGCTGTGTTTTTGCTTCACGTATTAATATACAGATACAGTTTTTTGATATTTTTCGATGATCTTCGAGAACTTCGTTGCAACCAGGTGTCCCAAAGACACCACATTAGTTTTTGTATTTTTTTTTTGTTACGCGATTTTCTGTCAATTGTAGACCGATTTTCAATATTTTTTTTATTCGAGAGACTCCTGAGGTGCCTTTGCCACCAAGTCAGGATCTGATAAGTGGATCCCAGGGAAATGAGCAACCCTTGTTGAAGAGTACATCGAAATGCAAACTCGTATACGCGTGCGAGTAGTACAATTCTTACAAGCGCTTAAAATATTATTTCTAAAGCTATTCAAGCAACTAAAAATTAAATTAATAAATATATGTTTTGTTAACAAAAACAATACATACTCCCTCAATACTTAAATGCTAAGATTTTGTTTTTGTTAAAAAGATTACTTACATAAAAATTTCATTAGCTTATTATAATATCGCGAGCCCAGCCGCGGGCAAAATCTAGTGTAGGTATATATCCTTTCTTGATAAATTATGTAACTGATGGTGAAAACCGTTTGAAAATCCGTTGCGTGGTTTAGGAGGAATTGGCGGATATACAGTCATACAGACAGACAGATGTGACAAGCGACTATCTATAGAATGTAAAGATTCTCTTAGGTCTTACATGCTCGCGTAAGTCTTCTTTACAAGGAAAAAAGCTTACGAAACGGCCCACCGTGAAGGGTGGTCCGGACCTCCCTCGTTGCGGTAACCCGATCCGCGAGTACGGGCGAAATCAGCTGATTCCCACGAGTAAGCCACTTCGTTATCACGTACTTGTGTTATGCATGCTAGACGTTAAATTAAAAGGAAAGAAGAAGAAAGAAATAAAGAAAGAAAAAATGTTTATTTGGTCTTCACATAGCGAGAGACAAGTGGCGATGAATTGTACGATGTAGAAATAAATATACCAAAGAAGTCTCACGATGGTGAAGTTCAGCATATGCCAGGCAACGGGTGCCTGAGGCTGGTTTTCAACTGCACCCTAGGACGGTCGGATTTTGCAATGTTAATTATTTATCAAGTATGAATAATAATAAATTACATTCATAGATACACACGTAATAATAATTAGTACTGAGCAAATTAGAAACAAATATTGTAGGGATATTGATAAAATATTCAAGAAAAATGCTAAGCAAAAGGAGTTTTTTTGTTGGAATACAGCGGACAGGTCCCGATGGAAAGTGGTTACTGTATATGGACAGTTGCAACATCAGAAGTGCATGAAACGATTCTCTCTCTCCCTCAAATTGTTCCTACCGGATAAGCAGACGTAATACCAACCAAAGTAGATGGAGCGCTCTGCTTCCACTTTTATTATATTGTAATAGACTGATATTGCCATCTTGTACATTACAAAAAGTAGTGTCCTCTTTCTTGGGGGTTGGTATACGCTTCTTCAATAAGATTCCGAGTGAAATGTTAGATCTGCCTTTCACTAAATTCAAAACCAAATTAAAAGTATCTTGCTAAAAAAGGGATACTACACTATTGAAGAATACTTAAATGACAAAAATTCATTTACATAGCAGCTCGCTCTAACATCTTATACTATATTTTGTATAACGTTATCTTACCAAGCTTGTAAGGGATTTATGGAGATATATTGCAGCATAACATTTTAGTACGTCATGTCATTATTATAACTTTCATAATATTTTTCTTTCTTTTTATTGTCTTGGTCTTGTTGAGTATGCACTGTTTGCTACAACTCCATTAATTCTTCAAAAAGTAATTTTGTAACATACTTCTGTATAAAACTTTTTAAAAAAAGACAACTTGAGATATAAATAGAATAAGTAACTTAAAGAAAAACAATATTTAGCAAGACGTGTTGTTGGGGAGTTTCTTGCCGCTTCTTCTCCTCAACAGCAATAACACGCTGCGAAGCGGTGTACATAGACTAGGAAGAAAAATTAAATTTTGACTTCTATGTATGACCTTCAAAAAGTGTTCTCCAGTGGAACTTATTTTGAATAAAAAAACTTTGAATTTGAATTATACGTACAGCTGATGAATGGAACACTTTAGCATTGTCCGCTTTTCCTGAAAAATACAATTATGGTGTCTTCAAGTCTCGTGTGAACAGGATTGTAACTTAGCCACTGACGCCCGAACTTCTCAAAGTTGTTATGGCGGTATACTCCAGACGATGGCTGGTGGTTATCCAGAGAAGTCATCTGGTTGTGGCTTAATTTCTAACATTTTATACTGTAATATTGAAGTTTAGACGTTCTTTAAGTTGACAAATGGCCGGTCCTTTTATCTTACCAATCGTTTCATACCGGTGACGTCAAAATTTAACTAACCGATGATAGGGCAAGAAAATGAACGATAACATGTGCGAACTGGCCGTGAGACATTTGAATGTCATTAAATAGTGTAAGTGATTGCACTTTCCATCAGATGGGCCGCCAGTCTGCTTCCTGTTCTGCAGAAATAAAATTTAAAAAATAAAAATCTAGAACCCGATTACAGCGTCATCTTCTGGAGCAAATGTTAATCTAAACTCGAATTAACTTGAACAAACAGAGTAGAAAATTATTAAAGTACTTATATCGCTATTAAAAAATAGGGGTTGGTGATAGAAGGGTGAAAATTTAGGGTTGTATGTATTTTTTAATGCAACATTATAAAACAATAAAAACAAAAAAATTGTCCAAAAAATTAAAAAAAAATGTTAGGGGTGGATATCCCTTATCACTTAGGGGTATGAAAAATAGATAGTAGCCGATTCTCAGACCTACTGAATATGCAAATAAAATTTCTTAAAAATCGGTCAAGCCGTTTCGGAGTATGAGTATGGTAACTGTTTATGTATTAGACACGATTAAAAATTAATATATATTGGTCTCATAATTTCAGTAGGAATATTGGATTATATAATTTCGGAAAATTGGATTATATAAAAAAAAATATATAAATAAAATTAAGCATGTTGCAATTTACTTGACATTATAGCTACGTTATTTTCAACTAGAAAACTATGGGTAAATAAATAAGGTAAACAAAAGGTGCTATTGTAATAATTAAATAATTAATTTTAATTAATTAATTTTTGAGGGTTTAATGATGCCGGTGCTGTGCTAAGCGCGAAACGGGAGTAGGGAGTCGTGAACGAAGGATGCCCGATTATTGGAAGTACCGGTCTACCCAAGTGCCGGATTAGTGAGACTCTATTGTACACACACATATATATATATATATATATATATATATATATTAGAGTGGCGCAAAAAACCTACTTTTTTTAGTTTCGAGTGAAAAAATGTTGATTTTTTTTAAGAGGTCGCTCCATTACTTTAGATGTTTTCAAATTTTGAAGAACTCTTTTTTTTGGTCTATAAAATTATGCTTTTTTAGCTCCGTATACCACCTATAATTTTATTCGTCCGTCTAAGCCTGCCGACTTGGTTAAAATAAAGCTCTTTTTGGGACTGAAATTAAATTTTATAAAATAAGTTCTAGAAGAATGTTACATATTAGTTAAAAGTTAGATTTACTTCCTATTACTTTAATATTGCTGAGGAATTAATAATGCTCTTTTTAAAAAATTTTATACAGTATGTTACAACTTTTCGTGTTGTAGCAACTTGTGTGTATACTCAGTAAGACAAAGACGCAATAAAAAGAAAGAAATATATAATATTATTACCGTCGTAATAATGACAAGACCTACTAGACATGCGTACTACAACATATCTCCATAAATTCCTTACATGCTTGGCAATATATAATAAAAACGTTATACAGCATATGGTATAAAAGACTGTAGCGAGCTGCTATGCAAATGAAGTTTTGTCATTTAAATATTCTTCACTGCTGTAGTATCCCTTTTTAACCCTTAATTGGACTGAAGGAGTATAGGAGTAACCTCCCACATCCTTTTTTAAAGCTCTAAGCTATCAAAAGTTCATGATTTCCCACAATATGTCAAAATATATGTACAATCACCTTACAATAAATACGGATATTATTTTCGTACACATTTTGAGCTGACTGTCGGTTGGAATAAACAAAAAAATCACAATGTCGCCAAAAAATACCGTAAGTTTATTTGAATTAGTGTTATTTATAGTTTTTGAGTTATTTTATCGTCTGACGTTTTTTATTTGCCCATATTTACCATTTTCATGTAACAATCGAACTTAAAAAAACGTGGGTTACTATATACTTTTGACTATAAGTGTTTACTTTTAGAAAAATGTGGGAAGCAGTTTTCGGTGTACTAGCAACATTCTTTTGTATTTGCGTATTTCAGAGAAAAGTACTTGATATTTAAAAAGAAATGTTTTTATTGTAATTAATTAAACATAAACATCCCACAGGGATTTATAAGACACAGGAGGCCTCCCTTTCGTCAGGTCCAATTAAGGGTTAAGCAACATACTTTTTAATTTGGTTTTAAATTTAATAAGATGTAGTATAAGGGAACGGATAGTATACCCGCCACGCTTGTTTAAGGCGGCTTGGCAGGTTTGACACATTGGTTATCTAGATGTGCAGGGTTCATCACGATGTTTTCCTTCACCACTAGAACTTAGTAATTGTAAAAATATGCACATTCAGTCAGAAAACTGCCTAAGTGGTACATACTGTTCCATTTATGTGTCTTTTTAATTTTGTTATGTACCCTCTTATTTCTAAACGATACAATCGGTCATTTCCTTAATTGAATAATAATGTTATATTTTTATTTATTCGGTGATTAGCGCCTGTTTTGTATAGAGTAAGTAGTTCTCTATAATTCAACATAATTTTATGTAATAATATTTATCTCTAATATGTGGTAATTGTGTACAGAATATAATTCAAAATCTCTCAGTTGTATATAGATGGTATTCACTACATTTTATTTTCATGTTGGCAGACGCGATAGATTTATACTGTGCTCGGTTTATTTTATTACATATAAAACTTTATATAATATCTTATATAAAATATTATCTAAAATTTCCAAACAATAATGTATTAAATTCTTTTTATTCATAACCCTTTAATTAAAATAGTTTATCAATGACTTCAATCCGCTATCGGTTGTGCCAATGTGCTAGTTTCTTATACTGTAACATTGTTGGAGGGATGGAGAGGTGTTCTGAAAATGTTTGTCGAGGGTGAAGAGTCAGTGTGTGGAATATATGTAAGTCGTAAGGATCTCTGATTACAAGTATAGTGACCAGTTGCTGTTCTTTTATTACCAAAAACCCTTCTGAGTTGTTTGCAAGTATTACAATACGTTCGGGTCGGGATTCGAACCCGCCCTTTGAGTTTGTGACGCGTGCGCTCACCACTAAGCTTCCACGGCTGTTGAATCTGCCCTATGATAATTTTTACCTGCTAATATCAGTTAATTTGTGCTCTCCTAAAGGTGTATACATTAACTACCTGCTTTCTTTGTGACAAAGATTGTATACAATTTCACATTGAAAAGGATGCGCTAGCCAGATTCCCGTGGGACTCAGTTGTTCAGCGTCGCACTTGTATTAGGCGGAAATATCTTATGATTTTGTTATTGTTAGCTGTATTTAGTAAATGTTAACGAATAGGTTAACAAACAGGTTAGTTGATACGTAAGTCCACTGAGATGCTTTCTCATCTTAGTAAACGCCGAAGTCGTCTAGGTTTTGTAAGCGTATAGCTTAGACCAGGGTCGTCAAATGGCGGATTGCGGTCCGCATCCGGACCGCCGACCCATTTCGTGCAGACCACGAGAACACAGCAACTTGCACTACAGTTTTAGAACACAAACATGCGGAAGTTTCCAGTGAAGAAGAGTTCTGGATAAAATTTGTTCGTGCTCATAAATATCCAGAAGTATAAAAATTAGCTTCGAAACTTCTTACTTTGTTTGGGTCAACATATATTTGTGAAGCAGCATTTTCGAAGATGAACTTCATTATGAATAAATTTCGATCTTGACTTACTGATGAATATCTCCATAAACAAAAAATTAAAACGAACAAGTTGGCGGTAGGCTAAATAAAACTTTAACAATACTCATTGACACTTGACATCTTCGTCTTCCGTGATCACGGCCGCTAAGTATACAAGTCGCGATAACTTAAGAAGATATTATGTGTCATCTACTCGGCTCCACGTGCGTCCGTCATACAGAACAAAAGTGTGCCCGCGTTGTTTGTTTGTAAACATCGTATTAATACGTAAAACGCGTGATCGTTTCGACACATATGGGTGGAAGTCGGCAACACCAACTGTCAGGTGGTTGGGTGTGAGCGACTCGGTGCGCCGGGGTTCGCAGATGTTCAACACTCCACGTATTTGGTGAAGGGAGTGAACTGGGGGAAGGTTCAAGGACGCGTCTGATTTGCTGTGCGTTTCCACTTGACCCGTGGTCCAGGTTTTAAGCGCGGTAATTTATTTGATTTTTATTATTCAGACGTTTCGGCCACTTCTCAGTAGCCGTGATCAATACTCATTAACAACTTTAACAATACTCATTGACACTTGACATCTTTGTCTACTGAAAAGTGGCCGAAACGTCGGAATAATAAAAATCAAATAAATTACCGCGCTTAAAACCGTCAAAACGTAGTTTTATTGTCTATAAAAGTCGCGTAAACTTAAGAAGATGTATAATTATTTTTAAAAAGAGAGTGGTGCGCCACTGGCATGCCATTGGGAATGGCAGAATACCGCGATCGGGCAAGCAAACCTACGATAGAGACGACAGTGTCCGTTAATACATCTCATTAGGTAATAGAATAGACTCGAAAAGAAGAAAGAAACAGAGAAAATTAAATGTTTTAATTGGACTACGTTTCAAAACAAGAACGGTCTGGTGCTGCCAACTTCTCTTCATCCATTCTTTAGTATTCTCCTTCCATGAAAGATAGAATATATTTATTTCCAAACTAGGATATGACCGCGACTTCGTCCACGCTTGACATGAAACTCCCACGGGATTCTCGGGATAAAAAGTGGCGCAGATTTTAAGTCTAGGAAGTTGCTGTCTTGAAGTGGCTTAATTTTTTACTTTTTTATCCGTGCGGGAACGGAGAAAGAATACAATTTCCTGTGTTGGGGCGGCCTGTCGTGAGAGGCGATAAAACAACGCACTGTCAGGTAGTAGGGTATTTGCCTGTTTGGATGACTACTGGTCTGGTGACTACCTCAAGTTGTGTTCCGGCATTATGGTCCGTCCTTTAAAGCCGTAGCACGTTGGTGGCACCTTTGGTGTTACAAATATCCGTAGGCGATGGTAACCGCTTTCCATCAGGTGGGCCGTCTGCGTGTTTGCTGAAGTCATGCAATAAAAAAAAACCTTATATGTGTAACACGGAGGTTTCATTGTTCAGCACCAACCTCTACCAACGCAACGAAACGAATGTTCACGTGACGTCTTCTGACAGATTTCGCTTATGTTTGCGATAAATATAAGACGTTTTCCTGATTACTAAACAAAATCCAAATTTACCTTTAACATCATAAACAATTTCTTTCTTTCTTCTATAAATGTCCCACTGTTGGGCTCGGGCCCCCTATTATAGAGAGGGGGAGGGGACAGTATACCCGCCACGCTTGTCCAAGGTGGCTTGGCATGTTCGACACATCGGTTATCTCGATGTGCAGGTTGCATCACGATGTTTTCCATCACCGTTGTTAGCACGTGGTATTTGTAACAATATGCACGTTAAGTCAGAAAACTGCCTAATGGGTGCATGCGTTCCGGCCAGGATCGAACCCGCGCCCTTTTGATTTTGGGACGCGTACGCTAGCCATGCTAAACCACGACTATTGTATGTATGCTTTTCAAAAGTGAACCCCAGAGGGACTTGGTTGTATGAAAATTTTTGTATCTGAACATGTATCGTCGTCAGGATTGAAACCCTATCTTTAGAATCCATCCATCCATCAATCCATCCATCCGTGCAGGAACGGAGAAAGAATACAATTACCTGCGGCCGGGCGGCCTGTCGTAAGAGGCGACAAAACAACCCACAGCCAGGTGGTAGGGTGTTTGCCCGACTGGATGGCGACCACCCCTGGTCTAGAGTATGCCGCCATAACAACCTTGTGTTGTGTTCCGGCATCAGTGACCAGGTTCCAGTCTCCTTTAAGAGAGCAGCAGCGCACTTGTAGCACCTTTGGCGTTGCAAATGTCCATAGGCGACGGTAACCACTTTCCATCAAGTGGGCCGTCTGCCTGTCTGCTGAACTACTGCAATAAAAAAAATAAAAAAATATGAATTAGAAGCGAGTGAGTTAATCACTGTACTACACTAATAAGCCGTTTTCAAAACTTGTGGAGCTAATTGCACTGGAAATACAAAAACACACAAAAATATCCAGGTCAATACGATCGTAAAGTCGCGTTTGCCCGGGCGGGGATTCGAACCGGTTGTCGCGCAGCTGTACGGGCAGGTGCCTCGGACAATGTCGCGCGCACCACGCGGCGGTTGCGTATATGTGTTTTGAAAATTTTATGTGAGGTTCAATAACCAGCGCCGCAGATGGCGGTCGGGTCGGTTTTGGGAGGTGCCTCGTGTTTCACAATCGCCGTTAGCAGACGCGTAGGAACCTCGGAAAGTTTCCCTGCCTTTATGGTGGTAATTGATAAATAACAACTATCTATAATAAAACATACGTCTGGAGACACCTGTAAATCACACGCGATTTTACAACAAATCTTTCACAGTTCATGCAGTGTGTCTCTGGAATGCGCTACCTGTGAAAATCAGGCGTGCCCAGTCTCTTCAGGAGTTCAACGGACTCGTGAAGGACTATTACCTCGGGCTCTAAAGCCAATCATAACATCGTCATCTCTCCCATATTTACGTACCTAATTCTATACATTATTACTATAATTATTTATTTATATTTATATATATCAATATATGTATATCTTTGTCTTATACTTGGCACTTCAAAATTTTATATATATACTTTTTTATTCTAGTTGTATTGCAAAACCCACATGTTACACAATTTTTCTCTAATCCATCCTAAGGTTGTCTGGAAGAAATTGCTTTTAGTGATAAGACCGCCTATTGTCTTCTGTACTTAAACTTCTTGTATTGTATCTTAATGTTATGCAATCAAGTATATTCTATTCTATTTTACGTCTCAACTGTTTTAAGCACGTTATTTTATATGGTATTTATTATTCCGATGTTTCGGCCACTTTTCAGTAGCCGTGATCGCGGAGGACCAAGATGTCAAGTGTCAATGAGTAATATTGAACGTATATAAATAAAACTCGACATAGTGCTAGCTTATAACCCGAGTTAATACTTAGGATACATTTTATCCCGATAAATGAAGTCGTTTCCTTAGAATAGACGGATTAGTAAAATATATGGCGCTGCATTCGCGTTTTTTCAATTCTCTACCAAATACCTACGTTGTCACAAATAACATGTTAGGTTGGCTTCGACAAACAAATCAGGTTGGCTTCGACTCGCCTCTGTTTTACCTGGGCAGTTGTATAGACTAATATGGACTTAATTTCTTTGTTATTATTATTTATGTCAAACTTTCTGTGACCGCGACGTCGTCCGCGTGGAATTTGTTTTCAAAACCCCTCGATTTTGAAGCATTCTTCATTGGTGCTCCGCTCCTATTTGTATTAAGTTAGCGTGATGATGTATATAGCCTATAGCCTTCCTCTATAAACGGGCTATCTAACACTAAAAGAATTTTTCAAATCAGACCAGTGGTTCCTGAGTTTAATACGCGGCGCAGCGCACTTGTTGACATATATTTACTTACCTATAACTATTGTATAATTGTATTTAAAAATAAATTAGATGTAAAAAGTGAGTCTGAAACGTTTATGGTTTGAGTGGATTACATTTTGTTTCTATGAACTGGATGACTTTTAAGTTTTTAATTACTATTTGCATGCCTGGAAGAGCAAGAACGTGTGAAACATACAACATGCTGTCATGCAATGTTTTAACTCAATTTTTTAACACGTGTAAAATGCAAGGAGAGATTTGGGTAAGAAAGTACCAAATACTAACTATTTGGGCAGGATTTCCTCTTTATTGTTCAGCCTTTGATAAGAATATTTACACAGCACAGTAAGCACTGAACACCGTCTACACGCCACTACGCCTTTTGTACGAAAATGCTACCCTAAAAAACAATAAATTGCTAAAAATAGCAATTACACCACAGTGTTGCCAGGATCATAAAAACAATTATAATAATTAGTTACTGATGCACTAAATTATCTAGATGATAATTTAGTGGGCTTATAAAATTAACTAACCGGTAGAAAATGGTAATTTAATTATAAATCGAATCATCTAATAAATCGACTAAAAGTATTATCTATGACGATTGTCTATGTCATATTAATATACACTATGGTTCTCATGACTACTGTGGTGGACATCTTGTAACACACAATATATGTGTAACACCACCTTTCGAAGGTGGAACTAATCATGAGAAGAAACACATGAAAATTACGTTGTCATTGCCGTGACGATTGTTGTGTTATTGAATGACAACAGTGGCGCTAATAACATACGATCGTAGCACTATGTTTTATCTATCCCTCGGGAAAAGTATTTTTTTTCTATATTAATGGTACTCCATGTCTCTTATACCCCTGACAACGTGTATGCAAAATTTCGTGACGATCGATTAAGTAGTTTTAAGGAATCAAAGCGTCATTTATTTTACGTTTGAAGTTTGCACGTCAATCAAGTAACATATTTCTTGACAGTAAAGCCCACATGAAACGAATTACATAATTTTCGTATTTTATTGTTGTAGATGACGTAATAGTGATGTTCTGTGAGTCGTGCAACGCACACTATTAAACCATACACTATACGTAAGTAAATCGGAAGTAATCGATTTGAAAATAATAAAATGTTCTACTTTATAGAAAAATAATACCGCCATTATTATAAGTGCCGTTTTATTTTGCTTATTTAATGTATATTCATTGAAATTTGGGTATATTTATTACAAGATATATTATTTTTAGCACAAATATATAGATAAATTAATATGATTAAAACCTATTTATAAAGTAAGTCGATTATTGTAACAAATCGAGTTGGTAACGTATTAGGATATTACTAATAGATCCGTCATCGAGCTGTCAAAAGTAAAATAATTGCTTGGAAAGGGTATACATACATACATACATATTGTCACGCCTCTTTCCCACTGGGGTAGGCAGAGACGATGGATTTCCATCTGCTTCGATCCCGACAAGTACTTCTCACTTCATCAACTTTCATTAATCTCTTTGAACATACACGCTTATTTAAAGTGCTTTTTACCCGACCTTCCATCAGAATATCTTCAATTTGATCATTCAGCATTCAGCGCGTTCCATTAGTAGCTCACAGCGCCTAAAATGCTCCGTTAGCCGTAGCACAAGGCGACCGCGATCGTTGTGTTGTGGTCGTGGCGAAACCGTCGCTAATGACGTCATGATTTTTGATCACACACCGCTCACAACGACCCATGTTAAGAAGTGGGTCGAATAGCCGTTCCACTTGGGCTTAAGATTTTATAATCTTCGCAAAATCGTCGCCGGCACACAAGTGGAACGGGAAAAGTCGCGGCCGTGAACGTGATCGTTGGGAGTCCCTAATGGAACTTAGCTATTGCTGTCATATACTTGTTTTGTGATTCTGCTTTCATTCATTCTCTCTACATGCCCTGAACACACCTTTTTCAACTCTTGTCACTACATCCTCCATCAATCCACAAAGTTCCCTTATCACACTGTTTCTTATCTTATCACTTACATTAACGTGACACATATATACTTATCAAAGTTCTCAATTCAACTGCGGTTATCCTACTTTCATGCAAACAAACTCACATACACATTTATAATATTAGGATGACACATAATATTGTAAGATGACGTTGGTTCGTGTGATTTCGGCTTTCAGATTAACATTGTGTGTTTTTTTGTACTGTACATTCCATAAGTTCTTTGAACAATTTGCTCACACTTTTGCGGTTTCACGCATACTCTGTGGGTGGGTGGTCTCACTTTTTGTTATAGAATAAGGATTGATTGACGCATTGATTCTCGTGAATTTGGATTTCATTATCGCCGTGGTTAAGTCCTTTAAAGATAATTAGAAGAAAAAAAAACGGGGCTCCAGTCTGTGACTCGGATTGGCAATAGAATCGAATTGAATACGTAACTTTTTGACAGTTCTGGTATTCTTTAAACGACCTCGCTTAATATTGAATTTATCTCGATTTTACCAAGACTGATTTATTGTGCATTTTAGAGACTACGGATCTGGAGCATCTGGCAGTCGTGGGGTTCTTGACTTGCACTGGCGTGGATTTTTTTTTTGTAAAATTAACAGACTTGGGGGCCAGGCCAAATTTATGTTGGTCTACGCATATCAATGATTTTTATCGACAGCGGACGCCTATTGTCTTTGCCATCCTATTACACGTGTTATTATAATAACATCTCAATAACTATACCGTGTGAACAACACGGTATAGTTATATTATATACATACAAATTTATTATTATTAATTACAATGAGATCAGAATGTTGAGATGGATGTGTGGTGTCACAAGAATGGATAAGGTAAGAAATGAGTACATAAGGGGATCTTTGAAAGTTGCAACCGTGAATGAAAAATTGTGAAGGATGATATGATGATATGTGGTGGGACAGAAGATGTATGTCGAGTAGAGGAGTGTGGAAGGAAAAGACATATTGTGCCGACCCCAAATAATTGGGATATGGTGAAAGAAAAGTGAGAGAATTACAATGCCCATAAATGCTCCATGGGCATTAAATCAATGATGTTGTTTAAAAACATACAAAAGTATTTTCAGATATTCTATATAGTTCATGTAATTAATAATACGAAAACTATTGACATAAAATAATAAGTGTCTTTACTTCTTACGATATCCTCCATTTTTTTTGTAGACTAATCATGACAGCTACAAAATTCTACCACAAAAGCTCTATGTTTTATAATTTATAAGTTATTTTGAAACTGTTCTTATTTATCCAAAAAAGTATATTAAATTACTTATTTATAGCAGTAAATAACTTCACTGGCCATTCGTTTTTCAAGTGGAGCAATTTTCTATACTGAGATGGGCATTGTCGTTAATGTTCTTAAAGAAGCCTACAAAATTACTCGTAACTCAATATAAACAAGCGCTCTAGAATAACAGACTACAGATTACTTATACCGTTGTCAAAAAGAGTTTTTTCTAATATATTTTACGATACAGATGGACTTGGTGTTTCTTTAGACATAAATCTAAACTTAAACACAGCTTCAATCTAATTGAAAGTGAATGGAAAGTAACAAATGTATTTAAAATAATGAAAAAAAGTGATTAAAAAAAGTGATGCGTCCAACAACGAAGTGCAAGAAATTCAAATTCAAATGATTCCATGAGAACAAGATGGCGGTTCGACACCATGACTTAACGAACATGGATTCCGGCTTCCTTTCCGCCGACCCGCCGCCAATTTCAAATTTGGAATACCAACCGAAGACCGACCTAGCAACGGAATACTTCAACACCTTCAATCAGATCTGCGAGAACTACCGACCGGAATCCGATCTGAACCTTCGGCAAACTTCGGATTCGCTTCGACTGAGTTCGGAGATACTCGACGGAGTGCGTTCCGAGTTCGTGAGCACCGATTTCACTAGAGTGTATAAAGAGAGTGACTATGATTTAAGTGATAAAGTGTTTATGGGTAAAGAGGACCATGTGTTTCAATTCGGGCAGCCTGATGCGTCCGCTCTGTTGAGGCACAGAGCGAAGAGACGGTACAATGAGGAGCACGGACTACCGCCGGCGGCTACTAGTCAAGAGAGTGGGGTAAGTCGTCTAATGTCATCACCATCCTAGAGTTAAGTCTCGCTTTATTCGGATGTTCAGAACCAGAACTTTTGATCTACTACTTCTCCTGGTTTCTGATGAAGGCATGGCTGGACATTTGTTCGCTACATAACTAGTCGGTTTCCGTAAGATGTGGCCTCTTGCAACGGGAGGGCTCCAATTATTCTATTGCAATATCATCAGAATCGTCGTCCACTATCGTCATAATGGCTGTATAAACACAGCACTAAAGAACCATTTTGACGCCAATGATAGACCATTCTGACGAGATTGTAATAGCAGTCGTGAGAGTTTCGTTTCCTTATTTGTGAGGGCTCGCGAAATTTATTTCTCTTCCATTTTTATAGAAATTGTAAAACAGCAGTGAACTGGTGTCATTTCGGCAAAACAAAAAAAAATATGGCCAGCGATTTTGTAAGATATATTATTCACATAATATTGACTCTATAGTTTTTTAACACATGGTGTTAGCAGCAGTATTGCTGATAAATATTACATATTGCTGTATATTTTTAAATATTTGTTTACAAAATGATATTTTAAACATAGATAACAACATCTAGACATGAATTTAAATTACTATGTTATTTGTCAAATTTATAGGTATGATAGTTTTTTCGTAAACTGTGCCATAAATATGTACTGGTTGTGGGATAGTAATAATAATTTACTGTACGTTTAGGGGATCATGGGGCTGATATGCCAATGTGTAAAAGTCCCAAAAGAAAAGTTCGTAATTATTTGCCATGTCAAAGGTAGTTCATGAAAAGGTTTGAACTAGAGAATGCAGTAGGATGTTAAACATAGATAACTTTGATACTGTTACGAGTTGCAGGACTCGAATTAAAAATGTCGTTGGAATTACTATAGATTTTATTAGAACTGTATAGTTCTAAACATTCTAAACACGTATAACACAGCTACAAATATAACTACGCAACCAGTACAAACTGCACGATTCAATAACACGCGCTAAGTCCGTCACTATATAGCTCATCGAATGTATACCCGTCTTGCTCGTATCGTAATCGTCGCTTGACTGCTGATCTCTCCGTTCGGACCTTCATTTATACTCAGCTATACAATATGTCTCGACCGTGTATACAATGATTTCCAATAATCACACCTGGCCACTGCCTACCATAAAGGATTACAATACACAATAGGCTGTTTTTCTAATTTCAAATTTTAAACACAAAGTAAACAAAAGAAATCTAAATGCGGGAAGTAATAAACTGTGCTTTATGGCAGGCAGTTGTGCATTCACTTTTGTCGGCATGTAACACTACGATACATTACTTGAAGGAATAAGGTGAATGCAGTTTTTTTTTATTGTATGTAGTATAGGTTCGCGTTTGACCAAGATCTCGCCCTATGTGGAGCGAAGATGTGGTCTAGGATGGACTACGCTTACCTAGAAGGTGCACATTCACATGGGACTTGAAGACACCCAGGTTATAAGTATCAGGAAAGACGGACTCCGGCAATGAGTTCCAATCCTTTGCGTTGCGTATGATGAAGCTAGATGCATACGATTCGTTCTTATAGGCGGAATATCCACCATATATCGGTCAAATACGTCAATAAAATTTTAAGACGAAAAGGAGATGAGAAGAAATAGACGGTATTTTTAACTGCGATAGACCAACAACATTGACGCCGGTAGACAAGGTGTCACGAGGGTTTATTGCTAGTTGAAACCCAACTCTTAGTCCGCGAAGACTTCCCCCTGACAAAAAAAATGTGTTTCTCAGTTCCGACCCACGACTGGACTTCATAAATATGATTGTCTTTGAATATACACCGATGGATATTATTTTAGATCTTGTTTCATTGCATTAAAGTACGAAATTGTGTGATATAAAAATTGTGTGTGTTTTTGGTGTGTGTGTGTGTGCAGTTCGCACGCAGTAGAAGTGAGATATAGTGTGTCACATTTCATATGTTATTCTATCTCATTATCTCGCAGGCTTAGTCCTATAGATTTATGTGTGTATTGTCTCTTTAGTGTCGCTTTTTCGTTTCATCGAGTTTCAAATCGCATCGATTCTAAAGAAGTTTCACTTTACTATTTCATTCCTCAAAGAATTCCCATACTCCGGACCTTGTATGAAAATCGAGTCTTAGAGGCCATCCACGAGTTACGTCACGCGAATTTCTTGATATTTTGATACCTCTGCTGTCCTTGTCACTAATGTTACACACTAGTGTGATATCACATATTTTGCAATTTTAAATCAATAAATTATTAAATTAAAACAGCAGTTCCGTAATTAGTTTTATTTCACATTTAAATGGAATGTGACGTCACGGAATTTAGGACCCCCCACCCCTTGCCACGCGATGTCACACTTCGTCGACGCCCCTCCCCCCCTTAACTTAAGGAGTAGCATCCTACTACGGCCCGTACGTTTCACACATTGTAAACGTGTATTGCGTAATCGATATTATTATAATTTTGTCAACACCCACGATTAAAATGTAGAGAAGCAATTATGAATAAGTACTTGTACAAACAAGATCATCGCGTTGCTAAATTTAAAACATATGTACGATACGTGAAGACGGTTCGTGTATTATTTATAACTGTTTAATATAATCGATGAAATATTGAGGCTTAATGTTCTTATTTAGCTGATGGTGTTTTGCGTGTTCCTATTGCGAAGCTGGCAAACTCGCGTACTGCCCGCCTCGTGGAAAGTGGTTACCGTCGCCTATAGACGTTTGCAACATCAAGGGCGAAGCCAACGTGTTGTCAGTATTGGAACTCACGTTAGTCTCACGGAAACGAAACGAAACTTGTCGGCTTAAAAAGTATGCTAAGTGTTGAGCCAGGATATAAGCTAGCTCCCTCCAGGTATATCCAGCCTGGGACGAAGCAGCGCCGTGATCTCTTCGCGGCCATCGAGGCGGGCGCAGCCGCCTCCTTCTGCGAGACTGTAATGTCCGCAAAGGAGGCGGAGGAGCGGGAGAGGGAGCACACCGTCACGCTCCCCTTTCACCAAGCCGACAGTGGCGACGGAGGGCGATCGGCGGGGGGACTGGATGCGCCTGCACAGAAAGGCCTGAGAGGAGGGACGCGCGCCTCCTCTCACCTCGTGGTGATACCCGAGGTAGCCGGAGAGACCCAGTTCTCCAGCTAACAAATGGTAGGGCCTGCCGCCGGACGCGTATGCGCAAGCGAGCCTACAGTCCGGACAAAGGACGTTCAAGGATCGGATAGGGGTTCTAGTGCGTTTGCCTAACTGCGGCGTGACAATAGCACTTCATACGTGAGGTGCTAGTGCCACCTACCGCTAACTTTCCCACTATGATCTGTCTCGAGTTTCATTTCAATCCTTTCAGTAGTTTTCACGTGATGCTGTCTCTAACAGACAGACATATTTTTTTTAATATAAAGATACGTTTTCGAAATTTCCTGGTCCGGAATAGACCCCTTGAATTTTTATCTTTATATTACACTAGCCGAGTGTCCACTTCGCTGGGCAACAAAAAACCAGAAAAACAATCAAATATAGCCTATGTCACTCAGGAAAAATTTAGCTTTCTACTGGTGAAAGAATTTTCAAAATGGGCTCAGTAGTTCCTTCAAACAAACTCCCAAACATTACCTCTTTATAATATTAGTATAGAAGTATAGATATATCCATATCAGGATCCGAAATTTCATATACATAACATCCCGAACATAAACGCTAATTACCCGCGGGATAGTAAACCAACGTTGGTCGAAGAAGCGGAGTCTCTACCAGTCTATTTCAAATAGGACGTCATGCCTACCGTAACTTTAGCGTTGTCGAAAACTTTCCTATGAAATAAATATTAATTTGAATTAATTATTTATTTATTTATTCATTATTTGAATAATAATGTAGGTCTTTAAAGACCACGGGCCATAAAAATGTCCCGAACTTTTGGAAGGCTTGCGTGGAGCCATGGGGAGACCAACACTTAGAGGCCCCTTGAAATCTAATCTAATGTGGCTTGACACTGACCGGCGATTATCCCTGTATACACCATATAGTAATGCACCCGAGAACAAGCCCCGGCCAGTGTAGGACTATTGTGGGAAATGAGAACGAAAAGTACCGGGCTGTTGGGGTGAACTGCTAATGGTACTCTGCCCGTCGCAATGTTCGGGGAACATGTAAAAATGGGCAGACGGTGACTCGCCACTCCCTGCATGGGCCCCTAAAAATGCCGTAGAAGACAGGGGCAACATGGGTGTGAGTGGCTAAGGGGTATAGAGAGGTGGGCTGCAGGTTCACCGAAGCTACTTCCGACGTTATGCCATTTATCACTTCCACCCCTGGAGGTTGAGTCTTAGCTCTAGCGATCTCCGCTCCGTGCCGGCTGGCTAAGGCAAGCACGGAGGCCTTGCCGTGGCCCCCGGAGTCAGGTGCGAGGTGTCGCTACTGACCTAAGGCTGCGCCACAAAGCCCCCCTGCGGGTTTGTGGTATTTGAATTATTATTAAATGTTATAAAGCAGTTCGTCTTTGGAACCCGCTGCCTGTTATTATCAAACCAGCCAACTCACTGCCTATTTTTAATAGACTTTTGAAGAATTATTATTATTACCTATCACCAAATAGCTCAACTTAAGGACCAGCAGCAGTTATTGTCAGATTTTTTCTCATTTTGTATTTTATTTATGTAAGTGTATTATATAATAATTTATTTACATATATTTTATTAGTATAATTTTTATAATTTATTAATGTATATATATTGTAGCATGTATGTATATATTTATAAGATACTGCTTCGGTATTGAGGATAATGCAACATACCTCTGTTCTTATCAATCTTCTTGTCCATCCAAAGGTTGTCTGGAAGAAAACGATAATAGCGATAAGACCATCTATTTGATTGTAAAATAATATTTCTGTTAACTGTATCTTTTAAAACACAATAAAGCATATTCATTCATTCAAAATTATATAAAAATATATTTAATACTGTCATTCACTAATAATCTTATTAAGTACTAAACACAATGTTTCTTTTTCTATTTACGTTCTCCCATGACATCATAACAGGATGTCCTGGACTTATAATAAAACAATTACAAAAATGCTCCAATTATATAAAAGAACGATACGACATCCCGCGGAGTGGTCCATAAAAAATGTGATTCAATTATTAAATCCCGTTGTGGTGTCACGCGGCTTAAGAACTGAGCGATTAGCGATTTATGGTCAGTTCTTATATCTTACTATTCATTCGGTTACTTTTTGACATCACTTGTATGGAGCTAATGTCAAAATTTAAACGACAGTAAGGTAAGATATAGGAACCAGCTATAAATCTATCATATATTTCTCCTGTTCTTGTGTGTGAACTAATAGTAGACCGATTTTTATAAAAAAAAATTGTACATGTTCGTGTGGGGTCCCGGGATTGTTTAGATCTACAATTGGATATCGGGTTCGAGATTTTATTTTTTTCGCAGCAGGACAACGTCTGCCGGGCTCGCTACTAATATAATAAATCTGTCGGTGGTGCCAAGTTTGTACAATGCGTTTGGGAATTAGAAGAAAGGAGAGGCGCTATATTTAGGTTATTCATATTCCAAAAATAGCACGTTAATTGTTCTCAGTCTGTATGTATGTTTGTTAGATCATTACGTAAGAATTGCTGAACGGATTTAGAATAGAATAATATAGAAAACACTTTATTGTTTACACAATAAACAATTACAGAACGAATAATTATAATAATTTAACGGCAAAACAAAAGGCGGCCTTATCGCTCAAAGCGATCTCTTCCAGGCAACCTGACTGAAAGGATGCTTTTAACAATCGTATGTCTAGGTATAATTAAATTAACAAGAAGTAAAATATAAAGGGAAGAACAGTACAATGTGGACAGTAAACAGCTAAGTAAAGAAGAATAGATAAATATATATTTTATTATAAACTAAGGTATTTTTTTTCTGACAGATTTTTTAAATGTGGCAAGTGATTTAGCTTTTATGACATCTATGGGTAAAGAGTTCCAAAGGCAAACAGCCTGCACAGCATAGGATTTGGAGTAAAATGTTGAAGAATGTGCAGGTGCCTTTAAACAGGAGGTTATTAGAGGAGCGCAAATCGAAGCTGTGTGATGAATGAAGGTGAAACATTCCTTAAGGTAAGGAGGAGTGTAGGGTATAAATAGTTTACAATATAACAAATGTAGAATATGAGCATTCCGGCGAATTGTGATTGCCAGCCACTTGAGTTTTTTACGATATTCAAAAATGTGGTCACATTTTTGTCCAAATATGATTAAAAAAACTGTAATCCTAATGAACATTAAGGGATAATTATTAGTCCGATAAATGACGTCGTTTCCGTGGCATAGACGAATACAGGCAGGAAGGTGGCTTTATTGGTGTCACCCTTGTTGTTAAAAGAAAGAAAGAAACGGGTTTATTTTTAGGACGAACATATATTTAAAAAAAGCATATTTAAATTAATAAAGCAACAATACAAAGAGATAGTTAAGATCCCAGTCACCCCAGACTTACGTGATTTTAGGATAGATGAAATTTTTGGGATCGGTAGTTTAACATGAACTTAGAAAGGAATAGATACTCGCTAAGCTGAAAATGGGACCGTTTTTCAGGTAGCAGCTATCAAAGGTGGAAAAAACTTGCATCAAAGTAGCAAGCCTAGTTTTTACATATGCCATATATGACATTGTTATCAACAAAGATGTACAGTTGCCAGACAGTTCCTGTGGGCCATAACTTTTGACAGACACTTTAAAAAAAAATGAGGGAACTTACGTTATTTTAGGAAGGCTGAATTTTATATATATTATCAAGTATAATTTGAAATATTTTCCAATGAGCCAGAGAAATCTAACGGGCAAAACATCTTCCCAGACTCGTTAAGAGTTCCGCTGTGTGAGGTAGCGCGAGAGCATTATTCAAGTCAATTATATATAAAATTCAGCCTTCCTCAAATGACGCTAGTTCCCTCATTTTTTTTAAGTGTCTGTCAAAAGTTATGGCCCACAGGAATTTTCTGGCAACTGTACATCTTTGTTTATAATAATGTCATATATGACATATATAAAAACTAGCCTTGCTACTTTGACGTAAGTTAGCATGGTTTTTTTTCCACCTTTGACACCTGCTACCTGAAAAATGGCCCCTAATTCAGCTTGGCGAGTATCCATTCCTTTCTAAGTTCATGTTAAACTAGCGATCCTAAAAATTTCATCTTTCCTAAAATCACATAAGTCTGGGGCGACTGGGATCTCAGTCCAAGAGAAACAACCACAAAGTAACAAGAAATGATAATGTCCTAAAAATTGGATCAAACTCAGCAAAAATGTCGATCTGTTAGACCAACGCTGATCTTGCGCTTTAACCTATAAATATTTTCTACATCTCGAAGTCGATGAAGGTAAAATTGAAATATCAACAACGCATTTACAAAATGTAGTAATTTTTATGTATTAATTTGGTATCGACTTCAGGATGAAGGAAAACATATTTTTGCTTTCAGTTATTCTTGAAGTCGGTTTTCTTTTTTTTTTTTTTTAATTTAATAACGTAATTCAACAATGAAAATAAATCTGATTATTTAAACGCTCACACGTCACACCTTGCACCGTGAACGTATGATCTGATGTCGTAACAGGATGTTGCAGTGCGCCCGTCGTAGTGCTGTGTCACGACGATTCAGAGTATCTCCGCTTCATGGAATCGAGGGTTTTGTTTTTTGTGTGGGGTAGGTCTGAGTTATACTGTGCTACAGTACCACCAGCGGAACTGTACACTGTGTACTGTATAAAAGGTGGCACAAAAAATGCGATAGCAACGCCACCGTTTTCTATCTATGAGTGTTTTCTTTTTTAATTTTTGATCAAAGTAATTTTGCGGTGTCCCACATTTTTGCGAAAAAATAAATATATCTGGTTTTTGTGTGAAGTAGAAGTAATAGTAGAAGTTAAACAAAATGTGACATATTTCATCTACATTAATATTGTTCCAACTTAAGTTCCGATAAAAACAAAACCCACCTGCATATCTGAAACAAAACACATTTTATTACCTGCCGGCATTTAAACTAATTGTAACTCTTTTATGATCCTCTTCTTTTGTTTACTTAGTGTTTAAAATTTGTGATTAGAAAACAGCCCATTGTTTATTGTACTCTTTTATGGCAGTTTGCGGCTGAGTCATTAGCCAGGTGTGGCGGATTAAGCCGACTTAGATATGGGGGGATATTGAATATGTGTAGTATAAAACGATGACCTGTTGGCGGGGGGGACAGTCGAGCGAGAACCACCAGCGAAGCGAGACGTGTGTACTACAATCGGGAATCTAATAAGTGACGGACTTTGCGCGTTTTATTGAATTACGACCTTCTGCATTACGTTTGGACTTGTCGTATTCGATTATATTTGTACCTGTGTTATACGTGTTTGTATAGTTCTAATAAATTCTATAATAATTCCAACGGCATTTTAATTCGAGTCCTGCAACTCGTAACAATAATATAATGAGGACTGATTTGTATTTTTATATGTTTGTAACGAATAAACTCAAAAACTACAGAGCCGATTTCAAAAAAACTTTCACCGTTAGAATGCAACACTATCCCAGATTAATATAGGCTATATTTATGACTGGAAAAAAATTAGGGATCTCTGCTAAAACTTCAATAATATAACCCAAGGTGCAAAAAAATTAGTGTTTGAGTGGATCCCGAGATGGTTTACATTCACAATTAGACCAGGTAGATGGCGCTGGAATCGGGTACTAGATTTTTATTTTTTCAGGGCAGGACAACGTCTGCCGGAACCGCTAGTACATTATATTGTTAAATATTCTAGCTATGCCCGCGACATCGTCCGCGTGGAATTTGTTTTCAAAACCCCCCGATATTGAAACATTCTTCACTGGTCCTCCGCTCCTATTGGTTTTAGCGTGATGACATATAGCCTATAGCCTTCCTCGATAAATGGGCTATCTAACTCTGAAGAGTTTTTCAAATCAGACCAGTAATTCCTGAGATTACCGCGTTCAATCAAACAAACAAACTCTTCAGCTTTATATATTAGTATAAGGTTTAAGTTTTAAAACACGGAATTTGAAGTATTAACGAAAAACTTCAAAACATTACCAACTCTATCTGTATAAGCATAGTGTTTAAATGATTAAATATAATGTATTCTGTCTCATTCTCTCGCAGGCTTAGTCCTATGGATTTATGTGTTTATCTCTTTTTAGTTTCGTTTTTTCGGTACATCGAATTTCAAATCTCAACGATTCTAAACAAGTTTCACTTCAATATAAAGACACATAAAAAGTAAGTAAATTTGGTCAAGAAACGATAAAACCCAATACACTGGAAATTGGAACATATGGAAAATGTCTTTAATTATTTATTTAATTTGTTTGGGAAACATACAATAATTAATATCCTTAAATATAAAACACAAAATTAATACATATATCCATCATCCATCAGATTCCACTAAAAAATAATTTATATAAAAACAAAAAAAAATTGGCTCAAACAATTAATTACAAAAAAATACAATTATATGAAAATTACATAAAATGTCTATTATAATGAGGTCAAAAACAAAATAGCAGCCCATAAACGTCCCACTGTATAGCCGCCACGCTTATGCAAGGGCGGCTTGGCAGGTTGGACACATCAGTCATCTCGATGTGCAGGTTGCATCACGACGTTTTCCTTCACCGTTGTTATCACGTGGTAATTGTAACAATATGCACATTAGGTCAGAACTGCCTAAGTGGTGCGTGCAAATGAGGTCAATGTTGAGACAAAAAATGTCGCCACAATAATTAGTAACAAAATAGAGAGAAATAAAAAGTCAAAGTCATTGAATTGTCTTGTCCAAGATAGCACAGTACGTTTCAATTATGGTCATGATTCTCAAAGAACTTATTACGTTACGAGTTTAAAGGCTTTTATAATAGAAAATATTTTTGACGGTTTTACACCATCAGTTCGTTCGATTCGTATGTTCTATTTAACAAAATAATTATTACGTGGTTGTGGTGTATATGTGCCATATAATGTAGCGTGCCAAGTCATAGTGTAGCGTGTCAGTATAAATTTCTGTGAAGCAATGTCAAATGGCAAACCAAGGAAAAGGGTTGTTTTTGAACAAAATGTTCTATTGTCCTTACATGAATGAAACCTCACCTCATTTTATTCAATAAGGAAATTATGACAATTATTCTATTATTAATAGGCATTTATAAATTAATATCCGAAACGCACGTCCTTCTATCCTTTTCAATCAAATTCAAAACAACGGGTAAACATTTATTGTGCGGGGCAATTTGATGTTTGATTAATGTGTGGAAAATAGAACATTTTGTTCAAAATCTACACTTTCCCTTGGTATGCCGTTTGACATTCCTTCACAGAAATTTATAACGACAAGCTACACTATGATTTGGAAGATCAAAAGCAGCTGATTCGATGCCTGACTAGGGTAATTGATTTTTTTTTCTTTTAAATCTCACCATGCCATACTGTTTTAAAATAGATGCTCTTTTGATTAATGAACACTTATCTAAACTATATCGATGCCATCATTTTCAAGACTAAATCTAGCTAACGACGAGATATTTTCGTCCGTATGAGTCATAGATGTAGACTATTATCCTGGTTCCCACATTGCCTCGGTCGAGGCTGTGGTTTACAATCTAGGCATTTTTTTAAAATTGTAGTTCAGACAAAGACGAAGAATAATCCGGTTATAATTTTCTTTACAAAACCAAAACCGGCTGCAGACTGAAAATCGAAAATCAATATTTAACCGACTTCTTTCTACAATATCTTGAAGTCGGTGCCAAGTGTAAAATACAAGGAGAGATTTGGGTAAGAAAGTACCAAATATACCAAATATTAACTATTTGGGCAGGGTTTCCCCTTTATTGTTCAGCCTTTGATGTGAATATTCACACAGCACACTAAGCAATGAACACCGTCTACACGCCACTACGCCTTTTATACTGATAATTTAGTGGGCTTAAAATTTAACCGGTAGAAAATGGTAATTTAATTATAAATCGAATCATCTGATAAATCGACTAAAAGTATTATCTATGTCGATTGTCTATGTCATATTAATATACACTATGGTTCTCATGACTATTGTGATGGACATCTTGTAACACAAGTAAAGCATTGAAAACAACAACCAATTTGCAAAATCCATAATAGTAATTTTTATGTTTTCTTTTGCACCGACTTCAAGATGTAGAAAGAAGTAGGTTAAATATATTTTTACTTATTAGTTGCGCAAATATTTGAGTACCTTTAGAATTTTTTTTATTAACAACTCTACGGACTCGAGTTCCGTACCCTATTCTACAACTTAATTTCGAAGAAAGTTTTTAGAATTTATACACGCTTCTTGGTAATTTTTGTTTTTGTGTGTGACATTTGTTCAGTCATGTTTGTTGTGGTGTACCTTACGAATAACTTATTATATTAATTTATTCTAATTTTAATACTAAACTTATACTAATGTAGAGTGTATCTGTAACATGCTGATGTTGCGAGAAAGTGCATGCGCAGTGTGTGCCTTATGTATATATATATATATATATATATTATCCTAACTAGTGCCATGTGTGTGGTTTTTTCCTTTCTGTGTCTGGGTTATTCATTTTTAGGCTCTTTGTGTGTCTTGGTTTGTTTGTGAAGTGTGCGTGTAATGCAAGGCGCTTGTAGTGCGCATTAGTGAGAGTATATGTGTAAATTTTGTTGTTGGTTGTGTATTTGTGACTTTGTGTGAGATAATATATTAAGCGCCTGTAGAAATTGTACTACTAGGACACGTATACAAGGCTGCTATCTCAATCTCCGGCGTAGACGCTCGTCAACAAGGGTTGCTCTAGATTTCCCTGGGACCCACCCACTCATCAGATTTTGACATTTTTATTGCACGAGTTCAGCAGACAGGCAGACGGCCGACCTAACATAGTGAACAATGTGACCAATATACCCCTACAATTAAAAAATTTGAAAATCGGTCCACAGTTGACGGAGAAATCGAGTAACGAACATACAACAAACGACATACAGACGAATTGCCAACCTACTCATTTTTGAAGTCGGTTAAAAGGACGTAACTCGTTAGAGTAACTCTCAATTAATCTTTGGATAAACGTCTTAACATTTAAAACCTAATTTAATAAAATAAATAACATTATATATAAAACTATATATCTTTGTAGCTATATTACAATGCCATAAATAAACTAATGCAATAAAAGAAAACTTATTTATATTGTATTCTACCCATAGTCCTCCTCAAGGCTATAAGTAGAATACTGTGCCTAGATCACCGTCTTCTATGGGTAAGGTCCCAGAAGGCTGGCTACGTTTCCTCGCTGGATCGCCATACTGATCCGTTGGCCGAGGTAAGCACCAGCCTTCCGATCACCTGAAGAGGCAATGAGTCGTTGCGATAAATATTGGTAGAGGCCCATGGCCTCAGGACCCCACGGTCCAAGCGTCTCGACAGCAAACGGCACAAACATAGAACTCTCACTGAGGGTTGCATATTTGCGCCGCTTGAGTGATTCAGCTGTTTCCGCCGAAACTTATAAAACGTAATATTTAATCTATAATGTTTGAATCAATCATAAACTATAAATCTTAATTGGGTGTTTTTCAATTTTATAAATTTCATGACATGAAACACGAATTTTGCAATCAATTAAATTATTCAATGATGTCTGTTTATATGTATATGTAAAGGCCGATTTTTCAATCACCAGATCAAAGTTATTCATAGAATAAAGTATAACATGGGAGAATTAAAAATGTCAGTTGCGTGAATAGAACGGCTGAATGATTTCACATTTGAATTCACTCAAGTTGTAATGTATTCGAGTGATAAATTTTATCTGATGATTGAAAAATCGGCCCTTACTTAACTTATGGCCGGTTCGTATATCTCACTAACCGTTGATTTGCCTTAATACTAGTTAAAATTTGACTACATTATCTCCACACAGATAATGTCAAATTTCTACCAATGGTAAGGCAAATGAATGAATAGTAAGATATAGGAACCGGTCATTAGTCAACTTAAGGAACGTCTAAAGTTAAATATTAAATAGAAAACGTTTTAAATTAACCATCTAAACACACAATTTAACTAAAGTTGAGAAAAATATTAAAGTTTATAACCTGGTTCCAACGTCACCTATCGGATCTAATATTGATTCTAAAGCTATAGCTAAATGCATTTGAATAGATAATTACAATTAACGAAAAAAAACCGACAGGTTTTCACAAATAACCTGTGTGTTTAGTGTGACCATTTTGTCTAATCGATTACGTTCAAGTTAACGCAATTTTGTATTGGAATAACTTAGCGCCATCTCGTGAGCGTGAAGGGAAACATGAATTGCGAATACTAATTGTGAATCCAACCCCATACAAACATACACAAAAATCATCAAAATCAGTCTCACCGTTTAGGAAGAGTTCAGCGACATATACATGAACAGAAAAAATATATATAATAGGTTGGGGAAAAAGTCTTTTCGCATATAGTATGTATGAACTTGTAATAAGATCTCTTTGGCTTATACCATTTGTATCTGGCTGGTTTTGGTATCATTAAAAAGTTTTAATTTTAAAGAAGACAACTCCAAATTCAAATTAAGAAAATGAGTGATTTTCATTTGTTTTTCCTATTGTTAAAATGAGTGAATCTAATGAAGAAATTCGATACATTTTAAAATTTTACTACAAAAAAGGTAAAAATGCAACACAAGCCGCGAAAACAATTTGTGATGTTTATGGACGTAATACAGTATCTGTGAGAGTAGCGCAAATTTGATTTAAGCTTTTCAATCCGGAAATTTTGATATCAAAGATGCACGTCGCTCTGGTCGCCCTGTTTAGGACAAAATTGATGCCATTTTTGAAAAAGTGGAGCAAGATCGGCATATTAGTAGTTACGATGTAGCTGGAGAACTGGGAATTGACCACAAAACGGTTTTGACGCATTTGAAAAAAGCTGGGTACACAAAAAGATCGATATTTGGGTGCCTCGTGAGCTCACTGAAAGAAACCTAATGAACCGTGTACTCATTTGTGATTCTTTATTACGACGTAATGAAACCGAACCATTTTTGAAGAAGCTGATAACTGGTGATGAAAAGTGGATCACGTACGACAAGTACGTGCGAAAAAGATCGTGGTCAAAAGCCGGTCAGGCCTCACAGACTGTGGCGAAACCCGAGTTAACTTGCAACAAGCTGATGCTGTGTGTATGGTGGGATTGGAAGGGCATTATTTATTATGAGCTGTTACCGCCAGGCAGGACCATCGATTCTGAACTGTACTGCGAACAACTGATGAGATTAAAACAAAAAGTTGAGAGAAAGCGGCCGGAATTAATCAACAGAAGGGGTGTGGTTTTTCACCATGATAACTCTAGACCTCACACATCTTTAGCCACTCATCAAAAATTACGAGAGTTTGGCTGGGAGGTGTTAATGCATCCGCCGTATAGTCGTGACCTTGCACCTTCAGATTTTCACCTGTTTCGGTCTCTGCAGAATTCCTTAGGCGGTGTCAGGTTAACATCACGAGAGGACTGCCAAAACCACTTGTCGCAGTTTTTTGATCAGAAGTCCTAAAATTTTTATAGCAATGGGATCATGTCCCTACCTACAAGATGGCAAAAAGTTATCCAACAGAATGGCACCTACATACTTTAGTCAAATGTAAATAAACTTTATAAAAAAACCTTTTGAATTTTTATATAAAATGCGAAGAAACTTTTTCCCCAACCTAATATAAAGATTTGTCTCGTAAAAAGACAGCTGCGGTTGAATATCGGTTTCGAATAGCAGTTAATGCAAATATATATTTTTTGCAAGTGATTGCAAATTTGTTTACAAGCCTTCCCTTCCATACGTGGTGAACAATGGGGCCCTAATTAGACGACGGTGTATGACTTTCCTCCTTATATTAGCTGTACACTTGGGGACATTGAAATTGTGAGTTATTTAGTACTTAAGATTTACTGTGCTCAAGTAAGATATTGCACGGAGTACTATCCTCGACTTTGGGACGACTCAGATAGATATCAGCTTGAAGGGTGAACGCCTGGTTGCCATTCTAGTGATATTCTATCGGACTCATTTGGGAGAGTATACGGTTGAACTGTTCGACCTGATTCCCCCTACACCATTCTGTTTTCGGACGACAAGGCACTTTGGTCTACGCTATCTATTACGCTTTCACGGAAAAACTACTGGACCGGTTCGGCTGAAACTCAGTATATATATATATATATATATATATATATATATATATATATATATATATATATATATATATATGTATGCCGAGATAAACATAGGATACTTTTTATCGCGGAAAGTAGGATAGGTTTTATGATTTTGTCATTTATGTAGTTTACAGCTGAAAGGGGGATGGGATAGTTTGCAATATAAAATGAAGTGAATCTTCCGGTGGTAAATACATAATAATTTAATACAATGTAACCTGTACCACCTGCTCTTTAAACAAAAGGTACTAGAGGTTGACACGCGGCGCGGCCGCGGGGTAAACTAGTGATGCTATATATACATTAATTTATTATGACGTTGTTTCGATAAATTTAAAAAAAGTTTTGTTAATTTATTTATTTACGGAAACCTATAGCTAAATGCATTAGATAATTACAATTAACAACAGAAAGCCAACGGCAAGTTTTCACTAATAATCTGTGTGCTTAGTGTGAGCCTTTTACTAATCGATCACATTCAAATTAACGCAATTTTGTATTGGAATGACTTGGCGCCACTTCGTGGGCGTGAAGGGAATCATGAATCGTGCCATACAAAATTGCGTTAACTTGAATGTTAAGCAGTAAAAAAATCTCACTTAGCACGCTGTTGATTACAAGTTACATGCAGACGTAAGAAATGCACCGAGATACTTAGTCACTGATGAAAACTTAAGGCTTAGGCATCACTTGGCTCCTGAAATACTGATTACAAACGAGTCGATATCATCATATTATTTACATTGTTTAAATAATAAAGTGCTCGCAATAGAAATGATTACTATTAATTGATGATAATCATTGAAAAGCTGGCTAATAATTTTGCAAGAAAGTGTACGCATGGTGCGGTCGACAATATAAGCTCAATTATGAAGCAAAACTTTCGGGGTGCGTGTCGCAAGCCGGTTGGCCGTATACGGCGGACCGGACCACGAGGCAATAGTGCGCTTTTGACACTTTCGCAATATAGTCCAACCAAAAGACCAAGCTAAAGTGAATTAAGGTAATTTTGTGAAGATAATAACGCTCTTTTCTCTCTCTTTCTTTATTGATGGATTGCTGCAAACAGGCGGACGGCTCACCAAGAGTGCTTAGTGCGAGTTGTAATAATAAAAATGAAATAATGAGTATAATGAAAAATTACCTATCCTAAGAGAGAAAAAAAAGATATATCACATTAAATATTTACAATTATGTATAATTACAAGTATGGCACGATTCATGTTTCCCTTCACGCTCACGAGATGGCGCCAAGTCATTCCAATACAAAATTGCGTTGACTTGAACGTGGTCGAGTATTAAAAAGACTCGCACTAAGCACACTGCTGATGGAAAGCGATTTTCTATCGGATACACTTTGGAGAGTGTGCATTGGATTCAATCTGATACCACCGTCTCCCTTTCACCAAAATCAACGCGTTGACATCATTGAGGGCAGGGTAGAGAGGATGACTTAGGAGGGATGGGATGGAGGAGGTGTGAGTCAAGTGTGGCGTAAAGGAGACAGGAGTCATGGAATAGGATGAGGAGGTAATGGGCCATCGGAACCTCAAGGTATTCTGTGCTCGCGTGGTATCAGACGAAGAGCAGTGATCAAGATAATGATTTCAGCATGGTTCTACTACTTCAAAATTTTACAAACGAACCCCCATGAAGGACTATAGGAATTTAATATTTAAATTACTGAATGAATCAATCTTTATTTGTAAAACCACATGTAGTAGGTACATATGATGGTAACAGAGTCAAATGCTCTCGCTGTATTTGAGCTACACATGATCGTACAAATATTTGAGTACGCATGAATCTAAAAGAAAATATCACAACAATTCTAAATTATGAATGAATGAATGAAAACTCTTTATTGTTCACCATAAACTTAAATCTAGATAATTGATATAAATACATTTGCATTAGAACAATGGGCGGCCTTATCGCTTATAGCGATCTCTTCCAGGCAACCCGGTGTCTAAGGAGATTTTAAAGGAAATTGCAATAAAATCACAATCAAATACTATTAAAAATAAAATATAAATATACTTATGTATACAGATATACATATATAATTAGATATACGATGACATTATAAATTAGATATATCTACATACGAACAATAGATACATTCATTTAATGCAACAATTTTTATTTAATAGTCCAATAATGGACAATGACCATACGTTTAAATAGTATAAATATTTTGTTTAATTATCTTTTAATTATGGAATTGACTAATAACAAAGACATCAAAACTAAAATACACTATGCAGGAGATCACTGCCAATAGGGAGCGTGCCCAGAAGGCTGGCTGCATTGCCGCGCTGTATGGCAATACTTATTTGTTGTGCGAAATATGAGCCAGCCTTCTGATCACGGGTAGTATCAAAGAGTTTCTTACATATGTAAGTTCAACGGCACAAATATGTAACCCCTTCCTAAGGCCCCATATTTGCGCCGTTTGACGTCTTCAGTTGAAGTGGCGGCGTTGCCAGCCCCTGACTCGGTCATTGGAAGATCTGACGGGGCCAGTATGTCAACACAGGTCGCATCCCACACTAGCGGCCGCCCCATGTATAAATTAATTAATTATAATTATATTAAAATACAGAAATAAAACAATGTCAAGAAAAAGAGTATTTTTTCCGCTTAGTAATTAATATGAATACAAGAATACATGAGTAATTTTGGAATTCTGAACCAATATAATATACATCATTTGTTTTCGTAAATTTCTCGGTATTATTAATATAAATCTATTTCTTCTAATCCTAACTATTATTATAAACGCGAATGTCAATCTGTTTATTGGTTTGTTACGCTTTCACGTAAAAATCGTAGTAGCGTTATAACGGCTAGTGCACGCGTCCCGAATTCGAAGGGCGCGCGTTCGAATCCTGGCAGGACGCATGCACTACTTAGGCAGTTGTCGGACCTAATTAATCTGCATATTGTTGCAATTACCACGGGCTAACAACGGTGAAGGAAAACAGCGTGATGAAACCTGCACATTGCGATTACCGATGTGTCAAACCTGCCAAGAGCCTCCCCTATAGTGGGAGGCCCGAGCCCAACAGTAGGACTGACTGTTATAGGCTTTTATTAATAAGCTTTCACGCCTTAAATACTCTTCAGTTCGTCACAATATTTTGCATACCGTTGTGTAATACTTGCACAAACTGAGAAGGGTTTTTGGTAATAAAAGAACAGCAACTGGTCACTATACTTGTAATCGGAGAACCTTACGACTTACATATATTCCACACACTGACAAACATTTTCAGAACACCTCTCCATCCCTCCAACAATGTTACAGTATAAGAAACTAGCACATTGGCACAACCGATAGCGGATTGAAGTCATTGATAAACTATTTTAATTAAAGGGTTATGAATGAAAAGAATTTAATACATTATTGTTTGGAAATTTTAGATAATATTTTATATAAGATATTATATAAAGTTTTATATGTAATAAAATAAACCGAACACAGTATAAATCTATCGCGTCTGCCAACACGAAAATAAAATGTAGTGAATACCATCTATATACAACTGAGAGATTTTGAATTATATTCTGTACACAATTACCACATATTAGAGATAAATATTATTACATAAAATTATGTGGAATTATAGAGAACTACTTACTCTATACAAAACAGGAGCTAATCACCGAATAAATAAAAATATAACATTAGTATTCAATTAAGGAAATGGCCGATTGTATCGTTTAGAAATAAGAGGGTACATAACAAAATTAAGTACCAACTTTAAAAAGAACATGACAAGAACAACTATGGTACTAAATAACTGTAACAACTGTCGGTGGTATATAATAGCACATGTATTGTCTATTATACAGGTAGGAAACTTTCAGCGTGGCTGTAAGGGGATGTACCTTAACCAATGCAGCTACACGAAAATGGTCTTATAGAGACTATCCATACTTTATTATTTTATTTATTATTTTATTTATTTAGGTTTATGGCTTGGCAGCCTAGGCCTTTAAGCCAGATCTTAGATTATTTTCTTAAGCCTATACGTGTAGCACAGCTGAACTGTAGGTTATCAGCTGGTGCCATTCAACGGAGTTCTTGTGACAACTCAAAAGGTCATATTTGATTATACAGTTCACATGTCTCACAAAACACATAATTACTACTCAAAAACTATCAATATCCTACAACTATTGTTCATTTTAAAGTAATTTTGCACATTTTTGAAAATAAAACTGCACAGCACAACATCTCCTTTCAGTTCCCGCCAAAAACTCCTTATTGTGAAATTTTGATCACTGTTCACAGAAAAATTGATGACAATCGATCCTGTTTGTGATACTGAACAAAAACTTCTATCGGATCAACGATTTTTTTTAATCTTTCATCCTTTTTTAGTTTATATCCACAGATTACCAATGCTGCTTTACTATGTCGTCAAAATTGCCTGCCACCATTGTCTCAATCGTAGTTTCGCCTGATTTCGGTATTCTGTTAATTCAAATGGCGAGCTCACGAGCACGCCATTTGAATCTTTATACATATTTATAAGCGAAATTTTTCGTACTTTTTAGCATTAATTTCGGTTGACGCCATTTCCACTAATGGTAATACGAATTTTTGACACTTTCACAATGCATATGCATGAAATAGCAGATTAGGGCCCGTTGTATTACAACTGCTGACCGTACACGGTTTTTATAAATTTTAAACTAAATATATAAAGCTGAAGAGTTTGTTTGCTTGAACGCGCTAATCTCAGGCACTATTTGACTGATTTAAAAAATTCTTTCAGTGTTAGATAGCCCATTTATCGAGGAAAAGCTTTAGGCTATATATCATCACGTTAAGACCAATAGGAGCGGAGCACCAATGAAGAATGTTTTAAAATCGGGGGACTTTGAAAACAAATTCCACGCGGGCGAAGTCGCGGGCACAGCTATTCTGATAAGTGAAGTTAAATCTAAAAGTAGCGGGACTCGAATTAAAATGTCGTTAGAATTATTATAGAGTTTATTAGAACCATACCAACACGCATAACACAGGTACAAATATAATCGAACACAACAAGTCCAAACGTAATGCAGAAGGTCGGAACTCCATAAAACGCGCAAAGTCCGTCACTATTAGATTCCCGATTGTGGTACACACGTCTCGCTTCGATCGTGATTCTTGCTCGACTGCCTCCTCTCTGCATCAAGCCATTGTTTTATATTAGGTTGGGGAAAAAGTTTCTTCGCATTTTATATAAAAATTCAAAAGGTTTTTTTATAAAGTTTATTTACATTTGACTAAAGTATGTAGGTGCCATTTTGTTCGATAACTTTTTGCCATCTTGTAGGTAGGGACATGATCCCATTGCTATAAAAATTTTGGGACTTCTGATCAAAAAACTGCGACAAGTGGTTTTGGCAGTCCTCTCGTGATGTTAACCTGACACTGCCTAAGGAATTCTGCAGAGACCGAAACAGGTGAAAATTCTGAAGGTGCAAGGTCAGGACTATACGGCGGATGCATTAGCACCTCCCAGCCAAACTCTCGTAATTTTTGCTGAGTGGCTAAAGATGTGTGAGGTCTAGCGTTATCATGGTGAAACACCACACCCCTTCTGTTGATTAATTCCGGCCGCTTTCTCTCAACTTTTTGCTTTAATCTCATCAGTTGTTCGCAGTACAGTTCAGAATCGATGGTCCTGCCTGGCGGTAACAGTTCATAATGAATAAAGCCCTTCCAATCCCACCATACACACAGCATCACCTTGTTGCGAGTTAACCCGGGCTTCGCCATAGTCTGTGAAGCCTGACCGGCCTTTGACCACGGTCTTTTTCGCACGTTCTTGTCGTACGTGATCCATTTTTCATCACTAGTTATCAGCTTCTTCAAAAATGGTTCGGTTTCATTACGTCGTAATAAAGAATCACAAATGAGTACACGGTTCATTAGGTTTCTTTAAGTGAGCTCATAAGGCCCCAAATATCGAGCTTTTTGTCTACCCAGCTTTTTTCAAATGCGCCAAAACCGTTTAGTGGTCAATTCCCAGTTCTCCAGCTACATCGTAACTACTAATATGCCGATCTTGCTCCACTTTTTCAAAAATGGCATCAATTTTGTCCGTAACAGGGCGGCGACCAGAGCGACGTGCATCTTTGATATCAAAATTTCCGGATTGAAAACGCTTAAACCAAATTTGCGCTACTCTCACAGATACTGCATTAGGTCCATAAACATGACAAATTTTTTTGCGGCTTGTGTTGCATTTTTACCTTTTTTGTAGTAAAATTTTAAAATGTGTCGAATTTCTTCATTAGATTCACTCATTTTAATAATAAGAAAAAGAAATGAAAATCACACATTTTCCTAACTTGAATTTGGAATTGTCTTCTTTAAAATTAAAACTTTTTAATGATAACAAAACTAGCCAGATACAAATGGTATAGCCAAAGAGATCTTATTTCAAGTTCATACATACTATATGCAAAAAGACTTTTTCCCCAACCTACTATATACTACACAAACGCAAATATGCCCGTCCGGCAAGCGGCGACGTAATTTCCTAGAAATCGTAATCCGCACACCTGGCTAATTATGCCTGCAAGCGGCCATAAACGAGTAGGCTGTTCTCCACAACAACCAATAAATAAGTGAACAAAAGAAGACGATCATAAAATAATTACAATTAGTTCAAATGCCGACAGGTAATAAAATGTGTTTTTGCAGATATGCAGGTGGATTTTGATTTTGTCGGAACTTAAGTTGTAACAGTATTATTAAGTAGACATTAGGCGATGTCTATTCGCATTTCGCCACTGTAGGTATTGTCTAGTAATTATAACATTGTTTTCTGTCTACCATTGTATATAGCGATTTCCGGGTATAGCGACGGACTTACAGTGATCCCTTTATCGTCGTTACAACCGAAATACATTGCATATGCAAAAAATTGTTTTGGTCTGTTGCATAGTTAACCAACTCACATAGGAGTTTATAGTATTACTTATAATGTAGTAATTATTTATGTATTCTAATTCAAAAGTTTTTATTCAAAATTCAAAAGTTCCACTGGAGAATACTTTTTGAAGGTCATACATATAGGTTAAAATTTATTTTTTCTTCCTAGTCTATGTACAGCGTCACAACGTGTTATTGCTGTTAAGGAGAAGAAGCGGCAAGAAACTCCCCAGCAACACGTCTAGCTAAATATTGTTTTTCTTTAAGTTTCTTATTCAATTTATATCTCTAGTTCTCTTTTTTTAATAAGTTTTATACAGAAGTATGTTACAGAATTACATTATGAAGAATTAATGGAGTTGTAGCAAACAGTGCATACTCAATAAGACCAAGACACAATAAAAGGAAAGAAAAATATTATTAAAGTTATAATAATGACATGACGTACTAAAATGTTATGCTGCAATATATCTCCATAAATCCCTTACAAGCTTGGCAAGATAACGTTATACAAAATATAGTATAAGATGTTAGAGCGAGCTGCTATGTAAATGAATTTTTGTCATTTAAGTATTCTTCAATAGTGTAGTATCCCTTTTTTAGCAAGATACTTTTTAATTTGGTTTTGAATTTAGTGAAAGGCAGATCTAACATTTCACTCGGAATCTTATTGAAGAAGCGTATACCAACCCCAAAGAAAGAGGACAGTACTTTTTCTAATCCAAAAGATGGCAACATCAGTCTATTACAATGCCTGCATCTATTGTATCACGTAAACGCGTCTCAGGCCGCGCTTTGTTAGACCTATTTTGGGAATACCTAGAAAACCGTATTACTCATTACCAAAGCGGAGAACTTGTCTGTTTGAGCTCTTGAACGCCTCGGCAGGATAATTTGTGGGATTATAATATCCATAAAGTTTAGGGAAAAAATGTGTTTGTTAATTAACATACTACAACAGTTCTTGGAATTATTATAATCATTTATTACGCTTAAAATGCGAGTTATACATAAACTAGCTTTAGTTCGGCTATTGTTAGTACCTTGAAAGTTTTGTAAATATGGGTTCTTCTGTGGTTGTTTATTTTAGTGTACAATAAAGTGTTATCTATCTATGTATAATTTTATATCGTTATATTAATACGAGAAGCAAAAACTTTGTACGCCTTTTAACGAAAATTGCGCGTACGGAGGAGTATGAAATTTCGCACACTTATAGTTTATATAGAGGAGTGCAGAATGTTAATATTTTTTAAAATCATGCCAAAAAATACATTAAATCAATAAAAAAAAAATATTATACGCACTACCATGTATTTTTGACACACACACGCATATATACTCTTTTGTTTATTGTTAAAATCAAATTAACAGTGTAGCCTTGGCGAAATCTGTGATTATAGAAGTATATAGTCTTTGACAACAGAACTCTAATAATGTTCAAACTTATAATTTAAATTAATTATGGTCGAATTTCGATCACTGGGCGACCACTAGTAAATATATAAGACATATAATATAATATGTTTTTCTCTCGTTGTACATTGTTTGATACAACTCTAATATTTCTTCGAAATGTAATAGCAGGTCATCTCTTCTGTACTTACAAAAAAACCCGACTGCAAAAAAGACAATTTAAAAAGTAATGCACTAAAAACACCGAAACAAGATCGAGAATAGACAACAAACTAAACTATAAACAAAGTAAAGCGGTTTAACAGACTATATTGTTACGAACTACAGGACTTGAATTAAAAATGCCGTTAGAACTACTATAGAATTTATTTGAACTGTACAAACACGTATAAAACAAATACAAATAAAACTGGATGCAACCAGTTCACACTGCACGATTCAATGCGATTCGACAGGCCTAAAGTCCGTCGTCTATATCGCTAATCGAGAGTACTACAAACGTCTTACTCATCTCGTAGTCGTCGCTTGACTGCCCACCCCTCCATTCGGGCATTGTCTTATATCAACTACAAAAATCGGCCGCCGCACTGAGTTTCCGAGAAATAGTAACTTGCACACCTGCGAACGGCTAACGAAGTCGAAAACAATAACAATAAGGATTAGTTCGACGCTAATGATGATTGTAAAACAAGTAGAAAAACAATAGCATGTTTTTCTTAATTACAAATTCAAAACACAAAAGAATTCCTAAATCCGGGAAAACAATAAACTGCGCTTACGACAGACAGCTGTGCGCTTATCTTTGACGCCGTGTAACAATATTATGAGCTGAAAGCCTAAGTTAAATACCCGCATTAAGTTTAGTAGCAAGCGGAACCCATTCATTTTCTTTTGGTTTATAATTTGCAATTGGGTCCTGGGTAAAAACAGCCCTTACATATGTGTATCCTTCAAAATAGTTCTCTCCGGTGGAAATTACTTTCATTATACCCTGTCCAACGGTTTATTTTAGTTCTGACAGGCCGATTACTGATCAATTCGTGATGCCCTAAAGCATCCTTTCCCAAAGTGGGCGATAACGCCCCCTTGTGGACGCTGCAGGCCTAAAGGGGGGCGGTAAGAGACTTGAGACCTCATCGCCGTTGTGTACTTACTACCTACTGCGCTTAGGTCTCAAGTTAACTATAGCCCTATAGTAAAAATCTCGTTTAGAATGAATGTTTAATCTCCGCTAATATAGCTCACAATAATCAATTAATTTATTTTGACGTTATAGTGGTTTTTAAGTAGGTGAAAAAATGGGCTAAAAAAGAATTTATTCTCAAAGTGGCAGTATACAAATAAGTTTGGGACCCATTGCCCTAAAGTATTACCAATTCGATTTTATATAAAATCGATTTACTTTGTCAATAAATTTTAATCAATTTTTTGCACTCGATACCATTTGCTAAAAATACTGTGTTGCTTAATAAATAAATAGGCCGTTATAACCCATATGTTCATAGATATTTAAAAGTGAAATACAGTGTAAACTCTATATAATGACACTAAAGGGACTGTACATTTTATGGCGTTATAGAGAGTTGTCTTTAAATGGAAAGAAGTCTGTCATTTTTGTCTGACGTCTTTTGCTGCACCAGTAATTTTGTTGTATTTCTTTACTTATTTTATTCATATCTTGCGATATTGAGGCAACTTGATGTTAAAGGAAGTACTTAGAAATTTGGATAATTTGGATATTTCGGAATTTCTTAGACATTTCGGTACGCATGATACTAAGTCGAGTTTATTACGGGCTAGGATAGTAAAGCGATAAAATAACGCACACAGCTGCGCAGCTTTTACTAATTTTGGCAACTTAAAAGGTACTTTTTATTACTTAATTGTGGTCGTTATTGAGAGTGTGTGTAATACTATATAGAGTGTACCATTGTATGGAAGACAAGCTAAACCAACCAAAGCCAAGTGCTTTGGACGCTTAAGGGAGTTTGTCGTTAAATCAAGTGACGTTACATGGAGTTTATTTACACAGTATAGGCATGAGTCTGAATTTATAAATCTAATTAAATGCCTTCATTTTTTGCTTTTAATTAGAACATTATCATTTCAAAAGGATTAATTACGATTAAATTTATATATGATAACGATAGTCTATGCATTAGATGACTCAGAACGGCATTACTACGTCATTTGGAAAAATGAATAAAATCGGCATGCAAACCTCAAAAAAAAATCATTGGCCAAGGTATAATACTATGGCGACCGAGGGTAGAACTTTCCGCCAACGTAAGCCGGTCTCAAGACTTTTAGAAAAAGGTAGAAGACTCTGGAAAGAAAAGACAAGGACAGATACATGTTGGAAAGGGATAGACAATAAACGAAAGTTCTCGAATAGAAGGCTCGGAAGGAAATGACAGAGATAGATAGATGTTTCGAAAGGGACAGATAGTAAATAAAAGAATAACGAAATTATGGGTTCCAGAAGATTCTTCCGGGTATATAAGCGGCGTAAGGCGCACCTACCGGGCAGTTTAGAGTTGAGTTCAGGTCAAGAGAAGACGGTGACGAGTTCAGTGGTGAATTTAGTGAAAAATGTAGTGGACAGTTTAGTGAAGGAGGAGTTTCGCGTAGTTTAGAAGGAGGTCCAGAGGCGAGCTACGCGCAGTAAATTCTATGGTGAACACTGCAGCAGCAGAAGGTGTGTCTACGCAATATCGGCGACGTTATTGTGTATGAGTGAGACATCTTATCGTCGGAACAGTGCATCGTTAGTCGTGCGTATAGGGGCAACCCTGTGGATAGGTATTACGTGCGGCTGTGTTAAGTCAATAAAAGCGTTTATTTAAAAACTGGTGTTTCCTTCCAATCCTAAGTGCGTACCCCGCTCGCACGTAACAATACCTTATGAATTTGTAATAAAACAACATTATAGAACTTTGTCTTTTTGTATTTTCAGTACGGCAGTGATGAGTTCGGGCACGACTCGCCGAGTCGGTACGCGTCGCCAAAGGGCGCGGGCGCGGGCGGCGCGGGGGCAGCCTACCAGGAGCCCTACTATTCGGGCGGCGAATGGGCCGCGCCCTACTACCAGCCGCCGCCGCCCTATCAGCACGACCCCTATGCCACCTCGCCGGGTAAGCACTAGTGAACATTTTTCGCTATTGACACCATCTTACTTTCAAAATACCATCATAGAAATAATTACTGTTTAAACAATTCTAAACTATCAAGGGTATTTGGGATCCTTGATGTCGTTATTGTGAACGACTTGCCTCCAAGAAACTGGGAGGGCTAGACCGGTCCAAGCAGTACTTCACTCTGCGGTATTTTATAAAACCCAGGGCTATAGCACTCGCCTACCAGCTTAATTCCCTGGACTGTCTTCAATGTGGAGCCGTTCCCATGCTCATGGACGGTCTAGATATGCTTAGCCTTAGGAGAGACCTCGCGTCTCTCTGCGTATTCTACCGACTGTATAATGGGGAGTGTTCAGAATGGTGCTTTCGTCTTCGTTCTACCGCTCGCCATCAGCTGGGCGTTCACCCTCACTTTGTTGAGCCCCTTCGGCCATGTACGCAACCTTTCTCGTGCACACGTGTTACGATATGGAGTTTTTCAAATAGGGTATCATTAAATTTCTTCGCCGCCGGCAGCGACGGTAACCGCTTTCCATCAGGTACTCTCGTACAAAATCTACAAGGCTGCGACTTTTGAAAGATATATTTTCTTAAATTTCCGCGACTAGTATACACAATGAAACTACGTTTTAACGGTTTTAAGCGCGGTAATTTGTATGATTTTTATTATTCTGACGTTTCGGCCACTTACTTTTCGGTGACGGTTAATGAACAGACCGGAAGACGAAGATGTCAAGTGTCAATGAGTATTATTGAAGTTTTATTTAGCCTACCGCCAACTTGTTTATTTTAATTATTTAGTTTTATTTTTTTATGGTAATCATTTACTCTATAGGAGCCTAATCTAATTTATCACAGCTTCGCAACATGTCGTGGCGTGAAGAGAGGCGGCGAAGAACATGCCTAGTTGTAATAATATATAATATTAAAATGGGTGGAAGGAAAAATACATGTGAATCAAGTTGGTTTGTGTTCCGTTGCACGCAGAAAGAGCTCACAGTGTCTTCGAGGTCTGGCAGTTGGGTTTTTGCTGGGTTTGGATCTTGATAGTTTTGATGATCGGATCTCAAACAGGCGGTATTTGCCAACCATCTTCTCTATTGAAATTTGGGTGTATTTTGATTTCAATAGCCTCACGCATCATTCTAGGTATGAAACGATTCTCTTTTGCGCTTAAAATCGTTAAAACGTAGTTTTACTGAAGTGAACTTTCGATGGGAACGAAAAAGCGTAACGCCGTGAATTTAATAATTTAAACACTATTTTCGTAAAGATAAATAAAAGTTGGAAATATTTTGAAGTTTTGTAGTTCATAAATCAAATTGAAACTAGAGCGTTTGTTTTCTATTTTAGTTATAATAAGCCTCTTGTGTCATTTATTCAAAGTGAAAACATGGAATTTGAATAATATGCGTTATAATATATCTTAAATATGTAATATATTCTTACAATTCAGGTCCCGACAAAAACAGAACCCACCTGCATATCTGAAACAAAACACATCTCATTACCTGCCGGCATTTAAACTAATTGTAACTCTTTTATGATCGTCTTCTTTTGTTTACTTTGTGTTTAAAATTTGTAATTAGAAAACAGCCCATTGTTTTATTGTACTCTTTTATGGCAGTTTGTGGCCGAGACATTAGCTAGGTGTGGCGGATTAAGCCGACTTAGATACGGGGACATTGCATTTGTGCAGTATAAAACGTTGACCTGATGGAGGGGGAGACAGTCGAGCGAGAACCACGAGCGAAGCGAGACGTGTGTACTACAATCGGGAATCTAATAAGTAACGGACTTTGCGCGTTTTGTTGAGTTACGACCTGTGTTATACGTGTTTGTATAGTTCTAATAAACTCTATAGTAATTCTAACGGCATTTTAATTCGAGTCTCGCGACTCGTAACAATATGTTACGTAATATTTTGCTATAAATTATAAAAAAAATTTGAGCTTGGTAAAAATATTATATAAATAATAAACCTTATAATTGTCCTAATACTTCTGATAATCTATATTAATCTCATTCTCTCGGACGTGAATTGCGCACACACACATTTTTTATGTTTTGAAAGATGATAAAAATTATCTCAGGTGGTATGACTGTCTGCTTTCGTGTAAGTGTACGTTTGTTGTGTGTACTACAGGCATAGCGGGGGGCGGTGCGGGCGAGGCGGGCGGCGGGGGCGGCGCCGAGCTGCCGCTGCCGCCCATGTCCTCATTCAGGGCGGCCGCGCCCATCCATTCGCCCACCGACCCGATGCTCGTCGCGAAGCCGCCGTTGCAGCCGGTGAGTACGCGGAACGAACAATAACACGGTCGCCAGACAAGGCGATTTACGTCTTCCCGCAGGCAGGACATCTATAGCAAGGCCCTGCCATAGACGACAGAAAGAACACCTGTTTAGTGGTTGTTCCGGCAAACGCAGGCCGGCGAGTCCCACACTACCTCAATGGCATGCCCACTCCCAAGCAACGGGGTGACAGCAAACGGATTCACCTCGAAACAGAAAAATACATATTTTTTCATTGCAGGAGTTCAGCAGACGGCCCACTTAATGGAAAGCGGTTACCATCGCCTATGGACATTTGCAACACCACCACAAACCTCTAATGCCGGAACACAACTCAAGGTTGTTATGGCGGCATACTCTAGACTAGGGGTGGTAGACATCCAGGCGGGCAAATACCCTACCACCTGGCTGTGGCTTGTTTTGTCGCCTCTTACGACAGACAGGCCGCCCCAACGCAGGAAATTGTATTCTTTCTCCGTTCCTGCACGGATGATTATGACTATAGCATCCAAATCTATGATCGTCATGTGAGGCCGGTCAAATCCACCATTGCACAGTGTTATGCTCCTCTCTTACACATAGTTAAGGCCCATTTATCGTTAATCAACAAGGCGTTTAAATTGAAGCAACTCGTTGAAGATATAACGAGTTGTTCACTCCCATCTCCGAATGCTTAAACTAATAGATTCAAAACCACAGACAATGGTCTAGAGTATGCCGCCATTATAACCTTGAGTTGTGTTCCGGCATTAGTGGCCAGGTTCCAGACTTCCTCAAGAGAGCAGCGGCGCATTTGTTACGCCTTTGGTGTTGCAAATGCCCAAAGGCGATGGTAACGGCTTACCATTACGTGGGTACATTGTCTGTCTGCTGAACTCATGCAATAAAAAATAAAATATAGGCACTCTCATATTGGAGGCAGCATTGAAGTCCGTGATGAACTACAACAATGTCGCCTGCACTGGTATAGATGGTCACGTTTTACGACCCGACTACACCAGGCCTCGCAGTGGATGGGGTAGGAACAAGAAATGCCAGCTTAACGTCTCACAATGATGGATGCCGAAGACCGCGCCAAGTGCAGAAGAAGAAGTAAGAAAGCGGACCCCGGCCTACGGGACCGGCGCCCGTGAACGCTATCGGGATGGTGATACACCCAGCAGCAGACTCTTGTTGTCCGTCGACAATGACGTAATGAGCGCCCTTTTACCTTGGGTTCCGCAGATGTACGCCGGTGGTGCAAGCACGCCCACAGTTGGCGGTGCGGAAGCGGGAAGCCTATCCTCGTACGGGTCCTCGCCCTCCACGCCGGTGCACTCGCCCCCGCCGCTGCACGCGAGGCTGTACCCACCATTGAAACATTCACCACATGTGCACCATCATACTCCACAGGTATTTTACATATTGTACTTTATAGTTGAATTTTAGCATTCACATACTTTTTGTGTCATGCTAATAGTGACTGTGGATTCTTCCATTTGAGCTACTCCTCCTTTTGCGTCGGGATATATGGCACAGATATATGGGGAGGCCAAGTCCAGAGGACGTTGATTGATTGAAAAAAAAGAAATTCTCCCCTCTGATGGCCATGCTGTCCACCGAAACTAGTATTTTAAAAGTTATTTATAAATTGTAGTGGAACACCTATAAGCCAATAGATGGCGCTGTACAAAAATTGAGATCGGAAACGATTCCCGAAATGTACAAAGAATATATAGAAATTTCCAACAATAATAGATGGGCCTAGGCCTGCGAGGAACAACAATAATTTCGCTGGAAGATTTTCCTTTGAGACGGAGGAGCATTCCATCTGGCTCCTCCACCCTATACGGGGCACTCTCTTCAAAATCATCTCCTCTCCGCCTAAGACCGGATTATACCATTATACGTAACTGACAAATTAATTATTATTATTTATAGTTGATATCCTCAAATATTTCACATTTCAGCAGTCAAACTGGGTGTCGACCGGTGTTTCGTCGCCCCCCTCCGCGTCAACCCCCCACGCCCCACTCCCCGCTGGCGCCGTCCTACCGAACGGCCATCACCAGCAACACGTGCCTGTATTTCCACCGGCTGTTATGGTAAGTGGGGGCTGGGGAGAGATGGAATGTATAGAATTTTCTAAGGGAGTTGTAGGAGTAATGTCCCACGTCTTATGTGACTTTCACTGCCGTACACAGAGATAGATAAGACTCGATTAACTTGTAAGTGAAAATTATTAATTCAATACCACATAAGCGGGCAATAAATTCTAATACACAGCTAATGAGTTATTATGAGAAATTATCATAGTGACGTCACCCGCGCTCTCGGGTTTGTTCGGATATTTTCGGCGTGTTTTCGGTACTCGGCTACTTCAGGTTCTAAAATTGTTTTTTTATTTTATATTATTATTTTTTTAACTTTTTATTACAGTGAAAAAAAATTGATTTAAAATTGATTGAAAAACAAATGATTTAGGAGCATTTTAGAGCTTAGTTCTTAATGTTCTATTGTCATTCAAAGTAATCGTTTTCTATGCTAGCTATATTACCCTAAATCAATTAAAATAATTTATTTATTAATTTTTTTACTTATACCTTGTACAACAAAATTGTCATTTCTTAAACTTTCTGTGTACTGCCGTGAGACTGACATTGAAAGATGATTTCATTCGATTAGTTTCTTCAATTTGATATTTTAGCGATTGTATATAGTGTAAAAATGTTTCATAATTTCTATTTTCTTCCATAGATATACGAATTGTTGCATAAGGAAGCGGTTTTGCTTTTTTGTTAGTACACAACTGTACCGACGTAAATCGATAGTAAAATTCACAATTTATAGTGTGCTTAGTGCGAGTTTTTTTACTACTCGATCATGTTCAAGTTAACGCAATTTTGTATGCAGCCGTGATGGGAAACAGAAATCTTGTCATACAAAATTGCGGTAACTTGGATGTGATCCAGTACTCAAGAAAAAAATTCGCACGCAGCACTGGGGTCTATCGAATAAATTTGACTATATACTTTTTATTTTTCTACTTAGTGCCGTTTGGTACCGAGTATAGGCGTACTATATCGAAATCTACATAGCTTGGAACTGAAGCCATATCTAATGACCATCTAAATATGATTTACTTATTGGTTCAAATTAGTGTTGTGTATGAACATACTATAAAGATAATTCGGAAACTGGAGGCCATACATTTTAATATATCTTTATATTCACGTACTAGTACTATTTAGTACTGAGTAAGGACGTACTAAAAGGAGAATTTAGAAATTAGAGGCCATATATTTTAATAGAACTACGGATATTATTTGCTTATATCTTTATATTCACATACTAGTACTGTTTAGTACTGCGTAAGGACGTACTAAAAAGAGAAATTAGAGGCCATATATTTTAATAGATATACAGATATTATTTGCGTGTATTTTTACATTCACGTACCTGTACTTATAGGTACTGAGTATGAACGTATTCTATAGAGAATGTAGAAACTCGAGGCCACATATTTTAATAGAAGTATGGATAGTATTTGCTTGTATCTTGACATAAACATATCAGTATTAATCACTACTGAGTACAGACATTATATATAGAGAATTTAGAAATTGGAGCCATGTTTTAATAGAATATTAGATTTATTTGCTTCTGTCTTTATATTTACATACCGGTAATCTGTACTGAGTATGGACGTATTACAAAGAGAATTTAGAACCTAGAGGCCATATATTTTTATAGAAGTATGGATATTAATTTAATACCTCTTTAAAGACAGAAATTAGCTTCGTTATGCAACTTCCCTTAGGCATGGTGTATTCATGCATGACTGTTGACTAATTATAGATTTAAAAAGATTTTCTTCATACAGAAAATAGCATCATGGTAATTTTGACTTCATATAGACTCATAGTGGTTTTATTTAATACAAAAATTTCGTGCAGCAAAATTTGGTTAGATTTGTTTTGAATCAATTAAGCTTAGATTATGGTTAAATTTGCTCTGAGCTTTTGCAGTAAATGCATTTCATTAAACAATATTAAGAAATCAATATCTTGCTGCATGTTTTTTTTTCTAATTTTAGAATTATTATATAAAAGAAACAATGTGAATTAAATACTATTTTATATGTATTACACGCATGTATTACATTTAGAATAATATCTTTCTACATAAAAACAAAGAAATCAATAACACACTACATTCACATTGCTTCTTTTTGTGTTTTAATGTTGTTGTTTTTATAAAAACGCTGCGTGTGGAGTGAAATCCTTAATTTCTAACCTTCAATATTACTCGTATCGCATTAAAATAATTGTATTCTATACACCAAGAACCATTCGTTCTGTTTAAAAAAAAATCTTTTTGTTTATTATCCAACGAGTTCATGTCCAAAATCAGCCAACCTCGTGTAATAGCAACTCCTTATACCAAACAACTTGTGTAACAATAATTTCTTTCTTAAATAATTTACCTCTTGTAAGAATAATTGTTTAAACAAATATCATCCAATAGTAATAACTCTCTTTTTAAACCAACACCCTCGTCTAATAGTAACTCCTTAAATCAACACCCTCGTCTAATAGTAACTTCTTAAACCAACAACCTCGTCTAAGAGTAACTCCTTAAACCAAAACCCTTGTTTAATAGTAACTCCTTAAACCAACTCCCTCGTTTAATAGTAGTAACTCCTTAAACCAACACCCTCGTTTAATATTAGTAACTCCTTAAACCAACACCCTCGTCTAATAGTAACTCCTTAAACATCCGCCGCCCCTCCCGCGCAGCATAGCGATTGCGTTGTTGTGAGTGTGCGTGTGCCTCCTTTAGGGGGCGCCGGCCGACCAGAGGCAGTTGGACGAGGCGATGGTGTTCCTCAGGGACCACGCCGATCCAGTTGTGAGTACTACCTTATCCTTAGAGAGTCTATGATATGTTTTGATTGAAGGAAAATCATTTTACAGTAACTTTAATGTAAAGACTTTTTAATGAATCGAATAATATATAAATTGGGTATCATTCGGTATTAAGTAGTTAATGACTTGAATTTTTAAAGGGCTTTCTTGAATCGACGAGAGAAAAGTGTGAGATATAAGAATATGGAGCGGGCCATCACGTTCTGGTGATGTTTTCGCAGGAGAAGCCTTATTCCATATCGTATTCCATATTTTCTATAAAATAATTACCAATATAATCCCGCTCGAAGGATCATGTTCAAATTTTTAATCTTATCTATATATATATATATTATAATAAATCTGTAAATGGTCGAGTTTGTACATTGCGTTTAAAAATGTGAAAAACAAACACGGGGTATTATATATAGTTCGGACCAGGAGATTCCGAAAATGCCATTTTTAGAATTTTTGTCTGTCTGTCTTTCTGTTAGAGATCACGTAAAGACTACTGAACAGATTTAAATGAAATTCGTAACGGAGCTAACTTATATCACCGGGCGTAACTTACGATACGTGTTATCTCGCTAAAAGACGTCGTCTTACTTGGAACAGACGGACTAGCAAAATAGATGGCGCTGCAATTGCGATGTAGACAACCATCGCTGTAATTCAATAACCAACACGTTGTCAGGTTGCCCACATGTCAGTAGGTTTTGTAGGTCTTGCAATTAACTAAGACGAGCGAGCTTTACTTGTTGTAAACACGTGTATGAAGGTGTGTGAGATCATAATCGAGTACTTGCAGTCCTCCTACTTACGGCATGTTAGGTATACGAAACACACGACTTGAGTTGAGACAATTTTTTTTTATAAATTTTCACATTAAACTCAGGGTAAGAATCTGTAAGGACTGTTTTTTCATTAACAAGTCTTCATTATTATAAGAAAGTTTTTGAAATAACCAACCCAAGCAGTACTTTACTCCGCGGTAGTTTATAAAACCCAGGGCTGGAGTACCCGCCTACCAGCTTAATCCCCTGGGGCCCATTTCTGCTATTACAATCTCGTCAAAATCGCTGGACATTTCGGTATTCTGTAAATTCCAATGGCGTACCCGTGGCACGCCACTCTATTTTTATGAATATTTAAAACCGAAAAGTCGCGAAATAAATGTTTGAAACTTTGGTAGCTTTCCATATTCATTTCGGAAACGCCATTTCTGCTAATGGTGATAGTATTTTTTCTAATATTATTCCACTGCGACGATATCGAAGATATTGTGGATTTAGTAGAATACGAATTTTTTAACACTGTCCGCAACGTCTGTTTGTATTCACCGTCGAGCCATTCCCATACTCACAGACTTCGGAGAGACTTCGCGTCTCTCTGCGTATTCTACTGACCGTATAACGGGGAGTGTTCCGAGGAACTGTTCAGAATGGTGCCTTCGTCCTCTTTCCACCACCGCACTGCACACCATCGGTTGGGAGTTCATCCCCACTTCCTCTAGCCACTTAGCTCATGTACGCAACGTTCTCCCACAGCGCTACGATATGCGAGTTTTATTAAAAAGGGTGTCATACAATAACTTTGAGGCTGGTAGCGCGTTGGTGACATCTCTTATGTCGCAAACGGCCATAGGCGACGGTATCCGCTTTCCATCAGGTGGGCCGTCAACCTGTCTGCAGTACTCTAGCTACAACGATAAAACAAATTACCATTAAACAAAATCTGTAGATCAATCGACTAACACTCACAGACAAACCGTAGCATGAGGGAAACACATGTGGAGGCTATCTAGTTCTCCGTCCCCCGGAGAAAAGGACCCCCCCCGCATGTCGATGACGTAAATCGAAACAATTGAATGTATCTTTGCGAGGATTGGTGTCAAAAATGGGGGGTTCCCCACAAAGTGTGACATTGTGTGACAAGGAGTGGGAGTGGTTTAAAACACGAAATTTGAACTATTAACCAATAATTTCAAAATATTTACAAATTTATCTGTATAAGTATAGTGTTTAAATTATTAAAAAATAATACGAATGGAAATAAAACTAATTACAGAACTGCTGTTTAATAATTTCTTGATGTAAAAATGCAAAATATTTGTCACCCTAGGGAGGGAAGAGTCTCCCGAATGTGACCAAATTTATCCACCACGTTTCGCACCCGTACAACGAGGGCTTCAGCTCTTGGCACAGTCGGCCGGGCCCAGGCTGCCCCAGGCAAGCTATATCATCACACTCGTGGATGCGATTCGCCACAAATTCATCTTTTTCAAGCTAAACTTGGCGCAATTTTCCCACGAATTGGGCTTCACCCATCCGCGTACTGACTGCGGCTAGCATTGCTTAACAACCATAATCGGCTAGCGGCCGCCATTCCGCCTGCGCCAACCATCTTCTCCTGGGGTCTTCTGAAAGTCTCCTGAAATGCTTATGACCTAATTTGTATCTCGAAGGACTGCCTGTATGATGGATGATGGAACGGCACGCTCGCGACTGACAGTATATTATCAGACAGGCACACTATCGCAATGTGCATGTACACGTTCGACCATTAGCAAAATCCGCTCACCTGATGGCCGCTTCCTATATCTTACTGACTGTTCGTTTGCCTTACTACTATCGGTTAAAACTTGACATAAGCTCCCGTACAAGTAATGTCAAAACTCAACCGATGCTGAGGCAAGTTAATGCATAGTAAAGATATAGGAACCGGTCATTAGTGAACTGCAAGAGCTACAAGTATAATAGTTGTTAATAATGGTCGTTTTTTTTTCTAAGAATTGATCTTCCTTGAATCGATTGTATCTTTTGTGGCATGTATTAGTTTTAGCTCTATGTTCGATTAATTTGTGATTGTGAGTGAGAAACTATTTTTATTTGTAATGTAGTTTGTGATAGTTTTACTTAAGAGTGTTTTAAGTGCTCAGATGAATAAAGTAGGTAGACCGCGCCTTCCGATCTGCTGTTTGACATCCCTTCAGAGTAATTCATCATTGCAAGCTACACTATGATTTCGTACGATTTGGTGGATTAGAGGAACTGATTTAAAAAAAAAAATTAAATAGTGGTTTACCATTTTAGTTTTGATCAAAATCAACCTCGAGACTCCTTTGAGTATTTTTCCTATACAGTAAGCAATATAGGATTTGTTATAGATAGTATAGGTACAAATGTTAAGTGACATCAAAAAAGATGAAATGAATTGGTGTGTGGAAGTAAATAACATACTAAGTATAGGTATAACACTTGTAAGAAAAAGAGCTTGTGATATTAATATAATAAGAAATATAAACGAGTTTCTTGCCGCTTTTACTCCATTGAACAGCGATAACACGTTGCGAAGCGATGTACGTAGACTAGGAAGTGAAATTAAATTTTAACTTGACTTTCAAAAAGTGTTCTCCAGTGGAACTTGTGTCGAGTCTCTCGTCTCGTGTGCGCATTATAATTCGCTGAGTCCGTTTGTTGTGCGTTGGCGCAGGGCGCGAGGATGGAGGAGCGTCTGGACGACGCGATCAACGTGCTCCGCAACCACGCCGAGGCGTCGGAGCTGTACCCGCAGGAGATGCACCACGCGCACAACGCGCACAACGCGCAACCAGGTCAGTCGCGATACATATTGTTACGACCGACAAAGAACAATTCACACCTGCACTTTATTACTTTTTTTCGGCATTTGGACTTCTTTTGTTTACTTTGTGTTTAAAATTTGTAATTAGAAAAACAGCCTATTGTGTATTGTAATATTTTATGGTAGGCTTTAGCCAGGTGTGATTCTTGAAAATCATTGTTTACGCGGTCCAGTATTGTGTCGAGACATATGGTATGGTTTAGTAAAAAACAATGCCCCAATGGAGAGATCGGCAGTCAAGCGATGGTCATAAGCGAGACAAGACGTGTGTACATTCGATAAGATATATAGTGACGGACTTTGCGCGTGTTATTGAATCGTGTATTACGTTTGTACTGGTTGTGTCCAGTTATATTTGTACCTGTGTTACACATGTTTGTATAGTTCTAATTAATTCTATAGTAATTCCAAACGGAATTTTAATTCGAGTCCCGTAACTCGTAACAATATATATATATATATATACACTAATATTATAAAGAGGAAAGACATATTGTACAGTTGTTTACACAACTTATAATTCAGACAGTTTTCGACATGTAATTTTTTTTATTATGTTTTATTACTGGGGATAACCGCAGACAGGCTGAAGGCCCAATTATGATGGAAAGTGGTTACCGTCGCCTATGAACATTTGTAACACTATGTGCTACCGGATACGTAGAAGGGTCTGGAACCTGGCCACTAATGCCGGAACATAACTCTAGGTTGTGACCAGGGGGTGGTAGCCATTCAGACGGGCAAATTCCATACCACCTGGCAATAAATCTATATTGAACTTTATCCTATCCGCAATCGGAAATGACAGAGTGTTGCTTGCTATGCACTCTTAGCTCTGTTCCGCTTACACGATTCGCACACTGTCGCGCGCTAATAAATTGGCCTACTGCGCAAGCGCATCGTGAGGAATTATTAGTTATGTAAAGCTTTTTTAGGACGTGTTTGTTAGTGTTGGTTATTTGTTTCTTTTGAATTATTTTTTATGCTTTAATTGGCACCGACTTCGAGAAGTATAGAAGTTACTCTTGAAGTCGCTTTCTTTTTTGTTAGGATTTCTTTACATCACGTGACTTTCATCCCTCCTCATTACATACACGTCCATACCACATTAGTGTTCTTCCTTTCAATTTTTCAGTCAAGGATGCAACTATAACCGTAAAAAAAACCGCTTTCCATCAGACTAGCAGTCAGCTCGCCTGCTGTTCTCTGGTTATGAGAGATCGTTTTTGCCGTTTACAGTGTCGAGACTCGGTGTCGGCGGTCCCATACCACACCTCCATACGGAACCGCCCATCAAAATGGAGCGACACGTACTACCCAATACAAGTGAGTGGTAACTTTACGCTGGAATATTCGAAGGTGACTGCGGACGCGGTATACGACGTACGAACGCCGCGTCAGGCGTGTGTGTGAGACACAAAATGCACTATATTTTTATTATGAAGTATGTTTGACTTGCGGCTATGCTGCTATTTTACTTGTACGAAAACTTAATGCGGACAAAAAGCCACACACACACACATATAATATGTGCCAAAAAACTCTCTCACCCCAAAATATCTCATGAAAGGTCCAAACAAAGCTCCTGTTAAAAGTGGAGCTCAAAACTCCAATTTTATCTAAATAACATGGAAAACAGGGTTTTCTAACAGTTTTTTTGTCCTGCAAGCTGTGAAAAAAAATATATTAATGGATCTTTCTTAGTATAAAACTTTATAGAAAAAGTTTCACTGAGTCAAATTGCTATCTTCAGTATTTGATACAGAGCTTTGAAGTTCAAATTTTCGGGTTTTTGCATTTTTGTAGCTAAACTATCAGAGTTAGGGCAAAAAGTGAAATGGCAAATTTGTAGTACGTTTGACATCTTATAAAAATTGTCTTTATCGACTTTGGCGCTGAAAGTCGTTATTGTTCTGAAGTCTCAATTGTCCACCTCATTTGTTGAATATAATTATGTACAATCTCAAGTTAAAAAACTGTCGTTTTCCCAGAGAAATAATTTTAATTCCTTTTTTTCATGAAAAACCAGTTCCTCCCAGCTCGTTGCAATTGCGTCATCTCAGGGAGTATTGTCGTTTTTAAATTGCCGGAATATTAATTTAAAGCACATTTTATTACCTGTCAGCATTTGAACTAATTGTAATCCTTTTAAAATCACCTTTATTTATTTACTTATTTATTGGCATACGTTTCTAGTATTGTGGAGAACAGCCTATTGTTCTATTGTACTCGTTTATAGCCGTTTGCAGGCATCATTAACCAGGTTTTACGGATTAAGTACAAGCTGATTCTAGGAAATTATGTCGACGATACGATACGTGACGTGTGTACATTCGGGAATCTAATAGTGACGGACTTTGCGCGTTTTATTGAATTACGAACTTCTGCATTACGCTTGGTTTTGTTGTGTTCGGTTATAGGTCTAATAAACTCTATAATAATTCCAACGGCATTTTAATTCGAGTCCCGCAACAAAAACATTTTTAAACAAATATTCGAGACTTTTGTTCCCTTATTGTCTTGACTTAATATTTAAAACACTTTTAGAAACAAAGTGTAAACAATGCTCGTAAGTATTCATATTTAACAATAAGGCAGTTATAATATAGCTAGTAATAATAATTTATAATTTTATGACAGGATGTGGTGAGAAGCAAATAAAGCCTTAGGAGAGGTGTATGCCCAGTAGTGGACATTACTAGGCTAATAAAATGATGATGTAGAGAAACTTAATTCTTATTATCAGATACTATTCCAGAATTAATTCATCACAAACTTTCAAATAATTATTTTTTTTAATTTATTTAAAAAAATAGTTGCATTATTATACCAACAATCGTTCTCGTGGATCATATTAAATTATACCCTCTGTTTTAAATACTTAAGTACATTTTTTTATGTAAATTATAATAGAAATGAATTTAAATGATTCGATTAAGCAATTTTTCTATTAAGTCTTACATTATATACCACCGTTATCTAAACTATACATACACCAAACCTCTTGACAATTCGTTCAATTTTCAAAGGTGAAGTAAAAGTTCAAACTCTTATGTGCAATGTTTTATGTTACTAGGTCTAAAAGTTTCATAGAGAGCTCCAGAATATGGACACTATATAATATAATAATTTACTTTTATAGAAAAACGCAAAGAGCCCCCGGACTCCGGTCTGGATTCGAAGCCGTCATCGTCAGGCTCTGCGGACGCGCTGGCGAACAAACAACCACCCAACAAACGATCCAGGAGGTAGTACGTATCACACAATATTACAATAACTCGTAGTGTCTCTACAACAAATCCTTAATGATCCTTATTGCGACGACAAAGAGTATAAACCAGGGCTTGAAATATCGTTAAAAATGTGGTATCGTTATTTATGCTAATTTCTGATCAACGGTAGAAAATAAATATCGTTACGAAAACTTACCGTTATTTCTGATAGATAGATAACACTTTAATGTACACCGTTACAGAAAACTTACGAACTCGTATTATTCTAATTGTGTGCAAAGGACGGTCTTATCGCTAAAAAGCGATCTCTTCCAGACAACCCGTGGCAGGAATATTGCTGATTAGGAACGGCGATGGTGGTATACATAATTATCGTACGATTACTTACATTTTAATAATAAATTATAACTATACTATATATACAAATATACACATAAGTTATATACATATACAAGATATAGTGATATAAAATATAACCTTAATATTATTTTTATCGGTAATTTTACCGTTTTATGTTTTGTTACCATCGTCGCTCGCTTTCAGTCGCAAAGATTGTCAAACAGCACTGCTAAGAGCGCGCGTAATATTTAGAGTTGCGTTCGTTGATTGTTTCGGTAACATGCAGTCGTAATAAAGCCAATTCTTAAAAACGGTAATGTCGCTTGAAATAACGCATAAATTACCGATACGTATAACGTTATACATACGATTTTTAGATTTAATTCTAACGTTAGAATCATACATACAAGTAACGGTAAAAAATATACCGGTATGGCAGTATCTTTTTCGAAATTACCGGCTATTACCGATATTTTTATAGGTAATTGATAACGTTTTCAAGCTCTGGTATGAACTGCTCTGGCAGATTTCCTTCCTTCCTTTATCTGCATATTGGGAAGGATATCATGTTTAGGGAAACTTGCAAAACTACCTTGGGCAACTTTGGCAGTTATACTGTCTTTCCACCTTGGGACTTTTTGAAGTGCGATGTTTATGGGTTAATATTATACTTAACTATGTATCATAACTGTTATGTGTTACACGACTCTCTGTGGCAGGAATAAATGAATGAGATTCCTGTGCCACAGTCGAGTATGTTTTAATTTATATGTATGTAAGCATATTAGAAAAAATATTTAAAAAAAGTATCAATACCTTTCATGTATTGCAAAAGTTATAAAGGTATAGAAGTGTATGATATACTTGATAGTAAGTGGCTATCGTCTCCATGAGATATTTGTGACAATACGATCTCTGTTATTGCATACAACTTCCTGACCTATTTTGACCCAGAGTTTGAAGGTAGATCTAGGAAGGGTTGGGAAGTCTTAGCATTCATATGTCACTTTGAAATTTCTTACCATGCCACCACTGTTAGGTCCCGGTACCACTAGGGTCTAACGTCAAAATACATATAGTGAATTATTTTTATCATATAAAGGCAGACCATTCCAGACGGTCATTAAGGATTTTATCTGAGATTGTTGATGAAGTTAGTTTGCTACAATTATGTTTTTCGTTTAAGACTTGAAGAATTCAAATAATTGGATTTGTGAATGAATTAATTTCTACTCATCGTAGCTTCGTAGCACACAGTTGATGCGCTGCAAAGCTACGATGAGTTATTATGAGAAATTACCATAGTGACGTCACACGCGCGTTCGGGTTTCTTCGGGGATTGTCGGCGTGTTTTCGGTACTTCGAGTATTAAAATTTTGTTTAAAAATAAAAACAACTTTGATCTTTTTATTTATTAAAAAAATTATTCAAAAACCCAATTAGGTTATTAGTTTTACTTCGATAAAAAATTATACATATATATATAAAATTTGGGAGTATCGGGCGTGTATTATAATTTGATTTCTGACGATCAGTTGTTCGTCGGCGGACGAGGATGAGTTGGACCCCGACACGAAGGCCGCGCGCGAGAGAGAACGCCGCCAGGCCAACAATGTTAGGGAGAGGTGCGGGCATCTTCTAATCACCATTATTATGTTCTCATATAATATCTGCTAATAATTACATCAATACACGTTTACTTGTAAGCACACTGGTAAATGGTTCACCAGATTTTAAGTCTCGCTTGCTTATTTCTTCCTCCTTTCTCCCCTTAATCCTCTAAGACGGAAGCACTACAAAGTGGTCAAAATTGAAACGACAATCTCCCTTCTGACTACATAGAATTTGTATTAGAATAAAAGAGACGATACAATTATCTTGGTTTTGGCGCGGCAATTTTGATGGCAGCTTGTGGATGAAAATAATACTAAATTTGGCCCCTCGAAGGGGTTAAACATTTTCGCTGCATTCTGAAAAGAAGGGCAAGGCATAGGAAATTGCGGTCTAAACAGGGTTTCCGTATTGGAAAAGTTTTTCGTAAAAAATTAACGTAATATAGCATATGATTATTATTAAATAATAATAATAATTTTTAGAACGGATTTAATAGAGAAGAGTCTTGGCCGCCTTCTTTAAAGGCTTTTACTTGGTATCCGGGTGAAGGGTCGTCTTATCTCTGGTTCCTTAACCACCGGCAGCTTTGGCCCTGGGCCCCGCTGCCGGCGAAGAACGATTTTTTAAAATGTATCTGTGTTAGTAATTAATGACTAATACTGATTTGGGCCTCTTAACAAATGATCAAATCAGTGGGCAGTCAAATTTATCAGCTATTTCCTTTAGGATGCTGTGCTGTTTCCTAACAATCAACGTTTGAGACAAAAAAAAATAGGGTTGGTAAAAAATGTTGTAAAAACTTTGCGATGAATAAATTTGAGTGAAGCCTTAAAATGTATTTAATAATGACGATGGTCCGTGTGTTATGTGATTTCTGGCATAAATAACTTTGTCAAATTTATGAATTTTCCAAAATTCAGTCTAGAGTTCGAATAGTCAATGTCTCAAGATAGGCAACACATTTATGGTGGAAGCCTAAAGTGTTACAGGCAACGATATCATCTATTGAAAGTCCATCTCCCTACAAAAAACCAATGGTTATTGTAATCCATGAACTTCTCCAAAACTACAAATTCTTGTCTCATCGACACTAATTGCCATCGTAACTACTTACCATACCAGGTGAACTGTCTGCCAGTTTGTTTAAAAGCAAGCATGCTCACTCGCCAATAACTGATTTATGCTTGAAGAACGAGAGAAAAATCATTTTTGTTGACGTTACATTAGAGATCTATAAAAATTAAGCAGATATTACATTGGAACCACTAACGGCAAAAAGCGGTCTTACATTCGATATCGAGAAAACTTGGCAAAAAATAATTTAAATTTTAACGGTACCCAAAGGAAATCGGTTTGGGGTTGTAAGAAAATTGAAAGTGTGAAGACTTTTTTTGCTGACCGTATTTTGTTGACGTCAATTAACACTCTAATATTTATTTTTTCAAGGGTTTTAGTTTTCCATTTTTGCCCTGGCAACGTATCAGATGTTGCCATATTATATTTCCTCTATATATTTTCGATTTAGTAAATTTTCAGTGCATAGTCTGCCTTTAATTGGATAAATTAAGAGTTTTAATTGATATAAATATTTTTATGGAAAAAGGGTACGTTGGGCTAAAATGGAGGAGAATTTCATTTCCTTAGTATCATTAAATATATTTACATCATATACATAAGGTTCAATTAAAATTTCTTCCGTCTAAAAAGTGTTCATATACCATTATTTTCAACTAAAATCATTAGTTAAGTGCTTTTTGACTTCGTCACACTTCGCTAATGAGTTTAGTGTCATACTGTTTTAGATTTTTTTCATATGTGTTAGTAATTTAAAATGAGAGGTAATGGTCATAGTAATCGAAAATAGCTCAATTTGTATCGGTTAGATGAAATGCATCATAAAAATGTGGTCTGAAAATTAGTCAATACATTAAAAATTCCTATATATTTCAATTCATTCATTTGTCTTATCATCGGTAGAAATCTGACATTACTTGTATGGAGCTAATATCAAATTTTAACCAGTCTGTTCGGCAAACGAATTGCTAGTAAAATATCCAAAACCGATTATTAGTCAGAAACATTTCAAATTAAATAAAAATATAAACTAGAGGTTGTAATTAGAGTCTCGTAACGTCCTATTTTGGCCTATAATATTTGGGAGTGATTTGTTTTGGAAAATACGGATTGAGTATCCTTGTTGCTTTAACATTTATTTTCACTTCGTTCTCAAAAATACCCTGTCTCCATCAAATAAAAATATACAATTGGGTGGTTGATTTTATAACAATACCAATTGAGTATCCCTACTGCCTTCACATTTATTTTCACTCAGTTTTGTCATACATACCCTGTCTCCCCCAAATAAAAATATACGATTGGGGGTTGATTTTTTAACAATACCAATTGAGTATCCATACCCTACTGCCGTCATTATTTTTACCCTCATCGTCATAACTTCCCCTGTCTCCCCCCGAAACAAAATGTCACTCACGAACTAGCCGGCCTATTATTGAACACATATGAAGAAAAATCATTGTAACAATTCGTGTACCTCCGCTATAATATACTAACCTTTCTCATTGTATACTTTCAGCTTGATCACCATTATAATGCGCTAATTAAAGAAAAAAATACAACGACAGGTCACAGTGTGTTGTTTTGTACAGAATACGTCTCTATGTTCTTAGTTCTAAGGTTTACTTTTGTATATAGTGTTATTTCTGTGCGTGTTTTTTTAACATAGGAGTAACGGTAAGTGAATTTTACTAATATATTAATCGATTTGTTAATATTTTTATATAATAATATTTTGGAGTTTTGATGTTATTTTTTAAGTACGCTTTCGAAACTGTATTCATACGCTTATAAATAATTAAATCTAAGCAAGTTGTGCTTGTGTTATGGGTAATATACAACGGAGTCTTGGGCCGATTCCAGACACCCAGACCATACATCCCGGGTTAGCACTCGCGCAAATTTTATCCCGGAAAATGACGTCGTTTTTCGTGATATAAAGGATAACAGTGACAAAGATGGCGCTACAGTCATTTTTACATTGGTAAAATTTTGACAATCTTTCACAGTCAAAAAAGTGCGTTGGCTAAGTTGTGAGATGATTTCTATTATTAATTTTTTTATGAACGGGGGGGGGGGGGGGTATCGAACCAGATTTGTGAAGTGAACACAGATTGAGATATTCTCACGCGTTCCTTGGGGAAATTTAAGGAAAGTGCATTGAAGTGCTATTACCAAGACTAATACGATAAGGTGCTTATATTGTCGCTAAATTACCAAAAAAAAAATCGTATTTTCGTAATTTTTATATACTTATTTTAAGTTAAGAAAAAAATCTCTAATGAATTATTGACATGAAACCATTTTACTTTATTTCAATGCTTTTTAAAAATCCTACTTTATTTCATTCACAATATAATAATAATACATCTGAAAAATGACAGCGTGTATGGAATCCCCGCTACCGCCCGAATAAACCTCAAGGACGTTCGCGTTGCTACAAGCCTTAATGGGTGTGTTAGTTCACTCGGTCAGCGTTCCGGCGGTCCTGTGTGGCTGAAGAACGATGAACTATTAGGGAGCGTGATTCGATTGCTAACACAGAAGTTAAAGAATTAAAGAATTTATTCGAAACCATTAACATAGTGTACAGAAACAATTTGGTGTCGCAAACAACTGTTGTAGTATAAATACTGTGTTGCAGTTGTTAGCGCCCACTTCAAAACAATTCGTTTGTTATAAATTATAAAAAGAAAATTATATTAAAGTTTATACATTTGGAAATTTTTCGTGCTAATATTTTAAATGTATAGATGTGTGAATGGCTGCGTATATGTATGTGGTGTGTACGTGTGTGATGTGTGTACAAGTGAACGAGTGAGTGTGTGTGTCTTAGTAGACTAGTGTAGTCAGTTTAGTAAATTCTCGGTGTCGTCATAAGGGAGTTCTATTAGCCAGTTGAATAACTTTAATTTACATTCGCGATGAGTAAGAGAGTAGAAACCCTTGTGGTGTCTGTCTGTCAAATGAGTAAGAGAGTATATATTTAGTAACTTATTAACTCGGTTGTAAATTTTGAGACTAAGAAAGTAAGCATGTCGGCCAGCTAATCGAATTCGAAAAGGTACAAGTGTACAAACTAAATCGTATCTTCTTTTATTATATATACTAGGATCAAACTGTAAAATACGGTGCTTATGAAGAACTAACTGCATAAGTTAGTTCAAAGTTAAAGTTCTAATGACCTAATAGCACTATTAAGGTAAACTAGTTCATTGATCGAATTGTATTAGAAAGGAGCGCTCTGATAATCGAATAAGCACAGGACCATTAGACGACAGACACTTGGTCAAATATTTGGTGAAAAAAACAAATTGACTTTCCAATTGGTTTTCTAATACTACGCAATGTTAAACTGTCAAAATTTACTTAATAGATTATATTGTTACAAGTTGGGCCACCTGCGTATCTATTGTCACATACCGACAAAGAAATGCTGCGCATCTTGTTTATTGCCTCTCCCGCATTCGGACTTCCTTTTATTACTTCGTATTTAAAATTTGCAATTAGACAATAGCCTATTTTTATTATTTCGACTTTGTTGGCCGTTCGCAGGAATAGATAACCAGGTGTGCAAATTACTATTTCTCGGAAACTCAGTACGCGCGGCCGATTTTTTTTGTACTGTATAGTTAGTATAAAACAATGCCCGAATGGAGGAGAGGGGCAGTCAACCGACGACTACGATACGAGTAAGACGTCTGTAGTACTCTCGATTAGCCATATAGACGACGGACTTTGAGCGTGTCGAATTGCACTGAATCATGCAGTGTGAACTGGTTGCATCCAGTTTTATTTGTATTTGTTTTATATGTGTTTGTACAGTTCTAATAAATTCTATAGTAGTTCCAACGGCATTTTTAATTCGAGTCCTGTAGCTCGTAACAATATATTCGCTTTTAAAGAAATTTCTGCGTTATATTCTAGTTGTAGCATTACTTCGTGGCGTATCGTTTCAGTTAATATTCATGACCTAAGAGATATATATTAAATACTTGCTTGTATTAAAGATACATATAAAATAGCCATGTTTGAGTCATCTATCTTCAATGACTTCTTTATGTCTTCTAACTTAACGTCAGTTATGATCACTGTATCATTCAATTTTAGTATAATTGTGCTTTTTGGAAGTGAACTTTGGAGTTATCTCAAACATATATATATATATATATATATATATATATATATATATATATATATAACGTATATATATATATATTAACGTTAGAGTGACAGATGTATATATATAGTAAGCGTCCTGATACTTTTATCCAATTTACCATTAAAACAACATTTACGCGTAACATAGTTAGGGCTTGCTTTGCGTTGGTGTCAAAGATTTAGGCTGTGGCCGAATGCGTCTTATTTAAAGCGTTAAAAGTAACGTCGTTGACGCGTAACCACATTAATGTATATACGTACGTTATCTATCAATATTCAACGTTATAACAATGTCGCATATCAAATTGCGCATTACAACCATCGCCACATCTGCGTAAAACGATTTATACCTTTAAATTTATCCCAGATGAAACCGCACCTTTATGAATAAATGAGTTTGTGTTTTAGAAAAATTCTTGAATGTTTTCTTATATGTAGTAATTGTTTCAGTTTCTCTAAATTATAACGACAGTTATACGATTTGCACGTGTGTACTAAAATTGGACCTATTCGCATTCTTAAGGTCAATGTAACAACTATACACGAAATACATTGAACCTTGGTAAAAAAAATATCAGTCAAAATTTTTGGTCCTTCGAGCCGGATTTTTCATGAAGTCAAAATTTCTTTAGCTGTGTTGGGCATTTTTGGTATGGGAAAATCTTATGGGTTCGCGTCACCGACATGCTCATGACTGGCGCTAGCGCAGCGGCCGTGTGCTGTGCGCGTTAGACGCTTTTTGGATGGGTGAAGTCTCGTGCTTTCGCGTCACCGACATGCTTATAGCAGTATATCTGTAGCTATACAGCTGACGTATTGTGCAACATTAGTGCTATGTATATCTTATAAGTGAAATTGAATGGATTTAGTCAAAAGTTCAATGTGTATGTATATACTGTGCATTGTTGAGATAATGTTTTAATTCAAACATTATGAAATTTCAAATTTTAATATTAAAAGTTCTATAGTTTATATAGTTTTCACTTCTATCGACAGTCTCTATAACTGCCATTTTTTTTAAAACTATATTGAGTAGCAATATCATGCTCTTTCTTACTTATGGAAGTCAACATATTCATTTTCTAAAACTACTAATTTACTCGATGCTTGAAGTGAATAATTACATACTAATATGATTAAAACGCTTTGTAATATAGCTGATACTAACTTACTAAAATGTTTTATGTTAGTGAGCAACGTGTATGTGTTAATTTGTAAGACTTAGATGATCGGCTGTCTCTCTCTCTCGCGTTGTCTTCATGTCTCGAGGTAAGGAAGTTGGTTGTAGTCTTTATGAAATTATGAATTCTACATGATGATTAAACTTTTCATTAATTCTGACGTTTTCTAAACAGATTTACAGTAGTACAATATTTATAAAATATACAATTAAGAATTTTACAATATTATGTTTAAACGAATTTAGAAATAATATAACTAACGAATATTTTATTAATTTTTATATACATAAAAAAAATATTATTGTGAGTATGGCGCGATAAAATATTTGCAACAAAAATATACGTATATATAACTGTTTTACAAAGATATATACCAGTAGCGTGATAATTAAAGCTAAATTCAGTCGTTTTTTTATTGAAAGTGAGTATTTTATTAATGTAAAAGGGGCGACATAGTAATGAAAAGAGGGCATGCATCTTAATGTAATAAGGGCGAATTAGTAATAGAAACTGGGCGCGTCTTATTAACGAAAAAGGGGGCGTTGTATTTATTATACTAGTTTTAAATTAAGTAAATTGTTTTAGAAATCAAAAACTATCAAATTTCTGACTCAAAAACAACAATAAAATCATTATGACTGAAATACTATTATTTTACATACTTAAAATATGATTGGAATAAATAATAGTTGAAATAACTGTAGGTTTTTTTTTTTTTTTTTTTTAGATAGATAATTCGTAAAACAGAATATAGAATGAACGGATGAATATAACGGTGAATGATTGAGATGAGACAGTTCAATGTATAGAACGATAACGATAAGACAGTATTAAACCAGATTCTCATAATTTATTTAATAAAGTTCAAGAAGTAAATTCAATTAAAAAATAACGCGAGCCAAAAGCGCTCACCAATGCAAAAAAAAATATAGCCCGCATAAAGGTACTGCAAATTAAAATTATATATAAAAATCTAAAAGGGTGTTGTTGGATGCTCAGTTGTTCATCAGCGGATGAAGGAGACGACGAGACGGACCCACAGGCCAAAGCGTTAAGAGAGAAAGAGAGGCGGCAGGCCAACAACGCGAGAGAGAGGTGAGTGGTTGAAGTTGCTAAGAACAGCGTAAAGAGAGATATGTCGTTTTCCTCTAATTATGTATCTATATTATAATAAATCTGTCGGGGGCTATCGAGTTTGTACGATGCATTTAAAAATGTGAAAAATATCAGGGGGGCTAATTCGGACCAGCAGATTCAGAAAATGTAACTTTCAGAAATTTTGACTGTCTATCAGAGCATCAAGTAAAAACTTCTAAACAACATTAAACATTTAATAACGCTATAAACGATAAATAATGCCTTTTCTATGATAGCTAAAAAGATGGCGCCCTGGTTGCGTTTTTTGGTGCCGCCGTTGCAATTTATTAAGAAATGTGTATTGTCGTCGTGGCAACGTGAACAAAGTTTCGCTGAAATGACCAGTATTCAATTAAAGTATTTGTCGTAAATGACCTAAGTTGAACTAAATAAAACACTTTATTTAATTAATGCACTGGTTTATTGAACTGAATAATCAATAGAATATAAAAAGGTTAACTTAAGTTATGTGGTAAACAATAGCAAGCGTAATTATTGGACAGCGCCATCTAGTTCTACTTATATTTAACTAGTGCCAACTGCAACAATATTTGTTACTTCGTCGTTCTTAGTTCAATTAAGGGCCGATATCTCAACAGTTTTTATGTTACTCAAAGGGTGAAAACAGCATAAAAAATTTCAAATGACACATCTGTATTCAGTCATCTTTCAATTCAATTGAGAGATTTATTTTATCCGTCCAGGAATGGAGAAAGAATACAAATTCCTGCGGCCGGACGGCTTGTCGTAAGAGGCGACAAAACAAGCCACAGCCAGGTGATAGGGCATTTGCCCGCCTGGATGTGTACCACCCCTAGTCTAGAGCATGCCGCCATAACAACCTTGAGTTGTGTTCCGGAATTAGTGGCCAGGCTCCAGTCTCCCTTAAGGGAGCAGCAGCGCATTAGTAGCACCTTTGGTGTTGCAAAGGTCCATAGGCGATGGTAACCGCTTTCCATTAAGTGGGCCGTCTGCCTGTCTGCTGAACTCCTGCAATTTAAAAAAAAAATAGTGTTTTTCTTTTTCGAGGTGAATCCGTTTGCTGTCACCCCGTTGCTTGGGAGTGGGCATGCCATTGGGGTAGTGTGGGACTTGCCGGCTTGCTTTTGCCGGAACACCCACTAAACAGATGTTCTTTCTGTCGTCTATGGCAGGGTCACGACGCTGTGCGACGCTGTGCGCTTGCTATAAATGTACTGCCTGCGGGAAGACGTAACTCGCCTTGTCTGGTGATAGTGTTATTGTTCGTTCCTCGTACTCGCGACGAGCGAAAAACAGATACTTTTACCTGGTGATTGAAAAATTGGAGGTTCAAAGTTTCAAATGTCAGATTAACAAGCAGTTAGTGTTTGTTCGACAGATAACAAAATAAATTATTCTGTAATCGTCAGTTAGGCTTTATTTGAAGAATAACTCTACAATGTGAGGAATAACTTTATCTACTGCTTCAAGGTACAGATAATTGTTATTCGAATGTTAATTTTTGTTGTGTGTATAGTGTGAAGAAAACGTGAATCAGTTTCGTTCACTCGCTTTTGAGTTATGAAATGTTAAATATAGAAAATATTTAACATCTATCACGTAACCGTGTAAATTATTGTAGATACATTTGATAAGATCCGGCAAATGTTCATCATTATATCAAACACATATGATAGATGGACCTCTAAGATTGAATTTCTTACTGTATGTACTAAGAGAACTTTATGTTGTGTTTTAAAATTAAAGAACAGTTAATTAATATCTTGTTTTAATGATAGTTACACTGTGACCTAATTTGTATTTTTTTAGAAAACTTCCCCAAGCTGTATACAATGTTTGGAAAAATTGCTTTTGTCACGTTTATTGCCAAACGCTGTTGCTTTTATATTTGATACAAAAATACCGATCACTCGACATCGCGTTACAGACTAAAATTTTAAAGAACACGTACCACTCGATGTCGTGCGATTGGCAATGAATGTATTTAAAGATGTGATTAATTGCGCAGAATGTTGATATAATATAGTTCTTGCAATTGACGAAGGCGAACGGGTTTTACTTGTGATGACCACGTATCTATGTGTGCGTGAGACCATAAGTGGGTATGATTAGACGGCACGTTCGAAACTGATCGCTCCGTCAGACACACACTATCGCAGTATGCATATACATGTACTCTCCTACGCGTAAAGAAGTGGGCACTCGCCTTCGTGAATTGCAACAATTATGCCAGAGTATATGAGCGGAGAATTATTAAACAACAGATATAAGTACACTCGGTTGAATATGATCTTCTACTTTGTATCAACGTGTATACGCTAATGTTTGCAGGATAAGAATAAGAGATATAAACGAGGCCCTCAAAGAGTTGGGGAGGATGTGTATGACGCATCTCAAGAGCGATAAGCCCCAGACGAAGCTGGGCATCCTGAATATGGCCGTAGAGGTCATCATGACGTTGGAGCAACAGGTTCGAGGTGAGTACAGTCTAATAATACTTCAAGACTAAAAATATTTCTAACTCCACTTTGCTTGATTTCTGATAAAATTCAATTACACATCACCATGTGATGTTGCGCTGTGCAGTTTTATTTTCTACAAATGTGTAAAATTACTCTAAAATGAACAATAGTTGTAGGATATTGACATTTTTTGAGTAGTGATTATGTGTTTTGTGAGAAATGTGAACTTTATAGTCGAATGTGGCCTTTTGAGTTGTCACAAGAACTCCGTTGAATGGCACCAGCTGATAACCTACAGTTCAGCTGTGCTACACATAGGCTTAAGAAAATGAAGAAACTACATTATAATCTAAGATCTGGCTTAAAGGCTTAGCTGTCAAGCCATAAACCTAAATAAAATAATAATGTGGCACGTATCCTTCGGATTTGTGATAACGTATACCGAGATCTTGTAGCCGCCATGTCCTGCAGACTCGTAGCGTGCAAACGTGTGTCCAGTGGCTGCATATCTGGCGGTCTGATATCCCGTTTACCCGTGTATTGTTGACTCGTATCATGTGGACCCGTATCTTCCTTACTCGTGTTTTACGACCCAGTGTCTTACTGACCCGTGTCTTGTGGTCTCATTTCTTACAATCCCGTATCTTGCTGACTTGTGTTTTGCGAAACAGTATTTATTTATTACATATCTAACAGCTTACAATATTTATAGCACAGATAGTAACCTTTGTTTAATATGATTTTCGCCAATTACTGGATATTTTACACTATAATGTTTTTGTGCAAAAGCAAGACCGCTATAAAGAGTTCATGATAATAATAATAAAATAGTTTATTAGGTACCAGAGCATTGTTACAACGATAACAGAAGGTGATATAAAGTTCTATTACAATAAAGTAAGTTAAATCTAATTGATTATTAGGAAAACTAGAAATAAATAATAAAATTAGTGGATACTAACACCTAAACCAGGCAAAGCCTGTACTATAGGTGTTAGTTCCTTCCTATAATGTATAATTTGAATGTTTCACTTATATTCATATGTGGGTAGATGTGCTACAAAATTTTATTTTTTATTTTAGATAAGCTCTGATATAAATGTAATATATTTATTAACATACTGCCTGCTGAAGTGTCCCTATATAGTATCCTGCTGTTCCTTGTCTTGTGGTCCCCTATCTTGCTGACTCAGTATATTGCGACCAAGTATCCTGATGACCCGTGTCCTGTTGTCCCGTAACTTGCGGGATTTCCAACTGTTCAATGTTAAAAACAACGCCATGCTGATTGTGAGATAAAAGGTATCTTGCATAATTGCTGTTTTACCATCGATAGCTTGATATGATTCAGGTATCAGTAATCACTTTCACATCTGTTTATAAGTTGATTTTATGGTTTTCCACACCTCACGGCGCGGTGGAATATACAAATTTCCGTTTGATATTTGGCCCGATCGAAGCTGGCTCAAGTTATTACTCGATGCCGGTCAAAACGAGGCCTACAATAAATTTTGAGCCTTCGGTCGCACCGCTCTCTTTCCACGAGTGTGTGCACTACCCGTTACAAAGACATGTATTTGTTTATCACTGATTTTATATATTGATGATATACAGGTGATTAATTTTTCATGTGGGAGTCTATGGCCATATAACCAAGACTGTAAAATATAGCGAAAAATACCCGAAGAAGTCTCTAGATTTTTGAAACCGTTTCGCTTAGTTTGACGTGTGATATTTGTTACGAACTCTTTCGTGTCTTTATTTTAAATTTATTTTGATAAGGGAATGGCATGTTTGTTTATTAGTTACGGAATATATGTATTTTCACCATCGTTGTGCAGCGTATTTTTTTCAGTATTTTATCTAAATTCATACAGTCCCTAACAATATTTCTTTACAGAAATTGATCCATACAAGCTATGCTATGAGTTGGTTTAAACATACATGCAGTGTTTTTTTTTTTTCAAAATCAAGAATTTCGATTCGTGACCAGGATAATTGATTATGGATTGATTACATCAAAATCGGCCCCGAGACTCCTTTAAGTATTTTTCACTTTATCTTATACTCTCGGAATTAAGCTTGTATAAATTAATCTATCTATACGAATTTCTTTACAATGAAAAAAAAAGGTAAAACCGAGTTAGGAGGGGGATGTAAGAAGTAAAATAGAACTAATTTAGATTTTTTTAAATTTTATGTTTCTCTGTTTGTACCGACCAATCTCCGAAACGACTGGACCGATTTTAAATGAAATTTTGTATGGTGGTAGCTTATATCCCTGGTCAACATATAGGATACTTTTGATCCCGAAAAATTAAAGGGTTCCCGCGTGATAGTTAAAAAACCGCATCACGCGACCGAAGTCGCTGGCATCAGCTAGTTCTATATAATACATTATTCTACAAATTTACATTATCATTGGTAGAACATGGACAAAATAATCAATTACAAAAACAAAACTTCTTGGCAAAACAATAGGTTCGCTATCGCTAAAAGCGATCTCTTCCAGGCAACCTAGATTAAATTAAATTCTTTTATGTATTCCATGTATATATGGTTGAATTTATGTATTTATTGATTTGTGTTAATTGTGAAATTATTTTCGTTTTTCATCAGAACGCAACCTAAACCCGAAGGCGGCGTGCCTGAAGCGGCGCGAAGAGGAAAAAGCAGAAGAGGCGCCGAAGCTACTTGCGGCGCCGCTACAACACTACCAACCCATGCCGGTGAGACAAGACTCTGTTTAAGGCTTTGTTTTACTAGGACCAGTGGTGCCGTGACATAGCGGATAACGCTATAACGTGTGGAAAATTCCATATAATTTTGTAATCAGAAACGTCTCCAGCGACAGGATATAGACGACCTCGACAGCAGCGTCATGACGCCCGTCATGTAAATGGCGGCGACGCAATGTGACGTTACAGCAATGTTGCAGTGACGTCATTCGACGTTATATTACGGCGCCGCTGTTCTATAAAATCGTAGCTCCAAAGGAATATCAGTGATTTCAATTACATCACATAGATGGCGTTTTACCCATCTTGATACATTGGGGGAAGAGAAGTAAGCGGGACAGTGGTACCTACGCTACGGACATACCACCAGTGATGTATTTCGTTTTATTAGTTAAAATTGTTTACAGGGCATGGGACAACTGTCAGGTCAACCCCCCACGGGCCCCCCGCCGCCCCAATAGCGACGCCCTGTCCGACCCTACGCGCTGACATAACATAACACGTGATCAGAAGTCTATAATAGCCGGCCAATACACTCATGTTAATTTATATTTTGTCCTTTATCCCTCTATTCGTCATGATGACGGTCAGAGGGCGTCAAAACACTTTGCTCAATTTTTTACAATGTCGAAAATGGGGCATTTAGCAGTACATATATTAATAGCAAAAGGATTTTGGTTATGCGATCGCGTCTGCTTTGTCATTATCGTGATGAACAGAGGGCGTTTATAAAATTGTACTCTATTTGTCACAATGCGTGAAAAAATTACGTGTCCAAAGCTGCATGTGTGAGATGACTTTTATTTATGTGATTTAAAATACTTATTACATTATTTTCCGGTAAATATTGTTTTGTATAAAAGCATTCTTTCCTGACAGAATCTGATAAGTTGACCTGACTGAATAAATTGTTTAGTTTCTATGTTGGGGTATATTAAAACAATTCTATGTGTAATACGTCGGAGTGACGTTGACGGAAAAGGGGCTTAGTTTAAATGAAAGCCGGTGTCTGATATTAGAAAGAGGGCGTCTTATAAATGGTACGAAATCGTGTTATTAATAAAAAAGGGGGCGTTATAATAATAAAATGTGAGTTCTCCTGAAACTTCAAATGCATTTGGCTCGTCTCATTTTTAGGGCGACGCGCCTTTATTTTTATCATCGCTGACGATTGTTTATATTTTTAAATATTGACCACGATTACATTATTACCCGTTGATCGGATGAGTGGGATAATTTATTGTCTTTCCTTTTATGCTAGAAATACTTTATGTATTTATTTTTTTCTATCTGCATTTAGTTTTAAGACAATCTTTATGAAATCTGATTTTGCATATTTCTATGTGTTTTATTATTGTCTATTTGTTTTGTCATTTCCATAATAGGTAACTATTGTTACTTTGGCCGTGTTATATATCGACTAGAAAATATATATGAATAGGTTAATTTATGATATTTTATGAGCCAATAATTTAGCTAACAGTTTTAAATAGTCGGTTTATTCTTAGTTTTTTTTTATTGGTGTTATCAATGTGAGTAAAACTCAATGACAGTTACTTGAAAAAATATATGACTTTTTTTTAATAATTGAATTAGACCGTGACTGCTTGTGACCCCGTTTAACTGTACTTGCGTCAAACATCTCTGAATTTTGATTTGATAATAAAAATGCTTTTTCCATGCCAATAGTAAAAAAATATAGTAAGATATAAAAACGCGATACTATTAATATTACTGATATATTTGACTTATTTGAAGACTTTAGGACGTTACTTTAAAGTCATCACACACACGGCGTACGGTTGAAGTAATTTTTTTTATATATATTTTTCTTTTTAAATTATACCCAGTGTTTCTTTTTTAGTGTGTGGCGTGAATATCATGTTTATTTGGATATTTTGAAATTTTAATTATTTGACACGGATGATTATTTATACTGCGATTGAAAGGTCAAACTTCACATGGTTCTCTTATTCAAAGTATTAGAGTAACTGTCTTTTTTTCAGAAAATACATTCTTTACTATTTAATATAATGTGATACATTTTGATTAAAGGTTTTTTATGCAAATTTTGAAATTGTTTCGTAGTTACTTGTCTTTTAAGTATTGATGTATATTTTTATCAATTTTAAAAATATCATACAATTCCTTTGAGGTATATGTAGCAAATGTGCACTGGTGATATGCTATCCACCAGGTAGGCTGGTTAAATCGAAAATTTGAACATGTAATAAATAATCTCTTAAATAGCTTTTAAATGTTTCAAGAATTTTTAAAATAGTATATACATTTTCTTAACCGACATAAAAAAGGAAGGAAGTTCTCAATTTGTCGTGTATTTTTATTTATTAAAATAATTTGATGCAACGAATAAAATTGGAATGTATATTATATATTCGTAATTGTACAAAAGTTTGCAGTTTTATAAGCTTTTTATTATTGTATTTCGGGTTGCTGCTTACTTTGGTACAGTTGAATGGAGTTGCGTCGTTATATTTACCTAATTTTTGTATGTATTTAAAAAATGTATATTACATAAGCATATCGATTGCATTAGTATCGTTTATATAAATATATATTTTTTTATGAATTAGTTCAGTTAATATTATGTGAAAATAAAATAACCTAAATTTTTGACTACATTTTATTTTCATATAATAATTTTTATTTTATGAAAATGAATTGTACCAAAAAAATTGTTTTTTATTCGTGTTCAAAAACATAAAAGAATTGTATTTTAGTACTTTCAATCACTATTTCGTATCACATACTAATTTTCCATATTTTGTTTGTTAAGTAATGGATTAAACACATAAATAAGATATTATACGCCACATACGAATTTTCAAATTGCCAGTTCGGAAAGCGTATTGTCCCAAAGAATAATAAATGTATTTAAAAGATCCCAAAATGTTGTAAAGGCAGTGCGTAGCGACTTAATATTTCGGACTCATGTAGTGCATAAGTGTGTATATTATTAGGCTATAGGCGGTTAGTATGTAATCTACCAGATTAATATAGAAAAAAATCGCAACAACGCTCGGTTTGTGGATAAAATGAGATTTTTTTGTCGTCGAAAGGATTTATAGTGGTTTTTGTCTTGTGCAGGGTCGTATTTGGGTGTTTATTTTGAGTCGGCAAACTTTTTTTTCAGTTTTGTTTTATGAACTGAAAAAGTTAATTTTCGTCATATAAGTTACTGTTTTTTGTTCCAAAAAAAGTACAAGTTAAGACATACGTGATGTATCTTTGCTGATTTTCATACTAAACCATGGATATTAAAACTAAGAATGACAAAACCGCCCAACTAAAGACGTTTTTTGAAATTTCATTATCTAATACGTATTTTCTTAGACGAAATCGATTAAAAAATTAAAAGGCCATTTTATTTGAACTTTTATTTTTAGATTGATTTGGTCTAAAAATATGTTTTTAAATGAAATCGAGAAGCGAGAGGAGAATCTAACCACGTGAGATTTTTTAGTGTTACATTTTTATTGGGCAGTTGTCACTTTTAGTATTGTTAGTATTCTTCAATGTATTAAACCGACTAAGTATTAAAACAAAATAATATTTCTTAATAGTCTCTATTGATTTATACATATATAGTAACGCAGTTTTGCAAATATATGCATTGCAACTCAAATAAACATCAAATTCTATGTGTTTCAGTATGTATTACATTTCCCTAAATTATATATTCCTTTTGACATATAAGGAATAGCATATATTCCGGTTTGAATTAATTCTGTAAGTTTTTTTTTTCAATAATTTATGTATACTCAGTCGACCGGGTTTAGTTTGTAAATTGACAATCTAACCTCAAAAATTACCTTTGAGTGTACATAAAGTCATAAGGTCTTTATTATACGAGACTTAAAAGAAGAATTGATTTAGATTTATTTAACTGTAGCTGTTTATTTTATTTATTAACTTACTTTTTTTATTATTCAAATGATAATTACGAAAAATACAATTCGTATATTTTTATTCTTCAAATCATTAGCTCTCTATTATTTACAATAAACAACATCACTATCTACAAATAATCATACTAAATAACTTTTCTGTATAAAATTAATTCTATTCATCATATTAGCTTCATTTTAGGGTATAATTTTTAAATAGTATCTTTCCACTTTATTCAACAAAATCACATATTCTACGCCAAGATATTCAACAATGTACATTATGTTACACTAACAATTTTTTTCATGTTTTAAACTCAATAAGAGTTTAGAAACCAATTTTGTTGGTACTAAAATTTTAACATTTCCAAAAATACCCAAATACGACTCTGTTGATACCCCAAAGACAGTTAAAAAGAAATCCAGAATTGTAAAATATTAGCGTTTAGAATTACATTTTTATGTATAGGTTATTATTATATATAAAAAGTTAGTTATTAACGATAAATCTATGAAAAAAGATATTTTTAATTACAATATTATAATAATTATGAAATCTTTTTTTTTGCTGCCATAAGCGTAGTTCGTAAGTTCTATTTTGGAGTTCATTTTTGAGATAAAAAATGAAAATTTTCTATTTTTTTATATTTCACCAGTGATCCGTTTGTATGTTTGTGTCCTGGTAGTCGTTCACAGATTTTATCGTTTTTTTTTTACACCCGATATAATCTGTTCTCAAAGCTTTTACGATTGAAGTTGTGTCAACTCACACAAAAAAAGACTTTGTATTTTTATTCACCCTTTTAATGTATAATGCATTTTGATCCGAAATCTGGCAACGTCGCATTATAACGTCAAATGTAAGCGATGTATTGAAATTAGTATAAATAATTTTGAATCGACACAGTTATTGCTTATAGCAAATAGTTAGCATTTATTAAATGGATAATACCTATTTATAATTGATACCCAATGCGTGAAAAATCATTATTTATGTTGACGAACTAACCGCGGACTGTGTGCTGCATGTATCTATATATCTATCTATCTATATATCGTCGGACGCTGTAACCACATTTTTTTTTATTATATTTTCTGTCAAAATTGTGATATATACATTTAATTTATAACAATTGTGACGAAAAATACCAATGTAAAAAAATGTAGTTACAAGGTCCTACACTGACGGCGACGATATGTAGATATTAGTTAGTAAATATGAAGTATGCATTTCACAAAGCCAAGAAGCAGTTAATATACTATCTTGTCGCCAAAATAAATGTATATAAACAATGTAAATAAAAAACAAGTCTTTTGACAGGAGAATGCGACGTTGCCAGATCGCACGTTAAAATTTATAGCCTCTCATAAAACACTCGCGCTTGACAATAATTGCTCGAAAATGGACTTCAGATTATCATATTTTGGGTAATATTTTTTCTTTGACGAAACGATGAGATGTATAAACAGTGCGATCATGTGATTGTTCTTTTTGTTTTGAGGTGCGTTTTGATATGACTTGGACACTTATTACATTTGTGGGTAGTTTAAAAAAAATATCTTTTCTTCAGTCTAACTATTTTACAAAATGTAGTTGTGCTATCATAATAAACGATATTTTTCAATATTTATTTTATTCTAAAAAAATATTTAAGTAAATAACATCAACTAAGTGCTTTAAATGATTTTTATTATTGTTTAAAAATTATATTAATACATACACGGGTAATATAAAATACCAATCAATTCGGATTCATATTTTTTTTAAACTACCCACCAAATAAAAAAATACATAATGGCTGCTAACTTAATGAGGTACTTAAGATATATTTGATTATATTTTTTTTTGTTGTATTTTTGATTTTGAATGTACCAAAACTCCAGTGAATTTACAAAGGGAATATGTTTGAATTTTTTTAAATATTTTTCTATACATGTAAAAGCTACTAAGGAATTTATTCAAAGTGAATTAAATCATATACACTCATCTTAAGGTATATAAATCTAAACTGCGAGCTCTTTTAAGAAATCGGGCTATTATTTTGGAAATACTAGGAATGACAAAGTCCAGTAAAAAACGTATATCTCAAAAAGTCTACAGTTCTAGATGGCGCTAGCGGTCTTTTGCGTTTTGATAATATAGAAAAGCATCACGACTATCACACAACATTGTTTTGTTTGTATTATAATATATATGCTTTGGTATACAATATAGTTGTCTATGTTATTTAAATTAAAAAATTAAAACAAATTAGTCAAATTAATTGAAAAAAAATTTTTTTTTTCATTGTTTATAATAGTTGTGTTACCGGCAGAGTTTGAAATTCAACATTCTATACAATGCCTAGGCATTGTATATGCAAAGTATACTTTTAGTACGTATCTAATGCCTAAAACTAGCCGGCAATGTATGAATCTATTCATAGTTCTCAAATTAGGCAGTGACGATGGATTTCCACTTGCTACGATTTTGACATATATCGTTTGCTTCTTCTGCTTTTATTGATCTGCTCATACTTACACGTTTATTATATGTGATTTTTACCTGGCCATTCTTTAAAACAACCGCGATTTGTTGGTGGGAAGTACGCCGCAATCTACTGGTACCAACTCTACCATCCACACTGTTCTCATACATTTGTTTTGTCAGTCTCCTTTCATCCATTTCTCTACATTGTCTCTGCCTGCCCATGCCATACCATATGGGAAACAAGCGTGGTATGTATGTATATACAACGCTTACATGGAAGCATCTAATCATTCTCATATTATGTCAGAAATTGCCAGCATTTTTAACAAAGGAGGTTAGTTATAAAAAATATTTTCAAATAATAATATTTTAATTTAGGAGTAGAAATACAAACGACGTCTTCTAGAAAAATTGGATTCATAGGCTTTTTAGTTACATTTCTTACTTGACGATTGTATTACTAAGTATAAGGCTTAAACTGTGCTATTGTTGGTACTCCGCACAGGGTCAATTTATATCTTTTAAATATCTTGTATTTCAAAAATCTTATTTTTTTATTTTGTACCCATACAATAATATTATTATTATCGTTGTATGGCTACAAAATAACGAAATTTATTAGGTTTTTTTAATGTTTTGAGTAAAATAATACAGTGCTATTCATTGTACTGGCATGCCAACAATTGTATAGTTTACCCTAAATATTTTTCATTTTCTTTAATAAAATGCTTCTTACCATAATTGATGAAAATATAATCACTACATAAATACAAAAATATCCCAATGATGACATAATATTTTTCTTTATATTTTAATAAAAAAGCATAATTGTTTTTATATAAATTATTTTTTATATTTTCGAGCTCAATTCGTTTTAGCTGCAAAATATATTTCAACAAGGTGTAGAAATCTTTTTGTTTTTTTAAAATTATTCTATAAACGATTCCAATTTGTACTGAAAAAGTTGTCATGCAACGTGTAAAGTATAAAATTGGCAGTTGTTTCGTATTTCTAGACTTTGTCAGTTTACTAACAAAGTTACAGTTTTACGTTAACGGAACATACAAATGCTGTATGTTTGTTTGTAAACTGGAAATAAAATATTTGGATCGAATATGGAACGAGCTAAAATTATTTCAGGGTCTATTTTTTGTTATCATAAATCCTGGTTGCGTCCCGAAAGCTCTTCAGAGCCCGCGCATCTTTAGTCCTCGGAAATATCTAGAGTAGATTATTTCTAAAAATATTAAGGAACACAACTTCGCTTCCTCCGTTTTTTTTTTCAAAATTTAAACCTTTGTTGTAAAAAAACATTATAATCACGAGCCTTCATTGAGCAAATGCTTTGTAAAAACTTTTGATCTTCGACCACTATTCTCTCTACGCAAAAATCACCGCTCTTGAAGCGTTCACTCATAGCAGCTTCATCATAAGCATCTGAGAGAATTCGGTGAACGGCAGCCGCAGATTTTTGGAGTGAAACTTCTTGAATCTCAATGAAACGAAAAAGCAACATTAGAAAGAGATAAACACATAAATCTATAGGACTAAGCCTGCGAGAGAATGAGATACGAGTTTTACATTGTGCAGCGTAGACTAGAGAGTCAATAAGACCGATGATTAAACATAGGTCCAATTTGGACCGAAATAAAACTGATAATAATATTTTTTAGATTAAAACAGTGAAAATTTGAAAGTGGATACTTAAGAAGTTTCTTTTGAATTATAATATGTTTGACGGATGTAGGATAAAGGAATTATATTTATAATAAAAGTTAGAGGAAAAATACCTGTGAGTATATTCTCTGAAGTTTCACTTCTACTGCGTGTGAACAGCACACACAATTTTTTTTTAAATGTAACAAAAATTAACACTTCCAGCAAATGACGAGTATTCGGCTCATTAGTTGACATTTTTATTCGAAAATAACTATATGCTGGAAACACAAATCAACTACTAGCGCTATCGGGTTATATTCACAAGTCACTAGAGAGTATTGTAAGTCGTCTATAATGTACGCGACGTTTATTTGTCGCTACACATACAAAAAAATGGCGGGAGCTAAGTTGTGTATCTAATAATTTCAGTATTCAATACAACGAGGAAGAAATTAGTATTGCTAATTGCCCTATAGAAAAATTAAACCTGGTAAAGCAACATTCCTAGAGGGCAGCACACGTCTCTTCTCTTGCGTTTTGATATATAATAACATCCTAACCTTGTACCAATATTTTATTATTTCAGAAAGAAATAATTTTTCCTACAAATGACGTCGGCAACTGAACATAAAGCTTTATATATAGTATTTGACTCATCGCCGATACTTAACGATATACATACATACATAACGCATAAAGTAGAAAGTAACACAGTATAAATTAAAAATGCCCGACGAGAGTCAAATCCAGTCTTTTTTTTTATTAAGTGAACCGAAAGGTGCGAGCGGTTTGTTTTGATAAATTTGTTTAAAGAATGTAATTGACTAGAATCTACTTGCGAAACATTTTTGTTTCGATGATGACAATGTATTTGTTGAATTTCATCAGTGGCACCAAAAAATAGCCAGCTGTATGTCTATTCCACGGAAAGCACGTCATTTACGTGTTCATCCGGGATATAAGCTAGCCCCGTCTCGAGTTTCATCTAAATCCGTTCAGTAGTTTCGGCGTGATGCTCTAACATCACAGACAGATAGACAAAAATGCTAAAAGCTGCATTCTCGTTTCTGCCGGTTCGAATTAGTCCCCCTTGATTTTTTAATTCATTTTGCAAATTCGAAACCTTTACAGATTTATATAGTACTAGCTTCTGCCTGCGACTTCGTCCACGTGGAAAGTTTTTTTGACTATCCCACGGGAATTCTTTAATTTTTGGGGATCAAAAGTATCCTATATGTTGACCGGGGATATAAGCTACCACCATACAAAATTTCATTTAAATCGGTCCAGTCGTTTCGGAGATTAGCCGGTACAAACAGACAGACAAACAGATAAACAGACATAGAGAAACAAAAAAATTAAAAAATCGAAATTACTTTTATTTCACTTCTTACATCCCCCTGACTCGGTTTTTAGCATTTTTTTTTCATTGTACAGAAATTCGACCTCTACAGTTTTATTATATGTATAGATAAAAAAGTCCTAAACCACGCAACGAATTTTAGCGTTCTTAACCATGAGTTAGATAATTTTTCATGGAAGATTTATAGATATACTAGCTTTCTCCCGCGATTTCGCTCGAGATATATAATAACCTAATTATCGAGTTTTTATGTAAGTAAAATAAAACTACTTATCAGGGTTTGAAAACTCAATTATTATAATATTATACTGCCGGTCGTTGTTAGATCTAGTGATTTTTTTGCTACGTGTAAGTAAAAGCAGAGATTTGGGCTTTATCAGATATGAATTTTTTTTACTGGGCACACATGTCATTTATTATTTTTCATTCTTCCACGGGTGTATCATGGAATAGATAATAATAATAGATACACCAGAAGTGTGGGAGATAATCTCCCCTTCTCTTCCCAAAAGAGAGAGAGATATATATATAATTAATATTCAAAATATCGAGCGACATTTTTATTGCAAACAAATAATTTTAAGCCACTATTTTTGTTACACTAAGAAACAAACAACAAAATTGAGTTTGAAAATTAGTGTAAAAAAAAATAGGTAAATATGTCGCTTATTAAATACTCGATTGGATCGATATTTTTCAAATTACTATTAATAATATTGTCAATATGTGCTTAAATATTGACAATATTGTCGATGTCTTAATTAGATGGCAATATGTTTCGCCATACAAAAACGCATACATGAGTATTGTGTATGTATTATACCTTATGAAATGTCAGGACTCGGTCAAGGGCGAGATCTACGAAACTTACAGACAGAAGTGCAAATTATAATTAAATAATTATGATTAAAATTATATAATAATTTAGCGAAAAATTTAGTTTAAGCATTTCATGTCCTTCTTTTAGTATAGCTTAGTTGATTTCCCCCCCTTTCTCTTCCATTTAGTGGTTAATAATAATTAAGTTTTTTTTTATTTAGTTATTATTATTTTATGAAGCGCCTGATCTATTATTATTTTTCGTTTTCGGTTCTGAAGCAACAAAGTCTTTTCGTATGCTCCGATTTGGTTCAATGAACTAACCATATCGGATCGTCTGTACGTGGCTTTATACGAGAGAAACCAGGGTTGCCAGCTTCGTGAGTAAAATTTGTCGTAATTGGTGAAATTGTTGCTTCAGAAACTGAATTCGCAAAAATTGATTGTTTTTTTGCATTTATAATTGTAAACGTAAAATGTGAACAAAGTGACGGTATCAAATAATGCTACTTTAACTATGAAACTGATTATAGACATATTTTATTTTGCCATGAATTTTATATTTCTAATACTATAAATACAATTTTTCTTTTACATAGTTTATGTATTTTACTATACGTTAATTTGCCTTTGCCTTATTATTGGTTAAAATTTGGCATAAATTCCTTAGGAGTCAATTTTATACCGATCATAAGGTACAGGCTATTGACTACTACTACTACTATTTGACTACCGCCATCATATTTTACACTTGCAACATTATATTTGCGGATAAACGTGAAAATTTGTTGTCGAAGCGTACAATTGTATGTTTAATTTTAGTTGTAAGGATGATTTCTATTTCATCATTCGCGAAAAAAGCCCACATTTTTGTATATTTATTTCGCAATAAATCAAGAACCAATCGTAATTATGAATGGTTTGGCATTTGACAAATGGCACCCGTTTTAAATGAAATATATACATTTTATACGATATAAATCCTGGAGATTGTGTACAATAGAGGCTTTTTGTTTTTATATGATTCTTTGTTATTCTATAAATCTATGGATTATTTTTCACGCAGGCCACACCAGCAGCCACACTGTATCATAGAGTATTTGATTTTTTTGTCATTTTATACCGTTCAAATGCATAGATTAAAATGATTATGATTACAAGAAAGGTCTAATTATAAAAATGAATAATTATAATTAAATATAAATGTGCCATTCATTTTGATAATTATGTGTTTTATTTTTTCTTCGAAAATTGGACTAGTGATTGAAGTTCTGTCGTAATTGCCTAAGGGCTGGTTTACACGTGTTAAGTACATAAGTAATAGCTAAATCTTAAGTTTAATATCTTGTAATTTGTTACTTAAATCGTCGTTTATATGTATTAAGTTACTTAAAATTGACTTATATTTAGTACGTGTAAAACGGGTCAAGTTTGGTGAGAACAGTGGTATGTTGCATTATCATTGCCGTTTGAGTAGTTTACGATGAAACATACTAATATTATAAACGCGAAAGTTTATAAGCATGTATGTATGTTTGGTACTCTTTTACGCAAAAAATACTGAATGGATTTTGATGAAACTTTACAATAATATAGCTTACACATCAGAATAACACATAGGCTGTAATTTACAAAGATATAGTGTGAATTATCCAAAATATAACGATTTTCCATCATCACGCGGATGAAACCGCGGGGCGCAACTAGTGAGTATATGCATACAAATAAAATATATTAAAATTTTACCAAAAATATAAATGAATAAAATAAATACACTTAAATATAAAACTTACTGCAAATGCCGATTCATTTTCTCGCTAAATAGCACAACTAAGCGATTTTAGTTGCGCTATTTAGTGAGATATATACTCAGTTTGGTAAATTTTGAAAGTACTAATCGCCCATGGACATGTTTAACACCAAAGGTGCTAATGTGGTGTAAATAACTTAGAGCCGTCATGGTGGCATACTCTAGTCTAGACCAGGGGTTGTGGCCATCCAGAAGTGTAGATTCCCTACCACATGGCTGTGGGTTGTTTCGTCCCCTCTCTTACTACAGGTCGTAAGAATTAATATTATTTCTTTCTTTCCTTTAGTCTTTCTATTATTATGCCTCTCACTTGCGTTATTGTTGATTAAATGCGAACTAATTATAGCGTTAACCATTAGCTAAATCTATTTATATAATTATATAAAACATCAATTGCCCATTCGTTAGTTTCGCTAAAACTCAAAAACGACTTGACAGATTTTGATGACATTTTATGTGTATTTGAATGGGGTACTTGGATGGTTCAGGTTCATAGTTGGACCCGGTAGTCATATTCATAGTTGGACCCGGTAGTCATATTCATAATTGGATCCGGTAGTCATATTCATAGTTGGACCCGGTAGTCATATTCATAATTGGACCCGGTAGTAATATTCATAATTGGACCCGGTAGTAATATTCATAATTGGACCCGGTAGTAATGTTCATAGTTGGACCCGGTAGTCATATTCATAATTGGACCCGGTAGTAATATTCATAATTGGACCCGGTAGTAATATTCATAGTTGGACCCGGTAGTCATATTCATAGTTGGACCCGGTAGTAATATTCATAATTGGACCCGGTAGTCATATTCATAATTGGAGCCGGTAGTCATATTCATAGTTGGACCCGGTAGTCATATTCATAGTTGGACCCGGTAGTCATATTCATAATTGGAGCCGTCTCATATTCATAGTCATTCATAGTTGGATTCATAGTTGGACCCGGTAGTAATATTCATAATTGGACCCGGTAGTAATATTCATAGTTGGACCCGGTAGTCATATTCATAATTGGAGCCGGTAATCATATTCATAGTTGGACCCGGTAGTCATATTCATAATTGGAGCCGGTAGTCATATTCATAGTTGGACCCGGTAGTCATATTCATAATTGGAGCCGGTAGTCATATTCATAATTGGAGCCGGTAGTCATATTCATAGTTGGACCCGGTAGTAATATTCATAATTGGACCCGGTAGTAATATTCATAGTTGGACCCGGTAGTCATATTCATAGTTGGACCCGGTAGTCATATTCATAATTGGACCCGGTAGTAATATTCATAATTGGACCCGGTAGTCATATTCATAGTTGGACCCGGTAGTCATATTCATAGTTGGACCCGGTAGTAATATTCATAATTGGACCCGGTAGTAATATTCATAATTGGAGCCGGTAGTCATATTCATAGTTGGACCCGGTAGTAATATTCATAATTGGACCCGGTAGTAATATTCATAGTTGGACCCGGTAGTCATATTCATAATTGGAGCCGGTAATCATATTCATAGTTGGACCCGGTAGTCATATTCATAATTGGAGCCGGTAGTCATATTCATAGTTGGACCCGGTAGTCATATTCATAATTGGAGCCGGTAGTCATATTCATAGTTGGACCCGGTAGTAATATTCATAACCCGGTAGTAATATTCATAGTTGGAGCCGGTAGTCATATTCATAATAGTTGGTACCCATAGTTGGACCCGGTAGTCATATTCATAATTGGACCCGGTAGTCATATTCATAGTTGGACCCGGTAGTAATATTCATAATTGGAGCCGGTAGTCATATTCATAGTTGGACCCGGTAGTAATATTCATAATTGGACCCGGTAGTAATATTCATAGTTGGACCCGGTAGTCATATTCATAATTGGAGCCGGTAGTCATATTCATAGTTGGACCCGGTAGTAATATTCATAGTTGGACCCGGTAGTAATATTCATAATTGGACCCGGTAGTAATATTCATAGTTGGACCCGGTAGTCATATTCATAATTGGAGCCGGTAGTCATATTCATAGTTGGACCCGGTAGTCATATTCATAATTGGACCCGGTAGTCATATTCATAGTTGGACCCGGTAGTCATATTCATAATTGGAGCCGGTAGTCATATTCATAGTTGGACCCGGTAGTAATATTCATAATTGGAGCCGGTAGTCATATTCATAGTTGGACCCGGTAGTAATATTCATAATTGGACCCGGTAGTAATATTCATAGTTGGACCCGGTAGTAATATTCATAGTTGGACCCGGTAGTCATATTCATAATTGGAGCCGGTAGTCATATTCAGTTAGACCCAGTAGTCATATTCATAGTTGGACCCGGTAGATGCCGCTGCAATCGCGTTCTAGATAATTGTTTCAGGCAGAACCAACGCCGCAACTCAAATAGCGCATTACGCTTATGGCTACACAGATGTGACACAGTCACTAACATTATCTCAGATGTAGCAGGGACAGAGGTAACAAAATCAACACGAAAATATAAAAAAATAATTTTATTAAATGGCGTATGTATTCTTTCGTTCCGTGCCCATGTCCTTTGCGGTGAGCACGTGGAGGCGCGGGTTGTTGACGCCCGCGTACACGTGCTCCAAGGCGATTACTGTTCTAGAAGTTGACGAGCTGAAAACAGATAGTTCACATATTAAGTGGGTATGCTCAACTCAACAATTTAAAAAAAGAATGTATAAATATAATCATTTAAAACTTTTATACAATTAATTTTATACAGATACAAATAAAAAAAATTAAAATGAATAAATTTTATTGTCTTATAAAATAAACCCTAAAAAGAGGTAAAATGTATGCGTTCACATGAGAACACCCCCTTAAATTCAGAAGTTTCTATTACAATTTATGTTCCACTGTTAAATATATACGTGACTTTTTAATTGCTGGAGTACAGCAGACAGGCTGACGGCTCTACTGGTGGCAAGTGGTTACTGTCGCCTCTAAACATTTGCAACACTAAAGGTCTTATACGTTGCTGAGACTCGTAGATGGGGCTTATATTGTAAAATGTTTCAAATTTTGTTATTTATGTTTCTATTACAAATTTCTCCTTGAATATACGCCTGTATCTAAGTAGCACTATTAAATAACAAGTAAGTAGATAAACAATCCAAAAGTCACATATGGCAACCTTTCAACAATACAATGTTTATTTACATACATTTACAACATTTGATGCAATCAAATTATGAACTAGTCTACCTTAAAGATTGTAGTTTAATCTTTAAATTTAAAAAAAACTGGAATACGTTTTTGTAGGTCATACATAAAAGTCAAAAATTAAATCTATTTCCTATTTTATATATATATATATATATATATATATATATATATATATATATATATATATATATATATATATATACACTGTGTCAGTCAGCACAGGGTTCCCAGATTAAATTTACGAAAATTTCCCATATCCGTCAAAAAATCTTCCCAAAACGATACTATTTCAGAAACTTTTCCCCGTGCATATTATTGAATGAAAAATGGACAAGTGCGTGTCGGACCACGCCCGTTGAAGGATTTTATAGAGGCGACAAACGTTCGTTATATGTTTTAATCAGCTTCAAAAAAAAATCGTAGTGTGTACCAACTTCAGCGTTCGTTTAATGTATTCATTTAAAATGCGCACCATTTTTTGTCTCGATTACATCGTCGCGGATAGAGGAGCTTGGGAAAGCCAACGCTAGATGGCGTTGAGCGGTTAAATAGGAGCAGTAGTGAGTCGACCACTGCAACGTGTGCCTTTCGCAAAAACCAAAACGAATGCCTAATAATCAAAACAAACTTAATATCAAACAGAAACATTGAATTAGTTAATTAACACCACAAAACCTGTGATTTGCAAGTGCTAGGCCTAGTCGATACTCCACGCACGACGGCGTCTGGTAAGTACCACCCCCATTCCTTGGCGTGTGTATCGGGGTTGAGAAAAGGGGTTGGCGCAATTTATATGCAGTTTACTTGTAAGATAAAAATTAAACCCAAATGTATCAAAATTATATATAGTTTTGAAACACAGTGTAAATATTTTTTTTTATAATTTATTATTATTTATATAAATACGTAGTACATAACCCTCAAACAAATAAAACTACATTTTAACGGTTTCAAGCGCGGTAATTTATTTGATTTTTATTATTCCACCGTTTCGGCCACTTTTCGGTAGCCATGATCACGGAAGACGATTATATATTATGTATACAAGAAACCCTAAGAAAATATCACCTCAAATAATTATTTTAAAAAGTAAACTTTAATTTGATTATATAAACAAAAATACGATTATTGTATATAGACATGTTTAGATTTAATTATTATTAGCAATTGCATGCCATCTCGAATATTTAATAGCATTTTTAGTAAGGCTAAGGGGATAAAATACTTCCCCAATATCACAAGCGCCGGAATTTTCGTCCCCAAGAAATTCTTATACCCTTAAAATTGCCCAAACGCAACCCCGAAATAGGGTAAAATCCCCAATCTCGAGACCCTGAGTCAACATCATGTAGTTAGGGACAGATGAGATGATAAAATACTTAAGAACATCCAAAGTGATAATTAATATCGCTACGACAAGGTTGTCAAATTCAAATTCAAAAGTTTTTATTCAAACGAAGCTCCAATGGAGGTCATCTTTTGAAGGTCGTCCATATAAGTTAAAATTTAAATTTAGTCCCTATTCTAATAGGTTGGGGAAAAAGTCTTTTCGCATATAGTATGTATGAACTTGTAATAAGATCTCTTTGGCTATACCATCTGTATCTGGCTGGTTTTGGTATCATTAAAAAGTTTTAATTTTAAAGAAGACAATTCCAAATTCAAGTTAGGAAAATGTGTGAATCTAATGAAGAAATTCGATACATTTTAAAATTTTACTACAAAAAAGGTAAAAATGCAACACAAGCCGCAAAAAAATTTGTCATGTTTATGGACCTAATGCAGTATCTGTGAGAGTAGCGCAAATTTGGTTTAAGCGTTTTCAATCCGGAAATTTTGATATCAAAGATGCACGTCGCTCTGGTCGCCCTGTTACGGACAAAATTGATGCCATTTTTGAAAAAGTGGAGCAAGATCGGCATATTAGTAGTTACGATGTAACTGGAGAACTGGGAATTGACCACAAAACGGTTTTGGCGCATTTGAAAAAAGCTGGGTACACAAAAAAACTCGATATTTGGGTGCCTCATGAGCTCACTGAAAGAAACCTAATGAACCGTGTACTCATTTGTGATTCTTTATTACGATGTAATGAAACCGAACCATTTTTGAAGAAGCTGATAATTGGTGATGAAAAGTGGATCACGTACGACAAGAACGTGCGAAAAAGATCGTGGTCAAAGGCCGGTCAGGCTTCACAGACTGTGGAGAAACCCGGGTTAACTCGCAATAAGGTGATGCTGTGTGTATGGTGGGATTGGAAGGGGATTATTCATTATGAGCTGTTACCGCCAGGCAGGACCATCGATTCTGAACTGTACTACAAACCACTGATGAGATTCAAGCAAAAATTTGAGAGAAAGCGGCCGGAATTAATCAACAGAAGGGGTGTGCTTGTCACCATGATAACGCTTGACCTCACATCTTTAGCCACTCAGCAAAAATTACGAGAATTTGGCTGGGAGGTGTTAATGCATCCGCCGTATATTCCTGACCTTGCACCTTCAGATTTTCACCTGTTTCGGTCTCTGCAGAATTCCTTAGGCAGTATCAGGTTAACATCACGAGAGGACTGCCAAAACCACTTGTCGCAGTTTTTTGATCAGAAGCCCCAAAATTTTTATAGCAACGGGGTCACGTCCCTACCTACAAGATGGCAAAAAGTTATCCAACAAAATGGCACCTACATACTTTAGTCAAATGTAAATAAACTTTATAAAAAAACCTTTTGAATTTTATATAAAATGCGAAGAAACTTTTTCCCCAACCTTATATGTACACCGCTTCGTAACGTGTTATCGCTGTTTAACGAGAAGCAGCAAGAAACTCCCCAGCAACACGTCTAGTCAAAAATTATTTTTCTGCATATTCATCTATCTCAAGCTTTTTTTAAATAAACACAGAAAAATACAATACAAATACTTTTCAAAGAAATAAATGGTGTTACTGCAGACTAGCTATCCCATGCCCCATTCGTTGGGCGTCAATTAAAAATTATGAATCACATTCTAATATAGCTTATGTTACTCAAGAATAATGTAGCTTTCTACTGGAGAAAGAATTTTCAAAATCGGTTCAGTAATTCACGAGGTTACTTCTTACAAACAAACTCACAAACTTTACCTCTCTATAATATTTGTATAGACAGTGCATACTCAATAAGACAAAGACATAATAAGAGAAGAAAAATACGACAATCCAAGATTTCATAGATTATTGTACAGTTTATAGTTTGATTAGTTTGCGTAGAAAAATGCAGACCGGTTTTCCGATATACAAATAAGCTACATTGAACTTTATTCGCAAGCGGAAATTGCAGTGTTGCTTGTTCTGCACTCTTAGCTCTGTTCCGCTTACATGATTCCTACACTCGCGCACTACAAAAATTGGTCTTTGGTAGTTGTATAAAACTGTAATTACATGTATGTAGATGAAATTTGAAAATGTGGTGTTTTTTTACACCGCTACACAATAGTATCAGTACTAGCCAGTTTAGTGGTAATAAATAGAGATTAGTGGGTAGCGCACAATGTTAACTCACCCCGCCCAGACGGTGGTGTGCGGGAGTGCGCTGCCATCTTGCGTCAGTTTGGCTGCCAACGCGCTCCTGATCAGTTCTTCGGCGAAACTCTTCACGGCCGACATCATTACGGCGTGGACAGCGCTAATGAAGAGGTTTTAAAACTTTAATGTGAACGTTCGGTGGCAAACAGGCAGACAGCGTAGCTCATGGAGAGTGGTTACCGTCGCCCATGGTCGTTTGCAACACTAAGAGCGAAGGCAACCTGCTAACAGCCCTTAGAATGTGATAAAGAGGATGAGATACAAGGATCATATAGAAGGAGTGGTTCAGAACTTTAGGGGAATGGCATTAAGGGCCCGATACTGCTATTTCAATACATTGTGGTGTTGGATATATATTCAAAGTAAGATTCCATTGCATTACAGTCAAAAATTCGTATTCTATTAAATCCAACAATATCATCTCGATTTTTTTATTATTACTGCACGAGTTCAACAAACAGGCAGACGGCCCATGTTTAATATGTTTTCTATGATTTTTATTATCTGCGGTGAAATAGCAATGTTTATTTATTTATTTAATGTTTGGGAAACATACAATAATTAATATTCTTAAATATAAAACACAAAATGAATACATATATCAATCAAGTTTCCACAAGAAAATAATTTATATAAAAAAAAATTGGCTCAAATAGGTAATTACAAAAAAAAAATACAATTATACGAAAATTACATAAAATGTCTATTTAATTTACATTAGGTCAATATTGAACAAAATCGAAAAAAGTCACAATAATTACTAATCAAATAGAGAGAAAAATAAAGTATGCAATAAAATGTTGTGTGAATACATTCCACATGAAATTAAAAGAGTAAAAATATACATTTTCCGAGTGAGACGAAAAATCGCACAATAAATAGTTAGAACTTATTGGTAAATGTAAGAACACAGTGTCTATCGTGTAAACAGCCCACTTGATGGAAAGCGGTTAGCATCGCCTATGGAGATTTGCAATATCAAAGGTGCTACCAATGCGCTGCTGCTCTCTTAACGAAGTCTGGAACCTGGTCTCTAATGCTGGCACACAACTCAAGGTTGTATTTTTTAACAACTCTAAGGACTCGTGTTCCGCTCCATTTTTTACAATTTAATTTCATAGAAAGTTTTTAGAATTTATACACGCTTCTTGGTAATTTTTCTTTTTGTGTGTGACATTTATTCAATGACTAGCTTCTGCCCGAACTATCCCACGGGAACTCTAATTTTTCGGGATCAAAAGTATCATATATGTTGACCAGGGATATAAGCTACTACCATACAAAATTTCATTTAAATCGGTCCAGTCGTTTCGGAGATTAGCCGGTACAAACAGACAGACAAACAAAAAATTTGAAAAAAATCTAAATTAGTTCTATTTCGCTTCTTACATCCCCCTGACTCGGTTTTTAGCATTGTTTTCCATTGTACAGAAATTCGACCTCTACAATTTTATTATATGTATGTATAGATATTTGTGTTGTGGTGTACCTTACGAATAATTTATTATAATTAATTAGAATACGCGACCATTCTGTCTGTGAGTGTGGCTTAGCTGAAGGTTCAGTTCACCATATTTTTTTAGAATGTCCCAAAATTGTTAGACCCCTTTACAGCATTTCACCTAATAACTTTCTTTGCCCTGTCAATATGAACTTTCTTTTAACCCTAGATGATAAGAAACATGTAAATATTTTATCAAAGTTTTTAGCATCAAATAACATATATTTATAGTGTAGTAAGTTTAACATTCTATGTCTGTTTTGTCCACAGGATCACAGAATTTGAATTTACCGGTCAAATTTTTCTCTTTCTTTTATCTCGTATATATGCACCTGACATTTTGTAAACTACTGTGACACTGGCAAAATCAATACTAATTGCGTTGGAGCCACAATCCTCCAAAAAAGAGGAAGAAGAATTTATTCTAATTTTAATACTAAACTTATACTAATGTACTTGTGGCCTTCCGCCACATTAAATAAAACTATCGTCTCAGCACGAATGACGATGATGCGCGAGCGCAGCCGCCGCGGGTGCGCCTGCGCGGCCCGTGGACACGCACTCGAGTCGTCCGATCGCCAGTGCAGTGGAATGACCTTGTCGAGTGTCACGCGCGCAATACCGTCTTACGAATCGGAACATATATTATTATTGTCGTGCGTTTGTTATAATTTAATATTATATAACAAATTTGTAAAACTTGCTAGCTATATTTTTGCGAGTTATTTGGTGTTGAAAGGCTACGTCGCCGACGCCGCACCATCACATCAACGGACCCCTACATACTCAAGGTTATTATGGCGGCATGCTCTACATCTAATAATAACGTTAGTGTAACTCAGCGTAGCAACCCGCGGCCGCGACACCGGCCGTCGCGGCACCCGCCGTCGCGGCACGCGCCGTCGCGGCACCTGCCGTCGCGCCACCATCGGCTGCGGTGGCCCCTGCCCCGCCCCCGTTCCGGAGGGGCGTGGTCCACGGCCGTCCGAAGGAAGAAGGGCAGGGGCGGGGCGGAAACGCCCCGCCCCTCTCCTCGGCGCAAGCACCGGCTTCGCCATCGGGGCGGAAACCGGCGCGCAAGCCACGGGCTACGAAGCCCGTGGTATTTCAGGAAACCGAGATCGGCAGCAATTATCATTAAGTTGCTGCCGGAATCGGCCAAAAACGGTATTGGCTACCGGGAGGTCTTCGCTCAGGCCGCCTCGGTGGTCAATATCACCGAGCTAGGCCTCAGAGAGGGGCTGAAAGTGACGCGGACCGCCCGGGACGCTCGACTCCTGGACTTCCCCAGGACCGAGAGCGCGACTAGGGCGAACCGCGTCGCCGAGGCCCTTCGAGGGCGCTCAAGGATGGCCGAAGTCATCCGCCCCGTAAAGCGTGAGGGAGCTTTACGTCTCAGGGCTGGATGAGTCGGCCACAGTAGATGGGCTTCGCAGTGCCATCGCCAGCGTGGGCAACTGCCTGCGCGACGATGTTAAGGCGAGGCACATCGGCATAGGACCTGGGGGATGGGCGCATCATACGTGATGTGCCCCGTCTCTGCAGCCAAAGCCATCGCCGAGCGGGGCCACCTTTTGGTGGGCTTCACCTCGGCGAAGGTGGAGCTCTGGAAGCCCGCCCATACGTTGTTACCGTTGTTTCAACGTCGGCCACGGCACCCAGACTTGCCCGGACTCGTGCCCGGACCGGACCGGCTTGTGTCTTCGCTGCGGTAAGAGCGGACACAAGCAGCCGGACTGCACAGCCCGCGACCCCACTGCGCCGTCTGCGCGGCGGGGGGGCAAACGCGCTACCCACCCGACGTTGGCGAGGCACTGCCAGCCCCCATATGTCAAGGGTAAATTCGTCCACCCGAGGGCGAATAAACGACCGACGAGTGGAAAGGGGGTACTATGGACACCTAAATGCCCAATACACCCTAACACTCTTCCAAGCTAATGTTAACCACTCCCCGACGCCCAGGACCTGTGCCTGCAGGCGATGGCGGAGTGGCAGCAAACTTGGCCGTAATAAGCGAACCTTATTACGTACCCCAGCCAGGAACTGGTGGGGATCTCGACGATGTGGTAGCCGTGGTCGCCAGAGCCGGATCTGGCACACCGCTCACCAGTCTCGAAAGAGGAAAGGGCTACGCGGTGGCGGAAAGCGGAGGTTACGTCATCATAGGCGTGTACCTCACGCGGAGCCGCCCCTGGCGGAGTACGAGCTCGCCTTGGACTCCATTAGGGGCAGCCGTCGGCAGACTAGCGCCGAAGACGATATTCGTCCTAGGCGACTTCAATGCCAAGCACCAATCCTGGGGGAACGCGATTACCGATGTTAGGGGACGGGCGGTTGAAGACTGGGCGCTTCAATCCAACCTGTCCATCCTGAACCAGGGTCGGTCCAGACCTGCGTACGTGCGCGGGGTGGATCGATCATCGACTTGTCATTCGCCACACATGCGGCCGCCCGCAGAGTGGTAGGATGGAGAGTGCTGGAGGAGGTGGAGACTCTGTCTGATCACTTGTACATCAGATTCGAGCTCTCCCCTCGCCTAGCGCTAACCTGTTCAGGGCCCTCCGGCTCCCACGCTGGGCTCTTACCAAGCTCGACGCGGAGCAGGCCGAGGAGAGGGCTATCATCGAATGCTGGACCTATCCAGCCGACCTGGGGAATCTGGAGGCGCAGGCTGAGCACATGCGCAAGTCCCTCAAAAGGATTTGTGACGCTGCTATGCCTCGAGCCAAACGACCGCCGCCGCGTACATCGGTCCACTGGTGGACTGAGGAGCTGGCTGAACTGCGGAGGGCAGTCCGCAGAATCAGCCACAGGCTCAAACGCAGCAGAGCGCGTCGTCCTCCAGACTATGTTGAGGAGAATGGACTCGTGGGGAGTTCAGAGAGGCCAGAAAGGCCCTTTCGATCGCAATTCTGCGAGCGAAAGCCCGGAAGCTCGGGAGGAGCTCTCGAGACACTGGACCGGGACCCTTGGGGCGTCCGTACCGTGCGGCCCGCAACACGTTGCGGCCCTGCACCTCCACGGCTACGGAAACGCTCGAACCCGAGGTCCTCCGGTCGGTTATCGATGGGCTCTTCCCGATCCGGGATCTTCACTCCCCGATATGGGTCCAATCATTCCCGACACCTCGGAGGTGGAGCCTCACTCCATCACCGAGGAAGAGTTGAACGTCGCCCTGGACCGGCTCCGGGCAGGAAGACGGCTCCGGGACCCGACGGGTTCCGGTCGGCTCCTCTTCCTGGCCGCCAAACACCTACGCGGCCAGCTGCGGGAACTGTTCGATGCCTGTATTCGCGCAGGTCAGTTCCCGTCGCAATGGAAGGAGGGCCGATTATGCCTGATTCCCAATCCATCACTCGTAGCGCGCTAATTTTAACAGCTGGCAACCCCTATTTGCGACCACTTTTACATAGGCAACCTTATTCCATCATACACAGAAAAAAACTAGCTTTAACTTGATATATAATTTATTTTATTATTAATCATTTTTTTCCCAAAATATCAAACTTAATATTATTTTAATTAAAAATACTAGGGGCCACATTTTTATAGGCAACCTAGCAAAAATGTATTCCCCCATATATAACTACTAGCTGTGCCCGTGACGTCGTCCGTGTCGAATTTGTTTCCAAAACTACTTATGATGTCACAGGTAGGTACAATCATATAAATCTATCAAGCTGCGATGTTCTGTAACTTTTGACTTTCCGCACCACTATTGTCATATATCTTACCTATAAGAGTATCCATGTCCGACATCTTCGTTCCGCAACTCGACACCGATATCCGCACACTTCCGCTCCAAAAACACAAATCTCAGCCTATCCTCTTCACTTTCCACTGGCAACACTTTCAAACTGTCACTGTCACTCGTCCTAGCAACTTGCCGCTTCACTCGCCCATCTTCGTCCAACACTACGTCAATCTCCACGTCCGAATCTGTCAAGTTGACGGCATCTGTCGGGTTGCTGTCACAAGTGTCGAACTTTGACAGCGTGCTGACGTCTGACGTTGACGGGTAGTACTCCTTGATGTTGGTTTCGATTTTTCGCTTATCTTGCCAGCTGGACCAGTCTTCGTTCTCTGTAGGGAGGTAGGTCTCGTTACGAGTAGGATAGAAACCGTGTAGGCGGGTGTAGAGTAGTATTTGTTTAGTCCGCCATATTGTTTCTGAATGTAGAAAATGCTCCGAGAGGATTTTGTTCATCAATTTCGCTCTGGACCACTGAAATGTGATTACAACAGTATACTGTACGCACGCTTAGCGAAACAAAGAAATCACTCAAAAATCGTGAGTTTGGAGATTACATTATAAAACATAAGAACTTATTCTGGACACTGGTTGGTAAAATAAAGGATTGTCTCTGTTTTTTTCCACTAACTACTGCAGGGAAGCGCACATATTGTTTTAAATCGCTTTATTAATAACAAGTTAGATTAATTTCTTATATTGTTTCATTTATAAAGTAAATTGATTCACTACTTTTTGCTAAAATAGAATCCTTAGGTTACTGGTGTATTTATTTTAACTTGTGCAATTTAGCTTTAATTGCACAAGTTGAAAATTTTTTAATCAAAAAGAGAAATAAGTTTTTCACTTCAAAAATGAAAAGAGTGGAAAATTTTATGTCAGAATATATATATATATATAGAGAGAGATAACACTTCATTGCACACCAAAATATACAATTACAAAAACAGACCATATTTACAATATTTTCTAGGCAATACAATAGGCGGCCTTATCGCTCAAAGTGACCGCTTCCAGGCAACCTAAATAAAAAAAAATTGAATCAGGCGCTGTAGGTGGTGCAGTAAAAAGGCAATAGATACATAAATACTCAAACTAATTTAAGAAATAAATATCCAAATTCATACATATATACATAGTCATTTATATACGCATATACAATAATATATTTCAAAATACATTAGTTATTATAATAAATGTATTAGCATGATTATATTCTGTTAATCAGACATAGCTATTTGTGGTCAAATTGTGTTTTCGGAGTAAATTTCTAAATGTTGGTAATGATTTGGCCTCTCTGACAGTAAGAGGCAGCATATTCCAAAGTTTGACAGCCTGCACTGTAAAAGAATTATCATAATAGGATGAAGTGTGTGCAGGTGTCATAAGTTTTCAATATGTATCAGAGCGCAAATTGTGGGCAGTGGATAGGCGAAGGAATTTAAAATGTTCTTTAAGGTATATCACATTCTCACTCTCCTTTATAACATATTATTTACTTCTAATACTCCCCAGTACCTTAAGGAACATTTTAAATTCCTTCGCCTATCCACATATATATATATATATATATATAGTTTTTTTTATTTCTGAAGTAAAATATAGATGTTTATTTAACAAAAAACTTGTTGATCTTCAAATGATGGGGTCAAGGTTAAATTTAAGGTGAATATAAGGTTGAGAAAGAATGTTTTTAGAAAACACTCTGTTCTTACCTGGTGAAATTAGAATGACTCCTCATGTACAATGTATGTTTGTTCGCCAATTATTTATTTATTACTCACCTCAATATTTCTCCGTTTAGCAAAGTCTAATTTCCAAAATTTCTCATTACTCTCCACCACAAACGGAAAATTCTTCAAAAACTCCGGGTCCTTCACTTGATCACTTATCAATGGTATTTGCTTCACTAAATAATTAACCGCCGCCCTAACACTACCCAACCTACACACCACAGAGCATAGACAATTGTAGAGATTTTCACTTTTATCACTGGTCACACTATTATTATCTGGTAACACTTTGGACGGATTCATCGTGTAGCAATGATCGTTTTCAATATGAGCTAAACACCTTTTCAAATTATCACTTTTAGTCAAATTCCTAACATCAGGTTTTAATAATGAAACAGATTTTTTCTTTCGGTAACTTTTTAGACCATTGCTTTTCAAAGGACTTATTTTCGTTGACTTATTGTTGATAACTATCTCCTGGACTTTAGAAAGATCTAGATTTCTGTCCATTTCTAAATAATACACTTTGCCTGTTGTTGGATCTAAATATTTCATTATTCTCTTCTTGGGTGATGTTGGTTTTGTTAATATTTCATCTGGTATATCATTTGATATCCATTCAGCTTTCGTTCTAATTTCTAATACATCTGCATTCTTTTCTATTGCTTCTGTATTATTTGTGACATCTTCTATATTATTTTCTATTTCTGGATTCTTCTCATCTTCTGCATGATTCAAATCATCTTCATGGACTTCCTCTTTAATTTTATCAGGTATGATGATCATCTCATCCACGTTCAAAGAAGTTTCTTTATTAAAGAAGTCTAGCCAGTTATCTGTGATATCATTTTCATAATTTGTATCTATAGGTTCTTGTTTAGGTTCTATTTGTCCATAAGGTAAGTCTGTTTGTGTTTGTTCATTGTCTATATATTTATCCTTTTCTGTATATTCATATTCAAGCATTTCTTGGGTGCTGTAAAGCCAGACGTCTACTATTGTTTCTGCACCTGAAAGGCAAGTAAATCACTTAACCAACGATTACAGTACAGAAAAATAAGAAAATATGCTTAAGGTGCTGTTACATGAGCAACTTAAATTGCTCAATCCCTGTCAATTCTCGTCAACTATGACATCACGACTACATCAAGCAATTTAGGGCGATGGCAATATATAGCAAGCTGTTGCTGAGATACGGCCACACAATACCATGCAATATGAATGAATGAATGAAAACTCTTTATTGTTCACCATAAACTTAAATCTAAACAATTTATATAAATACATTTGCATTAGAACAATGGGCGGCTTTATCGCTTATAGCGATCTCTTCCAGGCAACCCAGTGTCTAAGGAGATTTTAAGGGAAATTTCAATATATGATTTTTGATGGTGCACTAAACTAATATAAACATACTACTATGTATACATATATAATTAGATAAAGGTGATATTATAAATTAGATATATATACAATCGAACAGTAGATACATTCATTTAATGCAACAATTTTATTTAATAGACCAATAATAGTCAGTGACCATACATTTAAATGTAGTCATAGTTCCACAGTTGGACAGCCTGTACGGCAAAAGTATTCCCTACGTAAGAAGAAGTGCGTGCAGGTATTATTAACAAAAGATTTTTATTTGATGATTTGCAATATGGAGCAACTTAAAAAATTTGGCACCCTCCGCCCACACCACCAACCTGTACCTCTCACGAAAACGAGATGTAGTTATACGTCGAGATAGAAAGATAATTGTCTAAAAATTTCTAAACCTATTGTATATTCGGTAACTCATATGGCGACGTTGAGATGTATAGAATATATTGAGCAATATTCCCGAAACAATGGCCGTATAGCTCAATTAATTAATTGCTCAAAAAATTGCCCGTGTAAAAGCACCTTTAGGTTCAATAAAAATGAATAGTATCTGAAACCTCCTTTTATTTCTTCTAATTTAAATGGATTGCACCATCGTCCTATAGCTTACCTGCTCGCTAACTAGCTATAGGTATAGATAGGATGCGGTTTCCAGCCTTTTACTATGTTCACATTTTTTATGACAAAGATCGTTTGTATGCTCCTCTGGTCCAGAAGCTTGGCGTTTACCTCAGACGAGCTGGTCTCCATTTATTTAAATGAAAATTTCTTTGCATATGACATGGCATGAGCAATTGAGTAATGTTTAAATATATATTTTTCTTAATAATTTTAATGGAACTAAACCTAATTGCGGAACTGCTTTAATTCAATAATTTCTTGATGTAAAATTGCTTGTATATGTGATCTCACACTAGGGAGGGAGGAGTGTTACGAATGTGACCAGCTGTGACAAGGGGTCAAAAATCATGAAACTCGTGTGACGTGTGGTGGGTAGCGCCTAATATGAATATTGAACACTAATCGCTCACCTAACACTTGCATTCCCGTGTAATTCCTGTCCAACTTGATGTCGTGGGTGATCGACGCCGACCTGTTTCTATCAGGCAATGCGAAATGGAGCTCCACCTTCGCTGGAAACTCGCCCCAGCCTCGGCGAGATATGTGGAATGGTGGTTTGCTGCAACAGAAATAAATCTTTGCTAATACATGCAACAACTCAGAAGGGTTTATGGTGATAAAAGAACAGCAACTGGTCACTATGCTTAAATACATTTCATACATTTCTCAGACATTTTTAGAACACCTCGTCATCCCTCCAATAATTTTTACAGTATATGAAACTTAGCAAATTGTGCCAACCGATAGCGGATTGAAGTCTAATTAAAAGGGTCATGAATGACAAGAATTTAATACATTATTGTTTGGAAATTTTAGATATATATAAGATGTTATATTTAAATTTATACATGTAATAATTTTTTTTCTTCACAGAATGAAGTATCTGAGTGATACAACATTAAAATTACAATCAAATCTAGGAAATAAGACTAATGAGTAATTTTAATCTGACCTAAAATAACTAGATACAATTTAAACTAAGAATGTGTACAATAACACGTTTCCTATTGTCTTTATTAAGGAGAAGACACTTTATATGTAATAAAATAAATCAACCACAGTAAAAAAAGTAATTGAGAGATTTTGAAAAATATTCTACACAATTACCACATCATATTAGAAAAAAAATGTTGTTACATAAAATTATCTGAGTTCATCTCACAGTGGTGAGTTGAATCAACAACTTACACCACTCACTTATGAATGAGATATACTACGACACTGCTTCATACTTGCAATATAGAAAAAGGGCGATCGCAGCTGTCATTTTAGCCCAGCTTATTATAAAAATCAGAGTATAGTTAATAGTATAATAATTAGGCATAATCTTTACCAGGGATTCCCAAACTATTTTGGGCAAAAGACCCCTTTTCCAAATTGAACTGATATCTTAGCCAATAGGTAAATTACTTTTAAAATCCTATCTCTAATTTTTTTCGTATTGATACAAAATACTTACCAATTTAAAAACTTAGTGGTTGGTTTTTTTTTAATAAAATTAGTTCTAACTCTAAGACCCATACTTTTTTAGAAATTTAATTTAAAAATTTGTTGGTGTGTGTGACATTTGTTGGATGTTGTATTTGTTTGAGGTATACCTTAAAATTAATTATAATATTATTTATTTATAATTATATACTAAATACTTATGCTAGTGTGGAGTGTATCTGTTACATGCTTTGTGGTAGTGTATGTTTAGTGTGGCTTTTATGTCTACGGTATATGTTTTTTTATATTTTTTATAATTATATATATTATGATGATGATTATCAAGGTCTTCATAACAAATGGGCTTACAGACAAAAGTGCAGTTTTACACAAGGGACAAAATCTATACATATAATAAAACTGTAGAGGTCGAATTTCGGTACAATGAAAAAAAATGCTAAAAACCGAGTCAGTGGGATGTAAAAAGTGAAATAGAACCAATATAGATTTTTTTCAAATTTTTTGTTTCTCTGTTTATCTGTTTGTCTGTCTGTTTGTACCGGCTAATCTTAGAAACTACTGGACCGATTTAAATGAAATTTTGTATGGAGGTAGCTTATATCCCTGGTCAACATATAGGATTCTTTTGATCCCGAAAAATTAAAGAGTTCCCGTGGGATAGTTAAAAAGCCGCACCACGCGGACGAAGTCGCGGGCATCAGCTAGTTGTGAATATAACAAAACTAGTTGATTGTATAAAGCTGAAATTTAGATTACCCTTCTATTTAGGTACACTTGCATACTGGTAAGACTTTCTAAATTATAACATGCATAGATTTTAGTAAACAATAAAAAAAGGCATTTTTGCGTATACGCCCATTTGTTATGAAGCCCTCAATATTGTGTTATATTATATACTTATTTTAGCATATACCTAGCCTTAAATTGTAACGTATGTAGTGCTATGGTGTGTTGTTTCTTTTTTTTGTGTGTGGGTTACAGTATCTTGAATGTTTCAAATAATTACTTGTGTTAATTAATAGGAGTCGATTTTTAGACCTCGTTGACCACCGAAATCAGTTTTCATTTATGTCGACCCCTGGGAAACCGATATCGACCCAGGGGGTCGGTATTGACCACTTTGGGAATCCTTGTTCTATACTATAATAAATCTGTAAATGGTTCGAGTTTGTATATACAAAGCGTTTGAAAGTGTGAAAAATATCAGGGGGGCTAATTTGGACCAGCAGATTCCGAAAATTCAATTTTTAGAATTTTTGTCTGTCTGTCTGTTAAAGCATCACATGAAAACTACTGAACGGATTTAAATGAAACTAGACATAGAGCTAGCTTATATCCCGGAGCGTAACTTAGGATACTTTTTATCCCGATAAATGATGTCATTTCCATAGAATAGACAGATTAGCTAAATAGATGGTGCTGCAATCGCGTTTTTTTGATTCACTAACAAATACCTGCATTGTTATAAAGGACATGTCATTCGTTGTATTATTTCAAATCAGGTTGGCTTCGACTCACCTCTATGTTTTGCTGAGCAGATGTCTAGATTATATGGACTCATTTTAAAATTTTCTTAAGTTTTCGCGACTTGTATACATAATAAAACTACGTTTTAACGGTTTTAAGCGCGGTAATTTATTTGATTTTGATTATTCCAACGTTTCGGCCACTTTTCAGGAGCCGTGATCACGGAAGACAAAGATGTCAAGTGTCAATTGAGTATTGTTACAGTTGTATTTAGCCTACCGTCAACTTGTTGATTTCAATTATTTAGTTTTAATTTTGTTTATGGTTATTATTTACTCTATGGGAGCCTAATCTAATTTACCACCGCTTCGCAACACGTTGTGGCTTGAAGAGAAGAATCGGCGCAAGAAACTCTTTAACAAACATACCTAACTCTAATAATTTTATATAATATTTAAATGGATGGGAGGAATTTATTATAGGCTTAGTTTCTTTGTTGTTATAAGATGTCAAAACCCGAATTAGGTTTTTGTGGAAGTAAAATAAAGCTACTGGCTAGGGTTAGACGCGCGGCGTGTCCGCGGGGCAAACTTAAGTTATTTATATGTTTATATTAGATAAGGAGAGATTACCTTAAATGTACGGTGTGGTGTGGTGCATAGGAGTGGTGCAGCGTCACAGTGACGGAGGTGACGATGCGCCGCAGTTCTGGGGCTTGGGGGGGTCCTCGGATGTACAGCAACCACTTGTGAGTACTGCGATCCAGATTCGAAGCAGCCGGCGCGTATTTCGATGTGTTGCCTTAGTATGGAAAAATATAGATAGGTAAAATAGTAGATTGTTACACGAGAGATGAAAGTGACCTATTTAGGCATGAGATTGTTATATTAATAATTCCAGTGGCTAAATAGGCCGGCCTTATGTTGTGGCCAGGATATTTTTTTTATTGCATGAGTTCAGCAGACAGGCAGACGGTTCAGCTGATGGAAAGCGGTTTATATCGCCTATTGACATTTGTCATACCAAAGGCGCTAACAATGTGCTGCCTCTCTCTACATGGAAACCCGAACCTGGCCACTAATGCCGGAACACAACTCAAGGTAGTTTGTTATAGTGGCATACTCTAGACCAGGGGTGGCAGCCATCCAGTCGGGCGAATATCCTACCACCTAGATATAGCTGCAGGATAAGAAAATTTAATTTCGTTAGCAAAATCTCAGACTCACCTATAACAATCCTATATCTATGCTTCATCTTGTTCCTAGTGGCTTCGTCCAAAGTGACCACGTTCATTATCTTCGGCTCCAAGTGACGGGGCACCTTCTTCGGCTTGCTGGTGCAAGGCTCCTCGGGCTGAGGTGGCTCCTGGGACTCTGGACGAAGGGTCTTTGTCGAGTCCGCTCGTATTGTGTAGTTACGAGTCTGAAGCATTGCCTGTATGAGAAGTTTTAACTACAAACTAAATCAAATAGGGGACGGTATTGGAGAAGTCACGAAAATCTACATATACTATTGTTACGAGTTGCAGGACTCGAATTAAAATGCCGTTGGAATTATTATAGAATTTATTAGAACTATACAAACACGTATAATACAGGTACAAATACAACTGAACACAACCAGTCCAAAAGTAATGCACGAGATCATAATTCCATAAAACGCGCAAAGTCCGTCACTAAAAAGATTACCGAATGTGGTACACACGTCTTGTTCGCTCGTGGTTATCGCTAGAAAAACTCTTCCTCAATCGAGACATTTCTTTATACTGCGCAAATGCAAATATGTGTGCGTCGACACAATTTCTCAGAAAACGTAATCCGCACACCTGCCTAATTATGCTTGCAAACGGCCATAGACGAGTATAATAGGCTGCTCTCCACAAAAACCAATAAATAAGTAAACAAAACAAGACAATCATAAAAGAATTACATTTAGTTCAAATGCCGACAAGTAATAAAGTATGTGTCTATAGATATGCAGGTGGATTTTGTTTTTGTCGAAACTTAAGTTGTAACACTATAATAAATCTATAAACGGTTCGCGTTTGTACAATGCATTTAAAAATGTGAAAATAATCAGGGGGGCTAATTCGGACCAGCAAATACTGAAAAAAAAAACAATTTTTAGAATTTTCGTCTGTCTGTCAGAGCATCACGTAAAAACCATTGAACAGATTTAAATAAATAAAGAAAGAAAAGCTTTATTTGATTAAATTGCGACGTAATTACTTACATACCTTATACAATATTATACACAGAGCATATTTTGAGAATTCGTACGCCGCATTTTTAGCAAACAAGGTTTGCACCCAGCATATTGCTGTGCCGGAATTATGTCCGACACAACGCTGATTTTCAGTGCAATCCTTCCTTTTGGCGTAAGACCGAAACGACCCAATTTTGTTAAATGCAATTCGAAATGGAGCTACCTTCTATCCCGGGGCGTAACTTAGAACACTTTTAATCCCGATAAATGATGTCGTTTGCATAGAATAGACGGATTAGTTAAATAGATGGCGCTGCAATCGCGTTTTTATCAATTCACTAACAAATACCTACATTGTCAAAACCAACATGTCATTCGATGTGTTACTTCAAATCAGGTTGGCTTCGACTCACCTCTATGTTTTGCTGAGCAGATGTCTAGATTATTTGGACTCATTGTCTTTGTTATTATTATATGTAAAAAACCGAATTAAGTTTTTGGGTAAGTAAAATAAAGCTACTGCCTAGGGTTTGACAGCCGCGAGGCAAATTCTAGTTGAGAATTAAACATCGCGATTCTAAGTATTGTTGAAGTTTTACCCGTGCAGGAACGGAGAAAGAATACAATTCCCTGCGTTGAGGCGGCCTGTCGTAAGAGGCGACAAAATAACCCACAGCCAGGTGGTAGGGTATTTGTCTGTGTGGATGGCTACCTTCCCTGGTCTGGGGTATACTGCCATAACAACCTCGGCCAGTCTCACTTTAGAGAGTGGCCACACATTGATAGCACCTTTGGTGTTACAAATGTTCATAGGCTATGGTAACCACTTCCCATCAGGTAGGCCGTCTGCCTGTCTGCTGAACTCATGTAGTAAAAAAGAGTATGTAATATGACATTAATAGTATCTCATACTAATACATATATTTAAAGTTATTGATGAAAGTAGATGACGCGAAAGGTATATACCAAGATCATAGCAAGTGCAAACCAATCATGTCTGCCCACCCCTATGGGGGAAAAAGGCATGGTAATATCTATGTATGTAATGATCAGTCAATCAGTAAATACACTGTGAAAATGTGTCCATTGGCTAACTAATAATTATTTAAACTGTGGTGACAAGATATAGATCAGCCATACTCAACCTTTTTTTTATACAGGCCACATAGAGGTATTAGATCAGGTGTCAAGGGCCCCGCAGCTATATTTTATTTAGGTGTTTTTTTACTACTAAATTTCAATGCAGACGGGCTGATGGTCCACGTGATGTAAAGTGGTGACATAGTTTATGGACATTCACAACAACAGAGGTGGTACCAATGCAAATCTACTATCTTGTACAACTGTGTAATATGCCCCGCTACTGCAGCGCCTCGGGCATGTTTGATTAGTGGATTAATTTTGATTTTTATGACATTAATTTTAAAGAATGACTTAATTATTATTATATATATTAATTATTATGTTATTTTTAAATATTGATGTAATATTAATACTAAATAGATTAGATAGATAGATAGAATAGACTAATTCTTAAAATAATAGGCACAACATTTGGCACGCCCTAGAGGCAAAAAAATGTGAACTTATGGAATAATCCTACCACCTTTTTTATGTACCATGTTTTATGGAATAAATGATGATTTGATTTAATTTGTGAATATGTATGTGTTACTTTTTAAAATTGTATGTATTAATGTAATTCTGTATAATGTAACGTGTATTAGGTCTATGGGACATGTTTTCCTGAAATAAAATTATAAATAAAAAAATATGTCAGGCGGACCACGTGCGGTCCGCGAGGCGCAGGTTGAGTATCGCGGACATAGATGGTGCTAAAGTTGCTACTTACCGAATAATCTCTTCTAACTTTGTTCCTTGGTGCTCTAGATTTGAAGATCTCTTCGATATTCACTGTTTGCTTTCCGAGGAGTTTCTTCACTGATGGATGAATGGGACGCTGACAGTCTTGAAGGAGGGATGCAATCTGAACATCACAATAACATATTTTAATTATATTTTTTATTGCTGGAGTACAGCAGACAGGCTGATGGCCCAACTGTGATGGAAAGTGGTTAACCGTCGCCTATGAACATTTGCAACACTATGTGCTACCTGACTCGTAGATGGGACTGGAACCTGGCCACTAACGCCGGAACCCAACTCAAGGTTGTTATGGCAGCTTGCTCCAGACCAGGGGTGGTAGCCAGGGCTTGAAATACCGCTAAAAATGTGGTATCGTTATTAATGCTAATTTCAGATAACGGTGAAAATATAACGTCAATACTATTTTTATCGGTAATTTTACCGTTATAACTATGTTTTGTTACCATCGTCGTTCTCTTTCACTCGCAAAGATTGTCAAACAGCACAACTAAGAGCGCGCGTATTATTTAGAGTTGTGTTCGTCGATTGTTTCGGTAACATGCAGTCGTAATAAAGCCAATTCTTAAAAACGGTAATGTCGCTTGAAATAACGTAAAAATTACCGATACGTGTAACGTTATACATACGATTTTCAACGTAATACAATAACGTTAAAATCATAAAAGTTACCTAGTAACGGTAAAAACATATACCGGTATGGTAGTACCTTTTTCGAAAATACCCGGAATTACCTATGTTTTAAAGTTTTATTATAGATAGATATAGAGCTGAACTTCAACACACTATTTAATAATTTATTGATTGACATTTTATTAGGTTAATAATTCATTATATAATTAGATAAATATATTGTTACAACTCAAGTTCCGACAAAACTAAAATCCACATGCATATCTGTAAAAACACATTTTATTAGCTGTCGGCATTTGAACTGATTGTAATCCTTTTATGATCGTCTTCTTTTGCTCACTTATTTATTGGTTATTGTGGAGAACAGCCTATTGTACTCGTTTATAGTCGCTTGCAGGTATAGTTAGCCAGGTGTGCGGATTACGATTTCTAGGAAATTACGTCGACGCTTTCCGGGCGGGCATATTTGCATTTGTGCAGTATAAAACTATGGCCTGACGGAGGGAGCAGGCAGTCGAGCGAGAACCAGGATCGAAGCGAGACGTGTATACTACAATCAGGAATCTAATCGTGACGGACTTTGCGCGTTTTATTGAATTACAACCTTCCATATTACGTTTAGACCTGTTGTGTTCGGTTATATTTGTACCTGTGTTATACATGTTTGCATTCGAGTCCCGTAACTCGTAACAATATTATACGATATAAATTTAAGCAGGATACTTCTATATATGCATGCCGAAAGGCGGAATTTGGAGAACTGTACTATGTTATACATAACACTTTTGCATATACCCATTTTCATATTAAATAAATTGAATTAGTAATGGGTTTAGTTATTTTGAATGAACTAATTGTGTGGTGTGTGTTCATATTATTGATTGTTGATATTCAATCACATGAATTTATTATAGTAATTGATAAATTATTTATGATCTTATTTTTAAGATTTCTTGCTCCCTATAAAATTTAAGACTGATGTTTTCTATTTTGTAATAGAAAAATATAGTACTTTTTTTAAGCCATAAGACAATACATTTCTTTGACCTAAAAGTCACTGGCTCCTTTTGGTATAAAAAAAACGTGTGCATCTCGGGACGCCCGACAGAAGTGATAACGTAACTAATCAAGTTGAACTATTTGATATTGAAGTTGTAACAACCTAAACAACAACCCACAGTCAGGTGGTAGGGTATTTGCCCAACTGGATGGCTACTTGAGTTGTGTTCCGGCATTAGTGACCAGGTTCCAGTCTCCCTTAAGAGAGCAGCAGCGCATAGTACCTTTGGTGTTGCAAATGTCCATAGGCGATGTAATCGCTTTTCATCGAGTGGGCCATCTGCCTGTCTGCTGAACTCATGCAATACAAAAAAAATTACTTAAATTGTATGTATATAGCGCGTGGTTTAGATTGAGAGAGCAGGAGCCTGCCTACCGCTGCTGTGTGCGTAAGAGAAAGGGAAGCCAGATAGACTTTCGCCGTAACGCGTTACATAACGAAGCGGTTTACCCTCCCATAAGAAGTTATCACTTCAAAAAACCTTTATTAATATTTTATAGAATTTTTGTTTTAAACCTAGTTATGTGTATCGTAAGCCTGGTTGGTAACGCAATACACACTAAACCTTCTTGTCAATTTTCATCTATAGGCCCATTTGATTCTGACCAATCTTACTATACATCTATATATTAATACACGAAGCAAAAATGAAGCAAAAACTTTGTACCCATTTTTATGAAAATTGTGTGGATGGAGGATTATGAAATTTCGCACACTTGTAGTTTATACAGAGAAGGAGTGCAGAATGCTAATATTTTTTAATTATGCAGAAAAAATACATTAAATCAATAAAAAGAAAATTAGACAATTTACAAAATTACCATGTATTTGACACACATGCATATATATTCTTTTGTTTACTGTTAAAGTCAAATTAACAGTGTAGCCTTGGTGAAATCTGTGATTATAGAAGTATAGTATTTGACAACATAACCTTAATAATGTTCAAACTTATAATTTAAATTAATTATGGTCCAATTTCGACCACTAGGCGACCACTAGTAGAAATAAATAGACAAACATGACAAAAATAAGAATTCCATTTTGCCACGACGGGTTCCACCATGAGAAAGCCTATGTCTAGGACTCAAAGCAACATTTTAATATTACCTCAGCCATCGATCGTGGATCCCTCTGAGCGGCAATTTCATCTTCAATTTGTCCATTTGTCATTTTAAGTTTGTGCTCGTTGTAATATGCACTCACTATTGCATACCTCAGTCTGTGAAGGAGACGCCTCGAGGATGTTAAGCTGGAAGAGGTTATGAAATTTATTTTACCAACTTGTCATTAAACATTACCTGTCTCATTCATAGAGAGTTAGAAAAAGTTTGAATGCTTTTTTAGGATTTGGATGAATAACACCATACAACTCTAATAGGTATATCTTTAACTTTATTATCTCTGTAAGTCAAAAATGATATTGAATACATTTTTTTGACAATAACAAGACTGACTTGAAACTAAAAAGCAAAATATATAATATTTAAAAGTACAAAAATTTATATATTTTTGTTGAAATGTATTTTGAATGTTATGTATATTAAGTAAATATCTATTAAATATTAGGTTGGGGAAAAAGTTTCTTCGCATTTTATATAAAAATTCAAAAGGTTTTTTTATAAAGTTTATTTACATTTAACTAAAGTATGTAGGTGCCGTTTTGTTGGATAAATTTATGCCATCTTGTAGGTAGGGACGTGATCCTATTGCTATAAAAATTTTGGGGCTTCTGATCAAAAAACTGCGACAAGTGGTTTTGGCAGTCCTCTCGTGATGTTAACCTGACACTGCCTAAGTAATTCTGCAGGACCGAAACAGGTGAAAATCTGAAGGTGCAAGGTCAGGACTATACGGCGGATGCATTAACAGCTCCCAGCCAAACTCACGTAATTTTTGCTGAGTGACTAAAGATGTGTGAGGTCTAGCGTTATCATGGTTGAAAACCACACCCCTTCTGTTGATTAATTTCGGCCGCTTTCTCTGAACTTTTTGCTTTAATCTCCTCAGTTGCTCGCAGTACCGTTCAGAATCGATGGTCCTGCCTGGCGGTAATAGCTCATAATGAACAATGCCCTTCCAATCCCACCACACAGCATCACCTTGTTGTGAGTTAACCCGGGTTTGGCCACAGTCTGTGAAGCCTGACCGGCCTTTGACCACGATCTTTTTCGCACGTTCTTGTCGTACGTGATCCACTTTTCATCATCAGTTATCAGCTTTTTCAAAAATGGTTTGGTTTCATTACGTCGTAATAAAGAATCACAAATGAGTACACGGTTCATTAGGTTTCTTTCAGTGAGCTCATGAGGCACCCAAATATCGAGCTTTTTTCAAATGCGCCAAAACCGTTTTGTGGTCAATCCCCAGTTCTCCAGCTACATTGTAACTACTAATATGCCTACCTTGCTTCACTTTTTCAAAAATGGCATCATTTTTGTCCGTAACAGGGCGACCAGAGCACCGTGCGTCTTTGATATCAAAATTTCTGGATTGAAAACGCTTATAAACCAAATTTGTGCTACTCTCACAGATACTGTATTAGGTCCATAAACATCATAATTTTTTTTCGCGGCTTGTGTTGCATTTTTACCTTTTTTGTAGTAAAATTTTAAAATGTATTGAATTTCTTCATTAGATTCACTCATTTTAACAATAAGAAAAACAAATGAAAATCACATTTTCCTGATTTGAATTTGGAATTGTCTTCATTAAAATTAAAACTTTTTAATGATACCAAAACCAGCCAGATACAAATGGTATAGCCAAAGAGATCTTTCTAGAGAAAAAAGACCTTTTCCCCAACCTATTATAATACATTTTGTTGGAAACACAAAGAAAAACAAAACATATTTTTGAAACCGCCACCATTTTGTGATTTTTTTTTCTTTTAAAATGTGTCATAGTGCAATAAAGAAATCCTTCCTCTTTAAGGACTATTAATTGTTTTCCATTTCAGATCACTGGAAGGATTGATATCCTGCACACCAGGAAGTGCCATTTTTTAATCAGTCCCCACTTTGCCGGTCTGCAGTTTTTTAATTTTTTTTTTTAATTTTTAATATTTTGTACTGTTTAAATATCAATAAATAACTTATAAAAAAATGGATAGTAGAAATATTTGTTGTTTTTTTTAGCGCGACTGATATAAACACCTTAAATTCGGGCTTCTAAACCAGAATACCCCCTTAAGAGAATTATTGATAAGAAAAGGAGATATTGAACAGTGTGTGCGGTTTTCTATTTTCTCTGGCTACCCCTATACTTAAACCAGATGTAGAGAAAGAAATACTACTGTTGTAGACTAGGCTTTGCTTTTGTATAGTTCAATACTGTATCACATAAAAATGTATATTACCTTTTAAGGAAGTCATAACAAATATTTTACAATAAGCTACAGATAAGTTTAAGACTTAAGGAATTAAAGAAATTTATCTACATGTTAACATGTAGATAAATTTCTTTAATTACGGTCAATACAGTCAAAAATGCTACAACTTTAAAGTTATAGCATTTTTGACTGTATTTAAATAATAAAAACACAAACAAACAATAATAACCTTCAAAACTCTTAACTGCCGTTAGTAACATCACATGGCGTTTCTAAGCTGTTTTTAAAAACTTTTAACACTATATATGACTTTTTAAAGCATTCTAGAGTATTTTAGAAGATTAAAATAAACTTACCGCTGTTCTATTTGCATAACTTCGTCTTCTCTCACTTCTAATTCATTCGAAAACTCCCGCCTAATAATTTTCTTAATTATCACAAGTTTCTGCGTTTCTGACTCCTCTTGGGGCTCTTCTTTGACCACCACGGGAGGCTCCGGGTAGTCAGGATCGTGGTACTCCTGTTTATTATCCATTTTTAATAACTTACAAAGTATAAAATCTTCCGCCTCGACAATATAAATTACCACTATTATACACAAGTTGACACTTTTTTCTTGATTACAATGTAAAGCATACTTTATTAGTAACGTTTAAACATAATATTACATTGATAGATTGGGTATATTCATTAATTTTATAGAAAAAACATTTTTTGAACACGAAATTGCTAATTTCCGCATTTGACAGTAAAAAGGTCATCACCCATCGACAGACGACACTCAACAGCTAGTGATTCTAACGAGATATCGATTTTACAAAACGTCGATGTATTTAAGAATAAAGTTGAATTCATATATAAAATTTTGATATATCATTTTCATGTAAGATTTAATTGCCAATGTTAATAGTTAAAATAGCTCATTCTATTTTAGTTTTTGTGTAGTATTTTGAAAATATAAAACATTAGTCAGTTGCGGCAACTTTGATAAAGCGGATATTTTATACGATAACATCCAAACTTTTTAACCAAAGGGCCAGACTATTACATTACAAAGCGCTAAGGGTCAAGAATCAGGTTGAACATAAAAATATATAAAACATATTAAAGATCCAAGTTGGTGGTGAGCTTCTCAAGCTTTTTCTGCTATTTGACACAACTGTATGGGTTCGTAATTTTATAATGTCGATTATTGCACTTTTAGTTGGTGAATAAACATTTGAATAATGTTTTCTATGATCACTTTGATTGGATTTTTCAAATTAGAGTAAACGGTGGGCCGAATATAAGGCATATCATGACTACTATCGTGAACTGATATTTGAGATACAGGCAGCTCTTAGATTGGATTCTGGTTTTTAAAATTATTATAGTCACTTCTATACCTAAACATAAAAATGGGAAATTCGGTTACTAAATATATATTCCAAAACCTAGAATAAATATTGTATTTAGAGATGAATAGCTATTTCAAAACTCAGTTAATAAGTGGTTACTCACAAAATAGCCACGGCCAAGTTCTAAGCCATTTCGCCGCAGGCTTATGGTTGTTGTATAAAACCGAAACCAGAAAGTTTATAACTTAGCCTTTAGCACTCGCGCTTAACTCACCAGTTGGCTAATTGTGGTTGAAATAAAACCGAAAATTCACAAGTTTACGGCCTCACTGTCAGCCTCCAGTTATTAATTAGCGAGTCATTCACTGATTAACCAAATGGCTATTATCAGGTTTTTTAGCCGGTCAATGGTAGTTCATTATATGACTAAGTTTTTAGAATTTAGATTAGTTACCCAACCACACTGATTGATATATTTATTATCCATATACGTCGATGTTAAAGATGTTTCTCAATTGTATATATCGATATTGCTAAATTGATTTGGTTCATGTGTAACAGCATCCCTATCTACAGAGGATTCATTCAGCTTTTGAATTTTTTCCTTGTCGCGTTCCGATACACGTGTTTTGATACACGCGAGTTGTATTGATTTTATAGTTCGAAAAAGTGACTCATTTATTTTCAGTACTCAAAATATACTATTCCATGCATGCTATTGTGCGTATTACGTAGCGTTACTCGCGTTCACGATAAGAGAGAATATATCGAAAGAAAATTTTGTATTTTATGAAAGATAATTCTGAATAATTATTGAAAATGGTTTTCCATCTTTAAACGCCATCTGTTGACGTTATGAAATATAAGAAATAATTTGTTTTTATTTAATCTTTAAAATAAAACAAATAAAAATCACAACAAACTTTATTAATTAATATACTATAATTGCCATATATTACTATTGCTTACATTAAACTATTTTAAATCACAAATATTTTTAATACAAAATATAGATAATATTTCAATTGACAAAAATCTATTAAATCTATAATATAAAATTCTTAACATGCCGTGTCTGTACATTGAATCTATTTAAAAAAAACAATTGGACTAGACTTTATAAACCATGCAAATCATGTTTGTCTGTTTGTTCGTGATTCATGCAAAAAATTCTGGGCCGATTTCAATGCGGTTTTCGCTGATCGGCAGCAAATTCTTAGACTTAAAATCTGTGCTACTTTTATCTTGGGAATCCCGCGGGAATTTATCTGGGAATGATCTAAAATGGCCAAATATGTAATAAAATGTATGACACTTTTTATCCCGGGAATCACGCGGGCATTTTCCCAAGATTAAAGTGGTTTACATACCAAGTATATATAAGTATAATTTAAAAATTATCTAATTTTTACTTATATATACTTGGTATGGTACAAATTAGTTGATTGCATAAATATTAGCTGATTTTGATACGATTTCAAAAGAACGATAGCATAAGTCCTTTTTAAAATGATGCGATACCTTATATTTCGGGAAACCCGTGGGAATTTTCCCGGTAGTGTTTTAAAGTGGGTATTATAGATTATACATTGAAATTAGCTGATTCTTTTTATATTTCCCGGGATTCGAAACCACGTGATAATCTTGTTTGATGTGACATTTTTTATGTTTATTAGACATCTTTAGTAGAACAGATTTAGTTATGTATGCCTTTATTAACATTAAGTATCCCGGGTTTTTACGGGAATATTCGGAATACGCGTATTTTCATACAAAAAAATCTGTTGTCCCGATGAAAACACTCTTTGATTTTACTGGCAAAATAACTAATGTATGTTACCCGTCAAACGTTAACGAAGTCGCGGGTAAATTCTAGTTATGTATATACCTATTAGCATAGAAGAAGAATACTTAGGCTGACAATCACCGAGTAGAAATTTTAACTCTTAACACACCTGCAATCACAGATGGCGCTACCAGTACGTTATTCTTGTTATACAAAATCACCATTAAAACTTTTACTTACTACCTACTTATTTTTTTAAACTTAAATTACTTGTAGCCGGAAACATGCGATCACCACGGCGGCCTTTCGCAAACGATCGGAAAGTGCGCACAACTTGTCAGGCTATCGCGTTTCCCTCCGTGTGCACTTAATCTCACCTCGGCACATGCAATCAGATTACGCTTATTATTGTTTATTATTCATGTATTAAATTTGATTTTTTGTTTAGCAGCTAACTGTGTAATTTATCGTAAGATATTAATCAGCAGCTTTTTGCCAAATAAAAATGCAATCCTAAACTGTAATTCAAATACACAACCAGTATTTTATTTCTACCTCAAGACCTCCAAACTAGTACCAACAGCCTTCCAAACATTCATAAATTGAAATTTGTAATTTACTTCTTTTCAATTATTTCATGAGAATGAAGAGGAGCTTATTGGGAGTTCCATTTTATGACTGATTTGAGTTTAAAAAATATATTTTAAGTAATAAGACGTTGTTGGTTGAAAGTTGTAATTATCTGAGATTTTCTCCAACAATAAGAACGGACTGGCGGCGCAAACTGTGACTGCAGATGCGTTATTAATTAAATTTTCTACTGGATTATTAGCATATCTTATTGTACTCTGTGTCCACGGTGAAACCAACTGCCTGCATAACATGAAAAAATCTTCTTCCTCGCTTATAGTATATTATACTTATTCTAATTTTTAATTACCTGGACTAAAATGACAGCTGCGGTCGACTTTATTATGTTGTAAGCTTGGAGCAACTCACAGTGATGTTGTTAATTCAACTCACTTATGAATAAAAAAAATTCGATCGCAGATATAATTTTAGTCCAGGTAATCAAAAATCAAAGTATAGAAATCAATGATTACTTATCAGAAGATATGTTGCACCATTGATAGAATATATTTTTTCTAAAATCTAAACTACATAAAATTAATCTATGGAATGTATAAAAAAATATGGTCTGATATTAAGTCGTTTAGATTCTTGGGTTATGGGGATCCTGAAGCCGTTATTTTATACCAATAGCCTATGCTTAATGGACTCTTTAGGTGATCAGAGGAACTGGTGCCTACCTCGGAAAATGGATCAGTATGGCGATTTAGCGAGGTACTTCTATAGGATACATTTTGGAGAGTGCATTAGAGCTTTTCAATCTCATCCCAGTGTCTCCCATCCATCATCGGATAACCAGATGCACTGGCATGCGGCACCGCCATATGGTGGACATACCACCTATACGGACAAAGCGCTTTGATTCCTCTTTTATTATGCGCACCGTAATGGAGTGGAACTCACTGCCGGAATCTGTGTTTCCCGAAACCTACAAGCCGGGTGTCTTTAGGTTCCATGTGAATATGTACCTTCTAGGTAAGCGTGTTCGATCTTAGACCATATCTCCGCTCGAAATCACTCGAGACAATGGTCATATGCGAATCTATACAGTAATAAAAACAATGCACTTAGCCTTCTGAGCATTTTACCTATGGGTAGGTTATACTGAGCCTATTTTACCGAGGTTATTCTACCTATAATCTAAGGTAGTATAGATAGAATACAACTAATTCTGTTTTTTTATAACCAGCTTATCACAATTACAATAAGCCATTAACTGTCGTGAGTTGGATTTGACTCGTGAGCCGTAGTTTGGAGACACCTGCTCTATGGTATCTATAATTTCCTTATTATTATTAAATATAAAAAATAAATATTCTATAAAAACCTTTGGTTCTTAATATATAGTCACATCTAGCACTATAAAAGATATAACATATATACGTTATGAGAATGGATGTGTATGTTTGTTACTTTTTCACACGAATACTATTGTATGGATTTTGATGAAACTTTACATTGTAGTCTTAAAATAAGGAACGACAATCGTTTCTAGTCTCATTTAAGCCCATTGAGTAGTTTTCATTTCAGTTCGTGATATTCTAACAGACACACAGATAAAAAGTCTGAAAATAGCAATTTCAGAATCTGCTGGTCTGCATTAGCCCCTTGATATTTTCTTATGTTTAAAGTCATTGTACATATTCATCAGAGCAACACACATATTGTATATACCTAAGTGAAGCTTATTACGTTTGTGTTATGGGCTATACATAACGGACTACTCTGGGGCCGATCTCAGACCGTATTAAATAACAAAATGTTTGTTCATAACATTGACAGCATGTAAAGGTTAATCTTCACTGTTTACCCTAAGAGGATGCAAGGCGTGAGGTCAGGGCGTTATGCTTCTGTTTCAAGGTCGACTTCGATCTCCTCAGGCGTTCGAAGGTCGATCGCAAACCGCTTCTTCATGCTGGACGGTCTTTCATCTAATACTGAAAAACAATGTAATGCAGTTTAGTTCTTACAAATGCCGAGTGCCTTTTATCTCCTATTTTTAAATGCACGAGTACAGCAGACAGGCAGACGGTCCATCTGATGGAAAGCGGTTATTATCGCCTATGGGCATTTGTAGCACCAAAGGTGTTACCACTGTGCTACCGCTATATAAAGAGAGACTGAAACCTGGCCACTATTATAGCGGCATACTGTAGACCAGGGGTAGTAGCCATCCAGACGGGCAAATACCCTACTACCTGGCTGGGGCTTGTTTTGTGACTTCTTACGATGGGCCATCTGGTTGCGGGTAATTATTTCTAAAGAAACAAATATTTTCTTTCTTTTTTCTATTGCCTATAAAATAGGTGATACTGGTGACGCCATCTGTTATTGGAGTGCGTGTTACCAGTTACGTTTTTCACTGTGCGATTGTCATTCTGTAGTATTCTTATTCTAAGTCAAAATAAATACTCACCTTGCGTAGCTTGCATCTCTTTCACTCTTTTTGAGTAGTCTTGGAAGGCTGCCGCTAAAGAATATGTCAGGCGTCTTGCTGCATTTCTGAAATTAACATAAAAATATAAATAAATAAATAATTGGCAAACGATAATAATAAAGATTATGGTTGCCGGCAGTGGATTTGAGTCGATGATGACTATTCGTTATGGCGTGATCTCTCTGCTGGCTTTCCTCAGGGCGGCATTTTATCTCCCTTACTATTCACTATTTTTATAAACTGAATCTTCAATCAACTTACTTCTTTCCATCATTTCTATGCAGATGATTTGCAAATCTATAGACAATCACCTGTTGCGACATTACAAGATGCAGTCTTAACAATAAACTCTGACTTCGATCACATAACACAAAGGCGTAAATCATATGGACTACAAATTCCAAGGAAACTCAGCTAACTAACTATCATATGTAGTTCGCGGATGCTGTGTAGAATTAACTGGACCTGCATACCAAATTTCATATTTAATCGTACACACATCCCCGTTAGTGAAAAGGTAAAAAATCTAGGAGTCATATTTGATAGGGAGCTAGCTTGGCGACACCTAATATTCATAAGCGAATTGAGTCGACGTCTCTTCTTCTCTTTGAAATCCCTCGGGCTGTTGAAAAACTTCCTGCCCATAGCCACCAAAGTTAAGCTTGCAGAGTCCTTACTACTCCCCTTTCTTGATTATGCTGACGCCAGGTATATTGATTTGACGCAAGAGCAACTTAATAATCTTGAGCGCTTCCAATTTTTTTGAATAAAGTTCATATTTGGGTTTCGCAAATAAGACCACATCTCTGAATTTCATAAAATAACCCAAGTCGTTTTCGTCGGAAGACTCATATTCTTTCAGTCCTTTACAGTGTGTTTTTTATCCCCACAACCCGGTTTATCTCAAAGAACGCTTTGAATTCATCTCTTCCTTTCACAATTTACGACCTTCTAGTAATCTTAGACTTAATACTGCCAAACATTATTCATCTTTTGTCAATAATTCTTTTACTGAACGGGTTATTCGACTCTGGAATGCGCTACTTGTTACTGTTAGACAAGCTAAATTACTAACTATATTTAAGAACATGACAAAAAACTACTACCTGCAACATAGTGATGTTTGATATTCTTACGTATATTTATGTGTATAATATTATCGTTGACATCAGTATCCCGCATGACGATAACCTTGTGAAGAAAGTAATAGAGCATCTAAGTATATACATAGACCTTGCTCACGAGGTTACCGCTATGGTCTATGTCTGGAGTCAACGATCATTGTGCCGGTAGTTGTCACCGTCAATGGTCTTATAGCGAACAGTCTCGATCATCATCTAGAGAGGCTCTTACTAGGAAGCTGGGTAAAGGGCCAGATACAGAAGACACCACTCTTGGACGCGGCACGGATTGTAAGGAGGTTCCTGTCTATGGAGTCTTAAGCTCCAATGGTTTGGAGCCATTCGAACGGGCAAATATCTTACCACCTGGGTTGGGTTGTTTTGTCGTCTCTTACGATAGGCCGCCCGGCCGTTGACACTTGTAGGACCGATCGAATCGCTGGGCGATCTGGTGCAAGCCATGCTGCACAGCGACGATTGGCCGCACCCACCCGTGCGGCCAATTTCTGCGAGACGGTAGTGTCTCATAAGGAGGCCGCGGAACGAGATAGGGAGAGAGATGGTAGTGCGCATGCGTCTCGCGGGCGCCGACGTCAGTTGGGAGCCCGGAGGCGCAGGTATGCGCATGACCTCCCTCCCTGAAATACCGCTGCAGGGGCCCTCTAGCATCTAGGGAGCAGAGGAGTCTTCACCCCTGTTGACGAAGTGAGTTTGCCTCTCCCGGGGCATTCTCAAGCACTTGTGCGTTAGGATCGGTGTGGGTGTAACTACGTTCTGTATCTCACGCCTTTCCTACCATAAGCGCGGGGCACATGGGAGGAGGGTGGTTTTAGTAGGGTATTGATTAGTCGAGTCTCCACACAAGCCGGTTGATTATTGTTTGGATTGCCTCAGTGGAAAGCCTCCATGATCAACAACGGTCTAATCCCTAGCAAAGGACCCGGTATGTGCGAAATGCATTTCCCCCGCCTTAAAAAAAAAAAGGCCGCCCGGCCGCTGGAAAACGTATTCTTGCCCCGTTCCGGCACTTCACAGACAGTACATACATTCTCGCACCCGTCAAACACAACTAGGTCAAATATTATCTTTAGATATTGAGCATTGAATTGCGAAACTCTGCCTCTTTGTCATCAGATGTAGTTTTGCAAGAGTTGATAAAATATTTTCGTTATCATCACTCAGTGTTTAGATAAGACATAGATAACAGTTGGCTAAATATAAATGTTTGTTTTTCATCTACTAATATATTGTGGCGACCGAGGGTATAAATTTCCGCCAGCGTAAGACGGTCTCAAGACTTTTAGAAAAAGGTAGAAGATTCTGGAAAGAAAAGGCAAGGACAGATACATGTTGGAAAGGGATAGACGATAAACGAAAGTTCTAGAATAGAAAGTTCGGGAAGAAAAAGACAGAGATAGATAGATGTTTAGAAAGGGATAGACGTATAAACGAAATTATGGGTTCTAGAAAATTCTGCCGGGTATATAAGCAGCGTAAGGAGCGCCTACCGGGCAGTTTGAGTTCAGTTCAAGACAGTGAAGTCTTGTGACACTTGTCGAAGTGTGATACGAAAGAGTTGGAAGAAGAGTTTAATAGAAGACAATGACGAGTTTAGTGGTGAATTTAGTGAAAAGTGTAGTGGACAGTTTAGTGAAGGAGGAGTTTCGCGTCTATCCCTTTCCAACAAGACAAGGACAGATCCTTGTCTTTTCTTTCCAGAATGTTCTACCTTTTTCTGAAAGCCTTGAAACCGGCTTACGCTGGCGGAAAGTTCTACCCTCGGTCGCCACAATATGATATATTTCAAAATGTGACGTCACAAAATTTCACACTTCGTCGACCCTCCTCCGCCAGTAACTTATAAATGGCCCCTTGCTAGCAACTATAGTATTGTCAATGTTCATAGGCGACGGTAACCACTTTTCACCAGGTAGACTCTTCAGCTGTACTCTAGCAGTAAGAAAGAAGAACACTCACCTAGATTCACAAACAAACGCGTGACATTCGAAAGGATTCAATCCTTTCAGATCTGCATGTTCTTTTACGATGATCATAGAAAATACCCTGGTGTAGACCAGATCTTGGACTCCGTAGGATATGGACTCGATATTGAAGAGTACTGACATATGCTCGAAGTCGTCTCTTCTAGACCCTTGGCTGACGCTCTCCAGGTGTACTCCATCTACGGTTACGGTCAGCCGGACGTATGGGAGGATTTGACCTGAAAAGAAGTCATTCTTTTTATTGCATGAGTTAAGTAGACAGGCAGACGGAACAGCTGATGGAAAGCGGTTATCGTCGCCTACGGACATATGTAATACCAAAGGCGCTACCAATGTGCTGCCGCTTTTTAAAGGGAGACTGGAACCTGGCGGGAACAAAACTCAAGGCTGTTATGGCGACATATATTAGATCAGGGGTGGTAGCCATTCAGACGGGCAAATACCCTACCACTGTGTGCCAGAAATTATATTTAAATTAAAACTTCGTGCTAACGGTTTTGAGGGCGGCATTTTATTAGATTTTTATTTCCGACGTTTCGGCCACTTTTCAGTAGCCGTGATCACGGAAGCCAAAGATCTCAAGTGTCAGTGAATAATGTTAAAGTTCTTATTAAGCCTACCTCCAACTTGTTAATTTTAATTTTTGTTTATGGTTTTTATTTACTCTATGGGAGCTTAACCTAACTTACCACCCCTTAGCAACGTGTTGTGTCGTTTTCGTCAATCGTTTTATATGATATAAAAGGGGTAGGAGGGAGATAAAGAAATTATAAGTCTGATTATTTAACTATTCTTCTTTCCTACTTCTAGATATACTTATCTCTACTCTTGTAAAGATAACAAAAAAAGTTATATACAAAACTAAAAAAAATAATAAATAATCTATATAATTTATTGTCTATTATAATGTTACATGCCGACAAAAGTGAATGCACACCTGCCTGCCATAAAGCACAGTTTATTACCTGCCCGCATTTGGACTTCTTTTGTTTACTTTGTGTTTAAAAGTAATTAGAAAAGCCGCCTATTGTGTATTGTAATCCTTTATGATGGACGTTAGCCAGGTGTAGTTCTTGGAAAATTCAGTCCACGCGGTCGAGTGTTGTATTGAATAGTTTAGTATCAAACAATGCCCGAACGGAGGGGTGGGGGAGTGAAGCGACGATTACCATACGAGCAAGACGTGTGCATTCGATAAGCTATATAGTGACGGACTTTGCGCTTGTTATTGAATCGTGTATTACGTTTGTACTGCTTGTGTCCAGTTATATTTGTACCTGTTTCATGCGTGTTTGTATAGTTCTAATAAAATCTATAGTAATTCCAAACGGCATTTTAATTCGAGTCCTGTAACTCGTAACAATACAATATAAATAAATAAGAGATTTTTTACAAATGAACTGAAAAATAATATTTATTTTTCCTTTAATATGAGACCTCAATCTCCCCCTATTACAACTAGTTATCAACCCCGGTTCTTAAATTGTTTCGAGCGGGGCAGAAACTGAAAAATGCCGCCCCGCTCGCCCATATTTTTACCTCAATCATTATCATCATTTCAGCCATCAGACGCTCACTGATGGACAGTTGCGGAATGAAAAGTTTCGTCACCTCAAAGTCGACTTTTGCTTGCACGAGTACAAGAAACAGTACCGCCAAAATTATCATAAATGTTATGTTTATAAAATATAGAAACGTGAAAAAGAAAATTGCAATGTTGACAATGACAATGATTGAGATAAACAATCGTTTTTATTTTGTGAATGTTCTTTGTAATTTTTTAATGCTCAATAATATATAAGTGTGATGTAGTTAGTAACTTTATATTTGTGTAGTCCACAGATTCGCAAAAACGGGTATAAATCACCGACCACAATTCAGTGGCTAAAACTGCACTTAGCTTTGCACGTGTCTTTTTTAACTTTAAAATTAGAAAAATAAATGCGAAGGCATTGGAGGTATAATAAACAATAAAATCAGAAACAAAGAGAATACAATCATTATTTTTAAATATCTCTAAACAATCGTCAAGACAGTCAAACAGTTAAAAATAATTTTCTGTGGAACAGTCTGTTCTGTGACTTAGTTTGAAAAAGTAACATGTGTTCGCGGAACGTTAAATGAATCAAAATGAAAACTGACGAACATTTTCATACCACGACTGGACATATGCCTCTCGGAAAGAACGCCACAATGATCTAGCGCTACTCTCTGGTTTTTAACCTATGCCTAAAGTGCTGGACGTTTCAGTAGTCAAAGTTGAATTTGCTGCCTTCTGAATTGGCTGCCCGGGGCATGAGCCTCGGGTTGCCCCCTCAGATCCGGGGCCAGTTATTTCATTAAAAAAAGTGTAGAGGGTGGGAGGGATTCTAAATTTCGTGACGTCACATTTCATAAATTAAACCGTTATAATATATTTAAGCTTTAAAAGTCGAAATTTGAAGTATTAACGAAAACCTTCAAAACATTTTACTTTTTCGATTGTTACGCGATACATACGAGGACAACTTTTTCATCGTGTCGAAAAGCGGGTATGCTGCGGAATTGTGGCTTGAAGACGCACGGACCACGGCGTGATAGCTCTCGCGTGATATAATTTAATATTTAATTATTTATTGAAAATTTACATATTTGCAAGTGTGTGGAACATACTTAAAGGTAATATACTCAGTTGAAGTTAATATACTCAGTGAGCAAGTGGTTACCAGCCGCCGCGCCCAGCGGCCAGGAGTAACGCCCGTGGCAAAAGAAGCCACGGGCGGGCGGCAGCGGGCGTCGAGGCCACGGGGGACCCAGTCAGGCCTCCGCCCGCACTAATGCCGAGAGAGGGCGCGAGTGGTAGCCCCGCGACCCTCTCCGAGCCGGGGTAGCTCCATCTCCCCGGCTCACATACAGGAGAGGCCCTCTGCTTATGAGGCGGCCCACCGCCCGCCGGGGTCGCGGGTAAAGGCCACAGCTACATACCGTGACCCCGGCACTCAGGCGGAAGAAGGCTCCAATGGGGTTTTAGTGGGTATACCCGGCGCCGGTCGTACTGATTAATCGGCGTCGGGGGAGCCCCAAACACGCATTGCCCAAAGTAAAAAAAAAAAAAAATTTGCAAGTGGTTGTGACGAAATAGGATTAATAGGACAAGGCGCGGGTGTAATTGAAAAGACATTTTATCCATCCCCCGTAGTGTTTCCCTTGTTCTAGTAGTTTAGTAGGATATTTTATATATTTCATCTCAAGGGGCGCCTCTCCCTTAAAATACTGATAGACTAGTGTTCCCCTTGTTCCCGTTCCCACCACCACTGGCTGAAATACCAGGTAAGTACCTAGCACCTAAGTACTAAAAATTACCTTGTGGGTTTGTGCCTGGCGTCGGGTTACCGATCCCGCCTTTACGGTACACTATCTGTATGAGCAGTGTTTAAATTATTAAATACAATGTATTCTATCTCATTCTCTCGCAGGCTTAGTCCTATAGGTTTATGTGTTATCTCTTTTTAGGATCGCTCTTTCGTTTCATCGAGTTTCAACTCACAACGATTCTAAAGTTTCACTTCAAAAATTTCCATAAATTTTCGCTATACCTTATAATACATACGAGAAGTGGCACTATTATAGGTTTAGTGGAGTGGTTCTTACCTGGTGGTAAGGCTTTTGCAGCAGCTACCATCAGATCAACTGGTTTCCTTGTGTGCTTAATACCCCATAATCCTCTCGCGTCGCTTTGACCAAGATATTTGACCTGGAATTGGAAAGGTTAGCAGTTCGTTAAGATTGTTTTAATATCCGTACAGGAATACGTTTTAACGGTTTTAATCACGGCTTTTTACTGGATTTTCGACGTTTCGGGCACTTTTCAGTAGCCTTGCACTTATCAGCCGTGACTTATGAAGGCGTCCGAAAATGTTTTTCGGGCTTTAAACTAGTTAAGTTGCTCTTGTAGCATTTTTAGAGTTGTATTTCTAATACTATTTAACCGACTTCAAAAAATGTGAGAGAAATTACGTTTTAACTGTTTTAAGCGCGGCATTTCTTTCAGATATTTCGGCCTCATTAGCCGTGATCACGGAAGACAAAGATGTCAAGTGTCAATGATTAAAGTTAAACTTTTCATTTAGCCTACCAACAACTTGTTCATTTTATTTATGTATTTAGTTTTAATTTTTGTTTGTGGTTATTATTTATTCTATGGGAGCCTAATCTAATTTACTGCCGCTTCGAAACCTGTTGTAGTTTGAAGAGATTTAGCGGTGCAAGAAACTCTACTTAGAGCAACATGCATAGCTTTTATAATTGTATATAATACTAGCGGTCTAAACATAAAAATCTAGAACCCGATTCCAGCGCCACCTATCAGGTCTAATTGTGAATCTAAACCACCCGAGACCCACTCAAACACACATAAAATTTCATCAAAGTCGTTCCGTACGTACGTAACAATATTTAAGCTTCATAACACGAAATTTGAACTATTAATGAAAATCTATATGAGCAGTATTTAAATTATTAAAAACCAGAGGTCCCGGAAGACCTGCCATGAAAAAATAAAAATCTAGAACCCGATTCCAGCGCAACGTATTTTGTTTACATTGATGGGTTACATTATTGAAGTTTTAGTAGGGATCCCTAATTTTTATATAGCCTATATTAATCAGGCATAAAGTAGCATTCGAGTGGTGAACGAATTGAATTGAAATCGGTCCAGCAGTTGTTGAGTTTATTCGTTACAAGCATACAAAAATACAAATCTTTCCTCTTTGTTTAGTATAGATGAAAATGGGTGGGAGGTAAAATAAAAACAATTGTCAATTAAGTTCGTTTGTGTTCCGGTGCACGCAGAAAGAGCTCACAGTGTCTTGAGGTCTGGCAGTTGGTTTTTGCTGGATTTGGGTCTTATTAGTGTTGATGATCGGATCCCAAGCAGGTTGAACTTGCCAAATAGCTTCCCTATTGAAATTTAGAAGAGGAGATAGTTCTCATTTCGTCGTGTATTTTTTTTATGTATGTTCAGCCATAACATTTTTCTTCCTCAACTGTTTTTTATTATTCTGTTTGTATTGGATTTAGTATACTTTCGAAGTGGTCTGATATAAATTTGATTGCTATCAGATCTTGGGCTCCGAAGATATTGCAGATAAAAAAAATTGCAAAAACGAAGCTGACTTTAAGAGTAACTAAAAAGCAAAAAGAAAATCTACAATATCCTGAAGTCGGTGCCAAGTAAAACATACATTGAGCCGTTTGGGGTGGCGACTTTGGGCCCATGGGGACAAAGTGTCTCACAAATTATTTCAAAACATTAAAAAAAAACGTCTGGTAGGTGCAAAAGGAGGCCGAAAGGCTGGAGTTTACCTCGCTCAAAGGATTAGCCTTTGTATCCAGCGAGGTAATGCTGCCAGCCTTCTTGGTACAATGCCCAGGGACAGTGGTCTGGTGGGGCTAGGCGGTCTTTAGTTAGGTTTAGGGTTACAACTGGTAAGACACTGCGCAGGAAAGAGGAAAGTGGCGTGCTCTCGTTTCGAAGGCCAAGACTCACTCTGGGTGGCTGAGCCAACGACGTTAGTTAGTTTTTAGTTACTTATTGTTTTATATTTTTAAGTAAGTTTTTTTCATAGGATAATTTAACGTTTTAAATAAAATAAATTATTTGTAATAAAACATAATAATTACTATATTTTGCAATATTTTGTTGTTCCAAGAATGTATATGACTTCAAGATGTAGATAACTTTATTTTTTGTTTTTGAGTTACTCTTGAAGACGGTTTCTTGTTTTGGTAGAAAATTAACTTCGTCCATATTTAAGGCGCGATTTTACACAATCAAAGTCAGTGAAACTTAATTATCTTTATAATCCAAAAATGATGTCATTCGTGTTATACAGAAAAGTCGACTGATAACAGCACACATACTTTTCTGATAACAAAGTCAACATTTAATTAGTTTTTCTTTTACTTTCATCGCTTGGAAAATCCATGATATAAAATAACTTCTATTTATGTCATTTAAAAAAAAAGTAGTAGCAAAATTTTTATGTATAACTAGGAAATGCCCGCGACTTCATCTACGCTTGACTTGAAATTCCCGCGAGATTTCTGAGATAAAAAGTAGCGCAGATTTTATGTTTAAAAATTTGCTGTTGATCAGCGAAAACCACGTCACAGTCAGCTCAGTAGTTTTTATGTTAATCAGACAAGACAGACAAACAGACAAGAAATTTAAAAGTAATTGCATCGTGTTCTCCATAGTTTATATAGTCTATATCCAAGTTTATTTTTTTTAAATAGGTCTAGTGTACTGACACGACATGTCTAGAATTTGTAATATTATAGATTAAAATGAATGAAATGAAATATTTGTTCTTGCATAAATGTACTTGTGTACAGGTGTTATTCCTAGAAATACATGGTTCAGTACATTTTACCAGTTTCACTGGTGTGCAAGTAAGCAGGAGCTTAATCGTCATTATTTAAGTAGTTAGTTCCTATTTATTCTATTAAATACCTTTTATGTAACCTGGATAATATTTATTACCATTATTTATTAATTATATAGATGTCTGTTTTTAATTAAATTGTTATTCCAATCTGTATCTGTGTATGTCAATTTTTTTATATCTCTAATTAAAATATTGTTATTAATTATGTATTGATATTATGTTTCAAATTTGTCATTAATAATAATTAAATTAATATTTATTCAGTAGGAAAGTTTGCGATAACGCGAAAAATTACGTTTTATGGATGTGTCAGCGATATTACCGCCCTATTTGAAATAGACTTTAGTGTTAATAATTATATCTAGAATGCTATAGGCGCTGTACATTGGGGGGTTATTGGGGCGGATCGGCCATTGTTCCACCGGACGTGACGACATCACATATGGAATAGACTTTACATAAACACAGTTATAAAGGAGTTTCATATTAGCTACACCATTCCAAATAAAGTACCGTTTCACATTTTCCGCATATTAACTTTGATTATTTATTATATGAGTCATTTTAATTTTAATTTAGAAATAACGTATATTTTATTCTTAGTTACAATTCTTTAATACATATATATATATGTATACATTATTAAAAGATAAAAACTACAAATAGTAAATAGGTCCCAAATCACCGTCAGCTGGGAACGTTCCCAAAACGCTGGCCGCATTACCACGTTGTATGGCAACGCTTATGCGTTGCCCAAAATATAGGCCAGCGTTTTGGTTTCGAGAGACATCTATCAAGCGTCTTGATAGGTCTCGATATTGTCATTTATTATTTTATAATTGTTCAAATCGTTTCTATAGATCTATGTGTCTGAAAATAAATAAATATTTATTATATTGAAAATTAAGTCTGTGGGGTCTATCTGAAAAGGGTTTCTTTAAAGACATTTGTAAGAGACTTTTTGATGTCTCCCGCTGTCAGTTCCTAAGCCTTCTGGGTACGCTTCCCTCTGGCAGCAATTTGTTATATTAATTTATTTATAACTGAGTTTATTTTTAGTAGGGGGTAATCTCCGAAACTACTGAACCGATTTAAAAAAATATTTCACTGTTGGCAAGCCACACTATCCTCGGTTGACATAGGATATATTATATTTTCAAAAAAATAGGGATTCCTACTAAAACTCCAATAGTGTAACCCAAGGCGTAAAAAAATTACCTAAAATCGCGTGCGCTGTAAAAATATAGATGACAGAATAAAATAATGTACTACAACTTTGCAGACAACATCGTTATCTACAAAAAGTGTCGCGACAGCATATGTCTAACTATTATAGTTATGTCCTAATAAGTGTTATTTTAAAAATTGAATTAAACTGCCGCCGCTAGAAAAGGCTCTTTATTTCTCTCTTGGTATTTATACTTATCGAAAAAATTACTTCATATTCAAGACTGTTTCAATACCTTCATATGACTTTTTGAATTATTCAATTCGGACATTCCATTCGAAAGATATCACGAGTTTAAAAATATAAGTATTAGAAAAAAGTTGCATGGTCGCCGCGCACCCTAATCGACTAGATAGGCTTATGCAATGTAGGCGTCCCTGGGGTCCGGGCCGTACAAAGGGGGAAATGTTTTGAATTCGCTTACTAGGTAATTAAGTTCAACAAAAAATAAAGAAGTAAAGTTTGTGAGTTTGTGAGGATGAATATCTAGATCTACTAAACCGATTTTGAAAATTCTTTCACCAGTGGAAAGCTTCATTATTCTTGAATGACATAGGATATATTTGATTGTGATTGTGATGCTCAGCGAAGTGGGCACGGGTGAGCTAGTAAATTATATACTAAAACTAGGATATGCCAGCGACATAGTCCACACTTGAGTTGAAATTCCCTTGGGATTCCCGGTATAAAAAATCACACATTTTATTACATAAAATTTGCTGTCGATCAGTGAAAAAATCGCATTGGAATTTGAAATTTTATCAATATGGCCATTTCAAATCATACCCAGAAAATTTTCCGCGAGATCCCACGATAAAAAGTAGCGCAGATTTTAAATCCGGGAATTTGCAGTCGATTAGTGAAAACCGCATCGAAATCGGCCCAGTAGTTTTTACGCGCATCCCGAACAAACAGACAACAAATAAAAAAAAAATTGGATCATGTTCTCCGTCGTTTATATATTCTGTTCCAATTGTTTCTTTAAAATGGTTTCAATGTACACACAAGGCATGTTTAGAATTTTATAATATTATAGATAAACTATATATACAAATTAAATTAAAACTAACACATACAAATAAACAAATCCCCTAACAGCTTTTAGTTATTTTAGTATTTAATTAGATTTTTTTAAATTTAGTTATTTTAACATATTATTTTCTCGTTAAACCTACATGAATATAAAACCTTTTTTATATTTCGACCAAAATTGTAACCTAATAAAGATATGGACCTAAAGGCCGTAGTGTTAAAAGACACTATCTTTTTTTCAAAAATTTACCCTTTGTGTATATGTTTCTTTATTTGTACTGTAATATTTCATCCAAGTCGAGCCTCTTATTATTGTACTATGTAATATTTGCGGGTAATTGTGTCTTCTAATCGGATATAAAAGCGAGCGGTCGTGGTGACAAAAGATATTTTCACTTCGACTTTGGTCTGATGCACCTCTCATAATAGTTCTTTAGGGTGGCTAGTTATTGTGAGAGAATAATAACTTATGATTAATTGTACTTTAGATCGGAATTATTCGTTTTAAAGTTAAATAAAACAGTTCTCAAAGTTTTTCGCGTTTTGTTATATAAATCCCGCAATAACTGTACAGTCGCGGAATAAAAATGTTCGTCACCTTAAAGTCGACGTTTGTTTGCACGAGTTCAAAAAACAGTACTGCCAACATTTTAGTAAATATTTACGTTTATAAAATATAGAGACGTGAAAAAAGAAAATTGCAAAGTTCACAATGACAGACGCTGAGATTAACAATAAGAAACAAAGAGGTTGTAATTATTATGCCAACATAAATATTAAAACCAATAAAAAGGTTTTAAATGTCTAAACAATCTTCTTAGACAAGATAGAAAATCAAACAACTTTGATCTAAATAATTTTAAATTTCATTGTCAAATAGTTAAACATAATGTTCTGTGGAACAGTCTGATGTGCTCGCGGAACCTTAAATGAATCAATTCGAAAACTGACGAACATTTTCATACCACGATTGTACATTGGATTACGTTGTCTTTAAATAAATAAATAAATAATATTATACAAAAACGACATTAATTGTGAAGTTAGAAATAAAATAACTTTCGTATTTTTATGTTAGTATAGATTCTATTTTGCTGGTCGCCGTAATGTATGGTGAATGGGAAATCTGTAACGCTCCATGCCCACGCCGAATGCTAATATACCATTTGGATTAACAGTACAATGGTTTCAGTGTCCAAAAGGGCTTAAGCCACAGCCAGGTGTTAGGCCATTTGGCCGTCAAGATGGCTACCATCCCTGGTATAGAGTATGCCGCCATAACAACCTTGAGTTGTGTTCCTATATTAGAGGCTAGGTCCTAGTCTCCTTTTTTTATTGCATGAGTACAGCAGACAGGAGATGGCCCACTGGTGAAAAGAGATTACGATCGCCTATGGACATTCGCAACACCAAAGGTGCTACAAATGCGCTGTTGCTCTGTAAAGGGAGACTGGACTGGCCACTAATGCCGAAACACAACTCAAGGTTGTTATGGCGCCACATCCTAGACCAGGGGTGGTAGCCATCCAGATAGAACTGAGAAAGAATACGATTTCCTGCGTTGGGACGGCCTGTCGTCAGAGGCGACAAAACGACCCACAGCCAAGTGGTAGGGCATTTGCCCGACTGGATGGCTACCACCCCTGGTATAGAGTATGCCGCCATAACAATCTTGAGTTTTTTTCAGGCAATAGTGGCCAGGTTCCAGTCTCCTTTAAGAGAGCAGCAGCGCATTTGTAGCACCTTTGGTGTTGCAAATGTCCATAGGCGGTGGTAACAGCTTTGCATCAAGTAGGCCGTCTGCCTGTCTGCTGAACTTCTGCAATAAAAATAAATAAATATTGGGCAAATGCCCTACCGTCTGGCTGTGGGTTTTCTTGCCACTTACGACAGGCTGCCCCAAACGCAGGAAATTGTATTCTTTCTCCGTACTTGACGGAATAATAATCCCTTTAGAGAGCGGCAGCACATCAGTACTTAGCACCTTTGATGTTACAAATGTCCATAGCCGATGGTAACCGCTTTCCATCAGGTGGGTTATCTGCGTGTGTGCTGAACTCATGCAATAAAATAAAAACTAAATATAGGTACTTACTTGAAATGATATTGGTAAGTCGTCCACAGTAACAGGTCCTTCAGTCTCAGACATCTTTATTGTGATCCATAAAAATCTGTGTTAGCTATGTCTTCTTATTACTTCTCATAGTTTCTATGCATCTGTAACAAAAAAATAAGAATTTTGAAACAGACTAAATTTATAAAAAAGAAAACAGACGTGCGTTTTGGGACGCCCGACAGAAGTGATAACTTAAACTAATCTAAGTTGAACTATTTAATATTGAAATTGTTTATGTATATAGCGCGTGGGTTAGAGTGAGAGAGGAGGAGCCTGCCTACCGCTGCCGTATGCGTGAGAGAAAGGGAATCCAGACAGACTGGCGCCGTAATGCGTTACGCAACGAAGCGGTTTACCCTCCCATAAGAAGTTATCACTTCAAAAAGTTAAAGAGGCAGTCATATGTGAATTATTTCTTATCTGTATGACTGATGAGTATTTAACATCAGTAATTTAAGCTGTAATTTCTAAAGAAATTGTCGACATTGGCTAGAATATACTGGTGGGTGTAAACCAAGACAACGTTGTCCCATCTGGTGGGGAATATTTCAAAGTACCCGGCTATAAGTCATAGGTGAATTATTTGTTAGCTTTATGACTTGTATGTTGTTCATCAGTAATTTAGGCTGTACTGTAGGTAAATATATTGTTTAAATTGCCCAAATATTACAACAAGAGTCAATTGAGACGACATCATCCCATCCGGTTGGGAAGACTTTCAAGAACTTGAACTAAACACCCCTACGCATAGTTCAAATTTCTACAACAATTCTTTTACCGTCGAGGCTATGAAGCTATGGAACGCGCTGCCAATGCTATCAGACAATTAAAATCGCTACCAACATTTAAAACGATGATCAGAAAATATTACCTGTCCTTGGAATATGATGATATTTAAATGTATGTACATATATATTTATCTACAAACATTTATATATTTTTGTAGATATGTATTTGTATGTTATGTATATTAAGTATATATCTATTTAATATATAGAATATCCGTATATATATACCGTATTTATATATTTATTACTAGAATGTAAGAAATTGTACTATGTATTATGTCTACCACCATCATCATTATAATCTCAATTCATTCCTGGGGTTGTCTGGAAGAGATCGCTTTTTAGTGATAAGACCGCCCTTTGTGCATAATGAGGCTTAGTTTTGGTCTGTAAGTTCTTTTTTTGTATTGGTGCACAATAAAATGTTATTGATTGATTGAACTTGACTACAAAAGTCGTAGGTGAATTATTTGTTAGCTTTATGACTTTTAAGTGTGGTCATTAGTAATTCAGGCTGTAATTTGTAAAGATATTGCTTCAATTGTCAAAATACAACGGTAAGAGTCAATGGAGATGAGGGCATCCCATCATCATAGTCATAAGTGAACTAGATATGTCTTAGCTTTCTGTGTATGAATAATTTAATATCAAAATATCAGTGAAGGAATCCAGTAACTAAATAATTGTATGAATCATGTATTTTTGTCAACGTAGTTTCTATTGTGCGCATGCGCACCTGTGATACGATGCGTAACGGACGGCACATCTGTTACCCGAATATCGGTTGTAGATTACCCCTGTTTTAATATACAGGTGTTTTTGAATATATCAATACTAGTAACCAGTCGCGACTTCGTCTGCGTTCGTAATGGAAATTCTCAATAAAGACAACCAACACCGATGTCTTTTTTTGTAATGAGTTCAGCAGACAGGTAGCCCGTAGCCCACCTGATGGAAAGCCATCAAAGGTGCTACCAATATGCTGCCGCTCTCTAAAGGGACCCTGGAAACTGGCAACTAATGTCGGAACACAACTCAAGGTTGTTTTGGCGGCATGTTCTAGACCAGGGGTGGTAGCCATCCAGATGGGCAGATACCCTACCATCTGGCTGTGGGTCGTCTTGTTTTGTCGCCTCTTACAGGCTGCCCGACCGCAGGAAATTGAATTCTTTCTCCATTCCTGCACGAATAAAATATTATATTAGTAGAGGTCTATATATATATATATATATATATCTCTCTCTCTCTTTATAATATTATATTGATTAATTATCGCACAATAATTAGTCACCCTAGAGCGGCATGTAATCGCGTAACAAACATATAGTCGAATTCAGAGTCCTCTCCTTTTTAAAGTCGGTTGGTTAAAAAGGCTAGTTGTCACGTTTACGGATAGTTTTTCACGCACTTATCCAATTTTTTGACTGGCGCCATTTGTCACAGACGTAACCAGCAAATATTTTTATATCTTAGACATTAATATCAAGTGTGAAGCAAAATATTATCTTTTATCATTTATTATTTCTTTGATAAAGATAACAAAGTAAGATAATTTCCAAGATAAAATATACACATTGACTTGCGTATGTAATTAATATTAGAAATCCTAATAAAAGTATGTTCCTAAGTTTTCGCGATTAGTACACGTAATAAAATTACGTTTTAACGGTTTCAAGCGCGGCATTTTTATATAAATACAAATAAAATATAGCACCCGGACTAAAAATACACAAGAGCTGATTTTATCAGCACCAAAACCAAATACGGTACTATAGTCGCCCCATTTTAAACTGAGTCGTCGGGCAATAAATGTCACTAACAGTAGGAATGTGCACGCAATGCAACCCGTTATTCATACTTAGCTACCTGCGCGCGCAGGGTGGACGCGTCATCGTGACCTTCATTAGCACTCTGACTCCTGATTGGTCGTTACGAGTAAGGGTTGTTGTTTTTCTATAAATATAATGTTTTTTGTTATGACACTCATTACATTACTTACGCTTCGTTACGCAATACGCACAATGGAGAATTTATTTTCTAACGAACGAAGAACTAAGAAGTATCCTTAGAAAAGATAAAAGCGGCCCTTTTCAGGGCCACATTACGATGTATACAGTTTCTCTATGATTACGCCGAAACAAACATTTTATCTTACAAATTAAAAACTTTTATTTTCACGAAATATTATTCCTATTAATACTTAACATAATTTAGCATATCGATCGTACCTATCCCGTTATCGATATGCACCTCTACAATTCTTACGCACATCACTACACCTCTCCATAAGACCTGTAAGCGCAAGCGAGACCGACAGATAAATATGATTTATGACCTGAAGCCTCAATTCATAATGCGTCGACTATAGAAGTATAACATTTCAAGGAGCACTGCTGCATAATTATCTGCCCTTAGACATAAGAGTATCTCCAACAGTAAATATTTTCAAAACAAGATTTAAAATCATACTAGTGGTCGACTAGTGGTTAAAATTCGACCATAATTAAATTAAAATATAAGTTTGTAGTAATTGTAACATTATTAAGGTTCTCTTGTCAAAGACTACTACACTGTTAATTTGACTTTAACAATAAACAAAAGACTATATATGCGTGTGTGTATCAAATACATGGTAGTGTCTGTAATGTTATTTTATTGATTTAATGTATTTTTAGGCATAATTAAAAATAAATATTACCATTCTGACCTCCTTCTATATATAACAAGTGGGCGTAATTTCATACTCCTCCGTCCGCGCAATTTTCGTAAAAAGGGGTACAAAGTTTTTGCTTCACGTATTAATATAATGATGATGTAGAAACTTTATTTAAACACATATTACCCGACAAACAGATATTCAGTCTGATATTGTATTACGATTTCTATAAAAGTATCAATTAAGGTGACTTATATACTTAGTCTGGCCATAAATATTGTTACAATTAAAAAGAAATAAAATATTACATTTGAATTTGGAATCTGTCATTTTTATATGATCGTTCATTGTGTTTTCTCATTTTGGCGCCAATACATTGTACAACATTTTGCGATATTAAAATGGAGTGGGGCGATAAAGAGAACCGAATCGCTGTGATTGCATTATACAAAGTAGGTATGGAGCCAAATGCAATTTTTAAAACTCTCCATACGCTTGGTATTAGTCAAATATTTGTGTACCAGGCTATTAATATGTACAATGAGACATCTTCTGTTTGTGACAGAAAAAGATCTGGCCGTCTACGTAGTGTTCGTACGAAAAAGGTGGTCAAAGCAGTAAGGGAAAGAATTCGAAGAAATTACTTTGTACTACGTAAATTGTTGACTTTTATAACAGTGTACTGTCACCAACTACTCTCTAGTCGCCAAAGATATTTTTTATTACTCGGCATTCTTCGATTCGTCTACAACAGCTAAATTCATACCATACCCTTTGTCTACATCAGCGCCATTGCGGACGGTTTTTGAACTGTTTATTTATAGCATACATCTGGACACTTTTTCAACTTTTTTCCCATATGAGATGATTCTCCTTACCTGTACCTGTACCCTCCATACATGCAAATTGAATGAAAAAAAGGTACCGTCTAACATCGGCTTACTCACATGACATTGAATTCAATGTTTTTGATACAATTTGCTTGACCAAGTTTTTATAATTATTATTTGAATTGATAACGCTTTTTTCAAAGTCGGCCAATAAGGCTGACATTGAACTAAATGTACTGAAAGATAAACATCGTGGGATATATTCGTTTAAACAATAGTGTAATTTGAACAAGTGATATTAAGTTATTGAAGTACTACTTAACGGTTACATTTTAAAAATAATTGTGACTATATGTGACAGTGAAACTTCGTTAGCGTTGTCATATATTTTACTTTGCACCATTTTTAAGATATGACAAATTTTGTTTTGTAGTTATGGAGTCGGTTTCTTTTTAACCAACTTCTAAAAGGAGGAAGTTCTCAATTCGACTGTATTTTCTTTTTTGAAGTGAAACTTTTTTAGAATCGTTGTGATTTGAAATGTGATGAAACGAAAAAGCGACACTAAAAAGGATAAACCCATAAATCTATAGGGTTAAGCCTGCGAGAGAATGAGATACAAGTTTTACATTGTGCAGCACAGATTAGAGAGTCAATAAGAGCGATGATTAACCATAGGTCCAATTCGGACCGAAATAAAACTGATAATAATATTTTTTTAGACTAAAATAGTGAAAAATTGAAAGTAATAGGTACTTAGGAAGTTTACTTTGAATTATAATATGTTAATGGATCTATGTTAAAGAAATTATATTTATATTAATAATAGTTAGAGAAGAATTATCTGTGAGCATATTCTCTGAAGTTTCACTTCTACTGCGTGTGAACTGCACACACAGACACATACACAATTTTTTGTATATTTGTTACGCGATTTCGCTGTCAATGGTGGACCGATTTTTTTTTTAATTCGATAGAGTACATTCTTGAGGTAATCTCGTTGTCACAAGTCAGGATCTCATGAGTGGATCCCAAAAAAATCAAGAGAACCTACACTCATCGGGAGGCAAACTTGTATACTCGAGTCAGTAGTACAATTTCTTCAGGCGCTTCATATGTTATTTCTAAAGCTATTCAAGTATTTGCGCAACTTAAAAGTAGATTTAAAAAAAAATGATTTTTTTATTATTGCATGAGTTCAGCAGATGGGTAGACGGCCCTGATGTAAAGCGGTTACAATCGCCTATGGACACTTGCAACACCAAAGGTGTTACAAATGCGCTGCCGCTTTCTAATGGAAACTGGAACCTGACCACTAATGCCGGAACACAACTCATGGTTGTTATGGCGGTATACTCTAGACCTGGTAGCTATCCAGTCTGGCAAATAGCCGACCACCTCGCTGTGGGTTATTTTGTCGCCTCTTACGATAGGCCGTTCCAACGCAGGAAATTGTATTCTTTCTCCGTTCCTGCATGGATAAAGACGCTTTCAAACTTAAAAGCAAAAAACCAGTATTTTCTACAACATCCTGAAGACAGTGCGAAGTAAAATATGAAACTTTTAAAAAACAGCATAAGCATAACATCACCAGGCATTGTAAGTCTATTACATATATTGTTATTATTACTATATTGCCATCTTTTAGATTACAAAAAGTATTGTCCTCCTTCTTGGGGGTAGGTATACGTTTCTTCAATAAGATTCCGAGTGAAATGTTAGATCTGCCTTTCACTAAATTCAAAACCAAATTAAAAAGTATCTTGCTAAAAAGGGATACTACACTATTGAAGAATACTTAAATGACAAAAATTCATTTACATAGCAGCTCGCTCTAACATCTTATACTATATTTTGTATAACGTTTTTATCTTGCCAAGCTTGTAAGGGATTTATGGAGATATATTGCAGCATAACATTTTAGTACGTCGTGTCATTATTATAACTTTAATAATATTTTTCTTTCCTTTTATTGTGTCTGGGTCTTATTGAGTGTGCACTGTTTGCTACAACTCCATTAATTCTTCAAAAAGTAATTCTGTAACATACTTCTGTATAATACTTATAAAAAAAAGAACTTGAGATATAAATAGAATAAGAAACTTAATGAAAAACAATATTTAGCTAGACATGTTGCGGTGTACATAGACTGGGAAGTAAAATTAAATTTTAACCTATATACCTTCAAAAAAGTGTTCTCCAGTGGAACTTATTTTGAATAAAAACTTTTGAATTTGAATTTGAAATTGTTATCCAATATGATATCCAACTGAGCAATGGATACTTAATAATAATATTTATAATTAACCCGCAGGGGGGCTTAGTAGCGAAGCCTCAGGTGAGTAGCGACACCTTGGACCTGACTCCGGGGGTCAAGGCAAGGCCCCCACCTCCGTGCCTGCCTTAGCCAGCCGGCACGGAGCGGAGATCGCTAGAGCTAAGACTCAAGCTCCAGGGGTGGAAGTGATAAATGGCATAACGTCGGAAGTAGCTTCGGTGAACCTGCAGCCCACCTCTCGACACCCCGTAGCCACTCGCATCCATCTTTCTCCAGTCTTCTATGGCAATTTTTGGGGCCAATGCAGGGAGTGGCTAGTCACAGTCTGCCCAATTTTCCATGTTACCTGAACATTGCGACGGGCTGAAGCCATAGTCCCCGTAGCCCAGATCCCTAGTTCCACTAGCAGTTCATCTCAATAGCCCGGTACTTTTTGATCTCATTTCCCACAATAGTCCTACACTGGCCGGGGCTTGTCCTTGGGTGCATTACTATAGGGTGTATACAGGGATAATCGCCGGTCAGTGTCAAGCCACATTTAGAATAAATTTGTCAAGGGGCCTCTAAGTGTTGGTCTCCCCATGGCCCCACGCAAGCCTTCCAAAAGTTCGGGACATTTTTATGGCCCGTGGTCTTCAAGGACATACAATATAATAATAACAGTCTCTAAATGTCCCACAGCTGGGCTTGGGCCTCCCATTATATGGGAATGGACAGTATACCCGCCACGCTTGTCTAAGGCGGCTTGGCAGGTTTGACACATCGGTTATCTCGATGTACAGGTTGCATCACGATGTTTTCCTTCACCGTTGTTAGCACGTGGTAAAAAAGGGGTCAAAATCATGCAATTCGTGTGACATAATTTGTGGATGACCTTTATACATCTATATAGTACGTAAAGTAAAAACTTTGCACCCCTTTCTACGAAAATTGCTCGTACGGAGGAGTATGTAATTTCGCACACGTATAGTTTATATAGAGAAGCGACGAATGATATATTTTATACATAAAAAATATGTACATTAAATCAATAAAAAAAACATTACACACACTACCATGTATTTGTCACACACACGCATATAAACTCTTTTGTTTATTGTTTAACGAACAGTGTATTAAACTTGGCGAAATCTGTGATCACATAGAAGTACTAGCTGACCCGGCGAACTTCGTACCGCCATATTTTCTGAATTCCTAAAAGACTTTGTTTCATGACATAATAACAAAATCACCAAAATCGGTCTAGGTGATTAGGAGAATTCTAGAACCCGATCTCAGCGCCACCTACCGGTTCTAATTGTGAATCTAAACCATCCGGAAACCCAATCAAACATACAAAAACAAAATCGCTCCAGGTGATTAGGAGGATTCTAGAACCCGATCTCAGCGCCACCTACCGGTTCCAATTGTGAATCTAAGCCATCCGGGGACCCATTCAAACATACAAAACAAATATCACCAAAATCGGTCAAGCCGTTTAGGAGGAGTTCACTGTCAACACACGTACAGAAGAATTATATATATATATATATAGATAGATAGTCTTTGACAAGAAATTATTGTGGTCGACTTTCGACCACTGGCGACCTCTAACGTATATAATTATATACATGACGATTTAAGAACCCTTACTTTTTTTTGTAGTCGGCCAAAATGTCGCGTGGAGTTGCTATGAAGGTTGTGTCAACACATCTTTCCCAACTCCTAACATTTTAAAGTCCTTGCAAAAATGTAAACAAGATTAAATGCGTTATCTTTAAGATAGTGAATATTAATTGATTAATTTTCAAAGAGTCATCGGTGGCGTTTCTTTCGTAATAGACCTTATTAAGCTTATATTTCATCTTTGAACATAATCTTGCAATCAAATCGATTTCTGTTATATATTTGATAAGTTAGGAAGTAATCTTGTATAGATTTTGATGTATTTTTAATCGACGTCATAAAGAAGGCCGTTCTTAATTCAACTGTATGAAAGAAAGAAAGAATTTATTTGCTAGGAAAGCGACAATACAAGGATGTAGAAATATTTGTACATACTGTTACATGCCTTCAAAGATAAGCGCACAGCTGCCTGTTGTAAGCGCAGTTTATTGTCGTCCCGGATTTAGGAATTCTTTTGTGTATTGAATTTGTAATTTAGAAAAACATGCTATTGTTTTTCTACTTGTTTTATAACCATCAGTAGCGTCGAACTAATCCTTATTATTATTGTTTTCGACTTTGTTAGCCGTTCGCAGGTGTGTAAATTACTATTTCTCGGAAACTCAGTGCGCGCGGTCAATCTTTTTTTTGTGCTGTGTAGTTAGTATAAGACGATGTCCGAATGGAGTGGCGCGCAGTCAAGCGACGACTACGAGACGAGTAAGACATTTGTAGTACTCTCGATTAGCGATATAGACGACGGAATTTACGCGTGTCGAATTGTATTGAATCGTGCAGTGTGAACTGGTTGCATCCAGTTTTATTTGTATTTGTTTTATACGTGTTTGTACAGTTCAAATAAATTCTATAGTAGTTCCAACGGCATTTTCAATTGGAGTCCTGTAGCTCGTAATAATAAATTTTTATGTTTAATTCGATATCTTGTACACCGCATTTCCTACAAATGAGGTCGGCAACTCAGCTTTATGCTGTGTTGGTTTTTTCTCCGGCACAGTTCAGTGCCCACCCCGCCTCATTGATTTTTATTAGACCCATCACCACAGTAAATGTATGTTTGTTAAGCTATTTTGAGTCAATTGTGGACTGATTAAAAAAAAAATATAACTCATAATTTCGACCTTGTTTTCTTTTATTTAATTTTTTATATTTTTTATATTTTTTTATTGCAGGAGTTCAGCAGACAGGAGACGGCCCACTTGATGGAAAGCGGTTACCATCGCCTATGGACATTTGCAACACCAAAGGTGCTACAAATGCGCTTACTGGAACCTGGTCACTAATGCCGAATTCTCTGTTCCTGCTCGGATACAAATTTACTGTCTACCCTTTCTAAACATCTATCTCTGTCTTTTCCTTCTTGAACCTTCTACCTTTTTCTGAAAGTCTTGAGACCGACTTACGCTGCCAGAACCTTCTACCCTCGGTCGCCACAATATTAAAGTTCACTTCGTTCCCATACGATGTGCTATACCGTGAAGTAAACATGTTCCGGTCAGTAAACACCCTATAGGGTAAACAGTAAAACGCCGCCTATATAAATGTACCGAATATTTCCTTTAGTCATTATATTAGAAGGAGTATATTTCGAGTTCAGCAGACAGGCAGAGGGCCCACTTGATGGTAAGCGGCTACCATCGCCTATGGACATTTGCAACACCAACCGTGCTACAAATGCGCTGCTGCTCTCTTAAGGGAGACTGGAACCTGGTAACTAATACCGGAACACAACTCAAGGTTGTTATGGCGACATACTTTAGACCAGGGGTGGTAGCCATCCAGTCGGGCAAATGCCCTACCACCTGGCTGTGGGTTGTTTTGTCGCCTCTTACGACAGACCGCCCCAACGCAGGGAATTATATTCTTTCTCCGTTCCTGCACGGATAAAACTACCACCACACACACACACACACACATAATCACACGTGATACCACGCTCTCACAGGATATCGGCGTGTAACAGTTAGCCTTGAGCTAATTGTGTCTTGCACGTTGAGTGGGAATTCCGATGGCCCACTTTACCCTCCCAATATCCCATTTTTCCTGTTCCATCCCACTATCCCAATGCCATATCCCATGGTCTATATCCTAGTCCTCCTGTCTAATCGCTCTATCTCATCCCCCTGTCGCATTCTCCATAGGAGCCATCCACAAATTACGTCACACGAATTTCATGATTTCTTGACCCCACGTCCCCGTCACAGTTGGTCCATTCGTGAGATTCGCCCCTCCCTAGTGTGACATCACATATTTTGCAATTTTACGGAGTTTTTGGCGGGAACTGAAAAGAGGTGGTGTGCTGTGCAGTTTTATTTTCTAAAAATGAGTAAAATTACTATAAAATGAACAATAGTTGTAGGATATTGATAGTTTTCGAGTAGTAATTATTCGTTTTGGTGAGAAATGTGAACTGTATAAATTTCAAATGTGACCTTTGGAGTTTTCACAAGAATTCCGTTGGATGGCGTCGATTGTAGACTACAATACAACTGCCCCTGGCTTAAAGGCTTAGTTGCCAAACCATAAACATAAAAAAATTCCAATTCTACAACAGCAGTTCCGTAACTAATTTAATTATCATAGATTTCGAAATGTCACATCACGAAATTTAGGACACCTCCCACCTCTTGTCACAATTCGCCGACCCCCCCCTCCCCCTTAACGTGTGACGTATTTTATGGATGGCTCCTGATCCAGAAGCGTTACTTTTTTATACATTTTTGAACTTTAGCTCAATGAAATAAGATCTAAAATAATATCTATCAGCGCATATTTAAAGACAATCGTAATTACGGGGTAATGTACAGTGGTGCGTCGGAGATGACACACGCATTTTTAACCGAATTTAAAAAGGAGGAGGTTCTCAATTCGTTTGTATTTTGTTTGTATGTTCGTTACTTGATTTCACCGTCAATTGTGAACCGATTTTTAACATTTTTCTTTTAATCGAAAGGGTATGTTCCCGAATTGGTACCATAGTCACCATTTCAGGAACTAATGAGTGGATCTCAGGGAAATCGAGAGTAACCCTTATTAAAGAACGCCGAGTGCTTATATTCTTGTCAAAAAAAGATTGTATATACGTGCCAGTATTACATTTTCTACAGGCGCTTAATTTTTTTGTTTAAACTTAAATCAGTCATAAATCAAAAGTCATGATTGACGCTCTTTCAATGTCATGAAATTTACGAAACTGGAAAACAAATCGGATATTATCGGTCTTTATAACCGAAATCGCTTTATACAAACACTATAATTATCAAACATTTAAATTCGCTTAAGTTTATAAAACAGCAGAAAAATGGCGGTATTTAAGACATTTTCCGTTTCATATTGTTCAATACGGATTTCCTAATTTCGAAAACTGCATTTAAACATTTCAATTAGGGTAATTGAACAAATTTGAATTCAAGTATAAATTTTGGCGGGAATACAGTATTTTGATATCTGATATTATGTTAGGAATTTCCGGGCAGCTTTGCATATGACTGTGGTGGTTGGTGGCTTAGTAGTTGCGCACGCGTCGCAAATAATAATAAATAAACCCGCAGGAGGGCTTTATGGCGAAGGCCTTAGCTGAGTAGCGACACCTTGTACCCGACTCCGGGGGCCAAGGTAAGGCCTCCGTGCTTGCCTTACACAGCCGACACGGAGTGGAGATCGCTAGAGCTAAGACTCAAGCTCCAGGGGTGGAAGTGATATGGCATAACGTCTCTCTCTCCACAGCCCTTAGCCACTCACATGTATGTTTTTGAAAACCACGGGCCATAGACACGACCCGGACTTTTGAAGGGCTTGCGTGGGGCCATAGGAAGGCCAACACGTAGAGGCCCCTTGACAAATTTACTGTAAATGTGGCGTGATACTGAACGGCGCTTATCGCTGTCTACACCATATAAAAATACACCCAAGGACAAGCCCCGGTCAGTGTAGGACTATTGTAGGGAATGAGAACAAAAGGTACCGGGCTATTGGGATGAACTGCTGGTGGAACTAGGGCTCTGGGCTATGGGGACTATGGCGTCTGCCCATCGCAATGTTCAAGGAATATGGAAAAAATGGGCAGACGGTGACTCGCTACTCACTGCATGGGCCCCTAAATATGCCAAGATTGATAAAATGCAACATTGGGCTGCATGTTCACCGAGGCTACTTCTGACGTTAGGCCATTTATTATTATTGCTTATGAAAGGAGACGGGCACTTTTGGGCCAAAGAAATGTAGTGAGTCTATTACAAAATAGAAAACATTAGCCCCAAAAGTCTATCTGGTAGACGAGAAATCTTAAAAATAGGGACACAAATAAGTTATCGATTTAAGTGAATGAATTTCAACAATAAATAATGAAAACACTTACATACACCAAACAATTAATTTTTTCAAGATAAATAAACCCAATCAATTAAAAAAAAAAACTAAATAAAAAGAAATTTTAAAATCACTCTCCTCTTTTTATAATCTGGGTCGAAGAATTTATGGAACCGTATTCGTCTCTTTTGGTCTTTATCTCCGGGTTAAATCTTAATATTATAAACGCGAATGTGAGATGTTTGTTTGTCATGCTTCACGACTTAACTAGGCAACACATTGTTTTTAAGTTTGCTTGTAGGCTAATTGGCAAACGGGTCCACTGATGGCAAGTGGCTACCGTCGCCCATGGGCCTCTGCAACACTAATGGAGCCGATGCGTTGCCTACCTCGTTGAGACTAATAGCCAGAGTTGAAATGTTTATGGATAGATAGACAAAGAGATTTTTGTTTGTTACACCTTCACGCCTTAACTAGGCAACAGATTGTGACGAAATGTTGCATAAAAGTTGTCAGGGGTATAGAAAAGGACATAGGGTACTTTTAATCTAGAAAAAGTACTATTCCCGAAGGATAGACGAATATAGGTGAAAAGATGGCGCTCCGATCGCTTTTTATTTGCGCTACCGTTGTAATTCACTAATAACAAATTACCAATTTTAATGTGTTGCTTTCTTGCTTGGTTCCACCGTCGCTAGATGGCGTTATGGATATTATTAATGAATATTTGAATTCAAAAATATTTTTGACATATCTAAGGGAATGTTTCTATTCCACGTGACTTGTTCAGGGAGGAAGAGAGGTCTTCAATTTTTTAACTTTCTCTTTGCTAAAAATGATTTAAAACCATATTTATGAGCTGAATTGAAATTCCCGCGGGATTCCCGGGATATAAAATATCACACATTTAATTACACAAAATTTGCTATCGATCTATGATAAATCACGTTGGAAATCGATTTTTTTAAATCTGGTCATTTTAAATAATTCCCAAAGAAATTCCCGCGGGATTCCCGGGTTAAAAGTAGCACAGATTTGAAGTCTAAGAATTTGTTGTCAATCAGCAAAAATCGCATCGAAACCGGCCCCTGTTATCGTTTATATAGTCTATACCAGTTGTTTTTTTTTAAGCTTCAATGTACAGACACGGCATGTTTAGTATTTTATAATATTGTAGATTACTAACAAAAAATTAGAGAGGGGTTTTTGGTTGGCATATACTATGGAAAGGTGTCACATAGTATGGGTGGTACGTTCCCTAAGAGTTAAAACACGATATAATAGCCTTATTTTTTAAAACGCTGAGAGCATACATTTGCGCAATATCTTTGAGGCAGAAGGAGATTACCGAACAAACACTCCACTTTGTCTACAAAAATTACTAAACGCGAGCGAAGCCGAAGGCATAAGCTAATTTATTTGCTAGCAGGAAACTATGCAGAGGATGTACATTGGTCACTTAAGTAGGTTTGCAACATCGAAAGCGTTGCTAACGCGTTGTCCACGTTAAAGAAATTTTATAACGCCCATCTTAAACAACCCCATGTCGTACGCAGAGGGAAATCGTCGATGAGAAGTTCCCTCCAAGTCGTTATTATTTTGACCAAACTGGCTAAAGAACTGACTAATATAACGCAGTGTATGCGGTACGACACGCACTTGACCTTTTTCTGTTGACTTTCTTTTAGGCGTTTATAATATTTTTCCATATCGCTTCTTCGCTCTTATCTAAATGAAGTGATGTAATGTTTTAATATTGCAATACAATGAAAATTAATTATAAATAATATGTACCTTGAAATTTACAGCACAGATTATATAAAATCACGACTTATTAAAAAAAGTAAAAATGTCACAAAACACTTTGTATCCAGGTCCAGAGAAACAAATCACAAACTCACTTCGAAATTTGAAAATTTTAAAAATATATCAACAACACAACCGTCAACGTTCAGAGCGCCAATGTGAATACGTAATACAGTTTTCAAAATCGGAACGATATGGGACTACGTTTAGTTGACCTTTAACGCCGTATATTTTACGTTATTTCACGGTTCTTTGTAATTTGGTGGATTTGTACGTGTGTATAAACCTGCTATTTTCAATTGGTAAGTATGGTTATACTATTTGTTACATATCACGGGTCAATTTTACTTTGTAGTGTAGCCTGCTTATATGAATGTCTAATATACATTGACCGTTACTACAGCGTATTCAGGATGCGTTCACGGTTCAAGCTTTTATGGTTATAATGCACGTGAATACAAAGTCTTTAATGCAGTTCTGAATTTTTTAAATGAACCTTATAATTTACAGAATAGAGATAATAAATGTTGAAATTGAATGTAAATATATATTAGCAAATTACTCACATGGCCAGGTAAGGTAGTGATAACGTTTATACAGCGTGTTCTGAAATAATATTTATTTACGTTACAAGATTTAAAATGAATAAAGTGAAATATAGGTACATATGGGGCTCTTTCAAAGGTGCACCCGTGACTGAAAAATTGAGAGGAAAAAGACTAAAGTGTTATGGGCATGTAATGAGGAGGTATGAAAGTCACGTGACAAATGTTAAACTGAAAGATTGACGGGTACAAATGTAAAGATAGACCAAGAAAGAGATGGACGGATACAGGACCGGATCTATCTTAAGTACCGCCCTGGGACACAGTAAAAAATACCGCCCAATTATCTATGCACTGTAAGTAGACTTTAACAAGTAAATATTCAATGAGAACTCGACTTCTAAGATTTGGCATGAAACCAATAACTTGCCAATTTTTGAAAATCATTGATTTTTATAACAGAAAATTGAAATTTTTTGCTGACACTCCAAATTTTGCCTACCCGAAAATTTCACCGCCCTAGGCACTAGCCCCTAGTGTCCCTACTCCCTGGGCCCATCACTGGATGGATTGTATGAAGGATGACATGATAATTTGTGGTGTGACAGAAGACATATACCAGGATAGAGGAGTATGATAGATGGAGCTGAAAGAAAAGAAAGATAGATAATATTTTTAATACTAGTAATAGAGAAAACAATTGAGTGACGAAACAAATAACTTTAATTATTTACTGTTCAACACAATCGTTATACACTAATCATACTTATAATTAAAACTAATACTAAAAGTAAACTATATACAAATTAAAATAAAAAATCCGGTACCAGACCGTTTTCAGATGGGAACGTTCCCAAAAAATATGGCCGCCTTCCTCCTTTGAATGGCAACGCATTAGCGTTGCCCGAGGGATAGACCAAACAATTGAAGTTTGAGCCAGGGTTTAAAATACCAGTAAAAATGTGGTATCGTTATTTATGCTAATTTCAGATTTCAGATAACGGTAAAAAATAAATACCGTTATTTCTAGCCATTTTACCGGTAAAAAGTATAACGTTAATACTATTTTCATCGGTAATTTTATGGTTATAACTATGTTTTGTTATCATCGTCGCTTTTTTACACTCGCAAAGTTAGTCAAATAGCACTGTGCAAGATCGCGTGTAATATTGAGAGTTATGTTTGTCAATTGTTTGGGTAACATGCAATCTTAATAAAGCCAATCCTTAGAAATAGCAACATCGCTGGAAATAACGTAAAAATTACCAATACATATAACGTTATACATACGATTTTGAACGCTATATTATAACGTTAAAATCATAAAAGTTACCAAGTAACGGTAAAAAATATACCGGTATATCAGTATCTTTCTTGAAAATACCGGTAATTACCTATATTTTTAAAGGTAATTGATAACGTTTCTAAGCCCTGATTTGGGCGGCCGAATTCGGACGGAGCCGCTATCTTCTGTTGTTTTAACATCAACCTATATAACATTGTTTATGTGTGCGTAAATCACCTGTTGCACACATAAACGTAAACACACGTACACAAAATGTGGTAAACGTGGAAAACGTGATGCTTGCTATCTTGAGGAGCTTGGTAGAGTTGCATATTTTGTGTCAATTAATATCAACCAATAAATGTTTTAAGCTGGATTCGGGTTTCACAATCTCAGTGTAACGAAAGGCAAAACTGCCACGGTTATGTACACGGATTGGTGAGTTGCACAGATAAGTAATCGGGATGCTCATTTTTAATTATTATCTCCTGTATCAATACAAATGGTATCCGTAACTATACGCACTCACATGTTAGCTTAGAAATATTTACGAACACCAGTTAGCAGTTTTCTGAGTTACTATGAGTATTATTATAATTATCACATCTTGACGGTGAAGGAAAACATCCTGATGAAACCTGCACATCCAGATAACCGATGTGTCAAACCCGCCAAACTACCTAGTATAAGCGTAGTGTATACTGTTCCTCTAAAAATAGAAAAACCCAAGCAGTGGGACGTTTTTGGACTTATATTAATTATTATACAGATAATGAAGCATTATGTAACTGTGAGTGCGGTAGATAATGTAATATTAAATTCAACGATGCATGCACTAACTGCTCTGAATGTTGCTTGATTGATATTAATTTGTTTACAGGCGTCGTCTGCTGATGGATGACATTACGTCATGTCTCGTGACAGTTTTGATATTCACAAATTACGTAATGTCAGACTAATGTCAAAACATTTATCTTATTAGGGTTCATTAGGTAAATGAACATAATATACTTTTTCTTCCAGTTATATATTTCTTCACGTACAATCCGAATCTGTAATTAGATATTAAGAAACTCTCCCGCAAATATATGAAAATTAAATTAGTATAAGATAAAATGCCATAATTATAAGATTTTTTTATATACTTGTATAAACTTAGTGAGTAAATAAGGTGTAGAGTGCGAGTGACTCTGCACCAACTCATCAGAGACGTCAGTGCTTATACAAATAAAAAAAAAATATTTTTTCACTGTTTTTCCTTTTAATGTAAATTTCCTCCTAAATTTACTTTATAGCAAACATGTATTTATGTTTGATGCAGATTTTTTATCCCTTTTTAAGTTTTTTTTAAAAGTAGTAATTCATTCATTCAATCGTATGTGTTTGTGCTATCTGTCCCCAGGTTTTTGGAAAACGAATACCGGCTATTAAAATATGTTCAATATAACACTAGCTACAATAGCATAGATAATAATATATTATCACCTGCCACTTTTACCGTGACATTGGCAAAATCAATGCTAAAGGTGTTGAAGCCAACACCAGCAAGTATATAATAGAATAGTTTTAACTATGCCGCACTTGTAACCGTTAAAACTAGAGGTGAGTTTTAACAGGTAGATTTAAATATCTGTTACTCCGTATCTGTTATTAAATAACATATTGTTATTTAGTTTTTATTGGAACGATGTTATGAACCTACTGTTGCTAACTTAGCGCTTTCAGTGTTAGGTTTTTATATCTATGTACACACAAAGCTATTTTTCCGCGCTTAGCACCTTATTTTTAAGTCTATAACTCTGTGCTGAAATATGGACGTGTATTGCAATATTATCTTTAAAAGACCAAGTATTTATAATAACGTAAACTAAGAAAGTATCTAGTCGTATTACTTTATTTTCAGCGCTTTTTCCATATCCGTGCCAATCTAGCGATTATTAATAGTCACATAGCATTGATTTCTTATGGGTGTATTGCCTGAAATAAAGACTTTATCATAGAATGTTTTCTCTAAGGAAAGTTGGCAACACAAAAGCCGCGTCCGGTTCTGGTCGTGCACATTGTCTCCGGACGCATCCCGTAATGTGTGCGCATATTAAATGCTTTACATTCTGTTACCTTATAAATATTAGGTTCGTCTCGTTTTAGCCCATATAATTCCTTGAAGTGTAAATGAGACACTGATATGAATAATAGGTGCATCTCCTATTAGCTTAATTATGATTTGCTTAGATAGAACGAGAGAAAAATAATAATTAATAGAACAGTTAAAAACGTAAATGATCTGTTATGTGTCTGTTATCGAGAGAACAGTTATTGTGTTCTAGAAATAACAAATTCTGTTGTCTGTGACTATCTGTTATTAGTATCTGTTAGCATAATATGCCTCACGCCTAGTTAAAACATGGTCATGTATATATTTTTATACCTATTTATTTCATGTGTTAAAAAGTAATTCAAATGTTGATATTTGAGGTACCAATGCTAAGTTATAATTATATGCAAAGTAAATACAGGGTTTTGGTTATTTTACGTTTATATTATCCTCAACAAATGGCCAATATTGTAGCGCCTGTTAAAATATTAAAGCAACGATACGCTCAAAGGAATTTATATGCTATGTTTTTTTATTCAGAAGAATAGTATGTTTATGTTATTTTGGAATAGTCTTAGTACAAAACTTCATAGCTAAGTTGTATGTAAGACACTCCTGTGGCAGCTCGAAGAGATAGTTTTCAATGAAAAACTGAAATAAACGATAAAATCACAGTATTTTGAAACTTCACAACTATAGTTTCGCTTCTAACCAATCCTATTAATATTAAAAAAATGAGAAAGTTTGTGAGAATGTACGTTTGTTAGGCTCATACGTAAACTACTGAACGGATTTTGATGGAATTTTACAGTAATATAGCTTATGCATAAGAATAACATGAAGACTATTATTCATAGAAATATTGTTTAAACGAGCCAAAATATAATTACGCACAGTAAATACAGGGCGCAGGGCGAGGGTATTAACACACGTCATCGTCGGTTGCGTGGCCCGAAGGCATTGATGACGGTTGTGCTCATATTCCAAGTTTTCAAGACAAATGCAGACTATCGTTCTATCTACTACTACAACTATTGTCATAAATATATTCTAATACTATCATATATTTCACAGAATATTGTAGTGAAACAGTTAGCTGTGACCTAATTGTGCTGTTCACGCTTCTTAGCCCGAACAAGAATATATATATCCAGGGCGACGAAATGGCAATATTCGCCACAGGGAGCCGCTGGTGTGCGAACCAGTAGACAATAAGCGCGTGGCTTCTGTATTGTATGGGGGGAGCTCTCGCTGCTAAAATCGTATGAATCTATCTATCTTTTTCTTGTATCTATCTATCTTCTTACTATCTATACTGTTACGAGTAACGGGACTCGTATTAAAATGCCGTTAGAATTACTATAGACTTTATTAGAACTATACAAACACGTATAACACAGGTACAAATATAACCGAACACAACAAGTCCAAACGTAATGGAGAAGGTCGTAACTCAATAAAACGCGCAAGGTCCGTCACTTATTAGATTCCCGATTGTAGTACACACGTCTCGCTTCGCTCATGGTTTTCGCTCGAATGTCTCCCCCTCCATCAGGTCATCGTTTTATACTGCACAAATGCAATATCCCCGTATCTAAGTCGGCTTAATCCGCCACACCTGGCTAATGACTCGGTCGCAAACTGCCATAAAAGAGTACATACAACAAAACAATGGGCTGTTTTCTAATCACAAATTTTAAACACAAAGTACACAAAAGAAGACGATCATAAAATAGTTACAATTAGTTCAAATGCCGACAGGTAATAAAATGTGTTTTGTTTCAGATATGCAGGTGGGTTTTGTTTTTGTCGGGACCTGAGTTATAACAATATTTTAATAAACTATATACTATCCGTGCAGGAACGGAGAAAGAATACAATTTCCTGCGGCGGGCGGCTTGTCGTAAGAGGCGACTAAATAACCCACAGCCAGGTGGTAGGGTAATTGCCCGACTGGCTGGCTACCACCTCTGGTCTAGAGTATGCCGCCATAACAGCCTTGAGTTGTGTTCCGGCATTAGTGGCCAGGTTCCAGTTTTCCTTAAGAAAGAAGCAGCACATTTGTAATGCCTTTGGTGTTGCAAATGTCTATAGGCGATGGTAACCGCTTTCCATCAGGTGAGCCGTCTGCCTGTTTGCTGAACTCATGCAATGAAAAAATAAAAAATTAATCTATAATATTTCAAAATTCTAAAAATTCCGTGAACGATGAAGAACACGATGCAATTTTGTTTTAGAATTCTTGTCTGTTTGTTCGGGACTCCGTTGATCAACAGCAAATTTTTCGACTTAAGCTCTGCTCTACTGTCTATCCCGGGAATCCCGCGGGAATGATTTAAAATGGTCAGATTAAAAAAAAACGAATTCCAATGTGAACTTTTTAGTGCTCGATAGAAAGTTTAATCTAAGAAAATGTGCTATTATCCCGGGAATTTTCCTGGGAGCGGTTTGTAGTTGTCCGGTGCATAAAAATTTGCTTATTCCAAAACAGTTTTCACTAGAACGATAGGTGCGGTATTTTGAAGTATTTAAATATCCGCCCACAAATATATTCAAACAATGTCCACACAAATGGCTGTTGGGTAAATGTTTTTATTCCGTAAACGAAGTTTTAGGGTGATTTTTTGTCAACATATTTATATAATTGATTTTAGATGATGGCCGTACGCGCAATAGAGCGGGTGCGCAGATCCGAGCCAGCAAGACCGCATTTAAAAAAACTGGGTATACTCACACTACCCAGTATACTAATATATCAAGTTGCGGTGTATGTGCGACTTAATGTTCATACCTATCCCAAGCATAGTGACGTGCATACGCACTTCACTCGGTATAGGAATGACATGAATCATGTAAAACACAAACTTGAGAAATCGGGGAGATTGTTGCATATCATGGGTCCGCTAATATACTGTTACCACCGACAAAGACCAATGCACACCTGCAGTTTATCATCTTTTCGGCATTTGGACTTCTTTTGTTTACCTTATGTTTAAAATTTGTAATTAGAAACATACTATTGTGTATTGTACTCGTTTATGGCCGTTTGCAGGCATAATTAGGCAGGTGTGCAGATTACGAATTCTAAGAAATTCGATCTACGCGAGCGGGCAGCCATATTGTAGCGATGTTCACAAGCGAGACGACATGTGTACATACGATAAGCCATATAGTGATGGACTTTGCGCGTGTTATTGAATCGTGTATTACGTTAGTACTGGTTGTGTCCAGTTATATTTGTACCTGTGTTATACGTGTTTGTATAGTTCTAACAAATTCTATAGTAATTCGAACGGCATTTTAATTCGAGTCCCGCACTCGTAACAATACAATAAACTACCGAGTAGGATAACGGAGTCAGCATCCGTCGGCTCATTTAAAACACGGCTCAGGAAATGGTTAGTCAAGCACACCTACAATCATGAGGAGTTTGTATCTTACAATATGACATGATTTTAATTGTAATTTTGTGACATGTGTATTTAAATGATGTAGAAATTGACGTGTAACTTTGTTACGAAAAAATGATGATTTGTGATTGACGTTAATGTATTTTTATCATTATATTAGTACGTGAAGCAAAAATCTTGTATCTCTTTTTACGAAAATTGCGCGGACGGAGGAGTATGAAATTTTGCACACTTATAGTTTGTGTAGAGAAGGAGTGCAGAATGCTAATATTTTTTTAAAATTATGCATAACAAATAGATTAAATCAATAAAAAAACATTACACACACTATCATGTATTTGACACACGCATATATACTCTTTTGTTTATTATTAAAGTCAAATTAACAGTGTAGCCTTGGCGAAATCTGTGATCATAGAAGTATAGTCTTTGACAACAGAACCTTAATAATGTTCAATCTTATAATTTAAATTAATTATTATGGTCGAATTTCGACCACTAGTTTTGTTAATTTTGTAATAATTGTGTATTTTTAAAAAATAATGTTAAAAAAATTTGCATGCCTCATTGGCAAAGCATGTGAGTTTTGTATCCTTAAATCACCTCAAATTTATGTACTATGTTTTAAAGAAATAAATGTATTTGAATTGAATTGTATCTCGTGAATCCCGCGGGAATTTCAAGTCAAGCGTGGACGAAGTCGCGTGCATATCCTAGTGAGTATATATAAATTGACCTATTGTCTTTGCTGTTGAGTTCGGGCGAGTCCATTAAGCCTGCCAGCCCCCGAAGGTCGCGGCGTGATGGTTGCGTTATTTACCGAATAATACAGTATCATTATCGGATCAACGCATCTCTCTCACACCGGCAATCGGATGAGCGTGATACATGACTTAATGGTTTTGATACTTGATGTTGTTTAAACTACTAGCTGCGCCCCGTGGTCAAATCGTTATATTTTGGATAATTCACACTATATTTTTATAAATTATAGCCTATGTGTTATTCTGATGTGTAAGCTATATTATTGTAAAGTTTCATCAAAATAAATTTAGCAGTTTTTGCGTGAAAGAGTAACAAACATACATCCATACATTCTTACAAATTTTCGTGTTTATAATATTAGTAGGATACATATCGAGCCCTTGCCGCCATTTTTTGTAAGTGACATTTGGACGCTGCTTATATACCCGGAAGAATCTTCTAGAGCCCATAATTTCGAATTTCTTTTCCATCCCGAACCTTCTATTCTAGAACTTTCGTACATCATCTTTTCCCTTCCTGAATCTTCTAATTTTTTATAAAAGTCTTAAACCAACTAGATTGTTCCACCATCACTGGCCACAATATTTTTTTTTCTGCAAGAGGTATTTTAAACTACTATTTTGTTTCAAGATTTTCAGTTTTTAATTCAGTAGGGTCTAATCTAACTAAAAGTCTTAAAACAAAATAATAGTTTAAAATGTCTTTTGCAACAAAAAATATACTTACGTCCAATTGTTGATTACGATAAAATGGCGGTAAAGGCTCGATATACAGGTGAATTTTTCAATTGGGCCTTCATTGCCAAGTCGTAAACTATATTAAATAGCGAAAAACACTCAAGAGTCTAGAGACCGATTTTGACGACAACTAAAATGGTATCATTAGATTTTATGAAAAATTAATTACCCTGTCAGAAATCGAATCGGTTGACTTAGAAATAATAAACACAGCCTGTATTATTATACCAAATCATAGTGTAGCTTGTTAGGATCAATTTGTGTGAAGGAATGTGAAACGGCAAACTAAGGGAAACGATTGTTTTTGAAGAAAACGTTATATTTTCCATCTTCGTCGTCGTTAGCCATTCTCCAGTCCACTGCTAGACGTAGGCCTCCCCAAGTCGGCGCCACTCATCCCTGTCCTCTGACTTCCTCATCCAGCGCTTACCGTGCTGTCCATCGAACTGGAGGCCGTTCGACACTACATTTACCGAGATGCGGTCTCCACTCCAGGACTCGTCTGTTCCATCGGCCATCGGTCCTGCGGCAGACGTGACCGGCCCACTGCCACTTCAACTTGCTAATTTTGCGAGCTATGTCGGTTACCTTGGTTCTCTTACGGATATCCTCATTTCTAATTTCATCCATAAGAGAAACACCTATCTTTTTTTCATACATTAATTAAACCATAAAACTTCTTCGAGGTCGGCAGCGCGTTTAGGACATCTCTGGTGTTGTAAACATCTATAGGCGATGGTAATCGCTTAACAGGTGGCTGCTGCCTGTCTGCTGTGCTTCAGCCATAAAAAAAATATGTGTGCTGTTCACAGGCAGTAGAAGTGAAACTTCAGAGAATATACTCACAGATAATTCTTCTATAACTTTTATTGGTATAAATATAATTCCTTTAGCCTACATCCGTCAACATATTATAATTCGAAATAAACTTCTTAACATTCACTTTCAATTTTTCTCTGTTTTAATCTAAAAAAATATTCTTATCAGTTTTATTTCCCATATCATCGGTTCATCAGTGGTGTACAATGTAAAACTCGTATCTCATTCTCTCGCAGGCTTAGCCATATAGATTTATGTGTTTATCTCTTTTTTAATGTCGCTTTTCCGTATCATCGAGTTTCACTTAAAAAAAGATTACTAAAGGAAATTGAATTGCGGTTCAAGTATCAAACCCATTCGGTCCACGTCATAAAGGTATATATACACATTGTTACAATTACACCAAATGTTGCAATCGGTACTTCGATGCTAATATAATACGTTCCCGCGACTTTGCGTCATAATAACGGCCGGCCCGTAACTTTGCGGTGTAAAATTTGTAATAGCATGTAATCTACCATTATTTTTTATTTATCTTCCAGAAATCTGTCTTTGGTGTATTATTGTTTAAAAAGTAACCATGGCTATTTAGTAAGAGGTTATTATATTACGCCGATTTAGGGACCCCGTCTCTGAATTAGGGAAGTGTTTTGTGATTTACAATATTTCTGGTAACATTTTCAGAATTGGATAAATCTATACACCTATACAGATAAATAAAATTTGAAGTGTCTGTTTGTAATGCCAAAATAACATTTTTTTACTAAATGCATATGAAAGTATATAAGATACTTATATCAAAATATCAGCTTTTAAAATTTTTGTTTCTCTGGATTTTCCGGCTAAGCTCTGCAACGGCGGGACTGATTTCACTGGCAGATAGATGGCTAATTCGGACCAGCAGATCCAAATTTTTTTTTTTGCTTGATGCCTGTCTGTCTGTTACAGCATCACGTGAAAACTACTGAACGGATTTAAATGAAACTCGACACAGAGCTAGCTTATATCCCTGGGCGTAACTTAGGATACTTTTTATCCCGATAAATGACGTCGGTTTCGTGGGATAGACGAAAATAGCGAAATAGATGGCGCTGTTATCGCAAGTTTTTTTGGAAACTACTGAACGTATTTGAATAAAACTCGACATAGAGCTTGCTTATAATCCGAGTTACTACTGAGGATATTTTTTATCCCGATAAATAATGTCGTTCCCGTGAAATAAACGGATTAGCAAAATAGATGGGGCTGCAATCGCGTTATTTTTCAATTCACTAACAAATACCTACGTTGTTATAAACAAAATATTGTTACGAGTCGCGAGACTCGAATTAAAATGCCGTTACAATTACTATAGAGTTTATTTGAATTACACAAACACGTATAACACAGGTAAAAATATAACCGAACACAACAAATCCAAACGTAATGCAGAAGGTCGTAACTCAATAAAATGCGCAGTCCGTCACTATTAGATTCCCGAATGTACACACGTCACACCCGTATCGTAGTCGTAGCTCAACTGACCCCCTCTCTCAATCAGGCCATCGTTTTATACTGCACAAATGCAAATGTGCCCGTATCGTCTACATAATTTTCTAGAATCAGCTTGTACTTAGTCCGTAACACCTGGCTAATGATGCAGCCTGCAGTGGCCGTGAACGAGTACAATAGAACAATAGGCTGTTCTCCACAATACTAGATACGTATGCCAATAAATAAGTAAACAAAAAGAAGACTATTATAAAAGTATTACAATTAGTTCAAATGCCGACAGGTAATAAAATGTGCTTTTACAGACTGTACGTGGAATTTGTGTTTGTTGAAGCCAAGTTGTAAAACAATAATAAATCTGTAAATGGTTCGAGTTTGTACATTGCATTTAAAAATGTGAAAAATATCAGGAGGGATAATTCGGACCAGGAGATTCCGAAAATGCAATTTTTAGAATTTTTGTCTGTCTGTCTGTTTGTCAGAGCATCACGTGAAAACTAATGAACGGATTTGAATACAACTCGATACAGAGCTAGCTTATACAGACATACACTCGTAACATCAATCTTAACAACAAATTAAAATTAACAAACAACAATTAAACAATAAATTATAACACCACACAAAGTCACAAACACACAACCAATAACAAAACTCACACATACTTACACCAACGCGCACTACCGCCGCATTGCATTACACGCACACTTCACAAACAAACCAAGACACACAAAGAGCCTAAAAATTAACAACCTAGGCACAGAAAGGTAAAACAACACAAATGGCACTAGTTAAGATATATATAGGTATAGACATAAGGCACACACTGCACATGCACTTCCTCACAACACCAGCATGAAACAGGTACACTCTACATTGGTATAAGTTTAGTATTAAAAATAGAAAAAAAATAATATTATAAGTTATTCTTAAGGTACACTACAACATAAAAATCACTAAATCAATGTCACACACAATAACAAAATAAACAATAAGCGTGTATGAACCTAAAAACTTTCATAGAAATTAAGTTGTAAAAAAGGGTACGGAACACGAGTCCGTAGAGTAGTTAAAAAAAAAATACATCAATCTTAAGATTTATGTAATACTTGAGTTTTTGAAAAACCCTAGGTAGTAGCTCTATGTTAGGTATATGCACATTTAATATGGTGTTTTACCTAAAACTTTACTGTTTCTTGTTATTAAGGACACCACAATAACAAAGAAATAAAGTCCATATAGTCTATACAACTGCGCAGCGAAACAGAGAGGTGAGTCGCAGCCAACCAGATTTGAAGTAATACAAGTAATGATATTGTTACAAATCAGGTCTCGACAAAAACAAAATCTGAAACAAAGAACATTTATTACTTGCAGGCATTTAAACTAATTGTAACTATTCTAGTCCCGCTAACTCGTAACAATAGTATGGATAATACAGATTTGTCATAAGTAAATTTTCATTGCTGATATGAAGTTTCATCTCTAGTACAGAATTTAATTTAATAATTTTCTTTAATAAATCTGTCCAATCCTAGCTAATTATTATTCTTTAGTTAATTGCATCTTTTAACATCTTTGATGCGTTCAGAACTTCTTCATTGTTCTCTATAATCGTGTTTATATAAGCTCAAAACTCACAATCAATGAAATATATAAATAACTAATAGTAGGGGAGGCCAACCAGGGATTTTGGGATTTACTCGAGCGTAGCAGATTAACGTAAGGGGAGAAACCTTGCACACTATTATGTACCCCCATCATATAGGGTCCTGCGTTTAGGGCAGCCGATAAAAACAGTAAAAAAGCGCTTGAGTATTTATGTGCGACACATTTTTTAACATTTTTGAAAACCTGTACACGCTCCCCCCCACCAGTGAAAGGGCTTATACATCATATAACAATTTTTTTCTTTTTAGCATCTACTCTTTACAATCCAAAAGGTCCCCGCGACGAGTAACTACACATTTAGCATCTTGGGGTATGCGGTAGTGTCGTGATGAGATACCGAACTCCATTTCGGTAGACCCTTAGACACCACAACTGGTCTGTCTACCTCCAACAGCGTCGGTCGTGAAGATGCAAAACGTTATTGCAACACAGAATGTGAATGTCCAAAATTTGTAACCGTCCGAGAGAATCTTGTGACATTTTGAAACTGGGTCACAATTAGCTTAAATTTAAGTGACCCTTAACTTGATAGCTTAAGTTGTAACTTAACAGAGCACTTGAATTGTTTTTATTCAAATTCTGTTTAGTACATTTATTGTAAAATAGTTACATATAAAACTACAAAACAGTGGTGATCTAGGAAGGCGAGCTTAAGCCTAAATAGAGTTTTCTTCCAGCAAACCCATGGATCTGGCAACAGTGGGAAAACAAAAGGCAAATTGTACGTTAAAGTTTATATGGATAAGTAAATAGGTTCTTATATTTAAATGTACATTAAATTTACTTATTGAAAATTAATTTTACCTTATAAACTACATACAGATCTACTTACATACAAATATATCTATACATACCTAGTATATACATATGTAAAATACGTATATATTTCACGTAGTTTTTGTATTTAATTCCTTAGTCTCATCTCCTCTACCCTCGTTCCTTCAATACCATAATTTTAATCCCATCCCTCTAATGCGCTCCCTCCAATCCATCGTTTCAATTCGAATACAATTTCTTACGATGGCTACCATACCTGGTCTGAAGTATGCCGCCATAACAACCTTGTGTTGTGTTCCGGTATCAGTGACCAGGTTCCAGTCTCCCTTAGGAGAGCAGCAGCGCATTTGTAGCACCTTTGGTGTTGCAAATGTCCATAGGCGATGGTAACCGCTTTCCATCAAGTGGGCCGTCTGTCTGTCTGATGAACTCATGCAATAATAAAAAAATTAAGCCGGTTTTTTTTGGCTAAACACAAAGAAATAAACGGTAATTAGAGAGAGAGAGAGAGATATAACACTTTATTGCACACCAAAATATACAATTACAAAAACAAACCATATTTACAATATTTTCTAAGCAATAGAACAGGCGGCCTTATCGCTCAAAGCGATCCCTTCCAGGCAACCTAAATGAAACAAATAAATTGAATCAGACGATATAGGTGGTGCAGGAAAAAGTCAATAGATACATAAATACTCAAACTAGTTTAAGAAATGAATATACAAATACATACATATATACATAGTCATATATATATATATATACAATAATACATAAATTATTATACTAATAATGTATTAGCATGATTATTAATTAATAAAAATAATTAATTAATTATTTCTAGGTAGAAAACTTCGCGAGCTTCCGAGAGAGAGAGAGAGAGTGATCCAATTTTTAGGACTTACAAATGTATATCTTCTCTTCTTACTTTGTGATTGGTTTTCCCTTTGTATTGTTACTTTATTACTTTAAATGTGTTTGTCTCACGTGTGGATGTTCGTCCTAAAAACAAACCGGTTTTATTTCTTTCTTTCTTCTTTCAATTTGTTTCGAAATGAGACATAAAAAATCTTAATTGTTTAAATAAATGACTTTTTAACTGCTTTTTTGTTTTCATTTTTTTATTGTAAAAAGCTCCAAAGTTATTTTTGTATTTCTGTTAGTTGCATAATAATATTTTATATTTTAAACACAAGCTTGCCCTTGAAAATAATCTATAAGCTAAGAAACACCATTAAATAACAAACAAGTAGTTAAAAAAGTCACACGAGAAACGTTTATGAATTAAATTCGTTTATTTTTTAAAGTTGACAATGCCTCATGGACCATAAATGTGTGGTTGTTTGCGGTATTTATTCGGATGAAAGAAAAGAAGAAGAAGAGAAGGAGAAAGACACAATTTTTATTTATTTAAACACATTGCGAGAAATTACATACGTGTTAGGAAAAAAGTATATAACACACTTATATGCCTGCAGTGGGCCCGCCTTGCAGAAGTCAAGAGGCATCCTGCTCTGTTGCAGGACGCAATGCAAGCTGCAACAACATCCATAGTCCTGCATTACGTGCATAGGTGGACTGCAATGCAGGACTGTGAATAGACCTCTTTAAGCCGTTTCACGCAGGTATGGCGATAGGTATAATGCGTTAATTGAGATGCGACATTGTTAATACGTCAAATATTGACAGATAACGTATGTACATACACTAATGTGGCCACGCGTTAACGGCATTATTTTTAGACGCTATAAGTAAGACGCATTCGGCCACAGCCTAATAGTCTAATTATAAATAATCCTTTTTTTACCAAAAAACCTAATTTCTATCAAAATTTAAACACAAAAATGTACCGTATTTTCGGCATGTTAAAACTTTCAATTACTGCTTTATTTGGCTTATAAAATTTGTTTTAAAATAATAAAACACGAAAGACCTGTGGCGCTATGAAGTCGTCTAAAGCTTAGGAGTTTTTTAAAGTTGTGATTTTTAGTCTACTATGAAGTTCATCTTTCATGCCTTCTATCATTAAACTACAATGACTTTTACTAGTATATATTTAACCGGTTTTAATTGTTTTCCAGTAAAACGACAATTTCATAGTCTACCGCGGTGACCGGCGCACACACAGCGCGTGAGAATCGCGTAATGATAATATGGATACGACTTTTAATATGTAAATATTTATTTAACCATTTAAAGCAACAACAACTTTTTGCCCAACTTTGACATTTGATTAAATGACTTTATAAACTAATACAATAAAAGAAAACTTATTACAATGACTTTATAAACTAACTATTAAAAATAAACTACTACCCTTGCGCAGAACGTTTGCCGATAGCCTCAAGATGTCACGCGTCGATGGATGGTGATGTTGCAATAAATTTATTATTGTATATACTTTACATAAGTATATACAATAATAGTAAGTAGTCATCGGCAAACCTGCGCGCGGCTTATAAGTTATAAATAAATTATTATAAAATTAAACTATACTATAAACATATCATAAGAATATACTACAAAAAAAACGTAATTTAGATATATTGCATTCTATCTATAGTCCGTCAAGACTATACGTAGAATACTAAGCTTAGGTAAAGAAAAGAAAGAAAGAAAAATATTTACAGTTCGTAAATGTATGTACATACAGAGAATAGAATATGCATATAAGACATTGTACATATATAGCATAAAATCTAATTATAATTTTAAAAAAAACACACAGATACATAAAAATACGTACATCACATTCACGCCAATGAGACTAGAACTCAGCATAATGCTGGAAAAGGGGATGGTCACCGTTTTTATAGGCAAAGTGATGATGAAAATGATCGCCATCTGATCCGTTGTCCGAGGTAGGCACCAGCCCTCTGATCACCCGTAGGGTTATTCACAAACCTCTGTAAAGTTTCTGTGTCCGAGGGGAAAGCTCCCGAACAAATCTATTTACACAAAAAATCTTTCGCGACGTTTGTGAATAGCCCTGTTACATTTTTTTGGATTTTTATATACATTCATAAATAATATTAACCAATACGCCTTACTGCTGGCCTCAAGCTTTTGTTGTCGCTGTAGTTGTTTTTGCAGTCTTTGATGACTACCCATAACTTTAACGACCCATAATTATTCCACTGCTGGGCTCGAGCTTCCTATTTTTTTTAAGAGAATGAGCAAGCAGTATGCCCACCTCGTTTATTCAAGGCGGCTTGGCGGGTTTGACATATGGATTATCTTATTGTGCAGGTTCAATCCCGACATTTTCTTTCAACTGCAGCAAGTGGTAATTGTAATAATTTGCTCATTAGGTTAGGAAAATGGCTAAGTGCGTGATTTCCGGCCTGGATTCGAGCCCACGTTAACTTCTAAGTGATCATGGCTTAATGCTATGCTGTATATAAAAACTAGAGTTTTAAAATCAAACTCTATTTTACTTACATAAAAACATAATAAAACTAACGAACTGAAACCGCTTTAAAATCAGTTGCTTGGTTTAGGAGGAGATAGCGGATATACAGACAGATAAACAGACGCGAAAAGCGACATTGTTTTATAATATGTGAATAAGATTATTATTCCGAATGTTAACAATATGTTTTTTTATTTTGTGTCTTAATTTATTTTAATTAAACAGTTAATTTCTGCCTTAAATTTGGATGAATCCACCAAAGTGAGCCGTATAAACTTAAATCATTCAATGTATTAGGTCGGGGAAAAAGTTTCTTCACATTTTATATAAAAATTCAAAAGGTTTTTTTATAAAGTTTATTTACTTTTGACTAAAGTATGTAGGTGCCATTTTGTTGGATAACTTTTTGTCATCTTGTAGGTAGGGACGTGATCCCATTGCTATAAAAATTTTGGGGCTTCTGATCAAAAAACTGCGACAAGTGGTTTTGGCAGTCCTTTCGTGATGTTAACCTGACACTGCCTAAGGAATTCTGCAGAGACCGAAACAGGTGAAAATCTGAAGGTGCAAGGTCAAGATTATACGGCGGATGCATTAACACCTCCCAGCCAAACTCTCGTAATTTTTGCTAGGTGGCTAAAAATGTGTGAGGTCTAGCGTTATCATGGTGAAAAATCACACCCCTTCTGTTGATTAATTCCGGCCGCTTTCTCTCAACTTTTTGCTTTAATCTCATCAGTTGTTAGCAGTAAAGTTCAGAATCGATGGTCCTGCCTGGCGGTAACAGCTCATAATGAATAATGTACTTCCAATCCCACCATACACACAGCATCACCTTGTTGCGAGTTAACCCGGGTTTCGCCACAGTCTGTGAAGCCTGACCGGCCTTTTTCGCACGTTCTTGTCGTACGTAATCCACTTTTCATCACCAGTTATCAGCTTCTTCAAAAATGGTTCGGTTTCATTACGTCGTAATAAAGAATCACAAATGATACACGGTTCATTAGGTTTCTTTCAGTGAGCTCATGAGGCACCCAAATATCGAGCTTTATTGTGTACCCAGCTTTTTTCAAATGCGCCAAAACCGTTTTGTGGTCAATTCCTAGTTCTCCAGATACATCGTAACTACTAATATGCCGATCTTGCTCCACTTTTTCAAAAATGGCATCAATTTTGTTAGTAACAGGGCGACCAGAGCGACGTACATCTTTGATATCAAAATTTCCGGATTGAAAATGCTTAAACCAAATTTGCGCTACTCTCACAGATACTGCATTAAGTCCATAAATATTGCAAATTTTTTCGCAGCTTGTGTTGCATTTTTACCTTTTTTGTATTAAAATTTTAAAATGTATCGAATTTCTTCATTAGATTCATTCATTTTAATAATAAGAAAAACAAATATATATCACACACTTTCCTAATTTGAATTTGGAATTGTCTTCTTTAAAATTAAAACTTTAAATGATACCAAAACCAGCCAGATACAAATGGTATAGCCAAAGAGATCTTATTACAAGTTCATACATACTATATGCGAAAAGACTTTTTCCCCAACCTGTTAATTGAATAAGATCGTATTTTTTCTGTTCTGTGTTTATCAACTAAATTGATTCAATTAGCTTGAAAATGAAAAATAAAGTAATTACTTCAATATGGAATCGATTACTTCCAAAGCAATTGTAGTTATTTTTAAAGAAGAAGAAGCGGCGCAACAAACGCCCCAGCAACATATCTTTATTTGTTTTTTATGAACTAGTTTTTTTATTGTATGTGTTCAGTAGACAGGCGAGCAGCTCACTTGATGGAAAGCGGTTACCATCACCTATGGACATTTGCTACACTAAAGGTGCTACCAATGTGCTGCCGCTCTCTTAAGGGAGACTGGAGCCTATCCACTAATGCCGGAACACAACTCATGGTTGTTATGGCGGAATACTCTAGAGAAGGGGTAGTAGCCATCCAGTCGGGCAAATGCCCTACCTGGCTGTGGGTTATTTACTCGCCTCTAACGACAGGTCACCCGGCCGCAAGAAATTGTATTCTTTCTCCGTTCCTGCACGGAGGAAAGATAAGGTAAGTAAGGAAAGCACAGCGAAGAAAACTTAACTTGTATTCTACCTATAATCCCTTAAGACTAGTAAAATACTGAGACTAGGTCATCGAAGTTAATGGGTAAGGTGCTCAGAAGTCTGGCAACGTCGCCTCGCTGGTTAGCCATACTGATCCGTTGCCTCTGATCTTTTGAAGAGTCAATAAGTCGTTTTGAAATATCTTTGCATCTTTTTTATGTATTAAGAAAAAATACAAGGTTTCACAAAGTAATTTGTATTTATAACTTCTGAAAGAGCTTGGCACCGATCGGTTTATTCCCACTCGGTGCTGTCGTCTAGAAATTCTCCTACCGTATAATAAGCCTTCTCGTACAAATGTTTCTTTACTAACTTTTAAACATGTTTACTGAAAATTTCAGAACGATTTCTGAAGTTTTGTTAAAATTTTTGTTGATCCGTCTAGTACCAGCATTATCCATACTAGGCTTACGTCTTCAATGCATACATATAAAAGCACATGACGCCGTCCTTTATATTTCAGTTGTTTCAATACAATCGTGGCGTGTGGTTATTTGTTTATTATTGTGTTATTAGGTGAGTTATTGATACGTTATTTATTATGGACTAATCACACTCAGAGTCGATTAATGATTCATTACACTTAAATAGGGATTAGTGAACGTTTTACAGTTTAAGTATAATCTAAGTAGAGATTAAGTTATGAATTTTACTTATAATAATTTAAGTGAAAAATGTTAATTTTTCGATAAATTCATTTAAGAGTCTGTGGTGTAGTGGTTATTCGACGTTGGTTACTTAAATCGATGGACGCAGAGTTAGATATAGTAGACATATCTTGCTAGATATTTACTGATGTATTTTGTTTGCTAAAAATATGAAAACCATATCAAAATTTGGTAACGCTCTCAATTTTCTAATTTCTTTGGAAAGCTAGAAAGTGCTTTACAAAAAAAATTGAAATTATTTTTTTCAAATTGCACAGCTGAATACTTCTTAATGTGATAAAATTATTTCCTACAAGTTGGTGAGTAAGGGGTGTTATAGTCAAACCTTTTTAAAAAAAATACACTTTATAGCAAAACGAACTAAAATGTAGAAAACAATTTTTAAGTGTGTATAAATAACTAGTGGGCCCGGCAAACATTACCCAGCCTTAAAAAAAAATGGTCCCAATTACAGCGCCACCTACCGGGTCTATTTGTGAATCTATCCACTGTTTTTCCTTAGGTCATTTTCGTAGTACATTGCAAAGAGGATTTTTGCAACGAATTACATTATTTAATGACTTTTAAATGTCTAGATTACTTAAGCCACATCTAAAGTTAGATATTACTGTAGAAAATGTTTTGTATTAATCACAATATAACTAAAATTTGGCCAAAAAATTTGTAAAAAAAAAAGGTATACATCATCCTGGGACCCACTAGAACACACACAATTTTTTTATTAAAATCGGTCTAACTGTTTAGGAGGAGTTTAGTGACATACACACGAACAGAAGAATTTTATATATGTACTATCTGCACCCGGCATGCGTTGCAATACTACATTAAAGTTTCTTTTTGTATATTCTAAGTTTTTGGGTCAAAAACCCTCGCGGGTGTCCTCAGGACACTCTACCAATGTTCGTTCCTTTACAATCTGATCAATGGTTTAGGAACGCATAGAGGACAAACATACAAACATTTATTTTTATATATATAAAGAAAATAGATAACTAGGGGATCCGGCTGACTTTGTCATGACCTGAAAAAATAATCTCGAACCCGATTGCAGCGCCACCTACCGGGTCTATCCAATGTTCCCCAAACTATTTTATTTATTTTAAGTCTGAAAATTTAAGTCGCAGATTTTAATTCTAAGAATTTGCTGTTGTTCAGCGAAAACCGCATCGAAATTGGCCCAGTAGTTTTTACGTGAATCCGGAACAAATAGACAAATAATCTAAAAAAAATTGCGTCGTGTTCTTCATCATTTATATAGTCTATTCCAATTGTTTTTGATGGGATAACTTTTTATGGGAGGGTAAACCACTTCGTTACGTAACGCGTTACGGCGCTAGTCTGGCTGGCTTCCCTTTCTCTCACGCATACGGCAGCGGTAGACAGGCTCCTCCTCTCTCACTCTAATCCACGCGCTATATACATAAACAATTTCAATATTAAATAGTTCAACTTAGATTAGTTTAAGTTATCACTTCTACCGGGCGTACCGAGAGGAACATGTTTTTTTTTAATAACTTCAATGTACAGACACGGCATGTTTACATTTTTATAATATACATATAGATATCTCAAAACTCAACCTGGTACCAAAATTGCGTAATGCTGATATTACACGGGTCAACTGAGTTGAATTAATTTGATTAAAAAGCACAGAACTGAAAGTAGATGATGGTATTCAATGACATAGAATGATAAAACTTTATAACGGTCTTAAGCGCGGTTATTTTATTTGATTTTTATTATTCCGACGTTTCGACCACTTTTCAGTAGCCGTGATCACGGAAGACAAAAATGTCAACTGTCAATGAGTATTGTTAAAATTTTATTTAGCCTATCGCCAATTTGTTAATTTTAATTTTGTCTATGGTTATTATTTACTCTATGGGAGCCTAATCTAATTTACCACCGCTTCGCAACATGATGTGGCTTGAAGCGAAGAAGCGACGCAAGAAACTCTTCAACGATATACCTAGCTTTAGTAATAAAAATCGATCTATATGCAGCGCTTAAAACCGTTAAATCGGAGATTGAATTAAAAACTTTTTATTTTTTAAAATTCATTAGTGTCTTATTTCTTTATAAACTAAAGACAGAAATGAACTCACCTAAATTGGGCTTATTTTTTAAAACTACAACAGCTATTATCATTTTTTAACTACAGTGAAATAGCGTGTTGTTGCCCAATTTTTACTTTTTATCTAATATTAAGCCATCAAACATATGACAAGTTGGAGAAATTTGTCAAATTTCAATTGCTTCAAATAATTATCGCAATTAGAAAACGATTAACTTCAATATATAAAAAAGTAGGGAAGTACGTTTAATGCTATTTCAAGGAAGTGTTAAAATCAACTTGTCTATAGGAACTATTGGTCACGCTATACATATAAAAAAAAACACTAACTGACAGTTTTGGTTTGTATATTTCTTATGATATTGGAGTACAGTTGACAACATGTCTGGGCCCCGAGTCTGTAATTCGAATTGGCAATCGAATGGAATTAGAATCGTAACTTTTGGCGGTTTCCGTATTCTGTAAACAATCTCGGCTCAATATTGAATCAATTGTGATTTTTTTTCAATATTGACCTCATTTAAATAGACATTTTAAGTATTTTTCGTATCATTGTGATTTCGTGAATCAAAAACACAGAAAAACTTTGTACCCCTTTTTACAATGGCGCAATTTTTTTTTTTTTAATTGTTTAGACTGAGGTGTATGAAGTTTCGCACACTTATAGTTTATATATAGTAGAGAAGGAGTGCAGAACGCTAATTTTTTTAATAATACATAATATATACAATAAATATACATTAAATCAATAAAAAAAAACATTACACACACTACCATGTATTTGACACACACACGCATATATACTCCTTTGTTTATTGTTAAAGTCAAATTAACAGTGTAGCCTTGGCGAAATCTGTGATCATAGAAGTAGTCTTTATTAATTATTATAGTCAAATTTCGACCACTGGCAACCACAAGTATATGTAGGTTTCCTACAGTATTAATTTTGTGTTTTGTATTTTATATAATTTGTATGGTTCCCAAACAAATTATATAAATAAATTTAACCGAGAATGATTTAATATGAATTTTAGAGACCACGGATATAGAAGAAAAGAGAGAAATAAAAATATTTATTGTTTCAAATAAAAGTATGTCGCCATAACAACCTTGAGTTGTGTTCCGGCATTAGTGGCCAGGTTCCCGTCTCCCCTAAGAGAGCAGCAGCGCATTTGTAGCACCTTTGGTGTTGCAAATGTCTATAGGCGATGGTAACCGCTTTCCATCAAGTGGGCCGTCTGCCTGTCTGCTGAACTCCTGCGATAAAAAAAATGCACACACATAAAATACTAATAGATGATACAGTTTGAGGAATGTGACGAGATATCGATGGCCTCTGTGATTGAGCGTTTTAAGTCTTTGCCGGTTTAGCTCACTGCAACACGGCTTCTGGGTTCGATTCCTGGTATAGTAAATTCAGTAATGAACTTTTTCCATTATTTACTATGGTCTGGGTGTCTGGATTCGGCCCCAGAGTCCATTGTATATTACCCATAACACAAGCGTAACTTGCTTAATTTAGGGACATACAATATGTGTGTTTGTCTGCCGATTTTTTATTAGTTACTTGAAATAGGTAAACAGACAGATGGCCCACCTTATGGAAAGCAGTTACCGTCGCCTATGGATGTTTGCAACACCATAGGCGCCGCCAACGCGTTGCCGACCTCTAAGAAATTTCATAACGCCCTTCTTAAAACACCCCACGTAGTAGTGCAAAGGGAAGTTCCCTCCATTGTTGTACGCGGAGTAAATGTTCTAGAGAACCGTTGCCTAATTGAGTGTGGGAGCTCAAGGACTTGCTAGGGCTAGAGGAGAGGCTAGGTCATACACCCGTAGCCCTGGCAAGTGAAGGACGGAACACACAGGGGTTTTAGTGTTGAATGTATGTTTGTGTTGTGGTGTACCTTACAAATAACTTATTATATTAATTTATTCTAATTTTAATACTTATATACTAAAGTAGAGTGTATCTGTTACATGCTGGTGTTGTGAGGAAATGCATGTGCAGTGTGTGCCTTATATACCTATTTATCTGTATATATACACGAAACTTTTTATGGCTGTCCTATGATTACTATTATTTGTTCTGCCCTTGTCGCAGCTTGTGGTCCTCAATTAGAGTCCCTCTGGCTAAAACAGAAATGGGAGCTCAAGGAAATGGGGGTGAACATCTCGTCGATGGCGAGCGGTGAGGTTGTAAAACTGTCGACTATCGTCAGTCGAATGGATCATGAGGTGCACTGGCATGCAGTGGCGTGGCTTGCTTGGCTTGGAATTGTAAGCCAAAATTTTGTTGCAATTCGTTTTTCCACTTATCCGTTGCGATTCGTTTTTCCACTTGTCCGTTAAAGTTGCAATTGTACTATGTGTCCCAACACAGAGCTCGATTTTTCGCAGGTTTACTGTAAATTATGATTTGGTTAGGTTAGGTACATTTTGATGAATGCATTTTTTATTTAAACATATTTTATTTTATCAAAGAAAAAAACTGAATTCGATCCGGAACCAAATTATGCCGCCTCTCACCAGGTCTAGTCTAAAATTATGCCGCCTCTCCACGCGGCCGTAACGCTTTTTCGTGACAGAAAAAGTCCTAATACGGGGGATACTAGGTCTATATAGAATATAAAATTACATATAATTGAATACAATAAAAGAAAGCTTATTTGTATCGTATTCTACTCATAGTCCCTCAAGACTATAAGTAGAATACTGAGCCCAGATCACCGTCTTCTATGGGTAAGGTGCCCAGAAGGCTGGCTACGTTTCCTCGCCGGATCGCTATACTAATCCGTTGCCCGAGGTAAGCACCAGCCCTCTGATCACCTGAAGAGTCAATGAGTCGTTTTGATAAATTTTGATAGAGGCTAATGGCCTCAGGACCCCACGTTCAAAGCGTCTCGACAGCAAACGGCACAAATATATAACTCTCACTGAGGGTTGCATATTTGCGCCCCTTGATTGATTCAGCTGTTTCTGCCGCCGAATCAGCTGATCTAGACGTGTTTGGTAAATGGGATGCGGCCAACGTGTCTACGCAAGTCGCATCCCAGACCAAAGGCTTGCCACACCGCCAAGAAATACCGTTCGCCTCCAATAAAGCCGTTGGCGGTGGCAAGCGCCCTCCGTAAGACATCATTCACGGCGGCGTGGCGTGACCATCTGCCGGCACTGCGGCGGCAAGAAAGACCGTGGTATCCCGGGTTGATTACCTCTGTTCCACAGACGCATGTGTGTGGTGCACATATGCGAAAACCCAAGCGCAGACTTATAGCCCAAGAAAAGGAAGTATTATCCACCAATGTACCTATATTTGGGGAGGGATAGCTTGGAGCCAGAAACCAGACTCTTTACGGGAAACGGCAAGGATGCGGGTACGACTTGTAGAGTTAGTTGAATTTAAAAGTTCTGTATTTAATCCTCTATAAATAGGTTCATCCCAGCATCGTTGCGAATTCAGAATCGTGGGAATGTCTTCACCAGGGCAGGCCATTTTCCAGGCGTTTAGTGCTTCATTTATAAATGACTTACTGGCATTATCCCAGTGTTGCATAATTTTTTTAAATAATAGGCTAGTGCTGTAGGCAGATGAAAGACAAGCCGGTAGAGCAACGCTAGAGATTTTGCGGATGCCTAAACCTCCATACCTAATGGGTAGGGAAGCTTGGATCCAGCAGCTGTCTGAAAGTTCAGAATTTAAAATTTTAGTAAGTACATCTATAATGCTGTCATCTAGTGATTTTATAAGATTAGAAAATTTCCAAAGCGGGGCGAATCGTAAGACATATGTTAATTTTGGTACAAACAGACAATGTCGTATAATGTGATATGCAATTTGAATATCGAAAAGTTTCGAGCATGATAGATCAAATTTGGCCTCATCTAGAATAAGGGCTCCAAGTAAGCGAAGAGAATCCTTCTCCAGGACCTTAATACCGGGTGCGACGACATTGAACATATTGCTAATATTGTCGCTTTCGTTTTTAAACAGATTATCGGACAAGAAAATTTTCGCATTTTGAGAAATTTTAATCTAACCCTATTGAATTAAATTTTGAAATCAGATTAAGTAAGTCTTGGAGTACAGTTTCTGCATCGTCGCCTAAAGTTCTATCGTCTAGGTACCACACATTGAAATTCGACTTGAAGGATTCGATGACCGGATGGATCGCCAAGTTGAAGATGGCCGGTCCTAGAGGGGCGCCCTGTTGACAGCCCACAGATGATAGGATAAGGTTGTTTTTATACATAAGATTTGTGGGTTTTGGATAGCTTTCACAAAGATAATATGATATTTCTGGAATATTAGATATTACGCCGTCTAACATGACGGGCCTGTCGACAGACTTAAATGCATTCTTTACATCTACCTTTAAAATAAGTTCTCCGCATTTATTGTTTATGACTGACTGCAAGGAATGTACGGTTGCTTCACAGCCTCCTTTAGCACCGAAACCTAATTGTAAGGGTTGGAATTTATATTTTAATTTTGTGGATATATGGCGGCAGCAGATCTTGGAGTCGAATCGTCGTAACGAATTGCCTACGGCGATCGGCCTGATACCGGCGTGAGCATCAGGATCGAGATCGACTTTAAATATTATATTTACACGTTTATGAGTTTGGACAGTTTTGATGATTTAAACAAATGCCCAAACTTATCGGCAGCTCTAACAGTGATATCATCTATCTGTATTTACATAGCATCACGTTCATCTATTAACCATAGTCTTTCACTGTGCTAAATTATACATCAATAAATTGCTGCATGAAACGTGACGCAACAAAGTTATTTTATCATTGTAGTTAGCAATAAGGTGTTACATACATACTCACCTCCAAATTTATTAATATAGACTATAACAATGTATTAAAACCATTCGATGATTCGCAACATTTACGTATGTAGTTTGAAACGAACGGTGAAAGTATTATCTTCAATGCAACGCTTAAATTTTGCTATCAGAATAAAAAATTTAGGAGGTATGAAGTTTACTTCATATATAATACCGTTACGAGCTACAGGACTCGAATTAAAATAAATGCCGTTGGAATTACTATATAGTTTATTAGAACTGTACAAACAAATAAAACTGGATGCAACCAGTTCACACTGCACGATTCAATGCAATTTGATACGCGCAAAGTCCGTCGTCTATATCGCTAATCGAGAGTACTATAAACGTCTTACTCGTATCGTAGTCGTCGCTTGACCGCACATCTCTCCGTTCGGACATTCCTTCATATCAGCTTAGGACCGTGTAAACAATGATTTCCACGAATCGCACCTGTGCCACCATCGACGCTATTCCCAGAAAACATAATTCCGCACATCTGCAGAATTATGTCTGCGAACCGTCATAAACAAGTACAATAACAACAGGCTGTTGTCTAAACAAAAGAACTCAGAATAGAGGAAGGGCAATATAACAGGTTTTATGTGTGCATCCCTTGTATTTGGCATAACTTGTAACAATACCAATGTTTGTTTATATATTGCATTTACTTAAGACGCGAAATGATCTATTTATACATGGAGTATTTGCACGTCTGGATGGCTACGACTTTGGTTCAGAATATGTCGTCCTAACAACCTTTATTTTTGAGGCGGGGAAACGCATTTCGCATACTACCGGGTCCTTTGACCAAAGAGAAGAGAGGTGTCACCACGAATGGCGCAACAGAGTCAAATCGCCGGCTTGAGTGGAGACTCGAAGAACTTAATACTCCACTAAAGCCACCCTTAGACCGTAGTTACGCCCAAGCTGATCCTAGCGCATCAGTGCTTGAGTATGCCCCGGGCCTGGCAAACTCACTTCGTCAACACAATCGCAATGGAATCATGCTATGAATATCTTCGTGACGCCAAGTTTGCTCAAACTATAAATGTTCTTAAATTACGCGAGCAACATGCATTAATAATATTCATGCAAACCGGCCCTTGCAGGTGTTTTATTACCTCCTTGAATTTGAGTGATCTATTGTTCACGTTAATCTTTGTTCACGCCGCCGTAAGACGTCATAAAACCTTCTTTCCTCTGTTGGTATTTCATGCAAATTCTTGGAAGCCATTAAGCTGACTATTTAACAATTTCAAGAACCAGTAGGCGGCATGTTGCTAAGAGGCCATGTCTAATTTACAAATGAATGAGGGTCGGCCAGTCGGGAAATGCGCGACTGCGAGCGAGGCGTTACCTAGAGCACTTTCGGAGCGAGTATCTTATAACGACTAACTTTTCGCCATTTATGTAATAACTATTTTCTGCCCTATGCTTTGGTTCTGTTGTATTCGGCTATTCTTGTAAGAACTGTGAAATACATGTGTGTACTTCTAATAAACTTTGTGGTAATTCCAACGGGATTTAACAATATAATTAAAGTATATATTCATATTTCATAAATTCCTTTTTCAAGTGTGTAAAAGCTTTTGGTTTTTTTTTTAAAAGGCTAGTCGGTACCTTCCTATAACGAGATACATCATATACCTACATCCGTCTTAAATCTTAACAATGCTCATGCTAAATATACTTCCCCCCTACTATAGGTGGTCACATCATGCATTATGTTTCATATTATAATATGTCAATTGAAAAGTTAAATTTGGATGATTTACATACATATAAGTATATTGTTACAACTTATCCAAAATTCCACGAAGCACGCCGGCAAATGTGAATGTACACATGCCGGCCATAAAGCCCAAGTTTTATTACCCACCCGCATTTGCACTTCTTTTGTTTTCTTTGTGTTTAATATTTGTAATTAGAAAGCCGCCTATTTTGTATTGTAATCTTCTCTAGTAAGCACTGGCCAGGTGTGATTCTAAGAAACCATTGATTACACAATCGTGACATATTGTAAGCTGAGTATAAAAGGATGCTCGAACGGAGAGATTGGCAGTCTAGTGAGAACCACGATCAAAGCAAGACGTGTACATTCGATAAGCGATATACTGACGGACTTTGCGCGTGTTATTTAATTGTGCATTACATTTGGACTTATTGCGTCCGGTTATATTTGTACCTATGTTATACGTTTTTGTATAGTTTTAATAAATTTTATAGTTATTCCAAACGGCATTTTAATTCGAGTCCCGCAACTCGTAACAATATATATAACAGTTCGTTATTATATAGTATAAATCTTGAATTACCTATTACAAATTAACCACGCATTGAAATACAAGCAAGACAACATTCGGATTACATCCAAAATTCTCACAGTGTGTCGTAAAATAGTAATTGATGTATTTTACACCACTTCAGTATTACAATTGATGTTTAAGATTTGTAATCTTTACATTTTGTAATATCCGTTGTAATATAGGACGACTGAATTTACATCGGGAATTTTGGTTTTTTAAACAACCTAAAAAAAGGAGGATGCATAATATATCTACGTATAATATATTTTTTAGTCATGAATGAATGAAAACTATTGTTCATCAAAATGAAAACTAAGTTCTTAAAAACTAGATACAATCCAGGCAACCCCCTAAACTAAGGAAAATATTAAAACATGACTGTGGTGGTGTAGACTAAAACATTCTAAATATATGAACATACAGACATATTGTCACGCCTGGTTCCCATTGGGGTAGGCAGAGACGACTGCTACGATCCTGACAAACACTTTTCGCTAAGCTTTCATTAATCTTTTCATAGATACACGCCTATTTAAACTACTTTTTATCTGACCTTTCTTCAAAATATCTTCAATCTGATGTACACAATATGATGTGAGTATGTCTCGGTCTACCGGCACCGACTCACCCAGTCACATTGCTGTCATATACTTGTTTTGTGATTCTGCTTTCATTCATTCTCTCTTCATGCACTATCATATCACTTATATTAACCTTACATATACTTCTCAAAGCTCTCATTTCAACTGCATTTATCCTACTCTCATGCTTCTTCTGCCATACCCAACTTTCACTGCCGTACATTAGCGTTGGTACTAATACCCCTTGATGGACAGCCAGACATCTCTTTACAGACACATTCCGGCTGTTTATAAAAGAGTTCAGCGCTCCATTCACCTTATTACCTGCAATTACTCTCCTTTCGATATCATTTTCATGCTTTCCGTCTCTGGTAAACATGCACCCTATCTGGTAAACATACATGTTTATATAGTATATCTTTATTATATACTATATAAACATATAATACATACAGAATAAGCAGCAAGCACTATTATACCTGAGAGGACCAGAAATAATTAAAAACCATGATTTTAAAAGAGGATACTGACTTAGCTTGTTTGATGTTGAGTGACAGTTAGTTCCATAAACGGACAGCCTGTACTGTGAATGAGTTGTCAACGAAAGAAGAAGTGTGTACAGGTGTCATTAAGGAGAGATTATTACTAGAGCGCAAATAACGGGAATGAGAAAGATGCAGGAAATCAAAACGTTCCTTTAAATAAGGAGGAGTACGAGGATCACAAAGAAGGTTGTACAAAAGAGAGAGCAAATGAACATTCCGGCGAAGGCGAATAGGTAACCATTTAAGCTCCTTACGATATTCGGAAACATGGTCATATTTGCGCAACCCAAATACAATTCGAATACAGATATTTTGAAGTCGATCGAGCTTGTTCATTTGTTCTTGTGTTAATTCGAAATATCTGGCGTCAGCATAATCAAGAATGGGTAGTAACAGAGATTGAGCAAGCATTCTCACTCTCATTTGTAACATATAATTTACTCCTAATAGTCCCCAGTACATTAAGGAACGTTTTAAATTCCTTCGCCTATCCACTACCCACAATTTGCGCCATGATACGTACCGAATACTTATGACGTCTGCACACACTTCATCCTGTTATGATAATTCTTTTACGGTGCCGGCTGTCAAACTTTGGAATATGCTGCCTCTTACTGTCCGAGAGGCCAAATGCTTACCAACATTTAGAACTTTGCTCACAAAACACTATTTGTCCACAAATAGCTGTCTGATTAACAGAATGTAATCATGCTAATACATTTATTATAATAACTTATGTATTATTGTATACATATGAGTATGTATTTGTATATTTATTTCTTAAATTAGTTTGAGTATTCATGTATCTATTGCCTTTTTCCTGCACCACCTATATCGCCTGATTCAACTTTCTTTCATTTAGGTTGCCTGGAAGATATCGCTTTAAGCGATAAGGCCGTCTATTGTATTGCCTAGAAAATAGTGTTACGAGTGCGGGACTAGTATTAAAATGCCGTTTGGAATTACTATAGAATTTATTAGAAATATACAAACACGTATAACACAGGTACAAATATAACTGGACACAACTAGTACAAACCTAATACACGATTCGATAACACGCGCAAAGTTCGTCACTATATAGCTTATCGAATATAGACACGTCTTGTCTCGCTTGTGACTATCGCTAGACTGCCGATCTCCCCATTGGGCCATTGCTATATATTGTACCGATACAATATGGCTGCCCGCCCGCGTGGATTGAATTTTTTAGAATTCGTAATCTGCACAGTTGCCTAATTATGCCTGCAAACAGCCATAAACGAGTACAATACACAATAGGCTGTTTTATAATTACAAATTTTAATAACAATCCCAAGATTTTTTACAGTTTCACTGATATCAATTATCACTCCATCAAATTTAAATTGAGGAAGAGAACACCAATCTGTCTTGGAGATTTGCCTGGAACTACCCACTATTACAATTTGTGTCTTTTTTGGGTTTATTGATAGACCGTAGGCTTTACTGACTTCAACTATTTTAGTGAAATCTCGGTTACAAGTTTCAATTGCTTTGTGCAGTCATATATTTATTTATTTTGTTTTTGTGCTTATATGTGCTATGTTTATTTATCATTCATCCCTGCCAAGGGTTGCCTGGAAGAGATCGCTTCTTAGCGATATGGCCGCCCGTTGTACTATCTTTTACTTTTTTCTACCTCTGTTTGTTTATGTTTTGGTGTGCAATAAAGAAATATCTATATATCTATATCGTCTTCTTTACATAAAAGTGCTCTTACACGAGCAACTAAAATTGCTCAATCTCGGCCAATTCTCGTCAACTATGACGTCACGACTACATCAAGCAATTTAGGGCGATGTCAATATGTATCGAGCTGTTGCTGACATACGACCACACAATACCATGCAATATGGAGCAACTAAATGAGGCACCCACCGGTCTTTCTCGCGGAAACGAGACGTATTTATAGACCGAAATCCGGATGCAAATTACTACACTGAGGTGTTTTTTTTAATCAAAATCTAGTTTTTATATATAATTATATATGGGGAATACATTTTCGCTAGGTTGCTATTTAATTAAAATAACATTAGTTTGATATTTTGGGAAAAAAATAATTCACTTGTTTTTACAAATGGGTGGTACTTGTCAACCATCTTATCTGTTGAAGAACTCCTATAAAATACTGCGATTAAAACCGTTAAAACGTACAAGTACAAACGAAAATAATGATCAGGCAAAAGCATTTTAAGTGAACTTGCATGTATGAAGAGATTCGTGGATGAAGCATAAGTTGTTCGTCACGATCGTTGCAAGTGGAGATATATCGTCTCTGCCTACCCCCATGGGAAAGCTCTCCATATACTCAACTGTATATTATGGTTTTATATGAAGAAGAAGCAATAACAAGAGTAGAAAAAGGAATGCTAAAGTAGTTTAGACACCTAGAAGGAATGGATGATAGATCATTCACAAAACAAATCCCATCAAAAAAACAAAACCCACCTGCATATCTGAAACAAAACACATTTTATTACCTACAGGCATTTAAACTAATTGTAACTCTTTTATAACCGTCTTCTTTTGTTTGCTTTGTGTTTAAAATTTGTGATTAGAAAACAGCCCATTGTTTTATTGTACTCTTTTATGGCAGTTTGCGGCCGAGTCATTAGCCAGGTGTGGCGGATTAAGCCGACTTAGATACGCGGACATTGCATTTGTGCAGTATAAAACGATGACCTGATGGAGGGGACGCAGTCGAGCGAGAGCCACCAGCGAAGCGAGACGTGTGTACTACAATCGGGAATCTAATAGTGACGTAATTCAATAAAACGCACAAAGTCCGTCAATATTAGATTCTCGAATATACACACGTCATGCCTTGATCCTAGTTCTCGCTCAACTGCCTCCTCTGAGAGAGCTCAATCAGGCCATCGCTTTATATTTCACAGATGCAAATATGCCCGCCCGGCAAAGTCGACCTAATTTCTTAGAATTAGCTTGTATTTCTAATCCGCAACACCTGGCTAATGATGCAGCCTGCAAGCGGCCGCAGACGAGTACAATAGAACAATAGGCTGTTCTCCACAATAACTAGAAACGTATGCCAATAAATAAGTAAACAAAAGAAGACGATCATAAAAGGATTACAAGTAGTTCAAATGCCGACAGGTAATAAAATGGGCTTTTACAGATTTGTAGTGGAATTTGTTTTTGTCGGAGCCTAAGTTGTAACAATACAAAAAAGCGAAGAATTTGATGACAGTGACTTGATGTATCTTGGATTCTAAGAATTTATACTGATGTGGGTAGTTTTGTAAGTGTCGTTGGCTTTCCGTTTCGCTGCCATTGCGTGGTGGCGAAGCTGGTCTCCTAAGCACGCGAGGTCAGCTCGTTCCGTTTTCTCCTTGCTAAGACCAAGTGAACGTTTGACCTCCCATTCTCCAATATCTCATTGAACTTTATATACAAGCCGTGCTTGTTCTTTGGTGTCAGTGTGCCTTAATTCGAAGACCTAAGTGCCACTCGAGGACTTGTTAGTGCCGTGCATGGTGCTTGTTACCCCATTGGTTTTTGTGCAGGATTTGGTATACCTCTCACTCCCATATATCCCCTTAATTATAACAGACAGTCCACAAAAAATTACTCGAACCAACGAAGCTGTGTGGGATCCATGATCCAACATTACACAACGTATGCTAAAAGTTTCAAGCTTTTGATCGCTGGTTATTTACAGAAACACTAGTAATAATATGTTTGAACAGAACACGTAAACGCCAATGAATGCATGACGCTTTCGACCTTTTGGTCGCTAGTCGCTAGTATCTTAAAGGTCGAGTTGTATTAAGTCCATGCCACTGGTATGTATGTACAAGTGAAACATCAGCGGAGTTTTACTGTAACCAATTTCGGTTTTTACAAGTAAGCAATAAAATTTAAGTAACAAAGCGAGAGCAGAATATAAAAGAAATGTCTGTTGTCAATCGGCAAAGTGCATATCGCAACTAAACACGAGTAACTGTTTCCTTTAGGTTAAACATTTCAGAAACGTCCTGATTGGTGTATATGATATTTGAGAGTGTATGCGTGCATGCCGAAACTCTATGAGCCGTTGAAAGCAAAATATTATAGAACTGATCGAGGAGGAATTTGGCCGACTGTATGTATCTATATGATGGATTTTAGTAATTTTATATTCCTTTACACATGATCTGGTGTTAAACACGGAAATCTGTAAAGAACCACAGAGTGCAATTCAATCTAACCTGTTAAGAAATGTTGCTCTAGATACCATTCACTAATTTCATGTGTACTGGGTTTCTATATCTTAAGCCGATGTTAGACGATTCATTTCTGTCTTTCAATTTCGATGAATAAACATTCAATGTCATTGAATACAGCCGTGTTCTTTCAGTTCTGTGCCTTTCGAGTTGGTTCAATTAATGGCTGGTTCCAATATCTCACTATTCACTTGTCTTTCCATCGGTTGAATTTTGACATTACTTGTATGGAGCTTATGTCAAATTTTAACTGATAGCAAGGCAAATGAACGGTCGGTAAGATATAGAAACCGGCTATTAGACTATAAGTGTATTATCTGTAATATTATAAAATTCTGAACATGCCGTGTCTGTACATTGAAGCTTTTTAAAAAAATACAACTGGCATAGACTCTATAAACGATGAAGAACACGATGCATTTTTTTTAGCTTTCTTGTCTGTTTGTTCGGGATTCACGTAACATTTACTGGGCCGGTTTCGATGCGATTTACGTTGATCGAAGGCAAATACTTAGACTGCGTTACTATTTGTTATGGGAATCCCGCAGGATTTTTTCTGGGAATGATTTAAAATGGTCAAATTGAAAATATATCGAGTTTCAATAAGATATTTATAGAAAGAAAGAAAGGAAACCTTTATTTCTAGAAATAGCGACGTAACTTTGACGCGTTCACTGATCGATAGCAAATTTTATGTCAACAAATGTGTGATATTTTTTTATCTCGGGAATCCCACGCGAATTTCAAGTCAAGCGTGGACGAAGTCGCGGGCACACGCGACTTCGTCCAAGTTAATTTGCAAAGTACGTGATTAAGTCAGTTTCATTATAATTTGTTTACCCTATAAGTCGGTTGTATACTTGGCCTGTTTTCATTATGAATATTAATTGTGTGATAATATTTAAATAAAAAACAGAAATTCACATAATTGACATTCGTAATGCAATTGCTGTCGTCTATTAGAGCAATTAACTGGAACGTTTGTTACTGAACTCAAGGTTTAATCAATTGAATGAATCATTTACTTAAATAATAGCTTTAAGTCTTATACAGAATTTTACTTAATAAAACTACGTTTTAACGATTTTAAGCGCGGTAATTTATTTGATTATTATTCTTCCGACATTTCGGCTACTCATCATGGCAGACAAAGATGTCAAGTGTCAATGAGTATTGTCAAAATTTTATTTAGCCTACCGCCAACTTGTTCATTTTAATTATTAAGTTTTAATTTTGTTTATGGTTATTATTTAGTCTATGGGAGCTTGCCCTAATTTACCACCGCTTGACAACATGTTGTGGCTTGAAGGGAAGAAGCGTCGCAAGGAAATTTTCAGCAAACATGCCTAGCTCTAATATTTTAAATAATATAATAAAACGTTTTAACGGTTTTAAGCGCGGTAATTTATTTGATTTTCCCAAGTACCACCTGTTTGGGATCCGACCATCAAAACTATTAAGACCCAAACCCAGCAAAAACCAACCGCTAGACCTCAAGACACTGTGAGCTCTTTCTGAGTACAACGGAACACACCAACTTGACTGATAATTTCTTTATTTTTCCTTCCACCCATTTTAATATTATATAAAATTATTAGAGCTAGTCTTCTCGTGAAGACCACAACATGTTGTCAAGCGGTGGTAAATTAGAATAGGCTCCCATAGACTAAATAATAACCATAAACAAAATTAAAACTAAATAATTAAAATGAACAAGTTGGCGGTAGGCTAAATAAAAGTTTAACAATACTCTTTGACACTTGACATCCTTGTCTTGCGTGATCACGGCCACTGAGAAGTGGCCGAAACGTCGGAATAACCAAAATCAAATAAATTACCGCGCTTAAAACGTAGTTTTATTGAAACTTTATAATATCGTAAATTAATATTTATTAAGAACAAAGTAATAATTTAAATAAATTACGTTTTAATAGACTAACGAGGCCTTGAAACACACAGATGAGTGCCGACCAACCAAAAATAATCCTTCAAATTTCATTATCACACCCAACTAAACTAAACCATTGCGCTTTAACAATAAGTCCATAAACAATAAGCACGATATAATCGCATAGACAATGCTTTGGACCCCAAGGTCTAATTGTGATCTAATTACAACACATACAATTATATTACTTGTATGTGACATACATTTTTAACCTCTGTATATTAAGCTTCATATTAAATTTAATACAAAGCGGTTATCATCTCTTATAGAGATTTAAAACATGCAAGGTGCTACGAATGTGCTGCCACTTTCTAAAGGGAGACTAGAACCTGGCCACTAATACCGGAACACAACTCAAGGTTGTTAAGAAACTTAAAGAAAAACAATATTTAGCTAGACGTGTTGCTGGGGAGTTTCTTGCCGCTTCTTCTCCTTAACAGCAATAACACGTTACGAAGCGGTGTACATAGAATAGGAAGAAAAATTAAATTTTAACCTATATATATGACCTTCAAAAAGTGTTCTCCAGTGGAACTTATTTTGAATAAAATAATTTGAATTTGAATATGGTGGCATACTATATACTCCAGGGATGGTAGCAATCCAGATGGTCAAATATATTATTACACTAGTTTTTACCCACGGCTTTGCTATGTTATAGCCAAACAGTTATAAGAGAAAAATTAAAATATACACACCGGTACAATAAGCGGAACGGTATTAAAACTTCTAAAAATTCTAGCATATGTTAACATTGTGGATATGACAGTAATGGAGTGGCTAGCAACATTTGAGGACACGAAACCAATAAAGTATGTTTGGGACTTGTAATGCTCATTACACCAGATCACACCTTGACCGAGCTGTGAACATATAGAAAGAAAAGAAAGAAAGACTTTGTATGAAGAAATAGCGACTTATTACATTCCTTATACATTATGATACAGAGCATGTTTTGAGAATTTGTATGCCGCATTTTCAGCAAACAAGGTTTGCACTCAGCATATTGCTGTGCCGGAATTGTATCCGGCACAACGCTGATTTTCAGTGCAAACTTACCTTTTGGTGTAAGACCAAAACGACCCAATTTTGATAAATAATAATAATTAATATGGAGTCAACGATAACATCGTACCGACAGTGGTGTCTCTTGGTCTATGGTCTAATAGCGAAGAGCCTCGACCGACACCTAGAGATGCTCTCGCTCGGTAAATGGGTGAAGGGCCAGAAGGGACTCAGCACGCATTGTTAGGAGGTTCCTGTCTCTGGAACCCTAACCAACTACAAGCATGTTACAATATAGAAAAGCATGAGTTATATTTTCTATTTAAATCATAAAGTTAACAAAATATTTATACTGTTTATTCTATGTAGGTATATATTATAATTTATAAATTAAATAGTTTTTAAATTAAACTCAAAAAATATTCGAGTTGTTTTAGTATTACGCCAAAAGGAAGGTTTGAACTAAAAAGCAGCGTTGTGTCAGATATTATGGCGGTACAGCAATATGTTGAGTGCACACCTTGTTTACTGAAAATGCGGCGAACAAATTCTCAAAATATATTTTTATTTTTAAGAGACATGGCAGCAATTTCAGTACATCGCTATTTCTTCAAATATTTTTTCTTTCTTTCTTTCGTTCAGTATGTTTCTAGACACACCCGCTAGATATTGTAGATATGTAGATTTCTCATGTCAGTCTTACATGAATTAGCAAACAAATTCCAATACTAATTACGTGTTGGTTATAATTGTGTTTGTAATATTTGTTTTTTGTCAATCGATTTCCTTTGTTTCAATAATTAGGCATTACAACGTTGTACAAGCAATTCATGTAAGCTTACCTATATCGTTAGTACCATGAACTACTAGAACAGTGAACTATTATGTCAATAGTGTTTGAGACAATTTTGTATGTCCTGGAAGATTAGGGGCAATAAAAAGTCTTGGACTTTTGGAGGGCTTGCCTGGGGCCATGGGAAGACCAATACGTAGAAGCCCCTTGACAAATTTAATGTAAATGTGACGTGACAATGACCGGCGCTTATCGCTGTCTACAATATATAAAAATGCACCCAAGGACAAGCCCCGGTCAGTGTAGGACTATTGTAGGAAATGAGAACATAAGGTACCGGGCTATTGAGGTGATCCGGTAGAGGAACTAGGGATCTGGGACTATAGGGACTATGGCGCATGCCCGTCGCAATATTCGGGGAATATGGGCAGACGGTGACTCGCCACTCTCCGCGTGGGCCCCAAAAGATGCCATAGAAGACAGGGGCAACATGAGTGTGAGTGGCTAAGAGGTGTAGAGAGGTGGGCTGGAACATGGAAATTCGATATTAGGCTATTTGTCACTTCCACCCTTGGAGCTTGAGTTTCAAACAGTTCCGATAATTATTATTACCCTTCGATCGTATCTATGAATATCTATCAAAACGACTCATTGTCTCTTCGGGAGATGAGAGGACGCGTGTTCGAATCCTGGCCGGAACGTTGCACCACTTAGGCAGCTTTCTGACCTATATATATATATATATATATATATATATATATATATATATATATATATATATATATATATATATATATATATATATATATTGTTACAATTACCACGTGCTAACAACGACAGAGGAAAACATCGTGATAATCGCTGTGTGAAACTTGCCAAGACGCCTTAGACAAGCGCGGCGGGTATATTATCTGTTCCCCTGTAGTGGGAAGTTCGAGCCCAGCAGTGGAACGTTCACGAGCTGCTATTATATGTATAAGTACATCTATTTCAAGTTAGCATACTTTATAACGCAGCGTAATATAATAGTTATCTCAGCTCTTAACCAACAAGTCTGTGTTGTTTTTCTTTAACATTTTCCCACCAAATTAATAGGAAACTATACACAGCCAATTTTTACTACTTCCATGTTCGTTTGTCTGCCTTTTTGTCTGTATGCTTGTGTGGCGTGTGATATAAATCTAACGTATATTTTTGAACAATAAATGAACTTTTTAACACGCTATTATTTGCTTGACCTGGGGCCCGATTCTGCTATTTAATATCTTGGTGTTGCGAAGACATCAAAAGTCCGTTTCCATTCGTGGCAAAAATTCGTATTCTACTAATGCACAATATGTTCTCGATATCGTCGCGGCGGAATAATAGTAGAAAAAATTGGTATTACCATTAGCAGAAAAGGCGTAAGCCGAAATAAATATTGCAAAGCTAATATGAACAAGTTGGCGGTAGGCTACATAATGTTAAGGTTTTTAGAAGCCGAATTTTTTACATGAAAATAATTGTTAAAATGTATTGTATCATAGAGTGCTAATTTTACGTGGGTAGTTTTACAAATTTTTTATTGGATTTTATTTTGTTTTTGTTCCAGGCTTCTAGGAAGTCTTATCAAGAAATAGAGTTCGAAAACACATAGAAAATGTCAAAACAGTGGCGAGTTTGCGGCTTACAGCTGGGTTCCGTTGGATTTTTAGCAGTGTTCTTACATCTAATGGACAGATCGTTAGCAGTAAGTAACAGTAAAAGAAAGATAACCTATATATTAATAGGTAGGAGGTACCCTCTGGGTGTGGTTGTGAAAACATGCATTTTTTATTTCCATAAGTTGGAAAACAAGCAAACGGCCTATCTCATGGAAAGTGGCCACCGCCGCCTATGGATGTTTGCTACATCAGAAGTGCTTCCAACGCGTTGCCGGACTGGAAGGAATTTTATAACACCCTTCTTAAATTACCCCATGGCGTAGTGTAGAGCGAAATCCTTAGCGAGAAGTTCCCTCCAAGTTGCTATTGTACGCGGAATAAACTTTCTAGAGAACCGTTGTGTGGTTGAGAGTGGTAGCATAAGGCAATGCCTCCCAAGGAGGGAGCATCCCGCTGGTGGTGAACCTTGCGGTGATGAAAATTTGGCATAGATACCAGACCAAACAGTTCCCCCCAACACTCCTTATTGTACAGATGGTAGAACACCCAGGAGACGCAGTCTCTCTGTAAGCTAGGCGATTCTAAACCAACTGTTAGTATCGGATCGTCGACTATATGACTAGCGCGATGCTGGATGGAGTCGATTAAGTCAGTCTAGTAAGCACGTGCTCGAGCCCATAGGTTTGAGGAGTACTCCTTATGCAGCCTGACTATACTTGAAATAAAAATACTCGAAATTCTTCTACTTAGGACAATGTAAACTGCTTAAAAATGTTTGTCTTTATAAATTCCAGGCTTTAGAAGGCTACGAACCAGGCGTGGATTATCCAGTCTTTGAGGAAGTGCCTAAAGGTCTATCCTTCACATGTGATGACAAGATTCCCGGATATTACGCGGACCCAGAGACCAGCTGTCAAGTAAGTTCATATGCCTATCCCATCCCTCCTATCCTATCATAAAGGCTGACAACGTGTTGGCTTCGCCCCTAGTGTTCAAACGTGAATAGGTGATGGTAACTACTTTCCATTAGGGGGACCGTCTGCCTCTGGCATCTTCGCAATAAAAAAAATACTTCCCCGACACTAGGAAGTCGTCCACTCTATGTGATGCTCGCTCATTTTTCCATACGTGTGCAAATTGTGCAGCTGTGGACTGAACTGCTTTTCAATGTGTTTTTATTTTTTTTATTGCTGGAGTACAGCAGACAGGCTTATCGTCGCCTACAAACATTTGCAACACTAAAAGTGCTACCAATGTGCTGCTGGACTCGTAGATGGGGCTGGAACCTGGCCACTCATACCAGAACAAAACTCAAGGTTTTCATGGTTGCATGATCTAGACCAGGGGTGGTAGCCGTCCAGACGAGAAAATTCCCTACCACCTGGGTGTGGGTTGTTCTGTCGCCTCTTATAACAAACCGCTTGGCCGCAGGAATTTGTATTCTTTCTCCGTTCTTGGCCGGATAAAAAGTTTTCTCAAAAACTCCAGTATAAGGCTGCTCAAAAAGGGCGTAAACAGATTTTAAAAGTCTTGATAAGGTAGGTTCCCTTAGTGTCCAGAGGCTAAGGGTCTTTAAATGTTCACTTTTGGAGAGTGATGTTAACATACGTCCTAGATATACTGGTAGTTGCAAGATATGCTATAAGGATCTAAGTTATTTGATGAGATGACCTGGGTATGATCGCAGACAGGGACTGGACGAGGAAGGCGGAAGACTAGGATATTGTGGCAAGTGATGATGGAACAAACTAGTTGGTATAAGGTTGAAGAGAGAAGATTCTGGAAAGAAAAGACAAGGACAGATACATGTTAGAAAGGGATAGACTGTAAACGAAAGTTCGGGAAGGAAAAGACAGAGAAAGATAGATGCATAGAAAGGGATGGATAGCAAATATAAGAATAAAGAAAAGAAGATCGAAATTATGGGTTCCAGAAGATTCTTCCGGGTATATAAGCAGCGTAAGGCGCGCCTACCGGGCAGTTTATAGTTGCGTTCAGTTCAAGATAGTGAAGCGACAAGTGCGATACGAAAGAGTTGGAAGAAGAGTTTAATAGAAGACAGTGACGAGTTTAGTGGTGAATTTAGTGAAAAGTGTAGTGGACAGTTTAGTGAAGGAGGAGTTTCGCGTAGTTTAAAAGAAGGTCCGGAAGCGAGCTACGCGCGGTAAATTCTGTGGTGAACCCTGCAGCAGCAGAAGGTGTGTCTACGCAATATCGGCGACGGTATTGTGAATGAGACATCTTATCGTCGGTACAGTGCGTCTTTCGTTGTATGTGTAGGAGCAACCCAGCAGAGTGGAATCACGCACGGCTGTGTAAGTCAATAAAAGCGTTAATTAAAAACTGGTGTTTTCTTCCAATCCTAAGTGCGTACCCCCGCTTGCACGTAACAATATACAGTGCAAACTTTAGGAGTCCTACATCCAGAAGTAGACAATAAATGGCTGAAGAAGTTGGATTTGATATAGAGTACATCAATGCACTTGATATCTTGTTACAGGTATGGCATTGGTGTGTGCCAGGCATCAGTGGCAATCACATGTACTCCTTCGTCTGTGGGATTGGCACTGTATTTAACCAGAGGACGAGGGTTTGCGATTATTTCTACAAGGTAACACTTCTTTTTTTATACTAATAATACGGAATACTCATGGTTAGGCGCCTATATTACCTACTTATCCTCTCCTTCCCGCAAACCCGCACGCTGGATAGAGACAGGCGGTGCCACCTGTCGACTAACCACGATATGCCGGCGGGCGGCCCAGTACGTCAACGGTTACGCGAGCATCGCACGCGCATTGAGTGCAAATATAGAACGCTTTTTTTACTTATAAACCCGCTCCTGTTGGTGTGAACATACGCAAACTTGAAGACGTGCTGAGGAGTCTAAGGAATGAGGACTGGAGATCGCAGATGAGTGCCGCTTCATTCTACCCGGCTGTGGATTTTGCCCTCCTTCCACCACCAACATTTTTTTACGTTTGTCACCAGCACCACCAACTCACATTCTTTCATTGCTCTATAGTATTTTATTCATTCCTACTACTCCACAGTACCATAAAGAACGCTTCGAATTTATTTCTTGTTCTAACAATTTACGCCCTTCCAGTCAACATAGACTTATTACTCCTATTCATAATACAACGTTTTGCAATAATTCTTTCACGGTTAGGGCTGCCCAACTTTGGAGTACATTGCCTGTTGCTCTCAGACAAGCAAAATCTCTATAAACATTTAAGAACATGGTCAGGAAACACTATCTACAATATAATGATATGTAATTTTATATAATTAGTTTTATATTGCTGTTTTAAATATTTGCATTTTATTTTAAATATCTTGTGTATATATATAACTAACACCGAAATTAAATTTTTTGAAATGATAATGTTTCAAAATAATGCATTTTATATTTGCCATTTATAATATTTACAAAATACATACTAAATTTCCTAATTAAATAAAACTGTATATACCAATTAAAATTAAACTATAAAATCTAGTGCCACCCCGCTGTCAGTTGGAAACGTGCCTAAAAGACTGGCTACATTACCTCCTGTATCGCAACGCTAATGCGTTGTCCGAGGTATAGACCAGTCTTTTGGTCACGTGAGACGTCTACCAGGCGCTTTGCTATGTCTCGATAAAGTTTGTGCGCCTCAGGCCCCCATGGTCCCAGGGTCTCGACCCCAAAAGCCGCAAATATGTAACCATTTCCGATGGCGGAATATTTGCGGCATTTTAGGGCCTCCTGCTGTGCAGCAGCTGTACCAGCAGACATGCTAGTGGCTGAAAGATGGGACGCCGCCAGAGTATCGACGCAAGACACGTCCCATACTAAAGGGTGACCCATCCTCCAGGGCATCAAAGACATTCCATCGGGTCTCTTGCCATCGTCGCGGTAGAAGCCCTTCGGTTTTAGAACGGCAGGTACCCCGGCGGTGACAAGAGCCTGAAGGATTATGTTATTAAGTGCTGCATGAATGTTATTAAGTGCGCGGAATTCTGCCGCGTAGTCATATATATGACTTACTAGCTGACCCGGCGAACTTCGTACCACCATATTTTCTGAATTCCTAAAAGAATTTATTTCATACATAAAACAAAATCACCAAAATCGCTCCAGGTGATTAGGTGGATTATAGAACCCGATCTCAGCGCCACCTACCGGTTCTAATTGTGAATCTAAACCATCCGGGAACCCACTCAAACACACGAAAACAAAATCACTCCAGGTGATTAGGAGGATTCTAGAACCCGATCTCAGCGCCACCTACCGGTTCTAATTGTGAATCTAAACCATCCGGGAACCCACTCAAACACACAAAAACAAAATCACCAAAATCGCTTCAGGTGATTAGGAGGATTCTAGAACCCGATCTCAGCGCCACCTACCGGTTCTAATTGTGAATCTAAACCATCCGGGGACCCATTCAAACACACGAAACAAATATCGTCAAAATCGGTACAGTCGTTCTCAAGTTATAAAATTACAACGAAAAGTGGCATTGATTTTTATATATATATAGAAGATGTGTATATATGTGTATATAGTATAGTTATATATTTATTATTAAAATGTAAGTAATCGTACGATAATTATGTATTCCACCATCGCCATTCCTAATCAGCCATATTCCTGCCACGGGTTGTCTGAAAGAGATTGCTTTTTAGCGATAAGACCGCCCTTTGCACACAATTAGAATAATACTAGTTCGTAAGTTTCCTGTAATGGTGTACATTAAAGTGTTGTCTATCTATGTAATAAATTTTTCATATAGTTGCTTCGAAAGAGCGCATGTGTACGTTTGGAAGGATATCTCGTCGTCAGGTTTTCAGCACCTTTGGATGGAGTTGGTTGGTCCAATAACGTGGTTTTGGAGCCACTGTAGGTTTCCTCGTACTGATATCTACTTTTTTTACGAGGCCGGGGAAATGCCTTTCCCACACTACCGGGTCCTTTCCTAGGGATTAGACCAAAGCAACAAGAGGTGAGACCACGAATGGGCACCAGTGTCAAATCGCCGGCTTGTGTGGAGACTCGACTACTCAAGACTCCACTAAAACTACCCTCCTCCCATGTGCCCCGCGCTTATGGCAGGAAGAGCGTGAGACATAGAACGTAGTTACGCCCACGCTGATCCTAGCGCATCAGTGCTTGAGAATGCCCCGGGAAAGGCAAGCTCACTTCGTCAACAGGGGTGAAGACTCCTCTGCTCCCTAGATCCTAGAGGGCCCCTGCAGCAGTAACACCGCTGATGCCTATACAGCAACTATCGTTGACCAATCTGCAGCTTCCAGTGACCTTCGCCGGTTCCGCGTAGGCTGCGTCAGTGGCTTGGTCGGTCAAAATGTGGCGTTCGATGGTGGTACTATTGTCGGAGTCAGGATCTGATGAGTGGCTCCTAGGGAAATCGAGAGCAACCCTTGCTGAAGAGTACCGAGCGTCTCTACGCTCTTCGTAATGCAAAACTTGTATACGCGTGAGAGTAGTACAATTTCTACACGCACTAACAGCGTTATTCATAAACGTTGATTATTTTTTAAATAATACTTTAAACAGTTATTTAAAGGAAATTGTATCCATAAACACTATTTAGACTTAATAACCATTTTTTTGACCAGGGAAAATCCGTTTGAGGACTAAGCCGAGACAGACACAAAAGCCTGGGGGATGATTCGCGACCCGTGAGTGTGGAATTCGCCAGATCGGGGTTGGCACTAGCGTGCCCAGTAAGAACTGGTGTCACGCTATTGCCACTCCCCAGTTAGGGATACTCACTAAAACCCCTGGGTGTTCCGTCCTGTGCCTTATGCCAGGGCTACGGGACAACGGGATTCCCATCTCCACGTGCCCTGGCAGGCGTGGGCCTCCCTCACTTGGACTCTTCCAATGCCGGGGGAGCTTATCCCCCGGAGTCTTCCAGGTCTTTTCCAGGCGTGGGGCGGTCTGTAACGCGCCCCACGGAAAGAGAGATGAGCGTTCGCGGAATACTCGCGCTCTCATCTCGACGGCATGTGGCGGTGAGTGAGAACCCCTATACCCCGAGGGGCCCCACCCGCGCCGCCCGCTTATGGCGGCCGAAGGTCAATATCTGAACTCCGGTGCCGGCGCGTATTCCTTTGGCGGAAGCGGAGCAAGGAGGTCCGATCACGCTCCCGCTCCGCCTCCTCCTTCGCAAACATGACTTGCTTGCAGGAGGAGACGGTGTCCCATCCGGTTGAGCTCTCGACCATGGTGCGTACCGCGGCCGGGAGCGAGGTGTCTAATCCAGTATGGGCGACGAACTCCCGGTGCTGCTCCGTCCAGGCTGGACACTCCTGGAGTGTGTGCAGCGCCGTGTCCTCGCTACCCGTGTCACAGTAATGGCACCCTGACGTGTAGCCTCATAGCCGAAGCGACACAGGTACCTCATGAAGCAACCGTGCCCCGTGAGGATCTGTGTCAGCCGGACTGTCAGGGTGCCGTGACTTCGTTCAAGCCATTCTTGCAGGACGGGCCTCACTGCCTCGATGGTGGCGGGGCCCACGCTGGGGTGTCTTAGGCGCTCTTCCCAGACCCCACGGCGACCTGGCGGAGCTCCGACCGGCACGCTTCAATTTCGCGAAGCGCGGCTCTGGTGCCCTGTCCAGGGCCTTTTTGCGCCACGTATACGACGACGCTAGGATCCTGGCTTCCAGGTCCCATGGGGGGGGGTAGACTTAATAACCTGTTTAAATTAGCTGTCAGATTAAATAACCTCACCCCACTGTTTAACTCTCTTAAGTAACAAAATGGCGGACAAAACTATTGTTGCTTTTAACAGCTGGTGTTTAATTTTGTAAAGATTGGGACGAAAAATTGATGTTTTTATTTTCAGTGACGCTTTACACACTATTGAGCAAGATGTATTAGGTATATGCGCCCTAGTGCTAAGGTTTATTATAAATATAGCTTGGACCCTATGATAAAATATTCACAACAATCTTATCTTATACTAATATATAAAGCTGAAGAGTTTGTTTGTTTGATTGAACCCGCTAATCTCAGGAACTACTGGTCTGATTTGAAAAATTCTTTCAGTGTTAGATAGACCATTTATCGAGGAAGGCTATAGGCTATATATATCACGCTAAGACTAATAAGAGCGGAGTACCAATGAAGAATGTTAAAAATCGGGGGGGTTTTGAAAACAAATTCCACGCGGGCAACGTCCCGGGCACAGCTAGTATGAAAATAAAATCACAATGATCATCAACCTAGCTTCAATTATAAACAATACTCTTAAGTGCCGAGTACGTAGTGCGTCAGCTGACAGACAGGTTCTTTTTTGTAATTTTGATTTTTTGGTAAGAAGATTGATATGTGTATTAATACTAAAGCTATTTAACAAAAAAGTAGAAAATATTTATTTTGAAATGTTTAGTAGAAGTCGGTTTTTTTTTGTTAAAAAATATATTAAAACTACAGCTGTTAGCCACCCCAAATATAATAAACTACCGATTTTTACAGTTCTACGGTGACATTGCAAAACCTACATGTTACACAATTCTTTCTGATCCATCCTAAGGTTGTCTGGAAGAAATTGCTCTTGGTGATAAAACCGTCTATTGTTTTCTGTACTTATGGGGGTATTCTGGTTTAGAAGCCCGAATTTTAGGTGTTTTTTTCGGTAGCGATAAAAAAAAGCAACAAATATTTCTCTACTATCCATTTTTTTATAAGTTTTTTTATTGATATTTAAATAGTACAAAATATTAGTAAAATTTAAAAAAAAAATTAGAACCAAAAAACTGCAGACTGACAAAGTGATTAAAAAAATGGCACATCCTGGTGTGCAGGATATCAGTCCTTCCAGTGGCCTGAAATAGAAAACAATTAATAGTCCTTAAATAGGAAGGATTGAATTAACGCACTACGAGACGTTTTAAAAGAATTTTTTTTCGCAAAATGGCGGTTTTTTTTAAATAATTTTATTAATGTTTTGTACTATTTAAAAATAAAAACTTAATAAAAAGATGGATAGTAGAAATATTTGTAGTTTTTTTTATCGCGACCGAAAAAAACACCTAAAATTCGGGCTTCTAAACCAGAATGCCCCCTTAAATCTTTTGAACTGTATCTTAATGTTATGCAGTATATAAAGTATATTCTATTCAATTTATATGTTAACAAATAATTATATTTTTACAGGTGGACTGTCAGAACTCAGTCGCGTATTACGCTATAAACGAAGACTTATACAAGGACGAAGGAGGAAACTATATAAATGGCAAAAAGTAGAATAACTTTTAATTTTTATTATAGTCTGAACAAACTTTTTAAAATTTGAATTATATTAGATTTTCACGACTGTTTCACGTGTTGCAAAGTAATGTAGACCTGTCTAAAAGTAATTTAAAAATTAACTCATAGTCTGATCCAGATCTCTTAGATTTTCACGGCTGTTTCACGTGTCTGATCATAGATAGATTTTCACGTGTTTCAGATTTAAAAAGACCTGTATCTTTCTTAGTCTGTATTTCTCTTAGTCTGAGCCCAGACCTGTCATACTGTCTTTGATTTCTCTTAGATCTGTTTTACTAATGTAGATCAGCCCAGACCTTCACGATTTTCACGGCTGTTGTTTCACGTAATGTAGATTTAAAAATTTACTCTTTCTATAGTCTGATCATACTATTTTGATTTCTCTTAGATTTTCACGGCTGTTTCACGTAATGTATGCTTAAAGGTCAGCCCAGACCTGTCATAGTAAAAGTAGATTTAAAAAATTTACTCTTTCTATAGTCTGATCATACTATTTTGATTTCTCTTAGATTTTCACGGCTGTTTCACGTAATGTATGCTTAAAGACAGATCATCTCAGACCTGTCATAGTAAATTAGAATATTTTTGTTATTTATACTATAGTCTGATATGATTCTTTGAACTCTGTTAGATTTTTCACGACTGATCACGAAATCTATGCTTAATGGCGGGTCACCTTAAATCTGATATGTTTTTTGGAATTCTCTTGGATATTCAAGATTGTTTCATGTAGTTTATGTTTAAAGGCAGGTTATCTCCGACCCGTTAAATTCATGAGTATTAAGTGCGGAAAAACATTCGAGCCATTTTAATGTTAGTTGACAGTAATAGTTAATTATGAAAATGATATTAATTAAGAATAGAATTACTTTTAAGTATAATCTTCTTGTAATTAAATAAACAGCAACCTATCGTTAAATCCCGGTTGAATTCGGAGTGTCCACTTCGGAGGTCGGGGTCCGTTTTGCTATTCTTTCTTATGCACTTCACGTGTACTTTAGTATACCATTCTGAAGGCCCTGTAAGCTATAGCTTACATTTCAATTTCTATATTTTTTAATATATAAATCTAGCAAAGAAGTAACTGATTTCAGTAGTGATTATTTAAAAAGAGAAAAATAAATCTTTTCGATAATATCTTGAAGTTGGTGCCGAATAAAACATAAAACAAAAAATATTCAATTGATTATTGTTTTGTTCTTCATATAAACAACTTCCATATACATAGCTTACAGAGCGTTTTCTATTTGTTCTGTTCCTTATCTTGCAGTGCATTGGAATAATAATTTTATCATAGTTCAAGTGTATTGGTCAATAACCCCAAACATAACCTCAAATATTCAGTTAGAAAAATTAAGATTTCTCTTAAACTTGGTCATGAATTTTGAATTTAATTCTTGAATATGACAACTAATAAAATTCTCTACGACATAGGATAAGAATCATAAAGGCACACTAAATTTGATACGAAGCCCAATTGCCCTAACAAAATGAACATTCTTGATTTTTCGTGATTGACTTCAAGATGTTGTAGAAAATATTTATTTAATTTGCTTTTAATTACTCTTGAAGTCAGTTTTGCTACAAAAATTTAACAACCAAATTTAATAGAAAACTATACTGAAGCTGAACAAAATCCAAGCAAAAAGAGTGATCAAAATCAGTTCATAAACAAAAAAGAGGAATGAACATACTTAAAAAAAAATGTGTTTGTGTGCAGTTCACACGCAGTAGAAGTGAAGCTTCAGAGAATAAACTCACAGATAATTCTTCTCTAACTTTTATTAATATAAATATAATTCCTTAGCCTACATCCGTCAACATATTATAATTCAAAATAAACTTCTTAAGTATCACTTTCAATTTTTCACTGTTTTAGTCTAAAAAATATTATCGGTTTTATTTCGTTCCAAATTGGACCCATGTTTAAACATCGGTCTTATTGACTCTCTAATTTGTGCTGCACAATGTAGAACTCGTATCCCGTTCTTTCGCAGGCTTAGTCCTACAGATTTATGTGTTTATCTCTTTCCAGTGCCGCTTTTTCATTTCATTCAAATCACAACGATTCTAAAGAATTGAGAGCTTCCTCCTTTTTTGAAGTCTGTAAAAAAACTCGAGGTTCTTGCAATATTCCGCTGACATATATCCAAGCATGACTCTTACAATTACAGGGGAAATTCATATAGCAACGAATACGACAGACGACGACTGACAGCACGAAGAAAGAGACAAGAGTACGCGAGAAAGAGACACTAGTGACTACGACATAATGTGACAAAGACTGATATTACGACGTGACTGTAATCGCTTGTATGTATTATGCCCACTTCTACAGCAGCAAGTAGGGAAATGGCGAGGGAAGTGAGCAGTGAGAGTATGCCACGTTGGACATAATTCAGCCGCAAACATATTATTAATGTCCTACTTAACTGTTCGGTTTGAACCTTCTCATTTAGCGTTTGGAAGATGTTTGGGGTCGAACCTCTATGTTTGTACCATAGTATTTTATAAGTTGAAATTTGTAAATTTATTGTTGGGTTCGAAATATAGAAATGTAAAATAAAACACGTATTTTTCACTTCATAAAATTATATCTAAATATTAATAAATCAGAGCTTCGAAAGGTTTTTTAACATGGCGACCGGTGACTTTAATACAAAAAGAAAGAAAGATCCGTTTTGCGGCGATTATTTTCAAAGGTGCTAACTGTTTAGAAGAGCTTCTAGAAAGATCGCAAACGGACTTGTTCGAAATAGAATCTACGAAAAAGCAAATGAAGTTATACCATGCAGCTATTCAAGTAATTGATGTAAGAATGATAGATATAATTACATCAAACCCGGATTTTTCGGAAGACGATTTAGAAAAAGAGATGGAAGAATATGAAAAATGAAAAATATACTACAAGATGGCTGCGTATGTTAACTAAATGTGAAATGTTAGAAAATCAGAAGTATGAAGGGAGGAACATTTCACAAAAGCGTGAGTCATTTCTTCATAATCAACCTTTGAAAATACGCTTACCAAAGATTAAAATTACAAAATTTGATGGTAGCGTGAAAAATTGGCTTCCATTTTGGAATCAGTTTAAAAAGATTAATGAAAGTTCTGAGTTAGAAAATGAAGTCAAGTTCCAATATTTATTAAAAGCTATCGTACCACACACTGAGGCTAGGACTCTAGAAGAAAGTTATCCAGTCTCGAATGAGAACTATATTAAGTGCATGGAACACCTCATGTCAAGATATATAATATTAAATGAAACATTACGACAAATCCATGTTACACAAAACTTACGAATGTTTTACAAAAAATCGTTACGATTTCAAATACTACTACATATAAAAATTAATTCTTGTAAAACAAATCACATTTGTCGTATGTAATGTATATGAATTTATATCTTCAAAAATGTGATAATACGTCAGCGAGATAGCGATCTCCATTAAGTAGACCCTTAACATGTGATGCGACCTGACGTCATGGGATGCGAGTAATCTTTAAAAAGTACTATTTTGTATGACCAGAAACACTTGATTTGACGCGATTTCATTGCTGCAGCAGTGTGTTGATTTTAGCGCATGATATTTCTGGCTCTATATACAAGTGGCATTGGCGTTAAATGAATAAAATGAATGTATGGGAATTACACATCATTACGCTTATTATTATGTTATTCTAATAGATTTTCATTCCATTCATTTTGCGCTAATAGCACTTGTCTATAGGGCCTGGATAATACTCGATGACCACGCGTCCATTTTTTATTAATAAATTAACTAATTGACATCGCCAAGCGCTATTCTAATTGTCTAACTGTAGAAATTGCCATGGTGACGTGTGGTCGCGAGTCGAAACGTCACATTGGGGGGCGTGTTAGTAAATGTTTCCGCCTTTATGTTGCGTTTACACATACTCGCGTTGCCCATTTCCCTCGACGCTTTTCGGCCTGTTACCGTGGACATAGGTATAATGAAAACTTAGCATAACATAGCACACAAAGTTCGGATATACGACCTGCTTCACTCAGATGTCGCCATAACCAATGAATTCACATACATAACCTAATAACTACAACTAGGAATAATCCACTCTCTTGTTAAAATTATTTTAAGGACTTATAGATATTAATCAGGCCTGTATAAAATATATATATACATGCAGAATCATTTAAAGCTTTTGTCAATTAAATGTTATACTAATTAAAAAAAACGTGTGCGTCTCGGGACGCCCGATATAAGTGATAACTTAAACTAATATAAGTTGAACTATTTAATGTTGAAATTGTTTAACTTGAGAAAAGCTTGGGTTATTACTTAAATTTTATGTATATAGCACGTGGGTTAGAGTGAGAGCGGAGGAGCCTGCCTACCGCTGCCGTATGCGCGAGAGTCTGGCGCCGTAACGCGTTACGTAACGAAGCGCTTTACCCTCCCATAAGAAGTTATCACTTCAAAAATAATAGAATGTCCAGTAAGTTGGTTGTCTTTTACATAATACCAACTCTATAAAGCTCCTAGTAGATGCCTAGATGGCGTCACATGTCCTTACTATCGGTTTTATTATTTAAACACTGGATTTAATTTATCTTTCCGTACACCTATTTATAAAGTTTTTTTTTTATAAATAAATGTAATTTTATTTATTGAAAAATTATTTTTGTTTTACAATTAGCTATGTAATTACTGATCTTAAAATAAACTATATATAGAAATTTAAAAAAACGACTACATACAAATAAAAAAACCTAAACAAATTTATATACACTAAAATAAAACACTATGAACTACAATCGGTCCAGCCCAACTAGACCGCTGTCGCTGGGCAGTGTGCCTAGAAGGCTGGCAGCATTACCTCGCTGGATACGCTAATTCTTTGGGCGAGATAAGCTCCAGCCTTCCGGTCGCCTCGCCTGTGGCATCGACCAGTCCTTTTTTGATATATTTAAAAAGTTTTGTTTCATTAGTGAATAAATGTAATTAATTGTATTTTTCCATGTTCATAATCTGAAAATTAGTTTCGTAATTTACTTGTAGTCAAAGCTATAAATATTCGTAGTTTAAACCAACATATTCTATAGCTAAGTTATAATGTACAATATCTACTATCTATCGGTCTTTTTCATATCGAGTTAGAGTAAGATGGTAGGCTCCTTTTCTTTTCAAACTTACGCTAACTCTACACTATTATAGTAATCTTATTTCTATTTCGTATGCTTTCAACTCTATATGGGCAACAACATGGTATGGTAAGATATGATCCGGCCCGCGAGACATTTCGAGAAAACCCAATTTAAAAAATATTACATTATACTCACGGGAGTGACAGTGAGGCGGCAAACATCAAATCCTTTGATGTTTGCCGCCTCATTCTTTGATAATTGCCGCCACTCGGCTTGCTCGATCGAATTGTTTGAGGTTTGCCGCCTCACTGGCGACACATCAAAAGATTTATTGCTTCTCAATTATTCTAAACTAGTTTATTTAAAAATATTATCACTACTTTAAAATGCACTAAGTACTTTTAAACGCGGCCCGCGAACTTATTTGCACGCTAAAGTTTGGACCTCAACATGTCAAAAGTTGCCCAAACCTGCTTTAAACTATGTCTTATATGATCGTTTTTGTAATAGACATTTAAATCTTGTAGTCAAGTAAAGAAATGCTTAAACTTACGTGTCAATTTAGAAAATGTTTTAAATTATCCATTTAAGCACAATATTTAGCTGAAATTTTAAGTTTTTAATTTTTAAGCGCCTGATAAAATTTTCATAGCTAAACTGACGTGTGTCGTATCCCGTAACAATGTTTCGAAAGGATCTTATTTGATTATTTTAATATAAAATAATTTTAACTTTAAAGCCGGAGGCTCCATCTGGTATAATGTTATAGTTAGTGACTGTGTCCGAATGTCTTGATTATAGCGTTAAAAATAACGCCGTTAATGATTAGCTACATTCGTGTATATATCATACATACGTTCTCAATATCGTATCACAAATAACGCATTTAACACATCGCTACACCTGCATGAAACGGTCAATAACTATAAAATTATACCAGATGGAGCAGTAGAGTACGAAACAAGGCATAAATTAAATATTTATTTAAAATTAGCGCCTGATAAAATGTTCATAGCTAATGTAACGTTTGTCGTATTAAGTAACAACATTAAGACAGGAGCTTATGTAATTTATACAGTTTACTGTAATTTTTGCTTTAAAGACTACGGTAATGCGTAGTAAATTATTTTAATTACAAAAATAATTCAAATAATTAACAACTAGTTTGTTGTGTAACTCTGCAAACTATTTTAATACGGGCAATTATAGAAAACGGTCACGTGTTACATTTTAGTAATTATGTCTAACAACCTTTGAAAATTATTGTTTAATGTATTAACAATGTAAAAATTATATCAAACTATGTAGAAAATGATAAATTTACTGACTATAGCGTCATTTATGAAGAACTTTACTTCAACTTATTCCCTTATAAGGGGCCATCCATAAATTACATCACACGAATTTCATGATTTTTTGAAGCCCTCCCCAGTCCTTGTCACAACTGGTCACATTCATGATTCTCCACCTCTATAGTGTGACATAACATATTTTGTGATTTTGAAATTTGTTCCGTAATTAGTTTTACTACCATTTAAATTATTTTTTAATAATTTAAACACTATTCATACACACAAAGTTGGAAAGATTTTGAAGCTTTTGGTAAATAGCTCAAATTTTGGATTTTAAAGCTTAACGGTCGTATTCATAGATAGTTGGAGTAAGTTTGAACGCTTCTTTATGGTTCTTAAATTTTTTATTAATTAAAATGTAAGTTAAATATTATGAAAAGTAAATAATTTTCATTGTTTGTTTTAAACATGCCTCTCTATTAAATGAGACTTAATAGTGACTTAAGAAAGAAATTAATTAAAATTTGATATTTTTTGTACTAAAAATCTTGCCATAGTGTATTTTCCAGTGTTTTAATCTACTGTAAATAATTAATTTTACTTGTAAAACAATAAAGTATTAATACTAAAATTATTTTTTGTTTTATTTTAAGTTCTATAACCGTGGTCTCTTGCTTCATTCTTAAAAAGTCTCCACTCAGCTGAGATGAGAATGTTGAGATGGATGTGTGGTGTTACAAGAATGGATAAGGTGAGAAATGAGTACATAAGTCTTTGAAAGTTGCATCTGTGACTGAAAGATTGAGAGGAAGAAGACTGAGAGGAAGAAGACTGAGAGAAGAAGACTGAGAGATGAAAGCCACGCCACAAGAATATTGTTAAACTGGAAAATCAATGGATACAAGTGTAAAAGTAGACCAAAAAACAAATGGAGGAATTGAAAGAAAGAAAAATATATATTTTCGCAAATAAATGCACACACACATAAAATACAAGGATTTTTACTGATAAATAGATACAATTTAAGAAATGTATATCTTTTAATTAACAAATCTATAAAAAAAACAATAATGCACAAGTCAAAAATTGGACATATTATGTTTGTACCATCATTAGATGCATACCGAAAGTTGCAATCTAATTTATACAGATAAATCAGATTGAAGTGTCTGTTTGTAATATCAAAATAAAGATGTGTAAAAAATTAGGGGCTATAATTCGGCCCAGGAGATACCGAAAATGCAATTTTTTGAATTTTTGTTTGTCTGTATGGATGCTACGGCTAATCTTTGAAACGGCTGGACCGATTTTGACGCTACTTTCACTGGCAGATAGCTGATGTTATAAGGAGTAACTTAGGCTTCATTGTTATAGGGTTCCGTAAAAAAAAACCCACGCAGGCGAAGTCGCCGGCTAGGTAGCCTTACCATCGGTCGGTTGAATTTAGGCATTAGTTGTATGGAGCTAATGAAAATGAATGTATATATTTCCAAATGGAATCTTACAGATTACTTATTGAAAATCACGAGTCTACTACCGCTTCCGAAGCAATTTTAGTTACTGTTAAAGGAGAAGAAGTAGCGCAACAAACTCCCCAGCAACATGTCTTTACTTCATAAAGATAGATAGATAACACTTTATTATACACCAATACAAAATGAACTTAAAGACTAAAATTATATCTAGTTATGTACAAAGGGCGGTCTTATCGCTAAAAAGCGATCTCTTCCAGACAACCCCAGGAATGAATTGAGATGATAATGGCGATGGTGGTATACGTAACGATAGCACAAACTACTTACTTTATAATAATATATAGATAAATGATATATATATATATATATATATATATATATATATATATATATATATATATATACTAGCCGTCCCCGCCCGCTTCGCTGGGCGAATTTTCAGAGGAAATAAATTAAATTTTATACATCATTTTTTTGTTTTTTTCCTATTTTTGTTTTTTTTTTTTATTTATATATTTTTTTTGCTTTTTTTTGCTTACTTTTTTTCTGAAATTTAAAATATTTTTCAAAGAAGAGTCAAATTCACTTAAAATAAAATTTATTGATATAATAAATTATTATTATAATAAAAATAAATGTTGATGAACAACAAAACAAAGAATAAATGGAGAAATTAGTGAATAGAAATGGTCCGATTCATGGAGAAATGAGTATTAATCTTCCTCCATCTCACATTCGACGACTCGTCGCTCGCAAGTTGAGTTTGCCGGGACGTAAAACTTACTCGTTAACATAACGAAGTTGAAACTAAAAAGTCGAAATTCAAACGGCGAGTAATTTTGACCGACATCAAAGCTCCGACCATACTGGCAGACCACGCGAACCATAAGCACCTTCAAAAAGTAAAAAAAAATATTATTAAATTAAGTTCCAGATGGCATCTGTAACGCGATATGATATTTGAAAAAGAAATATCATAAAATGTTTTAATGGAAATGGTTAAACGTATAACCACTGCGGACCAATACGGTGAGCAGAGAGTACGTTTAACCACAACCTTTTTTTTACCTGATTATCGAAATTATTATAACATGATCCCCAGAACGATCACGGATACCAAATGAAAAATTGTCGTTAAAGAGTAATTCACGGTACCCGAAAAGCTCCTGAACGTACCCAGGAATCTGAAAAAAAAATCAATAATTTATAAAATAAACAAAAAGATTTTAAATTCAATTAAAAATTATATAAAAGACATACTCATAACGACGCCCTTGCCGGAAAAATGGTGGCCGTTGAAAATTCATGAAGTTGATGTTGATAGTAGCGTTGATGACAGATGAATGCTCTAAATGTTTATTTGCTTATTTTTTTAATAGCAAAAACAATGAACCTAGTAACCATTCAATATTTTTTTGTTTATTTATTAACTTCATGTTTATCGTTGCAACGAACATTATAAACGTATAACTAAGTATTAGTAAACGTTATTTCTTCTTTATCAACATGTCATGTACATATTCACTCTATCTCATCGAATTATGAAACGGATTACTTTGCCAGGCGAAGGACATAGATTTATTTAACCTTTTTTTAATTATTAATATTCTTTGTTCTGAAACGGTTCCTTCCGGATATTGTTGGGAAAAAAGTTGATTTAATTGTTGCCTATATGTGGTCATGTCGGTCTCTAATTTGGTTATGTGAAAATAAGTACGCATGATAAATGTATTCACATCTTTGCTCCATTTCATGCGTACTCGTGATTTCCCAGCCTTGGTGGACACGGGTAAGAAGGAACTTGCTTCCCGTGCAACATTCAAGACTGGTATGGGTGGATCTGGGTTAAAAGAGAGTGTTTGGGGTGACGATGATACGGAAGGTGAAGATGATCTGGAGGGTGTGTACGATACAGTACTTGGGCTATATGGTTCTATTGGAGTGTTTGTTCTGACTGTTAAACTATCACCATCGTCACGGATTTCGGCTGTAGCATCTTTGTCGGTGGGAGCCCGCCTGTTCAACTCCTCACCGCTGACAATTCGCATGCTGAAACACCCAGCGTCAGCTCCAGGTGTGCCCCGGCGATCGCCCCGGGCAGCGGTCCTATACGTTTACGTTTAGATCGTAGCTCCATTTTTGATGGGTTTCAGAGCCACGTTAGCCACGCCACTAATTTCTCATTCGTGTGTTCGCCTCCCACGTGATTAGGTTTTCAATCAGGACGTGTGGTTGTATTAGGGGCTTATTATTATTATTATTATCAATATCATTATTATCTTCATTATTAATATCATCGTTGTCATTGATATTATTTTCTCTAATTTCTTCATTATTTATATCGTTGTCGTTGACAATATTTTCGTCAATTGCTTCATCGACAAATTATAATAATCAGGGACTCATTTATTATTATTCATCCAAATGACGGATACTTTTATAGAAGAAATAACAGGTATAAAAATAATTAAATAGATAACGATAGACACATTACGTAAATTTACATTTATCGATTCAGTTTTCGTGGTTATGTAGAAGAAATATATGGTTTTCAAACTTATGGAGGAAGAAATTAGTACGTTTTTATTTTAACGGGAATGCGTTCATATAATTATCTGTTTGCAGTTGAAAATGCTCCACTTCGTCATTGTTTAAGAATAAACAAAAATCAAGTAATGTCTAAGCAAAGTTCTACCGTCATTTAAATTATTTTTTTCTTCTCAATTTAATGGCATACATTTTGAATTTATATATAAAAAAAATTGATCATTAATATAGATTGTGACGATCTCAAATGCTGCGGATTTTGTTTGTCACTGCCCAACTATCAATGATCAATTTCTATCCGACTCAAAATTTAGAATATTCTTCGATCAAATCACTTTCTCGAACGAATTCGTAGTTGAAGAGTTACCAATTCTTGCAATCCATAAGATGATTATTGAAGATGAAGATGAAGATTAAATATTATGTGTTAATATATTAACAAACTTTTTTTTTATAAATTAACTACTAAATTTAGAGTCTATAGAGGTTACAGTTTGGAAATAGAAATTTCACATTTTAACACCCACTACCGCAATCTTTTTCGGCGGTGGGCTGTTGTAAAATCCGCTCTTAAATCATTTCTGCATCACATATAGACGACTCTAGCTAAATTTGGAGTCTGTAGGAGCTACGGCTTAAAAAATAAAAATTTTCATTGTTAAACCACCCCCGCAACCCCCTGTGAGGTGAGCTACCGTAAAATTCGTTCATAGACTATTTCTACATCTCTTACAGAAGATTCCTACCAAATTTAGAATTTATAGGAGCTATAGTTTAAAAACGGGAATTGTTCATTGTTAACGCCCCCGCAATCCCCTTTTGGGGATGAATTTCTTAAAATCCGTTTTTAGTTGACTTCTACACAACGAAAGTAATATTCCTACCAAGTTTCACATTTCTAAGTCTTATAGTTCCCGAGATTTCGTGATGAGTAACTATAGAAATTGGAATACTTCGATTATCATCGAAATTTTTAACGTTTTAGCAGACTTTTTAAAATTTTCTTACATATAAACCTTCTCCTGACAATTCTGAAGACAACAAAAAAAAAAAATTAACCCAATCGGTCCAGCCGTTCTCAAGTGGTACTCGATCATAGATACGGCATTTTATTTTTATCAAAAAATGAGAGTGGGTGTGCAGGGGTGCCTGGGAGTTGGTGGGTGGATGCGTGGAAGTTTGTAAGTAGATTCTTAGCTGAATGTAAAAGAACATAATCCGTTTAGTAAACTCCGTTGAAATCCATGAAAACAAAAGAATCAAGAGAAAACGCTTGTCTTTTGTTCTTATTAGCGGGATAAATGTTCATGAAAGTAAAACAGCAATAAAAAAATGAAGGAACGTCAGAATTCGAAAAATAAATAGCCATAAACCATCTAGAAAAAATTTCGCATCGAATGGTGGTAGTTTCATGTCGATACGATCAGTGGTTTAGGCGTGATTGAGCCTCAAAGGAAGGCCATTTTCATTATATATATATAGATAGATATATATCTCTATAAATATTATAAACGCGAAAGTTTATAAGAATGGATGTATGGATGTATGTTTGTTACACTTTCACGCAAAAACTACTGAATGGATTTTGATAAAACTTTACAATAATATAGCTTACACATCAGAATAATACATAGGCTATAATTCATAAAGATATAGTGTGAATTATCCAAAATATAATGGTTTTCCATCACCACCCGGGTGAGACCGCGGGGCGCAGCTAGTATATATATATTAAATAGATACATACTTAATATACACACCTAAAAAATATATAATTAATACATATATATCTTCGTCTTTTATTTTAAATTTAGTTTATACTAATACAAGGTTTAACAAAGTAATTTGTATGAATGATTACTAAAAGAGCTAGGTACTAACTCCCATTCGGTGCGGTCGTCTTAAAATCTTTCGTCGTGTAATAAGCCTTCTCGCACAAACGTTGTTTTAGTATTTTAAACATGTTTATTAATTGCTTTTGAACTTTCTGAGATTTTTTTGAAGAGAATTATACATGGACCGATGAAACTATTGTAAACTAGGATTCGCCCGCAACTTCGTCCACGTTTAAAAAATATAAACATCGTAATCCGATTTTTTTTTTCAATCGCGTCACTTTAAACCGCTCCCAAGAAAGTTCCCGTGGGATTCCCGGCATATAAAGTACCGCAAATTTTAAGTCCGCGAATTTGCTATCGATCAGCGAAAACCGCATCGAAATCGGCTCAATAGTTTTTACGTGAATCCCGAACAAACGGAGGAACACAAAACATCTAAAAAATACAACACTACACTTTTATAATGTTATATAGACTTTATGGAGCCTACATATGGGAGTTTCTAATTTAATGTTGTTTATGTATTTTTCAATTTTATGTCCAATTTTAACCGTTAGTAAGGCAAATTAACGGTCAGTAACATATAGGAAGCGGCCGATAGTCACCACATCATTCACAGTGGAAACTAGTTTGTATTTGAAGAACGCACAAACATTTTGACCAAAATAAAAACGAAGCATTGTCTCAACATACACAATTAGTATGTAAGATGCATTCTCACAATACGCGTGTGTGTTTGCGTGTTTGAATGTTGCATTGTTTATTTGTGTGTGTGGGAAGACATGTGAATCTAAAGCTGCGTTCATAACGCGTAGTTGCATAACGCTGCGGTTTAAAATTCTTCTTTTTTTGTTCCGTACATATAAGCAGCGCGCAGAAGTTTTCCGATGACTACTTACTACTATTGTATATACTTATGTAAAGTATATACAATAATAAATTTATTGCAACAACTATTTATGTAGTAACCTTTTTTGTCAACTCTACTCATCATAGACGCGTGACATCACGAGGCTATCGGCAAACCTTCTGCGCACGGGTAGTATATAAGAAAAACCCAACTCTTATACACAGGGCTTGGAAACCAGTAAAAAAGTCGAACTGGTCCCAGCCTAAGTATATAGGAACTTTTCTTTTCGGTTTTGTTCTAACTTTAACCTGAAAGGGTTTTTGGTAACACAAGTTCAGCAAATTATTGCTTTATTACATTGTTATTTAGTCTACAATTCATTTATCATTACCAAATTGTATTATATTGTTGTTGTTATGTGGGTTTGTTATGTCTATCGTGACTTCATTTTATAGTCCCAGACGGAAGAACAGCGCTAGTCCTTTTTGGCTTTCATTATGTTGAGACTAGAACCAATTTAGGACTTATTTTGTTTCTATTGTCTTTCTATTTCTATTGATAACTTAGTTTTTGTCCGAAATAAAATATTTTTCTTTCAAATACGTTTTGTTGAATAAACCGGTTTTGAACGATTTTTGCCGCACATCTTCGAAGTGCAGCGTAGTGGTACAGCCAGTTTTCAGTTGCACACAAACACATGATTATATAAGAATCAGTTGTCATATAGAGAAAGTAATTCTCGCGAAATAAACCAATGTATATAACACTATTTATAAGATTTACACTCATAACGAAATAATTGACTAAAACCGCTGAAATATGATTAAAAGTGGTTAAATTTAAATCGGTTCCAAGCCTTGCTTATACAATCGTCGTATTTGTATTTTTGCATGTATCTATAGTTGGTGACATGACAATTTTCTAGTGATGTGAAATAACATAACAGATAGTTTATATGAATAATAAAATTATAAAGACCTTTTTAATTCAAATATTTTTTAAACTCAGCCTTGTCTAGAGTCTGATGGACAGAATATTCATAATAATTAATTTACCAATCAATATAACAATTTTATAATTCTTTTCTGGCTAGTTCTTGTGCTTGAGAATAGATTATTGGTTTCTATATTTTAACACATAACGAAGAAGCAATAGAAGTAATGTTCGATACATATATCTTAATACACGTAACAACTTGAGCGGGATTGCAGTCGATATCTATAATATTATAAAATTCTAAACACGCTGTGTCTGTACATTGAAACAATTAAACAAAATAAAATAGAATGGACAATATAAACGATAGAAAACACGATACATTTTTTTTAGATTTCTTGTCTGTTTGTCTATTTGTCGCTTTATCTGTTTATTCGGGATTCATGTAAAAACTACTGGGCCGATTTCGATGCGGTTTTCACTGAGCGACAGCAAATTATTAGACTTAAAATCTGCGCTACTTTTTATCCTGCGAATACTGCAGGAATTTTCTGGGAACGATCAAAGATAGATAGATGAAAAAATCGAATTCCAATGTGATTTTTTCAGTGATCGATAGCAAATTTTATGTAAAATAATGTGTGGTATTTCTTGTCCCAGGAATCCTGCGGGAATTTTCTGGGGAGCGGTTTGTAGTCGTTCGGGTGCATACAAATTTTCACTAAAACGATAGCTTACCATCTTTTTAAATGCTGGTGTACTTTCTGTCACGGGAATCCCACGGGAATTTCAAGTCAAGCGTGGTTGAAGTTGCGGGCATATCCTAGTAGGCAATATTTTGGAAGATAATCCTTTTCAAACTTCTAAAAACTGTGCCTTATGTGTCTTGAATTATGAAATGGAAAATTGTATTTTTTAAAGATAACAATTAGTAAAAACGATACACAATCCAAGAATTAATGCATATACAATTGTATTATCCACAGTGACAATAAAAATGTGGATAAATTGATCATTAAACAACACATTTTTTTATATTTTATCAGGTGGGTCGTCTGCCTATCTGCTGAACTCATGCAAGTGGTTACCATCGCCTGTGGACATTTGTAAACACGACTGGTGCTATCAATGTGCTGCCTCTATCTAAAGGGAGACTGGGACCTGGCTACTAGTGCCAGAACACAACTAACGTTGTTATGGCGGCATACGATAAACCAAAAGTGGTAGCCATCCAGACGGACAAATACCGGCCGCAGGAAATTGGTCGCCTAGCTCACTGGAACGCAGAGGTCCCATGTTTAAATCCTGGTACGGTAACTTAGTAAATGTTTGCGGCTGCAACCATACGGAAACGGAATTATTGTCTTTAAAGATTATTATTGCTACTTTAACCACAATAAAAACCGCACAACAATTTCGGCCAATCTAAAAGCAGCCTATGGCCATACTGTTATATTGCTACTCTGAGCGCCTCAGTCACTGTGAGGCACCGCAGTGGTCAAACGCTGCCTACCCATCTTTAAAAATAAAAAATTAAATAATATTGTCTAAAAAATTTATCATAAATACGTGTGACTACCCCCAAAAACGTTTAAGAACTAACATAGATTTAAAATTCGAATGTGAGTGTTGTTTGTGTTCTAGAATTCCTATTTTGAAATTTGAAATCGCTTCACATCAGGTAACTATTTGACTTTGTTCATTACTAGTCTCTATGTACTTTGCTTAAATTGTGTTTCACAGGAATTTTTAACCGACTTTAAAAAGGAGATTCGACTAGTAGTTTTTTTGGTAGGTATGTTCAACTATAGCTTTTTAGTTTCTGAACCCATTTTGATGTTCTTTTCGCATTGGATTCAGTAAAGTTTCAAGATGGTTTTGTATAAATGTTAATTGTATTGGATTTCATATACGTAACTTAAAAGTGAACAATAAACTTTCTAGCAAAATAGAAGAAACTTCAAGTTCTTAATTAAAAAGCAAAAAGCACTACATCTCGAAGTATATGGCAAGTAAATAAATCTGTTGGTAGGTGTGGAGTTGGAAGAGTGAATTTAAAATTGAGAAAAAAACTCAATATGGCTTATTCGGACCTGCAGATTCCGGAAAATCATTTCTATAATTTCTATCTGTCTGTATGTGAGCACCACGTCAAAACTACTGAATGGATTTAAATAAAAATAGACACAGAGCTAGCTGATATCTCGGGGGTGACTTAGGATACTTATTATGAATATAGATGGCACTGCGGTAGCGTCGTCTAGGTAACGCGAACGAAGTGTAGCTAGCACTGTTATTTTTATAATGTTATTAGAAAGCATATTTCAAGCTTTATGGCATTAATGTGTTTTTTAATTGTTTTTTATCATATATTTTCGTTTATTAAGCCACGGTAGCTTGGTGGGTAGCGCACTCGCGTACTAAACTCAAAGGGCGCGGTTTCAAATCCTGGCCAGAAAGCATGCATTACTTAGGCAGTTTTCTGACCTAATGTGCATACTGTTACAATTACCTCGTGCTAACAACGATGAAGGAAAACATCGTGATGCAACCTGCACATCGAGATAACTGATGTGTCAAACCTACCAAGCCACCTTGGACATGCGTGGCGGATATACTGTCAGTTCCCCTTAAGATGGGACGCCTAAGCCCAGCAGTGGGACTTTTATGGGCTTTATGTAGTTATTATACTTATACGCTTTGACTTTATATCGTGCTCCCATAGCTTACGGCCTTCCACTAAACTGAAACTAACCGCCCCTGCGCATGATTCAAATTTCTACAACAATTCTTTTACCGTCAAGGCTATACAGCTTTGCAACGCGTTGCTAATTGCTATCAGACAAGCAAAACCGCTCCCAATATATAAAACGATGATCTGAATATATTACCTGTCCTTGAAATACGATATTTAAATGTATGTACTTACATACATATTTATCTATAAACATTTATATATTTTTGTAGATATGTATTTGTATGTTATGTATGTTAAGAATATATCTATTTAATATATAGAACATCAGTATATACTGCATTTATATATTTATTACTAAAGTGTAAGAAATTGTACTATGTAGAGAGAGAGAGAGAGAGAGAGAGAGAGAGAGAGAGAGAGAGAGAGAGAGAGAGATATAACACTTTATTGCACACCAAAATATACAATTACAAAAACAGACCATATTTACAATATTTTTCTAGGCAATACAACAGGCGGCCTTATCGCTCAAAGCGATCTCTTCCAGGCAACCTAAATGAAACAAAAAACATTTAATCAGGCGATATAGGTGGTGCAGGAAAAAGGCAATAAATACATAAATACTCAAACTAGTTTAAGAAATGAATATACAAATACATACATATATACATAGTCATATATATACAATAATATATAAGTTATTATAATAAATGTATTAGCATGATTATATTCTGTTAATCAATTGTGTTTTCTGAGCAAATTTCTAAATGTTAGTAAGGATTTGGCCTCTCTGACAGTAAGAGGCAGCATATTCCAAAGTTTGACAGCCTGCACCGTAAAAGAATTATCATAACAGGATGAAGTGTGTGTAGGCGTCATAAGTTTTCGGTACGTGTCATGGCGCAAATTGTGGGCAAGGAATTTAAAACGTTCCTTAAGGTACTGGGGACTATTAGAAGTAAATAGTATGTTATAAAGGAGAGTGAGAATGGAGTATTCAGGCGACAGTGAATAGGATGCTACTTGAGTCTTTTACGATGAAACATGGTCATATTTACGCAATCCAAATATGAACCTGATACAAAAATTCTGAAGCCACTCAAGCTTGTTCAACTGCTCTACGGTTAAATCTAGATAGCAGGTGTCTGCGTAATCAAGTATGGGAAGCAAGGGAGACTCAGCAAGCGTAATGTTGGTAGCAGTGGGCAAAAAGTTTCTTAATCTTCTGAGGGATCTAGAAGATAAGAAGACTCAGCGACTTAAATCGGTAATATGAGGCCCCCAAGACAGCTCCCCCTATCGATGATTATGCAGAGATTTTTGACAGTATCGCTAAGAGGAATATGTGTGCCGTCAAAAATAACCTAATCGTCTTAAGGCTTTTAAAATCGATTGAGTTTTCTGAGGATTTACAGCAAGACCAATCTTTTTGCTTTTGTTTATTATGTATACCACCATGATCATTATGTTCTCAATTCATTCCTGGGGTTGTCTGGAAGAGATCGCTTTTTGGCAATAAGACCGCCCTTTGTGCAAAATGAGACCATATTGTTAGTCTGTAAGTTCTTTTTTTTGTATCTTCATCTTTATTAGTTGTTTATTTTTTAGTAGATACCGGCATGCAAATGTACACAGTCCTAGCCCCAGTAATTTGGGCTGTGCGTTGATATGTCAGTCAGTCAGTCAGTCAGTGAGGTCAAGAAATTTTATTATGTACTAGCCGTGCCGGCGACTTCTTCCGCGTGATTTTTTTTTGCAATACCTTAAAAGAAGGAACAGAAAACTAGCCTAAGTTACTCCTTATAACATCAGCTATCTGCCAGTGAAAGTCCCATCAAAATCGGTCTAACCGTTTCTGAGATTAACCCGAACATCCAGACAGACAGACAAAAATTCTAAAAATTGCATTTTTCAAATCTGCTGGTCCGAATTGTCTCCCTTGATTTTTTCATATTTTTATTTTGACATTACAAACAGACACTTCAATTTTATTTGTTTGTATAGGAGTTTGCCCTGCAGCTACGCCGCCTGTCAATCCCCAAGCAACAGCTTTATTTTACTTACATATAAACTTAATTCGGTCTTTTACATATAATAATTAGTTATGCATAATAATAACAAAGAAATTAAGTCCATATAGTTTAAGCAGCTGTCCAACAAAACATAGAGGTGAGTCGAAGCCAACCTGATTTGAAGTAATACAATGAATGGCATTTTGTTTATGACAACTTAGCTATTTGTTTATCGAATTGAAAAACGCGATTGCAGCACCATCTGTTTTGCTAATCCGTTTATTCTAAGGAAACGACGTCATTTATCGAGATACAATATATTCTAAGTGTTAACTCGGGATATAAGCTAGCTCTATGTCGAGTTTCATTTAAATCTGTCCAGTAGTTTTCACGTGATGTGATTGTATTTTCAGTATCTGCTGGTCCAAATTAACCCCCCTGATTTTTTACACATTTTTAAATGTATCGTACAAACTCGAACCATTTACAGATTTATTATAGTATAGATAGACAGATAATGAAGAAAATACTTATTCTCCAACATCTCAGACACCCAAACGTCCATATGTGACGGTAACCACTTACCATCAAGTGGACCGTCTGCCTGTTTGCTTGCTTCAGGAAATTAAAAAAAAAAACTTAAATTACGAAAATTCCATGCCAGGAATCGAATGCAGAGCCTCTGCGCTACAGCGAGGTAACACTTATAGCCCGTTCCTATATTTTACCAATCGTTCATTTGCCTTACTATATGTTAAAATTTGACACAAGCTCCATAAGAATAATGCCATAATTCAACTGATAGTAAGGTAAGCGAATGAACAGTAAGTAGGTACCGGCGATCAACCGCAGAGGCCCTCGAAGATTGTGTGTTTTACAAATGCTTTTTTTATTAAGAGCAAATAATTAAATAATAATTTTTCAAAACTGGAAAGAAAACAACAATAAAAATCAAAATACAACAAGAATTAAAACAAAAATAGTTGCTTGACCCTCTTTATAACGAGTTTCGAATGCAGTCATACAAAATAAGATGTTACGAAAAACGTTACGCAACATGAATAATACTTTACGTGTACTAGCTTACTTTTACCCGCGGCTGCGTTCGCTTCGAACCGATCACTAAGCGTTGTATGACACAGCATTTCATTGCCCGTTCCTCTATCTTACAAAAATTTTAATAATAACCGGCAGACACACACTTATTGTGTGTACTAGCTTCTGTCCGCGACTTCGTCCACGTGGAATAGTTACTTTGAGCTAACGCTAACTTTAACCCGCGGCTTTGTTTACGTAGAAGGTGCCCCACCGCCCTTCCCCCTCATGACTGCCGCCGGCCTTGCACATCATAAATGCGCGCGCAGTACTTAATCATTACTTTGCCGCGATGTTATTTTAAAACTGCGATATCTCCTAAGATATTTATTGAAATCGAATGATGTAAATGGCAATTTTGTTTTAAATTAAATACTTGTGATGAATAACGTATTTATTTGGATAAGGATTAATATCATATTTATAAAAACACCTTCGCAAATAATGCATTATTTTAGAACAAATTTGTTTAGCATAAAAAAGGTTGTAGTGAGCCAACCTTAAAAGATAGATATATGCTGTTATGGACTTTTTTTTAGAACTTTTAAAGGGGAACAATTCTGTTACACATGATTTTTTGCGAAACTTTAATCGTTTACGCAGCGCACGCAGCGGAAGCTCTCAAAAGGAAAAAAAAAAACGCGATTTTGAAACATTCTTCGTTGGTGCTCCGTTCCTATTGGTCTTAGCGTGATGATATACAGCCTATAGCCTTCTTAGATAAATGGGCTATCTAACACTCAAAGAATTTTTCAAATCCGACCAGTATTAGTATAGATTCACAAATAAAGTAATTTACGCTTGTTTTACGGGTAATATACAACGGACAACTCTGGAGCCGATCCCAGACACCCAGACCATGGTAAATAAAGAAGAAAATTCGTTTACGAAATTTGCCACACCGGGAATCGAAACCGGATCCTCTGCGTGGCAGTGATGTCAACCAGAAGCCGTCAATATATGGCTTCATTGTAAATCAAATATACGTAATCATAATTTCTTTTTTAATGCCAAGATGGCATACAGAAAGAAAGAAGAAAGACGTATTTTATTCACCGCAGGGGGGCTTTTTGGCGAAGTCTTAGGTGAGTAGCGACTCCTTGGACCTCGAGGGCCGGCACGGAGTGGAGATCGCTAGAGCTAAGACTCAAGCTCCAGGGGTGGAAGTGAGATAACTGGCATAACGTCGGAAGTAGCTTCGGTGAACCTGCAGCCCACCTCTCTACACCCCTTAGCCACTCACACTCATCTTGCCCCTGTCTTCTATGGCATTTTTTAGGCTCATTCAGCGAGTGGCGAATCACCGTCTGCCCAATTTTCCATATTCCTTGAACATTGCGACAGGCAGACGCCATAGACCCCTCATACCCAGACCCCTAGTACCACTAACAGTTCACCCCAATAGCCCGGTATTTTCTGTCCTCATTTCCCACAATAGTCCTACACTGGCCGGGGCTTGTCCTTGGGTGCATTTTTATATATTGTAGACAGGGATAATCGCCGGTCAGTGTCACGCCACATTTACATTAAATTTGTCAAGTGGTCTCTACGTGTTGGCCTTCCTATGGCCCCTCGCAAGCCTGCCAAAAGTCGGTGCCATTTTTATGGTCCGTGGTGTTCAAAAATAAATACAGAGTATTATAAGAAAGTAAAACAACAAAAACAGAATAAGTCCCAAAAATGGACTCAGTCTCAGCATATGCTGAACAATTAAGACCAACGCTGTTCTTCCGCCTACACCAGCAAGTGAAGTCACGAATAATGGTAAATGTGGGCGCGATGCGATGGCTGGAAGTAGGCAAAGGGACGTGGAAGAAGAAGCAAGGGAAGAGTGACTTACCTCGCCACTAGTCCACCGCCACACTGTACTCGTCCCTCGGGGGTTCACACACTCACTAGGATTTGCTTAGGATTTAAAGTTATTGAAATTAAAATGGTTTTCCTTTATATCATTTACTATATATACCCTCTAGTACACGGGTCGTCAAATGGCGGACCGCGAGAACCAACCAACCACTAAAAGTTGGTTGGTTGAGTTGTGACTGTTTCAAAACACAAACATGCGGAAGTTTCCAGTGAAGATTTCTGGATAAAATTTGTGTGTGCTAATAAATATACAGAAGTATAAAAATTAGCTTTGAAACTTCTTACTTCGTTTGGGCGTGTGTGTGAACTTCATTAAGAATAAACTTCGATCTTGACTTACTGATGAACATCTGCCAGATTTAATGTCATCAGACAGGTAGTCCGCAACAAAAAATGATATTTCTCTCATTGATATGTAAAAAATACCTTTGCTGTTTCCGTAATTTTATTTGCTTAATAAATATTTTTTTCTATAAAATGTAGTGCGGACCGCGATGGCCATTTAGTAGCTCACAGCGCCCAAAATGCTCCGTCTGCCGTTCCACAAGGCGACCGCGGTCGTTATGGTCGTGGCAAAAACGTAACTAATGCACACAGCGCTCACAACGACCCATGTCAAGAGGTGGGTCGAAGTGGGCGTTGAACACAGAATATTAATTCTCTCTATATCTTGACATTGAAAAAGGCGCGATTTTTAAATCAACCAATAATGACATTTGTGTATTTCGTCGTTTATGGCATCAACGCCCCATAATCCGCTCCACTAGAGTTTATGATTGTAACGTCCGCAAGCAAGTGGAACGGGAAAAATCGCGGTCGTGAAGGTAGTCGTTGTGAGTCCCTTCTGGAACGTAGCCTTAGTATTTTGTCTTGTATTGCGCATTCTTCATTTGACACTTTATTCTATTCTTGATGGCGAGGATGGGGAGGAAGAATTTATAAGGAGGTGTTCCTCTGCGCAACCAGTAAAACCATAACGTATTTAAAGACAATGTAACATATAGGCACCCGGCCCAGCTCATGGAAAGTGGTTACCAATGTAATTTTACAACTATTAGTATGTCAGACGGGTCACTTACAAAAGCTCGTTGAACTAGCACAACGAAGGAAACTTAACTTATATTGTATTCTACCTATAACCTCTTAGGACTATAAGTAGAATACTGAGCCTAGGTCATCAGTCAATGGGTGAGGTCTTTAAGAAGTCTGGCAACGTCGCCCCACTGGATCGCCTCTGTTCTCCCTAAGAGTCAATGAGTGGCTTTGAGATATCTTTGTAGAAGCTCATGGTCCCAAGACCCCACGGTCCACGCGTGGCGTTCAATTTTTTAATTATATGGCTTCAATGCGAATGAAGAATTTATGTCAAAGTTATTTGAAGAGGCAGGTGGATGAAAATATTCTAGATAAAAATAAAACTGACTTCATATAACTTAAAAGCAAAGAATAAATATTTACTACAATACCTTAAAGTCGGTGCCAAGTAAAATGTAATGTTACAAGTTGGGCCGCCTGCATACCTATTGTCACATACCGACAAAGAAATGCTGCGCATCTTGTTTATTGCTCCTCCCGCATTCGGAGTTCTTTTTATCACTTCGTATTTAAAATTTGCAATTAGAGAATAGCCTATTGTTATTGTTTTCGACTTTGTTTGGCCGTTCGCAGGAATAGATAACCAGGTGTGCAAATTGCTATTTCTCGGAAACTCAGTGCGCACGACCGATTTTTTTCTACTGTATAGTTAGTATAAAACAATGCCCGAATGGAAGGGTGGGGCAGTCAAGCGACGACTACGATACGAGTAAGACGTTTGTAGTACTCTCGATTAGATAAAGACGACGGACTTTGCGCGTGTCATATTGTATTGAATCGTGCAGTGTGAACTGGTTGCATCCAGTTCTATTTGTATTTGTTTTATACCTGTTTGTACAGTTCTAATAAACTCTATGGTAATTCCAACGGCATTTATTTTAATTCGAGTCCTGTAGCTCGTAACAGTATGTAGAACGTTCACTGACACGTCACTGTCACACTGTCAAGAGTGATATATTGTCAATGTCACTCTCGCGGAGCGTCGTGGCTAAGGAAGCGAGGTGGCCATAAGAAGGAAGATATATAACCTCTTCGAGAGAATAGTCGCCAGCGCACCAAGTATTCGACTACCCGTGATTCATAAGGAGAGATGATTATTATTTAAGCAATAGAAATATTATTTGGGTAAAGATCACAAAAGATGTTAATTTCACAAATATACCCACATACATCATGCCATGCCGTGATGAATTCTGATGAATAAGGCCTTCCTGAGCTTATACGGCGCTGACGAGCTTATATATAAAACACAAAAACAAATTTGCAAAATATTGTTACAACTTAAGTTCCGACGAAAACAAAATCCCCCTGCGTATCTGTAAAAACACATTTTATTATCCGTCGGCATGTGAACTAATTGTAATTATTTTATGATCGTCTTCTTTTGTTCACTTATTTATTGGTTATTGTGGAGAACAGCCTACTGTACTCGTTTATGGCCGTTTGCAGGCATAATTAACCAGGTGTGCGGATTACGATTTCTAGGAAATTACGTCATATTTGCATTTGTGCAGTATAAAACAACGGCTTGATGGAGAGAGGGGGCAGTCGAGCGAGAACCACGTTCAAAGCGAAACGTGTGTACTACAATCGGGAATCTAATAGTGACGGACTTTACGCGTTTTATTGAATTACGACCTTCTGCATTACGCTTGGACTTGTTGTGTTCGGCTATATTTGTACCTGTGTTATGCGTGTTTGTATGGTTCTAATAAACTGTATAATAATTTCAACGGAATTTTAATTCGAGTCCCGTTAAACTCGTAACAATATAGTAGTTTAAGTTTGTTTGTGTATTCGTGTATAATGAAGAATTATCTATCTTTTTTGTTTTTGAACCGATTTCAGTTTTAAGTTTTATACTTGTTGGTGGCCACGTGATGTTAAATAGTTACCGAGTCCTACTTTAAAGCAATTAAAAGCAACTTTACATATTTAATTAATGAGTTTAAATAACGATGGATAATTAGACTGAACTGTCTAATCCGTGTTACGCAATGGTTTGAAGACGAGTTAATTGTTAACGATATCACGTGCTGACTAAAAGATCTTTGTATGTAACGAATGTTGTATACTTTTTGGGTTCAGTAGACATTTTGTTTGTAAGAAAGAAAAGAAAGAATGAATTAATTTGAAGAAATAATGACGTCATTACATTCTTTATACATTATTATACACAGAGCATATTCTGGGAATTTGTACGTCGCATTTTCAGCAAGCAAGGTTTTTTTTAAACAACTACGGACTCGAGTTCCGTACCCTTTTTCTACCACTTAATTTAGAAGAAAGTTTTTAGAATTTATACACGCTTATTGGTTATTTTTGTTATTGTGTGTGACATTTATTGGGTGTATGTTTGTGTTGTAGTGTACCTTACGAATAACTTATTATATTCATTTATTCTAATTTTGATACTAAACTTATACTAATGTAGAGTGTATCTGTTACATGCTGGTGTTGTGAGGAAGTGCATGTGCAGTGTGTGCCTTATGTCTATATCTATATATATTATCCTAACTAGTGCCATGTGTGTTGTTTTTTCCTTTGTGTGTCTTGGTTTGTTTGTGTGCGAACAAGGTTTGCACCCAGCATATTGTTGTGTGTATATTTGTCAGAAACATTTTAAATTTTACATCTGTAGGGACAAATATTACTTTTTTTATTGCATGAGATCAGCAGACAGGCAAACGGCCCACGTGATGGAAAGCGGTTACCATCGCCTATGGACATTTGTAACACCAAAGGTGCTACCAATATGCTGCCGCTCTCTAAAGAGAGACTAGAACCTGTCCACTAATGTCGGAACACAACTCAAGTTTGTTATGGCAGCATAGTCTAGACCAGGGCTGTTAGGCATCCTCCCCAACGCATTAGGGTATATTTCCGTTCCTGCACGAATAAAATGTATTGTATTGTATATGTGTTATAGTCAAACATCGAAGCTCTGGCGCTCCTAGGTTTGACTAGTCAATCCTCAGGTCTGACATAAAAAGTCTTAGTCAAAGTCCAAACAAATGACGTTTTTCTGCCTTTGACTAACGAAGTTTTGTGTAACCTAGGAGCGACTAAAATTTATACAGTCATTAAACATGTAACAAGTGCAGTGCGATTCGACGTTTGACCGAGTCTGCCCAAGTCGCTTCTAGGATCGACTAGGCAAAGCCCGAAACAGATTATTTCTGGTTCGACGTTTGACTAAAAAGTTAGGTACTTCTAGGTTTGACTAAAAATACTTTAGTCAAAGGTCGAAATTGGAATTTATTTCGAGTTTTGTCGAAAGGCCTTGGTCAAACCTTTTTTTTTTACTTGCGGAAATGCATTGCCGCATCATCAGCCGCGCCGGGGAAATCGCGGCCGGTGTGTGGGGCTCCCCCGACGCCGATTAATCAATACGACCGGCGTCGGGTATACCCACTAAAACCCCAAGGGAGCCTTCTTCCGCCTGAGTGCCGGGGTCACGGTATATAGCGTGGGCCTTGACCCGCGACCCCGGCGAGCGGTGGGCCGCCTCGTAAGCAGAGGCGGCCTCTCCTGTGTGCGGGCCGGGGATGGTGTTCCCCGGCCCTGAGAGGGTCGCGCGGCTTCCTCTCGCGCCCTCTTGCGGCATGGTGCGGGCGGAGGCCTGTCTGGTCCCCGAGGCCTCGACGCCCGCTGCCGCTCGCCCGTGGCTTTACCGCCACGGGCATTACTCCTTGCCGCTCCCCGCGGCGGCTGATGGTGTTGCCGCCGCGGCCGCGGCCCTGTCCGGCGCCATACGGCTGGCTGCCTGGCGGTTCCTCCTGGTGGGCTTGGCCCCGCAGGACCTGGAGCCCACCTGATGACCGGCCGGTTTGCCCGCGGCTTCGCACAGAGCGCAGCCTTGGTCAAACCTAGGATAAATCAGTCATTCCGGGGAGACTGCATATCGACCTTTGACTATAACATATGTATTGTAAGAGTTTCCAAGATTTTTTATTTGTTTTTATATTAGTTATTCATACACAAAAATATTTACTAGTTTAAACACATATTTGTCTTTGAAAATATTCCATAATCTAAGAAACAACGTTAAATAAAAAATAATCATTTTAAAGAAGGATATTGTTTTTTTAAATAAAGCTTGCTTTTTATTTAAATTGGCAACGTCTCATTTCTGTCAGAATTGATAAACAGAATAGAAACTATCTATTTTTGATATTCATGAATATGAATGAATAATAATAAGATTTTTATTGACACCAAAATTAAATTTACATTTGTCTTAGAATTAAGACTGTTTGGGTACTAACACCTAAACTGGGCCAAGCCTGTCTCTTAGGTGTTAGTCCCTTCCAGCGACTGAAGTTATGACGTGAGTATGTAACAATTTAAGTACAAGTATTGAAAAAAAATACACGTCGACAACGGATGGACGACGTTTTAAAATTAAACTTATTATTATATTGTTACATGCCGTCAAAGATAAGCGCACAGCTGCCTGTTGTAATCGCAGTCCATTGTCTTCCCGGATTAGGAATTCTTTTATCTTTTGAATTTGTAATTAAGAAAAACATGCTATTGTCTTTTTACTTGTTTTATAACCATCATTAGCGTCGAACTAATCCTTATTGTTATTGTTTTCGACTTTGTGGCCGTTCGCAGGTGTACAAATTACGATTTCTTAGAAACTCAGTGTGCGCGGCCAATTTCTTTGTACTGTGTAGTTAGTATAAGACGATGCCCGAATGGAGGGGCGGGCAGTCAAGCGACGACTACGAGGCGAGTAAGACGTTTGTAGTACTCTCGATTAGCGATATAGACGACGGACTTTACGCGTGTCAAATTACATTAAATCATGCAGTGTGAACTGGTTGCATCCAGTTTTATTTGTATTTGTTTTATACGTGTTTGTACAGTTCTAATAAATTCTATAGTAGTTCCAACGGCATTTTTAATTCGAGTCCTGTAGCTCGTAACAATATGCTTGTGCATTATATATTTATTATTATAGTTTTAGTAAATTTGTATCTTATAGATATTATAGATATTTCTACATATATTAAGCATATATTCATATGTATACTATAATAATATTTTTCTTTCCTTTTATTGTGTCTTGGTCTTATTGAGTATGCACTGTTTGCTACAACTCCATTAATTCTTCAAAAAGTAATTCTGTAACATCCTTCTGTATAAAACTTATTAAAAAAAAAGAGAACTTGAGATATAAAGGCCTAAAGTATGTCGCCATAACAACCTTGAGTTGTGTTCCGGCATTAATGACCAGGTCTCCCTTAAGAGAGCAGCAGTGCATTTGTAGCACCTTTGGAGTTGCAAATGTCCATAGGCGATGGTAATCTCTTTCCATCAAGTGGGCCGTCTGCCTGTCTGCTGAACTCCTGCAATAAAAAAATATATACAAATAGAATAAGAAATACAAAGAAAAACAATATTTAGCTGGACGTGTTGCTGGGGAGTTTCTTGCCGCTTCTCGTTAAAAGCAATAACACGTTGCGAAGCGGTGTACATAGAATAGGAAGAAAAAACAAATTTTATCTTCTATGTATGACCTTCAAAAAGTGTTCTCCAGTGGAACTTATTCTGTATATATTTTTTTTAATTTGAATTTGAATATAATGTGTGTATTATTTGTTGTGTATAAGTATATAATACTGGATATGTACGTACACATTTTTATAGCTATACCTATCGAGTACATTATTATTACTTAGCAGTATATATACTATTGCATATTATATTTATTTATTATAGTATATTATTGTACTGCACGCCAACAATTAACTTTTAATAAGTTCTTGTCCATCTAAAGCAGCGGGTCCCAAACTTATTTGTATACTGCCCACTTTGAGAATAAATTCTTTTTTAGCGCCCCCATTTTTCACCGACTTAAAACCCACTATAACGTCAAAATAAATTGATTGATTATTGTGAGCTATATTAGCGGAGATTAAACATTCAATCTAAACGAGACTTTTACTATAGCCCGCAAGAGTTAACTTGAGACCTAAGCGCAGTAGGTAGTACACAACGGCGATGAAGTCTCAAGTCTCTTACGGCCCCTCTTTAGGCCTGCAGCGCCCACAAGGGGGCGTTATCGCCCAATTTGGGAAAGGATGATCTAAAGGTTGCCTGGAAGAGATTGCTTTAAGCAGTAAGGCCGCCCATTGTACTACCTTATAGTTAAGACAACAATAAAAACCTTTCTTATGTTGGAGTACAATAAAGAGTATTGTTGTTGTTGTTGTTACAAAGAGAAGTAAGTTAAAAGGTGGATTCAAATTATTTTATAGCGAGTGAGAAGTACATGATAGTCATGATAGTAAATATCAAAATACTTAATATTTGAAGTTGATTGGAAACATGCGAAGAAACAAGAGGCAACGAGTTTTTTTTAAATGCCAATTCGATTTGCATGATTATGGCACATTCTGACCACATTACATATGTTACTAATATAATTTTGACCTTCGTTTTTTTAATTGTATAATTAACGTCGTCGGATTACGACGAAATAGATTGATTTTAACGAAATTTCGACATATAAAAACACCTTTTTATAGTTTTTATACCGAATGTATGTCTTAATCTAGATCTGGAGTGATCCGTTGTATATTTCCTATGAAACAACCAGGGTTTCAAAATTAAATTATATATTACATACATACATATTGTTACAACTAAGGCCCTGACAAAGACAAATTCCACGTACAGATCTGTAAAAGCACATTTTATTACCTGTCGGCATTTGAACTAATTGTAATCCTTTTATGATCGTATTTTTTGTTCATTTATTTATTGGCATACGTTTCTAGTTATTGTGGAGAACAGACTATTGTTCCATTGTACTCGTTCACGGCCGCTTGCAGGCTGCCTCATTAGCCAGGTGTTGCTAATTCTAGGAAATTGTGTCGACGTTGCCGGGCGGGCACAGTTGATTTGTGAAGTATACAACTACGATACGGGCATGACGTGTCTACATTCGGGAATCTAATAGTGACGGACTTGCGCGTTTTATTGAATTACGACCTTCTACATTAAGTTTGGATTTGTTGTGTTCGGTTATATTTGTACCTGTGTTATACGTGTTTGTATAGTTCTAATAAACTCTATAATAATTCTAACGGCATTTTACTTGTAGTCCCGTTAACTCGTAACAATATTATCACGCCTGTTTCCCATAGGGGTAGGCAGAGACTATAGATCTTCACTTGCAACGATCCTGACGAACAACTTTCGCTTCATCTACTTTCATTAACCTCTTCATACATGCACGTTTATTTGATATGCTTTTTACCTGACCTCGTTTTAACACTTCTGTTATTTGATCATGGCGTGTAAGTCGTGGTCTACCGGTACCAACTCTACCATTCACAATACTGTAAATATACTGTAAATTATTCCTGTAAAAATTTGTTGGAAGTCAATTATTTTTAGTAGGTGCAAAAGGAGACGAAGACTTTTAGTTAGTTCTATGGATTTGTGTGTTTATCTCTTTTTAGTGTGGATTTTTCGTTTCATCGAGTTTCAAACTATTATACTATTACAAAACAAAACAAAACAAAACAATTGGGCCACCTGCATATTTGTAAACAAAGCACATTTATTACCCGCCGTTGGTGTTTGAGCTAATAACATTGAAGCGCTTCTTTTGTTTACTTATTTATTGTTTGTTGTGGAGAGCAGCCTATTGTACTTGTTTATGGCCGTTCGCAGGAAAAATTATGCAGGTGCGTGGATTACAATTTCTGGCAAATTGTGTCGACGCTTGGCAGGTAAACATATTGCATCTTGCATTATAAAGCATTGCCCCAATGGAGAGATCGGCAGTCAAGCGATAACCACTAGCGAGACAAGACTTGTGTACATTCGATAATCTATATAGTGACGGACTGTGCACATATTATTGAATCGCGCATTACGTTTGGACTGATTGTGTTCAGTTATATTTGTACCTGTGTTACACGTGTTTATATAGTACTAATAAATTCTATAGTAATTCCAACGGCATTTTAATTCGAGTCCTGTAACTCGTAACAATACTATACTGTAATAATAATTAGGTGTCAATAGGTTATATATAATTATATGATTGAAACATTAGTAATCATAATTAAAACCAAATAAATATTTAAATAAGTATGTACCTATATAATATAAGTTTCAAAAAAATTGTACGCCCAATCGGCAAAAAATAAGTGCTCAGTATAAAATAACAAGACTTATTTGTATAACCATGTTTTTATACAATAAATTATTTGATCTGATTTGAAAACAAGCATTAATTAAAGGCAAGTTGCGACCTTGAGCAGGCTGTCGGCTGCCGTCGCGTGGCGCATTACACCACAGCTTGCGAAGGCGGCTTACGTAACGCGATTTGTGATAACTTGTTGATATATATAGATATACGACTCCGATAATTGTGCTTATTTCTTGAACGTTAAAAGAATGTCTTTTAAATATATAGTATTACTCGGTGGACAATTTCTTAAATTGTAAATAAATATTTTGACTTATTAGATGTTTGTTTTTATGTTTTTCATTTAATATTATATCTATACCAGTGTTATATAAAGGTGAAGAGTTTGTTTGTTTGCTTGAAAGCGCTGATCTCAGGAACTACTGGTCTGATTTGAAAAATTATTTCAGTGTTAGATAGCCCATTTATTGAGAAAGGCTATAGGCTATATATGAGCACGCTAAGACTAATAGGAGCGGAGCACCAATGAAGAATGTTTTAAAATCGGGGTTTTTTTTCCTTTTGAGAGCTTCCGCTGTGTGCGCTGCGTAAACGGTTAAAGTTTCGCAAAAATCATGAGTGACAGAATTGTTCCCCTTTAAAAGTTCTCAAAAATAGTCCACGACAGCATATGTCATATTCGTCATGGTGTGAACTCACTGCTGGTGTTCCTCAGGGCGGCGTGCTTTCTCCCTTATTGTTCGCTGTTTTTATTAACTCCATCTCTAATCAACTCACTTCAACCTATCACCTCTATGCAGACGATTTACAAATTTATGCACAATCACCGGTCACCACCTTGGACAAAGCAGTTTCAACTATAAATATAGATTTCGAACGCATCCTGCAGTGGGGCAAGTCTTTTGGGCTTCATGTGAACCCAGAAAAAACTCAAGTCATCGTCATCGGTAGCTCACGGATGCTTAATAAGGTCGACTGGAGTACTATACCTAGCGTAATGTTTGACGGAACAATCATTCCTTTTAGTGATAAGGTAAAAAACCTCGGTGTTATATTTGACAGTGAGCTGTGTTGGCGACCTCATATCACCGAATTAAGCCGGCGGCTATATCTCTCATCCAGATCCCTTAGAAGGTTGAGGAACTTCTTGCCCACTACCACCAAAATTAAGCTAGGAGAGTCCTTATTACTTCCTATCCTTGATTATGCTGACGCCAGCTATCTAAATTTAACCCAAGAACAACTTAATAAACTTGAGCGCCTCCAAAATTTTTGCATAAGGTTCGTATTTGGCCTACGCAAGTATGACCATGTCTCTGAATTCCGAAAAAAACTCAAGTGGTTGCCAATTCGATTTCGCCGGAATACTCACATCCTTTCTTTTCTCTATAGTATTTTATTTGTCCCAAGTACTCCTAATTACCTTAAACAACGTTTTGAATTTCTTTCGTGCTCTCATAATTTACGCCCTTCTACTAAACTTAAAATGAACACTCCTGCGCATAACTCAACTTTTTACAACAATTATTTTACTGTTAAGGCTATTCAGCTTTGGAATGAGCTTCCTGTTACTATCAGACAAGCAAAATCGCTAGCGATATTTAAAACCATGATCAAAAAATACTACCTGTCGTTGGAATATGATACTTAAATTCATTTATAAATATTTATATATTCTGTAGATATGTATTTGTATGGTATGTATATTAAGTATATATCTATGTAATATATAAAATATCTACATATATATATATATATATATATATATATATATATATATATATATATATATATCATTTATGTATTTATTATTAATATGTAAGTAGTTCGTACTATATGTTACGTATACCACCATCGCCATTATCATCTCAATTCATTCCTGGGGTTGTCTGGAAGAGATCGCTTTTTAGCGATAAGACCGCCCTTTGTACACAACTAGATATAATTTTAGTCTTTAAGTTCATTTTTGTATTGGTGTATAATAAAGTGTTATCTATCTATCTATCTATCTATGTCTATCTTTTAAGGTTGGCTCACTACAAACTTTTTTATGCTAACCAAATTTGTTCTAAAATAATGCATATTTACGAAGGTGTTTTTATAAACATGATATTAATCCTTATCCAAATAAATACGTTATTCATCACAAGTATTTAATTTAAAACAAAATTGCCATTTGCATCATTCGATTTCAATAAATATCTTAGGAGATATCGCAGTTTTAAAATAACATTTCAGCAAAATAATGATCAAGTACTGCACGCGCATTTGTGATGTGCAAGGCCGGCGGACAGTCATTAAGATTTAAAAATATTTTCACCTTCTACGTTAACAAAGTTGCGGGATATAGTTAGCGTTAGCCCAAAGTAACTATTCCACGCGGACGAAGTCGCGAGCAGAAGCTAGTAATATTATAAAGAGGAGAGATTTGTGTTTTTGTATGTTTGTAACGAATAAACTCAAAAACTTCTGGGCCGATTTCAAAAATTCTTTCACTATTACAATGCTACATTATATCAGATTAATATAAGCTATATTTATTACTAGAAAGAATTAGGGATCCCTACTAAAACTTGAATAATGTAAGCACCAAGGTGTAAAATAATTTAAAAAATTGTGTTTGAGTGGGTCCGGAGATGGTTTGGATTCACAATTAGACCAGGTAGGTGGCGCTGGAATCGGGTTCTAGATTTTTATTTTATCACAACGTCCGTCAGAACCGCTAGTACTTTAAAAAATTATGTAAGCTCCTATGTGAGTAAAACATGTGTATATTCCTCGGCACGATTCTTGAGCGGTTACCTTGGCCTACTCAAAGTGATATTTCTGTTCCTTTTCGAAGTATGAAGTATTGTACCTTGCAAGTAAAGTGATAAACATATAATATTGTCGATATGTCTATAAATTCGGTCCCATTAGCTACGCTCATTACGTAAATCGATTTATATTATTCTGCCGACCGCTCGAGATCCGTGCCGAGAACTATACACTATAACATATATACCAACTGGTCTTATTCATAGATTTGAGTAAATTTAATCAATTCTTTATGGTTCTTAAAGACTGTTTAACCATATTTTGAACAAATAAATTTGATTCTAATTTGAACTATATTTGATTTGATTTTCATTTGAACTATAGTATTCTACGCGGTTTCACTCGACCTGTATCGATAGGTAGCTGGCTCATATCTTCCAGAGTGAACTTCTCGTCGCAGTTTCATTTTGAGATTTTAAAATTTCTTAGAGTTTTCCTAGTTTATTTTGTATAACTTTTTCGTTTCCGAACCGATTTTGATAAAAAAATCCGTTAGATTCAATAAAGCTTCAAAATAGAAATTTTATCGCTATTGGATTTTGGGTTCCGAAGATATAGCAGAAAATTCATGACTTGATTGAATTGATTCACTCAACTATAGAAAAGACTTCAACGGGCGTTTTAAATTAAATACTAAAATATAATATAAATAAAATTGCATATACGGTATACCACATTTCTTGTGTAATTCAACAAAGGGTAATTTGTATCCCAGGGACCAAATTCAGATCAGGCTAAGGCCGACTAAGGCGGGTCACCTCAGTGAGATACAAACGATGCTAGATCGATACAAAATTTATTTATAATTGCTTACATAATTAAACTAGTAAAATGTAAGCCATACCGCGATCTATTGTTTGACTAGCGCCATCTATCGAAGTACCAAATAACTTTTGCTCAATACTTAACCACTTTCAATATTGTTATACTAATTCGCGTTAATATCCCAGATAGTGGGATAGATTCTGCGGGTTAGGAACACAAAGTGTACACCAACAAAGTCACCTCTAAATGTCTGGTTTATATTTTAGAAAAACTAAAATAAATAACTCAGATGATGACAAATTCTTCCAAAATGATTAAGAAAGAAGTATACCAGTTCAACTTGACTCATGATTGCCAACTGTTTATATGGCTAAAGAGGTAAATCTTTGATGGACCATAATAGTGGCTTTCACAACATATTTAACTTGACCTTTGATTCTTTTGTAAGTAAATTATGTGAGAGGTCTGACATAACTGGTTTTTGCAAAACAGTAAAATCAGGATGATGTCACTCTTACAAGCTTTATAATTCTGTACTGTTTACACATAGTTCTGTAGTTTTTAACCGACTTTCAAAAGGAGGAAGTTCTCAATTCGAATGTATACTTTTTTGTACGTTTGTTACGCGATTTTTCTGTCAATTGTGAACCGATTTTCAAAACAATTTTATTCGAAAGATCATACTACTGAGGTGGTCCCATTGTTTTGAAGTCAGGGTCTGATGGATGGATCCCAGGGACAGAGCAACCCTTGTTGAAGATCGCCTATACTCACCGAAAAGCTAACTTGTATACGCGTGCCAGTAGTACAATTTCTACAGGCGCTTAAAATATTGTTACGAGCTACAGGACTCGAATTAAAAATGCCGTTGGAACTACTATAGAATTTATTAGAACTGTACAAACACGTATAAAACAAATACAAATAAAACTGGATGCAACCAGTTCACACTGTACGATTCAATGCAATTCGACACACGCGAAGTCCGTCGTCTATATCGCTAATCGAGAATACTATAAACGTCTTACTCGTCTCGTGGTCGGCGCTTGACTGCCCCACCCCTGCATTCGGGCATTGTTTTATACTAACTATACAGTACAAAAAATCGGCCGCGCGCACTGACTTTCCGAGAAATAGTAATTTGCACACCTGGTTATCTATTCCTGCGAACGGCCAACAAAGTCTAAAACAATAACAATAGGCTATTGTCTAATTGCAAATTTAAATACGAAGTAATAAAAAGAACTCCGAATGCGGGAGGGGCAATAAACGAGATGCGCAGCATTTCTTTGTCGATATGTGACAATAGGTATGCAGGTGGCCCAACTTGTAACAATATTGTTTCTAAAGCTAATCAAGTATTTGTGGAACTAAAAAAGTTTTTTTTTTTAATAAAAACAAAACCGACTTCAAACTAAATAAAACCCAAAAATTAATATTTTCTACATCTTGAAGTCGGTGCCAAGTAAAACAAAAAGAACAACAACAAATTTGAATAATATAGTAATTTTTATTTTGTTTGTTTTTATAGCGTGAAGTCAGTTTTGTTATTGTTAAAACAATTGTTTTTTAATAAATACATTTGAATTTGAAGTTCTTTTACTTCATATTTATGTACCTAAAGTTTTTTCAAAATAAATACAGAATTATGTTATACAATTACTTTTCATAGAATTAATGGAGTCTTAGCAACCTATAACTAACTTAGGGTATCTTTATTCTAAGTACGTATCTTACTACTATTATCTTAATACTGTTATCTTACCACTATTATCTTACTACTGTTATCTACTACTATGTTATAACACTTTTATAAATGTGAATGTTTGTTGCACTGAAGTAGATTATAGACGGCCTCTGTGGTTGAGCGGGCTAAGCCTTTGCCGGCCTACCTTACTGCAACGCAGAGGCTCCGGGTTCGATTCCTGGTATAGTAAATTTCGGAAACGTATTTTCTCCGTTATTTACTATGGTCTGGGTGTCTGGGATCGGCCCCAGAGTAGTCCGTTGTATATTACCCACAACACAAGCGTTAGTTGCTTAATTTGGGGATATACAATATGTGTGTTTGTCTGCCGATTATTCATTTATTTTTATTTATAGTCTGGAATAACACATAGGCTAATTTTTCTAACGAGAGCGAAGCCGCAGTCAAATCCTATCTATCTTCTATATAAATAAAAAATGAATCATAGAAATGTATTCACGCGCATAATTTGAGAACCACTTTATCGATTTTGATGTAATTTTTTGTGTGTGTTTGAGTGGGTCCCCGGATGGTTTCGATTCACAATTCGAACCCGTAGATAGCGCTGGGATCGGGTCCTAGATCTTTATTTGTTCAGGGCAGGCCAACGTCTGCCGGGACCTCTAGTGGTTTATATTTTTGTTTAATGAAACGTATGTAGGATACTGGATTTTTTTAAAGCAATAAATGTGTTTTTTGTAGGGAAGGCATACTAAGTGGCTGGCTTAGCTGGTTTTAGAAATGCGTAAAATATTACTTCGAATGATATTGCAATTAAAAAAACGTCATTTCGTGTTATAATTGCAACACTTTACGGCCCAGTCACGCGGCAAATTGAGAAAACGTTTGACAAATAGATAGTTGCCCCAATTTCTTTATTGTTCTTAACCGGTATCATTGTAATTTTGTATACTGTATTTTAAATTTATAATACATAATATGCTATATATTATACTTATATACATGCTTTTTATAGCGAAAAGCAGGCAAACAGGCAGACGGCCCACCTGATGGAAAGTGGTTACCGTCGCCTATGGAAGTTAGCAACACCGGGGGTGTCACCAACGCGATGCCGACCTCTAAGAAATTTTATAACGGCCTTCTAAGCCGTTTTAAGATTTATAAATTTATCCACTCACAAAATATAAAGTAAAGAACAAGGTCTATAAATATTTGCTCTCGCTTAAATAAGATACTATAGAAGTGCTTGTTAAGTAACTTAATAAACTTAAAATCTTTTAAACTCTTATCCTACTTTCTTCCTTCTTTATCTCCTTCTCTACAGAAACACACACGCACACACACATCCTAATATATATGTACATGAAAATTACCACATACACACTGCATGGAGTTCTTAAATTTTAACACTGGCAATTGGCGTGAGGAACCTCTGATTGACTCATATTACCGGTAAATTATACCTAATTTGAGAGTCAGAGTCAACTTAACATCTTGTATAGTGTTTTTAGCCTCTAAAATGTGTTTCATTCTTTATTCTTTCAATTCTGTACTTTGTTTTTCTTAAAGGCTTAATAAAGATTTTGTATTTCTTAGAGAACCCCATGTTATAGCGCAAAGGGAAAACCGCGGCGGGAAGTTCCCTCCGGATCATTGTTATATGCGGAATAAATGTTCTAGAGAACCGTTGCGTAGATGAGCGTGGGGAGCTCAAGGAAATGGGGGTGAATATCCCGTTGCTGACGAGCGGTGCGGTTGTAAAAGTGAAGTGTTGGCATCAGATCAAACGGATCCTCCAAAGCAAGGCTCCTCCCCCTCCGTCCTTGCATTAGCCAGCCGGCACGGAGTGAAGATCCCTAGAGCTCCAAGCTCTACTCAACTCAAGCTCCAGGGGTGGAAGTGATCAATGGCATAACGTTGGAAGTAGCTTCGGTGAACATGCAGCCCATCTCTCTACACCCTTTAGCCACTCACACCTATGTTGCCCCTGTCTTCTAAGGCATTTTTTGGGGCCCATGGAGGGAACGGCGAGTCAGCGTCTGCCCATTTTTCCATTCCTTGTGTTGGCCTTCCCATGGCCCCAAGGAAGCCCTCCAAAAGTCCGGCCATTTTTATGGCCCGTGGCCTTCAAAGACATACATTATAATAATAATAAACTACTATAGATATACATAATTAAATAGATTATAATAATATAAATTACACATGGAAACAATAAGTATTGTATTTTTGTATTGTATGTAGTTTTAAATAAATAATTTTTCTTTCTTTCAATCAGAAAAAGTTGAAAAGTAGCCCGTTTTTCATCACATTGATATAAGCTAAAGGAATTATATTTATGTTAATAAATTTAGAGAAGAATTATCTGTGAGTATATTCTCTGAAGTTTGACTTCTACTATGTGTGAACGGCACAATTTTTTTCTTTCTAAATTTCAACTGAAAGACAACGTGTTATATCCAAGTATTCACTTCGAAAATGGCTAGGGAACCCTAGAGCCCCTGCGATGACGTCACGGAGGTATACGCGATACATTTTAATGGCAAAATGGCTTCACAAGTGGTAGTTGTAATGCCGCGGAGTGCGCAGGCGCGTTGCTATACTTTTGCGTAACACAGTGAAAGTGGCGGTTTGCTCCGCTGCGATTTTGTTCGACAACAACTGTTAGAAATACACATTTTATAATTGTTATTGTGGTTTATTGTTAGCGGTCTTGTATGGTGGTATAATAACAGTGATTCGCTTAACCGATTCAAGCTGTTTGACAGACATGTAATCGACTCGTTCCTGTATCTTACCAGCGGTTCATCTGCCTTACTCTCACTTAAAATTTGGCTTAACCTCCTCAGTCCCGAGTCAAGGATTCTTCACCGATTTTGATGATTTTTGGAAAGGAAAAAAATTGTATTTTTTTTAAAAATTATAATGAGTATAGCAATGGGTCGCTAAGAAGTAAAAATCATCAGCCTGGGCTATTAATAAAAACATCATTTAGACCAAATTTTCATTCATTTTCCACGTAACTCCTGTAGAGACTCCTGTCTGACTGATTTGACTGATGATCAAGGTCAGCGAGGACAACATTATCATCAGGTTGTTAAAAAATGTCATAGTCTTCTTCGAAAGGCTGTTGTTCTCTCAACTCCAAATAGTCAGAATAGAAATTTTCTATCTTGCATCTGTTAAAACCACTTTTAAGTTAAATAAAATAAAACAAACAACAGAAAATATTAATAGAATAGATAACACTTTATTTATTTACTGGGGCCAAGTGCCCATGTCGTAAAGTGATTTAGTTGTCTTTACAATTTGTCCTCCATTGCCCACATTTGATATAAATAAATATAAGAGATAATATTGAGTTTATGTAGAGTGTAAGTATAAAGTAATTCTGTATGGAAATAGTAATAAATACATACACAAGATATAAGTCCTTATCAATGTATCCACGAATTCAATGCTTTATTATTAACAAATATGGAACTTGACTGTTCTTGTCATAGGTATCATTTAGCACACAATATAAGAATGATCTTTGAATCATTCTTCTTTTATGACTTATATTAATAAGTCCTTTTGAATGACCTCTCTTTACCTCTCCTGCAGTCATTCCTCATCCACCGAGTCTGACAATAGTAATTCACATGATTTAGTATATTGTTACATGTCGTCAAAGATAAGCGCACAGCTGCCTGTTGTAAGCGCAGTCTATTGTCTTCCTCCCGGATTAAGGAATTCTTTTGTGTTTTGAATTTGTAATTAAGAAAAACATGCTATTGTTTTTCTACTTGTTTTATAACCATCATTAGCTAGTCGAACTAAGCCTTATTGTTATTGTTTTCGACTTTGTGACCGTTCGCAGGTGTGGAAACGACTATTTCTCAGAAACTCAGTGTACGCGGCCAATTTTTTTGTACTGTGTAGTTAGTATAAGACGATGCACGAATGGAGGGGCGGGCAGTTAAGCGACGACTACGAGACGAGTAAGATGTTTGTAGTACTCTCGATTAGCGATATAGACGACGGACTTTACGCGTGTCGAATTGCATCGAATCGTGCAGTGTGAACTGGTCGCATCCAGTTTTATTTGTATTTGTTTTATACGTGTTTGTACAGTTCTAATAAATTCTATAGTAGTTCCAACGGCATTTTTAATTCGAGTCCTGCAACTCGCAACAATATAATTCGCAAATCACTTACCCAAATCCGGCTGTACCGCTTACCTATACGGTCTCCGGTTTCGCCATCTTGTTCCTTTGTTAGCACTTTAACTTTTTATAACTAAACAAATTCCTCGTGGCGCTCCCTCACCCCTGCTGTCCTTTGCGTTCAGAAATGTATTAACCTTTTCGCATTTCGCGACAGCCCACTAATTATTTTAATATAATGTTACAACTCAGGTCCCGACAAAAATAAAACCCACCGGCATTTCTGAAAGAAAACACATTTTATTACCTGCCGGCATTTAAACTAATTGTAACTCTTTTATCGTCGTCTTCTTTTGTTTACTTTCTGTTTGAAATTTGTGATTAGAAAACAGCCCATTGTTTTATTGTACTCTTTTATGGCAGTTTGCGGCCGATCATTAGCCAGGTGTGGCGGATTAAGCCGACTTAGATACGGGGACATTGCATTTGTGCAGTATAAAAAGGTGACCTGATGGACGGGGAGTCAGTCAGGCGAGAACAACGAGCGAAGCGAGACGTGTGTACTACAATCGGGAATCTAATAAGTGACGGACTTTGCGCGTTTTATTGTATTACACCTTCCGCATTACGTTTGGACTTGTTGTGTTCGGTTATAGTTCTGATAAACTCTATAATAATTCTAACGGCATTTTAATTCGAGTCTCGCGATTCGTAACAATGTTTATAATAATATAAGCCCATAAACGTCTCACTGCTGGACTCGGACGTCTGTCTATAGGGGAACAAGATACCCACCAGACTTGTCCAAAGCGATTTGGCAGGTTTAACACATCGGTTATCTCGGTGTGCAGGTTTCATCACGATGTTTTTCTTCAACGTTGTCAGCACGTGGTAATTGTAACAATATGCACATTAGGTAAGGAAACTGCCTAACTTCGAGATTCGAACCTGCGCCCTTTGAATTTGGGACGCGTGCCCTAGCCATTACGCTACCATGACTAACATTTACAAAATGAAACAAAAGTGAAATCATACAATAAACGTATTAATAATAATAGCAATTTCTATCTTTCTTCTATCTGTTGTAACCAATCATAAATGTATGAATGTTGTAAGAGTAAAGAAACAAATCTTCCCATACATGTATGAGAGTTGTTGTAATAATTGATCTTTCGTGATATACTGTCTTATTGCGTGTATGTGTGACGATATGCTTGCGTTGCTATCACGCTTTTTAAAGCGTCAATAACTTCACGCGTTTTACTTTACTATGTAAAGGATGTTGTGCATTTTTTAATGGCTGAAGCACGGCAAACAGTCTCTCGGCTTAACTGTGATGGAAAGTGGTTCCCGTTGCCTATGGACATTGGCAACACGAGATAGTGTGCGCAGCTATTCGCACATATAATATATATTTGGTGCACGCTGCTGGTGTTGGGCCTAGGATACCCAGGTAGATGTAATCGTAGAAGTTAAAATACTGTTAAACAATAATAAATCACATTATATAAAGAAAGTGTCTGCCTTCGGCTACAACCCAGACGGAAGAAGAAAGAAATGCAACAACAATGTTGCCAGTTTAAAAATAAAAAATATTGTATGTTGGTTTTGCTAACAGATAGTCTTAGCAGAGTTGGGCAATTCTGCTATGAATAGTACACTATTGTCTCAATCGTAGGTTTGCCTTATTTCGGTATTCTGTTAATACCAATGCTCGCCGTTTATAAATATCTATGAGCGAATTTTGGCAAAATATTCCCGCGAGATTCTCGGGACAAATGGTAGCGCAGGGCTCTTGAATTTGATGTCGATCAGCGTAAATCGCATTGAAATCGGTCCAGTAGTTTTTACGTGAAGCCCGAACAAACAGAAAAGAAATCTATTTTTTTTTATCGTATTTTCCATCGTTTATATAGTATATTCCAGTTGTTTTTTTTTAATAGCTTCAATGTACAGACACGGCATGTTTAAAATTTTATAATATTATAGATATTATAATACTATATTAAAAACAAACAAGCGTTTAATAATCGATACTTTTATAGATTAAATTCGAGTAAAAAAGGTACGGAACTAAGATATTTATTAGAAAATAAACCTCAGCTATCTGCCAGTGAAAGAACAAACTGACCGGAACAAACAGACAGAATTTTTTTTAAATAGATTTTTTGATATATCTGCCGTATATACTGTTACGAGTTTGCGGGACAAGAATAAAAATGTCGTTAGAATTATTATAGAGTTTATTAGAACTATAATAACAGAGGTACAAATATAACCGAACGCAACAAATCCAAATACAATGCAGAACGTCGTAATTCAATAAAACGAGTAAAGTCCGTCGATATTAGATTCCCGATAAGGTACATACGTCACGCCTAGATCGTAGTTTTAGCTCAACTGACCCCTCTCTCTATCAGGTCATCGTTTTATTATTCACAAATACAAATGTACCCGCCCGGCAACGTCGACATAATTTCCTAGAATTAGCTTGTAACTGTAATCCACCACACCTGCCTAATGATGCAGCCTGCATTGGCCGTAAACGATTACAATAGAACAATAGGCTGTTCTCCAGAATAACTTAGAAACGTATGCCAATAAATAAGTGAACAAAAGAAGACAATCATAAAAGGCTCACAATTATTTCAAATGATGACAGGTAATAAAATGTGCTTTTACAGATCTGTACGTGGAATTTGTCTTTGTCGGAGCCTAAGTTGTAATAATATTTTCATATGCATTTAGTAAAAGGCAGTTATTTTCATATTACAAACATACACTCCAATTTTATTTTTCTGTATAGATACGTAGAGATTCGTAAAAGAATTAAGATAATATCTTATACTAATACATAAAGCTGACGAGTCTGTTTGTTTGCTTGAACGCGCTAATCTCAGGAACTACTGGTCTGATTTGGAGAATTCTTTCAGTGTTATATCTAACACTATGGGCTATCAGCCCATTTATCGAGGAAGGTCATAGGATATATATCATCACGCTAAGACCAATAGGAGCGGAACACCAATGAAGAATGTTTCAAAATCGAGGGTTTTTTTACTATTCCACGCGAACGAAGTCGCGGGCAGAAGCTAGTATTATACAGTTTCTAGGGGTCCACTAAATGTAGTTAAAATCATATAATTTACATTAAAAACAACACAATTATAAATTACTGTTTTTATTTTAAAAAAATCCGAGGAAATTGGATATAAGGAAGGAAATATGAAAATGTCTGCACGCATAAAGGAAATGATTTGTAAAGAAAATAATTACTAGTATTTTCATGTTTTTACCGGTAATGCTTGTAAGGCTACTTTCCCGCCCGGCTTCACTTGAGTATTAAGGAGGTATGAATTGACAGACTACTTACGACAAATCTGCATTCTACGCATCTTAACAATCCGCTGAGACTACCGGTGTTTATTCATATTGAGTAAGAGTAAGTTTGTAGGCTTCTTTAAAGTTCTTAAAGAAGCCTCTAAACTTACTGTATACGAATAAGACTTTTTTATGATACATAGCGACCCGCCCCGGCTTTGCACGGGTGCAAATTCATTTCTTACACATTTTGGGATACACTTAGAGTAAAAGTGTACCTTTATGCAGGACATAATTAGTATTTTTTTCATTTTATGGCTAATTCTATATGTGTCCAATTTCTGGAATGAACTCCCTTCCTCCCGCGGTTTTCCCAGAGAGCTACAATATGGGGCTCTTCAAAAAGGGCGTGTACAGATACCTAAAGTCTCAAGGAGGTAGGCAACGCATCGGCTCCCTTAGTGTTGCAGATGTTCATGGGCGACGGTAGCCACCTACCACCAGGTGGTCCGTTTGCCAGTTTGCCTACTAGCAAACATGAAAAAAAATTACACCCTGGGTTACATTATTGAAGTTTCTTTTTTCTACTAATAAATATAGCCTGTTACTGAAGGATAACATGGTGAAACAATTTTGCTTAAAATCTACGCTACGTTTATCTCGGGAATCCAGCGGGAATTTTTCCGGGACTGGTTTGAAGTTGTTCGGGTGCATAAAAATTGGCGTATTCCGTCACAGTCTTCAGTAAAACGATAGCTTACATTCTTTTCTAATACTGTGGTACTTTGTATCCCGGGAATCCCGCGGGAATTTCAAGTGAAGCGTGGACGAAGTCGCAGGCATATGCTAGTTTCTAATATTAATGTGGAGATTCGTGGAATACAGATTTGTCGTGAAAAATGATGTCAAATTATATCTTCAAAAATGTATAATGCGTAAGCGAGACAACGAACTGCATTTAGCTCCTTAAATAAGAATATTTTCAAAACGAGAGTTTATCTGAATTTTGCTAATTTTGAATGATTTATAATGATAAAATGCATTAGTTTCGCTTTGCTACTTTTAATTAGGGTTCCCTATGCGGAAGTGATAGGAAGAAAGAAAGAAAGCAAGAAAGAAAATATTGGTTATTAATTAATAATTTGCACCATCTACATCACCAGATTAGGTTATACTGTTCCGTAAGTTTGGTTGCCTGGAAGAGGTTGCTTTAAGCGATAAGGCCGCCTGTTGTTTCTACCACGACAATATTGTAATTGTGTATTTTTGAAATTGTATATTTGGTGAGCAATGCAGTGTTATTTATCTATCTATCTTTATTTGAAGAAATGGAGATGTACTTACATTGCATATATGTGGTGAAAAAAATAGCATGTTCTAAGAATTCGTGCGCCGATTTTCAGCAAACAAGGTTTACACTCAACTTATTGATGTGCCGGAATAACATCTGACACGAATCTGAATTTCAGCGTTGTATCGATATATTTATTTCCAAATGTGACACAAACAAGCAAAACTCGGTTCGGCACTAGTTAAGATATATATAGGTATAGACATAAGGCACACACTGCACATGCACTTCCTCACAACACCAGCATGTAACAGATACACTCTACATTAGTATAAGTTCAGTATTAAAAATAGAAAAAAAATAATATAAGTTATTCTTAAGGTACACTACAACATAAAAATCACTAAATGAATGTCACACACAATAACAAAATAAACAATAAGCGTGTATGAACTCTAAAAACTTTCATAGAAATTAAGTTGTAAAAAAGGGTACGGAACTCGAGCCGTAGAGTAGTTAAAAAAAAGGCTCGGTTCTCGCATATGTGCACCACACACATGGGTCTGTAGAACAGAGGTAATCAACCCAGGATACTAAGGTCTTTCTTGCCGCCGCAGTGCCGACAGATGGTCACGCCACGCCGCCTTGAATGATGTCTTACGGAGGGCGCTTGCCACTGCCAACGTGCCGGCTTTAATTGGAGCCGAACGGTATTGCACGTGACGATGGTAGGCGCCCTGAAGGAATGACTCTAATCCCTGGCAGCGTGGCAAGCCTTTGGTGTTAGATGCGACCTGCTTAGACACGTTGGCCGCATCCCATTTACCAAACACGTCTAGATCAGCCGGCGCAAATATGCAACACTAAGTGAGAGTTATATGTTTGTGCCATTTGCTGTCGAAAGCTTGGACCGTGAGGTCCTGAGGCCATGAGCCTCTACAAAGATATTTCAAAACGACTCATTGACTCTTCGGCAGCTCAGAGGGCTGGTTCCTTCCTAGGACCAGGGATCAGTGGATGCCGATGGAGATCCAGCGAGGTACCGTAGCCAGCCTTCTAGGAACCTTACCCATTGACTTCGATGACCTAGGCTCAGTATTCTATTTATAGTCTTAAAAGATGTAATATAAGCTAAGTTTCCTTCACTGTACTAGTTTCATTATATTTATATAGTATAGTTAAAACCTTTAACCGATAGTAAGGTAAACGAACGGTTCGTAGAACCGGCTATCAGCCATCAACCGTTGTCTCGAAGTTAGCGAGTCATTTACGTATTAGATAAATAGCCATCAGCTGGTTTTTTAGTTAGTTATTGTACCACCTTTAGCCGGTTGGGTAAGGTTTTCAAATTTCGATTGGTTACCCATCGCTAATAGATGGCGTTGGTTACGCAATTGGAATACAGAATCCATGACTATAGGAACCAAAGCACGCTTGACTGATTTCTTATGTAACATTAGGTGACGAAAAACATAGTGCTATATATTTGACTAAACAGTGATTTATTGTATTGAAATGTGGTATTTTCTTTTAAATATTTAAATGATTTTATGTAGGTTTGAAGGTGACAAATTGTCTATTGAATATTAATTTTTTTTAAAGCTAACTGTTACCGAGACTTAGGGCCGATTAACAAATATCTATACTATTATTCTTTCTTTAAGAAATTATATTCTTTCTCCATTTTCTGCACGGATATAACGCTCCGAACGCAACCGGGATTTAACGTCCTGATGATGATGACGACTTAAAACAAATAGGCTTTCGCCGCTTGGGTTAATATGGACATAAGGTGGGTTTATGTGTTTGTATATATTTAAGTTCTTCTACGGCCTTGTGCGATGACAAATTATCATGAAATTTGCACACATAATTATGTTAGCCATCGAAATTTTTTTATTTTTGAATAATTTGTAATTAAGAACCTAGTCCAATCAAACTGATTACGACTGTTCGTTTGTCCTGTCGTGACGAGGCGTGGTCTTTTCAAGGTTGACTAAGCTTTTTAGAAAGTATCTGGTCATTGTACTGTCTGAAGTACATTGTGTCAATGTGATATACTTGTAGTCTATTTTGTTTAGGGATGAGCAACCAACTATAATAAAAACTCCGCCATTCGGCTGTTGATGGTTCAATAGCTAGTTGAGAAATGAGATGATGGCTATTTGTCTGTTTGGTGAACGTAATAGCGAAAACAGACAGTTCATTTCAGTTTTGATAAAACAAACAAACTCGATTGTTAAAAAATGTTTCATATTTTTACTATTGTTATTTAATGGGGTCTGATGAATGAAATCTTTATTTGTATGAAACATGGATAACAAGGTCTATATGATATGGTGAGAATATTTTTCGCCATTTACTGGCACACAAATTTTCTTAAAAAATAATATGGTTTATAATAATATAAAAATATATATATTTATATATAAATCTAATATTTACCTCCGGTTCGGCGGCGGAAACAGCTGAATCACTCAAGCGGCGTAAATATGCAACCCTCAGTGAGAGTTATATGTTTGTGCCGTTTGCTGTCGAGACGCTTGGACCGTGGGGTCCTGAGGCCATTAGCTTCTACCAAAATTTATCGAAACCACTCATTGACTCTTCAGGTGATCAGAAGGCTGATGCTTACCTCGACCAAGGGATCAGTATGGCGATCCAGCAAGGAAACGTAGCCAGCCTTCTAGGCACCTTACCCATAGAAGACGGTTATCTAGGCTCAGTATTCTACTTATAGTCTATGGACTATGGGTAGAATACAATACAAATAAGTTAAGTTTTCCTGCATTGGATTCGATTGTATATGTAATTTTGTAATTGTTAAAAAAAACCTAATATGTTTTATAAATATTGTTATGAGCTACAGGACTCGAATTAAAAATGCCGTTGGAACTACTATAGAATTTATTAGAACTTTACAAATACGTATAAAACAAATACAAATAAAACTGGATGCAACCAGTTCACACTGCACGATTCAATACAATTCGACCGCGCAAAGTCCGTCGTCTATATCGCTAATCGAGAGTACTCGAAAACGCCTTACTCGCTTCGTAGTCGTCGCTTGACTGCCCAACCCTCCATTCGGGCATCGTCTTACATTAACTAGACAGTACAAAGAAATTGGCCGCACACACTGAGTTTCTAAGAAATACTAATTTGCACACCTGCGAACGGCTAACAAAGTCGAAAACAATAACAATAAGGATTAGTTCGACGCTAATGATGGTTATAAAACAAGTAGAAGAACAATAGCATGTTTTTCTTAATTGCAAATTCAAAACACAAAGAATTCCCTAATCCGGGAGGACAATAAGCTGCGCTTACTATAGGCAGCTGTGCGGCTTATCTTTGACGGCATGTAACAACAATATCATATATTTTTATTTAATAGTCGTTATTACGATATTATGTTATATAAGATTATTACATTTTTTTTTATTTATTCTATTTTTTTAAGGGGTTTTATCAATTAGTGACATTGCCACCCCCGTAGAAACATACATCAGCTAATAGAAATAAAACATTTTTTTTTGTTTATTGTTGTTTGTTTGTTAGCTGAGATAGGGGTGAAGCCAAGATAGTGATACAGACACCTATGTTCTAGCGTCTGTTTATTGTTCGTAGGCTTGCACTCTGGGCACACTCCATGAGGATGTGTAAAACATCGTCTAGTACACCACAGGTTGAACAATATGGTGACACGTCAGTCACATTAAATGCTTGGACCGATTTGAGGGAATAGGCCCAGACCGCATCCCCAACAATGCTGTAATATATCTTCTTGGTCTCTTCCCTTCAGCAAACCACGGAAGATAATTACAATTTGTTGCACAATTCTCTCAACTTTATGTCAAAGTTTAATACAATTATATACTTGATGAATGTCAACTAGAATACAAGATTGGCCCGCGAGTTTATCCTCGTTAAATGGTAGCAAATCGTATCTGAATAAGCCAATTTTTACGCACCATGACTACTACTTTAAACCACCTTCGGGAAAAATCCCGCGAGATTCCCAGTATGAAAAGTACCGCACTATTTAAGAACAATGTAAACAATCTTTTTATTTTAAACTAGCGGTCCGCCACGGCTTCGCACGGGTATCTAAAAATAACTTTTTTGTTGAGTTTAATTACCTACTAAGCGAATTCAAAATATGTTTTTGTAAACGATGATGTGTTCTACAAAGTCAAAGTACATTATTTTATTCTATCATCAATAGTTTTCGCAGCGCACGCGATTTTAGGTAATTTTTTACACCTTGGGTTACATTATTGGAGTTTTAGTAAGGATCGCTAATTTTTTTTGAAAATATAATATAGCCTATATCACCCGGGGATAGTGTAGCTTGCCAACAGTGAAAGAATTTTTCAAATCGGTTCAATAGTTTCGGAGCCTATTCAATGCAAACAAACAAACAATCAAATCTGTCCTCTTTATAATATTAGTATAGACCATCTCGGACAAACGCCAGCCAAAAATTTATTTTCCTCATTGGAAAAATAAGATTATTAACTTTAGTGGAATATGCCAAGTTAAACAGCAACTTTGCACATACAAAATGCAAATAAGCCTTCCAATACTTGTGCAATCAACCTTCGACGGCAAGCGATCGGTTATCCCCTCTTTAAGATCAGTACGCCTCGCGACTTGGTCCGGTCAAGTGTATTGTTAGGTATTTGTGCTTAAATTGCATGTAAGTTTATTTCAAATATATATTACTTGTCGTTAGCGTATGATATTTCAACGTACCTATGTATTATATTCATCTATAAACATTTGTATTTTTGTAGATATGTATATATATATGTGTATATATATTTTTATATTTAATATTACTATGCTTTATGTATTTAATTACGTGTATATAAATCTATATGTATGTTTATATAATAATATTAATATATAATATGTAACATTTTTAAAAATATTGTGCAACAAGAGCTGCCCTAGCTTTTGGGCCATATTCTCTCCCCATCCCAAGGTTGTCTGGAAGAGATAGCTGTCAGCGATTAGACCACCATTTGTACCTAATTCTAAGCTGTTTTTGTGTATTGTTTCATTAATTTTATTGTACTATAAAGTATATTCTATTCTATCTATATACATAAAACAAAGTCGTGTTAGTTACACCATTTATAACTCAAGAACGGCTAGACCAATTTTTATAATTTTTGTGTTTTTCGAATTGTCTTCGCCCGGAATAGAATAATAAGTATTAAAATACGATAATCATCAATAAAAAATATCATTAATAAAACATGGGTCACAACATCAGTCTATCAATTCATTTGCTGTGATCTTATGAGGCCGATTTTGGCAATGGTGACTGCATTTAAACTCATTTTCATTTGTCTGATTTAGGTGAATTATTTTTGTGTGTGTTCAAATGGATCCCGGGATGGTTTAGATTCACCATTGAACCCGGCAGGTGACGCCGCTGAACACCTCTTTAACGGTGGGACCGATTTTGATGAAATTTATAACGACGAAATAAATTCGAGAATGGTTTAGATTATAGAATAAAAATTCTGTGCGTGTTCGTTCGAGTGTGGTTTAGATTCACAATTGGACCCGGTAGTTGGCGCTGGAATCGAGTTCTAGATTTTTATATTTTCAGGCTGAGACCGCTAGTATTGTATGTAATTGTCATTATTATATTGTCTTATGTTGAGCTGCATACAAATTTTCAAGTTTAAATTATAAACATAATTTAAAGTTTCAAATATTTATTGCTCAGATAAAATTAAGTAATAATATTTTTATACGGGTCTCAAGAAAACACACATAGACTGTATTAAGACATAACACACATACACAGACTGTCTCTTTCTCTCTAGAACTCTCAATATATTTCGTTTTGAAGAGGGACCCGACTAAGGTAGAGGAGCGAGATGGAATACTCCTCCGTCTCAAAGGAAGGTCTTCCAGCGGGATTAGTGTCGTTCCTCGCAGGCCTAAGCCCATCAGTTATTGTTGGAAATTTGTATATATTCTTTGTATGATTTGGGAAACGTATGCGACCTTAATTATTGCACAGCGCCATCTATTGGCTTGTAAGTGTTCCACTACAGTTTTATCTATTTCATACATAATTAATGTATGTCGCCTTTGGCAAATAAACGTTCTCTTTATTTCTTTGGTATATATAGGCTCGCGTTTGACTATGATTTCGCGCGATGTACAACGGAGATGTGGTCTAAGATTGAACGCGGTTACCTAGAAAGTATGAATGACCGAATAAATGAAAACTCTTTATTGTTCACTATTACTTAAACCTAGACAATTTAATATGAATACATTTCCACTAGAACAATTCTAGCGATCTCTTCCAGGCAACACGATGTCCAAGGAAACTTAAATAATATTTGGTGGTTTAACTAAATTAAAATCAATTCAATCATATTAAAACACAATTAAATAAGAAAGAAAACAATTAAAAAAACCACTATAGATATACATAATTAAGTTGATTCTAATAATACAATTTACATATAGCTACATGCGAACAATTCGCACAGGCCTTGAAGACCCAAGTAACAGACTGAGGCTTATAGTGAAGTGTTCTTTGTATTGGTTTGTAAGAATCTCATGCGTTTAGAAATGTAAAAAAAATCAGGAGGACTAAATGAAACCAGCAGATTTCAGACGGCCTCTGTGGTTGAGCGGGCTAAGTCTTAGCCGGCCAAACTCGCTGGAACGGCAGGCTCTGAGTTCGATTCCCGGCATGGTAAATTTCGGAAAAGAACTTTCTGTTATTTACTATGGTTTGGGTATCTGGGATCGGTCCCAGAGTGGTCCGTTGTATATTACCCATAACACAAGCGTAAGTTGCTTCGCTTGGGGGGGATATACAATGTGTGTTTGTCTGCCGATTATTATTATTAATTCAAAGAAAAATAATTTTTAAAAAAGACAGAAACTTGGCCGAATCCTTAAACTAAAAATCAAATAAATGTCGCCCTTAAAACCGTAAAAACATATTTGAATTATGTGTATTAATTCAAATACTAAAATAAAAATACTGTGAAAATTTATTTATTCATTATGTGTGTTTTCAAATTGTAATATTCTAAACTATCTTAAAAATTAAAGTACACTACAAAAAAGAAACCTAAAATTAAATACTAGAACTAAAAAAGAGGGGATAATTTTATAGATAAAATATTGGTCCCAAACCACTGTCATTTACGGGGAACGTTCCCAAAAGGATGGCGGCGTTACCATGTTGAATGTATGTTTTTGTGTATTGTGAATCAAGTTTGTTTGTTTTTGTGTAAAATTTATTGTGAATGGTATATATATTTTTTGTTTTACTATTTTTTCCTATTTATTAATAGCTTCGTTTTTTTTAAGTAATTTAATCTTTTTCTTTCTTCGTTCTTTATAAAAACAATACTTTTTTTTGATTTCAGGTAAAAGCAAGCAACCTGTAAATGCATGAACCTACACCGCAAAGTGGTATAAGTCATACAATCAAAAAATTCGTACTTGATTTTTTTTCTCTATATTTCAAATTCGCTTTTTACGCCCTAGTTATTTACATACTGTTTTACTACTACGATTATTATTTTGGTTAAATTATATTCTCGTTTAGACAAAGATATGTGAAGTGTTTAGTGAAGGCAAGTGTTCATAAAGTGTTGTGTTTTGATGTTTTAGAAGTTCTTTGAGGAGATTTCAATCTGCATCGAATTTTGGGTATGGTTTTTTTTCTATTTATAGTAGTATACATGTTAATTAATGGCCTTACCTATAATCGTCTCTTAAATTTTAAGCAATTGCTCAGCAACTGAATAGTGAAAATATTACCCATAAACTCTTAAGTAACTGTCAAAAATAACCAATGTCGAGAGGTAGTTTAAGAGACTGCTAAGAGGCAAGATGGCGGTTTTTATTTCAAACTGCTGATAGCATTAGAAAAGAGAACTTGTAAAAATGTAACTGTTAAAATTTCTTTAATTTTTTTTATTGCGAGACTTCAGCAGACAGGCAGACGGCTCACCTACTGGAAAGCGGTTACCATCATCTATGGACATTTGCAACACCAAAGGTGTTACAAATACGCTGCTGCTCTTTAAACTGAGACTTTTTATCCGTCCAGGAATGGAGAAAGAATACAATTTCCTGCAGCGAGACGGCCTGTCGTAAGAGGTGACAAAACAACCCACAGCCAGGTGGTATGGTATTTGCCCGTCTGGATGGCATTCACCCCTGGTCTAGAGTATGCTACCAGAGTCTCCCTTTCGATAGCAGCAGCACATTTGTAGCACCTTTGATGTTGCAAATATCCATATGCGATGGTAACCTCTTTCCATTAAGTAGGCCGTCTGCTTGTCTGCTATATAACAATATATATAACGCAATAAAGAGTACTGTTATAAAGATATTTGAATTTGAATTTACTCTGGTGATTCATACCAGTCAAAAATATGTTAAGGCTTGTAGCAACGCCAACATTCTTGAGGATTTTGCGGTAGTGATTTTTCGGGCGATAGCGGGGATTCCATAGACGCGGTCGTTTTTCATATGAATTACTACTTTATTATGAATATAAATAATAAAGTAATACTTCAAAAAAGAATAAAAGCAAATTATTTCTCTTTCTATTATAAAGATGTAGATGTATTTTTATCCTGTTTTGATAAAAAAATTTAGACGTAAAATGATTTCATATCAATTATTTACTTGGTGATTTTTTTGTCTTATCTTGAAATAAACAAAGAGACGTTTTGAAAAAACTACGTCACGTCTCGTGTCGTGAATATTTATGATATTTTTTGGTAAGTAAATATTGTTTAGAAATCGCCAACGAAAAGTTGTTTCGTTTGCACCCCACTTTCGATCTTCTGCGGCAATAGGAGCCTTAAGAGTAGGCGCTACGACCATGACCGGATGCTATTTATGCAGCCCCAGTCACGTCCTGGCACTCAGCAAGAGGTCGCTTAAAACGATTACGCAAAATAAACCAAACAAATTATAAATAGCTTGCAATGATTTCTAAATAATTGACTTATATACATTTTTCATCAAGGTCACTTTGCTTAGTAACAGAAAGTAGACTTTTAACGTTATACCTATTTTAGGGAACATACCCATATTTAGTGGGTTGGGCAGCATTCGGTAAGCTTCGTCAAGTCTTCTCGTCGACCATCCCGCAATGCTTGAAGACAAAAGTCCTCGAGCAGCGCATCCTCCCCGTCCTGACCTACGTGGCCAAAACGTGGACACTGACAACTACAAGTTCCCAGTCCCTCAACGGGCTATGGAGCTAGTTATGTTGGGTGTTCTCTTATTCCTCCTTCTGTGAGCACGTTATGCTTGCGAAGGAGGAGGCGGAACGGGTGCGCGAGCGGACTTCCTTGCTCCGTTCCCGTCAAAGGAGGACGCGTCGGCACCGGAGGGCCAGTCTGGACCTTCGGCTGCCGTGAGCAGGCGGCATGGGTGGTTCCCTAAGGAAAGGGTTCTCCACCTACGAGCGCGCGCCCACCTCTCCTCCCGTGGGGCGCGTTATAGACCGCCCCACGCAACGAGAGCATGATGACGCCGGTGGACAGGCCACCGCCTGCCAGGGCCAGGGGAGGGGCTGTGCCACAAAGCCGTGGCCCTGGCATTAAGGGCAAAGGATGGAGTGGGATGGCTCAGCAAAATACCAACTCGAGACACTACACTCGATGGAGCGGTGAGCCAGGAAGTTGATAGGCAACGATGACAAGATTTAAAGTCTCGAAAATCGACGCAGGGTTGCCAGCTTAACGGTTTTCTGTCGGGCATATTTCGGTGAGTGTGTATTGGAGCTTATCAATCTTATCCCACCGCCTCCCTTCCATTATCGAACCACCAGATGCACGGCATGCGACACCGGCTTGTGAAAGAAAGAAAGATGAAAGAAAAATCGTTTATTTGGTCTTCACAAAGCGAGACACGTGGCGATGAATTAAACGATGTAGGTATATACCAAAAAAATGTCTCACCATGGTACCAAATAGGTGCAGTTCAGCATATGCCAGGCAACGGGTGCCTGACGCTGGTCTTCAATGTTGCTCGGTTATTTTATTTTTATTGGCTGAAATCAAATTGAACTATCCAGCGACTATTGTGATGAGACGTAGGCAGCCACCAATGTTCGTAAGTACTTACCATGTGGGAGGACCAACTTGCTTAATAAGACGCCGATGACACAGGCCTTCCAAACATTGAACAAGATATGTCAACTAATTGACATTTTTATCTGCGCTGTGACTGAATTCACAAGAACTGCGTACTATATTATATGTTATGACGATTGAATATGTATATACAATGTATTATGTGTACCACGCTATTGTATTGGTGACAACTGTAATGATGGCGACGTTTCTAAGTTAATAATAAATAAACATTTATGTATATAAAGTATGAACTATAAAAACATAGCTATACATACACATAATACATATATTCACCATGAATAATCACCAGGCCTGGTACGTGACTATGGCAAGAGACCGGGTGGAATGTCCGCTAGTGTGGGATGCGACCTGTGTTGACACACTGGCCCCATCACATCTTCCAATGACCGAGTCAGGGGCTGGCAACGCCGCCACTTCAGGTGAAGACATCAAACGGCGCAAATATGGTGCTTTAGGAAGGGGTTACATATTTGTGCCGTTTGATCTTACATATGTAAGAAACTCTTTGATACTACCCGTGATCAGAAGGCTGGCTCATATATCGCACAACAAATAAGTATTGCAATACAGCGCGGCAATGCAGCCAGCCTTTTGGACACGCTCCCCGTTGGCAGTGATCTCCTGCACAGTGTATTTTAGTTTTGATGTCTTTGTTATTTAATATATAAATATTTCTTTTAAAAATATACAATATATCACCATAAACATAATAATAATTAGTACTGATCAAATTAGAAACAAATATTGTGGTGTGGACGTACTGATAACATTTTCAAGAAAATTGCTATAATGTTGTTACGAGTGCGGGACTCGAATTAAAATGCCGTTGGAATTACTATAGAACTTATTAGAAGTATACAAACACGTATAATACGGGTACAAATATAACCGGTCGCAACAAGTCCAATTGTAATCCACAATTAAATAACACACGCAAAGTCCGTCACTATATCGCTTATCGAATGTACACGTCTTGCTTTGATCGTGGTTCTCGCTAGACTGCCGATCTCTTCATTCGGGAATCCCTTTATAATCAGCTTACAATATGTCACAATTGTGTAAACAACGGTTACTTAGAATCACACCTGGCCACTGCCTACCAGAGACGATTACAATACACAATAGGCGGCTTTTCTAATTACAAATATTAAACACAAAGATAACAAAAGAAGTGCAAATGCGGGCAGGTAATAAAACTTGGGCTTTATGGTCGGCAAGTGTACATTCACATTTGTCGGCGTGCTTCGTGGAATTTTGGCAAGTTGTAACAATATTATATGATATATATGAATAGCGTTGTAGAGGCAGAAAACAAAAAAATTATAATATTTATGAAAAATTTACATTGATGTTTTCTAGCTTCCGTTGCTCATCTAAGAGGTAGAATTTTTAAGTGCTTGCCAAAAGTGATAATTGAGTGATTTAATCGTCTTAAAGGTAGTGGTATATTGTTCCAGATCTTAGATGCAGCATAACGGAAGCTACCTCAAAGTTAATTTATGTTATTGAAACGCTAGTTGTCGAGAACATTGTCTACCTTTGACTGCTCTCTGGCTACCAGCTGAGCTTCAAGTACAGCTCTATGCTATGCATCCAACTACATCATGCGCACCGCAAAAGAGTGTAGCTTAGTGCTAAATTCCCGGAACCTAAAAACCTACAATCTTCAAGTCACGTGTAAATAGGTACCTTCTAGACAAGCGTGTTGCATCTAAGCCGCGGCCACACATTGGATTCGACTTTGCATCCAAGTTTGGCCCCAATATTGAACTTTGTATCCAAACACGGGTAAGATAACTTATTTGCCCTATATGGTTCAGATGCATATGATGAGGAGTTGCAATTCGCGACAATTGATAGACCAATGTGTGATAAGTGCGCGTGATATTGTCCAAGATGCCGCGCACACTACCCTTTGATTCCACTCGCCTTTGAACATATTTAAAAAACCGACTTGGTATACTTCAGTATTGGACATTGGAGGGGGATTGGACTCAATGTGCTTATTGGGTCCAAAGACTGGTCCACGCATTGGTGTATTGGCCCCAATACGATACGTTGGTTATTGTATTATTATATTTTGGGCCACCTGCATATTTGTAAACAAAGCACATTTATTACCTGCCGGCGTTTGAGCTAATTACATTGCAGTTCTTTTATGATTGTCTTTTTTTGTTTACTTATTTATTGGTTATTGTGAAGAGCAGCCTATTGTACTGGTTTATGGCTGTTTGCAGGTATTATTAAGCATGTGTGCAGATTACGATTTCTAAGAAATTCGATCTACGCGGGCGGGCAACCATATTGTATCGGTGCGGTATATAGCAATGGCCCAATGGAGAGATCGGCAGTCAAGCGATAACTACTAGCGAGACAAGACGTGTGTACATTCGATAATCTATATTGTGACGGACTTTGCGCGTGTTATTGAATCGCGCATTACGTTTGGACTGATTGTGTTCAATTATATCTGTACCTGTGTGATACGTGTTTGTATAGTTCTAATAAATTTTATAGCAATTCCAACGGCATTTTAATTCGAGTCCTGTAACTCGTAACAGTATTATTAGTATGTTATTGTATTATTATATATTATCATTAGTACAATCTTGAGCTGCACGCCAAAATATTATTGTGAATAAGATCCTTGTCCATCCAAAGGTTGCCTGGAAGAGATTGCTTTAAGCAACAAGGCCGCCCATTGTACTACTACCTTCTAAATTTAAGATATGAAAATGTATTACTGTTTTTATGTTGTTGTACAATAAAGAGTACATTGTTGTTTTTTATTTTTTATTAACTACTCTACGGACTCGAGTTCCGTGCCCTTTTTTACAACTTAATTTCTATAAAAGTTTTTAGGTTCATATACGCTTATTGTTTATTTTGTTATTGTGTGTGACATTGATTTAGTGATTTTTATGTTGTAGTGTACCTTAAGAATAACTTATAATATATATTTTTTTCTATTTTTAATACTGAACTTATACTAATGTAGAGTGTATCTGTTACATACTGGTGTTGTGAGGAAGTGCATGTGCAGTGTGTGCCTTATGTCTATACCTATATATATATCTTAACTAGTGCCATTTGTGTTGCTTTTCCTTTCTGTGCCTAGGTTATTAATTTTTAGGCTCTTTGTATGTCTTGGTTTGTTTGTAAAGTGTGCGTGTATATTGTTGTTGGGGCAAATATGACCAATGTGTAGCCGCGGCTTTAGACCATATCTCCACTTCACATCGGACGAAAGCATGGTCAAACGCGAAACAATACTGTAATGAAAAATAAAAGAGCTGTCAAGATGAAGAGGTAGTCAAGATCTACAGACGCTGGATGACGCAACGACGACCTGAATTGATTTAATATCAATCACCCAATTCGACGCAGCAGTGTTTAGCTTTCCAATGATTTATTACGGAGCGTTCGACTGGTAATCGATTATTTACTAAACTATGTATTGGATAAGATTGATATTTAGTTTTCTGAATCGATTATTTTATTAAAAACTTGTAGCCATAAATATTGCGCACTAATTATTCGAGACAGAATACTAACACCTGCAGTTGGGCGGCCTCCCGTAGAAGGTGCCAAAACAAACTGAATTTTAAAGAAGGGAGAAACGCAGCGGGGGCGTGTAGTATTTATTCGCCACGTTTGGCAAAATAAGAAAGACGAAGAAGTGTTTGCGGTTTTTCAGAGTATATTACTTTTGCGTCGAATTCAGTACAGCATCAGGATAGTTTCATATACGTATAGTTTTCATTGTTATTGGATAACATATACGTAATTTAAAAATGAAAAACAAATAAAATCTACCAAAAACAAATCTTCAGACTTTGTTGTGGAACACTTACAAGCCAACAGATGGCGTTGTACAATAATTGAGGTCGCAAACGATTCCTGAATCGTACACACTATATATACAAATTCCCAACAATAATAGGCCTAGGCCTGCGAGGAACAACTATATCTCCGCTGGAAGATCTTCCTTTGAGACGGAGGGGCATTCCATCTCGCTCCTCCACTTAGTCGGGACATCCTAAAACTTGAGGTGGTTGTGAAAAAAATTTGCTGTTTAGTTCCACTTGAATGAGTCTCTGCGGAAGGGTTCTGACCCGTCAATGATGCCGTAGAGAGGAATCGTCTTCTCCCATTGGATGAGTAGTCGCAGTCGCCCCACGCTGTAAAGAGAGGGACGACGACAGGTGTCATGCTTCTCCCTGGCAGTAGATATGGCACTAGGTGTCCCCTCCTGCCAGGGCACGCGGAGTTGGTCAAGCTGTTGCTTTCCTGGTATAAGACAAAGTAAGGAACACCGAGGAGGGTATTCTGTGTGTGGGTATCCCCGACCGCGGTAATAGCATTTATTTCTCACGGTGTTTGTGCCACCTATTGGCGAATGCTACACTCCCCACTGCGTTTCCCCCGCGGTGGATAGAACTCATACACACTCTTATCCGTGCATGAACGGAGAAAGAATACAATTTTCTGCGTTGGGGCAGCCGGTGGTAAGAGGCGACAAAACAACCCACACCCAGGTGTAGAGTATACCGCCATGACGACCTTGAGTTGTGTTCCGGCATCAGTGGCCAGGTTCTCGTCTGCCTTTAGAGAGCGGCAGCATATTAGTAGCACCTTTGATGTTACGAATGTCCAAAGGCGACCGTAACCGCTTTCCATTAGTTGGTGGTCTGCCTGTCTGCTGAATTAATGCAATAAGAAACGGATTTCCTCTCGTTAAAAATTCATATAGATAAATCTATAGCTATCCGGTTCACGAATTTTAGGTAGCGGGGTGGTAGAATGGGGAAGGGAGAGGCAGACTTACCCCTACTTAAACCCCCATGGTCCGGAGATCTTCAGTTTTTCTAATAAACATAATCTCACTTATTTTTTCACTAATATTGCACTTACAAAGTTGAACAATCTTTTTGAAGTCAAAAAGAAAGCCAATAATTAACAGAAAAAGTACCAAAAAAAACAGTGAATATCGTCAAAAAATGAAGAAAAAACACAACAGAGCACATTCACATACACTACAAGAGTAACCATGAAAATATTCAAAATAGCGGCCAGTAAAGACGAAATTATAAATTGTGTATATAAAATAAATAGTAAATGGTTACAGCCGGTTCTGGCACTCGCCGACCGCTGCCGTGCGCTTTGGCATGAAGCTAACCTAACCTAAATCACTGTTCTAGTCACTGGTCACGACCACCATCACCATCACAATAATGTTAGTGAAAAAATAGGTGAGGTTATGTTTATCAAAAATAAATATTTCAAGAACTCCGGATCCTAGGAGTTGCAGAAAGTGTAAGTACACCTCCCCCCCAAACATTACGCCCACCCACTACTTAAAATATGTGCACCGGATAGATGAGTAGCAGCGTTCGTCTATACTATTCGTTCATATGGGACAATAAACTACAAAGTTGCAATAAAATGGAGTATATCTATGATTCCAGCACATAAAGTACAACATATTTGAATAAATTAACTGTGTATAAATGACCTTACTGAGCGGACAACTCGTGAAGGTCGACAACTATTTAATATCGGTTGATACAAAAAACTCATAGAAATGGCACGTTTTTAAATTCTAAATTGGACATGCTAATTATAAGTTTGCATCGGTGTTTAACATAATAAACCTTTGCTGTGATATCGCTTGATGTTTTTTATACTTTTAGTTAGATAGCTACATAACACTTTATTGTCATGGTAGAAACAATAGACAGCCTTATTGCTTAAAGCAATATCTTCCAGGCAACCTAACTTAAAGAATAATTGAACCTAATCTGGCGATGTAGGTAGTGCAGATTATTACGTCAAACTTAAATAGACCTACTTAAACTGCATATTTTATAAATTAAATACATACAAATATATATTTATTATATATATATATATATATATATATATATATATATATATATATATATTATATATAAAACTGTAACTGGAATAAACTATATAACCGATGGAGAACACGATACAATTTTTTTTAGATTTCATATCTGTTCGGGATTCACGTAAAAACTACCGGGCCGATTACAATGCGGTTTTCGCTAATCGACACCATATTTATTACATAAAATTTGCTATCGATTAGTGAAAAAATCCCATTGGAATTAGGTTTTTTTTTCATCTGGCCATTTTAAATCATTTCATATCATTTTTATACACCCGAACAACTACAAACCACTCACGGGAAAATTCCCACGGGATTCCCGGGATAAAACGTAACGCAGATTTTAAGTCCAAGAATTTTCTGTCGATCAGCGAAAACCGCATCGAAATCGGCCCAGTAGTTTTTACGTGAATCCCGAACAAACAGACAATAAAGCAAAAAAATTGCATCGTGTTCTCCGTCGTTTATATAGTCTATTCCAATTCTTTTTTCTTAAATAGCTTCAATGTACGGGCACGGCATTTTTAGAATTTTATAACATTACAGATTTTGACATGGTAGAGTCATGTGGGTAATATTATCTTGATCACAGCTCTTAGGGCCGGCTTGATCGATATGATACCACGCTCTCACAGAATATCGGCGAGAAACGGTTAGCTTCAAGCTAATGGTGTTTCGTACGATGAGTAAGACTTCCGATAGGCCACTTCCTCCTCATATCTCCTTATCTTTGTAGTGAAACAGTTACAAGCCAATAGATGTGGCTGTACAATAATTGAGGTCGCAAACGATTCCCGAAACGTACAAAGAATACATACAAATTTTCAACAATAGCAGATGGACCTGCAAGAAATAATAATAGCCTCACTAGAAGATCTACCTTTGAGACGGAGGAGCATTCCATCTCGCTCCTCCACCCTATACAAGGCACTCTCTGCATCTTATCTCCATATCTTGTCTCCCTATCTTATCTCCTTATCCCATTCCTCCTGTCTAGTCCCTTTATATCATCAGCCAATACCATCCTAAAGGCTGGCAATGCGTTAGCTTCGCTATTTATGTTGCAAACGTCTATAGGAGACGGTAACCACTTTCCATGAGCTGGACTGTCTGCCAGTGAGCCAGCTTCGCAATCTATACAGTTAAACTTTTTATCTTGCTAAGCTTGTAAGGGATTTATGGAGATATATTGCAGCATAACATTTTAGTACGTCATGTCATTATTATAACTTTAATAATATTTTTCTTTCCTTTTATTGTGTCTGGGTCTTATTGAGTATGCACTGTTTGCTACAACTCCATTAATTCTTCAAAAAGTAATTCTGTAACATACTTCTGTATAAAATTTATTAAAAAAAAGTTCGAGTTAATCAATTTTTAGCTAGACGTGTTGCTGGAGAGTTTCTTGGCGCTTCTTCTCCTTAACAGCAATAAGTAAGAAGTAAAATTAAATTTTAACTTATATGTATAACCTTCAAAAAGTGTTCTCCAGTGGAACTTATTTTGAATAAAAACTTTTAGATTTGTATTTTGAATTTAAATAAAATTTAAGCCTCTGTTTGTTATGTCAAAAAAGTCATGGGGGTAATCTGGACCAAGAAATTCCGAAACTGCAATTACTAGAATTTTTATATGTGTGTCTGTCTGGATGTTCCGGCTAATCTTTGCAACGATTGGACCGATTTTAATGGGTCTTTCACAGACAGATAGCTGAAGTTATGAGGAGTAACTTAAGCTATTTTTAGGGTTCCGCGAAAAAATTCCACGGGACGAAGTCGCGGGCACAGCTAGTAAAAAACTAAAAAAGGCATAGCCGCATCTAGTCCGTTTGTAAGTCTATAATATAGTGCGCAACTGACCTTTTCTTACCGACTCTTGTGACATTCTCTTCGTTCGATTTGAAACAAAAATGTCTTATAATAATGTCAAGTATTTAATGAACAGGGTTTCTTTTGTACATTTTAATGATATTTCGACGAATTTCTAGCAAAAACTTTATTATTAATAGGAGAGCTGACGGTCAAATAAATTGAGATACTTGTTATCGTATAGATTTTGTATGAACGTACAAACTTACGACGTCATAAGTTTGTATAAGTAATCTGTCTCTGAAAGAATGGAGAAATAATGCAATTTCCTGTGTTGGGGCGGCCTGTCGTAAGAAGCGACAAAATAACCCACAGCCAGGTGGTAGGGTTTTTGCCCGTCTGGTTGGCTACCATCCCTGGTCTTTTTTTTATAATGAATAGGTTCGCGTTTGAATGCGCCTGATGTCAGGTAGAAATGCAGTCTAAGGCGGAGGACGCTTACCTAGAAGATACTTGTTCATGGGAGACATGAAGACACCTAGATTGTATTCTTCGGGAAAAACAGACGACGATGGAGTTCCACTCTTCAGCGGTTCGGAAGCATAGCGCTTCGTCCGCTTTGTTTGTCTTTCCACCACATATCGATGGCGTGAGCGCGTACATCTGCTTGTCCGGTGGTAAAGTGGTGAGGGTGGAACCAACTCATGTAATTCCGTGGTACACATTCCGAAGTATATCCTATAGAATACCTACCTACCTATACAATGGTCTAGAAGAGTATGCCGCCATAACAACCTTGAGTTGTGTTCCGGCATTAATGGCCAGGTTCTAGTCTCCGTTTAGAGACCGGCTACACCTTTGGTAACCGCTTTACATCAGGTGGTCCATCGCCTGTCTGCTGAACTCATGCAATAAAAGTGAATACGACTTGAATATGATTGATAATTTATTACTAACTATAAACAAAATTGCATAACTTTTGCCTGCAACTACACATTCATCTAGGACTTTTAGGATGATCTAATCGTCATATTATATAACATATTGTCTGTCTGTACGCTCCATTGCATCAGTCATTTTGCAATGAACGCACTGACAAACAATGTGTTTTGTTTTAATATAGACAGTGCACGCCTGGGGCTGTAGAATGATGTAGCAACACCAAAGGTGCTACAATGCGCTGCTGCTCTCTCAATGGAGACTGGAACCTGATCACTAATGCCGGAACACAACTCAAGGTTGCTATGGCGACATACTCTAGACCAGGGGTGGTCGCCATCCAGTCGAGCAAATACCCTACCACCGGGCTGTGGGTTGTTTTGATATTATTGATAATAATAACCATAAACAAAAATTAAAATGAACAAGTTGGCGGTAGGCTGTATAATAATTTTAACATTACTCATTGACATTGGACATCTTTGTCTTCCGTGATCACGATTACTGAAACGTAGCCGAAACGTCGGAATAAAAATCAAACAAAATACCACGCTTAAAACGTATTTTTTTTATAATATAGTTTACTTGCCAGAACACAAAGCGTGATGCTTCGGCAACTATGTATACTCAAAGTTGTTTATTACAAATTAAATCCAAAATTTTTAACTAACCGAATAAATTAGTTACAAATCTCTTTGTTTAAACATAATACGTTACTGTTATTAATTTTATTAACATATTAAGACGATTAGTAACATAAAATAAATATAAAAACAGGAAGCGTATTTTTTATCGTTTTAATAACGAGTCTGACTGACTTTGTTCTGTTAACAGCGACAGTTATTGGGTCAATTGTGAATCGAAACCATACAGGGACTAACTCGAACACACTCAAAAATACATCAAAATCCTGGAACCCGATTCTAGAGGCACCTACCGGATGTAATGTAATGTTACGAGTTACAGGACTCGAATTAAAATGCCGAATGGAATTACTATAGAATTTATTAGAACTATACAAACACGTATAACACAGGTACAAATATAACTGGACACAATCAGTACAAACGTAATACACGATTCAATAACACGCGCAAAGTCCGTCACTATATAGCTTATCGAATGTAAACACGTCTTGTCTTGCTTGTGACCATCGCTAGACTGCCGATCTCCCCATTGGGCCATTGCTATGTACTGCACCGATACAATATGGCTACTCGCCCGCGTATTTCAAATTTCTTAGAATTCGTAATCTGCACACCTGCCTAATTATGCCTGTAAATGGCCATAAACCATTACAATACACAATAGGCTGTTTTATAATTACAAATTTTAAACATAAGGTAAACAAAAGAAGTCCAAATGCCGAAAAGGTAATAAACTGCAGGTGTGCATTGGTCTTTGTCGATCGTGACAGTAATGTTACATCCACCAATTCATTGATATATAACTTAGCACAGTTAAAGACTATGGTTAATACATGAACGTGATGCTATCTAAATACAGATAGATGATGTCGTTGTTGGAGCTGCCGATGAGATTGGGCATCTGTATATATCAGTAAAAATGCCCAATCTCTTAAACGTGTTGTCGAAATTACCATATATTTATAATTAAAACAAGAAAATCTGATGTCATTATTTAAATCACATTTCTGATTGCTATATACGTCACTAGATGGCGTTGTTCATTTTAAATACACACAATGGTTTAAAAATCGCCACCTCTTTGGACTTCGGATATTTTTCAAAAACTTGGTTCGCCTTTTCTGGCCATAGCGGTGGCAATAGTTTCATAACGAGTGGGTGTGTGCGTAAAGTGAAATAAACACGTGTAAATATAAACTTTAATATTGATTAGAATACTGGTGTGCACATCATGGAAACGATAAGATTTCTGTATATTTAGTTTAAGTTAAATTAGGAACAAGGAAGAAATTAATATACTGCAAGAGTACAACAACTCATCGTCTTATTTTGCATTCCCCTCTTGGTTGATTGAGCCATAGGCTCTCGCCAGTGGTGCGTCCCCCTATCCAGCGGGGTAACCATCACCGACGCACCACTCAACTTAATCAACCCCCACATTAATCATCATGGGATCATTCAAATATATGCACATTTTGAATAAATGAATGAATGAAAACACTTTATTGTTCACCAAAAATTAAAACTACGTTCTTAAAACTACAGTAAATGTTGAACAAAGGGAGGCCTTATCGCTTAAAGCGATCTCTTCCAGGCAACCCCCTAACCTAAGAATAATATCACTAAAACATAACAGTGGCGGTGAAGAAATACAATAGGACAATAGGCTGTTCTCCACAATAACTAAAAACGTATGCCAATAAATGAGTGAACAAAAGAAGGCGATCATAAAAGGATTACAATTATTTCAAATGCCGACAAGTAATAAAATGTGCTTTTACAGATCTGTACGTGGAATTTGTCTTTGTCGGAGCCTAAGTTGTAACAATAATATGAAACATTCTAAGAAGTAAAAAATATATTTTATATACTATCCAAAATTAATTAAGATAGATTACATCATACTATAATCAAATCAAAATACTTCTTAAATATCTAAAGAGAACCTTAAAAAGCGAAGTATCGATAGCGTAACACTCTCTACATAACATTGCTTACGAGTAAATGCTTACAATTTTACGTTTTTTTTATACACGAAATCATTAAAGCTGTAGTTATCATCATGGCTTCTTGTTATTGTGTTCAAGACCGGAAATTAAATTGACCCACATCAATTGTATAGGCATTACACAACCTCTTTTAACGCAAGTCGGTCAAGTAACGTAAAAACTGCGCTATAGATTGTCAATTGCTTTTTATAGTATACTTATAGTGCCAGAAAAACTTCAATCGCGTTGTCTTTACGACGTTTTTTAATTGCAGCGGCGGTAACAAGAAAACGCGATAGCAGAACCATATTATTGTTGGCTGTATTCGTCTATCCCGTGAAAAGAAACGACGTCAGTTTTCGGGATAAAAAGTAGATAGATAGATAGATAACACTTTAATGTACACCATTACAGAAAACTTACGAACTCGTATTATTCTAATTGTGTACAAAGGGCGGTCTTATCGCTAAAAAGTGATCTCTTCCAGACAACCCATGTCAAGAATATTGCTGATTAGGAGTGGCCATGGTGGTTTACGTAATTATCGTATGATTACTTATATTTTAATAACAAATATATAACTATTGTTACGAGTTGCAGGACAGTTGCAGAAAATCGTAATTCAAATAAACGCGCCCGTCACTCAATAAATTACCGAATGTACAAAAGTCTTGCTTCGCTCGTGGTTATCGCTCGAATGCTGATCTCTCCATTGGGGCATTGCTTTATACTGCACAAATGCAATATGTATGCCCGACCGCGTGGACCGAATTTTTAGAATCAGTTTGTAATTTTATATCCGAGACAACTGGCAGTGATCACAATACAACAATAGGCCGTAAAAGATTACAATACACAATGGGCTATTTTTTTATCACAAATTTTAAACACAAAGTAAACAAAAGAAGTCCTAATGCCGAAAAGGTAATAAAATGTGTTTCTGCAGGGTTGCAGATGTCAATTGTCTTTGTCGGCACCTAGGCCGTAACACTATACTGTATATACAAATACACACAAGTTATATACATATACAAGATATAGTGATAAAATGCAACTATTTAAATATAATAAATATATAGCTATATACAATATAATACTAATTATATAAAAATTACATATCATTATATTGCAGATCGTATTTACTGACCAATTTATTAGAGATTTTGTTTGTGAGAGCAAGAAATAAATTCGAAGCATTCTTTAAGGTACTGTGGAATAGTAGGGATGAATAAAATACTGTTACAAGTTGGGTCACCTGCATTCCTATTGTCACATACCGACAAAGAAATGCTGCGCATCTCGTTTCTTGTCCCTCCCGCATTGTGAGTTCTTTTTTATTACTTCGTATTTAAATTTTCAATTAGACAATAGCCTATTGTTATTGTTTTCGACTTTATTGCCCGTTCGTAAGAATAGATAACCAGTTGTGCAAATTAGTATTTCTCGGAAACTCAGTGCGCACGGCAGATTTTTTTGTACTGTATAGTTGGTATAAGACAATGCCCGAATGGAGGGGTGGCGCAGTCAAGCGACGACTATGAAGCGAGTAAGACGTTTTCTAGTACTCTTCGATTAGCGATATAGACGGTGGACTTTGCGCGTGTGAAATTGTATTGAATCGTGCAGTGTGAACTGGTTGCATCCAGTTTTATTTGTATTTGTTTTATACGTGTTTGTACAGTTCTAATAAATTCTATAGTAGTTCCAACTGCATTATTAATTCGAGTCCTGTAGCTCGTAACAATACTATAAAGCAACGAAAGAATGTGAGTATTCCGGCGAAAACGAACTGGCAACCACTTGAGTTTTTATGAAATTCATAAACGTGTTCATCCTTGCGTAACCCAAATATGAAGCTTATAGAAAAGTTTTGGAGGCGCTCAAGTTTATTAACTTGTTCTTGAGTTAAATCTAGATAGCTGGCTAAAGTACCTGAGTTATGACCCGGGATACAAGGTAGCTGTTTTGAATCCCATCTAAATCCGTTCAGTAGTTTTCATGAGACGCTCTAACAGACAGACAAAACATTCTAATAATAATTATATTTTTCTTGGCATTTTTAGGGGCTCATGCAGTGAGTAGCGAGTTACAGTCTGCTCATTTTTTCCGTGTTCCTTGAACACTGCGATGGGCAGACGCCATAGTCCCCACAGTCCCCGACCTGTAACTCCACTAGCAGTTCAGCCCAAAAGCCTGGTACCTTTTGTTCTCATTCCCTACAATAGTCCTAGATTAAATTTGTCAAGGAGCCTCTACGTGTTGGCTTCCCATGGCGGCGCAAGTCCTCCAAACCTTATTTAATTTCAAATAAAACACATTTCTCATTACCCGTTAGTATTAATTTTCAATTTAATAATAATAATAATCGGCAGACAAACACACATATTGTATATCCCAAATCAAACAAGTTACGCTTGTGTTATGGGTAATATACAACGTACCACTCTGGGGCCGATACCAAACACCCAGACCACAGTAAACGATGGAGAAAATACGTTTCCGAAATTTACTATACCAGGAATTGCCCTGCGTTGCAGTGAGGTAGGCAGGCAACGGCTTAGCCCGCTCAAACACAGAGGCCGTCTGAAATTTAAACGAAACTTAAAGAGATTTCAAATGAATTTTAGCTCTAGCTGTATACTTAAAGCAGATCTTCTTTTATTCGTAGATCAAAGAAAACTGAGTGTAACAGTGCATTGAATTTTGAACTTTATGCTAGTGGTTTAAAGTGTAATTTAGATTGAATTTTTTGAATTATAATATGTCGACGGATATAGGCTAAACGAATTATATTTATATTAATAAATGTTAGAGAAGAATTATCCTTAAGTATATTCTCTGAAGTTTCACTTTTACTGCATGTGAACTACACACACTTATACACAAACACTCACACGCACAATTTTTTTTAAATAATTTAAATACTGCCTAAACAGATTTAATAGTTCTTATTTCGTGTTTTAAAGCTAGATTTTGAAGTGTGACATCACGAAATATAGGACCCTCCCACCCCTTGTCACACAACGTCACACTTCATAAACCCCCTCTTAACGTGTGACGTAATGTATTGTTACAATTTGGGCCACCTACATATTTGTAAACAAAGCACATTTATTACACACCGGGGTTTGAGCTAATAACATTGTAGTTCTTTGATTGTCTTCTTTTGTTTACTTATTTATTGGTTATTGTGGAGTGCAGCCTATTGTACTCGTTTATGGCCGTTTGCAGGCATAATTAGGCAGGTGTGCGGATTACGATTTCTGGGAAATTGCGTCGGCGTTTGGCGAGCAGACATGTTTGCATTTGTGCCATATAAAGCAATGGCCTGATTGAGAAAGGGCAGACAAGCGGTAACCACTAGAGAGACAAGACTTGTGTACATTCGATAATCTATATAGTGACGGACTTTGCGCGTGTTATTGAATCGCGCATTACGTTTGGACTGTTTCTGTTCAGTTATATTTGTACTTGTGTTATACGTGTTTATATAGTTCTAATAAATTCTATAGTAATTCCAACGGCATTTTAATTCGAGTCCTGTAACTCATAACAGTATGTATAGCCCCTAAAGAAGAAAATATAATAGAATAATAGACCGTCAGAACAAAACGCAAACGAAGTCGCGGATGACCGGCAGTAAGTAATATTCTGTTGACAGTTACGTACCTACATATCTACTAAGAAGTAGGTATTTAGGTCAATATTGTTGTTTGTACAACTGAGAGCGTATGCAATAATAATTTACACCTCATGCGGTAACGCAATTTAATATTATTTTGATATACTCATGTAGGCGTGGTAGTGTAATGGCTAGCACACGCTTGTCAAACTTAAAACGCGCGGGTTCGAATCCTAGATGCAACGTATGCACCACTTAGACTGTTTTCTGATCTAATGTGCATATTGTTACAACTACCACATGCTAACAATGAAGAAATGCACATCGAAATAACCGATGAGTGAAACCTGCCAGGCCGCCCTGGACAAACGTGGCGGGTATACTGTCCGGACCACTCCAACCCCTTGTCACACAATATCACACTTCGTTGACCCCCTCACCCTCTTAATATTAGTCCGCATTATCCCCTCGATTTTTTTCATATTTTTATTTTGACATTACAAACAGACGTAAGTAGTCACACTATTTTCCGTATCTCCGTTATCATGTCAATTAATTCCTGGGGTTGTTTGGAAGAGATCTCTTTTCAGCGATAAGACTGCAATTTGTGTATAATTAGATATAATTTTAACCTCTAACTAAGTTCACTTTTGTATTGGTGTATAATAGTGTTTTCTAACTATCTATCTATCAACATTTACTACCCGTGCGCAGAAGGTTTGCCGATAGCCTCATGATGTCACGCGTCGATGGTCAGTAGGGTTGACAAAAAAGGTTACATAAATAGTTGTTACAATAAATTTATTATTGTATATACTTTACATAAGTATATACAATATAAGTAAGAAGTCATCGGCAAACCTTCTGCGCGCGGGTTATAAGTCTCCTATAACCTTATAAGTCTAGGGAAGTCGTTAATAATGAGTAAATATAAACAAAGAAACACATGCTAACAAATATATCCTTATGTCATGTCCTTATTTCCCATACAAAATGGCAGTGTTAAGTTTTATGTAAGCGAGAAATAAGGTCAATATGTGACATTGTTTTTATTGTTAAACTTTTATACTGTCTTGAATAATTTGATTTACAACTATCTGTTACTTGTTACGTGTGTACTGTGCATTAATATATTATCCCACGGAAACAAATTCTTATTCGGGATATTAAGCTATAACAATTAGCAAGTGTTGAAGGATGGGTGTCAAAAGTCAGCCGTTTTCAACCGACTTTAAGAAAGACATTCTCAATTTGTCGTGTAATTAGTTTTCATGTATGTTCTGCTATAACTTATTTTGTTCCTGTAACGATTATTTTTGCGCAAGATTCAGTAGAGATTCAGAATGGTCCCATATAAATGTTATTGCTAATGGAGTTTGGGTTCCGAAGATATAGCAGAAAATTCATTAAAATCGGAAAGAAAACGTGTCAAACGTCACGGAAAACGGCGGCCTGTCGTAAGAGGCAACAAAATAACCCACAGCCAGAGACGGGAGAGTATTTTCCCGACTGGATGGCTACCACCCCTGGTCTAGAGTATGCCGTCATAACAACCTTGAGTTGTGTTCCGGCCTCACAATTTCAACACCAGGCATTGTAATAGACTGATATTGCCATCTTTTAGATTACAAAAAGTACTGTCCTCTTTCTTGAGGGTTGGTATACGCTTCTTCAATAAGATTCCGAGTGAAATGTTAGATCTGCCTTTCACTAAATTCAAAACCAAATTAAAAAGTATCTTGCTAAAAAAGGGATACTACACTATTGAAGAATACTTAAATGACAAAAATTCATTTACATAGCAACTCGCTCTAACATCTTATACTATATTTTGTGTATTGTTATCTTGCCAAGCTTGTAAGGGATTTATGGAGATATATTGCAGCATAACATTTTAGTACGTCGTGTCATTATTATAACTTTCATAATATTTTTCTTTCCTTTTATTGTGTCTGGGTCTTATTGAGTATGCACTGTTTGCTACAACTCCATTAATTCCTCAAAAAGTAATTCCGTAACATACTTCTGTACAAAACTTATTAAAAAAAGAGAACTTGAGATATAAATAGAATAAGAAATATAAAGAAAAACAATATTTAGCTAGACGTGTTGCTGGGGAGTTTCTTGCCGCTTCTTCTTCTTAACAGCAATAACACGTTGCGAAGCGGTATAGATAGAATAGGAAGAAAAAATAAATTTTAACTTATATATATGACCTTCAAAAAGTATTCTCCAATGGAACTTATTTTGAATAAAACACTTTGAATTTGAATTTGAATTTAGTGGCCAGATTCCAGTCTTCGTTAAGAGAGCAGCAGCGCATTTGTAGCTCCTTTGGTGTTACAAATGTCTATAGGCGATGGTAACCGCTCTCCATCAATTAAATTGCATGAATATTATTTTAATTTAATTTAATAGCTTTTAATTTCACTTATTTGATTGTGTTGTAATTTTTATGGGTATTTTAAAACCTGAAAAAAAGACTTATTATTATTATCCGCCAGGTGGACCGTCTGCCGGTCTGCAGAACTTTGCAATATTTTCTGAATCGTGTTGGATCATACTTTTTTCTTTGGATTAGGCAGAGATTCAAAATGATTCCATTTAAATTTTAATGCTATTGAACTTTGGGCTCCGAAGATATAGCAGAAGTCATTAAAATCAGATAGAAAATATATAAATTAGCGATTTTTCATTCACAACTTTTATGTTTTTATAACCGATTTTGATCATTTATTTTGCGTTGGATTCAGAATAGTTTCTTATATATTATCGTTATTATTGGATATCATATACGAAACTTAAAGGTAATAAAAAAAAAGCAATAAATATATAAGTCAGTTAACAGTCTGGATGTTCTTGTTATTCTCCGGCACTACTGAACCGATTTTGATAATACTAAATAAGTGGTTTTACTACTGTAATCTATCTATATATATATATAAATGAATTATAGAAATGTATGTACGCGCATAATTTGAGAACGACATTACTGATTTTGATGCTATTTTTTGTGTGTATTTGAGTGGGTCCCCGGATGGTTTAGATTCACAATTGGAACCTGTAGATGGCACTGAGATCGGGTTCTATGATCCTCGTAATCTCCTGGACCGATTTTGATGATTTTTTGTGTGTTTGAATGGGTCCCCGGATGGTTTAGATTCGACCCGAATCGGGTACTAGATTTTAATTTTTTCAGGGCAGGACAACGTCTGCCGGGTACAGTATTACAATAGAATATAAGAATAGTATTTATTAACAATAATTGAGTAAATAAGTGTGTGAAATTATTCATACAATTCATTTAATTTATTGACAAATAATTGTATTCCAATATTTTTCAATAAACAAATTAATATGATGAATATATATAGTCGTATTATTTTATTTTAAATTTATTTCAATATATGGTCCTGTTGAAAACAGGAGCTATTACTTATTTTTTTAAATTTTGTCTTAAAAGAAAGTCTTTTAGGAATTCAGAAAATATGGCCGTACGAAGTTCGCCGGGTCAGCTAGTTTAAAATAAAACCGTTAACACGTAGTTGTATTATATGTATGACCTTCAAAAATATTCTCCAGTGGAACTTAGTTTGCATAAAAATATAAGAAGAAAAAGAAAAATGGGATGGGTGTATGAAAGTAATTGTATTACTCTATTTCAACTTATATCCGATACAGTATTATTTAATATTTTAGTCTAATAATTATGTTAATTTACAGTTAAGTTATTTAAGAGTGTAGTAATGACGATCAAAAGATTATTTCGCAATTTTATTGTTAACGCTTTCTAAACACTGTTACGTTTTTAAGTTTATTCGTAACTTCTTATAACACGACATACTTAGGAATATTACTGTGTTCCGTATTAATCATGTCAGTGTACATTGTTTTTGTTATTAGACTATTGAATCCTAATGTTTAACCGACTTAAAAAAGGAATTTCGCCATGCCAGCCTCAATGACATCAACCGAGCTCTTGTCAGCGTCATACCAGCCATCCTAGAGCCAGATGGCTTGGTGCGCGATGGCAAGAGGCCGGATGGAATGTCACTTATTCCTTGGAAGATGGGAAGGCCGCTTGTGTGGGACGCGACATGCGTTGACACTCTGGCGGCATCACATCTTCCAGTGACTAAGTCAGGGGCTGACAACGCTGATTCAACAGCTGAAATCACAAACGGCGCAAATATGGAACTCTAGGAAAGGGTTACATGTTTGTGCCGTTTGGAGTTCAAACTTTAGGTCCGTGGGGTCCATCGGCAAAGGGTTTCTTCAAAGAAATTTACAAGAAACTCTTTTTTCTTTTCTTTGCGTCCAGCCTTCTGGTCACGCTTCCCTCTGGCAGCGATTTGTTACATACTGTATATTAATTTATTTAAAATGTAATTTTATTTTCTAGAGCTAGTACTAAAAAAGGAGTCAATGCCCTCTGATTACCTGAAGAGACAATGAGGCTTTTGATAAATTTTGGTAGAGGCTCATGGCCTCAGGACCCCACGGTCCGAGCATCTCAACAGCAAACGGCAAAAACATATAACTCTCACTGAGGGTTGCATATTTGCTTGAGTGTTTCAGCTGTTTCCGCCGCTGAACCGGCTGATCAAGATATTAATAAATTGTTTTATATTAGTCGATTCGATATTGTGTGATTTCCTCTATCGATTCCAATTTTATTGTATCATTATCGATACTTGAAATAACTACAGGCATTAGCTTCGAGAAGTTTTTGCGTTTGCAGTAGTATTTGTATATTTACAAGAATTCTAAATTTGAAATTTAAAATCCTTGTACAATCAGCAAAAAAAGGTTAATTACATTTTGAAGAAGAAAATATATATTTATATATAATTAATTATGTTAAATTAAAAAAAAATATATGAGCCGTGGTTTTCTTTTTTTTATTGCAGGAGTTCAGCAGACAGGCAGACGGCCCACTTGATGGAAAGTGGTTACCATCGTCTATGGAAATTTGCAACACCAAAGATGCTACAAATGCGCTGCTGCTCTCTTAAAGGAGACTGGAATCTGGTCACTGATGCCGGAACACAACACAAGGTTGTTATGGCAGCATATTCTAGACCAGGAGTGGTCGCCATCCAGTCGAGTAAATACCCTACCACCTGGCTGTGGGTTGTTTAGTCGCCTCTTACGACAGGCCACCCGGCCGCAGGAAATTGTATTCTTTCTCCGTTCCTGCACGGGTGATGGTGGTAGCGTGTCTAGCGCACGCGTCTCAAACTCAAAGGGCGCAGGTTCGATCCTGGCCGGAACGCATGCCCCACTTAGTCAGTTTTCTGATCTAATGTGCATATTGTTACAATTACCACGTGCTAACAACGGTGAAGGAAAACATCCTGATGCAACCTGCACATCGAGATAACCGATGTGTCAAACCTGCCCAGCCGCCTTGGACAAGCGTGACGGGTATACTGTCCATTATCCCTACAATGGGAGGTTCGACTCCAGCAGTGGGACATTTATGGGCTGATATATGATATATTATTATTATTAATCTAAATTATTATTTTTTATGAAAAGGTAAAAAATGAAATTGTCAATGACTAAATGGCTAAAACCAATATTGTGATCTCGTTTTATTTGCTATAATGGGTTATGGGTTTACGACACGCGCCATATACTCATGTTTAATATATACTCTACTCATGTTTAATTATTTATTTTACTATAAATCAATAAAAAATAAATAAGTTTCACAATGGCGCGTTCTTATGGAAACGGTGCAAATGTTGACGCGTCCTCATTTAATTTTGATAAACTAAATACAATATCAAATTATGGCACGTGAAAGTTTATGATGCCTATGTAATTACTAATTGTTGTGAAGGCTGACTATTAGGTTTTAATTTGATAATTAATGAATTATTTGTGGTTCACTCTTGTTATTAATTGTTCAGTGTTATTATTTGACATTAAAGTTGTTAATCAAAAATGGTTCCGATGTTGAAACTTGGTCGAGGTAAGGCAAATATATGGGGGATAGTGAAAATTGTATTCTTTCTCCGTTTCTGCACGAAATGTCTGGAGTTGAAGAAATTTAGTATTCAAAATTATGTTTAATATTAATAATATTGTTACGAGCTACAGGACTCGAATTAAAAATGCCGTTGGAACTACCATAGAATTGATTAGAACTGTACAAACACGTATAAAACAAATACAAATAAAACTGGATGCAACCAGTTCACACTGCACGATTCAATACAATTCGACCGCGCAAAGTCCGTCGTCTTTATCGCTAATCGAGAGTATTAGAAAACGTCTTACTCGTTTCGTAGTCGTCGCTTGACTCCCCACCCCTCCATTCGGGCATCGTCTTATACTAACTACACAGTACAAAGAAGTTGGAGGCGCACACTGAGTTTCTAAGAAATATTAATTTGCACACCTGCGAACGTCCACGAAGTCGAGAACGATAACAATAGGGATTAGTTCGACGCTAATGATGGTTATAAAACAAGTAGAAAAACAATAGCATGTTACAAATTCAAAACACAAAGGATTCCCTAATCCGGGAGGATAATAAGCTGCGCTTACAATAGGCTGTGCGGCTTATCTTTGACGGCATGTAACAATATATATATTATTTTAATATCGTTTAATATTATTAGTTTCATATTAAATATCTGCCTATAAAATATATATAAAAAGTATTAGTTTATTTATTTATATGGCGACCGTACACTACTACAAATGAAAAAAAAACCTCTCGAAGGTAATTTATCTGTAAGAAAATAAGTTTCACAGATGTCAAATCTGGCTTTATAGGCCGAACTATAAAACGTTTGAATAGCCGGAAAGTTATTTACGAAATGTACCAATAAATAACGTTAAAAGCAGAGCAGTCAGATATTTTATTATTTACTATGTATTTTATCCATTTAGTTACATTATAATTGTTCTAATGAACTTTTAAAATGATTATGCGAAACTAGTTTTGTCGCCCGTATTGCAACGTACCGGTTTGTGCATTACAGAATTTCTTAGTTGCGTAAGACGGTCCGTGTCCATTGAACGACGTTAATTATCGTCTTGTCGTTCAGTGGGTCATGTGATAACAATAAACAGAGTTTTATGTCTAAAAATAAACTGAGTTATAAATAAATAATGATCGTCAGACAAACACACACATTATATATCCCCAAGGTAAGCAAGTTACGCTTCTGTTATGGGTAATACACAACGGACCACTCTGGGGCCAATCCAAAACACCCATAACACAGTAAGTAATGGAAAGTTCGTTTTACGAAATTTGCCATGCCAGGAATCTAACCCGGAGTCTCTGTATTCCGCCGACCTAGGCTACCAAAGGCTTAGCCCACTCAATCACAGAGGCCGTCTAATAATATAATAATATTTATTTAATTTTTTTATCGCTGAAGCACAGCGTACAGGCTGACGGCCCAACTGTGATGGAAAGTGGTTACTGTCGCCTATGGACATTTGCAATACCAGATTTCCTGCCTATGAGCTGCCGGCCTTAAAGCCTGGCTACTGATGTTAGAAAACAGCTCAAAGTTGTTATGGCAGCATACTCTAATTATAATGTATATGCATGTAAAGTTACTGAAAATTGTACGCCGAACCGGCAAAAAAGTATGTGATCTGTGTAAAAACGTCAATATCTATTTTTATTATGTATACGATGTTTTTATGCAATAAATTATTTGATTTGATGTGAACCTATGTATAAAAATAAAAACAATTATAACCTATGTAAGAAAGAAAGAAAAAGTTTATTTAAAGAAATAGCGACGTACTTACATTGCTTACATATTTTATGTTAAGAAAAATAAGCATATTTTGAGAATTTGTACATCTCATTTCCAGGAAACAAGGTTTGCTTATTATTATATGTACAAAAATCGCTGCCAGAAGGAAGCGTTCTCAGTAGGTGGGCTGGACTATCACGCTGGATAGCAAATTTCATATTGATTAGCTCGAATAAAAATAATTGCAAATTTCAAGTTCGTTTCATACATTAAATAAAGCATTCAGTCATAATTTTGAGCTATAAATATAAAAAAAGAAGATAAAAATTAATGTTTATTGCAATTTTTTAGGTCAACAAAACAATATCCATTGTAAAAAAAAATAGAAACTTCCAAAACAAAAAATCCATATGAACAATGTTGCATATAAATGTAATAATTAATATTAATTATCATTTTAAGCCAATTATAAATTACAATATGAGAATATAAAAAACCTTGCCTTAAATATTACTAACAATAATACATTATATAATTTCAAGATACTATATACCAATTTTGAGCCAAGGTCAACTTTAGCTCATTGCTAGCTTACATTAGACAAACTGATAGGTCATCTTTGGGCAAGTGATTGTCGTCGCGTAAGAAAATTTGTATCTTCTTAATTTGGTAATATTCTAGGAAAGTCTATAGTAAGTAGGTATTATATCGTCGCAATGTAGATAAATGTTTTATTTCGACCTTAGCATATGATAAAAAAAGAAATTGTGAGATGTCTTGGAGGGTATTTTAGTCTACTTTGGGAGTCCCAAACTATCCGACTACAGGTCTCCGAAGAGTTGTGTAAAGTACATTTCACCTCGAAAAAAAACTTGTTATGTCGTTGAAACACTATACTGAGACTGTTGGCAGATGTAACCAATTGCCCTTTGATCCTTTGATAAAACGATTAGGTATTATAAAATGTCCTCATTCAGTCTCAATGCTTCTGATCTACGAAATTAATTATTTAGATGAAGCTACCCACACCACTGGCAATATGGGTGTTTAAAATAATTTAGCTCAATTCAAATTTAAATTCAAAAGTTTTATTCAAAATAAGTTCCATTGGAGAACACTTTTTGAAGGTCATACATATAGGTTAAAATTATCTTCCTATTCTATATACACCGCTTTGCAACGTGTTATTGCTGTTAAGGAGAAGAAGGGGCAAGAAACTCCCCAGCAACACGTCTAGCTAAATATTGTTTTTCTTTATATTTCTTATTCTATTTATATCTCAAGTTCTCTTTTTTTAATAAGTTTTGTACAGAAGTATGTTACGGAATTACTTTTTGAGGAATTAATGGAGTTGTAGCAAACAGTGCATACTTAATAAGACCAAGACACAATAAAAGGAAAGAAAAATATTATTAAAGTTATAATAATGACATGACGTACTAAAATGTTATGCTGCAATATATCTCCATAAATTCCTTACAAGCTTGGCAAAATAAAAACGTTATACAAAATATAGCATAAGAGGTTGGAGCGAGCTGCTATGTAATTAAATTTTTGTCCTTTAAGTATTCTTCAATAGTGTAGTATCCCTTTTTTAGCAATGTAACTTACTCCCCGTTTCTATATAGGTCTTACCATCAATTCTATAAACACTATTTGTATAGAAGATTATTATTACTCTATGTAATAATAATCTTAGTTTATGTCAAATTTTAATAAGAAGTAGGGTAAATGAAGAGACACTAAGGTACATAGTATGGCAAATGAAAGTAGAGACTCAAAAACTACGGCGAATTTTAAAAAGTGATAATATGTTAACTTCAAATTACCATAGAGTATTTATACAATACATAAACAATCTTGTTTTTTTTTATACAGTGTCTTTCTATTGTTGCTTTTTCTTAAATTTAGAAATCATGCGAAACAATAACTTACGTACTTCACTTTTAATGGTTTTCTTTATGTTTTGAGCTCGTAAATGCTGAAATACAATTATACTATAACAACATCTTGGTCAAATGACATTGACATTTGTATTAGAATTGCCATATAACTAGACTATCTTATGCTTAGCTTATGGCTAGCTTATGCCCACGAACTCGCTCGCTTTAAAAAACGGATATGACTGTGTGTTATGAAGTGGGTATGTTATAATTCTTAAAAATGTTGAACTTTTTCATTTAAAGTACCTATTGATAAATACGCGTAAAGCCATCTAGCGAAGGAGACACTAATTAACCATGACAGCAACACATCTAAATTGTGGCAATCATTGTCGTTGCCATGACGATGTATTTGTTAGTGAATTGGGACGGCGGTGCCAATAAAACCTGATTGGTTGTATAGTATATTTAATATACTTAGGTTGATATGTAGTTAAAATTAGTATATAGTTGTGCCCTTTGTTATTAAATATTGTGATAAACATGTTTGTTGTAAATATTGCTGAAACTTAGGCTTCGATAAAGACAAATTCCACGTACAGTCTGTAAAAGCACATTTTATTACCTGTTGGCATTTGAACTAATTGTAATCCTTTTATGATCTTCTTCTTTTGTTTACTTATTGTGGAGCCTATTGTCATTAGCTAGGTGCTACGGATTATGAGTACAAAGCTGATTCTAGGAAATTATGTCGACGCTTGCCGGGCATGTTTGCATTTGTACAATATAAAACGATGGCCTGATGGAGAGAGGAGTCAGTTGAGCGAGAACCACGATCAAGGCGGGACGTGTGTATATTCAGGAATCTAATATTGACGGACTTTGCGTGTTTTATTGAATTACGACCTTCTGCATTACTTTTGGATTTGTTGTGTTCGGTTATATTTGTACCTGTGTTGTACGTGTTTGTATAGTTTTAATAAACTCTATAATAATTTTAACGGCACTATATTTCGAGTTCCACTAACTCGTAACAATATGTTTAGTTTATCTACTTGTTTATGAAATTCTCTTTAAGTATGTACAAATGTATAGTGTTTTAGATTGGCAGATTTTTTAGAAATTACTTCATTAACTACTTAATAAGTAAATTAATCAAGGCATAAATGGCACTGCAGCCAACATTAAAAAAAACACCATGTTTTTGGTTATTCCTCAACAACAGTACTTTATCTGTGTGGAAAGTACTCTGTCCTATTCTATAACCCTGACAACATGTATGCAAAATTTCGTGATAATCTGTTGCGTAGTTAAGGCGGAAAACGTCACAAACAAGCAAACTCATATTCGCATTTATATTATTACTAGATGTGCCCGCGACGTCGTCCGCGCGGAATTAGTTTTCAAAACCCCCCGATTTTGAAACATATATAGCTATAGCCTTCCCCGATAAATGGGCTATCTAAAACTGAAAGAATTTTTCAAATCAGACAGTAGTTTCTGATATTAGCGCCTTCAAGCAAACAAACAAACTCTTCAGCTTTATATATTAGTATAAGATTTAGGATTAATCTAGATGTAGGTAATAAAATATTCAGAGTTATTTATTATCCGAGAATATTTCGTAACTTGTTCAAATTTATTATCTTAACAATGGAAACGTATAGAACAGGTCGCAAGATTGCTCCACTTGCAAAACTGTCGCAGCAACTGTTAAATGAAGTAGAGTTACATTTTTAATTAATTTTTTCACAATTAGATACATTTTTGTACAAGTTAATGACATTGTACATAATAAACTAGTTGTGCACTAGGGTTACGCTCGCTTTTAAGCCTTGTATATACCTACACACCCTCCTCATAAATTTCATTTATAAAAATTCAGCAGTTTTGGAGTATGACTCTAACTAATATTATAAATGCGAATTTGAGCTTGTTTCTGACGTTTTCTCGCCTTAACTACGCAACAGATCGTAACGAAATTTCGCGTGCACCTTTTCAGGAGTGTTAAAACCTACGGTTTCAGATTCTTAAAGTAGCATTCTGTTGACTTTTCTATACTGTTTATTTCATTCCATCTGTCATTGTGTTAGCAAATACAATAGGTATCATCTGGCTCCGCCTAATCTATTATTTTCTTTTCTCAAGTTTACGCGAATATCATACATAATGAGTAAGTTATTTGATTTTTATTCCGACGTTCGGCCACTTTTCAGTAGCCGTGATCATGGAAGACGAAGATGTCAAGCAGATCGCAACGATTCTATAGAAGTTTCACTTCAAAACAGTATATTTAATTGAACAAAGCTGCCAGAGACACAACTGCCCGGGATTTTAAATTCTGCAATAACCACAAAACAACTGTTATACAAAGTTTTTAAAACCTGAAAAAGCTAGCCGTTATGTTCTAGGAATTTTAAATGTCACAATGGCCTTTTAAGGCTGTTATTATAGAGAACTATAAAAATCTAGAGACACAATATAACAGGTTATATATAGCTTATGATGTTATCTAAGTATATTTGGTATAGTTCTTTCAATCCACGAAAGCGAGCGGACTTATTGAAGTGAAACTTCTTTAGAATCGTTGTGGTTTGAAACTTGATGAAACGAAAAAGCTACACTAAAAAGATATAAACAAATAAATCTATAGGACTAAGTCTACGTGAGAATGAGATAGAACACATTATCTTATACTAATATATACAGCTGAAGAGTTTGTTTGTTTGTTTGATTGAACGCACTAATCTCAGGAACACGTGCTTGCACGCGTGGGTTCGTATCCCATCCTCGTCGCCAGTTGAAATGACAAACAATATGGAAGCAGTAATAAGACTGATTTATTCGTCATTAGATAAAATATAAACTACCCGCAATTTATACACATTTAACTTTTAACTGACTTCAAATAAGGAGGAGCTTCTCAATTCCTCGTCGTAAAGATTTTTAACATATTTTCAGGCGATGAGCCTCTATCAAAATTTATCAAAACGATTCATTGACTCTTCAGGTGGTCAGAAGGCTGGTGATTACCTCGGGCAACGAATCAGCATAGCGATCCAGCGAGGAAACGTAGCCAGCCTTCTGGGCACCTTACCCATAGAAGACGGTGATCTAGGCTCAGTATTCTACTTATAGTCTTGAGGGACTATGGGTAGAATACAATACAAATAAGTTTTCTTTTATTTGTATTCGATTATATGTAATTTTATAATTGTAAATTATGTAAATATAATATTGTTACGAGCTACAGGACTCGAATTAAAAATGCCGTTGGAACTACTATAGAATTTATTAGAACTGTACAAACACGTATAAAAACAAATACAAATAAAACTGGATGCAACCAGTTCACACTGCACGATTCAATACAATTCGACCGCGCAAAGTCCGTCGTTTATATCGCTAATCGAGAGTACTAGAAAACGTCTTACTCGTTTCGTAGTTGTCGCTTGACTGCCCACCCCTCCATTCGGGCATCGTCTTATACTAACTACAGAGTACAAAAAAATTGGCCGCGCACACTGAGTTTCTAAGAAATACTAATTTGCACACCTGCGAACGGCTAACAAAGTGGAAAACAATAACAATAAGGATTAGTTCGACGCTAATGATGGTTATAAAACAAGTAGAAGGACAACAGCATGTTTTTCTTAATTGCAAATTCAAAACACGAAGAATTCCCTAATCCGGGAGGACAACAAGCTGCGCTTACAATAGGCAGCTGTGCGGCTTATCTTTGACGGCATGTAACAATATGCTGACCTCAAGAGATATATTTTCATAGCAAATTTATTTATTTATTTCACACAACAGAATACAACCATAAATATATCTAATTTTTTTAACACAATTTTAGTAAAAACCGTAACAACTTTGTACATGCATTACGCAATAAATATATTCTATTCTATTCTATTCTAATATTAAATCAATATGCTGTCTAAGGGCGCAGAGTTTTTGTAATTTAAATTTAGTGAGTCTATTGTCATAACTTGCCAGTGACCAAGATTACATCTGTGGGATAAAATGTTTTTTAGGCATCTCTTCTGGACGGCTTCGATTCTTCATTCAAATAAAAGATATATAATAAGACTCACAATACTAAATTTAGTGATATTGACTTCTTTCGTTTCTCTAAGCCCGTATTCAAGAGGTTAATCTTCAAAACAATTGTTGGAACAGACACCACCACATCATACGAAATTAACAATATATAAAGTAATATGTTTAGTTAATATCAATATGTTTTTATTATATTTCAATGTTAATGTATAATATATATATATATATATTTACATTTATCTATCTATGTATGTATGTGTGTGTGTAAGTATATACTTATTTTCACTTATGTATATATTTATTGCATTTTTAAACTTTGGTTCGCTCGTTAGTTTAAAAATGAACTCAGAAAAACCTGTTATTAGCCCTACATTATAAGTAATTTTTGTTGTCGTTTGTATGTTGATATGCGCTGTTGGTTTTTTTCAATAAATAAATAAATAATAATACGTTATATTCCGGTGTGCGTAACCTCTGGAACATCTCGTCACGCAGCTCCTTGGGCATCCACCATTGGATACACTTCTTGTACTTAGATATTGTATTCATATAGAATAATCAGAATTACTAGTCTGACGATGCCAATAAGAGTGCTTAAAAGAATTTTGTTTGTATGAATATAGTCCTCTCGTCTTGCTGTGGCGCTATTATCTCCAACAGCGTTTTGGGTGATTATAACTTCCTTCTCTTCTTGCTTTGAGTATGACTTTCAATGTACACAATTGTATATTTCGCACAGTGCCGCACCATTCTGTTTAATATTGTCTGTTAAAACAAATTTATGAGTCCGCGACTAGACTGGTCACTGTCGCCCGAAGCGAACGCGCTTGGTACTCACGCGACTGGCATGGGTCGCCATGCGGTGTGCGGGGTTCGAGGGATTCAATGAGAATGCACGCCTGAGTTGCACAACAGTATAATCTAGACCATCCTTTCCCAAAGTGGGCGATAACGCCCCCTTGTGGGCGCTGTAGCCCTAAACGGGTAAGTAAGGCGGTAAGAGACCCAGAAAAAAATGAGGTCATTGTGTAGAGGCTTGGGGAGCGATTTGTAATTTCATCTAGCTAGGAGGACTTTTAGACACTGACTGAACTCTCGACTCTCGCCTACGACTTGTAAACATCAACTAATATTAATTAAGAGATTGCTCACACTCTGTCTGGATACTATAAAGTTGCGTTTCAATAATCATTCTCATTGGCAGGTGTAGCCTGTAAGAGTTAACTTGAGACCTCAACGCCGTTGTATACTACTTACTGCGCTTAGGTCTCAAGTTAACTCTTGCGGGCTATAGTAAAAGTCTCGTTTAAAAAGAATGTTTAATCTCCACTAATATAGCTCACAATAATAAACTTAATTTGACGTTATAGTGGTTTTTGAGTAGGTGAAAAAATGGGGGCGCTAAAAAAGAATTTATTTTCAAAGTGGGCAGTATACAAAATAAGTTTGGGAATCACTGATCTAGACTAAAGTAACTTAATTACTAACATACACTACTACAATATATTGCAAATAAAAGATTCATTTATCATTCATTCATTCACTCATTCAGCTAAATTGTTTTTGTGTCTAAATCGACTTCTATCATTCTTTTTACGTCACTTTGCTTAGTATAGCTTCCAAGTGGTTAAAATATGTACGTTTCATTAAAGTTCAACTTATACTTATAAACTGTTTTGTACATTTTTTATATTCAAAACATGCGCAATCAGAATATTAAAATCTTTTGTCCTCCAGCCATCGATATTGCTTTGTTTGGAATTGCAAGACGTTCCCACATGTCAAATGAAACAATAAAATAATGTGCATTTGTTTATTTTTACTGCATTCTCCTTAAGAATTGCTTTACGAATATTTATTATGTGGTTTTTCTTTGGTATTGTATGGATTAAAAATCCAATTTATACCTTTTTTTTACGGTCTTCAAAACTGAACACATTAAGAGACATGTTTAAATACATTAGTAATATAATATTTTGTACTCTTTAGAATGTGATCTTTTATATGAAAACACAGCTTGCGTTATTATGTATCTATAGCACTAAATCATAAAAAACTAATACAAATTTACAAATCCTATAGTAAGCCGGTGCGCTTACATGCATGTGCTCACGCCTGCACTCGGCATAAACTCTTATTATTATAATTATACAAAAGATAAATATAATAAAGAAAAAAGAAATTTAAAAAAAACTTTTAAAATATTATTGAGCGCTTAAGCGATTTTGTTAAAAAATAATCTTATTATATTTTAAGAGAAATAAGCATAAATTAGACTAGACGTAGTGAGAGGCGGCATAATTTTAGAGTAGACTATGGATGCGTTTTTTGGTTCTGGATCGAATTCAGTTTCTTTTGTTTGATAAAATAAAATATGTTTAAATAAAAAATGCATTCATTAAAATGTACCTAACCTAATCAAATCATAATTTGCAGTAAACCTGCGAAAAATCGAAATGTGTGCTGGGACACATAGTAGAAGTGAAACTTCAACGGACAAGTGGCAAAACGGATCGCAACAAAATTTTAACTTGAAGTTTTACGGGCAGGTTTTCAAAATGGACATCGTTGAGACTTTAAGTATCTGTTCACGCCCTTTTTGAAGAGCCCCATATTGTAGTGCTCTGGGAAAACCGCGGGAGGGGAGTTCATTCCATAATTAGGACATATATAGCATGAAGGAGCGTCCGACACGTACCGTGGAGGATTCCAAGTGTCTAGGAACTGTGGATGAACTCCCAATCGCCAGCGAGTTAATTTAAACCATTTTCTAGTTTAATATCTAACTTTAGGACTTTCGATTTTCCTTAAATTGTTTAAATAATGTAATTATTATTATATTATCTATCCGTGCAGGAACGGTGAAAGAATACAATTTCCTGCGGCCAATTGGATGGGCTGGATGGATACCACCCCTGGTCGAGATTATGCCGCCATAACAACCTTGAGTTGTGTTCTTGCATTAGTGACCAAGTTCCAGCCTTCCTTAAGGGAGCAGCAGCGCATTTGTAGCACCTTTGGTGTTGCAAGTGTCCATAGGCGATGGTAACCGCTTTCCATCAAGTGGGCCGTCTGTCTGTCTGCTGAACTCATGTAATAAAAAAAATGCAAAAATCATGTGTTGTACCAAAGTGATCTTGTAAGAAGAAACAATGAATACTTTTAACCGACTTCCAAAAAAGAAAAGGTTCTCAATTCAAATTTACTTTTACGTGTGTTCAGAAATAACATTTTCTTATTTCTGAATCGATTTAGATGATTCTTTTTGCGTTTGATTTAATACCGTTCGTACAAATTAAATTTATCGTAATTAAAAGTAAAAATTAAAAATGTCTAGTAAAAAAGAAACCGACTTAAAAGGTAGAATAGAATAGAAAACGCTTTATTCTTCACCACTTACACATTAAATAAACAATTTACAGTAGTCACATTAAATATTACAACCTGGAAAAATCTTATCGCTTTAGAGCAATCTCTTCCAGACAACCCGGGCTTTGGATTTTATGAACGGAATTACAAGTGTATGACGATGGTGTGATATTAAATACATCAGGTAATAAGACTATGTTTTAACGGTTTTAAGCGTTGTTGAACTTGTTTGGGATCCGATCATCAAAATTATTAAGACCCAAACCCAGCAAAAACCAACCGCTAGACCTCAAGACACTGTGAGCTCTTTCTGCGTGCAACGGAACACAAACCAACTTGATTGATAATTTCTTTTTATTTATCCTCCCACCCATTTTAATATTATGTAAAATTAGTAGAGCTAGGCGTGTTTGTTTAAGAGTTTCTTGCGCCGCTTCTTATCTTCAAGCCACAAACAATATGTTGCGAAGCGGTGGTAAATTAGATTAGGCTCCCATAGAGTAAATAATAACCATAAATAAAATTAAAACTAAATAATTAAAATGAATAAGTTGGCGATAGGCTAAATAAAACTTTAACAATACTCATAGATCACAGCTACTGAAAAGTACCCGAAACGTCGGAATAATAAAAATCAAATGAATTAACACGCTTAAAACGTAGTTTTACTATGTATACTAGTCGCGTAAACTTAAGAATATATTACATCAGGTAACTCAAAAGCAAATAATAAATATTGTATACAACATGTTGACATAAGGATGTTGAAGAAAATATTTATTTATTGATTTCAGTTTTTTAGAAAAAAAAACATGGAATTTTGGTCGATTCATCAAAATTGAAACATGAAATGAACACAATTTCGGCTTAAGTCAAACATTCCAGTACAATATAATATCATCTATGTGAAAATAAGTTATGTCTGATCGCTCTGGGATCTTGGACTATAATATTTCCTTTTCAAAATGGCGTCTTGAACGTTCTATAAGAGACATAACTGTTTCATATTTATTATTCAGTGCTGGCCGCTTTTGCAACGCTTAAAAGGATTGAGTAACACATTACCTGCCATATTAAGTTTGGTTAACACAGTAACCTATTGGGACTTCTGGGTTCATAGGACTCGTGACCTTGCCCTCATTTTACCTACCAAGGCATTGATGGACTGTAACCTGGCTGGAGACGCAATCAGGCAATCTCTTTTATCTGTGCAGGAACGGAGAAAGAATACAATTTCCTGCGGCCGGGCGGCCTGTCGTGAGAGGCAACAAAATAACCCACAGCCAGGTGGTAGGGTATTTGCCCGATGGCTACCACCCCTGGCCTAGAGTATGTCGCCATAACACAATGAGTTGTGTTCATTAGTGACCAGGTTCCAGTCTCCCTTAAGAGAGCAGCAGCGCACTTGTAGCACCTTTCGTGTTGCAAATGTACATAGGCGATGGTAACCGCTTTCCATCAAGTCGGCCGTCTGCTTGTCATGCAATAAAATTAAAAAAATCTTCGCGGGTAGGGGGTTATGTACTCAATATATGGCCATCCCTTATTCCCCAATTAAAAACTCGTGCCCGGAGAATACAGAATCTTGCACTTACCTCGCACTCAGCCACCAGCCTACGACAGTGCTAGTTCAGGGGGTCTACCGCTGCTAATTACTTGGCGAGACACAAAAGGTGGCAAGGACCTACACGAGCACCGCAAGGGACGCAGATACACTGACCACTTAATTTTATATAGATAGGCGAATATCCTAGTAACTAACAGGACCTGGAGAACTTCGATAGCTGAATTATGTATGGTTACAAAGGCGGGTGCGATCCAACTCCGTGTGCGTCGCGGTAGCGTGGCGTTTGGCAACGTACTGACTCATGCGCAGAGCGGGCGGTGGCAACATGTGAGGGTTGCAAGACGCTATAAACCCAAGGTACAATTGCTAACTGGCAAATAGGAGGCGCCAATACTGGCCATTACGTCTAGAAGTCAATATCGACCCCGTGGGATCAAAATCGGTTTTCCAGGGTTCGACATAAACGGAAACTGACTTTGTCGACCCCCAAAAATCAGTCTAAAAATTGACCCCTATTAATTAACACAATTTTTTTATTTGTAACTTAAAATAATATATTATTGTTACGAGCCACAGGACTCGAATTAAAATGCTGTTGGAATTACTATAGAATTTATTAGAACTGCACAAATACGTATAAAACAGGTACAAATATAACTGGATACAACCAGTACAAACTGCACGATTAAATAACACGCACAAAGTCCGGCACTATATCGCTTATTGAATGTACGTCTTGCTCGTATCGTAATCCTCGCTTAACTGCCCCACCCCTCCGTTGGAACGCATTGTTTTATACTAACTATATAGTACAAAAAAATCGGCCGCGCGCACTGAGTTTCCGAGAAATAGCAATTTGCACACCTGGTTATCTATTCCTGCGAACGGCAAACAAAGTCGAAAACAATAACAATAAACTATTGTCTAATTACAAAGTAAACAAAAGAACTCCGAATGCGGGAGGAGCAATAAACAAGGTGCGCATCATTTCTTTGTCGGTATGTGACAATAGGTATGCAGGTGGCCCAACTTGTAACATTATAAAGAAGAGTGAGAATGTGAGTATTCCGAAAATTAATAGGAAGCCATATTCGGAAACATGGTCATATTTCCCTGTAAGGTTTTAATTCTTACTAAAATGTCGTCGGAACTAAAACTCATACTCAACTTATACTATTTAAGGGATAATATAAGTTATATATAACTGTACAATTGCGAAAACAGAGCTTTCAATAATAATAAATTAGTTTTGCAAATGTCCGTCTGCCTACTCTACTGTAACCAAATCACGTCTGTTTGTCTGTCATATTATATAACTGTACAGTTACGTGCTATGGTTATTATTTATGGTTCTATAGAACTTGCGTTATGACTATAGAGTTCGGTTGTGGAATGCTAGGTGTTAGCCGTGGCTGTGTGTGCAATGACTGCATTTAAGATAAAGAAAGAAAGAAAAGACTTTATTATCTATAATATTATATGCTGGTTACCCCGTTTTCGTGGGGTGACGCACCACTCGCTCCCGGCCGTAGTTCGCACCATGGTCAGAAGCCAACCAGGATGGGACACCGTCTCCTTCTTCTGCGAGCGCGTCATGCTTGCGAAGGAGGAGGCGGAGCGGGTGCGTAAGCGGACTTTCTTGCTCCGCTTCCGCCAATGGAGGATGCGCCGATGCCGGAGTGTGGGCTTCGACCTTCAGCCGCCGTAAGCGGGCGGCCCGGTTGGGTGGGTCCCTTGGGGTATAGGGGTTCTCACTCGCCCGTTAATGCCATCAAGATACACGCGCGCTCATTTCTCCTCCCGTGGGGCGCGTCACAAACCGCCCCACGCCCCTGATTAGACATGGAAGATGCCGGGGAGTTGGTTGAGCTTCCGCATCCCCGTAACCCTGGCATAATGCGCAGGATGGTTTTAGTGGGTATCCCTAACTGGCCAGTGTCAATAGCATAGCACCAGTTCTTACTGGGCATGCTAGTGCCACCCCGACCTCTCGAATGCCACACACGGGTCGCGAACTATCCCCCCTCAAGCTTCTGTGCTTGTTGCGGCTTATGGTCTTTAATCGGATTTCATGTGGCGTCATGAGCTGGCTTATATCCCGAATCAACACTTAGGATACCTTTTATCCCAACAAATGACGTCATTTCTTTAAAATAGACGGATTAGCAAAATAGACGTCCAATATGAATTATTTCATTGAACGACTAAGGAATGGTAAGAATCTATGTATTCACAGTGAAAGTAGGCGACGAAGCGTATTACGCTCTTGCGCATGTCGCGTGTGATTTATTGTGTTTTGTCATATCACGGTTATACAATGGCAAGGGCTAATTGAATAAAATTTAATTTTAACTCAGCATTAATAATCCCAGCTAATATTATAATTGAGAATGTTTTAAATTGTGAATTAAACTAGAGTTCAAACTCTAGTGCAGTGATTCCCAAACTTATTTTGTATACTGCCCACTTTGAGAATAAATTATTTTTTAGCACCTCCATTTTTTCACCTAGTTAAAAACCACTATAACGTCAAATTAAATTAATTGATTATTGTGAGTTATATTAGCGGAGATTAAACATTAATTCTAAACGAGACTTTTATTATAGCCCGCCAGAGTTAACTTGAGACCTAAGCGCAGTAGGTAGTACACGGTGCTGAGGTTTCAAGTCTCTTACCTACCCTTTAGGCCTGCAGCGCCCACAAGAGGGCGTTATCGCCCACTTTGGGAAAGGATGCTCTAGTGCGTACCTCTTATTTTAAGAGCAGGCGCTAATACAGGATTGTATTAAATTTTTACGTTGTTGCTATTTGCCCTTGGAAGATTTACTACATTTTATATCGCAAAATCTCCCGCCATGAAAAGTATATATGCCCATTTTCGATAGTAAAAGAAAATTTACACAGAATTACAGCAAAACCTATTCAGTACTCCTAGTAGCATTTCCGTGAAAGCTTAACAATAAGACAGATTGAGTTACTATCGCATTTTTTTGTAGATTTTAATTTTTTATATATATAAACTTGAGAAATAATAGGTCTCAGATACAAACTTTCATCCTCTATTCTAGTTTTATATATCTATCCCCGTCTATCTATCTGTAACCTACATAAATGACCAAAATGTCCAAAATGTCTAAACAAATGAAAAAATGACCAAAATGGCAAATAACAAAAAAACCCTGCTTTCTGGGATAACTTTTATGTAAATTAATCTCAACATCTGTCCCTTTATCCGAGATGAAAAGTCACCTTGGTCCACCCTCAGTATTATAATTACATATCTACTGAATTTCAGCCAAAACTGTTCAATAGTTTTTCCGTAAACGCATAACAAACATAGAGACAAATATATTTTTATCCCGGAAACTATCCCATTTTTCGGGATAAAGAGTATCCTATATATATACTCAGCGTCGAAAACATATACTTAAAAATAAATGTATACATGTTGTTGGGGAGTTTCTTGCCGCTTCTTCTCCTTAATAGCAATAACACGTTGCGAAGCGGTGTACATAGACTAGGAAGTAAAATTAATTTTTAACTTATATGTATGAACTTCAAAAAGTGTATTACAGTGGAACTTATTTTGAATAAAAACTTTCACGCATAGCAGGTTAGTATTGTAGCAATCATTCGTGAAGTATTTCTTACATTCTCGCGAATGAGATACACATGATTGAAGTATGTTTTAACGGTTTTAAGCGCAATTTTAAATGATTTTTATTTGATTCTAACATTTAAAACAGGCCGAAAATTAAAATTAACATTAATTAAAATCGTAAAAGTTTGAGTATATATGTATGTATTGCCTTTTCCTGCACCACCTACATTGCCTGATTCAAATTTCTTTGATTTAGGTTGAGTGGAAGAGATCGCTTAGAGCGATAAGGCCGCCTATTATATTGACTAGATTGATTGTAAATATGGTCTGTTTTTGTAATTGTATATTTTGGTGTGCAATAAAGTGTTATTCCTGTCTCTTTCTCTCTCTCTCCCTAAAATCGTAGTTAATACTGTTAAAACGTAGTTTAACAACAATTTTTGATGGAAATATATACAAATTTGAGCAATACACGCGATTGTCTTTTCACACTTTGGTATTCGGCCGATTACCCTATTGTTTCAACCTAAGCGCCGACAAAGACAAATTCCATGTACAGATTTGTAGAAGCACATTTATTACCCGTTGGCATTTGACATATTTGTACAATTCATTGCCATGTATCTCGTTGTGTGGTGACCAAATAAACGTCTTTTCTTTCTTTCTTTCTATTAGCTCTAGGTATCTATACCCTAAAAACTCAAGTAAAACATCGTTCAAAGTAAATTAAATGGTAAAAGTGAGTGCGCAAGGACGGTCTGCGCACGTTTAGGGTGAACGGCCTCCCGCAGGCAGTGCACTCCGCTCATGGTGCGGCGCGTACGGGTTTCTAAAACACTCCTTTGTTCGATGTATTAAAATTGCTTCTTCAACAGGAAACTCATACGAATTAATTTTTTTTTTTTTATTTACATAAGAATTATTAGTATTTTATATTATCTTCGTTTTTTATAGCAGGCAGGCAGACGACCGTACTGATGGATAGCGGTTACCATCGCCTATGGACATTTGTAACACCGAAGGTGCTAACAATGTTCTACCACTCTTTAAAGGGAGAGTGAAATCTGGCCAGTGATGCCGGAACATAACTCAAGAAGTAGCCATCCAGCAAATACCCTATCACCCGGCTGTGGGTTGGTTTGTCACCTGTTGCGACAGGCCACCCGGCTGCAGGAAATTGTATTTATTCTCCGTTCCTGCATGCATAAGATATTGAAATGGCAGAATTGGATCCCAAGAAAGAATCCATTTGTCCATTTATATGTTCAAAATAGTGGCAATGCACGAGCGACATAGCAAACACCATCTAGGTAGCCCCTTAAGGGTCATTAATCCGCAGTAATTCCTTAGAATCTTCGTAATTAGGACAATCGGTCTTAAAGATGTACAGTTTTATTCATACTGAGTTAGAGCAGTGGTCCTCAAACTATTGTTTCGTAGACCCCTTACCAATTTTTACTGCATTCGGTAGACCCCATATTATTTAACCCAACTTAAAAAAATACATGTTCAACCGTAATTTTTTATTTTTGAACTGATTTTGACAATTATTTTTGCATTGGATTTTGTATATACTTAGTTAGTTTCTAGTTGGTCCTATATAAACTTTATAGCTTGTAACTACAAACGCGCACCATCGTACATATTGTATTATTGTATCTATAGAATAATAGATAGTATTTATAGAAAGGAAAAATTTAATCACGACTTGCTTAAATGGAATTTACTAATTTACGTTGTTAAAGTGCAATATGAGGCCTCAGCGGTCCACATGGACTACTTTGGAGACCTAAGGAAATGAAAATGAATGTATTTATTTCAAAATAGAATCTTACATATTACTATTCAAAGTGAGTCTACCACCACTTCCAAAGCAATTTTAGTTACTTTTAAGAAGAAGAAGTGGCGCAACAAACTCCCCAGCAACATATCTTTACTTCATAATTATTGTTATTCGTCTTTTTAAAATGTAGTTTAAATACTAATACAAGGTTTATCAAAGTAATTTTTATAAATAATTACTGTAAGTGCTTGGTAGCCATCGCATTACTTCCATTGGGTGCGGTGGACTAAAAAATGTTTAGTTGTGTAATTTAATCTTTCTCGCACAAACGAGGCTTTATTAATTTTTGTAAGTCGTTTACCGATAGTTCTTGAGCGTTTACTGGGATTTTGTTGAAGAACGTTATACTTTGCCCCACAAACCTTGTGTAAACTGTATGGAGCCTACACGTGAGAGTTAGAATAAGTTTTTAAGCTTCTTTAAAGTTCCTAAAGAAACCTACAAACTCAGTCCAATGAAAAAGACCAATAATGTCCAAACATTGGATCTGTTCTTTTTAGTGTTGTGATTCTTTAATTTAATTTTTTCTTTTGATTTTTACTTATGACAATATGGTTTCTTGAAATAACACATATTATCACTTGAACAATTCTTTTCATTAAATATTTTTATGAATCCATAATAATATGTAACTATAGAGTAGTACATTCCACAAAGTGCAGATGTGCGGCCCCAAGTCTCTCACTCAAATTGCATCGAATTAAAATCATTACTTTTGACTATTTTGGTAGTTTGTAAACCATCTAGACTTTTAATTTTTTAATTTTAAATCATCTTAGACACTGGGTTGCCTGGAAGAGATCGCTATAAGTGACAAAGCCGCTACTTGTTCCAATACAAATTAATTGTCTAGATTTAAGTTTATGGTAAACAATAAAGAGTTTTCGTTTATTCATTGAATCAATCATGGTTCGACCGAGACTGATTTAACATGAATTTTAGAAACTACGGATATTTGACCATCGTCAGTCTAATGGATCTTGACTAGTTCTGGCATGGTTTTTTGTGAAAGTGACAGACTTGGGACCTTGTTGGCGTAACATTATTAAAAATATTTTATTTGCTTGTCCACAGGTCATAGTGGCACGATGAAACGGGCTCGACACAGATGGCTGGGGTTCAGTTTGTTCTGTAAGTACCTAATGAATTTTCTTCTTTAATACTAGGCTACCTTTGCTTAAGGTAAGGTCTTTAAAATTCTTTGCGTGCAGGAACGGAGAAAGGATACAATTTCCTGCCACCGGGCGGGGCCTATAATAAGAGGTGACAAAACAACTCACAGCCAGGTCGTAGGTTATTTACCCCTCTGGACGGCTACCACACCTGCTCTAGAGTATGCCGCCATAACAGCCTTGAGTTATATTCTGGCATTAGTGGCCAGGTTCCAGTCTCCCTTTAGAGAGCAGCAGTGCATTTATAGCTCCTTTAGTGTTACAAATAGACGATGGTAACCGCTCCATCAGGTGGGCCGTCTACTTGTCCGCTGATCTCATGCAATGAAAAAGAAAAACGCTTGGCCATCTGGAGTTCTCGCTTCGATACTTTTATTTCTGCCCAAGTCCTGCATATGATATAAAGAGAGAAATCGGTAACGAAGAGTAGGCGCTCTTTGTAAGAGTTATAACATGCTCACTTCAATTTACAGCAGAGTGACCCAGTGGAAGCATGCTGGACCCATAACCAGTGGGTGTTGAATGCACCTACTAATTATATATTTAAACTACACAGAAAATAAAATATATGAAGACTCCAATGAAAAAGACCAACTTGTCACTTTTTTTCGAAACTAATCTGTGAATGCGATTTTGTAGGTAATTTCCGGTATACGATAAAAAATCAAACAGGGTAAAACAAGATTTAATCTTAGAGTTCTTGACGTTTAAAAAATCGTATGCAGGGAAAAAGTAGCATAGCATAACTAAACAGTCCAGAGAGAAAGCAGGTTTGTCAGTGACATAATATGTCACTTTTCTCTGTTCTATCTGACTTAAGATAATTTTTTTTATTCTTGAAACCTTTTTGGTTTTTAAGTGATTCAACTTATATTTTTGTTTTAATGTGAAACTTATGCTTTTCGGAAGCACAAGGTTTCAAACTTAAAAATAAGATATCTAAAAATCAATATTGCTTGACAAGTTCGTCATTTGCCCTGGGGCCAGCAGATTAAAGAATATAAACGGGTGGTTATCAAAAAGTACATCTAGCTCAGGGATTCCCAAAGTGGTCGATATCGATGCCCACGGGTCGATATCGGTTTCCCAGGGGTCGACATAAACGAAAACTGATTTTGGGGTTCTACGAGGTCTAAAAATCGAACTCATAAAAGTTATATTACGTGTATAAATGCGTCTTTTTTTCAGAAATAATTACTTATTTAAATATTTTTAATTATAGTTGTTATTTATTTGTTGTTGGGGTGGAGGTAGTTACTGAAAAAGAGGCCCAAACGTTGGAATAAGAAAACATCAATGATCAAATACCTCTGCCTAAACCTGTTGAATAATTGAAACCTATTTTCTTCGTTAACTATGGGCTGAGAGTGGTCAAGTTGGCGGTAGGCTGAATTTTTCTTATTCCAACGTTTCGGCCTCTTTTCAGTAACTCCCACCCAACAACAAATAAATAACAACTATAATTAAAAATTAAAACTAAATAATTGAAATGAACAATACTCATTGACACTTGACATCTTTGTCTTCCGTGATTACGGCTATTGAAAAGTGGCCGAAACGTCCAAATAATAAAAATCAAGTAAAATACCACGCTTAAAATCATTAAAACTTAAGTTTATATTTTAATAACACCCAGACCAGTTATAATAGTCCAATATTACTCAATAAACCTTGATATCATCGATTGACATAATAAAAATGTCTAAGAAACAAAGAAGTTGATTTTAATCCATATCGATTTAATAATTTCCTGCTTTGGTTCACCTTGAAATTTGCTAAAAGTCACGTATGTAAATTATATCGATCGTTTTATGTGTTCTTCATAAATTTTTAACTAAATCTAGCCTCCTGTATATTTTTCTTACTAAGCTGATATTACACGGTTCATTTAAAGAAACAAAGAAAAAATATTTATTGATGCAAGATAATAGATCTAACAGTTAATTTTAATGTCGTAAAAAGGCTCTTGCTCAGTATAATGCTAGTTTCAGAACCAGCGTTGATCTTTCGCAAGTACCTAAGTTATGTCATTTCTATCTCTCTTGCAAGAATAAGAAAGAAAGTTTTATGGTCGAGATTGAATGAATATAAACTTACCGTATAAAATATAGAGACAGCGAGTGAAAGACATTCTGTCAAAGCATGTCATTGCCAAAATTTGTTAAAAATACTTTGGACGGCGATTATTTATCATCTCTCGAACGAAATCCAAATATCTGAACTAGCAGCTAATCCAAATTTCTAGGACAAATATTATTTTCTATATTTCAAAACTTATTAGTAACATAGTGTAGCTTGTAAGGATTAATTTCTGTGAAGGAATGTCAAACGGCAAAGCAAGGGAAAGGGTTGTTTTTGGAAGAAGGAAGAAAGAAAGAAAAATGTTTATTTAGGACAAGATACAAAAAAGTCAAAATAGTAACATAACATCAATTATGGTGTCCCAAAAGGCCCATGCTTAGCATAATGCTGGTTTCACAATCAGTGTTGATCTTCCGCAAGGACCTGTAAGTAATGCCACGGCTTAGCTCTATAAAGCAATTTAATGAGTTTACACACATTGTTTACGTATTACTTGAAACTGTAATTAGTATGTATAATAAAACTTTTCATTACAAATAAAACATAAAAACAAACGAATAGAGGTGACGAACTAGACATATAAAGATAAATAAACTAATAGTGGTTCGTTATGTCACATCTTTAATATAACAACAGCCCATAACTGTCCCACTGCTGGGCTGGGGCCTCCAGTACTGTAGCGGAACGGACAGTATACCCGCCACGCTTGTCCAGGGCGGCTTGGCAGGTTTGACACATCGGTTATCTCGATGTGCAGGTTGCATCACGATGTTTTCCTTCACCGTTGTTAGCACGTGGTAATTGTAACAATATGCACATTAGGTCAAAAAACTGCCTAAGTGGTGCATGCGTTCCGGCCAGGATCGAACCCGCGCCCTTCGAGCTTAAGACGAGTGCGCTATCCATTACGCTACCACGACTTCTTGTCACATCTTTGACTTATAATAACTATAAAATACTTGTATCATATTGTTACAAGTTGGGCCGCCTGCATATCTATTGTCACATATCGACAAAGAAATGCTGCGCACATTGTTTATTGCCCCTCCCGCATTCAGTTCTTTTCGCATTTAAAATTTGCAATTCGACAATAGCCTATTGTTATTGATTTCGACTTTATTGGCCGTTCGCAAGAATATATAACCAGGTGTGCAAATTACTATTTCTCGGAAACTCAGTGCGCGCGGCCGATTTGTTTTTTGTACTGTATAGTTAGTATAAAACAATGCCCGAATGGAGGGGTGGGGCAGTCAAGCGGCGACTACGAGACGAGTAAGACGTTTGTAGTACTCTCGATTAGCGATATAAACGACGGATTTTGCGCGTGTCGAATTGCATTGAATCGTGTAGTGTGAACTGGTTGTATCCAGTTTTATTTATATTTGTTTTATACGTGTTTGTACAGTTCTAATAAATTGTATAGTAGTTCTAACGACATTTTTAATTCGATCCCTGTAGCTCGTAACAATATTTAAGGTCTATCTGGCCAATTAGGAATATATTTAGCTTAGTTCTGAATCATAACTCAATTCTGAAAAATAGATAATTTTTTAACATAATGTTCTATATTTCACCACTAGAAAGTTACATTATTCCCCAGTAACATGGGCTATTTTTGATTGTTATTAATCAAAGAAGTAAAAAAAAAATCCGCTCCACAAAGTGGACACGGGAACGCCTGTCAAAAAAATAACAGCAACAACGTTCCACGCAAGAATTGCGCACAACCTCGTACGAGGCACTGTGAATACTTTTTGCGTTTATGAATTGTTTAAAGAGTACAAAGCTTAACTAAACCTTGACATGTGTGCATGCGTGCGTGTTTGCATGTCTACTTTTAATGACGCCCAGCGAAGTGGGCACGGGTTAGCTAGTGTAATATATATTAATATTCGAAACGCACGTTATTTATACCCCAACCAATCAAATCGGTCAATGGGTAAACATAAATTGCGTTCAAATGAGGTGCGGTCAAATGACTGGCGTAACCTGATTTTTAATTAATGTTTGAAAAATGGAATATTTTGTTAAAAAACAAAATGTTTGTTTTGGTTTGCCTTTTGATCTTCCTTCACAGGAATTGATCCTTAGAAGCTACACTATGATTTGATATAATAATAGAGAATGTGTTTATATATTTCAAAATTAGCTGATTCGATTCCTGACAAGGGTAAGTAATTGATTTTTCAATAATCTAATCATGCTTTGATTACACTTCAGTTTTAACCGAAATCGGCTTTGAGACTCCTTTGAGTGTTTTTCGCTATTTAGCATTTCGTCCTGAAGGTCCATTTGAAAATTCACCTGAATAGAATAGAATATATTTATTTTTAAGATTTTACAGTTTTTATAGTATTGTTACGACCACCTGAACGCCGACAAAAGACAAATTCACACCTGCATACCTGTACACATTTTATTACCTTTTCGGCATTTGGACTTCTCTTGTTTACTTTGTGTTTAAAATTTGTGATTTAAAAACAGCCCATTGTGTATTGTAATCTTTTATTTTATTTTATTTTATTTGGGGTTAACAGTTGTAGTCTTACAAACTAAAGTTTTACAAACTAACGTTACAGAGATAGCTAAAGAACAGCTATTCATAAACCTCCACAGGTGACGTGATAGTATGGTAGTCATTAGCCAGGTTTGATTCTAAGAAATTCGGTCTACGCGGTCAGGCAGAGATATTGCATCTGTGTAGTATAAAGCAATGCCCCAGTGGAGAGATTGGCAGTCTAGCGATAACCACGAGCGAAGTGAGACTTGTGTACATTCGGTAATCTATTTAGTGACAGACTTTGTGCGTGTTATGGAATTACGACCTTCTGCATTACGTTTGGACTTTTTGTGTTCGGTTATATTTGTACTTGGGTTATACGTGTTTGTATAGTTCTAATAAACTCTATAATAATTCCGACGGCATTTTAATTCCAGTCCTGCAACTCGTAATAGTATCAATGCATTCGGTCCATAATTGGACGTGCAAAATTATTATTACAATATTGACTTACACATAAAAATTTCATACAATCAATACAATTAATAATAAAAAAGACATTTGTTAATCATTAAAATAATAATTTATAAGTAATCTAAATAATAAAATGACTACCATTACGGCATGTCAAGTATATTTATGTCAGTTCATAATGTTTTATTTATTTATTTAATTTGTTTGGGAAACATACAATAATTAATATTCAAATATATAAAACACAAAATTAATACACATATCAATCAAGTTTCCACTAAAAAATAATTTGTATAAAAATAAAAAAATTGGCTCGAATAGTTAATAACAAAAAAAAATACAATTATAAGAAAATTACATAAAATGTAAGTTGGTCATTATTCAAAAAATTGTAAGTAATTGTATAATTCTAAATTACAACATGTTCTAATGTGGGTTTTAAACTGATATAAGTTACCTATGAAAGGATCAATACTAGTAAATAGTGCATTGTATTGATGACAAGTACGGTATAAAAATGTGTTTTTTGTATAGTTAGTTTTTATAAGTGGTACTGAAAATAGGGATTTATCACGTGAGCTCAAACGGGGACACTTTAGCAAGTAAATTATTGATGAGAAAAGGGGAATCAACGCAATTATTTATAATTTTGTAGAGATAAGCTCGGTCTCTTTCAGTTCGACGAATTGATAGTGGAGTAATGTCAGGTGGTTGCCAGTCAGGTTTTGTAATTGAGTTTATGGTGCAGACTATAAATTAATCGTGGCTGTTACGAAAGACCTTCGAACGCTGACTATGAACTATGAACGCTGAGGTGTGTATTAGTTTTGACAAACATACATATTTCGAGTATATTATAGAGAGGGTACAATCAAAATTTTATATTTTTTAAAACAGGTTCGCATTTGTCTGTTTGAGTTTGAACATAGCTCTTAAGCAACGCTTTTGATGTTTGAACATTGTACCAGCTTCAGTGGAATTTCCCCAGAATATGTTGCCATACCTAATATTAATCGATATGAGACCATGGTATGCAGCAAGAAAAGCGTCAACATTTCCAATTGACGTAAGCTTGTAAAGTATATATATTTGTTACGAGTTAGCGGGACTCGAATTAAAATGCCGTCAGAGTTATTATAGAGTTTATTAGAACTATACAAACACGTATAACACAGACACAAATATAACCGAACACAACAAATCCAAACTTAATGCAGAAAGTCGTAATTCAATAAAACGCCCAATGTCCTTCAATATTAGATTCCCGAATGTACACACGTCACGCCTTGATCGTAATTGTCACTCAACTAATCCCCTCTCTCAATCAGGCCGTCGTTTTATACTTCACAAATGTAAATGCGCCCGCCCGGCAACGTCAAACAATTTCCTAGAATCAGCTTGTATTTATAATCCGCAACATCTTACTAATGATGCAGCCTGCAAGCGACCGTAAAAGAGTACAATAGAACAATAGGCTTTTCTCCACAATACTAGAAACGTATGTTAATAAATAAGTAAACAAAAGAAGACGATTATAAAAGAATTACAATTAGTTCAAATGCCGACAGGTAACAAAATGTGTTTTTACAAATCCGTACGTGGAATTTGTAGGTTGTAACAATATGTAACAAGGCTGTATGAATTTAGCTCCTTTGCCTGCTATTGTACTATAACTAAACAATAACGGTCTTATTCATAAGGAGCTAGAGCAAGGTACATAGTACATAGGCATAGAGTATGGATCTGATAAACAATTTTCTATCTACTTTCATCAACCTCTTCATACATTCACGTTTATTTGAAATGCTTTTACCCTGAGCTCTCTTTAACACTTCTGATATTTGATCCATGATGTGTTCGTCTCGGTATACCGGCAGCAACTCTACCATTCACAATACTGTCATACATTTGTTATGTGATTCTACTATTATCCATTCTCTCTACATGTTCAAATCACTATAACATTCCTTTTTCAACTTTTGTTATTATATCTTCTTTCAAGTCACTTACATTAACCTTACATATACTTCTCAAAGCTCTCATTTCAACTGCGTTTATCGTAATTTCATGCTACTTCTGCCATAGCCAACTTTCACTGCCATACATGTTCCCACCAAATCAACTGTAATTTCCTAACCGACAGACTTCAAAATCGTTATATTATTAAAATAGTTACAAAGTCAAATTCAATATCCTCTCTACAATATCCTTGACTTTTAAGAAATCAGTTATTAGTGTTACAAAATCTATTTAGGACAGATTTATTATCATTAACCTTGTGCGTCTTTTTTGCGGAAAATTTTAATTATAGAATTTTATAAATGACGTTCCTTTGGTTCATAAATTTTGATAAGTTATTATATCTGCGAACGGATACTGATTGATCCTTTACAGGTGTCTTATTACTCCTTCCAAATTGAGTGATCTATTGTTCACGTTAACGAAGTTGCTACAAACCTTAACTCTCTAGCTTCAGCCGATCAGGACGCGGGAATCAGCGACCACGATCCAAATCCGACCGAGAGAGTTGAAAACTCCTGTGGCTGACATTGAGACTGGAGGCAGTGCGCCCACACCTGTTGCGATGGGTTGCGCGGAAACGCGGGACCATGACCTTCAGGATGACGCAGATACTTACCGGTCATGGGTGCTTCGATAAGTATCTGAATCATATTGTGGGTTGACTGCCTTCCCCTCAGTGCGCCGCATGGGCACCGCAGAGATTTGGGCTCGAGGCCGTCGTAGGTCCGATCGATTCGCTGCGTAGTCTGGTCCAGGCTATGCTGCACAGCGACGATCATTGGGAGGGAGCGTCCAAATTCGGCTTGGCAGTTATGTCTCAGAAGGAGGCCCCTTTATGAGAGAGAGAGAGAGGTGCGCATGAGTCTCGCGAGTACCGACAATGCGCAAGATATCCTCCCGTAATTCCGCTTCAGGGGTCCTCCAGCATCTGGGGGCGGAGGATCAAACCCCTGTTGACGAAGTGAGTCTGCACTGCTTCCCGGGGTATTCTCAAGCACTGATGCGCTAGGATCAGCGTGGGCGTAACTACGTTCTAAGTCTCACGCTTTTCCTACCATGAGCGCCAAGCTAGCAATCGACTCTGTTATCTGCGCCATTTTCAGTGGATAACTCTCATTGCTTTGGTCTAATCCCAGTAAAGGACCCGGTAGTGTACGAAATGTATTTCCTCCTGCCTCAAAAAATGAGCCTTAACTCTCTAGTTAATTTAAGTTGTCTACTAAGGGATTTATGGAGATATATTGCAGCATAACATTTTAGTACGTCATATCATTATTATAACTTTCATAATATTTTTCTTTCCTCTTATTGTGTCTTGGTCTTATTGAGTATGCACTGTTTGCTACAACTCCATTAATTCTTCAAAAGTAATTCTGTAACATACTTCTGTATAAAACTTATTAAAAAAAAAACTTTGATATAAAATAGAATAAGAAACTTAAAGAAAAACATTATTTAGCTAGACGTGTTGCTGGGGAGTTTCTTGCCGCTTCTTCTCCTTAACAGCAATAACACGTTGTGAAGCGGTATACATTGAATAGGAAGAAAAATTAAATTTTAACTTATATATTTATATGACCTTCAAAAAGTGTTCTCCAGTGGAACTTATTTTGAATAAAAAACTTTGAATTTGAATTTGAATTTACTCATCTGCGAGCCGTAACTGCAACCGAGCTGATACAGTAACGTGCTCTAGAGTGAATGACGACATTGATCTTGTCGGCTCGCTGGCTCTAAACACATAATAATCGCATTGCGGCAGCGCACCGCCGCACACAACACGCATTCCGGTGTTGTGACGTCACAGTAGGGTCACAACAACACCTCAAGGCCAATTTGTCTAGGATGTAGGACGCTTGGAAACAACATGCGTCGAAACTGTAACTATATAAAAATTTAAATGTCAGACTGATGTAAATTTGTTGATATTCTTGGTTGAGAAACGCGCCGCTTTGTGGTATACTAATGACGATTTAATATGCGAATGTATCGAGTAACTTCTGTTGTTTCTATTTATAGTCCCCTTGTACGCCCCCTCCCGTCATAAATCCTTCTCTCTATTGTTTGAAATGAAATAAAATTTGTTTACATAACAAGTAGTTCAAAGTTGACTCTGGTACCCGCACTCGGTATCTATAGAACCTATGTGGTGGTCCGCCAGTGGAGTTAGCTTCGGTTATAAGCATCTTTTCCTCTCATTGCGTGGTATTATCATACTAATAATTATATACTAAACTAATAATAACGTGTATATGTGTGCGTGTGTGTATTTTGTGAGTATATGCGCGAAAGTATTCGTTTTAAGTTAACAACAATTAGTAAAAGATTATCAACTAACAGAGTGTAAACAATTCTTCAGCGTCTTTGTATATGATAGGGTGCAAGAGATTATGCAGTGTTTTCCTCAAATTGTAACGTGACATGTTTTCTAGATTTAAATTCCCACTGTATTATACAATTGTGCACCAAAAATTTCACCGATTTAGTACCGATAAATATGATTCATTGTTATAATGAAAAATTGTAAAGTACCGACAAAACGGGTACTAACAATTTGTCACTTACTACGTTTTGAAATATCGCAAACATCTCACAATTTATCCTATTTCCAGGTGTGATCCTAGTCATCTTATCTTCGGAGCTCCCTACCACATCAGCTGTGAAGGCCACCTCCCTGATCTTCTCGAAGACGTCCAGCACCACAGCAGCGCCGGAGGAAGTTCCTTCAGCCCCCGAAGATGGAGCCGAGGTATACCGCTTTGATACCCCCCTACTCATGTATGACTACTGGAAAAAATGAGGAATCAAAAAACCCAAATATTTTTATTGACTTTCATGGCGATTTTGACAAAAATAACTTACTTAATAATCGTTATGTCAGTCAGTCAGTCAGTCGTAATTTTGACTAATGGAACACCGAAATTATTAGAATTGAATAGATATACTTTATTCTATTGTATTACTCAAAGGTTAAGCGTTGCTATACAACGTGGCAACGCCGCCAGCCTTTTGGGAACGTTCCCGGTAAGTGACAGTGGTTTGGGACCAATGTTTTATATTTAGCTATTTTTACCTTTTTTTATTTAGTTTAAGTTTTTAATGCAGTATAGTTTGTAGTTTATTTTTAAGTCACATTTATTATTTATGAACATTTCTGTATATTTCATCAATAAATAATTATATCTTAAAAAAATAATTAAATAAAGACTTTATTGTATAATAAAATTAATAAAACAATACACAAAAACGTCTTAGAATTAAGTACAAATGGCGGGCTCATCGCTGGCAGCGATCTCTTCCAGGTAATCTATACATATAATAAACCTGTAGAGGTGGAATTTCTGTACAATGAAAAAAATGCTAAAAACCGAGTCAGGGGGATGTAAGAAGTGAAATAGAACTAACTTAGATTTTTTCAAATTTTTTTGTTTCTCTCTTTGTCCGTGTTTTTGTACCGGCAAATCTCCGAAACAACTGGACCGATTTAAATGAAATTTTGTATGGTGGTAGCTTATATCGCTGGTCAACATATAGGATACTTTTGATCCCGAAAAATTAAAGAGTTCCCGTGGGATAGTTAAAAAAACCGCACCACGCGGACGAAGTCGCGGGCATCAGCTAGTTGTCAATATAATACTGCATAATTATTATAAACTAGAATTTGCCCGCGACTTTGTCCACATTGAACAGGTAACAAAGATTACAGTTACATTGCTAAATATAAATAAAATCAAAGGTAATTTTCAACACTGAAAATATTTTTTTATTATGAAAATACATGAAGCCGGGAATTATCCAATATTGTGTTTATTACTTTTTAACCGACTTCAAAAATAAGAGTTTTCATTTGTCTTACGATTTTTTTATGAATGTTCGTTACTTGATTTCTCCTTCAATTGTGAACCGATTTTCAAATTTTTTCTATACTCCACCAAGTCACCAAGTCAGGTTCTGATGAGTTGACCGCAGCGAAATCAAGAACAACCCTTGTTGAGCATCAACACCGAACAGTGAGATAGTAACCTTGTATACGCCTGCTAGTAGTACAATTTCTACAGGCGCTTAATATATTATTTCTAAACTTATTCAATTGATTGCGCAAATAAAATTATGCACATGTGTTGTTGTTTTTTATGTTTTACTTCGCATCGACTTCAGACTGTTGTAGAAAGAAGGCGTAAGGCGATTTTTTGCCTTTTTCGTATGAAGTCGGTTTTGTATTTGCTAAAAATAAATTATATGCTATTGAAATAACACAAAAAGGAGGATATTTATAATTAGAAATCATTAAATCTCTCTTTATCGACCACAACAAATATTAATTGCTTATATTTATTTAGTTAATATTAATGTATGACACAAATTCAAACTATAATAGGCCCCCGTCGTGAAACAGAGATGGGTAACTATTTTAAGAAGCTAAATAGCTGTTGTTCATAAAATAACCGCTGCTAAGTTGTCCATCAACTCGCCAGCTGGTTCTTCTTCTTCAGCCAATCTCTGTCCACTGCTGAATGTAGGCCTCCCCAAATAGGCGCCACATATCCCGGTCTTCTGTCTTCTTGAGACGTGGTCTCCACTCCAGGACTCGTTTGCTTCATCAGCCGTCGGTCCTGCGACAGACGTGACTGGCCCACTGCCACTTCAACTTGCTAATTTTGCGAGCTGGTTGCCGGTTGCCAAATAATGGCCGGTTCTGTATCTTAGTTTTAATTCACTTGCCTTAACCATAGGTTGAATTGTTTAACATAAAACTGGTAAGTTTATGTCTTATGGCCGACTTCTATATCGATTAAAATTTGATACAAGCTTCATACAAGTAATGACGAAATTGAGGCGATGGTAGGGCAAGTGTCTGAATAGCAAGATATACGAACTGTTAGCCATCAGCCGTGGGCAATAGGTTAGTAAGTCACTCATCCTTTAGACCAGAGGTTCCCAACCTTGTATGGACTACAGCCCCCTTTACAAGAATAAAAATCCAACGCCTCCTTTTAGATAATAGTCAATTATATCAATTTTACACGTCTGTCTATTATTTATTAATAATCACAAATTAAAAATGAATTATATATCTCTCTCTCTAATCTCTCTAATCGTGCTCCTCGTGGTTGTGGCCGAGGGTCAATAAATAATCAATAGAGGTATTTTCAAAGTATTTAATTAAATTTCTAATTAGATAGGTACGCCGTGACCGCCATTTGCCTTTGGACACCCGCTACTGCCCCTACAAAAAGCTCCAGCGCCCACTAAGGGGCGGTACCGCCCCCATTGGGAACCTATGCTTTAGACAAATAGCCATCACATGGTTTTTTAACCAGCTATTGTAACAGCATTAGAAGGATTGATATGTTTTTTAAATTATGGTTGGTTACCCATCGCTAGTAAATATGATTCTCTTAACTATGTTTTTTTATTAAATATAATAACCTTTGACATTCGATCTATATGTGCAATAACTATACTTTCCCTATACTTTCCAATATGTATAATGTGTTGATTATCGTTTCTTTTAACATAAATTCAGTCACACTAAAGTATAATCTATTGAATAGAAGTGATTTATTACAAAGTAGCCACGGCGGAGAGGTAAACTTGGTTAAGTGCCATATTTTTTATATTTTGTTCATATTATTAATCTAGATCATAGGTTCCCAAAGTGGTGCATATGGACCCCTTGGAATCCATATCAAACTTCAAGGGGTCCGCGAGCTGCAAATAGGGGTGCACAATAGTAAATACCACTTTAACTTTACACTTAACTTTCTATAAATAGAATAATCAAATATGATAGTGCGCGTTTGTACTTACAAGTTAGAAAATTTCGAGCCTTTACCACCATTTTATCGTAAGCGATATTTGGACCTAAGTATATTTATGATTGCAAAAGTTATTTTACAATATAACTTTGCTTTAAGAGTTTCAATTTCTGATACAGTAGGGTCTTAGCTAACTAAAACTGAAAGTCTTAAAATAAAATTATAATTTAAAATACATATATAATATAATAATATCAGCCCATAAATGTCCCACTGCTGAGCTTGGGCCTCCCATTATAGGGGTAACGGACAGTATACCCGCCACGCTTGTCCAAGGCGGCTTGGCAGGTTTGACAAATCGGTTATCTCGATGTGCAGGCTGCATCACGATGTTTTCCTTCACTGTTGTTAGTAAATTGTAATTGTAACAATATGCACATTAGATCAGAAAACTGACCAAATGGTACGTACATTCCAGCCAGGATTGAACTCGCGCCCTTTGAGTTTGGGACGTGTGCGCTAGCCATTACGCTACCACGACTTTTTTTAAATACATAATGCAAACAAAATATACTTAGGTGCAAATGTCGCTTACGATAAAATAGCGGTAAAGGCTCGATTTATATAAGACAAATTAGAAACTATACTCTATTTAACGAAAAAAAATTTGGTCACATGCGACCAGAAGGCTTGCATCTATTTTTCTCAAAGATGAATCGTTGCTATACAATGTGGCTACGCCACCAGCCTTTTCGGAACGTTCCTGGTTTGGGACCAATATTTTATCTTTAGCTATTCTTCCCTTTTTTATTTAGTTTTAGATTTTAATATAGTATAGTTTTTTGTTTATTTTTAAGTTTATATTGTTTTTTCAGCAATAAACAAAAAAATGGCGAAACTGTCCAGATATAAAAAGTTATGGCTGAACATAATAATATATAAAAAATTATATATACACGACGAATTGAGAGCATCCTCCTTTTTTAAGTCGGTTAAAAAGATACAGAGTCCACTGAATGGAGTAAAAATTGGTAAGGGGTCTATGAGACAAAATAGTTTGAGGACCATAGATCTAGATGAGTATTGAATAGGATATTATTAACTGAAATAATAAAAAAACAAGAGACTGTTTTTAAGTTTTTTAATCAATATTTTTTTATATTTATACTCCATGCTAGTATTATAAATGTAAAAGTTTGCATGGATGTTTGTTACTCAATCATGCCAGAAAGGCTCAACGGATTTGGATGAAATGTGGCACAGAGGTAGATTATAGTCTGGAATAGCACATAGACTATTTTTTATCCCGGAAAATATACGGTTCCCGTGGGATACCATTGACGTGAGCAAACCTAGGGACAAAAGCTAGTGAGAAAGAGATAACACTTTATTATACACCATTACAGAAAACTTATAGCCTAAAAATATTCTAAATGTGCACAATGGGCGGTCTTATCGCTAAGAAGCGATCTCTTCCAGACAACTCGTGGCTGGAATAAAACAGATTATATTTGTCAAAGGTGCTATACACTTATATTAGACGATATGCAGTTACTTACATTATATTTAATTCAATGTTAAACATATAAGTAAGTATATGAAATATTATATAAATAAGAATTATATTTATATATGTCTAATATATAAATAAATACACCTATTAATATTACATACATAAATATAGTTTCTATAATCATTTAGGTGACCTTATGTATATTTGTTTAAACTTACTATTTTGTCATAAAATAAAATTATAAGACCACTTTGTTTAGAGAATTTTCGAGCTTTTGTACATTTGGGGAGTACTTTTGCTCATATAATTTTTTGGTCTTGATTTTTGGTCACAATACTCGAAAACTAGTCGAAAACATTCTTAAGGTGAAACATGACCTGCCATAAAAAGAAAGAAAATACATTTTTTATTGCATGAGTTCAGCAGACAGGAAGACGGCCCACCTGATGGAAAGCGGTTACCATCGCTTATGGACATTTGTAACATCGCTCTCTAAAGGGGGACTGGAACCTGGCCACTAATGCCGGAATACTACTCAAATATACTATGGCGGCATACTCTAGACCAGAGGTAGTAGCCGTCCAGACGGACAAATACCAATACCCTACCTACCACCCGGCTGCAGCTGGTCTTGTCATTATTATAACGATAAATTTTTTCCGTTTATTATGTCTTTATCTTACTGGGTATGCATTGTTTGCTACAACTCCGTCAATTCTTCCAAAAGTAATTATGTAACATACCTTTGTATACAATCAAAAAGAAAAGTTTGAGCTAAATAAATTAGAACGAAAACAATTTTAGGTAGTTGCTGTGTATATCCTTATCGCTTCTTCTTCTCAACAGCAAAAAACGCGTTGCGAAGTGGTGTACATAGAAAAGAAAGTAGATTTATGACTTATATGTATGACCTTCAAAACAGTTCTCCTCTGGAAATTATTTTTAATAAAAAAATTTGAATTTGAATTTGAACAATATTTCTTGCGATGGTACCAAATGGGTGCAGTTCAGCAAATGCTAAACACAAGTGTCTAATGCTGGTATACCTAGTTGGTGATAAAATAAAATTAAGAAATCCGACACATAACTCATTTTACTCACACGCCGTGTATTATAGGAAATGAAAAGTAAACCTCCTTGGGTTAGCCGCGGCTTGGTGGCGCAAAATGTCATATTGAACCTGTATTTATGACCATTAAATTCCAGCGTTCCGTAGCTATTTTCACAATAACTAAATCCTTATAAAATCGTTATATCCGTGCATTTGTCTGTCCATCTGTCTAGATCTATAATATTGTTACGAATTGCAGGACTCGAATTAAAATGCCGTTAGAATTACTATAGAATTTATTAGAACAATACAAACACTTATAACACAGGTACAAATATAACTGAACACAATCGGTCCAAACGTAATGCACGATTCAATCACGATCAAAATCCGTCACTAAATAGATTATCGAATGTACACAAGTCCTGCCTCGCGGCTGGTTATCGCTCGACTGACAATCTTTCCATTGGGGCATTGCTTTTTTTGTTGCATAAATGCAATATGTCTGAACTGACCGCACGGACCGAATTTCTTAGAATCACACCTGGCTAATGACTACCATAAAAGATCACAATACACAATGGGCTGTTTTTCTAATCACAAATTTTAAACACAAAGTAAACAAAAGAAGTCCAAGTGCCGAAAGGCAATAAAATGCAGCATATTCTAAACATGCCGTACCTGTACGTTGAAACTATTTAATAATAAACAACTGGAATAAACTATATAAACGAAGGAGAACACGATGTATTTTTTTTTAGATTTCTTGTCTGTTTGTTCGTGGTTTACGTAAAAATTTATTTAGCCGATTTCGTTGCGGTTTTCGCTGATCGACAGCTAATTCTGAGACTTAAAATCTGCGCTACTTTTTATTCCGGGAATCCCGCGGGAATTATTTAAAATGGTCAGATTTAAAAAAATGAATAACAATGAGATTTTTTCCACTGATCGATAGAAAATGTTATGTAGTAAAATGTGTGATATCCCGCGGGAATTTTCCCGGGAGCCATTTGTAGTTGTTCGCGTGCATAAAACTTAGCTTATTCCGGCACAGTTTCCACTAAAAATATAACTTAAGAGGCTTTGTAGACCTGATTCAAATCGGTGTTTCAGAAAATCAACCCCGCACGGCCGATATTTACTTCGTTGAAACAGCGCGTAATAAAAGTTCGAGCGTGGCGAAATATTGCAACTGAACATACCTACGCGCACCGTGTCCATACCAACTTGATTCAATTTATTTCATTCTAAGGCTGCCGAGCACGAGAGCGAGACAAAATATCCTAAAGTGAGACAGATCGTTTATAAGCTTAATAGGTATTGAAATTTTGACTTGACTTCCTAACCGTCTTTAGCTCAACGGTTCACCGAGCGCAATAGTAACTAAGAGATGCAGGGTTCGAATCCTCGGGCTATGTGTTTATTTTTAATATATTTTAGACGAGTAAACTTTATTAAAATGATGTAATTGTATTATGGAACAACAATGAATCCATATATATATATATATATATATATATATAATAAGAAGTAACTGTCTGTCTGTCTATTCCCTTTTCACGGAAAAACAACTGGACCGATTTGGCTGAAACTCAGTATATATGTGTGTGTGTGTGTGTGTGTGTGTATATATATATTTTCGATGCCGAGAATGAACATAGTATGCATTTTATCCCGGAAAATGTGATAGTTTCCGGGATAAAAATATATTTGTCTTTCTGTTTCTTCTGCTTTTACGGAAAAAAATATTACGATTTGGCTGAAATTCGGTATATATGTAATTTAATAATGACGGTGAATAAGAGATACTTTTCATCCCGGGTAATGGGATAGATGTATGTAAATGTTATCTCAGAAAGTAGGACAGGTTTTTTTTCAGTCATTTCATTTTATCATTTAGGCCCGATCGGCCACATATATTTTCATCCCGGAAACTATCTCATTTTTCGGGATGAAAATTATCTCTTGGTCACCCTCAGTATTAAAATTACATATGTACCCAGTTTCATCCAAATCGGTTCAATAGTCTTTCCATAAAAGGATAAAAAAGTGGAGCATGATCGGCATATTAGTAGTTACGATGTAGCTGGAGAACTGGGAATTGACCACAAAACGGTTTTGGCGCATTTGAAAAAAGATGGGTACACAAAGAAAGGTCGATATTTGGGTGTACTCATTTGTGATTCTTTATTACGACGTAATGAAAACGAACTATTTTTGAAGAAGCTGATAACTGGTGATGAAAAGTGGATCACGTACGACAAGAACGTGCGAAAAAGATCATAGTCAATGGCCGGTCAGGCTTCACAGAATGTGGCGAAACCCGGGTTAACTCGCGACAAGATGATGCTTTGTGTATGGTGGGATTGGAAGGGCATTATTCATTATGACCTGTTACCGCCAGGCAGAACCATCGATTCTGAACTGTACTGCGAACAACTGATGAGATTAAAGCAAAAAGTTGAGAGAAAGTGGCCGGAATTAATCAACAGAAGGGGTGTGGTTTTTCACTATAATAACGCTAGACCTCACACATCTTTAGCCATTTAGCAAAAATTACGAGAGTTTGGCTGGGAGGTGTTAATGCATCCGCCGTATAGTCCTGAACTTGCACCTTCAGATTTTCACCTGTTTCGATCTCTGCAGAATTCCTCAGGCAGTGTCACTTTAACATCACGAGAGGTCTGCCAAAACCACTTGTCGCAGTTTTTTGATCAGAAGCCCAAATTTTTTTATTACAATGAGATCACGTCCCTACCTATGATGATGATAGATGGCAAAAAGTTATCCAACAAAATGGCACCTACATACTTTAGTCAAATATAAGTAAACTTTATAAAAAAAATCTTTTGAATTTTTATATAAAATGCGAAGAAACTTTTTCCTCAATCTAATAGAAAAGTATTTTTATTACATTTTATAAAATTATTTAAAAAGAGAAAAAGACCATTTTATCAACTTTGATATAAAAATAAAAAATTCTACTACATCAAGTGAAGCTAGTAGGATTCGAACCCACACAGTCTATGATTTAGACCACTCCTCTACCGTATACGCCAAATAAGTATAGCTCGATCGGCTCGAAATTGTGGTTATTATTGCTCCTTCATTTATTTAAAATTTAATTTCGAATAGCACGCTCGAGCAGAGCGACGCGTGTACAGAGCACCGAGCCGTCCGGCGCATTGATAAATTCCATACATTGGGACCGGCAAGGGTGATTTTTGAAGTCATTTATAATAAAATAATTAATTACTTGCAAATTCTCTAAGTAACCGAATAAACAAACTATAATAAGTATATTTCTTATATGATATGTTACTGTTATTTATTTTAGCGATGTACGATTAACAGTAATAACATGACACAATATTGAAGAACACGTTTAGAGGTTACTTTGCAATTATTTTCTATCGAGAAAATTTATCGAAAATGCGTTTTGAGTACATAGTTTACCTCAGAAATATGATCAAGATTGACATATATTTTTTTCACCACAGCAAAGTATGTATAATTACTGTAACAAGGGCTGAGAAATCGATCAAAAAACGCTTTTTGTCTGTTGTAACGCTGTTAAATCCTTTTTTAAATGCTCAATAAGTAGCGGGCATGGCCTAGTATAATATAGATTTCATAGTAATTATTACACCTTGATTGCTTTTAGACTCGTTATGTCTCCTCGATCCCAAGGAATATGACGTGGTAGTAATACTACACCTAAACAGTACAAAATAATCAATTGTTCAATTCATTGATTTAAAAAGAGACGCATACGCTTTCATATATTCTTGGGCCTAGATTAAAAGTAAAAAGTAAAAAATCAACCTCATCTTTTACTAAAAGATGAGGTTGATTTTAAGACTTCATTATATTATCTTGATATTGTTTATAATTGTAGTGGTTTCTATTATTTTGAATGAATGAAAATTCTTGAAATTCATTCAGATAAATCGATTATGGTAACCAATAACTTATTGTATTTGTGATCTTGTTTTTAAGAGTTCTCATCTTCTGTATCGATTTAGAACTGATGTCTTTCCATTTTTTAATATAAAAAATTAACACTTGTATTAAACCATATCTCAACTTATTACATTTCTTTGGCCCAAAAGTCACAGTCTCCTTTAAATCACCAGTTTACTTTCATGTTGTATATTTATATGTCTATTTGAAAACAACATAAACAAATAAATTGTATCAAAACATAGTAAATATTGTAAAAACTCGAAATTAAAATTGCGTTATCTGTGATAGTTGCCCGAACTAGTTATATGGATGATTAATATATAAACATCAAAGTACAGTAGCTATCGTGTAGAATCCATGGATGGCGTAAAGAGGCATACACTATACAGCGGTCAGCATTTTTCATTATCGTTACACTTTTACCTGTCTAGCTCCCATCCGCCAAGCGTCTGAGTAAAGTGCGATATTTTTTATTTTATTGCTGAAGCACAGCAGACAGACTGACGGCCCAACAGTGATGGAAAGTGGTTACCGTCGCCTATGGACATTAGCAATACCAGAGATGCTGCCAATGTGCTGCCGGCCTTGAAGGAGAAACTGGAACCTGGCCACTGATACCGGAACAAAACCCATGGTTGTTATAGTGGCATAGTCTATACCAGTGGTTCTTAACCGGTGGTCCCTGGAGGCATTCCAAGTGGTCCCCGAAGCCATCGTAATAAACAAGTGACCGTGACGTGTTGTGTCGAGTCATCACAACGCAAACCGCGCAAAGAGAATGCAATCACAAAAATCTCATTAAACTTAAAATCCGTAACTTATATTTTGAGATTTTTAAAATAATAAATAAATACATTCTAGTTATAAAATTATACGTGCTTTATTAGATAGAGACAAATACATAGAATCTATACATATACTTAACCAACTGGATGGTCCCTGGGAAGACAGAAATTTGGTAAAATGGTCCCTCATGACTTAAAGATTAAGAACCACTGCTCTATACCAAGAGTGGTAGCCATCCAGGCGGTCGAATACCCACCTGGCTGTGGGTTGTTTTGTCGCCTCTTACAACAGGCCTTCCCGGCCGCAGGAAATTGTATTTATTCTCCGTTCCTGCATGGATAAAATCGTTACTCCTTAATCCTCCTCCTCTTAATCGTTACTTGTAATAAAATGCACCTCATTTGTTTTCCACAGTCCGAAACAACAGCAGAGGGAGCGGAGCAACCATCCAACGCCACCAAGTTCACGGGGATCCCCCAAATCGACTATATCCACGACCCCAACCTTCCGAGGGAGCTGAATGGTTACAACCTGTCAGAGTACCCCTTCTATGAGGCCGTACCACCCCCCGAAACCATGGACTTCAAGTGCGACGGACTGCACGACGGATTCTACGCCTCTGTACCGCATAAGTGTCAGGTATTTTTGACTCTAATCTATTTGTACTAATATTAGAAAGAGTAAGAATTTGTGAGTTTATTTGTAGGAAGTAATCCCATGAACCACTAAATCGATTTTGAAAATTCTTTCACCAATGGAAAGCTACATTATTATTCCACTTTCGTTTTAAATATTTTCAAAATCATTTTCATCTGTAATAATGTGGCTTAATTAAACTTTAACAATACTAACTGACACTTGACATATTTATCTTCCGTGATCACGGCTATTAAAATGTGGCAAAAACGTCGGAATAATGAAAATAAAATACAACGCTTAAAACCGTTAGAACGTAGTTTCATTGTGTGTACTCGTCGCGAAAACTCAAGGAAACATTATTTAATACTAATCCACAAACTGTCAAGACCGTTTTGGTAAGGCATTTGTCTGAATATTAATAGGTCACTTATAAAGTAATCAATTCTTTTTAATCTAATTATTAGATCATAAAGTAAATACTAGCAAGCATTATACCTAACAATATGTGGAAATAATTAAATGAGTTTTGTATTCCGTATAAAATAAAATATAACAAAGTAAATTTTCCGAGGACGCTGGATGAATAGCGCCTAGATAAAAGTGTCATGTAAAGTAATGCAATCTAGATTGCTTGCTCTCAAAAGTAACTAGGGTTAAAATAATTCATTTCGTAGATGAAACCCCTTTGCACATAGTGTTCGATTACCCGCTTTTTGCGGTTGAAAGGTATAACGCAGAAAGTTCCGTCAGAACGAACATCATGCGGGAGAATATACGCGATATTCTCAGGAAACGGCTGCGAGAGGACTTCGTTAGTTTCGTGAAAAAAATAGTAATAAAGGCAGTTAATGTAGTGGAATATTTACAAGCCAATAGATGGCGCTGTACAATAACTGAGGTCGCAAATGATTTCCAGAAACGTACAAAGAATATATACAAATTTCTAACAATAGTAGATGGGCATAGGCCTGCGAGAAACAACAATAACCTCGCTGGAAGATCTTCCTTTGAGACGGAGGAGCATTCCATCTCGCTCCTCCACCTAGTCGGGTCATCCCTAAATTAACAAGAACCGGTCCAATAACAACGCTGCAGGCGTATGATGAGCATACATAGCCGCTAGCGTTAATTTATAGGTATTACAACTAAATAGTAGTATCAAGAAATAGATATAAGCATTGTAAAAAGACAAAGATGAGAAAAAAGAGAAAAAGAAATAGAAAAACCTCTTGATCTATGATGGAGGAAGCTGATTTAAAAAAAAAGCATTTCTAACTACACAGTAGAAATTAGTAATCCATTTGCCAAAAATTTCTAAACGTTTTCAAATCGATATGATACATTAATATCTATATTTAATATATAGGTTCTTTTTTTTAACAATGTAACGTTGCACTTGCACCATTTAAAAAAAAACATAGGCATAGCCAATGACAGTACTAATGTCAAGCTATGTCACTGTCAAGAGAGCGTTCGAGAGACTCGTTCGAAATTCAAAAGTATCAGTTGTTACAATTCTTTTGTAAATATTATTCTAGACTATTCAAAACTTCTTTTAACGTTATTAAAATAACTACGTGTACCCGCTGGGGACCAAGGCTACCCTTACTTACCTAGGAAACCTATACAACTAAGCCAACGTATACAACCAGACGTGGACAATTACCGGTCGAGCTAACATTAGAGCTGTGGAACAAGTTAACTCGAAGAGCTTTCAAGGCTTCGACAGGCCAGTGTACCCTTTTGTGCATAGAAGTCCACCGGTTGTCACGGAATAGATTAAATATACTACATAATTATCTTGTACCGTTCATTGACCCACCTAAACCTATTCTGTAGGTAAGGAAGAGAATCTGACTCTTCCCCCCCGCGTCACAACAACTCTACGGACTCGAGTTCCGTACCCTTTTACAACTTAATTTCTAAGAAACTTTTTAAAATTTATACATGCTTATTGGTTATTTTCGTTATTGTGTGTGACTTTTGTTCAATGATATTTGTGTGTGTGTGTGGTGTACCTTACGAATAACTTATTGTATTAATTTATTCTAATTTTAATATTAAAGTTATACTAATGTAGAGTGTATCTGTTACATGCTGGTGTTGTGAGGAAGTGCGTGTGCAGTGTGTGCCTTATGTCTATACCTATATATATTATCATAACTAGTGTTATGTGTGTTGTTTTTTCCTTTCTGTGTCTGGGTTATTAATTTTAGGCTCTTTGTGTGTCGTGGTTTGTTTGTGAAGTGTGCGTGTAATGCAATGCGGCGGTAGTCTGCGTTGGTGTGAGTATGTGTGTAAGTTTTGTTGTTAGTTGTATGTTTGTGACTTTGTGTGGTGTTATAATTTACTGTGTACTACTACCGAGGTTAGTTATAGGATACTTTTATTCCCAAAAAATTGTAATAGTTTTTTAGATAAAATCAAGTAAATTTTGCAGGGTTACCCTTCGACTGTTCGGTAAACGACTTTGTGTGTTATCGAAATAACCATCGTGTAATTTTAGGACGATAATTATATATGTTGGTTTTGTTGTGTTCTACATTAAATTTTAAACGCGATAAATGCATCAAAAATACTCATATTCGTGTGAAATAATCAAATTAACTTTGAGGTTAGGAGATTTCAACTTTGCCGCCAACACTTCGTGCCATTTCGTCCCGTTGTATAAATCCTATTTAGAAATCCACTTAAAAATGACTCACAGAATGTGAAACACACATTCAAGTACTTATAATATAAGTTATCACTTTGAAATTCACAATACTGACACAGTAAAAACTAAATAAACAATCTCATAACTTTGTCCGGACAAGGAGAAACAAAACATTTCTTCTATGTAGTAAAATGGCGCTATTCAGTTACTATCCTATACTATGACATTATCTGTCGGTCTCTTGTCACCACCGGAGCACTAGCTGTTCTTGAACCAAATAGGCTGTGCCGTGACGATGGCAAGAGACCAAACGGAATGTTGTTGATGCCTTGGAAGATGGGACGCCCCTTAGTATGGGACGTAACTTGTGTCGATACTTCGGCGGCGATTCTTCCAGACACAGCCGTAACAGCCGGGGCTGCTGCTGCACACCAGGAGGCCCTGAAATGTCGCAAATATGTGTTCATTGGTAGTGGGTACGCATTTGTGGCTTTCGGGGTCGAAACCCTAGGGCCGTGGGGGCCTGGAGCTCATCACCTCTATCGAGACCTCTCAACACGTCTAATTGAGATCTCGCGTAACCAAAAGGCTGGCTTGCACCTAGGGCAACGTATCAGCATTGCCATACAACGTGGAAATGCGGCCAGCGTTTTGGGCACGCTCCGACAGGGATTTGGAGTCAAGTTTTATTTTTACATTTATGTTATTTAGAAGTTTAGTTTTATTTATAATAAGGTTTATTTATTTCTGTTACTATCAGTGTTCAAAGTGGTCAAAAATATATTTTCTATTGTTTAATCTATATATAATGTACTGCAGTTGCTGTACAAACGTAGAAAATCGATAGCAAAGTTCAGTACTGTTGTTGTATTCAACAGTCCTAAACAAAATATTCGAGATAAGCTAATTAGCGCCTGATTAAAAACTTAATGCAATATAACCTGCCTGTTGTTTGCTCTTAAAAGTAGCTAGGGTTAAAATGATGGATTTTTCTAACTTCAAAATAGAAATTAGTAATCCATTTGCCAAAAATTTTAGAACCCAACTGCTAACCGACCGTGATTAAATTAACTTCATATATGTTAGAGCAAACATTGCAAACCATGCTGCGATGTAAGGTTATAGTAGCGCCATCTGTTTGTACAACTCGCTATTAACTTAAACCGTTTTTAATAATACAGGCCAATAGTGTTTTTGTGGTCTTGATATTGAAATATAAGTTTCGAATAATTCTATATCATAGTTACATATGTTAATTATTTTTAATGAGATCCTTACTCCGAAATGTTCTTATTATGTAAATTAATGTTTATTATCACTATATTTAGGCAACTATATTGGTTGGTTATATATTATACAGGTTGGATAATTTACTTACATTTAGAATAATGTTACAACTTAGCCAAAATTCTACGAAGCACGCCGATAAATGTGAATCTGCCCGCATTTGCACTTATTTTGTTTACTTTGTGTTTAGAATTAGTAATGAAGAAAAACATTCTATTTTTATTGTACTTGTTTTATGGCCGTCATTAGGCAGGTGTGTCGAACTAATTCTTGTTCTTATTGTTTTGCGTCGAGGCATATTGTATTTGTACAAAATAAAAGGGATGCCCGAAGGGAGGGGTGAGGCAGTCTAGCGAGAACCACGATCAAAGCAAGACGTGTACATTCGATAAATGATATAGTGACGGACTTTGCGCGTGTTATTTAATTATGCAATACATTTGGAATTATTGCGTCCGGTTATATTTGTACCTATGTTATACGTGTTTGTATAGTTCTAATATATCTATAGATTCCTATATATAATATATTATATATAGTACATTTGGAATTATCCAAACGGCATTTTAATTCGAGTCCCGTAACTCGTCACAATAATATGTTGTAACTGGACTGAACTTTAATTTGTAGGTTAGGCTATGGACGTGACAAACATTGACAGCGCGTTCCATTTGTAGCTCACAACGCCCAAAATGCTCCGTTAGCCGCTCCACAAGGCGACCGCGGTTATGGCCAAAACGTCACTAATGACGTCATGGTTTTCAATCACACAACGCTCTAAACGACCCATGTCAAGTGGGTCGAATAATCGGTCCACTTGGGTTTAAGATTGTAACGCCGGCAAGCAAGTGGAACTCGAAAATCGCGGTCCGCACATGGTCGTTGTGCTTCTCTAATGGAACGTAGCCTGAGTGATGTGGCAACTGGCACCATAGAGAATACTTATATGTCTCGCACCACGTGTATTGTTTTTCAGTTACGTCATAATGACAGGGAAAGGAACAAAATCCAATACATCTTAACCACATATTTCATATGTAATATGTGTATACAATAAGTTCGTTATTTAGGTTTTTTTTATTTATTAATTATGTTATCATTGTTTTCTGTTTTTTTTCTTTGTTCAATTATTCAATTCAATTCATTTCACATATACGCTGTGTAAAATGCAAGGAGAGATTTGCGTAAGAAAGTACCAAATATACCAAATATTAACTATTTGGGCAGAGTTCCCCTTTATTGTCCATCCTTTGATGTGAATATTCACACAGCACAGTAAGCAATGAACACGTTTTTTTTTTTTTTTTTGGACTTGACTTTGTGTTGTTGGTCCGAAGACCTCACAACTTTACCGGGGTTTTCGGGGCGAGTGCCTTTGCGAAGCGAAGGCGCTCGAGCCCGGGGGGCAACTTGCTCGAGGGGGCTCCCTAGGGAGTTTCACCTCGGCTGGACTGTTGCCATGAGAGGGGGATGAATTTAATGATGCCCACCATAGGGCGACACAATGCACTAATTGAGAGCGGGCGACGGGTAATATAAAGCCCGAGAGGAAGGATCCCGGCGGACCGGGATCGGCGGTTCGCGGTGGCCTATACTATCTTACTGCCGTTTCGCAACCTGTTATGGTTGGGAGAGAAGAAACGGCGAAAGAAACTTCCCAGCAACACGCCTAGTCTATCCTATGGGGGGGCTGTGTCTCCTGGCGTCCCTCGCGGGGACGTGGAGAGATCGTGACTGGCGGCGTCGACGCCGCCGTCTGTGTCTGTCTGTCGGTGCCTGCCAGCCTGCCGTCCTAACCGCGGGCGGGCTGATCCGAGCCAGCCGTTTTGTGATATCGTCGACCTTGTCCGTGAGGATGTTACACGGTCGTCGCACGAGAGCCTTTCGTCGAGGCTTATAATCAGACGCGGACACGACGAGGGGATTTCGATGGTGCGGCGCTAGATCGAAATACTTACGCGACAGCGACGTAATGTAGTTTTTGATGGAGGGAAGCTCCAGATCGCGGTGGATGTCGACGTTACGCATATAGAGAGGAGCACCAACGGCTCTGCGCATGAATTTATTCTGAACGATTTGCAGTTTCTTTAAAAGGGCAGGCTTGGCATGGCCGAATACCACACTCGCGTATGTCATGATCGGGCGGATGCATGTTTTATATAGAGTAAGCTTGTGTCTGAGGGACATTTTGCTTCGTTTATCTATCATGGGTGCTAGACGACCTATCACAAATCGCGCTCTATTCCGGACTATAGTGATATGCTCGTTGAAGCGCAAGTTCTGATCTAGGGCGACACCCAGGTATTTGGTGTACTTTGCCCAGGGGATCTCTTGTTCGTAGAGCGAGATGGCTTTTAAGCGAAGGCAAGCGCGTTTGGGAGAGCGAAGTGTGCCCGGGGAAAAGAACATTGCTGCGCTTTTCTCCGGGTTCACCTCTATCCTCCATTTGCGAAACCATTCGCCTAGCTCTGTTACAGCTGCCTGTAGCCGGACGCAAGCCATTTGTCGGTTGTGATCTGATGTATAGAGTGCGGTGTCATCCGCGAAGAGGGCCAACTCTACATCTGGAGTTTTTGGGATGTCGCTGGTGTACAGCGTGAAGAGTAGTGGAGACAGGGCCGAGCCCTGTGGTACACCGGCTGTGAGTGGGTGAGGGGACGAGCGTGTTCCCTCCACTCGAAAACGGAAGCTACGGCCTAGGAGGAAGTCTCGCAGGATGAGCACGAGTCTGTCTGGCACACCGAACTGGTACAGCTTGTAAATCAAACCGTTATGCCAGACCTTGTCGAAGGCCTTAGCTACGTCAAGGAACAGTGCGGCTGTTCCTATAGGGCGAGGGCGATGGGCAAAGTGGGATAGTATGTGCTCCGTGATGCGGTGCACCTGTTGGACGCATGAGTGTCTGGCACGGAATCCAAACTGCTCATCGGGTAGTAGATGTTTGCTGATGGCAAAATCTCTAAGTCTGGAGAGGATGACCCTCTCGTAAAGCTTGCTGAGTGTGCTCAGTAGGCTGATTGGACGGTAGCTGGACGGTTTATTAGCCGGTTTTCCAGGCTTGTGAATACTGATGACGTCTGCTTCCTTCCAGATCGCGGGGAAAGAGCAGTTTGTTATGGCGGCATTGAAGATGCTCACTAAGATTATAATCAAGTGGTCGGGGAGGAGTTTTAAGACGCGATTGTTAATGCCATCGATCCCTGGGGCCTTTCGCGGTTTGAGGGACTTGATCAGATCTTGCACTTCTTCGACCGTGACTGGGTCGAGTGTGGTTTCCGCTGGTAAGGAGGATCTACGTTCGACCTCGGAGTCCACCTCCGTCAGGTGTGACTGGTCGACGTTTTGTGTAGTGGGGGAGCATTGAAGCTCTAGACTCTGAGCAAGGCATTCGACTTTCTCCTCATCATCGAACGCCTCGGTGTTGTCGGCTCTTTCTAGCGCGGGTATGACAGTGAGGGTATCTGATTTGAGAGCTCTAGCCAGCTTCCAGTACGCCTGGTGAGTTGGTTCGATATCTCTCAACGTTCTGTCCCAACGTTGTTCCCTGACTTCCCGGATACGTAGTTTGACCCCGCGCTCTAGTTGGCGGAGTCGGACTCTGTTGTCTTCGGTGGGATATCTGTCGTGAGCTCTGGAGGCGGCTCTCTTTACCCTCAGCAGTACCCTCACTTCGTCCGGCAGGCATAAGTGGCGGTCATCCTCCACTGGCACCTGTCTGGACGAGTTCCGCACTGCGGATTGAAGGTGGCTGGTGAGGGCCTCGATCGCCGTCTCCGTGTCTTGGCGGGATTCGATGTGGTCCGGGATGCGGTCCAGGTCTTGTGATTCGGTTGCCTTGAGGAGTTCCCCAAGTCTCAACCAGTCCACAGAGGTCCTAGTTTCAGATGTCTGGTCCGTTTGTGGTCTTAATTTGAGGATAACCGGGCGACGGTCCGAGTCTATATCGTCCATCGTTTCGATCGAATGGAACTGAAGAGTTACGCCCCTCAGTAATGCTAGGTCGAGAGTGTTTGGGGTCCCCCAGTCGCGGTTGGGGGGGTATCGTGTGGGGGTCATGGGAGTTATTATATCAAACAAAAGATTGTCTGATATATTTATTAGGGCTCTGCCATTGGGGTTAGTGGTATTGCAATTCCACTGTTCGTGTTTACAATTCAGATCTCCGGCTATTATAACAGCTGGGCTTAAGTTGAATAGGGCTTCTAGGTCTTTCTTAATAAGGGTTTTCTGGCACGCGAGGTATGCTGAGACTATGACTAGAGGTTGGTGGCCAGTCATTGCTAGTCTGCAGGCGGATACCTCCATACCTACTAGTGGTGGGGTGACTAGAGGCATGCAGTGTAGAGATCTTCTGAAATAGATCAGGGTGCCGCCACCACGGCCTATCCTGTCATGTCTAGTGACCCGATAGTAAGAGATCTTTGGATCTCTTTCACTCGGTTTCAGGAAGGTCTCCTGCACTAGTAGTATATCTACTTGATTGGTAACCAGGAAGTCATGGACCAAGTCGCGCTGGTTTCGAAGGCCGTTGGCGTTATAAGTCGCCAGAGTCAATGAGCGTGATTTATTTCTACCTACATGCGCCATTTGTTACCGGTAACAATAATTTAACTAGGTTGTTTAGTTATAACGACCTAAGTACCTGGAGGAGGTACGCGTGATCCATTTTGATCACGAGTTGATCCCGGAGGGAGGGTTGATCAGACTCTGCAACTTGTCTCAGTTTTCGAGCCAAGAGTTGGACCTCTGCTAGGTCGAAAGGCAAGTTCTTGGCGAATTTAGTCGCCAAGGCTAAGTCCTCCGCTAAAGAGTGGCGGGGTGACGGCCCAGAAGGTGCTTTTAAAATGTGGGCGGGGGCAGGGGTTGCTGGGGGTAGGCCGGCCATAATTGGGGCGCGCGTCCTTAGTGGAGGGAACGCTTCCATCGTGGGAAGAGCCGTCCAGTGATTTACCACTGGAGGGGGGGCCGCCACGAATGCGGGTTTGTTTGGCACTTTTCTAGTGCCTTTTTGGCGTTGCCTTTCCGACCTTGCCCTTGGGTCCGACCTTACGTTTGGGTCGGGGGCGGCAGGACAGCCTCTGTAGTTAGCGGGGTGACCCGCTTGGCCGCAACGAATGCAGCTCGGTGGCTCCGGGGAGTCCCGGGTGCGTGTGCACTCCGAGGTCCCGTGGTCGCCCAGGCACTTGACGCACCTGGGACGGGATTGACAATGTAGGGCAGAGTGCCCATAAAGTTGGCAACGATGACACTGCCGCAGTGTATGTTTTTCGTGTGGGCGTTCCACACGAAGGCCAGAGAGGCCACAGACCTTCTCAAGTTCGAAGATCTTTTTCCCCTCTGGGGAGAGGTCGAGGACAACCAATACTAGGTTTAGAGGAGACTTTGTTTCGTCGCCTCTGTGCATACGGTGCACTTCGTGCACGGTGCACTTCGTGCACCGGTACAGCTTGGGACTTAAGGTCCTCGAGAATGTAGGAACACTCGATTTCCTGTGGGAGTCCGCCGATTACAGCCCGAAGGCGTTTTTCTTCCGGCAGGGCATAAGTGTAGTAACCGATTTTACGGTCACATAACAAGGATGTTAGGGAGCGGTGATCACTTGAAGACGTGACCATAACTTTGATGCCGTGGTGGGTATCACGGGCTTCTTTTATAGAGATTGCCTTACCTGGCAGCTCCTTAGCGAGTTGAAGCCAATGGGCTTTCTCGCGGATGATCAGGGGTGGCGGCGGGCGCTGTGAAGGTGGCCCAGGGCGGCTGGAAGGTGCCGCTGTTGGTTTTGTGCCCGCAGTGGGCGCGGGGTTGGGGGGGACCTCCCTCTGGGTCTTCCGTTTTTTGGTACGATTGACGGTTATGAAACCGTCATCATCCGCGTGGTTTAAGGGGAGGTTCACGGGAGGCGCGACATCCATGGGGGTGATTTCATCGGCCGGTGGAAGAGGGGCATCCCTGAGGTATTGCGGACCGTCAGGAGATAATTCGATTTCTCGACGAGAATCGATTACGCGGTGTATGGGCGATCGCGAACGCGATGTCGTCGAACTCGCGGAGCTCGATCGCGGTTGTCCCGACGCGGAACCGCGAGAAAACGAGGCGCGTGATTTTGGTGCCACACGGTGGGCATCGTTGAGCGGGGGTGCGGGCGGCGGGCGCGCCGGTAACACGGCGGGTACGGATGCGGGGGGCGCGGGCGCTAAGGCAGAGTGCAGGTGGTCAGCGATAAGCGCGGTAGCGGGGGTCGCGGGGGGTGCGGTGGTCGCGGCAGATGCGGGTGCGGGGGCCCCTTGCACGTGTAACTTGCAGGACACGGGTTTCTCGGAATTAAGTTCCGAGATAACGGACGCCATTGATTGGGACTCCGGAGTCCTCAAAAATTGGTCGAGCGCTTGAGGGAATTGCTGTCGTAAAAACGACAGCAAACCCTCCAACAGCAATGGAGAGAGCTCCACGCCGTCCATTGTCCCTGAGGGGGACGAACGATTTGGTGGAAAAACCACCTGATTACGCACTTTTCACTGCACTGTCACAGAAAAAACACAGATCGACCGGATGAACGAACGAACACAACGAACACGAATAACGGACAGCCGAGGCGGAACGGGAGACGTGCGCGCGCGACGAACGACAACGGGCGAATGCAATGAACACGTCTACACGCCACTACGCCTTTTATACGAAAATGCTACCCTACAAAACAATAACATTGCATCATTGCTAAAAATAGCAATTATATCATAGTGTTGCCAGGATCATAAAAACAATTATAATAATTAGTTACTGGTGCACTAAATTATCTAGATGATAATTTAGTGGGCTTATAAAATTAACTAACCGGTAGAAAATGGTAATTTAATTATAAATCGAATCATCTGATAAATAGACTAAAAAATATTATCTATGACGATTGTCTATGTCATATTAATATACACTATGGTTCTCATGACTACTGTGATGGACATCTTGTAACAATTGTTAAATGTAGACTGCCCGTTTTTTTTTTCAAAAGTTACTAATCCTATAAATATTATAAACGCGAAAGTTTGTATAGGTCCCGCCACGTAAAAAGAACGCTGAGCGGTAGTGGAGGGGATATCTCTGCGCAGGTGTACAGTCGTATCTTAAAGTACTAGGGTAATGTTTTATGAGTAATTGTTTTATTGTAGAATCTTATTGGGTACTTTACTAGCTACTTAGTACTTTGGAATTGGCTGAAATTAAAAATAGTAGTTTATCACCAATTTGATGGACAAAACGCTCATTGCACAGGTTCAGAGCCAGCGTTCTTTTTACGTGGCGCGAACTATAAGAATGTATGGATGTATGGACAGAGGTATGTTTGTTACTCTTTCACGCAATAACTACTGAATGGACTTTGATGAAACTTTACAATAATATAACTTACACATCAGAATAATATATGTGTTATAATTTATAAAGATATAGTGCGAATTATCCAAAATATAACGATTTTTCATCACTACGCGGGTACTTATACGCTTGAATAATGCTCTCGTGCTTCCTCGCACAGCGAAACTCTTAACGAGTCTGGGAGGATGTGGCCCGTCAGATTTGTCTGGCTCATTGGAAAATATTTTAAAATGACGTAAGTTCCCATATTTTTTTTAAAGTGTCTGTCCAAAGTTATGGTCCACAGGAAGTGTCTGACAACTGTATATCTTTGCTTATAACAATATCATATATGGTATACGTAAAAACTAGCCTTGCTACTGTGACTTAGGTTAGCATGGTTTTTTTTCCACCTTTGATACCTGCTACCTGAAAAATGGCCCCGCTTTCAGCTTAGCGAGTATCCATTCCTTTCTAAGTTCATGTTAAACTACCGATACTAAAAATTTCATCTGTCCTAAAATCACGTAACTCTGCGGTGATTGGGATCTTGGACTATAACCGTAACGTCGGGTATATTTGGACACAAATGTAGATTTTTGAAATACTTAAATAATGGATTTTCCAACTTCAAGATAGAAGTCAGTAATCCATTTGCCAAAAATTTATATATATGTATTAGTCATAAAAACTGTGGCTGTTAGATATCTGTAATTAAATTAACTAAATTGTAGGAGGACATTTTGCAAGCCACGGTGCGATGTAAAGTTATAGTAGCGCCATCTATTTATACAACTTAATATTTATTAACCTAAACAGACCGTGTAGGAACGGAGAAAGAATACAATTTCCTGCGGCCGGGCGGCCTGTCGTAAGAGGCGACTAAACAACCCACAGCCAGGTGGGAGGGTGTTTGCTCGACTGGATGGCGACCACCCCTGGTCTAGAGTATGCCGCCATAACAACCTTGTGTTGTGTTCCGGCATCAGTGACCAGGTTCCAGTCTCCCTTAAGAGAGCAGCAGCGCATTTGTAGCACCTTTGGTGTTGCAAATGTCCATAGGCGACGGTAACCACTTTCCATCAAGTGGGCCCTCTGCCTGTCTGCTGAACTCCTGCAATAAAAATATAATAAAAGACAACAGACACTGAGCAGACATAGAACAGAAGTCTGTAACTAAACATTCTATTATATATTAGTGGTCGCTCGTGGTCGAAATTCGACCATAATAATTTAAATTATAAGTTTGAACATTATTAAGGTTCTGTTGTCAAAGACTATACTTCTATGATCACAGATTTCGCCAAGGCTACACTGTTAATTTGACTTTAACAATAAACAAAAGAGTATATATGCGTGTGTGTGTCAAATACATGGTAGTGTGTATAATGTTTTTTTTTTATTGATTTAATGTATTTTTATACATAATTTTAAAAAATAATAGCATTCTGCACTCCTTCTCTATATAATATATAAGTGTGCGAAATTTCATACTCCTCCGTCCGCGGAATTTTCGTGAAAAGGTGTACAATGTTTTTGTTGTGTTTTTTATATTAAAATGGTTTCGAATAATTTTACATTAATATGTAATGAAACGATGAATGATTGTAAAATATTGGCACTAGTATCTTATTCTTGTTTCCAGGTGTACCATCACTGTCTGTTTGGCACGCGTTACGACTTCCTCTGCGCCAACTACACTGCGTTCGACCAGAAGACCTTCATTTGTCATTTTGTGTCTGAAGTAGACTGCAAGAATTCTCCAAATTATTTCAACAGGTAAAGTATACATTTCTGGTTTTAAAATCTAGGATTCTGACGGCCTCTCGGCCCATCTCGCTACTAACGAGGCTTCGGGTACGATTCCTGGTACAGTAAATTTCGGAAACGAATTTTCTCCATTATTTACTATGGTCTGGGTGTCTGGGAACGGCCCCAGAGTCGTCCGTTGTATAATATTACCCGTAACACCAGCGTAACCTACTTAATTTGGGGATTTATAATATGAGTGTTTGTATGCCGATTGTTATTTAATTATTATAATGACGAAATATTACATTTTCCGACAATGTATTGTAATAACTTTTAATAATCCCTTCCGCCCTTGGGAGGGATTCTAAATTTCTTGACGTCACATTTCGTATATTATATCGTTATAATATATTTATGTTTTAAAACATCCAACTCTATCTGTATGAGCATAGTGTTTAAATGATTAAATATATAAGACAACTCTTTATTATTTAAATTAATGAATTTAAGGAATAAAAACGATGTGTTTCTCTGAAAAGACAAAGTTTTATTTACGTCAGTACTTACAATTAGGTAATAAATATACGGTAAATAACTAACATAAATAACTAACAGCTTACCTGAAAAGACAAAGAAACGACATTCAAAGTCCATTCACTTAAATTCCAATTGATATATTATTAAAAACTGTTATTTAAAGCTAAACACTTATCAAAAAACTATATTTGTTTCCACCGTCATTCGTAACTTTAAATGTATGACTTAGGTCGCGTTCCACTTAAATTGTGATATACTATGTTATTGAATGTTTACACATGCGTTCCTTTGGTAACAATTCCATTACAAATATAATTCTATCTCATTCTCTCGCAGGCTTAGTTATATAGATTTGTGTGTTTATGTCCTTTTAGAGTCGTTTTTTTCGTTTCGTCGAATTTCAAATCACGACGGTTCTAAAGAAGTTTCACTTTATATATTTATTACATATCCAACAGCTTACAATATTTATAATTTAAACAATAAACTCTGTTTAATATGATTTTTGCCAATTACTGGATCCGTTACGCTTTACAGTGTTTTTGTACAAAAGCAAGACCGCCATAAAGAGTTCATGACAAGCTCTGATATAAATGTAATGTATTTAATAAAATGCCCGCTGAAGTGTCCCCTATGTAGTATGAATGAATGAATGAATATGCTTTATTGTACTTTAAAAGATACAGTTAACAGAAATAGAAGTTTACAATACAATAGGCGGTCTCATCGCTATTAGCGACTTCTTCCAGACAACCTTTGGACGGAGAAAAGATTTGATAAGAACAGAGGTATCTTGCAATATTCTCACCTTCGAATCAGAATCTTATAAATATATACATAATAATATAATATACATACATTAATAAAAATTATACTAATACGATATATGTAAATAAAATATTATAAAATACACTTCATAAATAAATATAAAACTAGAAATGCTGCTGCATCCTTAAATAGAGCTGTAGTAATCCTTCACAAGTCTATTGAAAATAGGCAGTGACTTGGCTAGCTTGATATTAACAGGCAGTGCGTTCCAAAGGCGAACTGCTTGGACTGTGAAGGATTTGCCATAAAAGCTAGTTGTATGCAGAGGAGTTTTAAGTAACAAATTTCGCGAGGATCTGAGAGACTTTAAGTTACCGGAATAAAGGTAATGAAATTGTTTCTTGAGGTATGCAGGGGTTTGAGGGTTAAATAATGTATTATACAGAAGGGACAGTATACGAGCATTCCGGCGAAGACGTATTGGAAGCCACTTGAGTTTAGCACGGAATTCTGAAATGTGATCATATTTACGCAAGTATATATAAGTAATTGAAAAATAATAATATACAGATATTCATATTATATATATTTATAATATTCATATATATTATGCACAAATATATATTATACATACATAAAAACTATAGAAGCGTTTCAAAGGCGTTAAAAAATAATGCAATACAACTTGTGTGAAAGATAGTTTGCTGTCTAAATAAATTTGGGAATGTTAAAAATGCTTAAAAATAAATAATAAGTAAAATATACTATATTTTTTAAACATACTTACAAATAAAAATTTTTAACCATACTTACAAATTATCTGGTCTCTTACCATCGTCGTGGCACAAGTCATTTGGTTTAAGAACAGCTGGTGCCCCGGCGGTGACAAGAGACCGACTGATAATATCATTAAGTGTAGCATGCCGTGACATTCTGCCAGCGCTCCTTGCGCATGACAAGCCATGGTGGCCTAACTCATCAACTCCATCTCCGCACCGACAGCGATGTGGCACTACGACACCTGCTCCCAGACGAATGCAGGCAGCAATCCTGAATGTAGTGTCATCCAAGAGAGTGCCTAGATTCGCCGAGGGCAGAGCTTGGAGCCACAAACCTGACTCCCATTTAGAGACAGCTAAAAGACGGGCTCGGTCAGTTTCGCCAATACAGGAAGACAAAAGGTTCTCATGTATTAGCTTGCTGAGCGGCCCGTCCAAAAATGGTTTGATGTGTAACGGAACGCAAGTTTAGATTGTATGACGTGAATGTTGGGGATTTGATTGAATTCGAATGAACGGGGTGAACTGAGAGTCGTGGGTCGAAAGCCGAGGAGGGTGGTCGGTTCCGTGTTAAGACGAAGTTGAGTTTAAGGTGTATAGTATAAAGAAGATTAAAATGATTATTCGAAGAAGATCTGTTTTATTCAAACGAGCCAATTTTTAACAACCACGCACCGCCCCCACATAAATAAGGGCTAACATAGTTTGGCTCGTGGCTAAGCCGCGGAGTAAGTTCCCGGTTGATTATATAAATAACTCAGTATACCTCATACCCGTGATGGCCACCGACCGCCCTTGATTGGCCGACGCGAGCTGCTGACATACCCTTCGTGTGTCTGGCGGCTCCCGTACCCCGTCACCGGGGGGTAGTTGCCCCCCGCGAATTTGGACCGGGGCAAAGAGTCTAGACTCGAAGCCCCATTACCGGCTCTGCCAACATCAGGCGGAGACGATTGCCCTTGAAGAAGTATACCTTATTGTAATAAGCTAAATTTCGTTAAGCTTAAAATCTTAACAATCTGTATGGCACAATCTAGAATATTCGTGCAGTAACGGAGAAAGAATACAATTTCCTGCGGCCGGGAGGCCTATTGAAAAAGGCGACAAAACAACCCATAGCCAGGTGGTAGGGGGTTTGCCCGACTGGACGGCTACCACCCCTGGTCTAAAGTATGTCAGCATAACAACCTTGAGTTGTGTTCCGGCATTAGTGACCAGGTTCCCGTCTCCCTTAAGAGAGCAGCAGCGCATTTGTAGCCCCTTTGGTGTTGCAAATGTCCATAGGCGATGGTAACCGCTTTCTATCAAGTGGGCCGTCTGTCTGCCGAACTCATGCAATAAAAAAAATTTAAAAAAACTTTATATATTCCTTAGGAAATGTCCTTTTAATAAATAATTACGTTTTACTTTCTTTCTTCTTCTGTTTCTTTGAAAGGTTGATAAATTGTTTCAGGAACGAAGCCCTGTACAAGCAGGATTCGACTACCACTCCTGCGCCGCCGTCTACCACTTCGACCACCACTACTACCACCCAGAGGCCAACCAGACCGCCTCGTCGGCGACCGTACTATAGATACGACTACTACGATGAAGACTACTATTATCCAAGAGACGACTATGATTATGAAGATCGGTGAGTATACTGCTTAATTTTGATCCACCCACAGCCAGGTGGTAGGGTATATACCCTGGATGGCTATAAACCCTGGTCTAGAGCATGCCGTCATAACAACCTTGAGTTGTGTTCATTAGTGGCCAGATTCCAGTCTCTTTTTATAGAGCGGCAGCACATTGGAACGCCTTTGGTGTTACAAATATCCATAGGCGATGGTAACCACTTTCCATCAGATCTGCCTGTCAGCTGAACTTATGCAATAAAAAAATGCATTCCGACCAGAATTCGAAACCGTGCTCTTTAAGTTTGGGACGAGAGTGTGCTAAACACTGAGCTAGAGAGCCTAATAATTTTGTGATTTTTTATGATTTAAAATATACTTCTAGACTATATAAAAATTAAAACTAAATAAAAATGAGAAAAATGGCTAAAAATAAGTCATTGATTCCAAACCACTGTCATTTGCCGGAAACGTCCCCAAAAGGCTGGCGCCGTTACCACGTTGTTGGGAACGTTCCCGGCAAATGACAGTGGTTTGGGACCAATAACTTATCTTTAGGCATTTTTCCCTTCTTTATTTAATTTTAGTTTTTATATAGTTTATAGCAGTGGTTCTTAACCGGTGGTCCACGGAACACTGGTGGTCCCTGGAGGCATTCCAAGTGGTCTGCGAAGCCATCGTAATAAACAAGTGACCGTGACGTGTTGTGTCGAGTCATGACAACGCAAACCGCGCAAAGAGAATCCAATCATAAAAATCTCATTAAATTTAAAATCCGTAACTTATATTTTGAGTTTTTTAAAATAATAAATGTATTTTAGTTCTAAAATTATAAGTGATTTATTAGATAGAGACAAATACATAGAATCTATACATATACATAACCGACTGGGTGGTCCCTGGGAAGACAGAAATTTGGTGAAATGGTCCCTCATGACTTAAAGATTAAGAACCACTGGTTTATAGTATAGTTTGTAGTTTATATTTATAAATCAACTAACTGACCCGGCAAACTTCGTACCTAGTGATTGCAGTCCGGCCGGATCCCACTAGATTTCCGTCAGTCAATCCGGCCGCATTGATCTGACCTGGTTAACTTCAAAAACAAGAAATACAATTATTCTTTATAATATTTTTACTCTTTAGTTTTTAACCAAACAATCAATTTGTGGTTTGAAAACCGATCTTAGGAAACAAATTGTGTTGAATGTGTCATCTGCCAATCGACACCCTGCGGCGCGGGCACGTGGTAGTTCGACTTCAAACGACACGTATTATACTACGTGATCTATGGACTCGCACGCACAAGCACCGCGCGTTTAAAGTACCTACTTATTCAGACAACACGCGATTATTTTGCCAAAATATGTAATCACCGGATCCGGTCGCCGGATCCGTCATGTTTGTACCGGATCCGGTAACGGATTACCGGATCCGGTTTTCCGGATTGCAATCCCTATTCGTACCGCCTCTACGCAGTTTCTAAAGGAAAGCGAAATTGTTGTTTTTACTATATTCCAAGCATTTTTTTCATATTTACTCACCTTTTGAACCTTCCCTGGACTTCCACAAATAATTAAATCCCAAATTAGCCAAATCAGTCCAGCCGTTCTCCAGTTTTAGCGAGACTAACGAACAGTAATTGATTTTTATATATAAGATTATTTTTAGTATTTAATTATATGTTTTAAGTCAGTTTTAGTTTGATATTAAACCCTTCTAGACCAAATGGACTTGGTACTATACACCAATTATAATTTATTCTACTGTAAATTGCAGAAGGAGGCCAAGACCTGCCCGTCCAGGGAGACCAGGAAAGAAGAAGCGGCCAATGGACGACTATGAAGACGATAGGTAATGTCATACTATATATTTTGACGGTAGAGCAATGCTGGAATGATTATCTTGATGACATCTCTTAGTGTGATACCACGCCCTCACAGAATATCTGCTTGAAACGGTTGGCCTTAAGTTGATCGTGTTTCACGATTTTATCTTATTCTCTTTCGTGTTTTATCTTACCATGAATAAGATAAGTTCAGTGGCCCCGTTTACCTATGCAAGAAAGAAAGAAAGAAAAACGTTTTATTTAGGACAAAAACTAAGTTATTATAAATAGAAGGACAATAGAAACAAAAGGAGTCCTAAATTGGACCCAGTCTCAGCATTGTGCTAGCCAACAAGGACTAGAGCTGTTCTTCCGTCTGGGACCAAGTGAAGGTACGGTGGACAATACAACACACATAACAACAACAATATATACAGTATAATGTAGTTTGATAATGGTAAATGAATTACAGACTAAAAAACAATATAATAAAGCAATAATTTAAATAACACATACATACTATATAAAATCATTGTAGCAACACACATAACGAAACAAATAATATATATGTATAAATTAACCAAATTATAATAAACTAGCAGTGCCCGCGACGTCGACCGCGTGGAATTTTTCAACCCCCCCCCCGATTTTGAAACATTCTTCATTAGTGCTCCGCTCCTATTGAACTTAGCGTGATGATATATAGCCTACACTGAAAATTGAGAGAAAGAAGATTAAGGTAGTATGGATGTGATGAGGAGGATTGAAAGACACGTGACAAAAAGAATGTTAAACTGCAACATTGATGGGTACAAAAGTAAAGGTAGACCAAAAAAGAGATGGATGGATTATGTTAAGGATGATATGATGATTTGTGATGTGACAGAGGGAGTATATCAGAATAGAGGAGTATGGAAAGAAAATACATACTGTGTCGACCCCATATAATTGAGAGAAGGGGAAAGAAGAGAAAATAAGGCCTCCCCAAGTTTAGGGCATATATCCCGGGGTCTAATTCCCTCCCCTCTCCCCCTCTTAACGATCAACCGGGCTAAAGAACTTCCTACACTACTTTTGTCGAAACAAAATGTCCGCTCCAAGACTCTTCTGCTCCATTGGCCATCCAGAATCAAGATTTCTTGTCTAAGATTATAACACTCCTTACCTCAACCTGAAAATTTCCTCACGATGTACTATTTTATCGATAGCACGTAATAAACAGTATTAATGTAATAACGATGATTTTTTTTCGGTTTATAGATACGAGCGCCGCCCAGAGCCTAGAGAGAAAATACCCGAAGATTACGACGACCGTGACAGGCGACCTTACGATCGTAGACCTGCCAAACGACCAAGACCATACGAGGATGAGGATCGAAGACCTTACCGGCCTAACAGACGACCAAGGCCCAGAGAAGAGGAAGAGGTCAGATACAGACCTGATGATGAGGAGAGACCTCGTGGTCAACGAGATGAGAGGCCAAAAAGACCACGGGATGAAATTAAGTCTCGTGACGAAGTTAGGCCTAGAGACGAAATAAGACCTCGCGATTTGATAAGACCTAGAGATCAAACTAGATCTACAGAAGACTCTGCAAGAGATGACACAAGATCACGTGATGAAATAAGACCACGTGACGAAATAAGATCACGTGACGAAATTAGATCGCGTGATGAAATTAGACCGCGTGATGAAGTTAGACCACGTGACGAAGTTAGACCACGTGATGAAGTTAGACCACGTGATGAAATTAAGCCAAGTGATGAAGCACGCCCTGTAGATGAAGACAGACGAGCTGGTACTAGAACTCGTGAAGACAGACGCCCTTTACGTGACGATGACAAAAAAGATACAGCCAGACCCAGAGAAGATAGATATCAGAATGAAGGTAGAAGATACAGAGATAATAGACCTTACAGAAATAGAGATGAGAGACCTTATGCAAAACCTGATAGGAGTTACAATGAAGATGAGACTCTAGATGAGAAAAAGGAGATTCCATCAGCTCCTGGAAGCCAAAGCTTAGTCAAACCTAATGGTCATGGTCTGTTCAGTCAGCCAAGAGCGCCACCGAAGATCAGTCGCCCAGTGCCAGCGAATGAAAAGCAAAAATATAAATATGTAACTGTTACTACGACAAAGCCACCGCCAAAAATTCAAGATGATGATTATTATGATTATGTAGAAGACGATAACACTAAACCTTCGCCTTCTGGAAAAAGTAGTACTGTACAGCGTTCAGCACCAAAATCAGAGGTTATGGAGAAAGAAAAATTTAAACCTACCCGCCCACATTTTAGTGGTCAGAAAAGTAGAAAGACCAAACGACCGATAGATTACGATGATGAATACTATTACGAAAAGACTGAAAAACCTCAAAGACTCAAGAATAACGATCGAAAAAAGTTGAATGATGATTATTATTATGATTATGAGGATAAGAAAGAAGAGACGCCTAAGCAGAGAGAAGTAGAACAGAAGAAAGAGAGACCTGCTTTTGTAGTTGTTAACAAACGTCCTTTTTTACCGTCTAGGGGTGGAAGCCCATACTTGCCACGCGGGTTGCAGCCCGTCGCCGGTAAGGATGTGACTGCACCTGTAAATACCACCCCTAAGCCTACTACCACCACAACCCCTATACCCACTACTACTACTAGCACTACTACATCTACTACTACCACAACTCCTAAACCCACAATTTCAGTTTCAACTATAAAACCAACAATCATCACAGGTGTAACTGCTGAAGAAGAAGAATATGAATATTACGATGAAGATGATATTGAGGATGATAAGAAAAAAGATACTACAACAGAAACACAAACTACATCCAGATTAGCACCAACGAAACAGCCTGAAACCACACCATTCCAATTTACAACACCAGATCAAAGAATAAAATTAGTAACTAAAGTTTTAAAACTTTATAACGATCACTATGAGGCTATACGTGATAAATTAGATTCGACATTATCACCTGGTGATTATATAAAACCATATCTGGTTACAGTAGCTCCAGCTGTGAAGACCGACGCCAATCCTTTCACGAATAAAATCAATCCAGAAATATCAAAACCATACACAGCTACAAGCAAACCTGTGATACTTGATAACATTTCAATCAAGCAAAATTTAGCTGACTCTATAGAAAATGAATATGATGTTAGACTCAACGAAGCTTTATCACCTAGTATACCACTAAGTAGAGTGCCAACTGGTTTCGCAGTACCAACAGATAGAGATTACACGTTCTCAAGGTTTAGAAGCGGTCTGCAGTCGGAACCGGTTTTTGCTGCTTCTGATACTACGTATCAAGCAAGAAAACGTCCTCAAGTGAATATTAGGACACCGTCATCATACTATTTACAGCCACAAAGGTTGGCTTATCAAGAAAATTCGAATAGATTTCCAAGGCATTTAGTGATAAGACAAGTCGGAGATTATTATTAGTCCATTTAAGTTGTCATGCTGAGTTAAATCAATGCATATCTTTTGCAATGCATATTTTGTTATAAATGGAGTCATTATGAAACATGTCAGTCTGTGCGTTTGTCTTTGGTCTTTGCGTATCACAGTAATTGTAATCAGAAACTTTTGGTTCTACACAAATGAAGTTTAGTGGTAATATATTATCTACAATCTGCTACACAATGCTAGCTAGGTCCCAATTCTGTTATTCATATCACGTCGAAATCGCCAGACACTAACATCTCAATTGTAAGTTTGCCTGATTTCGTTATTCTGGTAATTCCAATGGCATGCCCGTGGCACGCTAATCTATCTTTATAAATATTTGTAAGTGAAAATTCGCGAAATGTATGTAAAAAATTTTTTAGCTTTGCAATATTCAATTCTTTTTTACTGTTATACTGCCGCGACTATTGAGAAGATGTTGTGGATTTAGTAGAATACGAATTTTTGACAAGGTCGCAATGGAATCGTACTTTGAATATTTTCGCAATACCAAGATATTAACATAGCAGAATTGGACATCTGTACTGAAATAATAAGAATTTACAAAGGTTGTAGTTCATTATGGCGTCATTATAGTCCTGAATCCCGAGCGTCCATTAATTACGTGAGACGTTTGTACAAAAGTCCCAAAAACTCCCAGTGAAGCGAAATTAAACAACGTGATGGATGCTCAAAAATATGTACATTCGCAACTGGAATCGAATCAAACTTTATTACTTCAAATAACCTAACACTTGTATTGTATAACGATTTAAAAACAAAGTGCGTTCCAAAACGGTACAGCGCCATCTAGTTTTAGCTTCGTAAACAAAATGTCATTACCAATTCCGACAACGTTTTTGGCGATTTTCCGAATCAACTACCTTCTGGTGAGATATCGTGAAATTTGGCTAATCCCTTGCCCCCAATCTCGCGTGACACTTTTTAAAATGTACGTTTCGAGTGTAATTAGGGATTGCAATCCGGTCTCATTTTCAATCCGGCCGGATTGATTTGACCTGGATAACCTAACTTTTCTTATTCGTTTCAACATGGGCATTAATGAAATGTAAAAACGATAAAAACGATACATATACGATATCAGCTTTATTATGACTAATTTTAAAAAGAAAAAACAATTAAATTAAATCTCAAAAGAAAAACAGTGAATGTAACTTGTGGTTCAGTGTTCTTAGATTTTAAAGATAAAGTAGAAATCAATATTATAAATCAAAATTATATAATTAAACATAATATAATAATTAATCTTAACTATGATCACAATAATATTAATAATTAGCTGCCTATTTTAGAATGCTACTCAGTTTTATTCTTATATATAACAGACTAGCGAATTTATCAAATGAATAGATCCGGTATCAATCAAATCAAATTATTTATATTATTTAAGCTCTTTAGTTTTTAAACAAACAATAAATTTTGGTTTGAAAAAACGATCTTAGGAAACAAATTGTGTTTATTGTCTCATCTGCCAATCGACTTCTAATAGAGCTACTAATATAGCCTGCGGCCAAGAAGGCTCTCTCAGCTTCTACTCTTATCGGCTTAATTGTCAGCAAATAATCATGAAGACAGACAAGCATTCTCCTCGAACTCCTTCACTTTCAAATGCCGTCATTTCCTACTTTAGTATTTTATCAAAAAACTTCTTTTTACAGTTTGTATTGTGTAAGACGCTACTTCTTGCTGGATCTGTAATCGCAATTCTGCCTGTAATGTCAAGTCTTCTTTCAGTTATTGTGAATCTAAGTTCTTCTCTACTATTTCTTCCACGAGTTCCACATTATCGTTAGAGTATTTTTAGTCGCATGTCTTTTTTCTTTGGAATAGAAAAAGCATTATCAGCGTCAAACGACACGCACGTACAAGCATCACGCGTTTAAAGTACCTATACGTGCAACGCACGGCTATTTTGCCAACTAAGCGTGCGTTGCGGATTGTCACCGGATCCGAACACCGGATTCGTTATGTTTATACCGGATCCGGTAAGTGCATATTGATGCCGGATCCGCCGGATTACCGGATCCGGTTTTCCGGATTGCAATCCCTAAGTGTGATCCTTAATATTTTTATTTAAGACTAGTAGAACGTAGACTAGAATCACAATGCGATAATTGAATAGTAAAATACTTAAATGGTAACTATTTAAATTCATAAATTAATATTTAATTACTAGCTTCTGGCCGCGACTTCATCCGCGTGGAATAGTTAAAAAAAAGTAAGTAAAAAAAACCCCCGATTTTGAAACATTCTTCATTGTTGCTTCGTTCCTTTTGGTCTTAGCGTGACGATATATTATAGCCTTCCTCGATAAATGGTCTATCTAACACTGAAAGAATTTTTCAAATCAGACCAGTAGTTCCTGAGATTAGCGCGTTCAAGCAAGCAAACAAACTCTTCAGCTTTATATATTAGTATAAGATTCCTGTTCAATCCACGAAGACTTATATACGGTGTCAAGAGTGACTATCGGAACCAAGATGTCTATGTGATTTCAAAATGTGTTCGCAATTTGTCAGATTTTTATGCAGGAAAATCTCGTGATATTCGCCAGATGAGATTCGGATTGACCCATTCCCTCAAAAACATCCCACCTAATTAATGGATGCCGCCCTTAGCAAGCGGTAACAGACGGTTGACAGCCGCTAGGAATGATTCACATATAGACCTAATACCGCTGATAGACTACTCGGCATTTCGTAGATCACGTGACGTTCACTCGTGGCCCACGCGAGGTTCACTGGTTGACAACGCGGCTTCGGATGCCGAGTGTCTTTAATGATCATTAACTATTAACATTAATTATGACTCCAAGAGTTTCGTTCTTTCTAGAATGACTGAGGAGCCCTAAAATCAATTGTAACATCAAAATAATGATAAACTTGTAATATTTAACAACTTAAGCGTGACAACTATTCTATATTGTGATCATACTCGTGGTGCGTTCCTATATCTTACCAACCGTTCATTTGCCTTACTATAGGGTAAAATTTGACAAAACCTGCATTGTCAAAATTCAACCGATGCTAAGGTAAGTGAATAAATAATAGGATATTAGAAACGGCCATTAGATTACTAGAAAAAGATTACTAAAGATGACAATCGCATAGCGCAGTATCCTAAATTATATATCTAGATGGCATCGCAGTCATTGCCATCGCTATTACGGGCCCACGATCGAATACGATCATCAGATAAAAGTTATCAGTGGAGTAAATTATAACCTGACTGAATTGAAAAGTGAAACAAACTGTTTTATACACGTCGTAGTTATTTTTAATTTTCCCATGTTATACTTAATTATTCGAATATTTATTTGGTCATCAAACAATCGGCAGACGGCCCACCTGATGGAAGGTGGTTACCATCGCCTATGAGCATTTGCAAGAGCAAAGCTGCTACAAAAGCGCTGCTGCTCTCTTAATGGAGACTGGAACCTGGCCACTAATGCCGGAACACAACTTAAGGTTGTATGGCAGCACTCTAGACCCAGGGGTGGTAGCCATCCAGACGGGTAAATACCATACCACTCGGCTGTGGCTTGTTTTGTCGCCTCTTTTAGGCCACCCGGCCGCAGGAAATTGTATTCTTTCTCAGTTTCTGGTTATCAATCTTTACTGCATTCAGCGGACCCCCTATCTTTTTAAACGACTTCAAGAAAATGGGGGAGGTTCTCAATTCGTCATTTAAATATATATATATTTTTTATGTATGTTCTATAACTTTTTGTTTTTGAACTGATTTTAACAGTTATTTTTGCGTTGCATTTGATATAGTTTCTAGTTGGTCCCATTCAAATTTTATAGCTTGTATAGCTACAAACTAACTACCTACTAGACGCAAACTTTATTTTTCTATTTACAGATAGTAAAAAATTTCGTCACGACTTGCTTAAATGGAATTCACTATTCTGAACCTCCATTTGCAGCTCATAGACCCCAGATTTTGTTTTCGCTACGTGGACCCCTTAAAGTTCGATATGGACCACTTTGGGAACTTATGGGTTAAACAATAATGAACACGCTGTTTGACACGTTGAAATTAATCTCGTACAAAATCAGGGAGGCTATGTATGACTGACCTTTTGTGCGATGATAGAAAGTTGCTTCAACTGTCAAATACCCAATTAATTAGATTTTCTCTTTGTACTAAATGAGGAATAACATTCGTTTACTATCAATAATGTATTTTTCAGAATTGACTTAAATCTTGCTTTTACAACATATTAGTCAAAAAAAGAGTGTGACACTAGCTGCCATCTAGTTATGTAGGATTAAGAAGATTTCTGAAAAAAAATTGTTTTATTAGGCTATTGTTGTTCTTAGTAATCTATTTCTACATTTATACTATTATACTATAGTGTATAAAAATTTGGTTGTAACTATGAAAACCTGTGGGAATACACTTTCTCTGAGCTGAACTGTGCTTGAGTGGCTTCAGAATTTTTGTATCAGGTTCATATTTGGATTGCGTAAATATGACCATGTTTCATCGTAAAAGACTCAAGTAGCATCCTATTCATTGTCGCCTGAATACTCCATTCTCACTCTCCTTTATAACATACTATTTACTTCTAATAGTCCCCAGTACCTTAAGGAACGTTTTAAATTCTTGCACCATGATACGTACCGAATACTTATGACGCCTGCACACACTTCATCCTGTTATGATAATTCTTTTACGATGTAGGCTGTTAAACTTTGGAATATGCTGCCTCTTACTGTCAGATGGGCCAAATCTTTATCAACATTTAGAAGTTTGCTCAGAAAACACTATTTGTCCGCAAATAGCTATGTCCGATTAACAGAATATAATCATGCTAATACATTTATTATAATAACTTATGTATCTTGAAATGTATTATTGTATATATATTCCTATGTATATATATATATATATATATATATATATATATATATATATTCGTTTCTTAAATTAGTTTGAGTATTTATGTGTCTATTGCCTTTTTCCTGCACCACCTACATAGACTAAGGCCGCTATTGTATTGCCTAGAAAATATTCTAAATATGGTCTGTTTTTGTAATTGTATACTTTGGTGTGCAATAAAGTGTTCTCCCTCTGTTTCTGATTTTCAAATCAGGTTACAGCTTTTAAGGCCGGTTCGATCGGTATGATAACACGCAAACACAGAATATTGGCATGAAACGAATAGCCTTAAGCTCCTCATTTCATTCTCCTATCCCATCCGCCAAAGTAGATTAGATGAGATTCGGCTCCAACCCCTTAAAACGCCTCACGTAATAAATAGATGCACCCTTAGCAAGCTGCAACGCCGCTGCATGCACGCGGACAGCAAGTGATCCACTCCGCGATAACCTACTGCTAGGAATGACTTTCGTGTAGTGGAACAGTTTTAAGCCAATAGATGGAGCTGTGCAATAATTGAGGTCGCAAACGATTCCCGAAACGTACACAGACATTTTGTACTGAACCAGTATAATGTACCACTTCAATTGAGTCGAGTACATTTGAAGCGATGAGGCCGGTGAGGCAGTGAGCGTCATTCCTTCATTTGTCCCGTTGGTGAGCGTCATCCATAGGTCGCTGGTTCATATCCGGCTCGAAGGACCATGTTTAAGACTTATATTTCAGCAGACTGTAACTTGCTTAGCTGGTGTATGCGCGTATGTTTATATAAAATGAAAACTGTACTTCACTTGGACTATATTTTGTATTAATTAAATACCATATAATATTTCACATCAACAGTTCACTAGCAACTAACAATATTATTAGACACATGGTTTGATTATAAAACTAGCTTCTGCCCGCGACTTCGTCCGCGTGGAATGGTTTTTAACTATCCCACGGGAACTCTTAAATTTTTCGGGATCAAAAGTATCCTATATGTTGACCAGGGATATAAGCTTCCACCATACAAAATTTCATTTAAATCGGCCCAGTCGTTTCGGAGATTAGCCGGTACAAACAGAGAGATAAACAGAAAAACAAAAAGTTTGAAAAATATATAAATTAGTTTTATTTAACTTCTTACATCCCCCTGACTCGGTTTAGGCTTCCATACAGCCAGTGTTTATGTAGGTTCCCTACACTAGTTCGGAAATGTTCGTTAAGAATCGGATGTGCTCGGCCTCGGTCACCTCATTTTACTAACAGTTGTACTATGGCATTATCATGTTGTCCCTCTTTGTCATGTCAATATATAGAGGCGTCATTGTACTGTGTAGCATAAGCCTCGTTGCGTCCTTCCTCTTACTTTTGAGTAGTAGCGCGACAAATATTTTGAAGTGGTACATCGCAAATTTTGAACGTTATCAGTACAAATCTATTTTGTACGGGACAAATGTACTGGCTCACACGTGTACCTCGTACATCTACCTGAACAGTAGCCACGTTAGGTCTTCCTTTGAGACGGAGGAGTATTCCATCTCGCTCCTCCACCTAGTCGGGTCAACCCTAAACTCTCGTATAGACCTAATACCGCTAACAGACGGCCATAACACCCTAGAGTTGTGTTCCAGCATTAGTGGCCAGATTCCAGTCTCCCTTAAGAGAGCAGCAGCGCTTTTGTATCACCTTTGGTATTGCAAATGCCCATAGGCGATGGTAACCGCTTTCTATCCGATGGGCTTCCTGCTTGCCTGCTGAACTCTAGCAATAAAAAAAATATTAAAAACTATCCAATTCCTTCTGTCTGATTCCCTGATCCTTCTGTCCCACCTCTCGTATCCTATCCCATATATTCCATCCCTCCGATCTCGTCCTAAAAGTTGGCAACGCGTTTGCACCTGTGTGTTGCGAACGTAGGCGACGGTAACTGCTTTCCATGAGCTGGGGCGTCTGCTTGCTTGCCAGCTTCGCAATAAAATATGAAAAAAGTATTTTAGGCGTGTAAGTGTCATAAATAAACCAACTCACGTTTGATTTCATAATATTGTTACGAGTGCGGGACTCAAATTAAAATGCCGTTGGAATCACTATAGAATTTATTAGAACTATACAAACACGTATAACACAGGTACAAATATAAATGGACACAACCAGTACAAAGGTAATACACGATTCAATAACACGCGCAAAGACCGTCTCTCGAAAGCTTATCGAATGTACACAGGTCTTGTCTCGCTGGTGACCATCGCTAGACTGCCGATCTTCCCATTGGGCCATTGCTATATACTGCACCGATACGTGATGGCTGCCCGCCCGCGTAGATCGAATTTCTAAGAATCCGTAATCTGCACACCTGCCTAATTATGCCTGCAAACGGCCATAAACAAGTACAATACACAATAGGCTGTTTTCTAATTACAGATTTTAAACATAAGGTAAACAAAAGAAGTCCAAATGCCGAAAAGGTGCAAGTGTGCATTGGTCTTTGTCGGTCGTAACAATATTATACTATTTCCAAGCGTTCATTTTACATCTGACGATTGCACCTCTATCAAGTTACATATTTCTTAACGGTAAAGCCCACATGAAACGAATGACATAAATGTCGTACTTTATTGTTGTGGGTGACGTAATAGTGATGTTCTGTGAGTAATGTAACGCACAGACTATTAAACACATTGGTAGCACCTTTGGTGTTACAAATGTCCATAGGCTTTGGTAACCGCTTTCCATCAGATGGCCCGTCTGCCTGTCTACTGAAGTCAGGGCATAATAAGATTACTTGACAGGTCATAGAGCATTTTTTTTCTTCTTTATTTATTTGGGCCTTTTGCCACATAGGCATGTCAGTCCCATCATCTCCTAAACATACAATAACTTTATATTAAGTATATATAAAAATTGAATTATAAGATCTAGTGCCAGACCGCTGTCAGTTGGAAACGTGCCCAAAATACTGGCCACATTACCTCGCTGTATCGCAACGCTAATGCGTTGTCCGGTCTTTTGGTGACGTAAGACGTGATTTATTCATTTATACATATATATATATATATATATATATATTGATTTTTTAGATTTTGTATTAAATTTTAAATAATGAGCTGGCTAACAAACTATTCTTCCTTGAGGCTGGCTCTGCCAGAATTTCTATAGAATACCTACATCAAAAGATTCAGTCCCAACTCCCTCATCAGTTGTTCTCTGCCATCTTTATTTTTGCTGCATTCCATTAACAGATGTTGGACATCCTCACGAGTTCCACACAAAAGGCAGTTGGGAGAATCAACTTTGCCCATGAGGTGGCCAAAACTTCATATCGGGAAATGACAACTGAAATGGGAAATGGGAATTTTCCTACAGAAAACCATGGAATTTGGGGGGGTTGAGAAGTTCATAGAGCATGTTAAGTTCATCCCCATCCACTCTAACCAATTCCTCCTGTCTGATCCTGCTATCCCTCATCCCCATATGTAACCTACAGGTTTTCGTACAAAAAGTACTTATATATAAAAGAAATGAATTACTATTAGTAATTTTTTATATTATTATAAATTTTAGTACTTATTATCACTAGAAACAATCTCAAAATGTCACTGCCAATATTTTATTCTTATATAAATATTTAATTGATTATTTAAATTATTTTTTCAGCCTTATTAGTAACTGAAAAATAAATCAATTTTTCAATAGTAATTTTTCTAACAATACCCATTTTTATTTTCGTATTTTAAATGAAATGTATAAGATATTTTTATATTTGTAAAAAATCATTTTCTTTAGTGTTATTTGAATTAAAATACTCTTAGTTACCTACCTTATTATTTAAGTGAAACCAATGTGTGTAAAAATCAATATTAAAATGATTTTTTACTTTAATCTGAGATATTTAGCGCCACCTCCTGACAAGAATTTATTATTGTGTAAAAAATATTTTTATATTTAATTTCATAGTGAATTAATGTAAAATAAATATTAAATAAGAAATAGATGACCATTTTTATTCAAATGAATCATTTGAAATCTTCGGATATCTCGACATAAGTCATAATGTCACCCCCACTTCCTTGAGCCGCTTCGTTCATGTACGCAACGGTTCTGTTGAACGTTTCTCTTGCGTACCGTGGGGATTTCAATGAGCTCCCAGCCGAGGTTTTCCCACAGCGCTACGATATGGAGTTTTTCAAAAAGGGTGTCATAAAATTTCTTCGAGGCCGGCAGCGCGTTGGTGACATCTCTGATGTTGCAAACGTCCATAGGTGACGGTAACCGCTTTCCACCAGGTGGGCCGTCAGCCTGTCTGCTGTACTCCAGCCATTAATAAAAAGTTGATTTATTTACTGACGGCCTCTGTGGTTGAGCGGGCAAGCCTTTGATGGCTTACCTCACTGCAACGCAAGGGCTCTGGGTTCGATCCCTGGATAGTAAATTTCGGAAACGATTTTTTTCGTTATTTACTGTAAGGATAGTGAAATAGATTGCAACACAATGACAGATAAAAACTAGCTTGAATGTGGCTTGTCATTGTGCTGTTTATTAGAACTATATAAACACGTATACCATAGGTACAAACATAACCGAACACAACAAGTCCAAACGTAATGCAGAAGATCGTAATTCCATAACACGCGCAAAGTCCGTCACTAAATAGATTACCGAATGTACACAAGTCATGCTTCGCTCGTGGTTATCGCTCGACTGCCTCGTCCCCCAATCGGGGCATTGCTTTATATCGCACAAATGCAATATGTCCGCCCGGCAGCGTGGACCGAATTTCCTAGAATCGTAATCCGCACACCTGGCTAATTGTGTCTGCAAGCGCCCATAAACGAATACAATAGGCTCCACAATAACCAATAAATAAGTAAACAAAATAAGACAATCATAAAAGGATTACAATTAATTCAAATGCCGACGGGTAATAAAATGTATTTTTAAAGGTATGTAGGTGGATTTTGTTTTCGTCGGAACTTAAGTTGTAAAATTATTACAATTTTGGATTTAATAAAACACAAACAAAGTTGTTTATATCTTACATATAAAAATGAATCGTATAAATGTATGTACGAGCGTAACTTGAGAACGACTTTACCGATTTTAATGATATTTGTTTCGTGTGTTTGAATGGGTCCCCGGATGGTTTAAATTTGCAATTAGAACCGGTAGGTGGCGCTGAGATCGGGTTGTAAAATCCTCCTAATCACCTGGACCGATTTTGTTGATTTTGTTTTTGTGTGTTTGAGTTGGATCCTGGATGGTTTAGATTCGCAATTAGAACCAGTAGGTGGCACTGAGATCGGGTTCTAGAATCCTCCTAATCACCGGGACCGATTTTGGTAATTTTGATTTTGTGTCATGAAACAGTCTTAGGAATTCAGAAAATATGGCGGTAAGAAGTTCGCCGGGTCAGCTAGTTATATATAAAACACAAATATGGCGCTGAGGACAGACAGAGCAAAAGATGGCACAAAACCTCGCGAAGAAACAAGCATCGAACAGGTAACCACGAGGCAACATGCGTCACAAGATAAAACCTCCGGATTCCTAAAAAACTTGACTGCGAAAAGCTTCAAAAAGGTGATAAGGTACAGGTTGCACTATTATTACACTGTATGGGCGAGGAATGCATTGAATTGTATCTAACTTTCTATTTATCAGAAAAAGAGGAAGACTCTCACTCTGTAATAAAACAATTTGAGCTCTTTTTTATACCCACTCAAAATGAAAGTTTAAACTCCCATATTTCACTATCCTTACAGGTCTGGGTGTCTGGGATCGGTCATAAAGTAGTCCGCTGTATATTACCCATAACACAAGCGTAACTTGCATAATTTGGGGATATACGATGTGTGTCTTCCGATTGTTTATTTACTTTAGTAAAATCTACACACGTATACAATAGTTCGATGACGGCTGGTACTGCAAAATTAGCGCTGTGTCAGTTCTTAAGGCAGCATAATGCTGAGCAACCAGCCTAATTGCTCTGAATATTATTTACAGTCGCGGTATGAAAAGGTTCGTCACCTTATACTCGATTTCTGCTCGCACGAGCACAAGAAACAGTACTGTATTGTACTGCACAATAAGTATTTTAAACGCTTATAAAATATAGAAATGTGAAAAAAGAAAATTACAGTGTTGACAATGACAGATACTGAGATTAACAATAAGAAACAAATAGAGAGAGAGAGAGAGAGAGAGAGATAACACTTTATTGCACACCAAAATATACTATTACAAAAACAGACCATATTTACAATATTTTCTAGGCAATAAAACAGGCGGCCGTATCGCTCAAAGCGATCTCTTCCAGGCAACCTAAATGAAACAAAAAATTTGGATCAGGCGATATAGGTGGTGCAGGAAAAAGGCAAAAGATACATCAATACTCAAACTAGTTTAAGAAATTAATATACAAATACATACATATATATATAGTCATGTATATACAATAATACACAAGTTATTATAATAAATGTATTAGCATGATTATATTCTGTTAATCGGACATAGCTATTTGCGGACAAATAGTGTTTTCTGAGCAAACTTCTAAATGTTGGTAAAGATTTGGCCCGTAAGAGGCAGCATATTCCAAGTTTAAGAGCCTGCACTGTAAAAGAATTATCATAACAGGATGAAGTGTGTGCAGGCGTCATAAGTATTCGGTACGTATCATGGCGCAAATTGTAGGCAGTGGATAGGCGAAGGAATTTAAAACGTTCCTTAAGATAAAAATAGATATAGTCACTAAGCTTATCATAAATATTAAAACTAGTAAAGATGTTTTACGTCTCTAAACAATCTTCATAGACAAGTTAGAAAATCAAACAAGTTTGAACTTAGTATTTTAAACTTTATTGTCAAACATTTAAATACATTTACAGTGTCCTACATAATTCTCTGTGGAACAGTCTGTTCTGTGATTTACTTTGAAAAGGTAACATGTGCTCGTGGAACTTTAAATGAATCAATTTGAAAACCGGCGAACCTTTTCATAGCATGACTGTATAGATATATAGATAAAACTTTATTGTACACCATTACAGAAAACCTTATAGCCTAAAAATGTAAATTCCAGAAAACAGATTATATTAGTCAAGGTGGTATATATATATTAAATATTAAATTATTTTATTCATTTATAAACATATAAATATGTAATATATTATATAAGTATAATTATACATAATAGACGTATATATAAACCTATGATATATATATATATATATATATATACACACACACACACACACACACACATATATATATATATATATATATATATATATATATATATAACTTATATATATTGTATATATTATATTTATATATATATATAAAATGTAAGTAATTGTATATATTATACTACCATGGCCATTCCTAATATCAATTTTACTGACTTCTTGTCTGGAAGAGATTTTTTAACGATAAGAGCCTTTGCACAATAGCTTATACACTGCAATAAAGTGTTATCTATCTATCTAATTTAGAGGCTCCGTTGGTGATTCACTCTGGTATAGTAAATTTTTCCAGCTCCAAATGTTCCATTATCATGGTATATTACCCATAACACAAGCTCTATTTTCAACTGCGTTTATCGTACTTTCAATTTGGGCCATATACAGTGTGTGTTAGTTAATACCCCTGATTAGTATATTTATATATATATATATATATATATATATATATACATATATATAAAATATATATAATATATATAATACGTGTATATATATATATATATATATATATATATATATATATTTTTAACCGAGTCGCCGAAATATATATATATATATATAAATAAGCTAGATTCTACTACTACTCTAAATTAACAACTAAACTTTTTGTCAAAACGGAACCCATATGAAATCGTCGTGTCTGTCCGTCCGTCTCTTTTCGGATATTACAGTCATGTTTATCAACAATCACTTAGTTTATAGAATAAATTTAACATCAAGATATATATTTCATTACTAGTGGTAAGTTTTCAACAGAAACTAGGTAATATTTTATTTCCTTAGAATTACTGTAAGAAAGAAAGAGAAAACATTTATTAGGTCTATACACGTAGCGAAACACATTGAAAAACAAAATATAAAATGAAATGGGTAATAAGTGATGTCTATTGCAAAAATAATATATTTCGCGATGGTCCAAAATAGGTGCAGTTCCGCATATGCCAGGGAACAGGTGCCTCACTGTTTTACAACTGGCTCCCAGGACGCACGGATGTTGCACTTTTATTTATTTATATATACATGGTGTGAATAATAATAAATTACGTACAAAGGTATATGTAGGAATCGTATTTGTTATTATAAAGTAACCATATGGCGGAAGTAGTCATATAACCGGATGTCAACGTAGAGGCATTTATTATCAAGCGACGAATATCGGAAATGGAGTCACCGGAAGTTGGTTTTATGAAGAAAGTGAAACTGAAGTGGCGCCAAAGCATTACCGGATATTGTCAGTACGGTTCGTCTTGTGGTCGATAATTACTGCTTGATAATCGCAGTATTCTTGAGGGCAAATTGCTGCTCGACGCCTGACAAGCGTGGATGCAACTCTTGGTGTTGTCCTAGTATTTCTGTGCTGTATTTAGTATTGTAATTGTAATAATTCTGGTGTAATAAACTTTGATTATAATATTTCAGATTATTATTGTGTTATATTCGGTGTCGTGTTGTCCGCACGCCGTGAACCCGACATATACATTACATAGAATTGCTATAAACATAATAATAACTAGTACTAATAGCTACTACTACTACGCCGTCTGTCTGTTCCTTGAACACTGCGACGGGCAGAGGCCGTAGTTCCCATAGTCCCCGATCTGTAACTCCACTAACAGTTCATACCAATAGCCCGGTGTGTTTTGTTCTCATTTCCTACAACAGTTCTACACTGACCGGGACTTATCCTTGGATGTATTTTGATGTGGTGTAGACAGGGATAATCGTCGGTCAGTGTCACGCCACATTTACATAAAATTTGTCAAGGAGCCTCTACGTGTTGGCCTTTCCATGGCCCCACGTAAGCCCTCCAAAAGTCTTGCAATTTTATTGGTCCGTGGTTTACAGTGACTACTAAACGCATCAGAAAAGAATATTGTGGGGATATTGATAAAATATTGAAGAAGAATGTGTAACCGCAGACGTCCGATCACCACGGCGGACTTTCGCAAATGAACGGCAAGCGCGCACTCCTCGCCTCACCTCACACCCCACCTCAGCCAGTCCAATCGCGTGAGTGCGCTTATTATTATCAAATGTTATATTTTGTTTAGCAGCTAAATGTGTGCTGTATTATAAAATATTAAACAAAACAGTATTTTATTCCTACCTTAATACCTCTAAAATAGTACACGCAGACTTCTAAAATTTTAATAATATATAAATACATAATAATAACCGCCCACAAATGTCCCACTGTCGGGCTCGGGCCACGTTGTACGTACGTACAACGTACGTTGTGGGGAAACTGACAGTATACCCGTCACACTTTTCCAAGGTGGTTTGGCAGGTTTGAAACATCGATTATCTCGATGTGTTGGTTGCATCATGATGTTTCCTTCACCGTTGTTAGCACGTGGTAATTGTAACAACATGCATATTTATTTTTTAGAGCAGGACAACGTCTGTCGGTGCTGCTAGTATAATTACAAACACTATAAACTGTCCCGAAACCTTTTTCTTGTTTTGGAAAATTAATTTCAAATTTCCTTAATTCACAAAGTAGAGTTTTCCACATGTTTTCCATTCCTAAAGTTTAAATTCCAGTCATTGGTTTTTCCATTCCTCTCTGCAACTTGATAAGTCCGGATCTTCTCTTTGTTATCAAACTCGAAACTTTCCTTATGGAACAGTCTGTTTATAGGAAACTGGATGAAGTAGAAGATGACGCAGGATATCCAGATCAGGATCTGGAAGAGGCAGACTTGCCACCAGGTCATGACTCCGAAGACGCCGTATAACCACCGATTTGTCACGAAGTAGACTGTGTAGTATCTGAAATATTTATTTAAGTATTTAATTTATATTTCTTGTTCACGTGTAAGTAAGCCTTACGAAAATAATGAATGAGTGAGTAGGTGAGTGAGTGGGTGAGTGAGTGAGTAGGTGAGTGAGTGGGTGAGTAAGTAAGTAGGTGAGTGAGCGGGTGAGTGAGTGAATGAATGAATGAGTGAGTGAGTGAGTGAATGAGTCAGTGAGTGAGTGAGTGAGTCAATAATAAATAAAGAAATTGAACATTGCATTATAAAACTGCAAACGTTTTAACGGGTCTAAGTACGGCATTTTATATCATTTTTCTTTTGATGTTTCGGTCACTTTTGATTAGTCGTGATCCCTAAAAAGTGACCGATATACAATACAATAAACTACCTAAAACGGAGTCACCATCCGTCACTTCATTTCAAATACGGCGCAGGAGGTCGTTAGTCGAGCACACCTTTTTTAGTCATGTTTATGAACTATGATCTAATTTTAATTGTGACTAATAATAATTATACTAGCAAAAAGCGGTGCTTTAGGAGGGCTCGCCAAGTTTTATACATAGTTATAATTTTTATAGTTGTATACTTTTTATAGTTTTATTGTAGACAAAAGTTTACAGACAAAACCATAGAATAATGGTGATTGATGTACGAACTTAGCCCTTAAAGTTTTTTCCAACCAACCTATGAGTCTAGCGAGAAGGGGAGAAGCAAAGGCAGGGCTGTGTTGAGTAAAATATTTTGATGATTAATATGGGTTTCTGTAAATAATTCATACGACAAATTATTTTCATTCATTTGTTACTTTATCCAAACAAAATTATTCATAGAATAAAATTCTAATTAATAATAATTGTTATATCATCTATTTGTTTTAATGTGTCTGTTGCGGACAGAGAGCACCGCCTGACCCGCCCGCCGGAGCACAATTACTCTCCGCGCCCCGCATACCGCCGACGCCGATAGCTAGCACAATTAGCAACTAGGCGTCGGACGGGATGAGGGATATAGGGCCAGCCTTGGAGGAAAAATGCACAGATATTTACAACGGCACATCTGTACTTCTCTCATCACAACTCAACGACTCTCTTGCATAATTTGTACTAATTTTATTCGTGTAAAAAGTTAAATAATAATAATAATCATACAGTCCATTACTTCGACTTTTAATTTTCCAACGAGAAGCAACTGCTACCAATAGTGTCTAAAGTATCATTTTTATGATAGATAACACATCAAGAAATAAATTGAAATTGCGGTGTCAAAGCCCGAATCTGAAAGTGTGATAGTTTGTTAATGAAGTGTATCACAAAAATGCATAGATTGTGGGATAATATAGGGGCTCGCTTCCCTCGCCCTAATTTCTGATTATATCTCATCCTCGCTGACTCCGTCTCTGGTGTTACGTCTATAGGCGACGGTAAGCACTTTCAATGAGGTGGGCCGTCTGTCTGATTGCCAGGTTTGCATTGTAAAACTATCCGTGCAGGAACGGAGGAAGAACACAATTTCCTGGTGCCGGACGGCCTGTCGTAAGAGGCGACAAAACAACCCACAGCCTGTTGTTAAGTCCCGTCTTGCCGTTCCGTGCCGTTGCCGTGTTGCGGCATTAGTGACCAGGTTCCGGCATCTCTTAAGAGAGCAGCAGCGCATTTGTAGCACCTTTGGTGTTGCATATGACCATAGGCGATGGTAATCACTTTCCACCAGATGGGCCGTCAGCCAGTATGCTGAGCTGATGCAATAAAAAAATTGTATATGTGTGTGCAGTTCCCACCTAGTAGAAGTGAAACTTCAGAGAATATACTCATTGATAATTCTTCTCTAACTTTTATTAATATAAATATAAATTTTAACCTTTAGCCTACGTCCTTCAACATATTAAAATTCAAAATAGACTTCTTAAGTATCACTTTCAATTTTTCATTGTTTTAGTCTAAAAAATATTATTATCAGTTTTATTTCGGTCCAAACTGGACCTATGTTTAATCATCGGTCTTATTGAGACTCTAATCTGTGCTGCACAATGTAAAACTCGTATCTGATCTCTCGGAAGCTTAGCCCTATAGATTTGTGTTTATCTCTTTATAATGTCGCTTTTTCGTTTCATCCAGTCATCAAATCACAACGATTCTAGAGAAGTTTCAGTTCAAAAAGATAATCTTTAAACCGAATAACCATACTTAAGAAAGGAAAAGAACTTACACTACAGCATATAGAAAAGTGATAAATCCATTTCCGAAGAGTTCAAGCTTGAAGTGGGTTGGATATCTTCTTGGCTGCAAAAGAGTTTCTACCACAAGCACCACCAGGATGTTGGTATGAACACAGTGATTGAACCACCACGGGACAACCCCGTCGTAAGCCTTCGGAAAGACCAATTCTCGGTCTATCCAGAAGATGGTCCAGAACATCGATGATATAAACTGGAAAAGAACAGAATATACTTTAATTGGGGGGCTTCATCTTTACAGATAAATGAAATCGGGGTGGATATTTCGGACCATGAGATTTCGAAAATACAGTTTTTAGAAATTTCGTCTGTCTGGATGTTCCGGCTAACCTCTGAAACAGCAGGACCGATTTTGACCGGATGTTATAAGGAGCAATTTAGGCAACTTTCAAAATTTGGGTCTGCGAAAAAGAAATGAATAGAAAAAACTTTCTATTTTAATTGTTGTATGTTCACTTCGTATTTTTGTTTTATTTGCATGTGTTCGTGTATGCCACTAATGACCCTAGAAGATGATCAGCGCTAGTTATCTTAACGGAAATTTTGCCTGATAGGATCTCAAAAAGCAGCCCTTGTTGTGCTTTCAGCTTCCTCGACGTCTAGAAGTCTTCTGGCCCCGATGACATTTCTGCCATTGTGCTGCAGACGTGTTCAGCTGAGCTGTCCCCAGTCCTTGCCCAACTTTTCACTCTCTTTTACCACAAGGGTTGTGTCCCTGCGTCCTGAAAGATTGCCCATGAGCACCCTGTCACCGCAATAGGGGATCGAACAGATCCGTCGAATTATAATAGGCCTATAGCAATAACCTCTTTGCTCTCAAAGGTGATGGAGCTTATTATCAACCTGCAGCTTCTCGGTTACCTTGAAGATTCCCAGCTGCTAAATAATCGGCAATACGGCTTCCGCCACCGTTGTTTAGCTGGGGATCTGTTGGTTTACCTAACCTACCATTGGGCTGAAGCCATTGAGAGCAAAGGGGAAGGACTGGCAGTCAGTATAGATATTGCTAAGGTATTCAACCGGGTCTGGCATAGGGCTCTTCTATCGAAGCTGTCATCGTATGGGATACCCAAAGGGCTTTGCGCTTGGTTATCCAGCATTCTTGATGGGCGCAGCATTCAAGTCGTTGTCGACTGTTGCTGTCCTAGTAACAAGCCCATCAACGCTGGTGTACTCCAGAGTTGTGTGCTATCGCCAACGTTGTTCATCCTGCACATCAATGATGTTGTCTATTCGCAACATACATTGCTATGCGGATGACAGCACTGGCGATGTCCAGTACTCTGGCTGTGTAAACGTCACTCGATCGTTTGTGAAGGAAAGTCGGGTTAGACTTGTGTCTGAAGTAGAGTATTCCTTAGAGAGAGTCTCTGAATGGGGGAGACAAAACCTTGTCCATTTCAACCCCAAGAAGACACAGGTCTGCATATTCTCTGCCAATAAAACTCCACTCGAGCAAGCGCTTCAGTTCTAAAGAACTCCCCTTACTGCCTCCAAGATTATTGGGATCCTCGGTGTTGACGTCGCGAACGATTTACAGTTCAAGGGCCATCTTGAAAGCATCGCAAAACTTGTATCCAAGAAGCTGAGAGTGCTAAACTGGTCCAAACAGTACTTCACACCGCGGCAACGCCTTGTGCTTTATAAAGCCCAGGTGAGGCCGCATATTGAGCTGGAGGAGCTCACACCTTTGAGCTGGAGCACTTGCCTATCGACTTAATCCCCTGGACTCTATTCCACATCGAACCGTTGGCGTTGTTGATGATCCCATACTCACAGAGGGTCTAGATACGCTTGGCCTTAGGAGAGACTTCGCTTCCCTCTGTGTATTCTACCGACCTTATAACGGGGAGTGTTCCGAAGAACTGTTTAGGATTGCCATCGTCCTCTTTCTACCATCGGTTGGGAGTTCACCCCCACTTCCTTGAGCCGCTTCGGTCATGTACGCACCGGTTCTGTAGAACGTTTCTCTTGCGTACCGTGGGGATTTGAAATGAGGTCCCAGCCGAGGTTTTCCCACAGCGCTACGATATGGAGTTTTCCAAAAAGGGTATCGTAAAATTTCTTCGAGAACGGCAGCGCGTTGGTCACATCTCTGGTGTTGCAAACGTCCATAGGCGACGGTAACCGCTTTCCATCAGGTGGGCCGTCAGCCTGTACTCTAGCAATAAAAAAAAGTAACAGTCATTCCATCACCCTAAAACTTACCAAGGTCAGAGGCAGCACCCAACTGCAAAAGAGCACGTCTCTGATGAACTTTAATTTTCTTCCAAAGTTGGAGTCATTCTTATCCAGCCATTCCAGGATATCGTATAACAAAGAAAGAGAAAGAAAGATCGTCTGGAACATCTGGAAATAAGACAGAACAGGTATTTTATATACAATTTTTTTGTTTCATTTAGGTTGCCTGGAAGAGATCGCTTTGAGCGATAAGGCTACCTGTTGTATTGCCTAGAAAATATTGTAAATATGGTCTGTTTTTGTAATTGTATATTTTGGTGTGCAATAAAGTGTTAACTCTCTCTCTCTCTCTCTCTCTTAATATCCAGTTCGTATACTTTACTATTTATTCTATTCGATTCTTGTTCCATCGTCATATGTCTTTGAAGTCACAATGTTTGTACACAAAAATCTACATTTGTTTCCAAATACATCCGACGTTATAGTTGGGAATATACGTAATAAAAAAAGCCTTCAAAAGTAAAGTATGCGTGGCGCCAAAAATTTTATACTAATAATATACAAAGCTGAAGAGTTTGTTTGATTGAACGCGCTAATCTCAGGAACTACTGGTTTGATTTCAAAAATTCTTTGAGTGTTAGATAGCCCATTTATCGAGGAAGGCTATAGGCTATGTATCATCACGCTAAGACCAATAGGAGCGGAGCACCAATGAAGAATGTTTCAAAATCGGGGGGTTTTGAAAACAAATTCTGAAAGCTGTGAAAATTAAATTATTTAAATCACAACTAAAAAAAGCTACTTCAGTGTAACGGAATTATTTGATGCTAGGTTTTAAATATAGGTGATAAGATGGAATGTTAAAGTGTTTAAATATACCTATATTATAGCGCGGCAAAAGCATACGTGCTCGGGGCCTCGCGTTTGCCTGTCCCTTCAGCCCGTGCGGGAAGTACAAGCCGTAAGAGTCTTCGTGTTCCCACTCCCCTACACCCCCATATCGCAGCCTCCCGCCATTCTAGTAAACTATAAGACCTCATAAAGAATGCTCTGATAGAGAGCACATGCGATGGCCTGCGCCCTTTTTTTTTATTAGCTACTCTACGGACTCGAGTTCCGTACCCTTTTTTACAACTTGATTTCTATGAAAGTTTTTAGGTTTATACACGCTTATTGTTTATTTTGTTATTGTGTGTGACATTCATTTAGTGATTTTTATGTTGTAGTGTACCTTAAGAATAACTTATAATATTATTTTTAATACTGAACTTATACTAATGCAGAGTGCGCGCCGCGCGTTAATATCAAAACTCGTTTGTTGTTTAAGTGCGTGAAGTGTGATCAATTACACTCTCCGTCTGCCTGTTTGCCAATTTTACAGTAAAAAAGTGCAGACATTAATATGTTAAATCAACCCGCAGAGTGGCTTTGTAGCATGTGGAATGTAACAGTACGGTCCAAGAGTTTCAACAACAAAGGGTTCCAACAAACAACTTTCACCAAGGGTTATATATTTGCGCTTATATTATAGAAAGAACTCCTAGGCAAATTTTCACTCAAATTCTAGTAATTATATATTGCGTAAATAGTGTAAATCCGCTACACTCTCCGCTCAAACTGGCACTACCGTCAAATGGTGTGATCACGTAAGTTATAGACCCTCGGTATAGCCCAGACGATATGATAATTGCTAATTAGGTATGTCAATGACAGTATTATTATTTATTGGACTTTAATATCGTTAAGATATAACGTAATAATTATTTAAATTATCTTCATTTAGTATCCATCTTAGATTTAGAGACAGTTAAGATTTTCTGGACAATTAATGCAGGCAAGTTATTTATGCTTGATTAATATTGTTACCAATTTGTGGGATTCGAATTTAATAAACCGTTGGAATTATCACAATTTTTATTAGAATTACAGACACGTAACTCACAGTTCCTAAAAACACAACTAGACACAAGGCCAAACCGCAAGACAGAAAATCCATGTCAATATGAGATTCCCGTTCCGAATGTATACTTAGTAACGCCTCGATCGCAGTTGAAACTCAACTAACCCAGTCTCAACGGGCCGACCTTGTATATTCGCAAAATAGATATGTTCCACTATTTTTGGGATTTCTCGAATTCGTAAACTTAATGGCTTTTAAGAATCTGCAGCGAAATTTGAACAATAAAAATGATTATGATGTCTTCGACTCGACGGCCTGCCGGCAAAGACAAACAGATTAGAGAATAAGAATAGACGGTCGATTCTAACGCACGCGCATCAATGACAGTGAATAATGAAAGCTTTAAAAGAAATATATGGATTTCGTCCTCTCGGAACTTCGGAAGTTGGTTTGTAAGCATTTCACGTATTAAGTAAGTCACGAAATTTCGCATACTCGTTGTCAGGGTCATATAATAGGACATTCTCTAGATGAAAGGTACTCTGTCTTTCATCTGTAATATGTTGTGGCTTGAAGAGAAGAATGAATTAAAAGTAATCACGGTTACTTTATAGTAGCCGAAACGTAGTAATAAAAATCAAATAAATACCCCGCTTAAGACCGTTAAAACGTTGTTTTAATTATTTGCACTAGTCACGAAAACGTAAGGGAATACTACTTACGAAATTCCAACCCGTCAAATATCCAGGATGAAATCTATACAAGTTATCCAAATCGACGTGTTCGTTCCTTTCCAATTTGAAACCACAAGCACATATACCCACATAAAAATGGTGATACCATACAAAAGAATGGAAAACCGTTTTCCAATACAATCTCGCATCGTTCCGATCAAAAAGTTTCTCATTTTCAGTTATTAAGAAACACAGAACATTATAAAAGAGATTATTGTTATGCCAAAATACATCCATGATAGAATCTTAGATTATTGTTCACTCAATTCAAAGAGCGCGCCTTGTATTAAACGCCAGTGAGCAATTTTGCACTCACTGAAAAAACTTGTTTTGAATTTAGAATGTTATCAGGTTTAAATCAAGTTAATTTAATCAGTCAATGATTTTTTTTAAATTTAGAACGCTCAGTGTTTTTAATTTGGTTGGCTAAGTCAATTTTACTCACTCATTAATAAAAATGTTTATTGTTTATTGGTTTTCAATTTCGTTTAAAATTCAATTTAGTAGTACTCTTAGGGCCTATGGAATAAAACACAACATGGGAAATTAAAAACGTCAGTTGCATGAATAATAAATAAAGTTAACTCACTCAGTCAATGACTTTTTTTAAATTTAGATCGCTCAGCGTTTTTAATTTGATTAGCTAAGTCAATTTTACTGACTCATTAATAAAAATGTTTTTTATTTATTGGTTTTCAATTTAATTTATATTCAATTTAGTAGTACTCTTAAGGCCTATGGAATAAAACACAACATGGGAAATTAAAAACGTCAGTTGCATGAATAATAAATAAAGTTAACTCACTCAACGATTTTTTTTTAAATTTAGAACGCTCATCGTTTTTAATTTGGTTGGCTAAGTCAATTTTACTCACTCATTGATAAAAATATTTGTTATTTATTGGTTTTCAATTTAGTTTAAATTAAAATTTAGTACACTTAGGGCCTATGGAATAGAACAACTTGAGAAAGTTAAAAACGTCAATTGCATGAATAAAACTGTTGAATTGTTTCACTTTTGAATTTAGTTAAGTTATAATTTATTCGACTGATAACTTTTTATCTGATGATTGAAAATTCGGGCCTTAGAGCTTATAATTTTATCGCCAAGTTAATTTGCTGACTTAGTGAAAAAAACGTTTTGAATATAAAACACTGCGAATTAGTATTTTCACGTTATATCTAAGTGAATTTAACTTATTGAGTGAATTTTTGGTCACTTACTAAAAAATTATTTTGAACATAGAACACTCCGAATTTTTAAGTTTATATGTAATATTATAATACAATTGAACTCACTCAGTGAGTCGAATGTATTTGAAATTTATAATATTATTTTTTATTTATTTATTATTTTTAGTGTTTAATTTTAATTTATGTACATAGTTTATTTATAATTACATATTACTTAATTTTTAAATTAAACTACACCAAAATTACACTGGTATTAAAACTTATATAAATTATAACGCCCGTCAATGTGTAATAATTTCTGGAGACTATTTTGAACTCAATGTTGATTTAAACGTTATAATAATTGCGGAATGTATTCAGTGCTGTATTAATGTTGCCATCACCACAGAAAAAAATACTAGGGAATGATAATCGTCCCGAAGAAATGTAACTCGTAACACACTGGTAGTATGTAAGCATTTCTATTGTCCATTGTAAGGTGGGCCAGCTCACAGTAATTAAGTATTTGCATACTTAGCATGAATGGTATAAGGCTTTGATTTTGTTAAACTACACAATAAGGACAATAAACATTTCAGAACTCCCTTAGAAAATGCTATCTGTCTTTAAATAAATATATTTAACATATTAAACATTTACTTATTTATCTATTTTAATGTATATTAAGTTAATATAAAATGCTTGTCATATATAATGTTAGTAAATATATGCGGGATGTTGGGCTGGCAAGTAAAACCACACTTTACGAGTTTCCATACTGGCGATATGCGCATGCGTTTATTTTGTATTTTAAGATTAAAAAACGTATAATTTAAAAAATAACTCGGAGCGTCTTGTTTCCTGCGTCTGGATACGTCGTCTTCAATTCTCTCTTTCACTCGTCATCTCTTTCACACTATGGACTCGCTGATTAATATCGGCTTACATTCATCATATAATGCGTTCAAGATACATCATTCCTATATATATATATATATATATATATATTTATTGCAGGAGTTTAGCAGACAGACAGACGGCCCACTTGATGGAAAACCGTTATCATCGCCTATGGACATTTGTAACACCAAAGGGGCTACAAATGCGCTGCTGCTCTCTTATGGGAGACTGGAACCTGGTCACTAATGCCGGAACACAACTCAAGGTTGTTATGGCGACATACTTTAGACCAGGGGTGGTAGCCATCTATTCGGACAAATGCCCTACCACCTGGCTGTGGGTTGTTTAGTCGCCTCTTACGACAGGCCGCCCGGCCGCAGAAAATTGTATTCTTTCTCCGTTCCTGCATGGATGAAAATTTATTTAGATTATTTCGTATGTATGTATGTATATATTAGTATTCTATAAATGTATCTGTCTTACATCTGGAAGTATGTATATTTAAATTGTAGAGTCTTTTTTCTGCCCCTTCTACATCGTCAGATTAATGAAGAATTTCTTTTAAGCCAGGTTGCCTGGAAATCGCTTTCAGCGATAAGGTCATTTGTTTTTTTTTTTTGACAAGAAGTATTGTAATTATGCATTTTGTATTTGTTTATTTTGGTGAGGAATAAAGTTTTATCTATCTATCTATCTAATAAAGATATCAATCACATTGGGACAATGTAGTTTTAATACTACAACCACCTCAAAACTACGAGCAGCGTCCATACACTCTACAATCACGATTGGCGCTACGAGACTTTTCTCGTTTTTATAGGTAATTTAAATTAACTTATTATCACTTATTAACTTATCATGGAAAAGAGTTCCAAAGTCATATCTCAAATTGTGCTATACAATTTTTAACCGACTTTAAAAAAGGAGGAGGTTCTCAGTTCGTCGTGTAATTTTTTAAAATGTGTGTTTAACCATACCGATTTTGATGATTATTATTGCGTTCGATTTAGCAAAGCTTCGAAATGGTCCCATATAAATTTTATTGCTAGCAGATTTTGAGTTCCGAAGATATAGCAGAAAAACCCTTGAAATCAGGCTGAAATGTAATTATTTTGCGGTTTTTCAGCTATAACTTTTTTTGTTTCTGAACCGATTTTGGTCATTCTTTTCGCGTTAGATTCATTATAGTTTCTAAACGATCCCATATGCATTTTATTGGTATTAGATCTTGAGTTCTGAAGATATAGTAATAAATCCATAAAATCAAATAGAAAACGTAGTGATTGACATCTGTATTTTTTATTGTTTCTCAAGCAATTCTTATGATTTCTTTTGCATTCGATTCATAGTATCTTCATTGTAGCCCAGTATAAATTTCATTGTTATCGGACTTTTGGTTTCGAAGATGTAGCGATAAATTCGTTAAAATCTGGTAAAAATGTACATTTATTCAGGTACGCTATTCATAACTTTTTTTCTGAACTGATTTTGATCATTTTTTGCATTAGATTTAGTATAGCTTCAGAATAGTACCGTGTAAATTACATTGTTATTAGACCTTTGGTTCCGAAGATATAGCAGAAAATAATACTCAAAATCAAATAGAAAACGTATTGATAAAGTCCCACCTTTTCTTTGTTTAATAGTATGTGAACCTTATTCAATATGAATCTAGTATATATAAATAAAATAAATCGTAGAAATGTATGTACGCGCATAACTTGAGAACGACTTTACCGATTTTTATGACATTATTTGTGTTTATTTGAATGGGTCTCCGGATGATAAAGATTCACAATTGGAACCGGTAGAAGGCACTACAATCGGGTTCTAGGTTTTTATATTTTCAGGGCAGGACAACGTTTGCCGGGACTGCTAGTAGATTATAGAAATATCTGTTCAAATAAATATGTTAAATAGGCAACTATTTATTGTACATAAAATTATAGAAAAACAAAATAAACATAGATTTTACAGCCTTGTCACTTCAAGACTACTCGCATTTTCTATGAATTATACATTTTTCTCATATACTGGCAACCAGTAAGAAATGTCAAAGTCTTGAACTTCGAGATAAGAAGTAATTACCACTTTACCTACAATGGAGTCACTTGTTTCACGTGACAAAAATAATGCTAAATTACAAGATTGACGGGTACAAATGTAAAGGTAGACCAAAAAGAGATGGATGGATTGTGTGAAGGATGATATGATGATATACTCCACTGTCTACTCCTGATGTGGAGTGTGGAAAGAAAAGACATATTGTGCCGACCCCAAATGTTTCTCTCTCTTAGGATAGGTAATTTTTCATTATACTCATTATTTCATTTTTATTATTACAATATGCATTTTTCTGTTTATTGTGCTTTATATTTCAATCTTTGGTAGTTATTCGTTTTTTATAATTATTTGTTCTTTTAATGTTTAGCACGGGTCGCATACCTTATGTGATTTATGAGGTGGGCACTAAAATCAGCGCCGTGTCGGACTACGTTTCAGCACAGCAAAATGCTGACTGCCAACCTCATTTCCAAATTGCGGCATACAATTTTTGTATAATTTTATCTATACTTTGTTATATTATTACTATTTTGTGTTGTGTGTCGCTATTAGAAATAAATATTGTTCCATGCCGTCAAAGATAAGCGCACAGCTATCTGTCGTAAGCGCAGTTTATTGTCTTTCCGGATTTAGGAATTCTTTTGTGTTTTGAATTTGTAATTAAGAAAAACATGCTATTGTTTTTCTACTTGTTTTATAACCACCATTAGCGTCAAACTAATCCTTATTGTTATTGTTTTCGACTTTGTTAGCCGTTCGCGGGTGTGCAAATTACTATTTCTCGGAAACTCAGTGCGCGCGGCCAATTTTTTTGTACTCTGTAGTTAATATAAGACAACGCCCGAATGGAGGGGGTCAGTCAAGCGACGACTACGAAACGAGGAAGGCGTTTTCTAGTACTCTCGATTAGCGATATAGACGACGGACTTTGCGCGTGCCGAATTTTATTGAATCATGCAGTGTGAACTGGTTACATTCAGTTTTATTTGTATTTGTTTTAGTTTTATTTGTAGTAGTTGCAACGACATTTTTAATTCGAGTCCTGTAGCTCGTAACAATATTTTTCTTTATTTCTTTCAAAAAGAGAGAACCGTAATATCAACTGAACGTCTAACCTTTGCTAAGCCGGCGTCAGATACAGCTTCAAACATTTGAACGCTTCTTTGTAGATTTGTAAACACATTTGATCAAATTATAATTAGAAACGCTTCGATGTGCGCTAAAAAACCGATACCGCATGGCAAATTGCAAATGTTTGTTCAAACTTTCAACACATATCAAAGTCTTGTACCACACATTACAATCAAAGAAGTGTTCAAATGTTTGAAGCTGTATCTGGCGCGCGCTTTAGGATTAGATGAAAATGTACTGCAGTGGGCGTAGAAGACCAAAAAAGAGATGAATGTGGATGGACGATGGTGTGACAGAGGAATGAGGACCTATGTCAGAATAGAGGAGTGCGGAAGAAAAGACATATTGTGCCGACTCTAATAATGGGAGAAGTTGAAAGAAAAAGAGAGAGAAAGCACTTCTTTCTACTTCTATACAAATATTTTCTATTATTGCATGAGTTCAGGAGATAGGCAGATGAACCACCTGATGGAAAACGGTAGCCATCGTCTATGAACATTTTGTAACACATAAGTTCGCTGCCGCTCTCTAAAGGGATACTGGAATCTGATCACTAATGACGGGACACAACTCAAGATTGTTATGACGGCATACTCTAGACCAGGGGTGGTAGCCATCCGGACGGGCAAATACCCTATCTGTCTATGGGTTGTTTTGTCGCCTCTTACGACAGGCCGCCCGGGGGCAGGAAATTTTATTCTTTGTCTGTTCCTGCACAGATAAAAATATAACAAACGACTCTTGATAGCGCTCGTCTAGACTGTATTGCCACCATGCCATCACCGCGCCACTACCGCGCTACTGTTGATTTCTGAGTACAGTACGCGCTAGAGGTAGGTAGCTATTGTATAAGCCAGCTAACTGGAGGTTGTTTACAAAATAGCCACGACATTTTATGACTTCTGTAATACAAATAATGGCTACGTTCCATTAGAGATTCAAAACGACCACATTCATGAACGCGATTTTTCCCGTTACACTTGCTTGTCGGCGTTACAATCGTAAACCCAAGTGGAACGGTTATTCCACCCACCTCTTGACATTAGTGACGTTTTTGCCACGACCACAACGACCGCGGTGGCCTTGTGGAACGGCTGACGGAGCATTTTGAGCGTTGTGAGCCACTACTGGAACGCGCTGTAAGAATTTCAAAACCGACCAATCATAAACTGCTTTTACATGACATGACATATTATGGTATGTTGTTATTATTGTCAGAATACATTTTATTAATTTAATATTGACATAGGTGTTACATTGAACTGGTATAAAAATTGCGTGAATTATTATTATTAATTTATTACTAAATGAATGAATAATATTATATTATATAGTTTCGTTAATCTATACTAATACTAGCGGTTCGGTGAAAAATAAAAATCGAGAACCCGATCTCAGCGCCAGCTACCGGTTCTAATTGTGAATCTAAGCCATCCGGGAACCCACTCAAACACACAAAAACAAAATCGCTCCAGGTGATTAGGAGGATTCGAGAGCCCGATCTCAGCGCCATCTACCGGTTCCAATTGTGCATCTAAACCATACGGGGAACCACTCTATAACACACAAAAAAAATCAAAATCAATCCAGGAGACTAAGAAGATCTTAGAACCCGATCCCATCGCCACCTAGCGGTTCTAATTGTGAATCTAAATTATACCGGCACCTAGTCAAATACATACAAAAAATTTCATCTAAATCGGTAAAGTCGTTTTCAAGTTATGCGCGTACATACATTTCTATAATTCATTTTAATACCTTTTAAACCTTCCCTGGACTTCTACAAATATTTTAAAACCAAAATTAGCCAAATCAATCGAGCCGTTCTCGAGTTTTTGTGAGACTAACAAACGTCAATTCATTTTTATATTATAAAAAGGTATAATTTGTGACTTTGGATATTCGGGGTAAACTTTAGTACTACTGATCCTATTTTGAAAATTCTTTCACCAGTAGAAAGCTACATTAATCCCGAGTGACACAGACTATATTTGATTATTGATTGTGATTAATAAATCGAATAAATAAAAATGTTTAACCCCAGCGAAGTGGGCACGGGAACGCCTGTCAAATATGTTACAGCAATAACGTTCCACGCGAGAATTACGTACAACTTCGTACGAGGCACTGCGAGTGCTTAATGCGTTTATGAATTAATTAAAGGGTATTAAGCTTAAATAAACCTTGATATGCGTGCGTGTGTGCGTGGGTGCATGTGTATTTTTAATGACGCCCAGCGAAGTGGGCACGGGAACGCCTGTCAAATATGTTACAGCAATAACGTTCCACGCGAGAATTACGTACAACTTCGTACGAGGCACTGCGAGTGCTTAATGCGTTTATGAATTAATTAAAGGGTATTAAGCTTAAATAAACCTTGATATGCGTGCGTGTGTGCGTGGGTGCATGTGTATTTTTTAATGACGCCCAGCGAAGTGGGCACGGGAACGCCTGTCAAATATGTTACAGCAATAACGTTCCACGCGAGAATTACGTACAACTTCGTACGAGGCACTGCGAGTGCTTAATGCGTTTATGAATTAATTAAAGAGTATTAAGCTTAAATAAACCTTGATATGCGTGCGTGTGTGCGTGGGTGCATCTGTATTTTTTAATGACGCCCAGCAAAGTGGGCACGGGAACGCCTGTCAAATATGTTACAGCAATAACGTTCCACGCGAGAATTACGTACAACTTCGTACGAGGCACTGCGAGTGCTTAATGCGTTTATGAATTAATTAAAGGGTATTAAGCTTAAATAAACCTTGATATGCGTGCGTGTGTGCGTGGGTGCATGTGTATTTTTTAATGACGCCCAGCGAAGTGGGCACGGGAACGCCTGTCAAATATGTTACAGCAATAACGTTCCACGCGAGAATTACGTACAACTTCGTACGAGGCACTGCGAGTGCTTAATGCGTTTATGAATTAATTAAAGGGTATTAAGCTTAAATAAACCTTGATATGCGTGCGTGTGTGCGTGGGTGCATGTGTATTTTTTAATGACGCCCAGCGAAGTGGGCACGGGAACGCCTGTCAAATATGTTACAGCAATAACGTTCCACGCGAGAATTACGTACAACTTCGTACGAGGCACTGCGAGTGCTTAATGCGTTTATGAATTAATTAAAGGGTATTAAGCTTAAATAAACCTTGATATGCGTGCGTGTGTGCGTGGGTGCATGTGTATTTTTTAATGACGCCCAGCGAAGTGGGCACGGGAACGCCTGTCAAATATGTTACAGCAATAACGTTCCACGCGAGAATTACGTACAACTTCGTACGAGGCACTGCGAGTGCTTAATGCGTTTATGAATTAATTAAAGGGTATTAAGCTTAAATAAACCTTGATATGCGTGCGTGTGTGCGTGGGTGCATGTGTATTTTTTAATGACGCCCAGCGAAGTGGGCACGGGAACGCCTGTCAAATATGTTACAGCAATAACGTTCCACGCGAGAATTACGTACAACTTCGTACGAGGCACTGCGAGTGCTTAATGCGTTTATGAATTAATTAAAGGGTATTAAGCTTAAATAAACCTTGATATGCGTGCGTGTGTGCGTGGGTGCATGTGTATTTTTTAATGACGCCCAGCGAAGTGGGCACGGGAACGCCTGTCAAATATGTTACAGCAATAACGTTCCACGCGAGAATTACGTACAACTTCGTACGAGGCACTGCGAGTGCTTAATGCGTTTATGAATTAATTAAAGGGTATTAAGCTTAAATAAACCTTGATATGCGTGCGTGTGTGCGTGGGTGCATGTGTATTTTTTAATGACGCCCAGCAAAGTGGGCATGGATCAGCTAGTATTAATACGTAACATTAATAATCATTGTAATTATAAATACTTATTACAAAATTCATACATGGATTTCGTCAAAAAGTATGCCGAGGGAGGTTCAAAATACCACGCATGGTCACAGGAGCTTAGGTTTTTATCATGTAATCGATATACTCTATGGATAACACGCACTTTTTGCACCTATATTCAAATATGGCGCGCAGCGTTCGGTGCTTTTTAATCTAATCTAATAAGAGCCAAATATTTCTTTTAACTATCGGTTTGCAAGAACTGATATAAAACCATATTTATGAATTACTACGTGAAAACTATGGGGGAAAAGCATATACTATGGCTGCTCACCGAGAATGGGAGGGAAAAATTGTAAAAGGGAATGGATCACGTAATATGAGTACATTGCCTAATTTCTTGAACTATTTTATATTATTTTTTATATTTTCTCATTTATTTACTAAGTCTGGGTGTTTGGGATCAGCCCCAGAATATTCCGTTGTATATTACCCATAACACAGGCGTAATTTGCTTAATTTGGAGATATACAATATGTGTTTGTCTGCCGATTATTAAAAAAAAACTATTGAACCGATTTTGAAATTTCTTTCACCGGTAGAAAGATACATTTTTCTTGAGTGACATAGGCTATATTTGATTGTGATTAAAAATATTTTTAATGACACCCAGCGAACAGGGCACGAGTCAGCTAGTGTAATATACAATATAATAATACAGTAATCTACTTACAAAATTCCAACCAGTTGCGTAAGCAACGGAATAAAAGTGTAGCTGCCTCACAATATCTTCATCACTTTCATATAATTCCGGGGAAATAATATAATAGTTATAAATATTAGTAAAATTATGATGACAAAGAAATAATAAATGTATGAAAATACGCAAATAAACTTCTCTTGTTAATTTGACCCTTTTTAAAACTTCACCATTTTTCGGATCCATTATTTTTATTTACTGGTGCGCTTCTTAATTATGCCACTAATTTAAATATTTTTATTATAATAATAAATATTTTTTTACAAATTAAAGTATGTAATACATTACATACAATACAAAATGTGGCTAATTTTATTGATATTTAATTTATACATAAACAATTAATAAGTTTTAGGGACGTTTTCCTTTTAAATTAAACTACATGTATCAATCACTTCATAACAAGGTTTATAAGGTAAATTGATTTCAAAATATATGGTTTCAATTGCAAAGCTGTACAAATAATGAATAAATATATAAGATTTACGTAAATATGATAAGCGGTAAGCTGTATTTACTTTTAACATTCTATTATTAGGTGTTCAATGATAATATATTCACGTGGTTCCACCTGTATGAATATCAGGCCTATATCCCACTAAAAGTGACAATGGCGATTTTGTAATTATTTATCGGCAACTCTAAAGCTTTGCATCGTATAGAGGCAGCCTCGGGTCGAGCAACCTCTACTTGAGGCTGACTGAGGCTGCTCACTTTGAGGCAGGCTGAGGCTGCTCACTTTGAGGCAAACTGAGGCTGCTCACTTTGAGGCTGACTGAGGCTGCTCACTTTGAGGCAGGCTGAGGCTGCTCACTTTGAGGCAAACTGAGGCTGCTCACTTTGAGGCAGACTGAGGCTGCTCACTTTGAGGCAGACTGAGGATACACTCTTCGCACGGCTTAAACTAGCACACCTTTGAGAGTGCACAAAAACCGACAAAATGTGGCTCGGTCCGAGTCGATGAAATTTGCCTCAGGACGCGGCCTTTTTTTTTTCAGGCGGGGTAAATGCATTACGCACATACCGGGTCCTTTGCTAGGGATTAGACCGTTGTCGATCATGGAGGCTTTCCACTGAGGCAATCCAAACCATGTGCCCCGCGCTTATGGTAGGAAAGGCATGAGACTTAGAACGTAGTTACGCCCACGCCGATCCTAGCGCACAAGTGCTTCAGAGTGCCCCGGGAATCAGAGCAAACTCATTATATATGATTGTCTTATAACAACACATATGGTTAAGAGTTTAAACTGTATTTTGACCATATAACATTTTAAAGCGTACAAGGTTATGAAGTATAAACGATACTTATCGTACTATTGATATTATTTTAGGTAATTTTTTTAATTTCAGTCAATTGCAATGTCATAATCATCTTAAGTTTTCGTCACGTAGTCAACAGTTCCCCTCTAGGGAAATCTCACGTTTTTAAAGACAAATATGAGGCAAATTATTATTGATGAAGCTTACTTTTTCTAATCTAATTATATAGAGAACCTATTTAAAATAAAACTAATACATTTTATTTTATTTTATTTATTTAGGATAATAAACAGATATGCACTAAAGTTCCATAAGAAAGAAAAAAAACAGTATATAGTCTGAAATCATGTTATGTCTGTGATGTTAGTGTACAATACATTAAAAGTAATATGGGACTTATACAAAAAGTAATAAAAATATATAATTAAAAAAAAACTAACAAATACATATTATAAGTCTAAAACTATCTATCACGTAATAAAACTACATTTTAACGGTTTTAAGCCGATAATTAATTTAATTTTTATACTATCCTAGTCGCGAAAACTTAAAAACAAAATATGGATCACGTAGTATGGGTACGTTCCCTTAGATGGCTACGTGTAGATTAGATATGCAAAATTTCATGACGATCGGTGAGTAGTTAAGGTGTAAAAGTGTAACAAAGAAACTCACATTCGCTTTTATAATATTAGAAGATTACTAGGGTATGCCCGCGACTTAGTCCACGCTTGACTTGAAATTCCCTCAGGATTCCCGGGACACAAAGTAACGCAGCATTAGAAAATAATATAAGCTACCGTTTTAGTGAATAATGTATTCGGAATAAGTAAATTATTATGCACCCGAACAACTTCATCCGGGAAATTCCTGCCGGAATCCCGGGATAAAAACTATCACACATTTTATTATCATTCCATAGAAATTACCATCGATCAGTGAATAAATCGCATTGGAATTCGATTTCTACCTGGTGTAGAGAGGTATTTTGGTGTGCATAATTGAAAAAAGAGAATATAACTGAAACCATTTACTTTCGTCATAGTATACATAGGAAACGCGGCAGCACGAGCATTGCTCACGGACATTCTTAATCGACTAAACGACGGGGCGGCCGGCGGTTCCTACGGGGACGCGGGATAGAGGAGGGGGTGACCGTACGGGAGGCCGTCCTCCCAACGATCCGTCCGCCTACAGGCCCATAGTGTTGCTTAACGAGGTCGCCAAGGTCTTCGAGAAGATCTTAGCGGAACGCCTCGTTAAGCATCTCGATACTGTGGAGCCAGGGCTAGCACAGACGCAGTTCGGGTTTCGGCGGAGGCGCTCCACGTTGGACGCCTTCGAGACACTGCGATCTGTAACGGACGACGCAGTCCAAGCAAAGGATACTGTCCTGGCGGTTTCGCTAGACATAGCGAACGCCTTTAACAGCCTCCCTCACGAGACGATCAGCTGATCAGACGGCTGTTGGGCGCGTACCTCCAGGACAGGTACATCCTTTGGGAGGGCGGCGAGTCCGAGAATCGCGCGATAGGTCGGCGACGCGTCGCGTGCTGCGTCCCACAGGGATCGGTCCTCGGGCCGGTTCTTTGGAACGTCGGCTATGACTGGATCCTTCGGGTTCCGGTCCTGCCCGGAATAGAGCTAATCTGCTTTGCGGATGACACCCTACTCACGGCACGCGCTGCGTCATTCGCGGAATCCGTGGACTTCGCCAACGCCGGGTTGGCGATCGCGGTCCGAAGAATAGGTAGGCTGGGCTTAAGGGTCTCCCCCGCGAAAACGGAGGCCATCATGTTCCATAGGCGGTTTCGTAATCCCCCCGCGGACTTGTCCGTTACAGTCCAAGGGGTGGACATTCGTGTAGGCCCCCAGATGAAATATCTGGGGCTAATTCTCGATGGGAAATGGCTGTTTAAAGCGCACTTTGAGCAGCTAGTCCCCAAGCTCGTGAGGTCCGCAGGCGCCTTCTCTCGGCTTCTTCCCAACGTGGGGGGACCGGGGGGGACGACTAGGAAACTCTACATGGGCATCCTTAGGAGTATGGCACTGTACGGTGCACCCGTATGGTCCACTGCACTTCACCGCCACAATAGGACTTTGTTGTGCCGCGCACAACGGGTCCTGGCGGTGAGGACCATCCGAGGATACCGTACAGTGTCGTGGACGGCGTCGACACTCTTGGAAGGCGATCCGCCTTGGCCTCTCCAGGCGAACGTGATAGCCAAAGTTCGGCGCTCCCGACAGGATGCCCTCGCCCGTGGCCTGGTCTATGGCCAGGCCGAACTCCAGGTGATCAGGACGCGGGAAACCGCGGCCATGATCCAATCTTGGTCAGTAGAGTTGGAAAACCCTGTTGCTGGCATTGACACGGTGGAGGCGGTTCGACCGCAGCTGTTGCGATGGCTCTCGCAGAAACGCGGGACCCTGACCTTCAGAATGACACAGATACTTACCGGGCACGGTTGCTTCGATAAGTATCTGTGCCAGATTGCGGGCTGCTTGCCTTCACCCCAATGCCGCCAGTGTGGCGCGCTGGACACGGCGTTACACACGCTAGTCGAGTGCGCAGCATGGGCACCTCAGAGGTTTGAACTCGAGACACTTGTAGGCTCGATCAAATCGCTGCGCGATCTGGTGCAAGCCATGCTGCACAGCGACGATTGGTGGGTGGGTGCGGCCAATTTCTGCGAGACGGTAGTGTCTCATAAGGAGGCCGCGGAACGAGATAGGGAGAGAGATGGTAGTGCGCATGCGTCTCGCGGGCGCCGACGTCAGTCGGGAGTCCGGAGGCGCAGGTATGCGCATGACCTCCCTCCCTGAAATACCGCTGCAGGGGCCCTCTAGCATCTAGGGAGCAGAGGGGTCTTCACCCCTGTTGACGAAGTGAGTTTGCCTCTCCCGGGGCATTCTCAAGCACTTGTGCGCTAGGATCGGTGTGGGCGTAACTACGTTCTGTATCTCACGCCTTTCTTGCCATAAGCGCGGGGCACATGGGAGGAGGGTGGTTTTAGTGGGGTATTGATTAGTCGAGTCTCCACACAAGCCGGTTGATTATTGTTTGGATTGCCTCAGTGGAAAGCCTCCATGATCAACAACGGTCTAATCCCTAGCAAAGGACCCGGTATGTGCGAAATGCATTTACCACTCCTTAAAAAAAAAAAGGGGTGACCGTACCACCCGTGCCAGGCGCCGGGGCACCGTGAGGCTCCGATGGGACAACGTTGCGCGCTATACTGGCCATTATAAATAATTCTCAGAAAAATGCCTACGGGATTCCCACAATAGAAACTAGCGCAGTGGGATGTTTATGGGCTATTATTATTTAACAATTTTCCATGAGGCGTTGCGATCTGCGTGTTTGCCAAGTTCGCAACAGTAAATATTTATGACTTGAGCTATACTGCAAGTTTATATACAATAGAACTACCTGATGACCTCTGTATACTCGTGTAAGCACTAAAAAAAATCATTAGAATATTTAGCTTTGCTATTTGAAAGACCTAGAAAGTGCTTCCCAAGATATTCTACAACAATCTATACATATAATAAAACTGTAGAGGTGAAATTTCTGTACAATGAAAAAAATGCTAAAAACCGAGGCAGGGGGGTGTAAGAAGTGAAATAGAACTAACTTAGATTTTTTTAATTTTATCTTTCTCTGTTTGTCTGTTTGTACCGGCTAATCTCCGAAACGACTGGACCGATTTAGATGAAATTTTGTATGGTGGTAGCTTATATCCTTGGTCAACATATAGAATACTTCTGATCTATAGTTAAAAAACCGCACCACGCGGACGAAGTCGCTCAGCTATCATCAGCTAGTATAAAAATAAATACGTCATAAACATCAACTACACGCTAATTTAAAACTATTTATTACTAGCTTCTGCCCGCGACTTTGTCCGTGTGGTGCGGTTTTTTAACTATCTCTCTCTTTAATTTTTCGGAGTCAAAAGTATCCTATATGTTGACCAGGGATATAAGCTACCACCATACAAAATTTCATTCAAATCGGTGCAGTCTTTTCGGAGATTAGCCGGTACAAACAGACAGACAAACAGAGAAACATAAAATTTAAAAAAAATCTAAATTAGTTCTATGACACTTCTTACATCCCCCTGACTCGGTTTTTGGCATATTTTTTCATTGTACAGAAATTTGACCTCTATAATTTTATGCTGAAATTATTATTTTCATTACAGCTTTTAGACCTGTCGGAGCTACGAGTCAATAATTGGCAAGAAACTGCGCAGGACAGAGAAAAATGGCATGCTCTCGTTTCGGAAGCCAAGACCCACTTTGGGTCGCTGAGCCAACGGAATAAGAAGTAAGTACAGCTTTTTGGGATTCGTACGGGATGTTTCTTTTATTGTCCCACCTGATGGAAAACGGCTACCATCGCCTATGGACATTTGTAACACCAAAGGTGCTCACACCAACGCGCATTAGCAGCGCATTGCATTACACGCACACTTTACAAACAAACCAAGACATACAAAGAGCCTAAAAATTAATAAGCTAGGCACAGAAAGGAAAAGCAACACAAATGGCACTAGTTAAGATATATATAGGTATAGACATAAGGCACACACTGCACATGCACTTCCTCACAACACCAGCATGTAACAGATACACTCTACGTTAGTATAAGTTCAGTATTAAAAATAGAAAACAAAATAATATTCTAAGTTATTCTTAAGGTACACTACAACATAAAAATCACTAAATTAATGTCACACACAAAATAAACAATAAGCGTGCATAAACATAAAAACTTTCATAGAAATTAAGTTGTAAAAAAGGGTACGGAACTCGAGTCCGTAGAGTAGTTAATTAAAAAAAAAACACCAAAGGTGCTACCAATGTGCTGCCATTCTCTAAAGGGAGACAGGAATCTGGCCACTAATGCCGGAACACAACTCAAGGTTGTTATGACGGTTATAACGGCATACTCTACTATAGCCAACCAGACGCGCAAATACTTAACCACCTGGCTGTGGGTTGTTTTTTTCGCGTCTTATAGACAACCCGACCGCAGTAAATTGTATTCTTTCTCCGTTCCTGCACGGATGAAACACCGCTCAAAATACAAAATGTCGTCAACTTCAACATTGGAAGTGGCGTATTCAAGCTGGTTGCCGCCTTATTCCTGTTTGTAATGCAGCCTTTTTTTTAGGGTTCCGTAGACAGTTTAGCAGAAAGGAAAGGATGCCCACTTCGCTGAGCGTCATTAAAAATACACACGCACGCACGCACGCACGCAAATTAAATGTAACCTATATCACGCGGGACTAATGTACCTTTCTACTGGTGAAAGCATTTCCAAAATCGATTCAGTAGTTCAAGAGATTACTTCCTAAAAACAAACAAACTCACAAACTTTCAACTCTTTATAATATTAATATAGATAGTCAAACTAATTCAAAACAATTGTTTCAGTTTCCCAATTTAGGCGTCATGAAAATGAATTTGTAATATTTTCTTAAGTTTTCGCGACTAGTTTACATAATAAGTTTTAAAGTTTGTAAGCGCGGTAATTTATGTGATTTTTTATTATTCCGACGTTTCGGCCACTTTTCAGTAGCCGTGATCACGGAAGACAAAGATGTCAAGTGTCAATGAGTATTGTTAAAGTTTTGTTTAGCCTACCTCCAACTTGTTCATTTTAATTATTTACTTTTAATTTTGTTTATGGTTATTATTTACTCCATAGGGGCCTAACCTAATTTACCACCGCCTCGCAACATGTTGTGGCTTGAAGAGAAGAAGCGACGCAAGAAACACTTCAGCAAATATGCCTAGCTCTAATAATTTTTTATAATATTAAAATGGGTGGAAGGTAAAAGTTAAAATAAATTATCAATCAAGTTGGCTCGTGTTCCGGTGCACGCAGAAAGAGCTCACAATGTCTTGAGGTCTGGAAGTTGGCTTTTGCTGGGTCTTGATAGTTTTGATGATATAGGCTGTGCGGGTTATCTTTGACGGCATGTAACAATAATAAACCCTCTCGCACAAATGTTGATTTATAAACTTTTTAAATTAGTTTATTGAGAGTTCTTGAATGTTTTCTGGGATTTTGTTGAAGGGCGTTTATATATATTTTGACCCACGGAACTATTGTAAACTTTATGGAATGCTTTATAATGCACGTTAATTCGAAAAATGTCATGTGATTTAAAGCACGACATATATAAATAAAAATTAAAGACACTTTAATTAAATAAATTCTATTATGAATTACTGGACTTCTTAAATAATACATTTTGATAATTTTTAAAATTTTATATATTAATCTGGTGTTAATAAATTAATGAAATAATAATTGTAATTAATAGTTAATTTACTATATGTAAGGTTAATTTAAGTGATATGATAAGAAACAGTGTGATAAGGAAGCGTTATGGATTGATAGACGATGTAGTGACAAGAGTTGAAACAGGAATGTTAAGGTGATTTGGGCATTTAGAGAGAATGAATGAAAGCAAAATCACAAAACAAGTATATGAAAGCAATGTGGCTGGTAAAGTACATGATCAAATTGAACCACCATGATCCACCATGATCAAATTGAATATATTTTCAAGAAAGGTCACATAAAAAGCAGTTTAAGTAAGTATGAAAAGATTAATGAAAGTTGATGAAGCGAAAAGTGTTTGTCAGGATCGTAGCAGGTGGAGGTCCATCGTCTCTGTCTACCTCAATGGGAAACAGGCGTGACAGTATGTATGTATGTAGTTAGTTTAGTAATTATTTTAATTTTTTATGGCATTCTTTTTAGGCTACTGTTATAACATTACTATGACAGGCTCTGTGGTTGAGCGGACTAAGCCTTTGCCGGCCTACATCACTGCAACGTATAAGTTCCGGGTTTGATTCTTGTTATGGTAAATTTCAGTAATGCGTTTTCTCCGTTATTTACTATGGTCTGGGGATCTGGGTAGGGGTGGATTTAGACATTTGTCGCCCCTACCGACGTCTATAAATCTACACCCTAATTCACAATTATATTAATTAAAAAAAAATTGAAAACTACATTATAACTTTATGATTTGTGCATTGCCGTATTAAATACACAACCTTTTTCCCTGTAATTAGCAGATTATGAAGCAGAGGATAGATAGGTTTGCCATAGCCCAAAGCGACTACTCGAATTGTAGACAAAATCTAATTAGTGAAACATATTTCATGTTCAATTATTTGTGTGAACTTAATATGATTTATCTTATTAAGTCTAGATTTTAAGTAAGTCAGACTCAATTTCTGTAAGACATAAAAAATACTTGCCTCAAATTTGCCGCCCCTCCAAAATCTACCGCCCTAGGCTGGAGCCTACTCAGCCTATTGGTAAATCAGCTACTGGGTCTGGGTTCTGCCCCAGAATAGTTCGTTGTATATTACCCATAACACAAGCGTTACTTGTTTAATTTGAGGATATACAATGTGTGTTTGTCTGCCGATTAATATTTACATTTATTACAATTTCATTATTAACATTAAACATGATTTGTATGTCTGTAGAGACCACGGGCCATAAAAATGGCCCAACACGTAGAGGCGCCCCGTGACTTTAATCTAAATGTGGCGTGACACTGACCGGCGATTGTCACTGTCTACAGCATATAATAATGCACCCAAGGTCAAGCCCCGACCATCACTTCCTATCACACAATAATTATGATATTTCACTTTTTTTATTTGGTTCTCAAACTGGCCAACTCAGCTTACTTTTAAACAAAACTATAACACAGATAATATGGTTGCTGACCGACCTTCTTGATGCGAACACAGCATGCATTATATAAAGACATTGATTACATAGTAATTTAAAAAGAAAAAGTATATATGAAGTTAAATAAATAATTAACAAGGAGTGTGAAATCATTATAATTATTGTAATTTTCCTATATGATGCACTTTTGCTTTTATACCATCATGCATAGATCAAGCATAGAAAAATTGAGTAACATTATGTGTGTGGATTGAGTGGGTTACAATCTGTTCTTGCTAATTAGTTGATTTTCAACTTTTAATTACTATTTGCAAAAAACATGTGAAACAAAATAGCATATTACAATCTAATGTTTTCACTAACCATGTTTTTTAAGCAAATAAATGATTTGATTTGATTTGAGACCGAGAAGAGTTGTGTCAATTTTTATATTAATTAACATATCTCAGTCCAGAAACATTTTACATCTATGTAGTCAGGTTGCCTGGAAGAGATCGCTTTTCGCGATAAGGCCGCCTTTTATTTTACCAAGTAACTATTGTCTTGTGTATTTTTGTAATTTTTGATTTGCTGAACAATAAAGCGTTGTCTATGTCTATGCATACTCTGATACGTAAATACTCATGTTTAAGAAATAAACAATCATTCTCTTTGTCAGTTGCTACGTTTTGAAACTGCATAGATGTATTGTCATTGTCATTTCAAAAGTATTAAATGTATGTTAAGTATATGTAAAAAATATTTACGTACATTTTTTTTCAAATCGTTAGTTTCCTTGGAATAAACATTGACATCAAAAACCTCTAACAGTTTCCTACTTGACATTGTATGACACTAACGAGCATTTCTATCTCGTTTTCTTGTTCTTCAAAATTTATTATTTAACGAGGTCTCGGAATAAAAAGTGTATTAAAACCACTGTTAATTATTTAGAAAACTTTTATTATAACTATTACATAAGCAGACATGTTGCGTCATGCCAGCCACGGACAATCAATTACCAATAGAGCTGCCAGTAACACGTCATGTAAACTACTATAACAAAAAGTATCCCAAGATACGCCTAAGGATATAAGTTAGCTCTATGTCGAGTTTAATTTAAACCTGTTCAGCAGTTTCCAGAGAAGATGCGATAACAGCTCCATCTTTTATACTATTGTCGTCTATCCCATGCAAACGACGTCATTTATCAGGATAAAAAGTATCCTAGGTTACGTCCAGGGATATAAGGAAGCTCTATGTCGAGTTTCACTTAAATCTATTCAGTCGTTTTCACAGATAACAATTCTAAAAATAGTATTTTCGGAATCTGTTGGTCCGAAACGCATTGTGTAAACTCGAACCGTTTACAAATTGATTATAATAGATTGGGGAAAAAGTTTTTTCGCATATACTAGGTATGGACTTGTAATAAGATCTCTTTGGCTATACCATTTCTATCTGGTTGGTTTTGGTATAATTAAAAGTTTTAATTTTAAAGAAGACAATTCCAAATTCAAATTAGGAAAATGTGTGATTTTCATTTGTTTTTCTTATGGTTAAAATAGGTGAATCTAATGAAGAAATTCGATACCTTTTAAAATTTTACTACAAAAAAGTTAAAAATGCAACACAAGCCGCGAAAAAATTTGGTGATGTTTATGGACCTAATGCAGTATCTGTGAGAGTAGCGCAAATTTGGTATAAGCGTCTTCAATCCGGAAATTTTGATATCAAAGATGCACGTCGCTCTGGTCGCCCTGTTACGGACAAAATTGATGCCATTTTTGAAAAAGTGGAGCAAGATCGGCATATTAGTAGTTATGATGTAGCCGGAGAACTGGGAATTGATTACAAAACGGTTTTTGCGCATTTGAAAAAAGCTGGGTACACAAAAAAGCTCAATATTTGGGTGCCTCATGAGCTCCCTGAAAGAAACCTAATGAACCGTGTACTCATTTGTGATTCTTTATTACGACGTAATGAAACCGAACTATTTTTGAAGAAGCTGATAACTGGTGATGAAAAGTGGATCACGTACGACAAGAACATGCGAAAAAGATCGTGGTCAAAGGCCGGTCAGGCTTCACAGACTGTGTCAAAACCCGGGTTACCTCGCAACAAGGTGATGCTGTGTGTATGGTGGGATTGGAATGGCATTATTCATTATGAGCTGTTACCGGCAGGCAGGACCATCGATTCTGAACTGTACTGCGAACAACTGATGAGATTAAAGCAAAAAGTTGAGAGAAAGCGGCCAGAATTAATCAACAGAAGGGGTTTTGGTTATGGTTTTGCACCATGATAACGCTAGACCTCACACATCTTTAGCCACTCAGCAAAAAAATTACGAGAGTTTGGCTGGGAGGTGTTAATGCATCCGCCGTATAGTCTTGACCTTGCACCTTCAGATTTTCACCTGTTTCGGTCTCTGCAGAATTCCTTAGGCAGTGTCAGGTTAAGATCACGAGAGGACTGCCAAAACCATTTGTCGCAGTTTTTTGATCAGAAGCCCAAAAATTTTTATAGCAATGGGATCACGTCCCTACCTATAAGATGGCAAAAAGCTATCTAACAAAATGGCACCTACATACTTTAGTCAAATATAAATAAACTTTATAAAAATACCTTTTGAATTTTTATATAAAATGCGAAGAAACTTTTTCCCCAACCTAATAGAAAAGTATTTTTATTGCATTTTGTTAAATTATTTAAGAAGAGAAAAAGACCATTTTATCAACTTTGATATAAAAAAAAAATTCTACAAGATCAAGTGAAGCTAGTAGGATTCGAACCCACACAGTCTATGATTTAGACCAGTCCTCTACCGTATACGCCAAATAAGTATAGCTCGATCGGCTCGAAATTGTGGTTACTATTGCTCCTTCATTTATTTAAAATTTAATTTCGAATAGCACGCTCGAGCCGAGCGACGCATGTACACAGCACCAAGCCGTCCGGCGTATTGATAAATTCCATACATTGGGTCCGGCAAGCGTGATTTTTGAAGTCATTTATAATAAAATAATTAATTACTTGCAAATTCTCTAAGTAACCGAATAAACAAACTATAATAAGTATATTTCTTATATGATATGTTACTGTTATTTATTTTAGCGATGTACGATTAACAGTAATAACATGACACAAGATTGAAGAACACGTTTAGAGGTTACTTTGCAATTATTTTCTATCAAGAAAATTTATCGAAAATGCGTTTTGAGTACATAGTTCAGCTCAGAAATATGATCAAGATTGACATATATTTTTTTCACCACAATAAAGTATGTATAATTACTGTAACAAGGGCTGAGAATTCGATCAAAAAACGCTTTTTGTCTGTTGACTTGCTGTTAAGTACTAGTGTACTTAACAGCTTCTCGTAATATCTAAGTACACTTTAAGTTTGTACAATTTGCATGCCTTTTCGGTAACAACATGTGAACAACAATAATACTCTTTACTGTACACCAACATAATAAAAATAATACATTTTATTGTCAGGAGTCAGGTCTGTGGCTACAGGTATTGCCCTCGTGAATCTTGCACATTCTTGGATGACGCGACTTTCAGAATCTGTGCCAGCATTCGCCTGGGGGCAACCTGTGTGGTCCCACACCTCTATCAATGTAGGGATAGGGTGGACCGCTTGGGACAGTACGGACTATCCTGCAGCAGAAGCACCGGTAGAATTTCCCGACACGCGGCACTCAACGATATCATCCGCCGGGCTCTTGTCACCGCCGGGGTACCTTCCATTTTAGAACCAAACGGCTTGTGCCGCGACGATGGCAGGAGACCTGATGGGCCGCCCCTTAGTGTGGGATGCTACCTGCGTTGACACTCTGGTGGGGTCCCGTCTTTCAAGTACGTGCTCTACCGCTGGTTCTGCTGCAGCCGAACAGAAGGCCCTCAAGCGCCGCAAATATGCCACAATTGGATATGGTTAGACATTTGCGGCGTTTGGGGTGGAAACTCTGGATTCGTGGGCTCCTAATGCCCTAAAGGTCTACCATGACGTCGCCAAACGTCTAGTAGACGTCACACGCGACCAGAAGGCTGTCGTCTATTTTGATCAAAGATTAAGCGTCGCTATATAACGTGGCGTTTGGGACCAATAACTTATCTATAGATTTTTTCCCCCTTTTCAATTAATTTTAGTTTTTATATAGTATAGTTTGTAGCTGTACATATTATTAGTTTGATATATTTTCGTTGTAATTCTTTATTGTCTAACTATAAGGTAGTACCTTACAAAGGGCTGATTTTATTGCTTAAAGCAATCACTTCCAGATAACCGTTCGATGGAAAAGATCTAATTAAAAATTATTTGTTGGCGTGCAGTATATGAGTATATATATATATGAATTAAATATAATATGCAACAATATACTGTTATCTTTGGGAGTGGCGGGTCACCGTCTGCCCATCTTTCCATGTTCCCCGAACATTGCGACAGGTAGACGCCATAGTCCCTATAACCCCAGACCACTAATACCACTAGCAGTTCACCCCAATAGCCCGGTACTTTCTGTCCTCATTTCCCACAATAGTCCTACACTGGCCGGGGCTTGTCCTTGGGTGTATTTTTATATGGTGTGGACAGAGACAATCGCCGGTCAGTGTCACGCCACATTTACATTAAACTTGTCAAGGGGTCTCTACGTGTTGGCCTTCTCATGGCCATTTTTATGGCCCGTGGTCTTCAAAGACATAATGTTAATGTATCATGTTTTACATTTATTTAGTTGCATAATAGTTCTTGTCATGTTCCTTTTAAGGTTAAATAAATTTTGTAATGTACCCTCTTATTTGTAAACGATACAATCGGCCATTTCCTTAATTGAATAATAATGTTATATATTTCTTTATTCTGTGATTAGCGCCTGTTTTGTATAGAGTAGTTTCCTATATTACCATAATTATATGTAACAATATTTATCTCTAGTGGTAATTGTGTAGATTATAATTTAAAATCTCTCAATTGTATATAGACGGTATTCACTACATTTTATTTTCATGTTGGCAAAATGATAGATTTTTGTTCATTTGTTTTATTAAATATAGAATTTTTATAATATAATATATAAAATATTATCTAAAATTTCCAAACGATAATGCAATAAACTCTTTTCATTCATAATCCTTTTAGTTTAATTAGTTTATCAATGACTTCAATCCGCTATCGGTTGTGCCAATTTGCTGAGTTTCTTATACTGTAAATTGAATGAAGGGATGGCGAGGTGTTCTAAAAATATCCGAGAGTGATTGTATGGAATGTATTATAAGTATAGTGACCAGTTGCTGTTCTTTTATTACTATATACCCTTCTAAGTTTTTGCAAGTATTACACATGTTTTACGCAAATAAAAAATATATTGAATTGAAAAGCAGAATGATATAGGTAAATATGACTTACCACATTCCAATTAGTTAACAGACAGTATGGATATTTATATATAGTTAAATATATTATCGGTTCCTTAATCTGCTGTTCAGTCAGATTAACTATAATATTATGCCCCACAGCAAGAATAAAATAAAAAATGACACAATTCATCAAATGAAATACAAATCTATACACCAAACTAATTTTACGATTTTGATAAAATATTTTAAAAAATTTATTATCGAAATCCATTTTTGGTTTTGCAAAAATAACTTCTTTCTCTTTTATATTTAATATTGTCATTTTACGTAATATAGTATTTCTTAACGCAGCGCTTTGTTCAGTAACGAGTTTACTTTACGTTTGTAGTAATATCTGGTTATGCTGTGAATTGATTTAAGTATTAAAGTGGGACCAAATTTGCTTAAGTTTGGTTCTGTGCAACAACAAAAACAAAAGTGAGGCGTATATATATATATATATATAAATAGTAGTAAGTATATATATATATATACATATATATATACTTACTACTATTTTTTTCTTGGCCATTTGCTATTGAAACTTTAGTAGTAGTTAACGAACTCTTGTCCGAAATACGGTCTTAAAAACATGTATCTCTTAGGCATTATTTTTACCAAAATGTGATAGATGGATAGATAGATAAAAAACACTTTTTTTACTTTATTGCATGAGATGAGAAGACAGGCAGACGGCTGGATTGATGGAAAGCGGTAACCATCGTCTATGGACATTTGCAACACCAAAGGTGCTACGAATGTGCTGCGGCTCTCTTAAGGGAGACTGGAACCTGGTCACTAATGCACAACACAACTCAAGGTTGTTATGGCAGCATAACCAGACCACGGGTGGTAGCCATCCAGTCGGGCAAATACCCTATCACCTGGCTGTGGGTTTTGTCGCCCCTTACGACAGGCCGCCCAACGCAGGAAATTGTATTCCTTCTCCGTTCCTGCGCGGATACTTTATTGTACACCATTACAGAAAACTTACGACCTAGTATTATTTTAGTTATGTACAAAGGGCGGTCTTATCGCTAAAGAGCAATCTCTTCCAGACAACCCGTGGCAGGAATATTGCTGATTAGAAGTGGCGATTGGTGGGGGAGGGTAGGAAGGTACGACCTTCCTAACCTCCTTCCTTTCCTGAAAGAAAAATGCGAGAAAACTCATAATTTCAGAGAATATAGAAACTGAATTTTCTGACTAAATTATAAATTAATCTTGAATTAAAAACTAAATAATTAAAATAGGGAAGAACTAAGGGGGTGGAAAGTACCCGCCGCCATTTCCGGCTACCGGAGATAAGTATTTTCTTTAAAAATTTGAGAGGGAAGAGCAGTGGTTTCTGGGTGGCCAAAAAAAATAACCACGAAGGTTAAGGCGTTAGTCTTCTAACCTGCAAGGGCAGAAGTTAGATCTGACTTAAAAGCGGAGCTCCTACCTAATTCTACCCCATAAGAAGCCAAGAAATCTCTATTTTTCAAAATAATAAAGCAAGCAAGACTTGGTGGAGGGTGACTCCCATACACCTCCTCTTACCCCCGACCCCTGATTCGGGGTGCGGAATTCCAAAATCAACCCTATAAAATTATTTATATAACATGAGTTATCCCATTTCAAAAACCCACATGTTACACAATTTTTCTCTAATGCATCCTAAGGTTGTCTGGAAGAAATTGCTTTTAGTGATAAGACCGCCTATTGTCTTCTGTACTTAAACTTCTTGAATTTTATCTTCATGTTAAGCAATGAAGTATGAATATACTTAGAATTATTTTATTATATTCTATTAATTATTATGATCTCTATGCAGATAAATATTAAAAGAACGTAAAAAATATCGGCTCTGCGTTAATTTTTCCGCAGACAGTAAAATGACGTACCGAGAGATTAAACGCGAAATGTCAAAAAGTCCTGTCCTTCTGGTTGTATTTCGTAATTTTGAATATTTTATTTCATGAAAACCATTGATGTTCGCCGCGTGAAATTTTCTGGCATGCTGAAGTTATGGTGAAATTCTCAAGTCTCAATTCAGAGGCCCTATACTAAAGTTTCCCCTATCTATCTATACTATAATACATATATAAATGGTTCGAGTTTGAACATTTCGTGTAAAAATGTGTAAAAAAGTCAGGGGAGCTAATTCGGACCAGGAGATCCCGAAAATGCAATTTTTAGACATTTTGGTATGTCTGTTAGAGCATCACATGAAAACTACTGAACGGATTTAAATGAAAATCGACACAGAGCTGGCTCGTATCCCTGGGCGTAACTTAGGATACTTTTATCCCGATAAATGGCGTGGTTTCCGTGGGATAGACGAAAATAGAGAAAAAGATGGCGCTGCGATCGCATTGTTTTGGAAACTACTGAACTTGTATGAATGATTCTCGATATAGTGCTGGCTTTATCCTGAATCAACATTTAGGATAGCTTTTATCCCGACAAATGATGTCGTTTCCATAGAATAGACGGATTAGCTAAATAGAAGGCGCTGCAATCGCGTTTTTCAATTCACTAACAAACACCTGCGTTATCATAAACAACATGGCATTCCTTGTATTACTTCAAATCAGATTGGCTTTGACTCACCTCTATGTTTTGCTGGGCAGTTGTCTAGACTATATGAACGTTTATGTCTAATAAAGCAAAGCCACTGCCTAGAATTTGACACGCGGCGAAGCCGCGGGGTAAACTCTAGTAATAACATATAACTATATTGTATACTAGCTGATGCCCGCGACTTCGTCCGCGTGGTGCGGTTTTTTAACTATCCCACGGGAACTCTTTAATTTTTCGGGATCAAAAGTATCCTATATGTTGACCAGGGATATAAGCTACCACCATACAAAATTTCATTCAAATCGGTCCAGTCGTTTCGGAGATTAGCCGATACAAACAGACAGACATACAGACAAACAGACACACCGAGAAACATAAAATTTAAAAAAATCTAAATTAGTTCTATTTCACTTCTTACATCCCCTGACTCGGTTTTTAGCATTTTTTTTCGTTGTACAGAAATCCGACCTCTACAGTTTTATTATATGTATAGATATAAATATACACATAAGTTAATATATATAAGATATAGCAATAAAATGCAATTATTTAAAATTAACAAATATATAACTATATATGCAACATAGTACATAATTACCAGGGATGGGCTGAAACTCGTTTTACATTCGGTTTGACCGAATTTCGGCAGCTTGAGTCGGTCTTCGGAATTCGGCCGAAAATCGATTTAAATGCCGAATATTCGCTGCCAGAAAAAGTAAATTACATACTTGCACTATTTTGACTCATATTAATAGAAACCATATTTATTATAAACGTAAAATAAAATTAGGCCATTATATAATCATGGTCGTTTATTTTAGTTAGGAAAATGTAAAATCTTAACTTGCAATGTGATAATTAAATTAGTTCTTAATGAAAGAGCCTTTGCCCAGTTAAATAGATATCAAATTAAAACAATAATGAAATAAACGTAATTATAATATATTATAATACGTAACTTATTTTTTTTAAACATGTCTAACGGACATCAGCAATTAAAACTGTAATTTTGACTGAAATCTCTTTTTTACAAACTAAACAACAACGGCCTTATTTATAGAGACTTACAAAAACGCTAAAGATTCGGCATCATCAAGTCACGCTTCATGATGCCGAATCTTCATTCAAGAAAGCGCGGCGACATTTAACCGAAGTCCAACCGAATTACGGCCGATTTTTTTCGAAGTTCGTATTCGGTTCAAACCACATTCGGCCCGTCACTAACAATTACATATCATTATATTGCAGATAGTATTTTCTGACCATATTTTTCAATGTTAATTGAAGAGATTTTACAAAGTTGGACAGCATTTACAGTGTAAGAATGATTGAAAAACGTATTATGAATAGGAAGGAGTAATAAGTCTGTTGACTAGAAGGGGTAAATTGTGAGATTGTTCTTTAAAGTACTGTGGAGTAGTAGGGATGAATAAAATACTATAAAGCAGTGCAAGAATGTAATTCTGGCGAAAACGAATTTGCAACCACTTGAGTTTGTTTTACGAAATTCAGAAACGTCATCATACTTGCGTAACCCAAATACAGTAGTCTCACTAATCCGGCACTTGAGTAGTCCGGTACTTCCAATAATCTGGCAACCTTCGCACACGACTCCCTTACCACTCCCTACTCTCGACTCCCTCAAAAATGATTACCACCTCCCCGTACTCTCGTTCCGCGCTTGACTCCCTTACCACTCCCTACTCTCGTTCCGCGCTTGGCTGAGCACCGGCATCAGTATAACCTCAAAAATGATTACAATAGCTCTTTTTCTTTACCTTATTTATTTACCCGTTGTTTTTAAATTGATAATAATGTAGCTAAAATGTCAAGTACACTGCTACATTGTTTATTTTATCTCCTTTTTTTTACATAATCCAATAGTCCGGCTACTCCTACTTTTTAATAGTGCCGGTTTAGTGAGACTACTGTATGTACCTTATGGAAAAGTTTTGGAGGCACTCAAGTTTATTAGGTTGCTCTTGATGTCGGCATAATCAACAATGGGATCCATCCCGCTGCGGTGAAGGTCGTGTTCGGAACCGCCCACGCGTGGAACGCAGCCGCCTCAACATAGATAAGAATATATCAGTCTAGTCAAAAGTATAGACCACTTTTTTGAGGGCAAGTGTAATCAGTGGATGAACACACACATTGTATATCCCGCTGTGCGGACACTATCTACTCAGCGAATTGCATCGAACGTCATGCGACGCGCTCCAAGTGGCAGTTGTCTCCCATCACCCATACCCGCAACGAGTTACTCATTCTAATATCATGTACATATGAGTAAATAAATAATCTTGGTTTTCTAGAACACACATTTATTTATAACTCCCTAACCACACATATATGTGCATACCCGCTAAGCAAGTTACGCTTGGGTTATAGGTAATATACAATGGACTACTCTAGGGCCGATCTCAGACACCCAGGCCATTGTAAGCACTGATGTCTGTAACGAGGTAATAGAGAGCCAGACTATTGTGAATGAAAGTTCATCTACGAAATTTACAACGCCAGGAATCTAACCCGTATCTTCTGCATTTCAGTGAACTAAGCCGGCTAAGGCTTAAGGAAATGGAAATCGATCATACTAACATACCATAATAATAGTTGTATGCGACATTATTATATCATAATACACAACCCCACGGATTGCTAAATTTAAATATAAAATCTGGTGACCAAGGACAAGGACTGTTATTTAAAATACAATCGAAAAACATTAATACGTGATTTCAACATAAAAATAAAATTACTATAACAAACCAGACGATCGCATCCAGCGACGTTGCCAGATTTACGGGCATCTTAATAATTGAATAAAATGACTTAGGCTCAGTATTCTACTTATAGTCTTAAGGGATTATAGGTAGAATACAATATAACTAATTTTTCTCCTTATTTTATTAGTTTATAATACACATTGTCTCATTTATTCGTAACTGTTTTACACGTCAGTTATTTTGAAATCTTACAATGCTTCAGATTTACATCCATTTTATTATTAATAATAATAATAAAACTTTGATAAATAATATACGTCTCCACGGATTCCTAAATTTAAATATAAAATTGGTGACCAAGGACATGACACTGTTATTTAAAATACAATCGAAAAACATTAATACGCTATTTCAACATAAAAATAAAATTACTATAACAATCCAGACGATCGCATCCAGCGACGTTGCCAGATTTACGGGCATCTTAATAATTGAATAAAATGACTTAGGCTCAGTATTCTACTTATAGTCTTAAGGGAATTATAGGTAGAATACAATATAACTAAGTTTTCTCCTTATTTTATTAGTTTATAATATGCATTGTCTCATTTATTCACAACTATTTTATACGTCAGTTATTTTGAAATTTTACAATGATTAAGATTAACATACAATTTATTAATAATAATAATACAATAATAAAACTTTTTACCCGCAGGGGGGCTTTGTGGCGAAGCCTTAGGTGAGTAGCGACATCTCGGACCTAACTCCGGGGGCCAAGGCAATGCCACGCCACATTTAGATTAAATTTGTCAAGGGGCCTCCAAAGTCCGGGCAATGTTTATGGCCTGTGGTCTAGAGATAATATATATGTTTTAATAAAACTTTAATAAATAACACACAACCCTACGGATTCCTAAATTTAAATATAAAATCTGGTGTCCAAGGATATCGTTACGAGCTACAGGACTCGAATTAAAAATGCCGTTGGAACTACTATAGAATTTATTAGAACTGTACAAACACGTATAAAACAAATACAAATAAATGCAATTCGACACGCGCAAAGTCCGTCGTCTATTAGGTTGGGGAAAAAGTTTCTTCGCATTTTATATAAATATTCAAAAGGTTTTTTATAAAGTTTATTTACATTTGACTAAAGTATGTAGGTGCCATTTTGTTGAATAACTTTTTGCCATCTTGTAGGTAGGGACGTGATCCCATTGCTATAAAAATTTTGGGGCTTCTGATCAAAAAACTGCGACAAGTGGTTTTGGCAGTCCTCTCGTGATGTTAACCTGATACTGCCTAAGGAATTCTGCAGAGACCGAAACAGGTGAAAATCTGAAGGTGTAAGGTCAGGACTATACGGCGGATGCATTAACACCTCTCAGCCAAACTCTCGTAATTTTTGCTGAGTGGCTAAAGATGTGGGAGGTCTAGCGTTATCATGGTGAAAAACCACACCCCTTCTGTTGATTAATTCCAGCCGCTTTCTCTCAACTTTTTGCTTTAATCTCATCAGTTGTTCGCAGTACAGTTCAGAATCGATGGTGCTGCCTGACGGTAACAGCTCATAATGAATAATGCCCTTCCAATCCCACCATACACACAGCATCACCTTGTTGCGAGTTAACCCGGGTTTCGCCACAGTCTGTGAAGCCTGACCGGCCTTTGACCACGATCTTTTTCGCACGTTCTTGTCGTACGTGATCCACTATTCATCACAATTTATCAGCTTCTTCAAAAATGGTTCGGTTTCATTACGTCGTAATAAAGAATCACAAATGAGTACACGGTTCATTAGGTTTCTTTCAGTGAGCTCATGAGGCACCCAAATATCGAGCTTTTTTGTGTACCCAGCTTTTTTCAAATGCGCCAAAAGCGTTTTGTGGTCAATTCCCAGTTCTCCAGCTACATCGCAACTACTAATATGTCGATATTGCTCCACTTTTTCAAAAATGGCATCAATTTTGTCCGTAACAGGGCGACCAGAGCGAAGTGCATCTTTGATATCAAAATTTCCGTATTGAAAACGCTTAAACCAAATTTGCGCTACTCTCACAGATACTACATTAGGTCTATAAACATCACAATTTTTTTTCGCGGCTTGTGTTGCATTTTTACCTTTTTTGTAGTAAAATTTTAAAATGTATCGAATTTCTTCATTAGTTTCACTCATTTTAACAATAAGAAAAACAAATGAAAATCGCACATTTTCCTAATTTGAATTTGGAATTGTCTTCTTTAAAATTAAAACTTTTTAATGATACCAAAACCAGCCAGATACAAATGGTATAGCCAAAGAGATCTTATTACAAGTTCATACATACTATATGCGAAAAGACTTTTTCCCCAACCTATTATATCGCTAATCGAGAGTACTAGAGAACGTCTTACTCGTTTCGTAGTCGTCGCTTGACTGCCCCCGCCCCTCCAAACGGGCATCGTCTTATACTAACTACACAGTACAAAGAAATTGGAGCCGCACATTGAGTTTCTAAGAAATATTAATTTGCACACCTGCGAACGTCCACAAAGTCGAAAACGATAACAATAGGGATTAGTTCGACACTATTGATGGTTATAAAACAAGTAGAAAAACAATAACATGTTACAAATTCAAAACACAAAGGATTCCCTAATCCGGAAGGACAATAACCTGCGCTTACAATAGGCTGTGCGGCTTATCTTTGACGGCATGCAACAATATGATAATGTTAATAAAATTGAAAAACATTAAACTGTTCAAATTTACGTATCATTCATGTGTCTAGAGCCCTAATCGCCGGTAGTCTGGACCCCAGGCCCCGCTGCCGGCGAGCTGCAAGATTTTTTGTAGGTATATATTCTTTTATCGAATATTTTCTTATAAGTAATATTGTATATTATTTTTATATAAAAAATGTAAACATTTTGGATGTGAAAAAACACTTGAGTATCTTTAGTAAGTGTGTTAGTTACAAATGTCTTACAAATTGAAGTTAGTATTGTTACTAGTTAATTATATTTAACACGAAACTATCAACATTATATATTAAAGAAAGAAAGAAAGAAAACGTTTATTTGCCAAATGCGACACGGACAAAGTAGAGAATAGACGGAACAAAATATTTTTACAGGTATATGCGCCGGAATTCCGCAAATGAGGTTGGCACTCAGTATATTGCTGTGTTGGAAAATATTCCGGCACAGCACTGATTTTCAGTGCCCACACATATTACCTAGAGACCCGTATAAAAATAATCATTTAATTTAGTCTCAGCCATAAGTATTCGAAGAAATTTCAACACAAAAAAAAATAAAAAACATATTCATATTAATGAGAATGAAAAATAGATAAAGTGAAATTGTACGCACATAGGCATATCTATAATTGTATATGCAATTAATTAAAGTTAAGTGTTTGCACACATACACAGCTTATAATGTTAGAATACAGATACATATATATAATATTATTATGAAATGTATAAGGCAATAATAATACTGAACATAAACAGCTTACAAGACTTTAGAGTACAGATTGACAATAAACTGAATTAATTATTAACAGAGTGGAATATATTTTATTGAGCCTAGCTATTGAACAAAAATATTTTTAATCCTAACTAGAAGTTAGCTAATTTTTCCGTAATTAATAATAGCAGCCCATAAATGTCCCACTGCTGGGCTCGGGGCTCCCACTATAGGGGAACGGACAGCATACCCGCCACGCTCGTCCAAGGCGACTTGGTAGGTTTGTCACATCGGTTATCTCGATGTGCAGGTTGCATCACGATGTTTCCTTCACCGTTGTTAGCACGTGGTAATTGTAATAATATGCACATTAGGTCAGAAAACTGCCTAGGCGGTGCATGCGTTCCGGCCAGGATCGAACCCGCGCCCTTTGTGTTTGGGACGCGTGCGCTAGCCATTACGCTACATGACTTCTTTCCGTAATTACTTACCAAAAATAATATTAGTAATTAAGTTATTGTATGTATATGTTATAATGTATTAATATTCCACTCATAAATTTTATCTGATGATAGAAAAATAAAATACAATAAAAGAAAACTCAACTTATTTATTTATTTGGCTCTTTTATAGTTACTACCCCATGACACAAGTAGACACATTAGAAGTACCATACAAGATTAGTGTGTAACCTATTGCAAAAAAAAAAAACACGGAAAAAAAATTAGGACAAACAATATAGACATACACCTATACATCTCTATATATTAATACGTGAAGCAAAAACTTTGTACCGCTTTTAACGATAATTGCGTGGACGGAGGAGTATGAAATTTCGCACACTTATAGTTTATATAGAGAAAAAACGATGAAGGCTAATATTTTTTTTTAATTATGCATAAAAAATACTTCGCCTTTAAATAAAATTAGTTAATGATAGTGTTACAACTTAGCCAAAATTCCACGAAGCACACCAGCTAAGTGAATGCACACCTGCCGGCCATAAAGCACAGTTTTATTACCTGCCCGCATTTGGATTTCTTTTGTTTACTTTGTGTTTAAAATTTGTAATTAGAAAAGCCGCCTATTGTGTATTGTAATCCTTTATGGTGGTCGTTAGCCAGGTATAGTTCTTGGAAGATCCAGTCCACGCGGTCGATTGTTGTATCGTATAGTTAGTATAAAACAATGCCCGAACGGAGGGGTACGGTAGTCTAGCGAGAACCACGATCAAAGCAAGACGTGTACATTCGATAAGCTATATAGTGACGGACTTTGTGCGTGTTATTTAATTGTGCATTACAATTGGACTTATTGCGACCAGTTATATTTGTACCTGTGTTATACGTGTTTGTATAGTTCTAATAAATTCTATAGTAATTGCAACGGCATTTTAATTCGAGTCCCGCACTCGTAACAATATATACTAATATCTGTATATTAATGCGCGAAGCAAAACTTTGTACCCCTTTTTAAGAAAGTTGCGCGGACGGAGAAGTATGAAATTTCGCACACTTATGGTTTATATAGAGAAGACGCAACGAATGCCAAATTAACAGTGTAGCCTTGGTGAAATCTGTAATTATAGAAGTATAGACTTTGAGAACAAATTATTATGGTTGACCACGGGCGACCACTAGTATATATTAATACATACTTAGAGGGTTCGAGTTTGTACAATGCATTTAAAAAGACCATCACCACCAAGCACCAATAACAAGTACAGGATCGATCGTGCATGGAGTAGTGTTCTCACCTTTGGGACGGCTCAGCTCAACTAAGTAATAATTATAATAATAATCGGCAGACATATTGTATATCCCCAAATTAAACAAGTTACTCTTGTGTTATGAGCAATAATACAACGTACTACTCTGAGGCCGATCCCAGATACCCAGACCATAGTAAACAACGGAGAAAATACGTTTCCGAAATTTAATATACCAGGAACCGAACCCGGAGCCTCTGCGTTGCAGTGAGGTAGGCCGGCAAAGTCTTAGTCCGCTCAACCACAGAGACCGTCCTATCATCCGTCCAAGTATCAGTTAGACGCATGATAGGAGGAGGAGACGATTGATGCGAGATCAAGGAAGCTGATTGGCTATGATACTCTTTTTGATGCTCGGCCTCAAAGCCTTAAGCATCGCCGCGGGGTAGCAGGTCTGTCCGTTTTCTAACGGATACACTTTGTAGAGTGTGCTGTGGAAGTTTATGACTTGGTTCTTCCATCCCCTTTCTATCATCGGATAACCAGACGGACTGGTTTGCACCATCATTACACGGTGGGCATAACATTTGGTTGCGCCGGGGAACACCTCCTCATAAATTCTTTCTCCCTATCCTCGCCATCAAGAAAAGAATAAACTTGAAAGTTTATTCTTGTATGTATTCAGAACATACATTCATCTTCGTGTCAGTGCTGTCACTGCAATGTATAGTGAAATGATAGTTGCAACACGACACAAAGAAAACATTTTAATTTAATAACTTAATTCTCCTAAGCAAATCCTAGTGAGTGTGTGAACTCCCGGGGGACGATTGCAGTGTGGCGAGGTAAGTTACTCTTCCCTTGCTTCTTCTTCCACGTCCCTTTGTATCCTCCCGTCCATCGCATCGCACCCGCACCATTGGTTACAACTGAACATTTTGCCTTTACCTTACTTTTCTGTCGAGAGGAATAATTTGCCGGAGTCATATAAACCAGTTCTGTCAAGTCACGAGTGAATAGGTATCTATTAGGTAAGCGTGCTCGATCCTACATCGCATCTCCATACAACATCAGGTGAGAGAGCTGTTAAGCGCGAATCTATACCCATATTAAGGACGGCGTCTGTTGGTTACGGACCGGGAAAATTAAATAATACAGAACATATTATGAATACTAGCAGAGTTTTATTCTTACATGCATATACGCGTAGCGGCTTACAGTTTACTTGGAAACCTATAAACAATAGATGCAAAGACGTACTATATTCTAATGTAATTTAAACATAGAAGACGCCTTAGAAAAAAACGTTCTTGTTGAAATGAAGAGGTTTATTTCAACAGCGTCCACTCCACCAGAAACGCGTCGAATAGAAGCGAGTCGCATTTAGTCCTAGTGCGTCCATCTCTAAAGAATCAAATCGAATTGTTCATTCAGCAAATTAAGTCGTTTTTACGTCATGGAGGATTCCATGATCACAGTTTGTAAAAAATATGTAGGTATTATAATTATATTATAATAAAAAAATTATAATATGTTCACTAATAATAAAAACTCACGTTATGTCGGTCCGAACCAACTCCGAAATAGAAAATCTCATATAATCTTATACGAATATACAAGCAGGCTAATGATGGTTATAAAACAAGTAAAAATACAATAGCATGTTTTTCTTAATTACAAATTCAAAACACAAAAAAATTCCTAAATCCGGGAAGACAATAAACTGTGCTTACGACAGGCAGCTGTGCGCTTATCTTTGACGGCATGTAACAATATTTTTATAACTATAATATATGTATTATAATTATTTTATTATTATATTAATATCTATTTCAACTGCTCGCCAACGCTATCTATCCAATTAGATCTTGTCCATCCAAAGGTTGCCTGGAAGAGATTGCTTTTAGCAATAAGGCCCCCATTGTACTACCTTTTAATAAGTTAGTTTATTGTGCATTTTTTTCTATGTAATGTTGGTGTACAAATAAGAGTGTTGCATTGTAATGCGAGCGAAGCCGCGGGCAAAAAATGTTAGCATAAAATCATTCATCATGCATAACCTTGTTTACACTTGGGTACCTACACCTAGAGCATAATTATAGTAAATTGATCACTTTGCCACAATAAGTTGTTTACAATATATCGTACAATTTATCATAGACGCAGCTTGCTCTTATAATTGTTTGGTGATTATTTAAGCAAATACATTAAGCTATTATTTAGTCTATGACAAAGAATAAAAGAACAGATGCGGCATTTGGATATAATCTGGCCATAACGTCTAAAAATTACTTATTTTTGTTGCCTCCTCGCAATATTTTATCTTAACGTCAGTGAATTATAAACAAAGTTTCAATTTATCATATTGTTACGAGTTGCAGGACTCGAATTAACATGCCGTTGGAATCATTGTAGAGTTTATTAGAACTATACAAACACATATAACACAGGTACAAATATAACCGAACACAACAAATCCAAACGTAATGCAGAAGGTCGTAATTCAATAAAACGCGCAAAGTCCGTCAATATTAAATTTCCGAATGTATATACGTCACGCCGAGCTCGTAGTTGTCACTCAACTGCCTCCTCTCTCCATCAGGCCATCGTTTTATACTGCACAAATGCAAATATGCTCGCCCGGCAAGCGTCGACATAATTTCCTAGAATCAGCGTGAACCCGTAATCCGTAACACCTGGCTAATAACAATAGGCTGTGCTCCACAATAAGTAAACAAAAGAAGACGACCATAAAAGGATTACAATAAGTTCAAATGCCGACGGGTAATAAAATGTGCTTTTACAGATTTGTCCGTGGAATTTGTCTTTGTTGAAGCCTAAGTTGCAACAATATAATTTATAAAATATATAGTTTAAAGTATGTATGTTTATGATATGCCTTATTTGGTATAGGATAGAGGTTATTATCTATCTGCACCACTTACATCGTTAGACTAGGTTAAACTATTCCTTAAGGTATGTTGCCTGGAAAACATTGCTTTAAGCAATAAGGCCACCTACTGTTTCTACCATGAAAATATTATTGTTGCGGCGGCGCTGGGTTTAGCGATAAGAGAACTGTGTCAAAGTAAGAAAATAGGAGATTTAGACAAGTTTGAAGGGTATTGGAAAGAAGGGCACGCACTTACCTGGTTAATGGGCATGAAATGTCGCTGCCCTTCTTCTTCACTGGTCACTATTGTACTTGATATGTTATAAAGTTAGCAGTATTGTTTATTTTATGTATTTATTTATAAGGCGATTCTAGTATGTTATATGTTATTTTTGAGTTGTTGAAGTGGTGCGGGCGCGGAACAATATTAATTATTTTATTTTATACTATATTTTTATTATGGGGCAATGCCCTACCTTGAAATCACAATTGTAGCAATAGGTATCAAAACTTTTGCGAACATACCACAATTTGTGACATTCGTTTCATATTATAATAATTCTTTGTTCTGTGTATAGATGCCATTTGAAGCGACATCACATGAAGCGATGGGTCTATTTCATTATAATATTTGTGATGCAGAGAGCATTCCGCGTACCATAGTTTGCAATATGGGCTATATTGCAACCTATGGTACGGGGAATCCCCTTTAAACTAAAATAAACATAAACTAGAGATTGATTATGATTGTTTGTAGTTTGGTTAAGTGAAGTGTACGGTAAAGAGAGTTTTAGTCAAAAATCGATACAATTGTTGTTTTTACTTCCGCCCTACCTATAACCAATGCTGCCCTACCTCAAATTCGACTCTAGCTACAGCCCTGGGCTTGTCCTTGGGTGCATTATTAAATGGTGTAGACAGGGATAATCGCTGGTCAGTGTCACGCCACATTTACATTAAATTTGTCAAAGGGCCTCTACGTTTTGGCCTTCCCATGGCCCCACGCAAGGCCTCCAAAAGTCCAGGCCATTTTTATGGCCCGTGGTCTTCAAAGACATACAATAAGTTTCATGTGTGAGTTTACCGAGGATGTTTAGAGGAATTTAAAATTAAAATCTTTTCGTTATAATTTGACGATATTTACCAAAAAACCGCCGACATGGCAGGTTTGTAATAGCGTTTATAATCAAATAATCTAGTAGGGGAGCCCAAGATGCTAAATGTGGACTTACTCGAACGTCGCGGGGACCTTTTGAATTGTGAAGATTAGATACTAAAAAGAAAAAAGGTTATATGATGTATAACCTTTCACCTTCGCCCTTTCACTGGTGGGGGAAGCGTGTACAGATTTCCAAAAAAAGAGTCGCACTGAAATACTCAAGCGCGTCAGATATTCAAAAGGATCTTAAGTAAACCCTAAAGGAACTCCTATTCAAAATACTGACGATTTGGATGCGACCAAAAGTCATGGCCGATTTTTGAAAATGCATAAAAAAAATCAAATAGTAACATTGAAATACTCGAGCGCGTCAGATTAATATACAGACGGTTCAGCTTGATGTCCTTGTCGTGCTGACATGTGAAGGAATTTCTTTAATCAGACGGTTTGAAAAAGAATTAAGAATAAAAAATACCTTTACCCTATATGAAGGGCTAATATATGGTGGGGGTACATAATATGGTGCAAGGTTTCTCCCCTTATGTTATTCTCCCACGCTCGAGTAAATCCCAAAATCCTCACTTGGCCTCCCCTACTAATCGTCCTGTTAACTAGTTACAAGGTGTTATAAAGGTCCCGCTTACAAAATTAATAACCATAATTATTAAAATAAACAAGTCAACATATATAGGTTATGTTGAAAAAAATACTTAAACCGCAAATAAACCGACTTGATACTTGTACTATGTTCGACGTAATGCTAAAACTTACGATTAAGTACCAAAATTACTCTTGTCATAATGTTGGAGTTGCTAGAGTTTAGACAAATGTGCGAAAGTAGCTCCTATTACTTTCTACTATTTTTTAACCAACCTGTACATACCACGTTATTGTTCACAAAAAAGCCAATTAGCAAACTGAATAATTAAAATATAATACAATATAAAGACCATAAATATAAGAGATAAAAGTATACTCACGAAATTCCAATTGGTCAAAAACACCGGAGTCAAATATATCAAATCTTTAACAGATTGTATTTCAAGTTGCTCTTGGGTCACTGCCAACACCATATAAGCTCCATAACACGACACGAACCAAAAAACAAACGTCTCAATCAAATGCAACAATGTTCTCAAAATCAGTCTCAAATTTGAGTGTTTGTTCACATCACTAGCGAAGTTCACTTCTGACACCGGCACTGTCACTTGGCACATGTTTTAAATTTCGAACGGAAAGTGCCGATAATTTCAATTTTTTAAATGTTGAACTTATTTGACACTTTTGTTTAGTATTTAGTTAAACAATGTTCTTAAATTATTTTACTATTATTAATGTGTTCTATTGTTACTGAGTTTTTCGTATTGTGTTTATAATTGAATTGATCATTCACTTAAACAATTATCTCATAATTTATTATTCTTAGATGTATAGCTACAAATTAAAAAGTATTAAGTTTTTTTTTCAATAAATTGGTAGGGTACGACGTTTTTTATCGGGATAAAAAGTATCCTAAGTCTCGGCCCGAGACATAAGTTGGCTATGTCTTGAATTTTATCTAAATCTGTTTAATAGTTTTTAGGTAATGCTCTAACAAATTGACTACAATTCTAAAAAAAATCATTAACCGAATTAGAGCACTTGATGCTTTTCTCTTTTTTAAATTCATTGCACAAACTCGAAAACCCTCTCTTTTCTTCCACACTCCTCTATTCTGTCACACCACAGATCATCACATCATCCTTCACACACTCCATCCATCTCCTTTTCGGTCTACCTTCATATATGTACTCATTAATCTTGCAGTTTAAGCATTCTTTTTGTGACGTGGCTTTCATACCTCCTCATTACATGTCCATACCACCTGTCTTCTTGCTCTCAAATTTTCAGCAATTTATTTATTTTACTTTAGGAAGGCTTACAATCTATACACACACGATATCGAGGGATATTAATATAACAAAATTTTAGCACTACTACCAAAAAAAAAATATATATATATATATATGTATATTTTTTTTATTTTTCTTTCCTTTTATTGTGTCCAGACACAAGAATAGCAAACAGTGCATACTCAATAAGACCCAGGTCTTATTGAGTATGCACAACTCCATTAATTCTTCAAAAAGTAATTCTGTAACATACTTCTGTATAAAACTTATTAAAAAAAGAGAACTTGAGATATAAATTGAATAAGAAACTTAAATAAAAACAATATTTAGCTAGACGTGTTGCTGGGGAGTTTCTTGCCGCTTCTTCTCCTTACAGCAATAACACGCTGCGAAGCGGTGTACATAGACTGGGAAGTAAAATTAAATTTTAACCTATATGTATGACCTTCAAAAAGTGTTCTCCAGTGGAACTTATTTTGAATAAAAAACATTGAATTTGAATTTGAAAAAAAAATTGAGCCAAATTGCGCTTAACAGAATTTATAGTTGTGCAGTACAGGTCTAGATTTGAGTCCACTACTATTTCATTAAAAGAATTTGAGGTTCATTTTCGATTTCTCTCACCTTATCCATTCTTGTGACACCACACATCCATCTCAACATTCTTATCTCAGCTGAGTGGAGATGTTTGTGGTCTATCACTTTAGTGGCCAATCATCTGATTTGAAAAATTCTTTTAGAATGTTAGTTAGCCCATTTATTGAGGTGAGCTATAGGCTATATATCATCACGCTAAGACAAATAGGAGCGGAGTACTATGTTTCAAAATCGGCTATATATCATCACGCTAAGACAAATAGGAGCGGAGTATCTTTTAAGGTTGGCTCACCTCATAAAGAATGTTTCAAAATCATTATATGCGAAGGTGTTTTTTTAAACATGTTCGTATTTGATATTAATCCATATCTAAATAAATACGTTATTCATCACAAGTATTTAATTTAAAACAAAATTGCCATTTACATCATTCGATTTCAATGAATATCTTAGGACTATTCCACGCGGACATTAAGATTTCTCACCTGCTACGTAAACAAAGTCGCGGGTTATAGTTAGCAGAACCACGCGGACGTTATATATATGACTAGCTGCGTCCCGCGGTTTCATCCGCGTGGTGATGGAGAATCGTTATATTTTGTATAATTCACACTATATCTTTATAATAGCCTATGTGCTATTCTGATGTGTAAGCTATATTATTGTAAAGTTTCATCAAAATCTATTCAGTAGTTTTTGCGTGAGAGAGTAACAAACATACATGCATACATTTTTACAAACTTAGTAGGATAGGTAGACTAGATTCATTATATTATAGATAGACTAGCGAGCCCGGTAGACGTTATTACGCTCTGATAAAATGAAAATCTAGAACCCGATTCCAACGCCACCTACCGGGTCAAATTTTTAATCTAAGCCATTCCGGGACCGGGTCAAAATTATATTTCATCATAACCGGTCTAACCGCTTAGGAGTTCAGTCACATAAACACCAACAGAAGAAATAAAATTGAAGTGTCTGTTCGTAATGTCAAAATAACAGTAATGTATACGGTACTTGAATCAAAAAAAATAATTTTTAAAATTTTTGTCTGTCTGTCTGTTTGGATGTTCCGCCTAATCTCTGAAACGGCTGGACCGATTTTGACGGGACTTTCGCTGGCAGATAGCTGATGTTATAAGGAGCTACCGAGGTTACGTTTTCTTTTTTTTGGGTTCTGCGAAAAAAATCTACACGGACTAAGTCGCGTGGCACAGCCAGTATTTACTATATAAAGATAGATTATTGTGAAATATATCACACACCAAATTTTTGTTTTACAATTATTAGTAATGTTTGTATCTAACGCACTTTTACTCCAAATTTCATGAAATCCGGTTCACAATTATCAGGGTGACAAAAAATATGAAAAGAAAGTATCTTTCACGTAATATATATGCATATTTATCTAAAACTCGTAATTATATACAAGATAATATTGTAATTAGGCATTAACGAGCATAATCTATAGTTATAGAGATACATAGATTAATTATAATCACGTCTGTTTGTCTTAGAGGAAGCAGGGGCAAATAACAACTTACTAATTTCAAATAAAATACGATACGTCGCGTCCGTTTCCTTATCTTACCGACCGTTCATTCGTCTTACAATCGGTTAAAATTTAACATAAGCTCCATGCAAGCACAAATATTATCAAAGTTCCACCGATGGTAAGGCAAGTGAGAAAAGTGTATTATAGGAACCGGCCATTAGTAAAGTGCCGGGCATAATCAACTGCGGCAGGCTATCGAAAATTGGTTTAGAAATGTAATAAATCTAATTTATAAACATTAACATTTAAGTAAAGAAACTTAGTAAATAATATTAACTAATCATAATAATATAATATTCTATTATATTAATTTAAATTTAATAGAAAAATAGTTTTTTTTTTTATTACAATCTGATCATACAGCATCATGTCACTAACGATTACAAGTTCTATATATGATAATCAAATTTTGAAAATATAGTGTTTTATTTTTTTGTTTATTATAGTATATTTTTTATTACTTGATTTCAGCATACAGGCAGACGGCCTACCTGATGGAAAGCGATTGCCATCGCCTATTGACAATTGTAACACTAAATATGCTAACAATATAGTGCCGCTCTCTAAAGACAGACTGGTACCTGGCCACTAATGCCGGAACACACCTTAAAGTTGTTATAGCGGCATACTTTAGACCAGGGGTGGTGGCCATCAAGACGGGTAAATACCCTATCACCTGGTTGTGCGTTGTTTTGTCGTCTCTTACGACAGGCCGCATGGCCGCAGGAAATTGTATACTTGCTCCGTTTCTGCACGGATAAAAATATAATATATATTATAGTAGTTGATTGTGATTATATTAGTTTTATTTTAGGCTAGTAAAGTACCAAATATTGTTTATATTTTGTTTTAGTCTCATTAGACACCGGTTTGTTTGAAAGATCGCTATGAGAGACAAGGCCGCTTATTGTTCTAATACAAGTGTAGCCATAGTAATTGTATAAATTTATGGTGATAAATAAAGAGTTTTCATTAATTCATTTATAATCGAATAGGTTAATTAACAATTATACATCGTCTCATCCTTACTGTGAGCTGTCAAAATTACTATCCAAGATTTGACAGTGCATAACTTAAAATGACATCTTTCAACAATATTGCTCTGGCTGAAACACAGAGTACATCAATGTAATGGGTGACAAGAATCATGCATATACTTTAAATTTTGGATAAGCTGACAACATTTAATTGTACTATATATATATATATATATATATATATAATTATATATATATATATATATATATATATATATATATATATACAAAATTATGCACAAACGGCGGTTATAATGACGATGATAGTATGCATAATACACAGTACAATTACTTTTTTAAATTATTAACTACTCTACGGACTCGAGTTCTGTACTCTTCTTTTTATAACTTAATTTCTATAAAAGTTTTTAGGTTCATACACGCTTATTGTTTATTTTGTTATTGTGTGTGACATTAATTTAGTGATTTTTATGTTGTAGTGTACCTTAAGAATAACGTATAATATATATTTTTTTCTATTTTTAATACTGAACTTATACTAATTTAGAGTGTATCTGTTATATGCTGGTGTAAAATTATTTACATTCTAGTACTAAATAAATATATAAATGCAGTATATACAGATGTGTTATATATTAAATAGATGTATACTTAATATACATATCATACAAATACACATCTACATAAAAAATATGTGCATATATAATTATATATGTGTGTTTGTCCATAGGTATACAGAATAATTCTTATAAAGTGTACCCATCAAAATTTGATTTTCAAAGTTTAATTTGTTAGTCTTAGTTCACTTGTCATTTTCAGCACATACAGCGACACTGAAATAATCAATCGTAGCTGTAGGAGCCAAAATTGACAAAATAGAAGCAAAAGAATAATATTATTTAGTTTGGTATTTATTTATTTATTTAATTTGTTTGGGAAACATACAGTAATTAATATTTAAATATATAAAACACTAAATTAATACACATATCAATCAAGTTTCCATAAAAAATAATTTATACAAAAAAATTGGCTCAGATAGTTAATTACAAAAAAAATACAATTATAAGAAAATTACATAAAATGTCTATTTAATTTACATTAGAAATTACAAAACCGAAAAAAAGTCACAATAATTACTAATAAAATAGATATATAAAAAAAAAGGAAAAAGTTTGTCATTATTCAAAAAATTCTAAGTAATTGGATCATTCTAGATTACAACATTTTCTAATTTGGGTTTTAAATTGATATAAGTTACTTATGAAAGGATCAATACTAGTAAATAGTGCACTGTATTGCTGACAAGTGCGGTATAATAACGTGTTTTTTGTATAGTTAGTTTTTATAAGTGGTACTGTGGATTATATTATACTATTATTATATATAATATACTGGTATTGTAGATAATGACAATTTTCGAAATTACCCCAAAGCACTATATTACCATGGAAGAAGAATATTTTACGTATCTCTATTAACATCATAAATATGATATACGAAGCATTGTATTTTTTTATATAAAAACACGTGTGTGAATTTTCTATTTGGCTAAACACTTTAATGAGTTCTTCAAATGACTCAACTTCGTAAATATTTGATGGTGGTAATATAGTAATCTTAAAATCGTCGTAAATTTACGGCAAGTGGATATTTGTCACCATCATTCGAGCGTTAAGTCTCGGTTGCATTCGGAGCATTTGCTTCGAAGCCCGGGATTTACTTTCCTACTTCTAAGTTCTTTCAAATTCAAATTCAAAGTTTTTTTAATTCAAAATAAGTTCCGCTGGAGAACACTTTTTGAAGGTCATATATATAATTATGACCTTCGCTTTGCAACGTGTTATTACTGTTAAGCGGCAAGAAACTCCCCAACAACACGTCTAGCTAAATATTGTTTTTATTTAAGTTTCTTATTCAATTTATATCTCAAGTTCTCTTTTTTTAATAAGTTTTATACAGAAGTATGTTACAGAATTACTTTTTGAAGAATTAATGGAGTTGTAGCAAACAGTGCATACTCAATAAGACCAAGACACAATAAAAGGAAAGAAAAATATTATTAAAGTTATAATAATGACATGACGTACTAAAATGTTATGTTCTTTTGTCCACTTTGCGGGGTGTTGTACACCTTCTGTGCACATTAAAATCCTAAACCGCTGGATCGATTTTGATGGTTTTTTTGCGTGTGTTTGAGTGGATCCCTGTATGGTTTAGATTCACAAATGGATCCGGCAGGCAGCGCTGGAATCGAGTCACAAGATTTTAATGAAATTTTTGTGTCTATTTGAGTGAGTTCCTGCGTGGATTAGATTTTAGATTCATGGATCCGATGGACCTGAGGACTTTGATGAAACGGTTTCTGTGTGTTTGAGTGGGTCCCTAGATGGTTTAAATTCACAATTGAGTCCGGTAGATGACGCTGCAATGAGCAATGAGGTTTTAGACTCTGATGACACTTTGAGTGTATTTGAGTAGGTTTATAGATGGCATAAATTCACATTCGGGTTACGGGATTACGATAAGTTTTTGTGTTTGTTTGATTGGGTCCCTGAATAGTTTAGATTCATAATTACACCCAGTAGATGGCGATGGAATCGGGTTCCGGGATATCGATGAAATCGGTATTTGTTTCCTGATGATATCGATGAAATTTTGCAATGAGGTTCTAGTTCTGATGATACTTGAGTTGGTTTTATGATGATTTAGATACATATGAAATTTTTGTGTATTTGAGTGGGTTCCTGATGATTTAGATACATAATTGGACCCGGTAGGTGGCGCTGCTAACAGGTTCTTGATTTATTTTCCAGGGCAGAACAATGTCTGCCGGGCCCACTAGTTATCGTATATGTTTTATTTTAATATCTTGGAAGATTCAAAAGAAACGAAAGTAAAAAAAAATCCAGCGCTAATTAAGTTCCGGGTATAATGATATATAATGATGATTAAGAAACAGGAAAATGAGAAATTAATTATTGTATAAATACATTAATTAGCGATATATTTAGTCAAAAATATAATAACGCCTTTGTCTTTATTGTTAAGGAAATAATGCTGTATAATAATTATATAAGACAGATGCTGCTCGCGAGTTTGTGTGTTTGTCGTGAAAATTTGTAATTACGGGTAGTTTTCGATATTCTACGTTCAAATGTTGGAACAACATTCCACGATAAAAATTAAGAAGAGCCTCTACGGGCTTAGGATAAAATTTAGAAAAAATTGTTCGAACATCAAGTGAGCCGGGCGGATCTTGTTCATGACACCAGCGCCTTATGATGGCGTTGTTGTCTTGTACAGGTTCTGCCTGCTCTACTCACTAAAACCCCTGGGAGCTTCGTCCTGCGCCTTATGCCAGGGCTACGGTAAAAACAGGAGTCCCAAATCCGCGTGCCCTGGCAGGGGCATCTCTCACAGGCCTCTTCTAATGCTCACATTCGTGAGACTCCTCCCTCCCTAGTGTGACATCACATATTTTGCATGAAATGTAATTGAGGTATTGTTTATTATTTAAGCGGGAATTTCAAGCGTGGTTGCCAGGCTACACTTTCATACATTGCAATTTTACTATACTCTTCTCTCTCTGACTATAGTAATGTATATTGTATGTAATATATATCTATCTCCCTCCCCCCAACAGCGAATACGTCCGAAATGCAGCGGCGTCGGCGCTTTAAACGCGAAACTTTTTTACGAACCATGGGACTAAACTTCTCAACATACATATATATATATATATATATATATATATATATATATATATAAATATATATATATATATATATACAATATCAAAGGCCGGTCCAGTGAACTATTCGACTTGTTTTTATGTGACTGTGTAAAGTGCTAGTGGTCGTAAATGTTCTACGTGTTATGTAAGTATCCATATTTATTATTTTTCGAATACACAACAACGGACGCGCAAAGTTGAACTATTTGCTAACCAGAGGTTATTCGGATGCCCGGATAAATTCCTAAAGTATTCTTTGGAAATCCGGGCACACACTGAAGAAAATTATAAATAATCGAATACAATAAAAGAAAACTTATTTGATAGATAGATAGATAGATAACACTTTATTATACAACAATACAAAAATTAACTTAAAGACTAAAATTATATCTAGTTGTGTACAAAGGGCGGTCTTATCGCTAAAAAGCGATCTCTTCCAGACAACCTCAATTTGTATTGTTATTCTACCCATAGTCCCTCAAGACTATAAGTAGAATACTTAGCCTAGATCACCGTCTTCTATGGGTAAGGTGCCCAGAAAGCTGGGTACGTTTCCTCGCTGAATCGCCATACTGATCCGTTGCCCGAGGTAAGCACCAGGCCTCTGATCACTTGAAGAGTCAATGAGTCGTTTCAATAAATTTTGGTAGAGGCCCATGGCCTCAGGACCCCACGGTCCAAGCGTCTCGACAGCAAACGGCACAAACATATAACTCTCACTGATGGTTGCATATTTGCGCCGCTTGAGTGATTCAGCTGTTTCCGCCGCCGAACCGGCTGATCTAGACGTGTTTGGTAAATGGGATGCGGCCAACATGTCTACGCATCGTCACGTGCATGAAATTATTAAATTAATACAGCAGTTTTGTAATTACCTTAAATATATTCGATTTTGGAATGTGACGTCACGACCTTAGGACCCTCCCACCCCTTGTCACACAATGTCACAAATTTTTCTTCTTATGGACATTTGCAACACCAAAGTTGCTACAAACTAGCAAAGAAGTCTCGAGGCAGATTTTGACGAATAACAAAGTGGAATCGTTAGATTTTTGAAAAATCAATTACCCTTGTCAGGAATCGAATCGACTAATTTTGAAAAAATAAACTTGTCAGGATTAATTTCTGCGAGAGAATATCAAACTGCAAACAATAGGAAAGGATTGTTTTTGAACAAAATATTCTATTTTGCCATTTCCGGCTTCAAGCGATTTACTCAAAATTTTGAACGTATTATATATGGATCAAACGTACTCTTTGTCCCCAGGTTTAGATTCCACTCATTGAAATATACATAAGAATAGATAAGTCTGGTCAATATTAGTGACCAATTTGGGGGGGGTTTGAATTCGGAGTGTATTTACACAGCACTTTCATGAAAGTAGATGAAGCTAACGGAGTTTTTGGCGGGAACTGAAAGGTGCTGTCGTGCTGTGCAGTTTTTAGTTTAAAATGAATAGTAGTTTTAGCATATTGATAGTTTCTGTGTAATAATTATGTGTGTTTGTGAGAAATGTGATTACTGTATAGTCAAATGTGGCATTTCGAGTTGTCACAAGAACTCCGTTGAATGGCGTCGGTTGATAACCTACAGCTTAGCTGAGCTACATAGGCTTAAGAAAATGAAGAAACTATTTTGCAATCAAGATCTGGCTTAAACGCCTATCTGCCAAGCCGTAAATAAACCTAAATAAATAAAAAACAAAGATGAAGCTTACAATCTCTGTATATAGGTATAAGTTGTGCTAGCGTAATGGGTAGTGTACGCGTCCCAAACTCAAAAGGGCGCGGGTTCGATACTGGCTGGAACGCACGCACCATTTAATCAGTTTTCTGATCTAATGTACATATTGTTCCAATTACCACGTGCTAACAACGATGAAGTAATACATCGTGATGCAACCTGCACATCGAAATGATCGATGTGTCAAACCTGTCAAGCCGCCTTGTACAAGCGTGGCGGGTATACTGTCCGTTCACCCTATAGTGGGAGGTCCGAGCCCAGTAGTGGGACATTTATGGGCTGATATTATTATTATTATATCACAATCTCTGTCTATTCCTACGGGAAACAGACGTGGTAATATGTATGTATGATAACTAACTGTCAATAGATAACTTTTATCTAACGTATGAAATATAATACGTAATTTTTTTTATTTTTTTTAATCGGCATACAAACACACACTGTATATCCCCAAATTAATCAAGTTACGCTTGTGTTATAGGTAATATACAACGGACCATTCTGGGGCCGATCCCAGACACCCAGACCATAGTAAATAACGGAGAAAATACGTTTCCGAAATTTACTATAACAGTAACCACAGAGACCGTCGAATTTAAATATAAATTATTTGTACAGTCGAGTTTATTAATATATAAGCATTGCAAAAGATTCAAAATATTGTAAGCATTGGAATATTACAAAATATGCTTACAATCTGTAGATCATTACAATATCATCATGTAATCGCTTCGTATGCCTGAGCACTATAATAAATTATGACTAGGCATATAAGCAATCAATCAATCAATATCTTTATTTGCAAGAATGTAGTTTATACATGTGTTATACAATTGTAGATGTCCAGTACATTCTACTACATAGTGGTATACAAAATGACTTATATAATAATATATAATAACAGCCCATAACTGTCCCACTGCTGGGCTCAGGCCTCCCACCATAGGGGCAGCGGACAATATACCCGCCACACTTGTCCAAGGTGTCTGTTGTTGTCCATTTTCGATACTAAAACTACATTAAAAAAATAATTACAGCAAAACCGATCCATTACTCTTAGTAGTTTTTCCGTAAGAGCTTAACAGACAGACAGACCGAGTTAATATCGCATTGTTTTATAGATTATAATTTTTATATATATAAACTTGAGAAATGATTGGTCTTCTATACAAACTTTCAGCCTCTATTTCAACCCGTTCTAATTTTATTTATCTATCCCACGTCTATCTATCTGTAAATTATATAAATGACAAAAATGACCAAAATGACAAATCACATTAAAAATCAAAACCTATCCTATTTTCTGGGATAATCTTTACATAAATCTATTCCATTATCCGAGATGAAAAGTATGCCTTGTCCACGCTCGGTATTAAATGTACATATATGACGAATTTCAGCCAAATCGGTCTAATAGTTTTTCCATAAAAGCATAACAAAAAGAGAGACAAATATATTTTTATCCTGGAATCTATCTCATTTTTCGGGATAAAAAGTATCCCATGTTCATCTTCGGCATCGAAAAAAGAATATATATACTGAATTTCAGCCAAATCGGTCCGTAGTTTTTCTGTGAAAACGGAACAGACAGACAGACAGAATTACTTTCGCATTTATAATATTAATAGGGATACTCGGGGGAATGTCGTTCAAATAGTCTTTTTGATAAAATATTCTTGACAAAACAGTTTAAACGAAAGTCATAATAATAATATTTGTACTTTAATATATGTACAACAGAGTTGTTCGTTTATTCATTCATTAATTCATCAAAATATTTATGAATCCATAATTGGTCTCATAATTATCACCATAATACATTTCTCCATTCTCACATACATTTATCCGTGCAGGAACGAAGAAAGAATACAATTTCCTGCGCTGGGGCGGCCTTTCGTAACAGGCGACAAAACAACCCAGAGCCAGGTTGTAGGGCATTTACCCGACTGGATGGCTACCACGCCTGGTCTAGAATATGCCGCCATAACAACCTTGAGTTGTGTACCGGCATTAGCGGCCATGTTCCAATATCCCTTAAGAGCGCAGCAGCGCATTTGTAGCACCTTTGGTGTTGCAAATACCTATAGGCGATGGTAACCGCTTTCCACCAGTCGGCCGTCAGCCTATCTGCTGAACTCGTGCAATAAAAAAAACATTTTATTTACCGGAATTTGTCTTATATAAATTAATGTAAAACTTAACCACAAATGACTATGTTTGATTGTAAGGATATTTTGTATTATAATATTCCAATGCTTACAATATTTTGAATCCTTTGTAATGCTTATATAGTTAATGAACTCGACTGTACATTAAGATATCCGAGTATGTTCAAGCAACACAACAACTTTTATAAAAACACAATCTACACATAAACCATACGGTACCACAGATATTTTTAAACACTCGTCAATCACTTTTTAATTTAATTTGTTCCTTTTTCAATTGAATTTAATTTGTTCTTTTTTCAATTGCATTTAATTTGTTCCTTTTTTAATTATAGGTATTTAACTAGTTTTAATTTAATTTAACTTGTTTTATTACGTGCAACTATGTAGACATCAACGTGTATTCTGGTTTCTGACCTATTATTCCGTGTGGTATTGTGTTGGGGTTCCGCGTCGTGGAGCGATATAATTAGAGCCGCGGACCGTATTCAAAGGTTTCGTTATGATGTCACGAGGTTATTACATTGATTTACGTAGTATGGAATCACTGTTTATGATTTTTTTAAAATTTATTATTGTATTTTATTTGTGCAGGAATTTATATGATGATTTGATTTGATCCGCCAGGTGGTAGGGCATTTGCCCGTCTGGATGGCTACCACCCCTGGTCTAGAGTATGCCGCCATAACAAGCATAGGCTGTGTTCCCGGCATTAGTGGCCAGGTTCCAGTCTCCCTTTAGAGAGCAGCAGCGCATTTGTAGCACCTTTGGTGTTGCGAATGTTCAAAGGCGATGGTAACCGCTTTCCACCAGTGGGCCGTCTGCTAAACTCATGAAATAAAAGATTTTTTTTTATAGAGGTTTAATATACTTTATGATACAGATTTATTTTTAATTTATTTATTTTACAACATGCTTACATTCGCATATGTACCTAATTACCAATATAAAAACACTAGGATATTCCCGTTACTTCGTCCACGCTTGACTCGAAATTCACGCGGGATTCCCAGGGCTTAAATTACCGCAGAATTTAAAAAGAATGTAAACCATATGACATATATTTTGTTCTACGCTGATTGTGTGGGCGATACCCAGGTCGTTGTACTTCTAGAAGTTAAAAACTGTTAGTGGTGAAAACTTATAATAAATCACTTTTACATAACGAATGCGTGTGCACTCGGCTACCAACCATAAAAAAGCAACGCCAGTGTTGCAAGTTTAAAAATAACATTAGGTTATGTTGGTGTTGCCAACAAACTATCGTTTTAGTGAAAACTGTGTCACAATAAGCTAATTATTGCTACCAGTTGCAGGACTCGAATTAAAATGGCGTTGGAATTATTGTAGAGTTTATTAGAACTATACAAACACGTATAACACAGGTACAAATATAACTGAATACAACCAGTGCAAACGTAATGCGCGAGATCGTAATTCTATAATATGCGCAAAGTCCGTCACTAAATAGATTACCGCATGGGGTACACACGTCTTGCTTCGCTCGTGATTATCGCTAGAGTCACGATCTCTTCATTGGGCCATTGCTTTATGCTGCACAAATACAATATGTCTACTAGACCGCGCGGACCGAATTTCTTAGAATCACGCCTGGCTAATGATTACCATGAAAGATTACAATACACAATGGGCTATTTTTCTAATCACAAATTTTAAACACAAAGTAAACAAAAGAAGTCCAAATACCGAAAAGTAATAAACGTCAAAACAAGTATGCAGGTGTGAATTTGTCTTTGTCGGTCCTGCGGGATTACCGAGATAAAAAGTAGCGGAGATTTTAAGTCTACGAATTAGCTGTCTATCAGCGAAAACCGACAAACAGACAAGAAATCTAAAGAAAATGCATCGTGTTCTCTATCGTTTATATAGTTTCTTCCAGTTTTTTTTATAGCTTTAATGTACAGACACGACATGGTTAGAATTTGATAATATTATAAATAGATTGTATTTGTGCAGGAATTGATTAAACAGGTTTAATACACTTGATAATAGACTTATTTTTATTTTATTTATTTTACAACATGCTTACATTCATATATATACTTATCTACCTATATAAAAACGTATTCGACTGTGGCACAGAAACATCATGGACTTACTTATTCGTGCCGCAGAGTCGTGTAAAATACGTGCACCACGTGTACTCTTATTTTTAACCAGAAATAGCTATGTAAATTTTGAAATATGCTGCCTCTTACTGTCAGAAAGGCCAAATCCTTACCAACATTTAGAAATTTACTCAGAAAACACTATTTGTCCACAAATGTCTGATTAACAGAATATAATCATGCTAATACATTTATTATAATAACTTACGTATTATTGTATATATATGACTATGTATATATGTATTGGGGTTGTCTGGAAGAGATCGCTTTTTAGCGATAAGACCGCCCTTTGTACACAACAAGATATAATTTTAGTCTTTAAGTTCATTTTTGTATTGGTATATAATAAAGTGTTATCTATCTATGTATTTTTATATTTATTTCTTAAATTAGTTTGAGTATTTATGTATCTATTGGCTTCTTCCTGAACCACCTACATCGCCTGATCAATTTCTTTGATTCAGGTTGCCTGAAAGAGATCGCTTTGAGCAATAAACCGCCTATTGTATTGCCTATAAAATATTGTAAATATAGTCTGTTTTTGTAATTGTATATTTTGGTGTGCAATAAAGTGCTATCTCTCTCTCTAATTGTTGTGCTTTTTACTTTAAAATGGCGGATTTTTATATAAACTTTCATCCCCTTTTTCACCCATTTAGGGGGTGAATTTTTAAAAATCCTCGTAGGGCATAGCTAAATTATAGAAGGAACCCGCATGCAAATTTTCATGTTCCTAGCTCCAGTAGTTTGGGCTGTGCGGTGATGTGTCAGTCAATCAGTTAGTTAGATCAAGCAATCATATCTATCTATACTAATATATAAAGCTGAAGAGTTTGTTTGTTTGCTTGAACGCGCTAATCTCAGGAACTACTAGTCTGATTTGAACAATGATTGCAGTGTTAGATAGCCCATTTATAGACGAAGGCTATAGGCTATATATCATCACGCTAAGGCTAATAGGAGCGGAGCACCAATGAAGAATGTTTCAAAATCGGGGTTTTTTTTCCTTTAGAGAGCTTCCGCTGCGAGCGCTGCTTAAACGGTTAAAGTTTCGAAAAAATCATGTGTGATAGAATTGTTCCCTTTTAAAAGTTCCAAAAAAAAGTCCGCGACAGCATATGTCTGTCTTTTAAGCTTGACTCACTATAACCTTTTTTATGCTAACCATTGTTATAAAATTTATGCATTATTTGCGAAGGTGTTTTTATAAACATGATATTAATCCTTATGCAAATATTTAATTTAAAACAAAATTGCCATTTACATTATTCGATTTCAATCATTGTCTTAGGAGAAATCCAAAGTAACTATTCCACGCGGACGAAATCGCAGGCAGAAGCTAGTATGTATATATAAATATATATGGAATATCAGCCCATAAATGCCCCACTGCTGGGCTCGGGCCTCCTTTATAGGGAAACGAACAGTATACCCGCCAAGCTTGTCCAAGGCGGCTTGGCAGATTTGACACATCGGTGATCTCCATGTGCAGGTTTCATCGTGACGTTTTCCTTCAGCGCTGTTAGCACGTGGTAATTGTAACGATATGCACATTAGGTCAGAAAACTGCCTAAATGGTGCATGCATTTCGGCCGGGATCGAACTCGCGCCCTTTGATTTTGGGACGCGTGCGCTAGCCATTACGCTACCAAGGCAGTTTGTAGATGTATACATGATGTATGTATATATGATATATGTATAGTTTACTATCAATTGCCCGCGTCTTCGTCCAAGTTGGACGATCAGAAGATCAAAGTTGTCTTACTAAAAATTTTCAAGGGATTCCCGGGATATAAAGTACCGTATATTTTCAGTCTGCGCTTTTGCTATCGATGAGCGAAAACCGCATAGAAATTAGTCGAGTAGTTGTTACGTAAATCCCGAACAAATATACAAATACAAATAATCTAAAAACCAAAATACAACAATTTTATAATATTATAGTTAGGCACTCGTAATATAAGGCATAATTATAGAAACATTTAGGAAGTGCAATAAGCAGTGAACTTGTCAGTTGTCGGTATTATTCGACAATAAATAGCCAGTTGGGGAGTTGATAGACAGCTAAGCCGTTGTTATTTTATGGACAACAGCTGTTTGGCTGGTTTTTACAATAGCTCCCCTCTCTATCTAGAATACGATACGTTGACCTAATGCTTATAGTTGTAATAAACACGACACGAGTTCCATGTGACCTGAATACCTTCAGGTCAAAGACAATACAATAGGTGGCAAGTGAAGAAATTTTTACTTGAATGATATTTTACTTTCTAACTTATATAGAGCTCTTTTCATACAATGACTATGTTTTATAATACTTTAATTATTTTCTTCATGTCAATATATCAAAATAACAATTTAAAAAAAATTTGTGTGTGTGTGTGTATGTGTGTAGTTCACACGCAGTAGAAGCAAACCAAAGTTTGATAAGGGGTGGAAGGGATTCTAAATTTCGTGACGTCACATGTCATATATTATATCGTTAGGTACTGGCTGTCCCGGCAGATGTTGTTCTGCCCTGAAGATATAAAATTTAAAACCCGATTGCAGCGCCACCTGAATACACACACAAAAAATTTCATTGAAATCGGTCAAACCGTTTAGGAGTAGTTCAGTCACATACACACGCAAAGAAGTATTTTATATATAAAGATAATTAAACCACGACATTTGAAATATTAAAAAAGAAACTTCAAAACATTTCCTACCCTATCTGTACCAATTGTTGGTCACAGAGATGAAGGTTCTCAGAAAAATCTTGGGCCCAACAAAAAAGGAGCCCAACATAATTGGGGAGATAAAATCTCACCGTGTTCACTGGCTCGGTCAGGTAGAAAGGATGGAGGAGGATCGGGGAGTGAAGAGGGCATACTTGGGGCGAACAGTCGGTCGGAGACCGGTTGGTCGTCGCAGGTATCGCTGGAAGGACAGAGTGGAAGCTGACCTGACCGCACTACAAGCCCACAACTGGCAAGACACTGCGCAGGACACAGGAAAGTGGCGTGCTCTCGTTTTGGAGACCAAGACTCACTTTGGGTCGCTGAGCCAACGGAGTTAGTTATCTGTACTAAATCAAACCAAATTATCATTTATTGTATAAAACATGGTACGTAAAAATGATGGAATATTCCATAAGTTCACATGTTTTTGCCTATAGGTGGTGCAAAATGTTGTGCCTATTATTATAATTAGTAATTCTTATCTATTTGGTATTAATATTATAAAATTATATGGACTGGATGGCTACCACCTCTGATCTAAAAAAGTATATCGCCATAACAACCTTGAGTTGTGTTCCGGCATTAGTGACAGGTTCCAGTCTCCCATAAGAGAGCAGCAGCGTATTTGTAGCACCTTTGGTGTTTCAAATGTCCATAGGCGATGGTAACCGCTTTCCATCAAGTGGACCGTCTGCCTGTCTGCTCAACACCTGCAATATTTTTTTTTATAATATAATAAAAAACCCGTCGCAGGGCTTTATGGTGAAGCATTAGGTGAGTAGCAACACCTCGGACCCAACTCCGAGGGCCAAAGCAAGGCCTACGCTTCCGTGCTTGCATTAGCCAGCCGGCACGGAGTGGAGATCGCTAGAGCTAAGACTCAAGCTCCAGGGGTGGAAGTGATAAATGGCATAACGTCGAAAGTAGCTTCGGTGAACCTGCAGCCCACCTCTCGACACCCCTTAGCCCCTCACACCACCCATGTTGCCCCTCTCCAATCTTGGCATTTTTAGGGGGCTATGTAGGGAGTGGCGATTCACCGTCTGCCCATTTTTCCATGTTCCCGGAACATTGAAACGGGCAGACGCCATAGTCCCCATATTCCCAGACCCCTAGTACCACTAGCAGTTCATCCCAATAGCACGGTATTTTTTGTTCTCATTTCCCACAATAGTCCTACACTGGCCGGGGCTTGTCCTTGGGTGCATTATTATATGGTGTAGACAGGAATAATCGCTAGTCAGTGTCACACCACATTTACATTAAATTTGTCAAGGGGCCTCTACGTATTGGTCTTCCCATGGCCCCAGGCAAGCCCTCTAAAAGTCTGAGCCATTTTTATGGCCCGTGGTCTCTAGTGACATAATAATAATAATAAGGTCTTAACGAGCGTTCTCTCTGGTGGAAATAAGGTTCGAGCCTTCAACTCTTGGGTCCTGCCAGCATTATCATACTCCTTTGACATACTAAGATGGACTCAAACTGAATTAGACGCCCTGGATAGACCGGCAGCAAAAACAGTTTTTTAGCAGTAAAAAACGGGTCCGTTTTTTACTGCTACCACGCATTGGATGTACCATCCACGCTCGTCTATCATGAGACTGTACATCCCACGGAAGTGTGGAGGTAGGGGGTTTTTAAACACCAAAGACTTCCATAACTTTGAAGTATACAATTTCAGAGAATATTTTCTCAAAGCTGGCGCCACTGTGGGTATGCATTATGATATAGTGTCAGCAGTCGACAAATGATTCACCCTGCTGACCTTAGCGAAACAGAACTGGCATAGTCTGTTGGTAATGAGTGCCTCTGATCGTATGGAGGTATGGAAGTGCAAGAAGATGGATGACAGATTCTATCAGGCTTTAATGGGGCCTGATGAGGACCTACCAGCGTTGGTGAACTGGCTACGTTTCGGTGACCTATTTGGAGAAATTGAAGGGTTTGTCTGTGCAATTATGGATGAGGTTATCAAGACGAACAACTACTGGAAGTACATTCTGAAAGACGGCACGCTTGACATATGTTGGGCGTGTCACCGCCCTGGTGAGTCTCTCAGACATGTCACTTTCTGTTGTCGTCTTGCTAACAGCGAGTACTTGCACAGGCACAACCTAGTAGCCAGGATCATCCACCAGCAACTTGCTCTTAAATACGGACTTATCTTGTCGGAGGTACCTTAATACCAATACAAGCCCGAGCCAGTTCTTGACAATGGTCAATATCTGCTCTACTGGGACCGATCAATTATCACAGACAGGACTATTGTTGCCAACAATCCTGATATTGTGGTAGTTGATCGGTCTTCGAGAAATGCTATAATTGTAGATGTCGCGATTCTCTAAGATGGTAACCTCGTGAGAGCCGAGAAAGAAAACCAATAAAGTCCCCAGTACCTTAAGGAACGTTTTAAATTCCTTCGCCTATCCACTGCCCACAATTTGCGCCATGACACGTACCGAAAACTTATGACGCCTGCACACACTTCATCCTGTTATGATAATTCTTTTACGGTGCAGGCTGTCAACCTTTGGAATATGTTGCCTCTTACTGTCAGAGAGGCCAAATCTTTACCAACATTTAGAAATTGCTCAAAAAATACTATTTGTCCACTAATAGCTATGTCTGATTAACAGAACAGAATCATGCTAATACATTTATTATAATAACTTATGTTTTATTGTATATATATATATGACTATGTATTTGTATATTTATTTCTTAAATTAGTTTGAGTATTTATGTATCTATTGCCTTTTTCCTGCACCACCTATATCGCCTGATTCAAATTTCTTTCATTTAGGTTGCCTGGAAGAGATGGCTTTGAGCGATAAGGCCGCCTATTGTATTGTCTAGAAAATATTGTAAATATGGTCTGTTTCTGTAATTGTATATTTTGGTGTGCAATAAAGTGTTATATATCTCTCTCTCTCTCTATATTGATCTCGCTTACGAAATTACTGCCATGTGGAACTTGGACTCTACAATCATATTACCGATAGTGGTGTCAGAGAATGGACTAATAGCGAAGAGCCGTGACCGCCACCTTGAAAGGCTCTCGCTTGGTATCTGGGTGAAGGGTCGGATGCAGAAGGCAGCCCTGTTGGACACGGTCGGAATCGTGAGGAGGTTCCTGTCTCTGGAGCCTTAATCCCCGGTAGCTTGGACCCTAGGCGCCTCTGCCGACATCGATTTAAAAAAAATTGAATATATTTTTTATTGTATATAGTATGTATTTAAAGAAAAATGTAAATAATTTGAGGCCAAATATATATGTGGAATAATAATAATAATAGTAATAATTAAACTATAATAATCACAAGTATGAGCATCCCACAATGTATACAATTTTGTGGTACACTCAGAAACTATTACAATTTCAGATTCGGGCTTTGACATAGTAAGTTAAATTTATTTCTAGATGTGTTATCTATATATAAGTATATACATATAACTAGCTGACCCGCCGAACTTCGTACAGCTATATTTTCTGAATTCCTAAAAGACTTTGTTTCATGACATAAAAACAAAATCACCAAAATCGGTCTAGGTGATTAGGAGAATTCTAGAACCCAATCTCAGCGCCACCTACCGGTTCTAATTGTGAATCTAAACCATCCGGGAACCCACTCAAACACACAAAAACAAAATCACCAAAATCGGTCCAGCCGTTTAGGAGGAGTTCAATGTCAACACACGTACAGAAGAATTATGTATATATAGATAATACATATAATAAAACTGTAGAGGTAGACTTTCTGTACAGTGAAAAAAAAGCTAAAAACCGAGTCAGCGGGATGTAAGAAGTGATATAGAACTAATTTACATTTTTTCAAATTCTTTGTTTCTCTGTTTGTCTGTTTGTCTGTCTGTTTGTACCGGCTAATCTCCGAAACGACTGGACCGATTTAAATGAAATTATGACGGAAGCTTATATCCCTGGTCAACATATAGGATACTTTTGGTCCAGAAAAATTAAAGAGTTCCCGTGGGATAGTTACAGAAACTTTTCACACGGACGAAGTCGCGCGCAGAAGCTTGTCTAACATAAAAATATTATTTTATACAAATTATAAAACCAATATAAACACGTGTAATATCAACTGGACTGTTACTACTAACGCCATCTGTTCGAAAAGTAAAGAACTAATACCGGTGTAAACATGTAAACAGAATGTTGTTTAGTTTAGTAATATACAAATCAATAATCAGTAATTATTTATTACTAGGTAGAAAACTTCGCGAGCCCTCCTAAAGCACCACTTTTTGCTAGTTATTAATAATATACAGAACCAATAAATTTAAAATAAGATCACTTGACCTTGAATTCCGCAAAACTGAGCACTTTATGACCAATCATATACGTCCGCATACATACGTAGTATATTTACCGGTTTTTAATGTAGAATATCAAGAACACAGTATCCTTTAAATGTATTGCTCTGTGCCACCCTCAGAAAGGTTAAACACTTATGTAACTGACTTGGAAAAGGAGGTTTTTATTTGTATTTCTGTTACGCGATTTCACCGTTAATTGTAAACTGATTTTAATTTTTGAACTGAAACCTCTTTAGAATCGTTGTGATTTGAAACTCAATGAAACGAAAAAGCCTGACTAAAAAGAGATAAACACATAAAATTCAACATTATATAAATCGAAATAAAACACGTTCTCTTTACTCGTTAGTATTTTCACTTTGAATAAAACTTTAAAGATTTCAAGTATGTTTAAGTTCTATCTGTATATACTTTCAGTTATATATTCTTTTATACAGCATATTTTATATTATTACTAGCTGTGCCCGCGACGTCGTCCGCATGGTTTTGTTTTCAAAACCCCCAATTTTTAAACATTCTTCATTGTTGCTCCGCTCCTATTGGTTGTAGCATGATGTTATATAACCTATAACCTTCCTCGATAAATGGGCTATCTAACGCTCAAATAATTTTTCAAATCGGACCAGTAGTTCCTGAGATTAGCGCGTTCAAGCAAACAAACAAACAAACTCTTCAGCTTTATATATTAGTATAAGATTATTTTATATTATTTTTATGTAGATACACATACGTGTGAAATCGCATTGAATTTTGAACTTTATTCTAGTGATTTAAAGTGTAATTTAGTTTGAATTATTACGAATAAGGGTCAAAATACCTAAGAATAAATACATCTATAATAGAATAGAAATGCGAAAATGTTTGTGTGCAGTTCACACTGGTCTACTGAGCATTATAGATATAATAATGTTCGCCTATATATTCTCTGATGTTTCACTTCTACTGCGTGTGAACTCCACACAAACACATTTTTTTTTTACTCGAAAGAGTATACTCCTGATGTGATCCCATGATCACCAAGTCAAGATCTGATGAGTGGATCCTATGGAAACCGAGAGCAACCCTCGAATATTATCAGCACGTACAACATGTTTCATATATCTTTTACTAAAACTATTCAAGTATTTTAAAAAGCTAAATAAAAACATAAATAATCAAAAGCAACTTCATACTAAAAACCAAGAAATATTTTTTTTATATATCTAGAAGTCGGTGCCAAGTAATATATAATAACAACAACGCAAAATATAGTACATTTTACATATAATATAATTACATATGAACTAGTACAGTGATGGAAACTTAATTTATATTGTATTCTACCTATAATCCCTTAGGACTATAAGTAGAATACTGAGCCTAGGTCATCAAAGTCAATGGGGAAGATGCTCAGAAGTCTGGCAACGTCGCCTCGCTGGATCGCTGGTCTCCCGAAGAGTCAATAAGTTGTTTTGAAATATCTTCGCACCGACTTCAAGATGTAGATAAAACATGTATTTTTGTTTTTTAGTTTGAAGTCGGTGTTTAATTGTTGAACTTGCTTTTTAGAGGATAACTTAGAGGTCAGAAGTCTAATAGAGTAGACAGAATATTAATTTGGCTAGCGACCATGAAATTTCAAATGCGAATCTAATTTGTATTTATTTATTCTTTTTATAATAATATAGAAGTAAATTGTATTGTTGTTGTTCTTTTATGTTTTACGCGACACCGACTTCAAGATGATTGTTGCGGATAGAGAGCATCCCCCTGACCAGCGCGCCGGAGCACACGTGCTCTCCGTGCCCCGCATACCGCCGACGCCCATAGCTCGCATAATTAGCAGCTAGGCGTCGGACGGAACGCGGGATATAGGAGCGGCCTTGGAGGCAAAAAGGGGATAATTCTTACCACTCTTAAGCCATTCTAACTCAACTCTCTCGCGTATCAGTAATAGCACCAATACGTACTTCTTCTATGTATAATTTAATTGTAAATAGTTTAATAATAACCATACAGTCCAATCTATATCAGTAATAATGTTGAAAAATAATCATTTTTTTAACCGACTTCAAAAAGGATTCTCAATTCGCCTGTTGGTTGTTTTTTTTTATGTTTATTACTCGATTTCTCCGTCAATCGTGGGCCGATTTTCCAAACTTTTTGAAGTGAATCTTCTTTGAGTTGCTATGATTTGAAAATGAATGAAACGTAAAAGTGGCACTAAAAAGAGATAAACACATAAAATTCAACCTTATTTAATTGGATATAAAACACATTTCTGTTGATCCGTTAGTATTAATTCTCAATTTTAAATAACTTGAATGAATTTTAGCTCTGTTTGCATATGCTTAAGATAGATATTCTTTTATACCTAGATCAAAGGAAATTATGCGTAACAGTGCATTGAATTTTGAACTTTATGCTAGTGATTTATAGTGTAATTTTTAATGATTTTTTTAAATTATAATTAGTTGACGGATGTAGGCTAAAGTAACTATATATATATACTAGCTGACCCGGCGAACTTCGTACCGCCATATTTTTTGAATTCCTAAACGACTTTGTTTCATGACACAAAAAAAATCACCAAAATCGGTCCAGGTGATTAGGAGAATTCTAGAACCCGATCTCAGCGCCACCTACCGGTTCTAATTGTGAATCTAAACCATCCGGGAATCCGCTCAAACACACAAAAACAAAATCACCAAAATCGCTCCAGATGATTAGGAGGATTCTATAGCCCGATCTCAGCGCCACCTACCGGTTCCAATTGTGAATCTAAACCATCCGGGAACCCATTTAAACACACAAAACATATATCATCAAAATCGGTTAAGTCGTTCTCAAGTTATGCGCGTACATACATTTCTACGATTAATTTATATATATAAGATACTAGCCGTCCCCGCCCGCTTCGCTGGGCGAATTTTCAAAGGAAATAAATTAAATTTTATTCATAATTTTTGTTTTTTTTATTCATATTTTTTTTCCTTTTTTTGTTAATTTTTTTTTTCTGAAATTTAAAATATTTTTCAAAGAAGAGTCAAATTCACTTAAAATAAAATTTATTGATATAATAAATTATTATTATAATTATTATTATAATAAAAATAAATGTTGATGAACAACAAAACAAAGAATAAATGGAGAAATTAGTGAATAGAAATGGTCCGATTCATGGAGAAATGAGTATTAATCTTCCTCCATCTCACATTCGACGACTCGTCGCTCGCAAGTTGAGTTTGCCGGGACGTAAAACTTACTCGTTAACATAACGAAGTTGAAACTAAAAACTCTAAATTCAAACGGCGAGTAATTTTGATCAGATGGCATCTGTAACGCGATATGATATTTGAAAAAGAAATATCATAAAATGTTTTAATGGAAATGGTTAAACGTATAACCACTGCGGACCAATACGGTGAGCAGAGAGTACGTTTAACCACAACCTTTTCGATAATCGACTCAAGCTCATGTTGATTATCGACAATCATTATAACATGATCCCCAGACCGATCACGGATACCAAATGGAAAATTGTCGGTAAAGAGTAATTCACGGTACCCGAAAAGCTCCTGAACGTACCCAGTGAATCAGAAAAAAAATAATCAATAATTTATAAAATAAACAAAAAGATTTTAAATTAAATTAAAAATTATAAAAAGACATACTCATAACGACGCCCTTGCCGGAAAAATGGTGGCCGTTGGAAATTCATGAAGTTGATGTTGATAGTAGCGTTGATGACAGATGAATGCTCTAAATGTTTATTTGCTTATTTTTTTTTAATAGCAAAAAACAATGAACCTAGTAACCATTCAATTTTTTTTGTTGTTTATTTATTAACTTCATGTTTATCGTTGCAACGAACATTATAAACGTATAACTAAGTATTAGTAAACGTTATGTCTTCTATATCAACATGTAATGTATATATTCACTCTATCTCATCGAATTAAACGGATTACTTTGCCAGGCGAATGACATAGATTTATTTAACCTTTTTTTAATTATTATTATTATTATTTTGGAAAGGTAATCTTTTCTTAGCACTTTGGCTAGTTTGAACCACATCCACGGGCCTAAACCAAGTGCATGCAGCGTCTAGTGAGGAAAATTTATGTTGACGGTATTTTATTATGAGGGGCAATTTCGTTTTCGTCTATCTGCAAGAATTTTCTAACTATTCTACATGTATTCAAGATTAGGGCTGTATCTGAGTTTAGGGAGTTTTGGTCGACCGGCTAGGTCCATACCAGAGTATTGTGTCAGGGTTGTTGTAAATTTGTCATATATTTCTTGGGTATAGGTGCTGGTTGTTAAATTCTGATCTGCGATGACTAAGGTCTCAATATCATTTTCTAACATAAAGGTTAAATTTTCAGTTTGTGAGGATGTATGTGATGTCCGTGTGTATGCTTGCGATTGATGGAGTGGGTGGGATTGTAAAATTGGAGATTGAGTGTAAGATTGTGGTTGTTCTTGTATAGTATTTTCGTCTGCGTCTTGTAATAATGTCATAGTATTAGAGCCTATATTATCTTCAGATTCTTCTTGTAACTGTAAGCGGACTTCTTCTCTCAGTTGGTCTAGTATTTCTTGAGAGAGAAGTTTATTTCGTACTATAACTCTCCGCTGGTCTGATATTCTTTGTTCTGAAACGGTTACTTCCGGATATTGTTGGGAAAAAAGTTGATGTAATTGTTGCCTATATGTGGTCATGTCGGTCTCTAATTTGATTATGTGAAGATAAGTACGCATGATAAATGTATTCACATCTTTGCTCCATTTCATGCGTACTCGTGATTTCCCAGCCTTGGTGGACACGGATAAGAAGGAACTTGCCTCCCGTGCAACATTCAAGACTGGTATGGGTGGATCTGGGATAAAAGAGAGTGTTTGGGGTGACGATGATACGGAAGGTGAAGATGATCTGGAGGGTGTGTACGATACAGTACATGGGCTATATGGTTCTATTGGAGTGTTTGTTCTGACTGTTAAACTATCACCATCGTCACGGATTTCGGCTGTAGCATCTTAGTCGGTGGGAGCCCGCCTGTTCAACTCCTCACCGCTGACAATTCGCATGCTGAAACACCCAGCGTCAGCTCCAGGTGTGCCCCGGCGATCGCCCCGGGCAGCGGTCCTATACGTTTACGTTTAGATCGTAACTCCATTTTTGATGGGTTTCTAGAGCCATGTTAGCCACGCCACTAATTTCTCATTCGTGTGTCCGCCTCCCACGTGATTAGGTTTTCAATCAGGACGTGTGGTTGTATTAGGGGGCGCAATCCCTATTGGAAATAGAATTTCGTAAAATCCTATTTGAGATGATTTCTGCATGACAAATAAAAGGTTACTACCAAATTTAGAGTCTATAGAGGTTACAGTTTGGAAATAGAAATTTCACATTTTAACACCCACTACCGCAATCTTTTTCGGCGGTGGGTTGTTGTAAAATCCGCTCTTAAATCATTTCTGCATCACATATAGACGACTCTAGCTACATTTGGAGTCTATAGGAGCTACGGCTTAAAAAATAAAAATTTTCATTGTTAAACCACCCCCGCAACCTCCTGTGGGGTGAGCTACCGTAAAATTCTTTCATAGACTATTTCTACATCTCTTACAGAAGATTCCTACCAAATTTGGAATTTATAGGAGCTATAGTTTAAAAACAGGAATTGTTCATTGTTAACGCCCCCGCAATCCCCTTTGGGGAAGAATTTCTTAAAACCGTTTTTAGTTGACCTCTACATAACGAAAGTAATATTCCTACCAAGTTTCACATTTCTAAGTCCTATAGTTCCTGAGATTTCGTGATGAGTAACTATAGAAATTGGAATACTTCGATTATCATCGAAATTTTTAACGTTTTAGCAGACTTTTTAAAATTTTCTTACATATAAACCTTCTCCTGACAATTCTGAAGACAACAAAAAAATTAACCCAATCGCTCCAGCCGTTCTCAAGTGATACTCGATCATAGATACGGCATTTTATTTTTATCAAAAATGAGAGTGGGTGTGCAGGGGTGCGTGGGAGTTGGTGGGTGGATGCGTGGAAGTTTGTAAGTAGATTCTTAGCTGAATGTAAAAGAACATAATCCGTTTAGTAAACTCCGTTGAAATCCATGAAAACAAAAGAATCAAGAGAAAACGCTTGTCTTTTGTTCTTATTAGCGGGATAAATGTTCATGAAAGTAAAACAGCAATAAAAAAATGAAGGAACGTCAGAATTCGAAAAATAAATAGGCATAAACCATCTAGGAAAAATTTCGCATCGAATGGTGGTAGTTTCATGTCGATACGATCAGTTATATATATAGATTAATAAAAGTTAGAGAGGAATTATCTGTGAGTATCTTCTCTGAAGTTTCACTTCTACTACATGTGAACTGCACACACACATTTTTTTTTACTCGAAAGATTGCACTTCTGAGGTGTTATTGTCACCAAGTTAGGATCTGATGAGTGGATCAATGGATCCCAGAAAAATCGAGAGCAACCCTCAAATATTATAAGCATGTACAACCTGCGTCATATATTTTTTTCTAAAGCTATTCATGTTCGGTCCTTGCCTAGTGTAAGGTAGGTAGAAATCGCTCCATCAATTTTGCTGTCTACCCTCTTTTTGTGTGAGATGCCGGACAATACACAGGAGGGTGAGGCAGCCATTTATTGGACGCTTAAATCAGTTTATTCTTTTAAATATACTCAATTCCAATTGTAATTACTGGCCGTGCCAAGACCTTATTGTGTGATACTGGTGTCAAGAAGTAACCACTCCAAAGTAAATTTGGTGCAGTGCGGTGTTCCTCTGTGTGCTGCAACCTGAATCAAGCGAGGAGAGGTCGGATCTCAAGATTGGTGGAGCTTCTACTGCTTTTCTAGTGCAAGGATCTAAGCTAGATATCTATATTTCCCATAAAGTCCGTTGTTATAAAAACCAGCGTAATTTTACCAAGGGCCACCACACCACATTACCCGTGGGCTACAGCGCCCCACAATTCAGGTATGTATTTGCGTAACTAAAAAGTACTTCAAAGTAAAAAACAAAATAAAAATATTGTTACAACTCAGGTCCCGACAAACAAAATCCACCTGCATATCTGAAACAAAGCACATTTATTACCCGTCGGCATTTGAACTAATAACATTGAAATTCTTTTATGGTCGTCTTCTTTTGTTTAGTCATTGTCATACGGCCTATTCTTGTATTGTGATCACTAACCAGGTGTTACGGATTTAAAGTACAAGTTGATTCTAGGAAATTAGGTCCACGCGGCCGGGCGGACTTATTGCATCTGTGCAGTATAAAGCAGTGGCCCGATTGAGGGAGGAGTTAGTCGAGCGAGAACCACGAGCGAAGCGAGACGTGTGTACTACAATCGGGAATCTAATAAATGACGGACTTTGCGCGTTTTATGTAATTACGACCTTCTGCATTACGTTTGGACTCGTTGTGTTCGGTTATATTTGTACCTGTGTTATACGTGTTTGTATAGTTCTAATAAACTCTATAGTAATTCTAACGGCATTTTAATTCGAGTCTCGCGACTCGTAACACTATTAATATTTATTATTTTAATATCGTTTAATGTTATTGGTTTCATATTAAATACTTAGCTGTAAAATATATAAAAAGTATTAGTTAATTTATTTATGTACTGACCGTACACTACTACAAACGCAAAAACGTCTCGAAGCTAATTGACCTGTAGTTAGTGTAATACATAACAAACTTATGACACCTGCACACACTTCATCCTATTATGATAATTCTTTTACAGGGCAGGCTGTCAAACTTTGGAATATGCCTCCTCTTAATCTCACAGAGGCCAAATCCTTACCAACATTTATAAATTTACTCTGAAAACACTATTTGTCCAGAATAAGCTATGTCTGATTAACACAATATAGTCATGCTACTTATATTTATTATAATAAATTATGTATTTTGAAATACACTATTGTACATATATGACTATGTATACATGTATGTATGTGTATATTTAATTCTTAAATTAGTTTGAGTATTTATGTATCTATTTTCTGCACCGCCTACATCGCCTGATTCAAATTTCTTTGATTCAGGTTGCCTGGAAGAGATCGCTTTAAGCGATAAGGCCGCCTATTGTATTGCCTAGAAAATATTGTAGATATGCTCTGTTTTAGTATTTGTATATTTTGGTGTGCAATAAAGTTTTATATATCTCTCTCATATTTGTTTGTGTTGTTTTGTCCTCAGGTTTCTTCATTTTGCCAGCTATATTAGCGTCTATAACACCTGCCTCTACTACTACACTACTACTACTATCACTACACCGACTATCAAATTTCTTCATTTTGATAGCTATATTAGCGTTTATAACACCTGTCTCTATTACCATGGCATTGGCAAAATCGTTGAATCCAAAGGCGTTGAAGCCAGCAACAAGAAAGATAGAATAGTATAGACATGTGAATGATTAGTAGAAACCGGCCATATATAAACTCTCACTTGCCAAATCGATTTTTTTTTTCACAAAATAAATAGCCGTAAGAGATAACATATGAAAGCAACTATACCCGTTTGGGAAATTGTCGAGTGTAGCATTTAAGAGCAGTTTGCGGTTTTGCCTGTAGAAAATTTCAAGTCATTCAACAATCTTTCATAAGCCATAGTAGATTCCACACACATACATACACACACAATTGTATTAGTAGATAGCGCACCATCAGAAATACAAAGGTCGCATGTTCGGATCCTAGCCGGAAACTATGTACCATTTATAATCTGAATCTTAATTGCATGGACTAAAATGCTTAGAAACTTCGAGCAACAAGTTGTGAGTTGTTAATTCAACTCGCTTATGAATCAAAAATAGGTTGATCACAGCCGTCATTTTAGTCTAGGTAATTAAAAATATATAATCAGTATTCTGACCTAAATTAGTGCGTATTGCTGCAATTAGCAACCATCACCGTTAGCACATTAACGGTGATGGTAAACATCGTGATGAAACGTGCACATCGAGATAACCGATGTGTCCAACCCGCTAATTCGCGTTGGACAAGCATGGAGCCCAGCAGCGGGACGTTTATGGGCTGCTATTATATGAATATGCTTCCTGTTGCTATCAGGCAAGCAAAATGGCTACCGATATTTAAAACTATGATCAAAAATACTAAATGTCGTTGGAATATGATATTTAAATTCATTTATAAACATTTATATATTTTGTAGATATGTGTTTGTATGGTATGAATCTTAAGTATATATCTGTATAATATATAAAATTTCTGCATACATATATATCATTTATGTATTTATTATTAAAAAGTAAGTAGTTCGTACTTTATGTTACTGAAGAGTGACCCGTATAGGGTGGAGGAGCGAGATGGAAAGCTCCTCCGTCTCAAAGGAAGATCTTCCAGCGAGGCTAGTATTGTTCCTCGCAGGCCTAGGCCCCGTCTGTTATGGTTGAAAATTTGTATATATTCTTTGTATGTTTCGGGAAACATTTGTGAAATCAATTATTGTACAGCGCTATCTATTCGCTTTTAAGTGTTCCACTACATTACGTATTCCACCATCGCCATTATCATATCAATTCATTCCTGGGGTTGTCTGGAAGAGATCGCTTTTTAGCGATAAGACCGCCTTTTGTATATAATTAGATATAATATTAGTCTTTAAGTTCATTTTTGTATTGGTGTATAATAATGTGTTATCTATATATATATATATGTCGGCGCAAATACAACAATTAACGTATTACAAAAACAATGTTAATTTATGTAATCGCTATTCGTTTATTGTAATTTCAATACTTAACCTAAAAATTTGTGATCACGTGCACGTGCACCGACACGTGCGTCGAGCCCTTTAAATACGGCCGCACTGTCGGCATTCGGTCATTCAACGGATAAAATCGGCCTAGGAAACAGTATGCTCTGTTCCCGACCGCCCTGGTGTGCTTGTGGAAGTACAACCCTTATTAAGGGTTACGCCAAGATATTTGACTTCGTTAACCCATGGGATAACTCGGTCGAATAGCTTGATGGGCATAAGTTGGTTGGTGGGACGGGTATTGAGTGAGAGAGTGCCACGAGAGAACATGATGGCTGCACTCTTCTCGGGATTCACCTCAATCCGCCATCTACGGAACCAGTCGCCTAGTTCTTTGATGGTGGCGTTGAGCTGACTGCAGATTCTGTATCTGCTGGGGTCACTGGATTATAGAGCGATGTTATCCACATATAGGGCTAGCTGGTGTACAGCGAGAAGAGTAGGGGGGACAGCGCGTAGCCCTGAGGGACTCCCGCTGAGATGGTACGAAAGGAAGAGAGAGCTCTTCCTCTCGGAATCTGAATCTACGGCCTTTGAGGAAGTCCCGTAGAATGAGTACGATTCGGTCTGGCACTCCGAGCTGATACAGCTTGTAGTAATAATAGACTAGGATCGGCTCCGCCGGCGGAGTCGATTGCGAGTCCCAAAATAATCACTTCAGCCTGTTGGCTTAGCTCATTCAGCCTTTTACGGCTAAATCCTATGTAGAGTCAATCCCCCGCAGCAGTCGAGCCAAGGTCGAACCTCACAGGAGGTGCCTCCTCGAGCGCGCTGCTTCCGGGCTGAACGCCTCCGCTCCCACGGAGTCGGGAAGCCCCCAAAGACCGGTATCGCTGAAACAGCCATCTGCGGATATTAAGCTGGGTCCAGCTCAAAAAAAAAAACATTCGGTCATTATTATTGCTCGAGCCGCCGAAAGGGACGGACCTTTCTGGCACGTCGTAACGCTCTTGAAATATACGCGACGTCACACTCTTTAATAACACCACGGAGGTCCTTCCCGCGTCATATATATATATATATATATATATATATATATATATATAATCGTTACTTTGTGTGGGATTATATACTTACATATACTACTTATGGGTGTTATAATAATATATTTGTGTGCATTTATATACACGAACGACCGCGTTGCCTCTCCCAAGTCAAAACCCCCAACTCGATTTGTGTTTGAGCTGGTTATTTTGACTCGGGGGGAGATGATCAGCCCCCCGCATATATATTATCCTATTTGATATCTCTCCTAATATTATAAGGTATATACATACTTATATATTTGTTTATGTGTTTGGGATGGTTCGGGAGTTTTGTGGGGTTTTTATTAACCTCTATTTAGTTCTTATAAATATGGTTACATACATACACATATTGAACAGATAAAGATTAATTAGTCGGTTTTGGAGCACGAGGTGATAGTCTTTCTTGAGCCCATTGCACAATCTTAAAGACAAACAAACAAACTGAGCACATCGTAGTAGTAGAATATTGGTTTCCCTTAATACGTGTACCGTAACGAAATTTTTATATGCCTATCGGAACAAATCGATTCTTTGAAAGCTGTTTACCCAATTCACAAACGAGCGTGAAGATATAGAAACAAACATAACACTTTCTTATTGGTTTTTGATGGGAACTTCATGGGTGATATTATGCTGTGCCTTTTCAATTTCCAAGTTACATAGATAACACTTTCTTGCTTACCAAATTAAATAATTACAAAATGCATAATTATAATACTAGTCAAGTAAGATAAGTTTATTTACATTTGACTAAAGTACGTAGGTGTCGTTTTGTTAGATATTTTTGCCATCTTGTAGTTAGGGACGTGATCCCATTGCTATAAAAAATTTGTGGCTTCTGATCAAAAAACTGCTACAAGTGGTTTTGGCAGACCTCTCGTGATGTTAACCTGACACTGCCTAAGGAATTCTGCAGAGACCGAAACAGGTGAAAATCTGAAGGTGCAAGGTCAGGACTATACGGCGGATGCATTAACACCTCCCAGCCAAACTCTCGTAATTTTTGCTGAGTGGCTAAAGATATGTGAGGTCAAGCGTTATCATGGTGAAAAACCACACCCCTTCTGTTGATTAATTCCAACCGCATTCTCTCAACTTTTTGCTTTAATCTCATCAGTTGTTCGCAGTACAGTTAAGAATCGATGGTCCTGGCTGGCGGTAACAGCTCATAATGAATAATGCCCTTCCAATCCCACCATACACACAGCATCAGCTTGTTGCGAGTTAACCCGGATTTCACCACAGTCTGTGAAGTCTGACCGACCTTTGACCACGATCTTTTTCGCACGTTCTTGTCGTCCGTGATCCACTTTTCATCACCATTTATTAGCTTCTTCAAAAATGGTTCGGTTTCATTACGTCGTAATAAAGAATCACAAATGAGTACACGGTTCATTAGGTTTCTTTCGGTGAGCTCATGAGGCACCCAAATATCGAGCTTTTTTGTGTACCCAGCTTATTTCAAATGCGCCAAAACCGTTTTTTGGTCAATTCCCAGTTCTCCAGCTACATCGTAACTACTAATATGCCGATCTTGCTCCACTTTTTCAAAAATGGCATCAATTTTGTCCGTAACAGGGCGACCGCCACGATGTGGTAATTTGAGTTTAGGAAAAAGAAAGAAGTCAGCTGGAGCCATATCTGGTGAATGAGGTGGTTGCTCGATGATATTTGTTGAGTTTTTGGTCAAAAATTCGTTCACCATGATGGCCTTGTACGAAGACGCATTATCGTGGGGCAAAATGCAAGAATTTTCTTTCCACAAATCTGGCCTTTTTCGTCGAATTTGCTTTCTTGAACGCCGCATAACGCCCAAATAATATACTTTATTTACCGTTTGACCTTCCGGTGAGAATTCCGAGTGCACAACACCGCGACAGTCAAAGAAAACAGTCAACATGACTTTGACTTTTGATCGACTTTGGCGTGGTCTTTTCGGTTTCGGTTTAGTTGGAAGGCGCTACTACGAAGCTTGTTGACTAGTTTGCATGTCAAACTCGTAAACCCAAGTCTCGTCACCAGTAACAATAACATGCAACCAACAATCAACCCGACTCATAGCTTCCTCCGACATATATATATTATCAAAAACAATAATCATTTATTTAATTACTATGAGTTTATTGTAATGTGGAATTAACGTAAAACAACAAGATTTTATTGTAATTTCAATACTTAATCTGAAAATTGGTGATCACGTGCACCGAGCCCTATAGATATGGCCGCACTGTCGGCATTCGATCATTATTGCTCGAGCCGCCGAACGGGACAGACCTCTCTGGGACGTCGTAACGATCTTGAAATATACGACACCAAGTACTCTTGAAATCCTATTTCGAGGACTCGAGTATAGGTCGTCACCAAGAAACCAACAATCGTGACGTCGGCATTGCTGACACCACACTCTTTAATAACACCACGGAGGTCCCCACCGCGTCATATATATATATATATATATATATATATATATATATATATATATATATATATATATATATTAAATATATATATATATATATATATATATATTCGGGTTTGGAGATTATGGTTTTTTCGTTCTTTAATTTTTCTTTTCATGGGATAAATAAAGGGGATATCTTTAATTTCTTCTCTTTCTTCCTTTTCAACAAAACTGTTACATTTTCCTTTTCCTTATATGCAATACAGTCTTTATATCTATTTATTGTTTATTATTCTATTTTTATGTTTTTATATATTTTTTTATTGCATGAGTTCAGCAGACAGGCAGACGGCCCACTTGATGGAAAGCGGTTATCATCGCCTATGGACATTTGCAACACCAAAGGTGCTACAAATGCGCTGCTGCTCTCTTAAGGGAGACTGGAACCTGGCCACTTCCGGAACACAACTCAAGGTTGTTATGGCGGCATACTCTAGACCAGGGGTGGTAGTCATTCAGACGGGCAAATATATTTATATATATATATATATATATATATATATATATATATTTATACAGATACAGATTATATTTTGGTTCTTATCGTATTTCATATTTAATAATATTTATTTTGTATTAGACACGGTTTCGAGCGATGTTACAAAATAATTATGATGTTAATAAATATACGTGTGCTGTAACTCTTTATTGTACACCAATACAAGAAAAGAACTTATAAACTTAAACTATGGCTCATTATGCACAATGGGCGGTCTTATCGCTAAAAAATGTTCTCTTCCAGACAACCCCAGGAATAAATTGAGATAACGACGATGGTGATATACATAGTACAATTTCTTACATTCTAGTAATAAATATATAAAAGCAGTATATACAGATGTTTTATATATTAAATAGATATAGACTTAATTTTATTATTATGATTATAGTAGGATATGAATGAAATGAATGAATGAAAACTTTATTGTTCACCATGAACTTAAATCTAGACAATTGATATGGATACATGTGCATTAGAACAATGGGCGGCCAGTGCCTAGGAGATTTTAAACGAAATTTCAATATAAGATTTTTGGTGGTGGATATAAAAAAATATGTAAATAAAGTACAATATACTTATATATACAGATATAGAAAGAATTATTTTTAAAGTAAGAATTATTTTATTTAGGACAAGTAAACAATAACAATACTGAGTAAAATAAATGTATCAATATAAGTCCTAACATTGGACCCAGACTCAGCGTAATGCTGACCACTAAGGCCAGCGCTGTTCTTCCTCCTGGGACCAGCAGGTGGAGCCACAGAGGACAATACAACACAAATAATATATCAAATCGGTTCAGTTTAATAATTATAAAAATAAAACGGGTTATTAAACAAATTTACATCGAAATAATAATAAACATATATACATAAACACAGTGAGATATGTGAGCAACAAAACAGGCAATTAAAATAAACAGATTATTGCTAATGTTATCTATCATAAATATTGATAACATGGTCATAGAGCACTTGTATCCCTTAAGTTACATTGTCCGTTTTGGTATTCACATAGGAAGTTCTTTAGTGTGACCCTAAAGAGTCACTGATGAGGCGTTTCTTATAGGTGGAGGAATATACATATACATATATAATGAGATAAAGGTGATATTATAAATTAGATGTATATACATTCGAACAATAGATACATTCATTTAATGCAACAAGTTTTATTTAATAGACCAATAATGGTCAGTGATCATACGTTTAAATGTAGTCATTGATTTAGCTTGTGTAAAATGCAAGGAGAGATTTGGGTAAGAAAGTACAAATATACCAAATATTAACTATTTGGGCAGGGTTCCACAGTCTAACAGCCTGTACGGCAAAAGAATTTCCTAGGAAGGAAGAAGTGTGTGCAGGTATTGTTAACAAAAGATGTCCATATTCAGATATGCCCGCGACTTCGTCCACGCTTCACTTTAAATTTCTGCGGGATTCCCAGAATTTTTATTCCCGGGATACGGCAATGATTAAAAAAATAATGTAAGCTATGCTTTCGTTTTAGTGAAAACTGTGTCGGAATAAGCTAATTTTTATGCATTCCAACAATTACAAACCGCTCCCGGGAAAATCCCTGCGGAATTCCCGGGAGAAAAAAATATATCACACATTTTATTACATAAAATTTACTATCGATCAGTGAAAAAAACGCATTGGAATTCGAAAAAAAAACAACCTGGCCATTTTAGAATACTCCCGGAAAAATTCCCGCGGGATTCCCGAGATAAAAAGTAGCGCAGATATTAAATCCAAAAATTTTCTGTCGAACAGCGAAATCGGCATCGAAATTGGCCCAGTAGTTTTTACGTGAATCCCGAACAAACAAACAGGACAACAAATCTAAAAAAAATGCATCGTATTTCCGTCGTTTATATAATCTATTACAGTTGTTTTTTTTTAAGTAGCATCAATGTACAGACACGGCATGTTTAGAATTTTATAATATTATAGATTATACAATTAAATTATGATTATGAATGTAAAGTTGAAAACAGATTAATTTCATGCGATGAGTGAGAGTTCTGATGATCCACTTGCTCAATCCCATATCCCATCTCGTTTATTTCAATCCTCCTATCTGCTCCCTCTGTCTCAGGGACTCCCAAAGTGGTCGATATCGACCCCCTGGGGTCAAAATAGGTTTCCATGTGGTCGACAAAAACGAAAACTTATTTTGGGGGTCGACGAGGTCTAAAAATCGATCACTATTAATTAACACAAGTTCTTATTTGAAACATTTAAGATACGTGTATCAATTTGTTATAAAATTGCTGCATTGTAGAGCATTGTTCGAAATACCTTATCGCTTTTCCATTATCATACCTAGTCAGACTTCAGTGTGGTCATAAACATTTTGACAAAACAAACCGTTTGAAAATCAACGTATGGGGAAATTTAAGGCTGCAACTCACCAATATTGAACCAGACTTAGCTAGATTGATAGAAAGACACTATCACACTGAAATTTAAAAAAAAAAATAATCACTTAAGTATTTTTACGTAATTTGTGTTAATAATTAATAATTACACTTGATATTTACTGAATTTTATTCAATTTTGATGAGAAAATGATGTTAGGTTTACCCACTTAACCAACCACAGTTTCTAAATTGCTAAGTATTTTGTATCAATACGAAGAAAACTAGAGATACTATTTTTAAAATAATTTAGCTAGGGGGGTCTGAGGTATCACTTAATTTTGGAAAACGGGGTCTTCTTGCTCAAAATAGTTTGGGAATCCCTGCTCTATCTCTTGCCCCTATCTCATCTTCTTTATCCGTTCCTAAAGACTGGTAACACGTTAGTCTCACTCATGTTGTTGCAAATGTCTATAGGCGGCGGTAACCACATTCCATCAGGAGGGCCGTCTGCCTACTTGCAAGCATCGTAATAAAAAAAATTGGGAGGTGTAAGATAACATTCGAATCCGCGTCTTTTGAGTTTGGGGTGCGAGTCTGTTTACCACTAGGCTATCGCGGCTTTTTGCCTAAAAATATGCTATATTTTAAAAACTACTATCCGTGCAGGAGCGGAGGCAGAATAAAATTTCCTGCGGCCGGGCGGCCTGTCATAACAGGCGACAAAAACACCCCACAGCCAGGTGGTAGGGTATTTGCCCGCCTGGATGGCTACCACTGCATGATGGCATTAGTGGCCAGGTCCCAGTCTCCTTTTAGAAAGCGGCATTTTTTTTATTGCATGAGTTCAACAGACAGTCAGATGGCCCACTTGGTGGAAAGCGGTTACCATCGCCTATGGACATTTGCAACACCAAAAATGCTGCGCAAATAATATTTTCCGTTCCTGCACGTATAAAAACGCCAGCACATTGGTAGCACCTTTTAATGTTATAAATGTCCTTAGGCAATGATAACCGCTTTCCATCAGGTGGGCCGTCTGCCTGTCTGCTGAATTCGTGCAATAAAAAAACCTGTCCATAATATTCAAAATACATCGCGGTCGCCCTAACCGAAATCGGTTAAGACAACATCATTCTTATATTTACTATCATTCATCGAAATCGATTCGTAGTCCAAAGCCGTCAAGTAGTAACATATATGCTTTCACTTTTATATGTTAGTATGAATGAGTAGAAAGAAAGGATGATTGTTTAAAGTTTTCTTACAAATGCTCCAAACTCATTGCTTACTTGTTTACTAAGTGAAACCGGCCGCAATGACTAGTCTATATCCCAATACTAACAATTAAAATTACTTAGCCATATATGAAACAAGTGATATGGGGTTCCCAAACAAGTATAAAAGAAAGTAGGTGCCTATATATATAAGTAGTGACGCACAGACAGCCAGTTTCGACTTCGAAAGCGCCAGTGAAAGACCTTTCACTTATAATAATAACACAGCGTGCTAACCCCTCTAAAGGATAATTAAAAAAAAAACAATTTAAAAAAGAATATAATAGTGAATTTTAAAACAAACTTCAAAGTTAAAACATTATTATTTAAAAAAAGAAGTGACTTTTAATTCATAAATGGAACGATAATTTGAAAAATTTAAAAAGTGAACATTATTATTTAAAAAAAGAAATGACCTTATATTTATAAATGGAACAGTTATAAAAAAAACTATATTATTTAAAAAAAATAAAGTGACATTAATTTTTGAATTCATAAATGGAATGACAGTTATAAAAATTTAAAAAGTGATCAAACATGGCGTCGAAACGACCGTTATGTTTTTGCTTTCTTTTAATTATATGCGTAAGAGTTGATAGTGCTAGTTTGTTTGAACGATCTTATGAATATGTTATGAGTTGGGGTAAAAGTTTGACGCCCACTTTTATGTCTTTGCTGGACTGCTTCGGGGAGGACGATGCTTGGAGTTGTGCCAAGGAGAGAGCTTCCAAGATCCTGGATGTGTGGGATGATAATGTACAGCAGCAGCGACGAATGTGGCAAGGTTTGTCTAGTTTGTCTATTATAAGTAGTCCGGCCATAAGTTCTGTTACAACTGAACACGTATTTATTTTTTCATGACGTGATCTTAATCAAATTTATACGTTACTAGAGCTCCCGTCAGACGTTGTGTTGCCCTCAAAAAATAAAAATCTAGGAACCGATCACAGTGCCACCTACCGGTTCCAGTTATGAATGTAAAGCATCCGGGGACCCACTCAAAGATACACAATAAATTTCATCATAATTGATAAAGTCGTTCTCAAGTTATGCGCTTGTATTAATTTCTACGATTCATTTTTTTTATATAGATTGAAGTCTCAGCAAAAATTTAAAACTATTTCTTTTAGTACGGGGGTCCAATTCTTCTATTACCATCTCGTCGCAATCGCCGGACACTATCATCTCAATCGTAGGTTTATCTGATTTCAGTATTCTGTATCTGTATCGAGAAGATATGGTGGATTTAGTAAAACTAGTGGTCGCCCAGTGGTCGAAAATTCAACCATAATTAATTTAAATTATAAGTTTGAACATTATTAAGGTTCTGTTGTCAAAGATTATACTTCTATAATCACAGATTACTCCAAGGCTACGCTGTTAATTTGACTTGAACAATAAACAAAAGAGTATATATGCGTGTGTGTCAAATACATGGTAGTGTGTGTAATGTTTTTTTTTATTGATTGAATGTATAAAACTGGTATTATGTGCCATTTTACACTATGGCGGCGCCAGTGGCAACTGTACGAGGTGGCAAAATTGATATTAGGAAAGAGCACATCAAAATTTATAAAATTAAAATTACTCATTTTCAAAACTCCCGGCAAACTTTCTCTCCAGGTAACCTCCCTTTTTCGCCCCGAATGACTGGGCTAGTTATACAATACCACATCTCTAGTGTGAGCTGTTTTGATAGCTGTCGTGACTTTCAATTAGTAAACGACATTGAATGACTCGATTATGTGTTTATCAATTCGGTTGCTTCTTCTAAATTAAAGGACAAAAATGCCAATTTTTTTAGCGCCACATCTGAAGTGAAACGCGTGCCTTGTAAAGCTGTAAAGAAGGGAGCGGGCTGAGAAATCAAATTTAAATTAGTTTCTTTTCTTAAAACATGGCACATAAATTTGACGTGACATAATGATACAAGACTCATGTGGTTTGCCCATAAGGCGTGCAAATTTAAAATTATAAAAAATACTTTTAAATTTAAATTATTGCAAATTAATAATTATAAAATTTAGGATTATAAAAAAAAGCTCATTACAAGAATACATTACAACATTACATAGATTATAACATTAGCAGCCAGATGTTATACGAGCGTATCTACTTATGACGACATAAAAGTCAAAACAGCGCATCTTTACATAGTGCAAAACAAAGTCTCTGTCTGTCTGTACATCCGCTAACTCAAACCACGCAACGGATTTTTAACTCGTTTTCATCGTGAGGTAGATAATTTTGCAAGGAAGGTTTATGTATATACTAGAGCTTAACCCGCGGCGCAGCCAGGGTTTCTTGATTTTGAAACTTTCAACCTCTAGTCCGTGCTTCTTGTTAATAATCAGGCGTTAATACAGGTTAATTTGTACAAAATTTTTACGAAGAATGTGTAGCTGTAAGGACTTCATAAAAGATTTTTTGAAAAGAAATCAAAGTAAATAAAACAAAAAGATAAAAGAACAAAAATCTGTTTTTATAGATTAAAATATTATATACAATTAGGGCTTACATTAATGTAGAAGTAAGAAAAAGATTAATAGAGAGTCTGGTGCTGTCTAAATTAAATTATTGTGACACAGTATATGGGCCCGGCCTATTATCACGAACAGAGTGTCTAATACAGCGCATACAAAATGCTTGTGCCCGTTACTGTTATGACATACCAAGAAGAAACCATGTTACCCCATATTTAAATAAAAATAATGTGTTAAAGATGGCAGGTAGAAGGAAGTTACACTTAGCTTGTATGCTGTTTGGTGTAATTTCCTCGCAGTACCCTAAATATCTGTACAATAAGATGGACTGGAGATGGGATAGGTCACATCATTATACTGTGCGGTCTGTTACGAAACCTTTAATAACAGCGAAGCACAAGACAGCTGCTTTCAGAGGTTGTTTCAAATTTGCTGCCACTCATTGCTGGAATGATATTCCTCCACCAATTAGAGACCTAAAAACAATAAATTCATTTAAATTCCACTATAAAAGACATCTTCTCAACTTACAAAAGAAGATCATACATATGCATTGATAAGCCTTTAAATAATTACAATGTAGTTCAGTTACTAACTCACCTTGATATGAATCCAAATAGAATTACATACATAGACAGGCAAATCGAAGTGCAAATGTAGCGTGGTTTAGTAGTTCTTACCCAAAATCACTACAATAATTATCGTTCTGGAAATTGTTATTATAATTTATTGTTGGTTTTATTCAAATGTATTTATTTATTTTTACTAATTAAATATTATATAAGTAGACTTAGTTTTATAAATTATTATTATTATTAGTTATTTAATTAACAAATTTGGGTCGTTTTGGTTTTACGCCAAAAGGAAGGTTTGCACTGAAAATCAGCGTTGTGTCGGATATAATTCCGGCACAGCAATATGCTGAGTGCAAACCTTGTTCGTTGAAAATGCGGCGTACAAATTCCCAAAATATGCTCTGTGTATAATAATGTATAACGAATGTAATTACGACGCTATTTCTTCGAATAAAGTTTTTCTTTCTTTCTTTCTTTCTTTCTTTTTTAAAAAGACATAAAAAATAGCTTTAAGCCCGGACAATCGAGTTCGTCCGGAAAGAGGAGTATAATAAAAATAAAAAAATAAATAAAAAACGTGTGTGGATGGTGGGATACAGGAACTAGCCACGAGTAGAAAATAGACCATAAAAACAGCTAGACGATAGACTTGTTCACAGAAGACAAATAGAAAACAAAAATTAGTTAAGAGTATGTAAGGCTATAATAAAAATAGTAAAAAATGAAATAAGTATAGCTATAAATGTATATATGATAAGTAGGTAACATTTCTCATAATAAGACCAAAAGTAAATGCACATCTGCCCGCCATAAACCCGGTTTATTACCTTTCCCGCATTGGACTTCTTTTGTTTACTTTGTGTTTAGAATTAGTAATTAAGAAAAACATTCTATTGTTATTGTACTTGTTTTATGGCCGTCATTAGGCAGGTGTGTCGAACTAATCCTTCTTGTTATTGTTTTGCGTCGAGGCATATTGTATTTGTACACAATAAAAGGGATGCCCAAAAGGAGGGGTGAGGCAGTCAAGCGAGGATTACGATACGAGCAAGACGTGTACATTCAATGAGCTATATAGTGACGGACTTAGCGCGTGTTATTGAATCGTTCAGTTGGTACTGGTTGCGTCCAGTTATATTTGTACCTGTGTTATACTTGTTTGTCTAGTTCTAATAAATTCTATAGTAATTCCAAACGGCATTTTAATTCGAGCCCTGTAACTCGTAACAATACATACAAAAGGTAGAATAATCATGTGACCCCTATGGAGGCCACTTTTGCGGAATAATTTTGCTTTTGATCTTATAACAATACAAAATAAGTAAAAAAGCCCACGTGACAGATATGAACGGTCATGGAAAAAAAATCATGCAAAAATACACATTATTTATATCTGTTACAGCCTAATACAAACACAAGTTCATATCTGTCACAAGGGTAAAAATTTACGGACAATGTCATAAATATTGACAATATTAACATTATAATTCATAATTAAATCTTAAATTAAACTTTTTCATTGTAATTATTTAGTTTTAATTTTGTTTATTATTTACTCTATGGGAGCCTAATCTAATTTACCACTTCGCAACATGTTATGGCTTGAAGAGAAGAAGCGGCGCAAGAAACTCTTCAGCAAACATGCCTAGCTCTAATAATTTTATATAATATTAAAATGAGTGGGACGAGCTTAAATAATAATCATAAACAAAATTAAAACTAAGTAATTAAAATGAACAAGGTCGCGGTAGACTGAATAAAGCTTTAACAATACTCATTGACACTTGACATCTTTGACTTCCGTGATCGCTGCTACTGAAAAGTAGCCGAAACGTCGGAAAATAAAAATCAAATAAATTACCGCGCCTAAAACCGTTAAAACGTAGTATTATTATGTATACTAGTCGCGAAAACTTAAGAAAATTTTATTACTTTAGAGTTATTTATTTCGGCATTTTCCTGTACTACTTTACAATGCAGAAAGCATCTTCCATTCCAATACCAACTTTATAAAACTAATAGTTTAAAAAAAAATGACATACACAGACAGAAGCCCAAGACGAATACAACATTTTCATCTCCATCATTCGACTTGATAACGCTAAAATTAGAGTCGTGCTATCTAAATGCATGAAGTTCAAAACTTTCTTAAATTTTCACTTTTTGCCCCAAAAGCCTGTTAACGATGTAATAATTGAAAATGCTACCGAACATTATACATTCGTTCTACATCCATCCATGAATGTATAAATGTTATTATTATTAATTGTTTGCGTTAAAATTCATTTCACTTTCATTTTAAAATTGAAATTGATATTGCTTCATGGAGAAAGGGTTTTAAAAGGTATTTAGATCCGAGTGGATCTAAATACCTTCTTATCTCAGCTGAGTAGCTGAGATAAGAATGTTGAGATGGATGTGTGGTGTTACAAGAATGGATAAGATGAGAAATGAGTAGGAGATCTTTGAAAGTTGCACCCGTGACTGAAAAATTGAGAGGAAGAAGACAAAGGTGGTGTGGACATATAATGAGGAGGGATGGCAAACACGTAACAAAAAGAATGTTAACTACAAGATTGATTGGGGTAAATGTAAAGGTAGACCAAGAAAGACTTGTAAGCTTCTTTCTCTCTCTTTTCTTTCACCTTCTCCCAGCTCTTTGGGGTCGGCACAATATTTCTTTTATTTCATACTCTTCTATTACGGTATACGTCCTCTATCACTGTACAAATCATCATGTCATTCTTCACATATCCATCCATCTCTTTTTTGCTCTACCTTTGTAATTTGTACCTATCAATCTTCCAATTTCTTCTTTTGTTGTATTGGTAGATATAGAATTTTTCAACAAGATCTTTGTTTTTTAAAACAATGAATTGAGATGAAAAAGGATTCAAATTTTTATTGTTTTGGTAAGAGTAAGGCTTGGCATATAAATGAAAAATGTTTTTTTACGGCATGAGTTCAGCAGACAGCCAGACGGCCCACCTGATGGAAAGCGGTTACCATCGCCTATAGACATTTGTAACACCTAAGGTGCTGCCAACGTGCTGCTACTCTCTTAAAGGAGACTGGCTCCTGACTACTAATACTGGAACACAACACAAGATTATTATGACGGCAAACTACATATAAAAGTGAAAGCATGTATGTTACTACATGACGGCTTTGGATTACGAATCAATTTTAATGAATGATGGTAAATATAAGAATGATGTTGTCTTAACCAATTCCTGTTACAGCGAACGCGATGTATTTTAAATATTGTGGACGGGTTTAGAAGTGTTTTATTATAATTTTATTGCACGAGTTCAGCAGACAGCCAGGTGCTAGGGCATTTGCCCGACTGGATGGCTACCATCTTGGTCTAGAGTATGCTGCCATAACAACTTAAGTTGTATTCCGTCATTAGTGACCAGGTTCCAGTATCCCTTAAGAGAGTAGCAGCACATTTGTAGCACCTTTGGTATTGCAAATATCCATAGGCGATGGTAACCGCTTTCCACCAAGTGGGCCGCCTGCCTGTCTGCTGAACTCGTGCAATAAAAAAAATGCCGCTCCCTAAAAGGAGATTGACTCCTGGCTGCTAATGCCGGAACACAACACAAGATTATTATGGCGGCAAACTTTAGACCAGGGGTGGTAGCTATCCAGACAGGCAAATGCTCTACCACGTGGTTGTGGTAACAGGTCGCCCGGCACCAGGAAATTGTATTCTTCCTCCGTTTCTACACGGATGAAAGTGACGTGTTAAAAAGAATGTTATACTGGCAGATTGACGGATACAAATATAAAAATAGACCAAAAAAGAGGGAAGAATTGTGTGAAGGATGAAAAGAGATAGAAGAGGTTCTTTCTCTGTCTTTTCTTACACTTTCTCCCAATTAATTGGGGCTGACACAATATTTCTTTTCCTTCCATACTTTTCTATTCTGTTATACGTCCTCTGTCACACTACAAATCATCAGGTCATTCTTCACATAATCCATCCATCTCTTTTTTGTTCTACCTTTACAATTTGTACTTGTCAAATCTTTCAATCCAAGTCGTGGTAGCGTAATGGCTAGCGAACGCGTCCTAAACTCAAAGGGCGCGGGTTCGATCCTGGCCGAAACGCATGCACCACTTAGTCAGTTTTCTGATCTAATGTGCATATTGTAACAATTACCACGTGCTACCAACGTTGAAGGAAAACATCGTGATGCAACCTGCACATTGAGATAACCGATGTGTCAAACCTGCCAAGCCGCCTTGGACAAGCGTATCGGGTATACTGTCCGTTCCCCTATAGTGGGAGGCCTGAGCTCAGCAGTTCATTCATGGGTTGATATTATTTAATCTTCCAATTTCTTCTTTTGTTGTATAGTTAGATATATAATTATGTTACGTTCTAGAACCGAACGGCTTGTGCCGCGACGATGGCAAGAGACCCGATGGAATGTCTTTGGTGCCCTGGACGATAGGTCGTCCTTTTTTAGTATGGGACGCGTCTTGTGTCGATACTTTGGCAGCGTCCCATCTGCCAGCCACTAGCATATCTGCCGGTACAGCTGCTGCACAACAGGAGGCCCTAAAACGCCGCGAATACTCAGCCATCGGAAATGGCTATATATTTGCGGCTTTTGGGGTCGAGACCCTGGGACCATGGGGGCCTGAGGCGCACAAACTTTATCGAGTCATAGCTAAACGCCTAGTAGACGTCTCACGTGACCAAAAGACTGGTCTGTACCTCGGACAACGCATTAGCGTTGCGATACAGGGAGGTAATGTGGCCAGTCTTTTGGGTACGTTTCCAACTGACAGCGGTCTGGCACTAGATCTTATAATTCAATTTTAATTTGTATATATACTTATTTACAATTTAGTTCAGTTTTTATTTAATCCGTAACTAATCTAAGTTGAACTATTGTGTTACAATTTTACAGTATTACAAATTGATATTAAAATAAATGTCCCATAATGTGGGAAAAGCTATGCGGTGTTAGATGCGCCTGCACAGTCGTGGCGTTAAATTACTATCACGCTTCGACATCGGGGTTGTGGCTAGAAAAGATGAAAACCCATCAAGGAAATGTACGCCTTGTTACACCCACTAATAATGCGTTTAAATTGCATTTACACAAATTTTTGCTATATTTTCAGGGTATCGTAGCCATTTTTAGTAGAAATTAAAACCCTTTTCAATTGTAGGAATGTGTCTGTCTGAAGGTGTATTATCTAAGGAATACTACACTATTGAAGAATACTTAAATGACAAAACGTCATTTACATAGCAGCTCACTCCAGCCTCTTATACTGTATTTTGTATAACGTTTTCATCTTGCCAAGCATCTAAGGGATTTATGGAGATATGTTGCAGTATCACATTTTAGTACGTCATGTCATTATTATAACTATAAAAAATAATTTTCTTTCCCTTTATTGTGTCTTTGTCTTAATTCATTAATGAGTCGAAAAGTAATTGTGTAACATGTTTATGTATAAAATTTATTTTTAAAAATTAAATTTGATTTAATAAATTTTTAGCTAGACGTGTTGCTGAGGAGCTTCTTGCCACTTCTTCTCCTTAACAGCAATAACACGTTGCGAAGCGGTGTACATAGACTGGCAAGTAAAATTAAATTTTAACCTATATACCTTCAAAAAGTGTTCTCCAGCATAATTTTTTTTGAATAATAACTTGAATTTGAATTTTAAGGTTAGTCAGTATAGTAAGTCACTTCGGGCAAATGCGTTATATGCATAAACACTATTAGTTATAGTTTATCCAGTGATTTATTTTCATTTTGACAGGTCTTGAAAGGTCTATCATTGATCAATTATTATTCGTGATGCCCTAGAGCATTACTACTTCGATTCTATATAAAAACCAAATTACTTTGTCTATACATTTTAATCACTTTGGTGCATCTATATTTGCTAAAAATACTGTGTTACGTAATAAATAAGCCATCTAACCCATATATTACATTAATTATACTTAAAATTAAAATAAAAGCAAAAGTATGACTTTAAGGGCTAAACATAAAACGTATGTTTAGCCATTAAACAATAAATTATAACACCACACAAAGTCACAAACACACAACCAACAACAAAACTCACACATACTCACACCAACGCGCACTACCACCGCATTGCATTACACGCACACTTCACAAACAAACCAAGACATACAAAGAGCCTAAAAATTAATAAGCTAGGCACAGAAAGGAAAAGCAACACAAATGGCACTAGTTAAGATATATATATAATTATAGGCATAAGGCACACACTGCACATGCACTTCCTCACAACACCAGTATGTAACAGATACACTCTACATTAGTATAAGTTCAGTATTAAAAATAGAAAAAAATAATATTATAAGTTATTCTTAAGGTACACTACAACATAAAAATCACTAAATCAATGTCACACACAATAACAAAATAAACAATAAGCGTGTATGAACCTGAAAACTTTCATAGAAATTAAGTTGTAAAAAAGGGTACGGAACTCGAGTCCGTAGAGTAGTTAATAAAAAAAAGACATAAAACGTATTTACGATGACTTGTTTTTATTTATTTATTTAAGCACAAAACAGATTACAATCATATGTAACAGTAACAATGTTGATATACAGGGCCAGATTATAATCCAAACTATGTAATAATTAACGAATGACAAAGTGGATATTCTATGGAAAGTTGTTCATATTTATTTAACAAATAATATAAAAATTATTAGTGAAAAATCAACAGATATTAATCCCGATTGTGTGAGAGCATTGTTTTGCATTTATTCATAAACTTAAATTGACTAGAATTAAAAAAAACAATGTTCGCATTTAATTTGGTGAGCTCATTATAAAGGCGACACATTCGAACTAATGGATTGAAATAAGAAGTATTATTACGATACACTTGAAGGGCAAAAGCTGCTGGTTTTCTACATCGATAATTGGTATTGATGTTAAGTAAAGACATTTAATAGGGTGAATCAATACGTCCATGTAAAATTTTGTGAAGAGAGACAAGGTCTGAAATGCTTCTACGATTTTCTAAGGATGTCAGATAGTAATATTTCAGCCGGTCATGATACGTTTTAAGAGTTCGAATTAAAATTATATCTATATGAAACTATTCGCAATGATTTCTTTTGTACACTCTCAATACGATCGATATGTAATTCATAATGAGGAGAGACGAGATAGTAGAATTATATTCCAACACACTTCTAATTAATGTGCATTATAAATGAATGAAGCTCGTTGGTTTCTTAAAGCCAAGAGTAGACCTACATATAAATCCCAAAAGACTGGATAATATAAGACTTTTATTAGTCAAAATTATTGTTACATGCCGTCAAAGATAAGCGCAGTTTATTGTCCTTCCCGGATTAAGGAATTGTTTTGTGTTTTAAATTTGTAATTAAGAAAAACATGCTATTGTTTTTCTACTTGTTTTATAACCATCATTAGCGTCGAACTAATCCTTATTGTTATTGTTTTCGACTTTGTGGCCGTTCACAGGTGTGCAAATTGCTATTTCTCGGAAACTCAGTGTGCGCGGCCAATTTTTTTGTACTGTGTAGCGAGTATAAGACAATGCCCGAATAGAGGGGTGGGAAGTCAAGCGACGACTACGAGACGAGTAAGACGTTTGTAGTACTCTCGATTAGCGATATAGACGACGGACTTTGCGCGTTCGAATTGTATACAATCGTGCAGTGTAAACTGGTTGCATCCAGTTTTATTTGTATTTGTGTTATACGTGTTTATACAGTTCTAATAAATTCTATAGTAGTTCCAACGGCATTTTTAATTCGAGTCCTGTAGCTCGTAACTTTATCTTTAGAGACTTTTTAAATGGTAATACGGTTCGAGAAATTATTAGAGATATGTATCGACACATTGTTACAAACAATACAACAAAAGTGAAAATGAGACGATACAAGAAGTTTCGTTGTTTCCAATATTGTCACGATATTATTTATCTTTATAATGTTCTCATGTCTGTAGTTTCTATTTTTGATTTATCTGATTATAGTTGCAGTAATTATTAGAGGACTGTGGTTATATTAATTAGAACGGAATACGTCTACAATCATCATATCAGTCCTATTAATTACATTCAATTTAATTACTTGTATGTTAATGTTTGTTTTTAAGGTTAATAATTAATTCTGTAATGGATAAGGTGAGAAATGAATACATAAGGGAATCTTTACATGTTGCACCCGCGACTGAAAAATTGAGAGGAAGAAGATTAAGGTGGTATGGGTATATAATAAGGAGGGATGAAAATCACGTGACAAAAAGAATGTTAAACTGCAATATTAATGGGTACATATATAAAGGGAGACCGAAAAGGAGATGGATGGAGTATGTGAAGGATGGTATGATGATTTGTGGTGTGGCAGAATAGAGGAGTGTGGAAGAAAAAGATATATTGTACCGACCCTAAGTAATTGGGATATGTTGAAAGAAAAGAGAGAAAATTATTTCTGACAAGTACTCTCTTATTTCTGAACGATATAAGTTATTTACATTTATTTCTAAACAATGCAATCGGCCATTTCCTTGATTAAATAATAATCATGTTATATTTTCAGTTATTTCGTGAATAGTGCCTTTGTTGTACAGTTTTCTATATTTTACTATAATTCAAGACCTTTCAATTGAGTATAGATAGTATTTACTATATTTTATTTTCATATTGGTAGAACCGACAGATTTTTACTCTGTTCGATTTATATAATATAATTGGTACAAGAAACCTCTACGGAACCCTCATTGTACTGACAAATACGTACTTAACTATATTTTTATATACACTCGTGTAGAGATCATTTAACAAAAACACATAATAAATCATAACTTGATAGCTCAATGTAACCTTTATTAACAGTACTTACATAAAATAATATTGGAAAGTTTTTTCTTTTTTAACAATAAAATTGGTTTTAAAACGGGTATCTTATAATAAAAGTCAAATTATATCGACAAAACAAGTTAAAAGATTTCACAGAGAAAGTTAGGCATGAATTCGATTCTCACAATTATGATTTATATGTGAACGATTACACGCAATTTTATCGACATCAATTTTATTGACATATTTTTTTAACCGTCTTCAAAAATGGAGGAGGTTCTCCATTCATCGTTTTTTGTTTGTTATTTTATGTATGTTCAGTCATCAGTTTTTTTTTGTTTTTGTACCGATTTTGATTATTCTTTTTGCGTTCGTTATATAGTTATCTGTTAATGGAATGCAGCAAAATAAAGATGGCAGAGGACAACTGATGGGTGAGTTGGGACTGAATCGTTTTGATGTAGGTATGTTTGTAGATATACTGGCAGAGCCAACCTCAAAGAATGCTAGTTTGTTAGCCAGCTCATTATTCAAAATTTAATATACAAGTTATTGTATGTTTAGGAGATTATAGAGCTGACATGCCTGTGTGGCAAAAGTCCCAAATAAATAAATAAATATAATCATTTATTCGCTTAAAACATGGTACATAAATTTGATGTGACAAGAATACAAGACTCACATGTTTTGCCTATGAGGCGAGCAAATTTTCCTTAAGATTATCATAAAGAAATACACAATTATTACAAAATTAACAAAAAAAAATTCAAAAGACTCGAATTATAATGCTGTTGAAATTATTATAGAGTTTATTAGAACTATACAAACACGTATAACACAGGTATAAATATAACCGAACACAAGAAGTGCAAACGTAATGCAGAAGGTCGTAATTCAATAAAACGCGCAAAGTCCGTCACTAGTAGATTCCCGATTGTAGTACACACACACGTCTCTCGCTTTGTTATTAATAAGAATAAAATTTGTATGCCTCCGCATACCACTGCATTATATGATAAAAGCGTGTTTGGGATGGCACCAAGAATATATAATAAGTTACCATGTAATATAATGCAAGAAAATAATATTAATATGTTTAAACAAAAATTATTCGAGTGGTTGACAAAAAATTCTATTATAGCGTCCCAGAATATTTGAATGAGAGGTAATTAAGAAAATATTGTTTTGTGTTATTTAAATAAAATAAAGGACTTATAAGGCACCAAAAGGCCAGCTAAGTAATAAGTTCTCAATTATATTTAATAAGACCTATGTAACACTTAGTTCGCAATAAAATTATTCGATTTGATTTGATTTCTTTGTGGTTCTCACTCGACAGCCTCCCTCTCTCCATCAAGCCATTATTTTATACTGCACAAATGCAAATATGCCCGCCCGGCAAGCGTCGACGTAATTTCCTAGAAATCGTAATCCGCACACCTGGCTAATTATGCCTGCAAGCGGCCATAAACGTGTACAATAGGCTGATCTTTACAACAACCAATACATAAGTGAACAAAAGAAGACGATCATAAAAGGATTACAATTAGTTCAAATGCCGACGGGCAATCTATGTGTTTTTACAGATATGCAGGTGGATTTTGTCTTTGTCGGAACTTAAGTTGTAACAATATACATTAATGTCAGTCATTAGTCAAGTACTTATAGTCTTTAAGGGTTTATAGGTGGAATATAAATAATAAGCATCCTGACCTACGGAACCGAGACATGGACACTGACGGCAGGATTGGTCCACAAGTTCCAAGTCGCTCAACGGGTTATGGAGCGAGCTATGTTGGGTGTTTCTCTTATGGATAAAATTAGAAATGAGGATATCCGTAAGAGAACCAAGGTAACCGACATAGCTCGCAAAATTAGCAAGTTGAAGTGGCAGTGGGCCGGTCACGTCTGCCGCAGGACCGATGGCCGATGGAGCAGACGAGTCCTGGAGTGGAGACCGCGTCTCGGTAAACGTAGTGCCGGACGCCCTCCAGCCCGATGGACCGACGACCTGTGCAAGGTCGCCGGTAGACTCTGGATAAGGAAGCCAGAGGACAGGGATGAGTGGCGCCGTCTCGGGGGGGCTTATGTCCAGCAGTGGACTGACGGAACCTGCGTGGATACGTTGTCCGCATCTCATTTACCAAACACGTATAGATCAGCCGGTTCGGCGACGGAAACAGCTTAATCACTCAAGCGGCGCCTCTCCGAGCAGGAACGGAAAAGAATACGAATTCCTGCGGCTAGGCGGCTTGTCGTAAGTGGCGACAAAACAATCCATAGCCAGGTGGTACGGCATCTATCCAACTTTGGAATACATTGCCTGTTGCTGTCAGACAAGCAAAATTAAGTTGGCAGTTAAGCGAGGACTACGAAGCGAGTAAGACGTTTTCTAGTACTCTCGATTAGCGATATAAACGACGGACTATGTGCGTTCGAATTGTATTGAATAGTGCAGTGTGAACTGGTTGCATCCAGTGTTATTTGTATTTGTTTTATACGTGTATGTACAGTTCTAATAAATTCTATAATAATTCCAACGGCATTTTCATTCGAGTCCTGTAACTCGTAACAATATAGTATAGTTATATGTTTATTATTGAAATGTAAGTAATCGTACAATAATTATGTATACCACCATCGCCACTCCTAACCAGCAATATTCCTGCCACGGGTTGTCTGAAAGAGATCGCTTTTTAGCGATAAGACCGCCCTTTGCACACAATTAGAATAATACTAGTTCGTAAGTTTTCTGTAATGGTGTACAATAAAGTGTTATCTATCTATCTATCATTTGCACGTCTGGATGTCTACCACCCCTGGTCTAGAGTATACCGCCATAACAACCGAGTTGTGTTCCGACATCAGTGGTTCCACTTTCTTCTACCAGGCCGGCAGCACATTGGCAACACCTCTCTCTGCTGTCCTTCAGCAATAAAGCCGTTTGCTTTTAAAACGCTTGGACCGTGGAGTCCTGAGGCCATGAGCCTCTACCAAAATTCATCAAATCGACTCATTGACTCTTCGGGTAATCAGAGGACTGGATCCTACCTCGGAGAACGAATCAATATAGCGTACCAGCGAGGCGACGTTGTCATACTTCTGGACACCTTACCCATTGACTTCGTTGACCTAGGCTCAGTTGTTCATAGGCGATGGTAGCCGCTTTCCGTCAGGCTGTCTGTTTGTCTAATGAACTCAACGAATATAAAAAAAGAAAACTGCAATTTCTTAGTGAAAGTTCATGAGAGTATTTTATAAGTCACGTCTTCGATTCTCGTGCTATGCAAATGTTTACCAATGTCGGAATGTGAAAATGCTGACATTTCCGTCGTAGGTCCATGACTGGTTTTATTACCTGTTTTATGACCTGGATTTAAACCAGCTTTTTATAGGCCCTATAATGTTTTGTTAATGGCCTCTGTGATTAACTCTGGGTTTCTATAATAATAAATAATCAAATTCAAAAGTTTTTATTTACAATAAGTTCCACTTTAGAACACTTTTTGAAGGTCATACATATAAGTTAAAATTTAATTTTACTTCCTATTCTATGTACACCGCTTCGCAACGTGTTATTGCTGTTAAGGAGAAGAAGCGGCAAGAAACTCCCCAGCGACACGTCTAGCTAAAAATTGTTTGTCTTTATATTTCTTATTCTACTTATATCTCAAGTTCTGTAATAAGTTTTGTACAGAAGTATGTTACAGAATTACTTTTCGAAGAATTAATGGAGTTGTAGCAAACAGTGCATGCTCAGTAAGACAAAGACACAGTAGGAGGAAAGAAGAATGTTATTATTGTTATAATAATAACGAGACGTACTAAAAGTTCGTACTGCAACAAATCTCCATTAATTCCTTGCATGTTTGGCAAAATTAAAAAGTTATACAGATGATTGTATAAGAGACTGGAGCGAGCTGCTATATAAATGGAGTTTTATCATTTAAATATTCTTCAATAGTGTAAAATCCCTTTTTAAGCCAGATACTTTTTAACTATATATAATCGGCAGATAAACACGCACATTGTATATCCCCGAGCTAAGCAAGTTACGCTTGTATTATGGCTTATATACAACAGACCACTCTGGGGCTGATTCCAGACACCCAGACCATAGTAAATAATAGTAAATTCATTTCGGAAATTTACCATGCCAGGAATAGAACCCGGAGCGCTTCCGCGTTCCAGCGAGTTTGGCCGACTAAGACTTCGTCCGCTCAACCACAGAGGCCGTCAGTACGTTAAGCCAATGTTGAATGGAATCAATTTGGTTCATTCATGTAACATTAGCATAAGGTCGGTATTAGACGGCTATTTCTGTCAGTCAATTTGAATAAAGCAACCAAAGTGATCCATGTAAACATAAAATTGAGCCATTCAATGCCATTGATGGTCATCGTGCGCTTTCACTTCCACACTTTTCAATCAAATTGATTCAATTTGTTTGATTCGTCTAATAGTAGCATAAGGCCGGTATTAGACGGATATTTCTGTCTTTCAATTTGAATGAAGCAACCAAAGTGATCTGTGTAAACATAAAATTGAGTCATTCATCGCCATTGAATGTCATCGTGTCGTTGCAGTTCTGCATATTTCAACCAAATTGATTCAATTTTGTTGATACAAACCCACCCCACCGGGACACCCAGAGCATAGTGACCAAAAAATAGTTCATTTACGAAATTTACCATGCTAGGATACGAACCCGAAGCCTCTACGTTCCAGTAACTGAGGCGTCAATAATATTTTTAAATACTGTGCCGCGACTTCGTCTGCGTGGAGTTTTTTTCGCAGAAGCCTAAAACATGTAGCCTAAGTCACACTTATAACATCAGGTATCTGCCAGTGAAAATCCCGTCAAAATCGTTTCAGAGATTAGCTGGAACAAGAATATATACAAATATCCAACAGTAATAGATGGGCCTAGGCCTGCGAGGAACAACAATAGCATCGCTGGAAGATCTTCCTTTGAGACGGAGGGGCATTCCATCTCACTCCTCCACCCTATACGGGACAACCTGTATACTTTCATATGCATTTAGTAAAAAACTGTTATTTTGAAATTACAAACAGACACTTCAATTTTATTTATCCGTATAGATTAAAAACATTCGCTTATATTTTCAGACACTGCTGATGCTGAGGTGGTGACTTCGGGAAGGTCTTTTGAGGAGCTACCCTCAAAGCTTGGTAGAGAGGTAGAAGATTCATTAAACTCCTTAGTAGAAGCCGTCCATCATGGAGTTGCAAGGTAAAAAATAATTTCTCAAAACATACGCACCATACAACACAGCTTGCAGTAAATAGGTAACCTAGCTGAAAGAAAAACAAGAATTCCACTAAGAAGTTTCACATTACAAGAATGAATAAACTGAATAATCGAACCTCCTTGGAAGCGCTTTTGATCGATACATTTGCCTCACTTTAACACTATAGAGAAAATAAGACGAAAGATGTAGTTCTAATTTTCACCACGCGCACGTGGCGCCATATGCAAGTGTGCGCCATTTTCATATTAGAAACTTCAAAGGTTGTTGCGACTTTCCTATTGATATTTATGTTTGTTTCATTACCTATTGTATTAATTTCACGTAAATATGTTCAAAAACGTATGACACACGTTCGGTTGATGGTTTTTACAAACTCGTGACTATGGTAAGGTAACATTCGTCTACTAGTTTGTAATAACCAACTTATCGCAATATGTATAATATACAATAACACATAGTAGTGGTCGCACAATGGTCGAAATTCGACCAGAATTAATTTAAATTATAAGTCTGATCCTTATTAAGGTTCTGTTGTCAAAGACGACTATACTTCTATAATCACAGATTACTCCAAGGCTACACTGTTAATTTGACTTTAACAATAAACAAAAGAGTATATATGCCGCCTGTGTGTGCCAAATACATGGTAGAGTGTTTAATGTTTTTTTTAATTGATTTAATGTATTGTATATGCATAATTTAAAAAAAAATATTAGCATTCTGCACTCCTTCTTTATATAAACTATAAGTGTGCGAAATTTCATACAAATCCGTTCGCGCAATTTCTGTAAAAAGGGGTACAAAGTTTTTGCTTCACGTATTAATATAATGATTAAATCATAAACTAGTACAATGAAGGAAACTTAAATTATATTGTATCTACCAGCTGTGGCCGCAACTTAAGACGTGTGGAATTTTTCTAAAAAAAAGTTTATTTTAAAAAGTAGCCATAGTTACTTCTTATAACATTAGCTATCTGCCAGTGAAAGTCCCGTCAAAATCGGTCCAGCTGTTTCAAAGATAAGCCAGCAAGACAGACAAAAAAATTTAAAATTGATTTTCCGAACTATGTACCGTATATACTTTCATATCGATTTAGTAAAAAGCTGTTATTTTGACATTATAAACAGATACTTTAATTTTATTTATCTGCGTAGATTCTACCTATAATCCCTTAAGACTATAAGTAGAATACTGAGCGTAAGTCATCGAAGTCAATGGGTAAGGTGCCCAGAAGTTTGGCAACGTCGCCTCGCTGGATCGCCATACTGATCCGTTGCCCGAGGTAGGAACCAGTCCTCTGATCTGTTAAAGAGTCAATAAGTACGAGCCTCATGACCCCACGTTCCAAGAGTCTCAACAGCAAACGGTACAAACATATAACTCTCACCGAGGGTTGTATTTATTCGCCGCTTGAGTGATTCAGCTGTTTCCGCAGCTGAACCAGCCGATCTAGCTGTTATTGGTAAATGGGATCTGCTCAACGTGTATACGTAGGTCGCGTCTCATACCAGACGCTTACCATATCGCCAGGGAATTAGAGTCATTCCGCGAGGACTCCTATCATCATCACCTGCAATACCTTTCTCTCTTTCTTGTTTCATATGATAACAATTGTTAATTTTAATGGGGCCATAAAAATGGCTCGGACTTTTGGAGGCCTTCTTGCGTGAGGCCATGGGAAGGCCAACACGTAGAGGCCACTTGACAAGTTTAATGTAAATGTGGTGTGACACTGACCAGCGTTTATCCCTGTCTACACCATATAAAATGCACCAAAGCCACGGAGTGTTTTTTTTATTGCACAAGTTTAGCAAACAGTCAGACAGCCCACCTGATGGAAAGCGGTTAGCGTAACCAATCTGCTGCTGTTCTCTCTCTAAAAGGAGACTGGAACCTGGCTACTAATGCCGGAACACAACACAAGATTGTTATGGTGGCATACTTTAGACCAGGGTTGTTTTGTCGCCTCTTACGACAGTCCGCCCGGTCGGAGGAAATTGTATTCTTTCTCCGTTCCTGCACACCACTGTACATGCAGTGTAGGACTATTGTAAGAAATGAGAACAAAAAGTAGCGGGCTATTGGGATGAATTGCTTTAATGGATCTATGCATCTGGGACTATAGGGACTTTAGCGTCTGCTCGTCGCAATATTCAGGGAACATGGATAAATGGGCAGACAGTGACTCGCCACTCCCATTAGGGCCCCCAAAAAATGCTGTATAAGATTGGCGAGGGGCAACATGGATATGAGAGGCTAAGGACTGTGGAGAGGTGAGCTTCAGGTTCACCGAAGCTACTTCTGATATGCTTGCTTGAGTCTTAGCTTTTTACCAAAGAGTTTTAAATTAGAAAATAAAAAAAAATCTCAGCCAGGTGGTAGGGTATTTGCCCGACTGGATGGCTATCACCCCTAGTCTAGACACCATAACAACCTTGAGGTGTGTTCCGGATTTAGTGACCAGGTTCCAGTCTCTCTTAAGAGAGCAACAGCGCATTTGTAGCATCTTTGGTGTTGCAAATGTTCATAGGCGATGGTAACCGCTTTCCATCAAGTGGGCCGTCTGCCTGTCTGCTGAACTCCTGCAATAAAATAAAATTCTTGCAATGAAAGTAAAAGTTGTGTAGTGAAATTATTTGTATAATAAATTTTGCGGTTTCTCTTGTAGTGTTAGTAGAAATGTGTTAATTGATTTAGCAAGTTTTACGTTTGTTTGTTTAAATGTATGTATTATGTTAGTCATCATCATCGTAAAAGCGCAAATCACAGATGATGGTTTTATAGACCTGTCCTATTTTGGGGTCACAAATTATACCTAGCATCTCTCACCAATCAGGTCAGTTAGTCGTCATCGTATTAGCAGTAAATCCCGGTTGCGCCTTCGGAGCTTGGGGTCTGCTTTCTTATTTTTTCACCTGTATTTCGCGCACTCTTCTACTTCCCTAATTATGGGACAATTACTATAATGGTACTCCTATAGAAATGGGACTCAACTGTGTTACGATTGCCACGCCTAGTAAAGCAAATTATCCAGATCATTAAAACTACTTTTTAACGGTTTTAAGCGTGGTTTTTATGAGTTTTATTCCGACGTTTCGGCCATTTTTCAGTAGCCGTGATCACGGAAGATAAAGATGGTATGTCCACACACTAATAATGAAGTGTCACCCCACATTTACATTAAATTTATGGTAGGTACCCTTCTACGTGTTGGCCGTCCCATGGCCCTACACCTACGCAAGCCCTGCAAAAGTCTGGGCTATTTTTATGGCCCGTATTCGGTATAGTACTTAATTTCACCGCCGCGCCCCAGCATGTTGGCAACACCATCAAACAATTGATTTCTTGACTTTGTCACATAAAAATTTTGAAGTGATAACTTCTACTGAGAGGGTAAACCGCTTCGTTACGTAACGCGTTACGGCGCCAATCTGTCTGGCTTCCCTTTCTCTCACGCATACGGCAGCGGTAGGCAGGCTCCTCCACTCTCACTCTAACCCACGCGCTATATACATACAATTTAAGTAATAACCTAAGCTTTTCTCAAGTAAACAATTTCAATATTAAATAGTTCAACTTTGATTCGTTTAAATTATCACTTCTGTCGGGCGTCCTGAGACGCTTTTATTTCCTTCTAACATGTAATGGTGCAAAGCTTAATATAAATTAACTGTCTCTCGTGGTGCAATTTTTGCCCTATATTACTACGTGCGAGCGGGGGTACTATACTATACTATTTCCATTTCTTTATTTTCTCGATGACAGCTCCTGTGAAAACTTGAACGAGCGTCTTTTTTACATTATGTATACATTATTTAATAAAAATATGACGCTTACGGACGTACAAGGTCATAGCAGAGTCGGAGAAACTGATAGGGATGGAGTTATCGATAAACGTAACACGATAACAGACCCGATATTTTTTTACAAAGTGTAAGAAACTAAACTATTGCTTGATCATTTTGTACAAATTTATTAACTATAATTACATTTCATTACAAGATGTAATTATATTATGTTGATTCTTTATTTATTTATTTTAATCAAAATTTGATGAATCGTCACTGTCACTCAATGAGCTCTCTCCAACATTTATTATAAGTTCCTGTACTTCTATATTATCGAATGCCACATGAATTTCCCAATCGATATTATTACTTAGTTGCTCACAACACTACACCTATCAAATTAGAACTGTCATCGAGAAAATAAAGAAATGGAAATAGTATAAATGCTTTTATTAACTTACACAGACGTGCGTGATTCTTCTCCACAGGGTTGCCCCCAACTAGCATCGCACTGTCCTGACGATAAGATATCTCACTCACAATACCATCCCCGATATTGCGTGAACCACCTCCTGCTACTGCAGTGCTTACCTCCGAATATACCGCGCGTAGCTCACTTCTGGATCTCCTTTTAAACTACACTAAACTCGTCACTGTCTTCTACTAAACTTCTCTTCCAACTGTCTAAACCCGTCAATATCTTCTATGAAACTTCTCTTCCAACTCTTTCATATCGCAATTATCGCTTCGCTGTCTTGAACTGAACTACTCCGTAGGCGCGCCTTATGCTGCTTATATACCTGGAAGAATCTTCTGGAACCCATAATTTTGATCTTCTTTCATTTACTGTGTATCCCTTTCTAAACATCTATCTATCTCTGTCTTTTCCTTCCTGAATCTTCTATTCTAGAATTTCTATCTTCATTTCGTTATTCTTTTGTTCATCGTCTATCCCTTTCTAAAATGTATCTGTTCTTGTCTCTCTCTCTCCAGAATCTTCTACATTTTTCTTAAACTTCTTAAACCAACTAGATCGCTCCGCCATCATTCGCCACAATAATAATAAATTATTATAATGTATGTCTTTGTAGACCACGGACCATAAAAATGGCCCGGAGATTTGGAGGGCTTGGCGTGGGGCCATGGGAAGGCCAACACGTAGAGGCCCCTTGACAAATAAAATGTAAATGTGGCGTGAAACTGACCGGCGATTATCCTTGTCTACACCATATAGTAATGCATCCAAGGACAAGCTCCGGCCAGTGTAGGACTATTGTGGGAAATGAGGTCAAAAAGTACCGGGTTATTGGGGTGAACTGCTAGTGGTACTAGAGATCTGGGAATATGGGGACTGTGGCGTCTGCCCGTCGCAATGTTCGGAGAACATGGAAATTATTATTATATTATACGTCTTGCTAAAAGCGAGTACTTGCACAGGCACAACTTAGTAGCCAGGATCATCCACCTTGCTCTTAAATACGGACTTGTCTAGTTGGAGGTGCCTTATTACCAATACAAACCCGAGCCAGTTCTTGACAATGGTCAATATCTGTTCTGCCGGAACCGTCAATTATCACAAACAGGACTATTGTTGCCAAAAATCCTGATATTGTGATAGTTGATCGGTCTGCGAGACGTGCTATAGTTGTAGATGTCGCGATTCCCCATGATGGTAACCTCGTGAATGCCGAGAAAGATAAACAAATAAAGCATATTGATCTTGCTCACAAGGTTACCGCCATGTGGAACCTGGACTCTACAATCATAGTACCGATAGTGGTGTCAGTGAATGGACTAATAGCGAAGAACCTGGACCACCACCTTCAAAGGCTCTCGCTTGGTATCTGAGTGAAGGGTCGGATGTAGAAGGCAGCTTTGTTGGAGACGGCCCGTATTGTGAGGAGGATCCTATGTCTGGAGCCTTAACCACTGGTAGTTTTTATATATTTTTTTTATTAATTAATGTACATATTTTATGAGATATTATTAAGAAAAATGTAAAAAACTTGAAAATAAAATATATGTGAATAAAAATTATTATAAATATTTATAAATTTCTTCATTGTACTAGCTTATAATTTATGTATGTAAATAAATAATTTTTGTACAAAGATAATTATAATCATCTTTATTGTCAAAAAGTCCAATTTATATTATTAATATTGTTAAACTAGTCCCAAAATAGGCGAAGCCTGTATTTCGAAGGCCAATGTTGATGTTTATAGCCACAGCGTTCGGGCGTGTTTGTATGTATTTTTGTATCACACTATTTATAAGTCGTGTGCAGAATGTTTGCCGATGACAACCACTCCCGCTTCCCACAACCGCGACCCGCGGTCGTTTAGGTCTTTTGAGGCAGGGGGAAATATAATTACATTTCGTACACTACCGGGTCCTTTACTGGGATTAGACCAAAGCAATGAGAGTTATCCACTGAAGATACTGCAGATAACAGAGTCAATTACCTGCTTGTGTGGAGACTCAGCAGGGTATTAAATAAAATTATCATTCGTGCAGGAACGGAGAAAGAATACAATTTCCTACGGCCGAGCGGCCTGTCGTAAGAGGCGACTAAACACACAGCCAGGTGGTAGGGCAATTGCCCGACTGGATGGCTACCAACCCTGCTCTAAAGTATGTTGCCATAACAACCTTGAGTTGTGTTCCGGCATTAGTGACCAGGTTCCAGTCTCCCTTCAGAGAGCAGGGCTCTCCATCAACTGGGCCGTCTGCCTGTCTGCTGAACTCCTGCGATAAAAAAAAATTTGAAGAGATAGCCCATGGGCTAATACTCCACTAAAACCCCCTTCCTCCCATGTGTCCCGCGCTCATGATAGAAACAGCGTGAGACTTAGAACGTAGTTACGCCCACACTAATCCTGTGCATCCGTGCTTGAGAATGCCCCGGGAGAGGCAAACTCACTTCGTCAACAGAGGTTTGATCCTCCTCTCCCCAAATCCTGGAGGACCCCTGTAGCGGAATTACGGGAGATCTTGCGCATATCTGCGTCTTCGGGGCCCCAACTGACGTCGGTACTGACGGGACGTATGCCATTAGTGTTGCCTGTTTGCTGAACTCATGCAATAAAAAAAATTATATAGGAATGGGCTACGAGTGAAGTAATAGACCAGTATTTTTATGGCCGGTTCCTATTTCTTAACGACCGTTCACTTGTCTTACTATCGGTTAAAATATAACAGAAGCTCAGCTGTTTGATATAACTTGAACATGACCGAGCATCGAACCCACTTACCGCGTTAATTTCACTTTCACACCTGACCCGGATATGAAGCACACATGCTATACCTGTTTACTCACGTGGTTATATCTGTTTCTTATTTTTTTTTTAAGTAAATATTTGAGACTGGCAGTGCACGACACTTCGTTCGGGTTGCTATGGCGACGTGTTGGTTTTAAATTGCAATGCATTAAATGGCAGCCACTGCGAGCCACCATAGGCACGCGACGGCACGGCTGTCGTCGTGCTGACGCTTGAGCGGGCGTTCCACATGACGTTTTCCATACGTAGGGCCGCGTCTTTCTGTCACCATCTTTGTGTATCGCACGTGGCCAGCCCACTTCCACTTGAGCTTTCTTACATGAAATATGGCATCTTTAAGCTTTCACAATCTAGTACGACTCGATTAGAAAAACTATTCATTATTTTCTATAATGTTCCACGACGAAAGAAAATTTTTCTTCGATCTGTCATTACGCTTAGAACGGAACAGCTGAGTCACTGAATGACACTTAATATGCAAACATGGAGAAACTGCGATAAAATTACATAGAAAGGTGTCGGTGTGCGTCGTTATGTGTGGCCGTGTGCGAGTCGGACTTCTTTTATTGGTGTACTCCAGTACAGTAGAAGCTTTCATGAAACCAGTCAGTGAAGTCAAGTAATTATATATACTAGTGGTCGCCCGTGGTCGTCGAAATTCAACCATAATTCTCTTCTATAATCACAGATTTCGCCAAGGCTACATTGATGACTTTAACAATAAACAAAAGAGTATATATATGCGTGTGTGTCAAATACATGGTAGTGTGTGTGTATTGTTTTTTTTATTGATTTAATGTATTTTTTGATGCATAATTTTTAAAAAATATTAGCATTCGTCGCTTCTTCTCCATATAAACTATAAGCCAGCCTTCTGGGCACGCTTCCCTCTGGCAGCGATTTGTTACATACTTCATATTAGTTTATTTATAATTTAGTTTATTTTTAAGTGTTTAGTTTAATATTTTCTTTCTTTCTTCTTTTCTTATTAGTTATTTCCTTTTAGTTTAAATTTTATATGAAATTTATACACGTTCTTAATTCAACAAAATGTATGTAGTTCCCAACTATAAGTGTGCGAAATTTCATACTACCCTCCGCGCAATTTTCGTAAAAAGGGGTACAAAGTTTTTTATGCTTCACGTATTAATCTTCTAATATATAAAATTCTCCTGTCACGGTGTTAGTTACCAAACTCCTCCGAAAGGGCTGAACCGATTTCTATGAAATTTTGTGTGTATATCGGGTAGGTCTGAGAATCGGACATCTATTTTTCATACCCCTAAATGATAAGGGTGACCCACCCCTAAATATATTTTTAATTTTTTTTTACAAAATATTTATTTTTATTTCATTATGATTTAGCATTGAAAAAAACATATACAACCCTAAATTAACATCCTTCTACCACCAACCCCTATTTTTAATAGCGATATAAGTACTTTAATAATTTTCTACTCTGTTCAAGTTGATTCGAGTTTAGATTAACATTTGGTCCCGGTAGATGACGCTGCAATCGGGTTCTAGATTTTTATTTTTTAAAGGCAGGACAAAGCTGCCGGGTACAGCTAATGTATAGATATAATGTAGATTGCATACATTGGATTTTATTCAAACAAATAGATTATAATTATAAGCTACAATATCAAACTAAAACTAACTAACTAAATATAGATTAAAGACTAGTTAAGACTAGTTAAAAGACTAGACTAGTTGCCAGATGGGAGCGTGCCCAGAAGGCTGGCTGCATTGCCGCGCTGTATGGCGATACTTATTTATCGAGCGAAATATTCGTCAGCCTTTTCTGGCCATGGGTGGCATCAAAGAGTTTCTTGCAAATTTCTTTGAAGAAACTCTTTACCGATGGACCCCACGGACCTAAGTTTAAGCTCTAAACGGCACAAATACGTCAGCCCTTCCTAAGGCTATTTGTGCCGTTTGAGAGCTTCAACTTTTGAGGTAGCATTTTTTTTAAATTCTACGGACTCTACTTCCGTACGCTTTTTTATAACTTAATTTTCAAGAATGTTTTAATTAGTGTTACATGCCGTCAAATATAAGCGCACAGCTGCCTATTGTAAGCGCAGTCTATTGTCCTCCGGGGGATTAAAGAATCCTTTGTGTTTTGAATTTGTAATTAAGAAAAACATGCTATTGTCATTTTACTTGTTTTATAACCATCATTAGCGTCGAACTAATCCTTATTGTTATTGTTTTCGACTTTGTGGCCGAGCGCAGATGTGCAAATTACTATTTCTTAGAAACTCAGTGTGCGCGGCCAATTTCTTTGTACTGTGTAGTTAGTATAAGACGATGCCCGAATGGAGAATGGAGGGGCGGAGCAGTCAAGCGACGACTACGAAACGAGTAAGACGTTCTCTGGTACTCTCGATTAGCGATATAGACGACGGACTTTGCGCGTTCGAATTGTATGCAATCGTACAGTGTGAACTGGTTGCATCCAGTTTTATTTGTATTTGTTTTATACGTGTTTGTACAGTTCTAATAAATTCTATAGTAGTTCCAACGGCATTTTTAATTCGAGTCCTGTAGCTCGTAACAGTATATAAACACGCTTCTGGGTAATTTTTGTTTCTGTGTGTGACATTTGTATCAATCATATGTGTGTTGTGGTTTACCTTACGAATAACTTATTGTATTAATTTATTGTAATTTTAATATTAAACTTATACTAATGTAGAGTGTATCTGTTACATGTTGGTGTTGTGAGGAAGTGCACGTGCAGTGTGTGCCTTATGTCTATACCTATATATATTATCTTAACTAGTGCCATGTGAAGTAGCATAGCCAAGGTCCTAACTCAGTCATTTGAAGATGTGAAGGCGCGTGTCGACACATGTCGCGTCCCCAACAAGGGGCCGTCCCATCTTCTAAGACCTAAGTGACATACCATCCGGACTCTTGCCATCTTCGCATAAGTCTGAAGTCGGAACGAAGAAAGAATACAATTACCTGCGGCCCAACAACCCACAGCCAGGTGGTAGGGCATTTTCCCAACTGGATGGCTATACCTATATATACCATCCCTGGTCTAGAGTATGCCACCATAACAACCTTGAGGTGTGTTCCGGCCATTAGTGACCAGGTTCCAGTCTCCTACAAGACAGCAGCAGCTCATTTGTAACGCCTATGGTGTTGCAAATGTCTATAGGCCACGGTAATGGCCCACTTGATGGAAAGCGTTCCATCAAGTGGGCCGTCTGTCTATCTGTTGAACTTCTGCAATAAAAATAAAATAAAAAAAAACCAGAAAGTCTAGATTTAAGTTTTAAACTTAAAGCATTTAAAAAAAAAAAACGGAGTCTTAAGTAACATTCTTCTTCTGATAATGATTAATGGGGTACTATACTGTTTTTTAGACTCTGATGGCCAACAGCAGTCGTGGCCGAGTGGTTAAGGCGTCTGACTCGAAATCAGATTCCCTCTGGGAGCGTAGGTTCGAATCCTACCGGCTGCGTGTAACATTTAAAATTTTATGAATAATCAAAATTTTCTTTCATAAATTCACATCAAAGTACCGTTTCAAAATTGTTGTTTTGAAAATAACAATGTTATTCATTAGAGTCATTTTGAATTTATGTGTAGGCTATAGACAGATAACTCTTTTTTTTTGTAAACAAAGCATAGATAAACAGACATAGAAAATAGTAGGAGATAGTACAACGGGCGGCCTTATCGCTAAGAAGCGATCTCTTTGATCTTGGATTGATAGATTAAAAATCTATCTGACTGACTGACGGTAGTATGTCATACACAGTGTATAAATACATATGTATGACAATATACACACACATATAATTATATAACAGTACTAGGTGTCCCCGCGACTTCTTACGCGTAGAAGTTTTTTTCCCGGAACACTTTTTTTGTCAACGCTGGGGGAACGCATTTGCGCATATCCTCAGGCCCCAGAGGAGGCCACCAAGGGGTATATGGGACTCCTGGCTGCTGGTGTTGCACACAAGCTTCGGCGTTAGAGCTTGCCAGCACCGACCGCCAGACTACCATTATCATGAGGCATTATGATGAGGCGCCACGGGACCGTAACCATGGGTATGACTGCCGTGACACCTCGATGCAAGCAGACAAGGCTTTATGTAGAAATAAAGGCTAAGTCGAAATAATTAGTATTGTAGTGAGTCCCATAAGCAAATTCAGTTTTTATTTTCCCTCTATAACTCGAAAAAATAAATTGGACCTCTGTATCTCTAAAATAGCAATATTTGATTTTACAACCTTTACAACTCGATTATTTGAGTAAATCTCAACCTTTACAAGTCATATGTTTTGTTACAAAATTCGCTTAAGTCGAAATCCTCCATACGTCCAATCAATCAATCAATCAATCAATCAATATCTTTATTTGCAAGAATGTAGTTTATACAGGTGTTATACAATTGTAGGTGAACAATACATTCTACCACATAGTGGTGTACAGAGTGAATTAAAAATTAAGATATAATAAAATTAAAATTTACGTAAATATTTTTATTATCTATTATAATTAGAATGTCAATTTTTGGTATTATATAAGCAATTAATGTGAAGAAAAAAAAACAAATAGATCACTAAGATTTTCCATATAACGACAACGACATATAATAACCATATAATAACGACAAGCACTTTTTTTAAGACATTCATCTACAGTATAGAAACACTCCTTAATCAGCCACTTTTTTAAGACTACAGTGAATTTTCTTGACGGTACGTTTATAATATTAGTTGGCAAAGAGTTATAAATAAGAGGAGCCATGTAAATACAGTGATACCCTCAAGATCGACTTATAAAGGTTTTACTGTATCCTGAAGAAAGGTGTGAAAACCACTTTAAACATGTACGAAGAGATTAATGAAAGTTGATGAAGCGAAAAGTGTTTGTCAGGATCGTGGCAGGTGGAAATCCATCGTCTCTGCCTACCCCAATGGGAAATAGGCGTGACATACATATTGCCATGTAAATTTTGACTAATTTTATTTCTGCTAATGGTAATACTGATTGTTTTTCGACTATTATTTCGCCGCGACATCGATAAGATATTGTGGATTTAGTAGAATACGAATTGTTCAGATTTTCGCAATGGAATCATACACAAATTCACAATCTCACAAGTCATATAAACACGAACACACACACGTACACGCACGCGCGTACGCACGCATATATATTTTTTTAAATGAATGTAACTGTAATCAATAATTTCACAATCGAAATTGTACCAATTAGGAAGGAGGTCCTTAAGATACAGGTCGATCTAGTTTGGGGACCAGAGTTTAAAAATTTTGAATTTTCTTTTACTCTATAAATGATTTTTGATTTTTGAATTCTACTTTGAATATCTTCGCAACACCAAGATATTGAATTGGTTAGAATTGGGCCCCTGGTCAGCTTTCACTCTATCTTACCAGCAATACTTAGGACTGCAATCTGGTTTGCCTCAAATATGCTTTTCGCATTTTCATGTATGTTAGACTCGGCTATAAGGTTATTTGTTTATGTGTTCTTGAATAGATTTCTATTAACTCTGATTTCTTTTTCTCTTCAGAGCACTGGCGAAGAAGCACCACGAAGGCGGCATCGACACAATCACCATATCAACAGGAAACGACAAGAAGAAGATGAAAAAGAAGAAGCCAAAGCCCCCTAAAATCCACCTTCTGCACCCAATGGTTATGCCATTAAGAAAGATACACAAGGAGAAAGGTCGGGAGTTTCCCATAGGTGTACAATCATGGGTTATCGGGACAGAGACTGACCAACCTGATGATATTGACCAAGTAGATTCAGTAAACGTTAGTGACAATGACAGTTCTGACAATGACAGTTCTGACAATGACGTTATTGACGATAATCTGACACATGATACAAGTGTCAAAGAGTTGGCTGACGAGAATTTTAGACAAGGCAGAGGTGTAATTCAAGATTTGTGGAAAATAGGAGAGCAAGCGGTTGATGCGGTTGCTGAGCATGCCATAGAGACTGAAAATGCAGAGAATGGAATATCTGATAAGAGTAGCATTGCAGGTAATGGGTGTGGTGGTGGTGGTTATGTTCTTAGATCATGTACAAGTCAGCTGTGTAATATTTAAAACTTAGCAACTGGCATTTTTTGTAATGTTAGTGCATTCTTTGAATTGTTAGGTATTTGACGAGGTATTGTGTTTGCAACATCAGAGGCGAAGTCAACGTGTTGCCAGCCTTTAAGGTTGAATAGGAGGGATGGAATAGGAGGAATGGGATAATAGAGATAGGATAGGAGGGATGGGATACAGAGTGTATGTGTACAGGGGGATGGAATAAAAGGGGTGATACAAAAAGTTGGGAGACAGGGAATAAGATAGAGGGATAAGATAAGAGTAATGGGTTATGATGAGGAAGACGCGAGCCGTCACCAACATGTGAAAATTATTTCAAAATATGTTATTGCTCCTAATAAGCTTAACAAATAGTCTTGAAATAGTACGTTATTGAAGTTCATGATATTTTTTTCCTGCTGTGTTGTGAAATTTCATGATAACCACTTGCTAGATTTTAAAATTGCGTAGCTGAGGTGATGTTATATGTGTTTTTATGGCTACTTTCGACGCTATACGTGCTATAAATGAAAATAGAAGTAAAGAAGAGATTTTTGTTGACACCAAAAGTTCGTATACATTTCGCCTAAAATATAAAATAGGCCAAACATGTCTCTTATGCCTCTGATGCACCAGGGGCCCAATTCTACTATTCCAATATCTCGGTGAAGACATTCAAAGCGCGATTCTATTGAGATAGTGTCAAAAATTCGTATTCTACTAAATCCACAATATCTTCTCGATATCGTCGCGGCGGAATAACAGTAGAAAAAAATTGAAAAGCTACCAAAACAATTTAAAATTTAATAGAGTGTCGTGCCACGGTCACGCTATTGGAATTGTCAGAATACCGCAATCGATAGTGACGAAAAGAGACGATAGTATCCGGCTATTTTAATAATATTAATGATATTAATCGGCAGACAAACACACATATTATGTATCCCCAAATTAAGCAAGTTACGCTTGTGTTATGGGTAATATACAACGTACTACTCTGGGGCCGATTCCAGACACCCAGACCATAGTAAATAACGGAGAAAATACGTTTCCGAAATTTACTATACCAGGAATCGAACCCGGAGCTTCTGCGTTGCAGTGAGGTAGGCCGGCAACATGAACACAAGTCTTGCTTCGCTTGTGGTTATCGTTCAACTCGTCTTCCTCAATCGGGCCATTGCTTTATATCGCGCAAATGCAACATGTCCGCCCGGCAGTGTGGACCGAATTTCCTAGAATCGTAATCCGCACACCTGGGTAATTATGCCTGCAAATGCCCATAAATGAGTACAATAGGCTGTTCTCCACGATAGCAAATAAGTAAACAAAAGAAGACAATCATAAATTATTACAATTAGTTCAAATGCCGATAGGTAATAAAATATATTTTTTTATACATGTGCAGGTGGGTTTTGTTTTTGTCGGAACTTAAGTTGTAACACTATATTAGATTTTGAAATGTGACGTCACGAAATTTAGGACCCTCCCACCCCTTGTTACACAATGTCTCACTTCGTCGACTCCCTTCCCCCTCTTGACGTGTGACGTAATTTATGGCCCCTTTTAATAACAGAAAAATATATAAACCTTACAAACAGCATTTAATTATTTTTTGATATTTTGAAATAGGCCAAAATTATAAAATTTCTCGTGACGTACCCTTTCGAAAATTATTTGTTTTCAGTCTGCTTCTGACGAGACATGGATTACATCTGGTAGAGTTATTTAATATACATTTTTGATTAAGGCTTGGAAGCGGCTTAAAATTAACCGGTCTCAATAAGTTATAACCGGTTTTAGTAGGTTATAACCGGTTCTAGACAATTATTTCGTTCGGAATGTAAACCTTAAAAGAATGTTTTGTAAACCTACATCAATCGGTTTATTCTGCGAGAATTACTTTCTCTATACAACAACTATTTCTAACATACAGTGTAAACTCTATATAACGACACTGAAGGGACTACATTTTATGGCGTTATAGAGAGTTGTCGTTAAATGAAGAGAAGTCTGTTATTTTTGTCTGATGACTTTTGCTACATCAGTAGTTTTGTTGTATTTTTTTACTTATTTTATTCATATCTTGCGATATTGGAGCATCTTGGTGATAAAGGAAGTACTTAGAAATTTCAGTATTTTGGAATTTCTTAAAAATTTCGGTATGCGTGATGCCGACAGTCAAGTTATTATTTATTATTATTATTACGGGCTAGGATAGTAAAGCGATAAAAGAACGTACACAACTGTTCTGTACAGTTTTTACTAATTTTAGTATTTTAAAAGTTATTTTTTATTACTTGATTGTTGTCGTTATAGAGAGTGGGTGTAATGCTGTATATAGAGTGTATCATTATATGGAAGACAAGCTTTTTTTTATACAGGTGACATCCGTTTGAGGACCGTGAACCGCGCGAGGGGGAAAGGTCACGGCCCGTGTGTGGGATTCGCCAGGTCGGGGTGGCACTAGCATCCCAATTTTAGTTTGAGATGCTATTGCCACTCTGCGGTTAGGGATACCCACTAAAACCCCTGTCCGATCCCGAGCGTCCTTCAACACCAGCCCGTATGGATGACGGCCGGCCCCTTTGCGGGCTGCCGTCACCATTTAGTTGCCGGAGATCTGGGTCTCTCCGGTTCCTCCACATTACCGCGAGGTGAGAGGGGGCGCACGGATCGGGGCGCGTCCCTCTTCTCCGGCCTTGATGTGCGGGCGGGTCCAATTTCCCCACCGGTCGCCCGCACGGCCGTAGCCTACGGCGGCTGGAGGTCGTCTAGGACGACCCTCCGACGCCGCCGCCGCCTCTGGTGGGAGGGGAGCGTGGTGCACTGCTCCCTCTCCCGTTCCGCCGCCTTCTTCGTGGACATGACGGTCTCGCAGAAGGAGGTGGCTGCGTCCCACGCGTCGACGCTCCCGACCATGACCTTCACCACGGCCGGGAGGGACAAATCCGCCCCGATGGTCGCGAAGAGATCGCGGCGCTGCTCGTCCCAGGCTGTAAACACCTGGAGGGTGTGCAGCGTCGTATCTTCGTCACCGCTGACGCAGTGGCGGCACCCTGACATCTGTTCACGTCTTATTTGACACAGGTACCTCCCGAAGCATCCGTGCTCCGAGAGGACCTGCTTCAGGCGGAACGTCAGGGTGCCGTGATGCCTTTGCAGCTATTCTGGCATTATCGGCCTCACCGCTTGGCGAGATAATGGCAAGGCCGACGCTGGGTTTTTGCAGGCTGTCCGCTCACTCTGCCACCTGGACCTGGCGCAACTCGTTTCTGCGCCCCTCGATCTCTCGGGGTGCAGGTCGGCCAACACTGGCCTCCGTCTCCTTACGCCACGCGTAGAAGTAGGCCAGTGGTCTGGCCTCCAGGTCCCACGGCAGAGCGCCGGCTAGTAGGGAGGCCGCTTCGAAGGATATCGTGCGATACCCTCGGACGGCTCTGACGGCCAGCATACGCTGTGTTACGGCGTTGCGAACCGCCAGGGCGCCCGCCGACACCGGGGCCCCGTAAAGGGCCATTATCGAAGACAAGCTAAACCAACCAAAGCCAAGTGATTTCGACGCTAAGGGAGTTTGTCGTTAAATCGAGTGACGTTACATGGAGTGTACACTGTATTTCTAATAGAAAGTTGAGTTTGTGTGCCACTGAAAACTTGTTATATGTACCATATGATTGTGCTTTGAAGGTGTGTTTTTCTTACCTACCTACAAACTCTTGTTACCAAAAACCGTTTGAGTAAGTTTAAAGTTAAAACAAAAGAAGTTTCTGGTTTCCAAGCCCTATTTTTGATTGCATGTTTTAAGACCGTCATATTAGGTGTGTTGATCTATTTGATAAGTTTTGTAACTTTTTAGTTTCATTACGTATTTAGGGTAAACTGCACCATTGTTGACACTCTCCAATGGTTGACACCATATCAATCTGTTCAAGATATTAAGAAATCTTAATATGTTTTTTTGGAGTCAATTTTCATATAGAAAGAAAGAAAGAAAATGTTTATTTCTAAAAATGCGACACTTAACAATAATTTATAATAATAACAATAACAAGGGAAATATGTACCGCAATATGCGAAATGAGGTTGGGACTCAGTTTTTGCTCTGCCGAAACATAGTCCGACACAGCACTGATTTTCAGTGCCCACCTCCTAAATCACAAAATAGTCAGCCATTAAATGAAATTAAATTTTTAAAAGAGTGAAATAATACAAACGTAAGCCACGTTTTAAGCCATCTTCGTATTAGAACGAACTAAAAACAAAAATTCACATCGGTCAAGGTCATATTTGTTAATTGAAATAATTTAATTGCTATTCTGTGTGTTAATGTTTACCTCTCCTTTACTAATAAAACCACGCTTTAACGGTTTTAAGCGCGGTGTTTTATTTGATTTTTATTCCGATGTTTCGGCCACTTTTCAGTAGCCGTGCTCACGGAAGACAAAAATGTCAAGTGTCAATGAGTAATGTTAATTTTTGTACTTATTTTATCTCCAAGGCTAGCTTGTTTAATGTTTAAAGAGTAAACTACAGTCGTGCGTCGGAGCTGACACATACATTTTTTTTACAGACATACAATAATATTTTTATTATCTTTATATGGCCACATAATAAGAAAATGTTAAGATTTCTTAGTCTGGTATGCATAGACATTTAACTGACGATTAAAATACAGTAATCACTGTTTAGCCATAGAGTTTTATCGATTATTTTATTTTAACTATTGGTTAAATGGGTATGCACACATAACTGAATATTTTGCATATTTTTTTTTATTGCCTGAGTAGAAAATCAGACGGACAGCCCAATTCATAGAAGGTTACCGTCGCCTATGGACTTTTGCAACACCAGAGACGTTACCAACGCGTTGCCGGCTTCTAAGAAATTGTATAACGCCCTTCTTAAACGATCCCATGTCGTAGCGCAAAGGTAAAACCTCGGCGAGAATTTTTCTCCAGATCATCATAATATGCTGCCAATAATCGAGAGTGGCGCCAACGATGGTGTAGTTTACCCTTTTTAGTTTTGCATCGCATGAACAAGTATTGTAGATGTTTGTATTCAAGTAGACTTGATTGCAGTTGTGAAGGTCTTTGAATTGGCAGATTATGTTAGCATGAATATGAATGAATTTGCATAAATACAGGTATGAGTAGCATGTTGACAATAGCTTGGTAAACAATATATTTTTAATATCGTATCTGACCTTTTTTTATTGCACGAGTTCAGCAAACAGGCAGACGGCCTACCTGATGGAAAGCGGTTACCATCGCCTATGAACATTTGTAGCACTAAAGGTATTACCAATGCGCTGCCGTTCTCTAAATGAAGACTGGCCAATATTGCCGAAACACAACTCTTAGTTGTTATGACGGCATACTTTAGACCAGGAGCGGTAGCCATCCAGACAAACAAATACCTTACTATCTAGTTTTGTGGCCTCTTACGACAGGTCCCCTGGCCGCAGGAAATTATATACTTTCTCCGTTCATGCACGGTTATATTGATATGAAACCAGGCCAAACTTAGACACTTGTATATTATTATAATTTTTCTGTTTGTGAATTGTACTGATGGTTACAATTCTTTAGAGTCGGCACAATATGTCTTTTTCTTCTATAGTCTTCTATTCGGACATATGTCCTATGTTACATGACAAATCATCATGTTATCCTTTATACAATCCATCCATCTCTTTTTTGGTCTGCTTTTACATTTGTACCCGTATCTGAGCTGTAGTACTTACTCCGTTGGCTCAGCGACCCAAAGTCTTGGCCGCCGAAACGAGGACATGCCATTTTTACCTGCGTAGTTTCTTGCCAATTATAGGCTGGTAGCTCCGACAGGTCAGCCTCCACTCTGTTTTTCCAGCAATATTTGGGACGGCCGACCAGACGCCGATCTACCGGCCGTCCCAAATATGCTTTCCTCACGCTGCGATCCTCCCATCCGTTCTACGTGACCGAGCCAGCGGAGGCGGTGAGCTTTTATTTCTCCTATTGTGTCAGGTAGTTGTGGTGATGCCACGAGATTCTCCATTTCTCAATCTGACCTATAGTCGTACAAATATTTGTGTGTGTATTAATATGTATAAATGAATGAATATTTTCTTATATGTTAGCTAATATAAGTCTCACAACATTATCTAAATTGGAAAGGAGACTGCCCATTATCGGCCCCGTTCTAAAATACGATGAATATTAACCCTACTGCGTGGCCTCACCGGCCTACATACCCAACTTTTCACGGGGCATGGGGGATTCTCTGAGTACCTGAACCACTTCGGATGCAAAGAGAATCCCTCGTGCATCTGTAGCAGCGATGCAATAGAGGATATACCGCACATTGTATTCCCGCGTTCTGTATATTCCCGAGAAAGGAATGACTCGGCTACTAAATGAAGTATTAACATAGAATACTGGATTATGTGAGAACTGGTGAACTAAACCAACGTAGAACAGTTTATTGACTTTGGTTTAAAAATAGTTAAGAGAACCGTAGATAGAAACAAAAATATATAAGTATACAAAAGTGTATATTATAATTTTAGTAAATCTATAAACTTAGCATGTATTGTACAATATAAGTATAGATACAATAAATGAAAAATAAATTTAGAACCAGGTAAGCAAGAATGTAATAGAGATAAGGACCAAACGTAAGTATTTTTTTGAAAAAATTAAAGATGATAATAAAAAAGATAAAGTAGGTATAAAAAAGTACCCAAAATAGAAAAGATAAAAAAAGACCGGACAAATCATGTTCGTCCAGTATAATAAAAAACCCCACTGTGTTAATAACAGAGATCGAAAAAAAAGTTGTGTGTACTGGGTGTCAGACTATGATTTTTTGGCGTATTATGTTCTTCTGACAACGAATTTTTAGTTAGAATTGGTGATCAATAGCAAATAATGAGAAAAACCCAAAAAATCGATAAAAATTAAGATCTTTTCGGTTTTTCTCGATTATTCGCTCATTGATCCATAATTTTGACTTGAGATTACGGCAAAGAATGATAGTCTCACATCCAGCACACGCAACCGCTTTATTTGTGGACCTGTGTAACTCACAGCGCTATTTAGTTTTGAATGTTGTATCTTTGATTTTGTTCTTTCCAATATATATTGATCTAAAAAAATAAAAATTCTCTTAAATCTGATTATAGAATTGTGGTATTTTTACTGGATATGTTAGTTAGTGAACTTTTCCGCAAAATAGTGATAAAATCATAATGGCTTATGCAATTTCATATTGGGCCCAACTCTCCTAACAGAATGGGCGATCTCTTTGAATTCGAAATCAACACATTTATTGTATATAGACTTAGTTGCTCTATTATTTACAGTTTCTTAAAATTTTCCAGAACAAAGAGGCAAAAAGAAGAAGAAAAAGAAGGCGATCCTCAAACTTTTGATCCTGGGAGCAGTCCTTAAAGCCAAGATTGGCACTTTATTGCAGATTCTTTCATTCAAATTGCAAGTTAGTTCACTCACTTTTACCTTTTGTAAAACTAGCTATATATGTGTTAGGTAGGGTTTCCACCTGTACTATAATATATTATATAGTATCGTACCATATTTTAGCAAATCTTATTATATATTACAGAAAATATATAATAAGCTAATTCAATTGTCGCGGTTTTTTTCGTATTCTAATGAACAGTTTAAAAATAATAGAACTTTGCTGGTCAAACCAGAAAGTACATAAATACACATGAAAATTCAATAACGTAATAAATAAAACATAAAATAAATAATAATCAATAGAACATATTCATACTATTTTTTCCTCTAAATTTTCCAAAAGTATTATATTTTCATGGCTTAAAAACAAGAATACAATTTCTTCCCCAAAAACGGTGTCAACCCTAGTGTTAGACCACACAAGTAGGATTCCGTAGAAGCATGGAAGAAAAATACACACTCTGCAATCACAGTTGGCGCCATCAGTCTGTTCCTGTTTTTATAGAAATAGTTCCTTTTCAATTTCTCAAATTACATGAATGTCATGTGGACCACCTGATGGAAAGTGGTTATCGTCCCCTATAGACGTTTGCAACAACAAAGAGCAACGCGTTGCCAGCCTTTAGAATAGCATAGGGAATGGATTCCTATCCATTCCTCCTGGAATGGAACAGAGGAATCAGACAGGAAGAATGTGATAGAAGAGGGGATAGGATAGAGAAGATGGGTTAGGATTGGGAATTCCGACCACGACCCTATCCTATGAGATATTCATTTTCCCCTATTTCATTCATCTATCCTCTCTAAACATACAAATACAAAGACAGAGATACAGACGTATCTCATCCTTTCTGTCCCTTCCCTCTTATCTTATATCCTCACCATTCCTCCTTTTTTTTGATAACGGTGAGAGAATGCATTTGCGCATCTCCTTGGGCCTCTAGGGCTCACTGGGGGGCTCCCGGCGGCTGGTTCTACACGCACATTCCCTGGGGAAGGAGTCGCGAGGTGCCGGCCGCGGGACTACTCACTAAACTTACTACCGTCCTGCGGCATCTTCGTAAGGCGCCAAGGGATATACTGTAGGCACGACCCTATGACACCTCGACGCATGCCCTCGATAGGGGTGCCCCTGGGACCAAGTCTGCGTCCTGGGTATAGGTTAGTGGAGAGGTCCTCTGAATTCGATCCAGTATCCACTACGTCATGAGCATACCAACGTCGGCATTTCTCCTAACTAACGCATTTCCTCTTACCTTTCCTTTAAAAACATTTATAGGCGATTTCCCAATAGAAAATACAAGGAGAGGAAGAAGTAGGCCGTCGGGACTCTCAAACTCCTCAAAACCTTCGTGATTTTCATCCATCATCATCATCATCATCCGAGCGTTAAATCCCGGTTGCGTTCGGAGCCTTTACTCCGACGCCCAGGGTCCGCTTTCCTACTCCACTTTGCATGGTCTTCTGCATCTCCCGTTTTGAGACCATTAGTACGCATGTCATCCTTCACAACGTCAAGAGAACATTTCCTGGACTTTCCCCTTCGACCAGGACCTGGCGGAGGCGGCATGGCTAGATATTTGTTCCCCACATAGTTAGCTGGTCTCCGTAAAACGTGGCCGTACCAGCGTAAGCGACACTCGTGCAGTTTGTCTACTATGTCACGGACATGAAGACTGCCACGGATGTGGGAGTTCCTGACCCGGTCTTTCCGCGTCACTCCACACATCCATCGCAGCATATTCATCTCCGTGACACGCAGTTCTTGCTTGTGTCGCTCAAGTACAGGCCACGATTCACTGCCATAATAATTTCTTGATTTTCATCCATATCCAGTAGTAATTGATGGTGTATTTTCAGGTGAAATTCTTCATAATAGCGCTTCTTGGCCTCGGCATAAATCTAGCCAGACTCTGGATTGACATCAAAAACAAGCATAAAGAACAACCACAAAAGGTAAGCAAATTTTACTGTTTGCAAAAACTATGGTATACCTAACAATGTTAAGAACGATGAATACAGAAAGACGTGACTCATGACTAGCAACCAGTTGGTATATATTTTCGAAGTTTCTAGTCGTCCGGTAACCAGATGACTTGACACACTTACAAGGAACTCGCCAGTTAGGTTTAATGGGTAGTTCGGAAATCGTGCTCCTGCGCGGCTTGCTTTGCCCCGGCGAAGCAACCGTGCAGAACGACTCGCTGAGAGTCCCAGTCCCGTAATGCCCGGGTATGGTGTATGGTGTCGCAAGAAAAGACTTTCCCCTGCGTAAACAAAAAAAAGTCCATCGATTACACGCACTTGACCGTTCGTTAAAGTTCATAGATTTCACGCACTTGAGCGTATCGGTTAAGATCACGGACAAATATTAGAAGCTTAGTTTTAACGGATGACTAGCAAGATCCTTGCTAAGTGGCTAGTCAGTCAGTCTCAAAATGTCTCGCGGGCCGCTTGTTGCCCATATATACTATACATAGTATATATGGGCAACAAGCGGCCCGCGAGACATTTTGAGAAAACCCAATTAAAAAATATTACATTAGGTACTTATACTCACGGGAGCGACAGTGAGGCGGCAAACATCAAATCTTTTGATGTTTGCCGCCTCACTCTTTGATAATCGCCGCCACTCGGCTTGCTCGATCGAATTCTTTGAGGTTTGCCGCCTCACGGGCGACACATCAAAAGATTTATTGCTTCTCAATTATTGTAAACTAGTTTATTTAAAAATATTATCACTATTTTAAAATGCACTAAGTACTTTTAAACGCGGCCCGCGAAAGTATTTGCACGCTAAAGTTTGGCCCTCAACATGTCAAAGGTTGCTCATACTTGGTATATAGAATGGGTAAATAAAATATATTAAACACTTCATATATAATAAAGTATTTTATTGTTAGTTTTATTAAAATTTATTTATTTGGTTTACTAATTAAATATTATATAAGTAGAATTATTTTTATTTATTTTTTTATTTAACAAAATTGGGTCGTTTTGGTCTTACGCCAAAGGAAGGTTTGCATTAAAAATCAGCGTTGTGTGTGTTTGCTGAAAATGCGGCGTACAAATTCTCAAATTACGCTCTCTGTATAATAAAGAAAATAAAGAACGTTGCTATTACTTCAAATAAATTTTTTCTTTCTTTCTTGCTATCTTGCTATCTAAGATCCATATATGATACCAAAGTCGAGACGTAAAATATATGCATAAATACTTATATCGTAACGTCTGAAGTAAGAGAATGAATAAGTAATATTCGATAATTTGACATACATCGTCGAGATGACATGATAAATATTGGGCCCAACTTGGCCGGTGGCCTCCAACATCCCCTTTAGCCACCCCACGCCTCGCAATTGTTATATTACTATTTAAAAGAACATTATGTCATCTCAAATGTACCGAAAAAAAAACAATAGCATGATTAGGGGTCATCCACAGATTACGTCACACGCATTTAATTTTTTTTAACCCTTCCCGTCCTGGTCACAGCTGATCACATGAATGAATAGTATGACATAGGAACCGATCATGAATGAATAGTATTGTTACGAGTTACGGGACTCGAATTAAAACGCCGTTGGAATTACTATAGAATTTATTAGAACTATACAAACACGTATAACACAGGTACAAATATAACTGTCAGTCCAAACACACAACACGCGCAAAGTCCGTCACTATATAGATTATCGAATGTACACACGTCTTGTGTCGCTAACGGTTATCGCTTGACTGACGGTCTTTCCATTGGGGCATTGGGCTTTATACTGCGCGGTGCAATATGTCTACCTGACCGCGTGCACCCAATTTCCCAGAAATCGTAATCTGCACACCTGCGCAATTACGCCTGCGAACGGCCATAAACGAGTACAATAGGCTGCTCTCCACAACAACCAATAAATCAGTTAACAAAAGATGACGGTCATAAAAGCGCTTCGATGTTATTAGCTCAAACACCGACCGCGTAATAAGTGTGCTTTGTTTACAAATATGCTGGTGGCCCAATTGTAACAGTATGATATAAGTAACGGTCATGAATGAATAGTGACATAGGAACCGATCATGAATGAATAGTATGATATAGGAACCGGCCTTCACTAATCTTACCATCGGTTGAATTATGGTATTACTTGTATAGAGATTATGTAAGACAAATGAATGGTCGGTAAGATATAGGAACAGGTCACGAATGAATAGTGTGATATAGGAAACGGCCATGAGTGTGATGTGAAAAGACTGCATGAGACGTTAAGATGTTGCTGCGATTTAAAATTGGCCGAACGAAAGAACTCGCGTGTAAAATATGAATATATATGATATCCAGGTTAGTAACCTAACTGGTTGAAGTGAAAGTGGAATATTTAATAATCTAGTGTAAATCATATTCTAGAAGATATCCCGTATTAATGGCCGGTTTCTATTCATTGACTTGGCTTACCACCGGTTAAGTTTTGACATTATTTGTATAATGCCATAATTAAGTTATAGTAATTAATTGTCTACCTTGGACAGAAAATACTGGTAGACAGGCACAACTTCGAGGGGTAGCCAATAGGAAGATTTAGTTGGGCTGGGCAGCATTTTTTTTTCAGGCTGGGGAGATGCATTTCGCACATACCGGGTCCTTTGCTAGGGATTAGACCGTTGTTGATCATGGAGGCTTTCCACTGAGGCAATCCAAACAATAATCAACTACTACAAACAACTAATAATAATCGGCTTGTGTGGAGACTCGACTAATCAATACCCCACTAAAACCACCCTCCTCCCATGTGCCCCGCGGTTATGGTAGGAAAGGCGTGAAATACAGAACGTAGTTACGCCCACACCGATCCTAGCGCACAAGTGCTTGAGAATGTGCAACAGGGGTGAAGACTCCTCTGCTCCCTAGATGCTAGAGGGCCCCTGCAGCGGCATTTCAGGGAGGGAGGTCATGCGCATATCTGCGCCTCCGGGTTCCCGACTGACGTCGGCGCGGCTGGGCAGCATTCGGTAAGCTTCGTCAAATCTTCTCGTCGACCACGCAATGCTTGAAGACAAAAATCTTCGAGCAGTGCGTCCTCCCCGTCCTGATCTACGGAGCCGAGACATGGACACTGACGGCAGGATTGGTCCACAAGTTCCAAGTCGCTCAACGGGCTATGGAGCGAGCTATGTTGGGTGCTTCTCTTATGGATAAAATTAGAAATGAAGACATCCGTAAGAGAACCAAGGTAACCGACATAGGTCGCAAAATTAGCAAGTTGAAGTGCCAGTGGGCCGGTCACGTCTGCTGCAGGACCGATGGCCGATGGAGCAGACGAGTCCTGGAGTGACGACATAGTGTCGGACGCCCTCCAGTCCGATAGACCGACGACCTGTGCAAGGTCGCCGGTAGGCGCTGGATGAGGAAGCCGGAGGACAGGGATGAGTGGCGCCGTCTTTGGGAGGCCTATGTCCAGCAGTAGACTGCAAATGGCTGACGATGATGATGACGATGATTAATTGTCGCTGAATGCGTCTTATTTATAGCGTTAAAAATAATGCCGTAACTAATACGTACATTAGTGTATATACACACGTTGTTATCTCTCAATGTTTAATGTCATAAATAGCGCATTAAGACAATCGCTACATCTGCTTAAAACGATCAATAAATAATAACAAAATAATTGAGAAAAACCCAAAAGATTTTGATTTTTATCGGTTTTTTGGGTTTTTCTCGATCATTTGGTAATTGAACCCCAATTCTGAGTTCAGATCGTGTTCAGCGGTTCAAAATACTCCAGAAAATTATAGTCTGACACCCACCACACACCACTTCTTTATTTGTGGACCTGTGTTGTTAGACATGTGCACCGCGTGCCCACTTCGCTGGGCGCTACTCGAGATAAGCAAACATATTGTTACGAGTTTACGGGACTCGAATTAAAATGCCGTTAGAATTATTATAGAGCTTATTAGAACTATACAAACACGTATAACACATGTACAAATATAACCGAACAACAAATCCAAACGTAATGCAGAAGGTCGTAATTAAAAAAAACGCGCAAAGTCCGTCACTACTAGATTCCCGATAAGGTACACACGTCACGCCTTGATCGTGGTTCTCGCTTGACTGACTCCCCTCTCTCAATCAGGCCATCGTTTTATCCTGCACAAGTGCAATGTGCCCGCCCGCCCGGCCAGGCTAAGTGGGCATATTTTCTTAGAATCAGCTTGTAATTTAAAATCCGTAACACCTGGCCAATGATCACAATACAACAATAGACTGTTCTCTAGAAACGGATGCTAATAAATAAGTAAACAAAAGAAGACGATCATAAAAGAATTACATTAGTTTCAATGTTATTAATTCAAATGCCGACGGATAATAAATGGGCTTCTACAAATCTGTACGTGGAATTTGTCTTTGTCGGCGCTTAGGTTGTAACAGTATGAACGCGTATCAGTCTCCTTTTTACTAAACAATTGCCTTAAATTCGAGATGCTTTTATAAAATACCAAGCTGGCAAACTAACAGATGATATACTGCAAAATAATTAATGTCGCCTACAAACGTTTACAACATAAGACGCGAAGTGCGAAGCCAACGCGTAACCAGCCTTTAGGGTGGAATAGGAGGATCAGGCAGGAAGAATTAACTTCAAGATTTCACTTCAACCTCAAACCTCCAACTCCATAGAACATTAATTCAACCTCAAAAACTTCAAACACCATCATCAGTACCACACTCCTCGCATAACTCAAAACACTGAGTATATCCTGCTAGCCTCCACTGCCAATCATCACTGGTAGCCACTATAGAGTTAGATCGCACATCGGCAGCATGATATACCTCCATCCCTACTACCACGGCAACGCACTCAGGCGACTTCGGCAACCAAATCACGGCTGCTGTACGCTGCTTCCTGTGAATGGCCACCCACTCAACAGCCAACACAGTCCAGCCATGTGACACGCGCGAAGCTAATCGCCCACTCCAACAGTCTTTCCATACGCATTGGAAACCGACACACGAGCTCCTGCTCTCCCGACTCACTGGGACAACCACCAAAGTTCTGACTCACTAGAACTGCATCCAGTCCGACTCAGGGGACTGCCAAGTGACAAATGAATTGGCATACTATGAGAAACACTGATAACTGTGAACAACTCTCGACTTTATTCGTCTACCATCGACTTCCAGTCTCAGCAAGGTGTTTAGTGAAACACTTACAAGCTAATAGATGGCGCTGTACAATAATAGATGTCACAAACGTTTCCCGAAACATACAAAGATTATATACAAATTTTCAACTATAACAGATGGGTCTAGGCCTGCGAGGAACAACACTAACCTCGTTGGAAGATCTTCCTTTAAGACGGAGGAGCATTCGCATTTCGCTCCTCCACTCAGTCGGGGCACTCCCTTCAATTATTGTAAAAATATGCACATTGGGTCGAAAAAGTGGTAAGAGTAGGCTTCAATGACTAGACGTATGTAGTAACGTATTCATGGGCATCCTTAGGAGTATGGCCCTGTACGGTGCATCCGTATGGTCCACTGCACTTCACCGCCACAATAGGACCCTGTTGTGCCGCGCACAACGGGTCCTGGCGGTGAGGACCATCCGAGGATACCGTACAGCGTCGTGGACGGCGTCGACACTCTTGGCGGGCGATCCGCCCTGGCCTCTCCAGGCGGACGTGATTGCCAAAGTTCAGCGCTCCCGACAGGATGCCCTCGCCCGTGGCCTGGTCTATGGCCAGGCCGAGCTGCAGGTGATCAGGACGCGGGAAACCGCGGCCATGATCCAATCTTGGTCGGTAGAGTTGGAAAACCCTGTTGCTGGCATTGACACGGTGGAAGCGGTTCGACTGCAGCTGTTGCGATGGCTCTCGCGGAAACGCGGGACCCTGGCCTGCAGAATGACACAGATACTTACCGGGCACGGTTGTTTCGATAAGTATCTGTGTCAGATTGCGGGCTGCTTGCCTTACCCCAATGCCGCCAGTGTCGCGAGATGCGAAAAGGTTAATATTTTTCTGAACGCAAAGGACAGCAGGGGTAAGGGAGCGCGACGAGGAACTTGTTGAGTTCAAAAAAGTTGTTAACAAAAGACTAGATAGCCGAATGTTACAAGATGTCCATCACAGTAGTCATGAGAACCATATTGTATATTAATATGACATAGACAATCGTCATAGATAATACTTTTAGTCGATTTATCAGACTATTCGATTTATGATTAAATTATCATTTTCTACCTGTTAGTTAATTTTATAAGCACACTAAATTATTATCTAGATAATTTAGTGCATCAGTAACTAATTATTATAATTGTTTTTATGATCCTGGCAACACTATGATGTAATTGCTATTTTTAGCAATGATGCAATATTATTGTTTTGTAGGGTAGCATTTTTCGTATAAAAGGCGTAGTCGCGTTTAGACTGTGTTCATTGTGCTGTGTGAATATTCACATCAAAGGCTGAACAATAAAGGGGAAACCCTGCTCAAATAGTTAATATTTGGTATATTTGGTACTTTCTTACCCAAATCTCTCCTTGCATTTTACATTCAAAAGGACTTATTAATATAAGTCGTAAAAGAAGAATGATTCAAAGATCATTCTTATATTGTGTCCTAAACGATACCTATGACTATAACAGTCGGGTTCCATATTTGATACTAATAAAGGAATGAATTTGTGGATACATCAATAGGAGTTTATATCTTGTGTATGTATTTATTAACATTTCCATACAAAATTACTTTACACTTACACTCTACATAAACTCATTATCATATCTTATATTTATCTATATTGAATCTGGGCATTGAAGGATAAATCGTAAGTGCAACCTAAATCACTTTACGACAGCCAGTGTGGCGCATTGGACACGGCGTTTTACACGCTAGTCGAGTGCGCAGCATGGGCACCTCAGAGGTTTGAACTCGAGACAATAGTAGGACCGATCGATTCGCTGGGCGATCTGGTGCAAGCCATGCTGCACAGCGACGATTGGTGGGTGGGCGCGGCCAATTTCTGCGAGACTGTAATGTCTCAAAAGGAGGCCGCGGAACGAGATAGGGAGAGAGATGGAAGTGCGCATGGGTCTCGTGGACGCCGACGTCAGTCAGGAGCCCGAAGGCGCAGGTATGCGCATGATTTCCCCCCCTAAAATTCCGCTGCAGGGGCCCTCAGCATCTAGGGAGCAGAGGAGTCTTCACCCCTGTTGACGAAGCGAGTTTGCCTCTCCCGGGGCACTCTCAAGCATTTATGCGCTAGGATTAGCGTGGGCGTAACTACGTTCTAAGTCTCATGCCTTTCCTACTAATAAGCGCGGGGCACATGGGAGGAGGGTGGTTTTAGCGGGGTATTAGCTCATGGGCATCCATGGGTTCGAGTCTCCACACAAGCCGGTCGATCATTGTTTGGATTGCCTCAGTGGAAAGCCTCGATGATCGACAACGGTCTAACCCCTAGCAAAGGACCCGGTATGTGCGAAATGCATTTCCCCCACCTGAAAAAAAAAGATATAGTAACGTATGAACCCTTGCAAAAAGGTTTTGAAAGTAGATGGCAGCACTAGAATTTTACATCGCGCCATTCTTTGCCCAAGTTTAATCATATGCAGGGATTATTTGTAACTAGTCTTTCAATATCTTTGTCTACTTGCACCAGGATTATTCAATAATATTAAAAGTGAAATAATCAATTAGTTATTACTACTTGAATTTTTGGAGATATGGATGACTAACGGTTAATTGTGTTCAGTCTATTTGTGTAGTTAGTAATCCATATTTGAAAAGCGTGAAATGAAAGGTTGAAAATCATTGTATTCAGGACAAATTACATAGATACTGTATAATCATTAACAAGTTTAAAAACTCATGTCACTAAATTTAAAACCAAATTAAAAAGTATCTTCCTCAAAAAGGGATACCACACTATTGAAGAATATTTAAATGACAAAACTTCATTTAAAAAGCAGCTCGCTCCAGCCAATACTATATTTTGTATAACGTTTTTATCTTGCCAAACATCTAAGGAATTTATGGCAATATGTTGCAGAATAAATTTTTAGTAGGTCATGTCATTATTATAACTATTGTTACGAGCTAAAGGACTCTGAATTAAAAATGCCGTTGGAACTACTATAGAATTTATTAGAACTGTACAAACACGTATAAAACAAACACAAATAAAACTGGATGTAACCAATTCACACTGCACGATTCAACGCAATTCGACACGCGTTAAGTCCGTCGTCTATATCGCTAATCGAGAGTACTACAAACGTCTTACTCGTATCGTAGTCGTCGCTTGACTCCCCCACCCCTCCATTTGGGCATTGTTTTATACTAACTATACAGTACAAAAAATATCGGCCGCGCGCACTGAGTTTCCGAGAAATAGTAATTTGCACACCTGGTTATCTATTCCTGCGAACGGCCAATAAAGTCGAAAACAATAACAATAGGCTATTGTCTAATTGTAAATTTTAAATGCGAAGTAATAAAAAAAGAATTCCGAATGCGGAGGGGCAATAAAGAAGGTGCGCAGCATTTCTTTGTCATTATGTGACAATAGGCATGCAGGTGGCCCAACTTGTAACACCATAATAATATTATTCTTCCCTTTTATTGTGTCTTTTTCTTACTGGGTATTATGCACTGTTTGTTACAACTCCATTAATTCTTGGAAAAGTAATTGTGTACCATATTTCTATAAAAAAAATATTTTTTTTAAATCTTGAGCTAGACAAATAAGAAAAACAATATTTAGCTAGACGTGTTGCTGGGGAGTTTCTTGCCGCTTCTTCTCCTTAACATTAATAACACGTTGCGAAGCGGTGTATATAGACTAGTAAGTAAAATTAAATTTTAACTTTTATGTATGACCTTCAAAAGGTGTTCTCCAGTGGAACTTATTTTGAATATTTATTCAACACATTTGAGTTTGATAAAACTGAAGTAGGTAACATAATCTTGTCCTAAAAAGGGCATCAGTGTCAGCATAATGTTACTCTGTTAAAATCAGAACTGAACTTCCGCCGAGCCTTCCGTCACTCTGCCCTGGTGATGATATAATGACTGCACATTACATAATTGCAAAGCATACTATAATGAAAGCTGATTTACCTTCTTGATCCAACTACTGACTTCAAATTCGAAGGAAGCCAGTGCTGATTTCATACTGGCATCGTGTAAATGATTTGAAGTTAGTACAGCGCGACCCCTTTTTTGCGAGGCGAAATCCGATCGAGGACCGTCAGACGCGCGAATGTGGAAGGTCGCGACCGGTGTGTGGGATTCGCCAGGTCGGGATGGCACTAGCATCTCACGTGTGAAATGCTATTGCCACACCGCAGTTAGGGATAACCGCGAAACCCCTGTCCGGGCTGTGGGTCCACTTGCACATTCACCTCCAGCCCGGACGGACGACGGCCGGCTCCTTTACGGGTTGACACCACCATTTATTAGCCGGAGATCTGGGTTTCTCTAGCTTCTTCTGGAGGTGAGAGGGGCCCGCAGATCGGTACACGTCCGTCTTCTCCGGTCTTTGTGTGCCGGCGGATTTGGTTTCCCCGCCGGTCTTCGTCGCCACCGCCGGCTCCGGTGGGAGGGGAGCGTGGCGGTCTGCCTCTTCTCCCGCTCCGCCGCCTCCTTCGCGGACATTACAGTCTCGCAGAAGGAGGCGGTTGCGTCCTACGCGTCGGCGCTCCCAATCATAAGCTTCACCACGCGTACAAGGAACAAATCCACCCCAATAGCTGCGACGAGATCACGGCGCTGCTCGTCTCAAGCAGAACACACCTGGAGGGTGTGCAGCGCCGTGTTTTCGTCACCGCTGACATAGTGTTGGCAACTCGACTAGTACAAAGCCTATCTGACTTCAATATTTCCCGGTTGAATATTTTGAATTCAGTCCTCTTCCTATTACTTAATTTTTTTTGGTCCTATTTCTCTTGTTTACTGCTTCATTTATTTTTCTGCCATAACTTAAGAACTCATCAGTCGTTTTCTTCGCCAATAAGTCTCTGAGATATTCTTGTCTAACGTCGACTCTAATTCTGGCTGCTAGATCATATCTCTTGCTGGCGAAGACAGGGCACTCAAAGATCGAGTGCAACAGTGTCTCGGGTATTCCTGACTCACAGGCACACGAAGGATCCTCCTTCGATTTGAAACGAGTCAAGTATTCGGAAAACTCTCCATGCCTCGTAAATAATTGGCCCGTTAAGCGTGTGGTTCCTATGGGCTTCAATGTCCAATATGCCGTTCTCACATCTGGGAGGAATTTAGTGACGGACGTAGATGGCTCGTCCCTTTACCTCTCGTACCATTTCTCAAGCGTGTCCCTACAAATCATCCGTTTGACAAATGAAACGAGACACCTGTCATAACAAGGCCTTGTTGGAATCGTTACCTTAATTAATGCTAGTAGGGCGATCGAGGTGATCAGGGCCGTCTTTACCCAGTGGTGCAAGGGGTACGTGGCATCCAGGCGCAGAGATATAAGGGCCTAAGTGTCATTAAAAAACTTCATAATAAAAAAGTCATTACAAAACTTCATGATTTTCTTATAGATTTACTAAAGACGTTTAAATTTACTTATTATCTGTGTACGAACCAAGCATGAATACAATTTCCTGCAGCGGTCTGTCGTAAGAGGCAACAAAACAATCCACAACCAGGGGTAGGGTATTTGCCCATCTGGATGGCTGCTTGGTCTTGAGTACTCGAGAGTACGCCGCCATAACAACCTTAGTTGTATTTCGGCATTAGTGGCCAGACTCCAGTCTCTCTTTAGAGAGCAGCAGCGCATTTGTTGTGGGCTGTTTGCTTGTCTGCTGAACTCGTGCAATAAAAAAAACTGTATAGGTACTTGAAAATGTACAAAGCTGTAGAGGTGGGCTGTGTAATATGGTCTGGGTGTCAGGAATCCGCGCCAGAGTAGTTCGTTGTATATTACCTGTAACACAAACGTAACATGCTTAATTTGGAGATATAGAATATGTGTGTATGTATGCCGTATATTTATTATTGTTATTATATTATATAACATAATATCTGTTATGGTATGTTATTATTACTGCAAAAAATCATACTAGCATCAATCCCGGTTGCACATCGCCTGTAAATATTTGTAAATAACAATCGGTGTTGCTTTCCAGGTGATATATTATGAGCACGCCCAGCATCAGCACCATTACGAGCACGAAGAGGAGCCCGAGCACGGCTGGGGTCCATGGTCGAGGAGCTTGTACCCAGAGGTACTTACGCTTCACGCTTAGCTTAAGCCCATCACAATTGTATGCCATAACACATCGCACGCTTAATAAAACAAAGAAATAACTCAAAAATCATAAGTTAGGTTTCAAGAAACTTATTTCCCGTAAGAACTTTTAGTTCACTTACATTGAGAACAGTGTTGCCAGACGTCCCGATTTTGGCGGGACGTGCCGCTTTTTAAATCAAAATTAAATGTCCCGCGCGGGACAGGCTCGGTCCCGCTTTCGGGGATAACTTGATCGTGCGTACAGTGTGCTGAGGACGCTTACTCAGCACGCTGAACGCAAGATCGAGTTATGGAATGACTCATCCAGTTTAATCTACACCTGTCCTGTGAAGAGTTCTTCATCTTTATTAAAGAGAAAATGGACACCTTAAAAGAAATTAAATCTTCAATATCACGGATAAGTAACTCTTAAAAATAAAATGATTCTCTTATTGTAAGTTGCAATTTGTAACATTCACTACTCAGACTATTGTTTGAAACGCCATATTTTTCTAATGAATAAAACTATTTTGATTTTGATTTCTCTTTTTTCTGACAAAAAATCTGGCAACGCTGATTGAGAACCTCTTAGATTACTTTTAGCACATATATGTTTGCAGTGACTAGTGTTGCCAACCACAAGAAACTAAAAATAACAATTCACCAATATAAAAAGCAGGAGAAAACAGTAGGTAAAGTAAAAAAGGCAAATTTCACACTTTTCTCATATAATTAAAACAATCAGCTACTTTTATTAGTTACCAGGACTCGCATACGTTGTTATGTTATAATATTGATCACAACATAATAAAAAACAAAAAACAAAGTAAAATTATTTTCCACTTTTATCTTCAATTGTTTCATCTTCAGTATTTTCAGACTTATTTTCCTTTTTAAAACCATACATATTTTTGTTAAATTTCTTCATGTGCCTTTCTGTGGCTTCAAATGAATAGAAATCGGTTATTTCGCATTTAGTGTGTAATGCTCCTTTAATAGTGTAATAGATGGCATTGAACGCTAACACCACCAACATTCCTTACAGTAATTAAAGAAAAAACAAATTAATAACAATAATACATTAACATAGATATACATCATTAAATAGATTATAATAATATAAATTACATATACTTACATGCGAACAATAATACAATTCCATTTACTGCAACAATTTTATTTAATGGACAAATACCTAATGGTCAGTGATCAAGTGTTTGAATGTAGAAATGAATGTAGCTTGTCTGATTTTCAAGGAGAGGGAGTTCCACAGGCGAACAGCCTGTACGGCAAAAGAGTTCCCTACAAAGGAGGGTGTTTAGGTATCGTTAGCAGAAGATTTTCATTTGAGCGCAAATTGCAGGAATGAGATTGAGAGAGGACACTAAAAAGTTACTTTAAATATGGGGGAGTACAGGGATTGAAAAGTATCTATTGTGCAGAAGTGAGAGTAAGTGAACATTCCGGCGAATGACTTGAAAACGGCCTTAAGCTGTCGTTCTAGTCAAATCATACCAAAATCAGCTAATATTTATAAAATGTAAATTATTTATATACCATTCCCGAAAAATCCTGCGGGGTGCCCAGGATACAGAAAATTATTTTATTACGTATTGCTATCAATCAGTGAAAAAATCATATTCTAATTCGATTTTTTTATAATAATTTCCACAAAATTTCCCGTGGGATTCCCAGGATAAAAAGTAGCCCAGATTTCAAGTCTAAAAATTTGCTGTCGATCAGCGAAAACCGCATCGAAATTGGCCCAGTAGTTTTTATGTGAATCCCGAACAAACAGACCAAAATCCAAAAAAAATGCATCTTAAATAGCTTCAATGTACAGATTTTTTTAAATCCATGAGTTCGTTAAGCATTTGCAACACCAAAGGTGCAACAAATGCACTGCTGCTCTCTAAAGGGAGACTGGGGCCTAGCTACTAATGCCGGAACACAGCTTGAGGTTATTATGACGGCCTCTGTGATTGAGCATAAGCATTGCCGGCTTATCAGGGGGGGCTCCGGGTTCGATAGTAAATTTCTATCTCCGTTAGATCGGACAAACCCATAACCGTAACTTACTTAATTTGGGGATATACAGTGTGTGTGTTTGTCTAGCTATGGCGTTTGTTTATCCAGACGGACAAATACCCTACCACCTAGCTATGGGTTGTTTTCTCGCCTCTTGTAACAGGCCGCTCGACCGTAGGAAATTGTATTCTTTCTCCGTTCCTGCACGCACATATTGTTGACAGTCTTAGAGAATTGATCAAGGAGGAATTTGGTCGACTGTACATATGGCTATTTGGCTTATCACATTAGGTATGCACTAGTATACTCAATAGCACTAGTATAGTAAACATTATTTAAAAAAGAGTATTTTATAGACTGTGTTAGTCTTATAGATTATAAAGTACACCTACATGGTAAAGAGTACATGCAATACACTATTTTTGAGTACGGTTTGCAACCCTAAGTTCAAACTAATAAGATGTTAAAGGTCGTTTAGTTTTAAAATGCCTTTTGATGCAAGATTATAAGTAGAACTTTCTTGTAGATTCTTTTCATAATGTATTATATAACTTATTCAGACTTTTAAGCCTTAATGTATTGTCGGGTTTTTCCTCATCATTTTACTTGTTATTTCATTACTAGGTTTAATTTTTAATTATTTAAATTAATTTAAATTTAAATACTTTTTAATTAAATAAATATTATTATTATTTCACATATGTATTTATTTCTTCTTTTTTATGTTTTTTTAATACATATGTATATAAAAAAATAGATACATATATATTAAAAAAATATAAAAAGCCGTCCATCGGCAGTGGGGCCTGGGGTCCGGGCTACCGGTGGTTAGAGACAGGAACTGTTCAGTAGTTTATTATATATAGTCGTACTAAGAACACGCGACAGCGTGTTAGTTTTTCCAGTCACTTCGGCAACGGTGCAATCCTCACTTTTTCCGAGTCTGATACGAGTGTATGTTGCTATGCTTTGCATATATGGAATCATGACCCCACTTGAAATACTAATAAGCTAGGTAGGGTAAGTATTCGTAATGTTTTGAAATGAGGTCTGGCCGATTCCCTATTAGGTAACCCCAGAATAGCACGCCCGCCCCTTTTCTGCATGCGAAATGCGCGCTCCTAGTCGGCAGGGCGCTCAATGGTGGACCACGCGCTACCATATTGTAGCAACATGAATGCAGTGCACGGTGCAAACTAGTGGTGAGTAGTACGCATCTGAGGCAGTGTAGTGTGTGCAGTACATGTGTCCCGTACAAAATAGATTTGTACTGATACGGCTCAAAATTTAAATTTGTACTACTTCAAAAATTGTGTCCCGCTACTACTCACGCGTCAAATGTAAGAGGAACGACGGAACGAGGACAACAGTACAATAACACCTCTACAGATATTCACATGACAAAGAGGGACAACATGACATGTACGGCTGCTAATAAAATGAGATGCCCGAGGCCAATCACATCCGATTCTTAACGAACATTTCCGAACTAGAAGTTTTGTACGGGACAAATGAGGGAAACTCTCACCGCCTCATCGGCCTCATCGCTTCAAATGTACTGCCACGGTACAAAACATACAAATCTCCTCGCCTCGTTTGAAGCGGTACATTGTATTGGTTCAGTACAAAACATCATATTACTCTTATAAACTCATTTTAAAATCATGTCCTACCCCACTCCAGTGCAAACAAAGTACTAAGTAGCTTAGTGACCTGTTTTGCATAAGTCTATGAATGATAATCACTAATTCAAACTAATTTCTTATATGGATTTCCGTCTAACTTCAAATTAAAGTTAAACATCCACATTTCAAAAATTATGCAAAAGTACTATCAGTACTACCAAACGTCAGACGTCTATCTAACACGAACTACTACTAAGGACAAATCTAAACACACATAAACTTCATTGACTTAAATGTACTCTTTGTAAACCATAGCCTGATGTAAAATTGTAGTGGCGTCATCTAGTTTCATAACTTATTTTTAGGTCGCATAGCCATTTTGAAAAAACCGGAATCCCTTATTTTTGTGCATGAAAATAAATGTATTTATTTCAAAATAATATCTTACAGATTATTAATTGAAGGTCACGGGACAACCACCGCTTCCAAAGCAATTTTAGTTAATGTTAAAGGAAAAGAAGCGCAGAAAACTCCCCAGCGAGTAGCAACATATCTTTACTTCATAAATGTACTCGTTTGTCTTTATACATTAAGCTCAATTGTCAACATAGAGCAACAATCTACAGTGCAAATAGATATTATAAAAATAAAAAATATTGCAACGATCAACGATATGCAGTTCAGAGGCCATCTCGAAGGCTAGGCAAAACTTGCCTCCAAGAAGCTGGAAGTTCAAGTTCGACTTGCAGCGGTTTTACTGTAATAGCTTTCTTTGCCTACACGTTCTCGGTTATTAAATATACTTTCAAAACTTCGAGTTAATGGGTATCTTTCTTTCGCAGGAGCATGACCACGAGGAATCCTGGGACAAATCACAAGTGCAGCCGCAGTCGCCGTACCACGCTCAAGAAAAAGTGCAATACCCAAATCCATTCTTTACTAAAGTCTAGCAATAACGTCTAATAATAATAATAGTGTAATAATATTCAGTCAAAGATTAATTAAGATGATTGTCCTGAGCGCGTCATTGTCAGCAACTGCGTTTTTTCTTAAACAAGTGCTAAATCATTCACATCACAGAATAATGCTCATTATTATCAAGCAAGCATTTGAAAAGGAAAATTTCTTAGAAAATATAGGTTTAAAAAAATTTAGTTGTGGCCAATGATACGCGCGGATGATTCACCCTTCATGTTTAAAGCTTGATTTACATTTGTTCAATAGTTAAATAACTGGTGAGTTAAGTTCTTATCATAGTTTGGATAGCAATTTTCCACTTAAGTAATAAATTGTCGATCAGGTAGATGTTTGTCTAAACGATAATAACAACTTATTTGTATGTTAAATAATGGAAATGTAAATCAAGCTTTATTTAAAGTACACGCAAAATTTAAATGCGCTTGGAGCTTTTATATTTAGCTCTGTGAATCAGCACAGGTTCAGTCGAATGTAACGTTGGTAACACCTAAGTCGTGCGAAAGAGATAGTGGTAATTATTGTATATAATGTATAATCATGATGGTACATAATGATTTTATGTTCATTTTGTTGCTTCATAAAAAAAATCGATATCGACTACCTGGTAGTCGTGATACGATGTCGCATCACTAGAGAATTGCCATCTCGACCTGTCGGACTATTCAAGTTTTGCTTGTATTATAATGTATTTAGTGTTAAGTTGTGGCCATAGTGCGTGTGTGTTTTAATTTATTGTCTTCATGTGGAAATGTAATATTTAATATGGCATTATTTATTTCTAATTTTAATAAATTATTATAACAAATAAAATTTATTTTCTTTTTACTCCACTTTATGTCGTCTTTTGTATATTTCTACCACAAAGCATGAAGAATAAAAACCTGTCTTTTATTATTTTGGAGAATTGTAGTCTTGGTATTGTGTAGGAAAAAGTGGAAAATAGGCTAATTTTCATAAAAATCTATATATTCCTAAAATACTGCTTTAAAGCATTCCGATATCTCGCCAGTGGCAAGTATTGATATAAGTTTTCGAGCAATGAAAACGATTAAAACCACTGTAAATTAAAAAAACCAAAAATATATTCATCTTATTTCACGTAACACAAATCATATACAGGCACAGAGCATATGTATCGAGCCGTAAACCATCATTAAATATTATCGGGGCGAATATTTAGGGTTCTCCGGGGCGTATGTGAAACTCCTCAACTCATACGGAACCCCATTCTGTTCTTCATAACCGATCTCCCTCCTGAAATCGCTGTCAGTGTCGCCGCAACCACCAAAAAATCTGTTCGGAGCGCGTTCGGGCGGTTTCGTAACCACTTTGGGCATCTTCGTTATCACTTCGGGTGTTTTCGTCACGCATTCGGGTAGCTTCGGGTATCCGTCTACGATCTGATTGGTCAGTTCAAATATCTCTCCGTTCTGATTGGCCGGTTTGTCATTGCGTATCGGTTCCTTGCTCTGATTGGTCGGTATGGGTCGGAATATGGCGGAATGTGCTGTAGCTGTGTCCAAATCAGATTTTCTTGATACTATTATACGTATATCGGTGTGAAGGTACAGTTTACCGGATTTTGAGGTCATAAATCTGTAAAGATGGAGAAAATTGCTTCAGTAACTAAAATGAATATTAAATAAGAAAGCAATGGGATATTTAGAGATTAATATTATACAAAGCCTGTCTTTGTACACACAATAAGGCACTGGACACACGTTACAATAAATTCTAATATTATCTACGATATAACAAATCAGTAGAGGGTTTGAGTTTGTACAATGCGTTTAAAAATTTGAAAAACACTAAGGAGACTAATTCGGACCAGTAGAATCCGAAAATATATTTTTTTAATTTTTTGTGTGTCTGTGTCTGAGCATCACGTGAAAACTACTGAAAGGATTTAAATAAAACTCCACAGAGAGCTAGCTTATATCCACACTTGCACGAGTTCAGCAAACAAGTAGATGGCGCACCTGATGGTAACCGGTTACCATCGCCTATGGACATTTGTAAGAACAAAGGTGCTATCAACTTGCTGCTCAAGGGAGACTGGAACCTGGCCTCTAATGCCGGAACGCAACTCAAGGTTGTTACGGCGGCATACTCTAGACCAAGGATGATAGCCATCAAGAGTGACAAATACCCTACCACCTGGTTGTGGGTTATTTCGTCGCCTCTTACGCCAGGTTTTCCGGCCGCAGAAAATTGTATTCTTTGTCTGTTCCTGCATTGATGAAAATGAATGGATGGGGATGAGTTAGAGGAAGATGACAATGGGTGTAATCTTTACTCGGCTATATAACTCACCTTAAATGTATCAAATATCGGAGCCACTTGTGCAGATGCTGGTGAGGAGGGGGATCAGCTCCGGCCGGCATATACAAGGTCCTCTGCCTCAGGAAGGTCTTGGCCATCGGCGGCATACAGGTCAGGTCGTAGAGCACTACGAACATCTTCACTAAGGTGCCGTGGGGATTGAAGAGAGAGACCTGGATAGTACCAGACTTGGAGACTCTGTAGCCACCCGGACCTAGGTTTATATGACCCTGGAAAAAGTTAAACCACTTATAAGAATATATGACTAGCTATTGCTCGCGGCTTCGCTCGCGTATATTGAAATAAGTCATAGTTTGAGCATACTTTCATCCGCTTTTTACCCCTTAGGGGATTAATTTCCAAAAACGCCGATACATGTGTACATTTATTTCTAGTCAGGAACAGGTATATACAATTTCGTGCTTCTTACTTTTAAAATGACTGAGTTTCACCTCGTTAGGGGTTGAATTTTCAAAAATCCTTTCCTAGTGCGCACCTACAGTATAGAAGGAACCCGAACGCAAATATTCATGGGCCTTGCCCCAGTAGTTTGGGCTGTGCGTCGATACGTCAATCCATCAGTCAGTTAGTGAGGCCAAGCAATACAGGCTTCTCGCCTGTATTGTCGCCTACAGGCTTTTGCAACACCAATGGCGAAGCCAACATGTTGCTAGCTTTTGGTATGGGATAGGGAATCCGACTCTCCGGAGTAGGAGAGTCGGGAGAGACCCAGCTCTCCGGTTAGCATATGGTGGGACCAGGGCCTACAGGGACCGGCCGTCGTCCGTCCCGGCTGAAGGAGAATGCGCAAGCGAGCCCACAGCCCGGAGAAGGGACGATCGAGGATAGGACAGGGGTTTTAGAAGGTATCCCTAACTGCGGCGTGGCAATAGCACTTAATACGCGAGCTGCTAGTGCCTCCCCGAACTGGCGAATCCCACACTCGAGCCGCGACCTTTCGGACCTTAATCGGGTTTCCCCTGTATAAAAAAGAGGGTAGGATAGGGAGGAGGAAGAGAGGGATTAGACAGGAGGAATGGGATATGTGATAGGAGGAGGAGGAAGTAGGCCATCGGCACTCGTCGCACAAAATACTATTAACTGGTGGCTAACCGTTTCACGCTAATATTTCATGATCGATTGGCTCTAAGAGCTGTAATTAACATAGTCATTCCAGCATGGCTTTAACATATCAAACTTAAATAGAAGAAAAATAATAGAAGAATAGAATCATCCAATGTATCATATGTATGTATCATAAAAGAATACTCTAGAATTCATGTCTTTCGTGACTCGTCGACCATCCCGAAATGCCTGAAGACAAAAGTCTTCGAGCAGTGCGCCCTCCCCGCCCTGACCTAGGAGGCCGAGACGTGGTCACTGACGGCAGGACTGATCTACAAATTCCAAGTGGCTCAACGGACTATGTAGCGAGCTATGTTGGGAGTTTCTCTTATGGATAGAATTAGAAATGAGGATATCCTGGTAAGAGAACCAAGGTAACCGACATAGCTCGCATTATTAGCAAGTTGAAGTGGCAGCGGGCTGGACACGTCTGTCGCAGGACCGATGGCTGATGGAGCAGACGAGTCCTGGAGAGGAGACCGCGTCTCGGTAAACGTAGTGTAAGACGCTTTCCAGCCTGATGGGCCGACGATCTCTGGATGAGGAAGGCGGAAGACCAGGATGAGTGGCACCGACCTGGGGAGGCCTATGTACAGCAGTGGACTGTCATTGGCTGATGACGATGATTAGGCGCCAGTTTTCTAATCATCCACATCGCTCCTCACACCAAGCATACTATCGAATAGTATCCTAACAAGAAGAGTATAGAAGACTCAATAACTCACCATATAAGGCGCGTTGGTTCCTCCCGGTGCATAGAAGAATACAGTAACAGGCAATCGTTTGTGCGGGGGACAGAAGGCACCAGAAGCTCCCAACTCCGCTGTGAACCCGTGTACAGTAGCCACCGGCTCCAAACGACCTTTCAGGGCCGATTCTTCGAAACTACCTACAATTGGGAACAAGAAAATCTTTAATTCGTGGTCAGGGTCGAAAAAATGATTCCTGGTACCGGTCAAGACTTGCATACATATACATATTGTCACGCCTGTTTCCCATTGAGGTAGACAGAGACGATGGATCTCCACCTGCTACGATCCTGACAAACACTTCGCTTCATCAACTTTCATTAATCTTTTCACACATACACGCTTATTTAAACTACTTTTTATCTGGCCTTTCTTCAAAATATCTTCAATTTGATCATGGTGGTACGTCTCGGTCTACCGGCACCGACTCTACCAGTCACATTGCAGTCATATACTTGTTTACAGTCAAGATTTAGTTTCTTCGAAACTATAGTTCACGAAAAGTGGACAGGGCAATCGGGTTATGAGGTAAGCCAATGTCTTCCTGTCAAATAGACACTGGATATGACTATGTTTAAAAACATGGTATAAAAAAGTATTATATGTTTACTATCATTTAATTGTGTACCAAGAAAATTGTCGATATCGACGACCTGGTATGTGATGACACATCACTAGAGAATTGCCATCTCGACCTGTCGCGAACTATACCTACAACTGACAAAACAATCTTTGATTTCTGCTTAAAGTGGAATGAAAGCAATATTTAAATTCTTGTATATTACCTGCAATTTAAAAATCCTAAAGATCTTTCAGCTCTGGTATAACTGATTTGTTTCTTGGTAATCGTAGAGAATCTATTTACTATATAAAAAAAGTTAAATTTAATTAAATAATATTCGGTAGACATACACAGATCATATATTAACAAGCTAAGCAAATTACGTTTGTGTTATTATAGTCGACGCATTATGTATGAACTGAGGCTTCGGGTCATAAATCATATTTATCTGTCTGTCTCGCTCGCACTTACAGGTCTTATGGAGAGGTATAGTGATGTGCGTAAGAATTGTGGAGGTGCATATCGATAACGGGATAGGTACGATCGATATGCTAAATTATGTTAAGTATTAATGGGAATAATTTTTCGCGAAAATATTTTTTTTTTTATTTGTAACAAGATAAAATTTTTGTTTCGATATAATCATAGAGAAACTGTATAGATCGTAATGTGGCCCTGAAAAGGGCCGTTTTTATCTTTTCTAGGTATATTTCTTAGTTCTTCAAAAATCCTCATCCGTATCTTCCCCGTCTGTGTCATCTTCCTGTAGGTTAATTATCAGAGGTGGTGCTTGATCTCTTAAAATAGTTTTCCTAAGTCCTTATCCTGGAGCTCCTCGGCATGCCTCACACATTTGGCCCAGTCTGGGGTCAGTTTTCAATTATTTTAAAAACAGGAACACGTTGTGAATTACAGCCCGAGCTTGAGCGTTGATTTATTAGGAAGAAATTAAATGGTGACCATTTAATTTCTTCGAAACCACGTTAGACAATAATTTTTCCATTGTGCGTATTGCGTACCGAAGCGTAAGTAATGTAATGAGTGTCATAACAAAAAATATTATATTTATAGAAAAACAACAACCCTTACTCGTAACGACCAATCAGGAGTCAGAGTGCTAATGAAGGTCATGATAACGCATCGACCCCGCGTGCACAGGTAGCTAAGTATCGATAACGGGTTGCATTGCGTGCACATTCCTACTGTCAGTGACATTTATTGCCCGACGACTCAGTTTAAAATGCATCGACTATAGTAATACAACAGATCACTCTGGGACGAACCCGAAACACACAGACCGAAGTAAATGACGGAATTGTGTAACTAAACCCTTGGCCTGACTTTTGTGTCACCATTCTGTCACTTTGTAACGGATATAACGTCCAATTGTACAAAGGAGAAATTAAACAAGGTTTATAAGGGTTTCAAAGTGCATTCGCTTACACTCTAGGCAATCAATTTGCTATTATTTATCGATTTCAAAGACACAGCTAAATACACAACAAATATTTTATCTTTTATATATATGTATATTTATGTTTATTATATTTGTATATATGATAATTTATTTATTTTTTATTTTGTATATCTGGAAGAGCTCGCTACCAGCGATAAGACCGCCATTCGTACGTACATACCTAATTCTGAGTAGGTTTTTTTCTATAGTTACATTAATTTGATTGTAAAATAAAATATATTCAATTTTAATCAAACCTGCGACCTCTGCAGCCAGCAAAGGCCTAGTTCACACAACCACAGATTGTTTAAGTTTTTCATAGTATATTATAAAAACAATACAAACTTACCCAACAAACAAGTGCTAGGTCCGATCCTCAACTTGGGGGTGTCTTCCTTCTTCTGCTGGGGCGTGGGGGAAGTATGCCTAGGGACAGGGGCGGGGGAGGCAGGGGACGCCGGCGAGGGCGAAGGCGCGGGGGACGGGGGAGATATTGGATGGAATAGAGCGCTGTAATAGAAAACAAAATAATTATTAATACGCGGTACTTTACAGACAAACCAATAGATATTAAGAAATATCTATTGATTTTCTTACCAGAAAAGTCAGCGCCAACTTGATTTTGTATGGAACTACAACGTTAAGGACAAGAGGTCCCCCGGTTGCCTCTTTGTCACATTTGAAAATAAAATACAAATAACAGGAATCACTCAAGCATGAGAACCAGCCAGAGAAATAGTAGAAAGTTATATCTCTGAACGGAAAAATTATTGTTATAAATTTTCTCTCAATCAGATACTACATAGAGCTATGTTTGAAAATATTACTTCAAGTAAAAAGGTGGTAATAATTTTACTATGAGTTTTGTTGTATACCCATGAAATTATCGACATCGACTACCAGGCATGTAATGTCACATCACTAGCAAATTGCCATCTCGACCTTTTGCAAACTACATGTTTCCAGACCAGTTCCCTTTTATGTCCGTACGTTTTGTTTTCTCCGCCCTTAATATTTTGAAATAGAGGTATGAGTAGAAGCATCTTTGCAATTGCAATTTGCATTCACATTCTTGCAATTGAAGCTCTTAGCTCTTCTCTTACATCTTTCCCCAATTATTTGAGGTCGGCACAATGTCTTTCACTTCCATACTCCTCTATTCTAACATACGTCCTCTATTACGCCATAAATCATCATGTCATCCTTGACACAATCCATCCATCTCTATTTTTGGTCCATCTTTATATTTGCACCCCTCAATCTTGCAGTTTAACATTTTTCTTGTCACATGTCTTTCATCCCTCCCATCACATGCCCATACCACCTTAATCATCTTCCTCTCAGTTTTGCAGTCACGGGTGCAACTTTCGAAGGTCCCCTTATGTACCCACTCCTCACCTTACCCATTCTTGTAACACCACACATCCATCCAACATTCTCATCATAACAGAGTGGAGACATCTTGATCTTGAAATTGAATTTACCTCTTTATACCAGATATTCCGTTAATGGAGTCATCGTAATCGAAACAGTTGTTGCCCCTCCTCAATGGCGCTGGACTGGAAGTGAGTGGGAGTCCGGTCGAAGTATGAAACACCATAGAGGCTGCCGAATCGAATCTCCATCTGAACCTGTCCATTTCCGATGGGGACGGTATGGTGTCCGGTTTACGGGGGTCCGGGAATCTAGAAAGTTATGTATATGTAAGCTAGGTTAGGCTAGGAAGATGGGACGCCCCTTAGTACCTTCCCGTCTTCCAAACACAGCCGTCACTGCCGGAGGGGAATACGCATCTATCGGTGATAGATAAATATTTGTGGCTTTCGGGGTTGAGACCTTGGGAGCCATGGGGACCTAAAGCTTATCAACTTTATCGAGACCTTTCAAGGCGATTGAAAGAAGTCTCGAGTGACCTATATTCAGGGCAATACAACGGGGAAATGCGGCCAGCATTCTTGCCGCATCATGCCAGGAGTAACATGAAATCTAATATCCCATAGACGTTTTAGAAACTTTAATATCCCATCCCAAAATGCCTCCCCAAAATTGTTTGAGCCCAGAAATTTTTTTGGAGGAAAAATTTTCATTTTGGAGACCATGCTCGTATATAAATGACAAAGGATTCCAAATTACAATAGGAGAAGAATTTCTGAAAGAAAAGGCAAGAGAAAATAATTCAAAACTCACTTAAATCCTGATTGGTCGACATGTTCAATCTGTTCTTCACATCTATCAATGGTCCCATAATCGCATTTCTCGTAAACAACACAATCTTCCTCACCAACCGAATAAGTTTTCTGACGTTTTCGCTCTTCGGGCACACAGAAAACCGTATCGTTGGTATCTAGATGCAACTCTTCAATATCCTTCTTTTTTCTATCTGACATGACCTGATTGATCCTCTCCGTTATAGGAAAGAATCTTCTCAACTTCGGACGTTTGATCAAATCCGTTACATTATCACTATTATCACATTTAAGTTTTTTAAACGCTTTCTCCTCAACCTCACATTTGCGTCTAGTCCCAACATCCTGATCTATAGATGCTAAATTATAGTTAGCTTCTGATCTAACCATCTTTCTATCACAGTTCTGACATTTCAACTGATACTTCTGACCACAGTTGCACAGGAGATCGTCAGTTTGAGTTCCTATTGTGTTAGTTCTTTTGAATTCAGTCGGAGGGACAGTCTCGGTGTCTATGAATGGTGATTTTGTTTCTATACGGCTAGCTGGTAAAGTAAGATACGTTTGGTTTCTGTAACAACCTATTGCTCTGAATCTATCAAATCTCGATGCCTGCAGTATAGGTATCGATGTATGAGTTTCTTTGTTCTTCTCTCCCTCTGAAGACGTGCTATCACAGATTTTTCGGTATTTACATTCCTTGCGTACACGGCGTTTATATTTTGCAATCTCTTTAATCCTTCTGTCGTCAAGCTTCTTCGGAGTCACCTCTTTACAGTCAGACTCGTCGTCGTAGCTACATCTATGCTTTCCACTCTCGCTGCAAGGAGTCAGCATTCTATCATCCAAAACTTTTTCATAGTTTGGACTTAATTTATTAACCTTAGTACCTAATGTGAGATCATTTAACTTCCCTATTAATTCATCGTGGGTATTTTTTGGGAATTCTTTGCTGTTCCGACGTTGGCATGTACAGGGAACTGATGGTATCTCATCAGTCCGTGGCAAACTCTGCAAGACCACCTTCAAATATGTGTTGTTACCCAAATCTGTTACAGGGAAGTTGTGGTCTACTGGTGTTCTATTAAACTCTACGGTATTATCACCCGGTCTTTTAATGGAGTAGACGATGTTTAGTTTCCGTTGCTGTTCGATGTCTGTATCGCAGTTCGCCTCTAGCTTCTTGTAATTGCATGTCTCCCGGCTAAGTTTGCGTCTGAAATTGGAAATATAATACATTTATAATCGCTTACAATAATATAAATATATCATTTTACTGTCTATAATTATGGGTGTATTACATAGCACACTCATACAGACACTTTCATAAACAAACTCACCCCTATATCACATATATATATTGTTAAGCGCTACAGGAATCGAATTTAAAAAATGCCGTTGGAACTACTATAGAATTTATTAGAACTGTACAAACACGTATAAAAACAAATACAAATAAAACTGGATGGAACCAGTTCACATTGCACGATTCAATACAATTCGAACGCGCAAAGTCCGTCGTCTATATCGCTAATCGAGAGTACCAGAAAACGTCTTAATCGCTTCGTAGTCGTCGCTTGACTGCCCGCCCCTCCATTCGAGCATCGTCTTATACTAACTACACAGTACAAAAAAGATTGACCGCGCACACTGAGTTTTTAAGAAATATTAATTTGCACACCTGCGAACGTCTATAAAGTCGAAAACCATAACAATTAGGATTAGTTCGACGCTAATGATGGTTATAAAACAGTTAAAAAGACAATAGCATGTTTTTCTTAATTGCATATTCAAAACACAAAGAATTTCCTAATCCGGGAGGACAATAAGCTGCGCTACAATAGGCAGCTGTGCGGCTTATCTTTGACGGCATGTAACAATATTTTTATATTTATTATACATTATTCACATACAATATATGTAAGTCCATAAATATTAAATATAAGTATATATCGACTCGACCCAAGATCGTTACTCGTAAGGCATAATCGTGTCGTATAAAGGGCGAAACTATCTCTCTTCGCGCATGCGCAGATCCACTGCGCGGGCGCACCAGCGCCGCGAGTGGCTCGCCTGCGAACTAAAATATAGTATATGAAGTTTGCAGTCTTTTGCGGATTAACAGTTAGAAAAAACAAAACCAACAGATCTGATATTACTTTTATAAATTGTTAATTAAGTGCAATATAAGAGTGATTACGAACTGTTCGTTTCTTTCGGCTGTGCACCAAATAAGTCGGTGCATAAGTAAATGCGAGGTGGGTACCGGTATACTATATCTACATACCCCCAAATAATTATTAACAATTACAAAAATGCATTGTCCCTATATTTTCCTGGTAAATCAATAGATAGCCTTATCGCTTCCACTTCAAGAAATCACTTCCAAACACAACTATTTATATGACTAACCAAGATGTTCTTTAAGGACATCTTGGTTAGTCATATAATAAATAGAGTTTGACATTTTTGTACCCCACTTTGGTAAAAACTGGGATTTTAAGGGTAAAATGCAGGTTATTTTATTATACATATTTCATTACCTCTCTATTTTGGAGAGCATTGCGTATTTTAGAGAAACACTTCATAGATTAAATGGATTCAAAAACAGTCCACGAGCGTAGGTTAGGTTCAGCCATTGATCTCCAATGTTTGTGGTCCTATTGTCCCTTGATTAGTAATTTACCGCTTACACTTAAAGCAGAAGTGATGTGGGCTACGTTCCACATGAGGCTCACAACGACCATGTTCACGGTCGCGATTATTTCCGTTCCACTTGCTTGCGGGCGTTACAATCATAAGCTCCAGTGGAACGGATTATGGAGCGTTGATGTCATTAACGACAAAATACACAAATGTCATTGGTTGATTTGAAAATCGCGCCTTTTTCAATGTCAATCGATAAGAGAGAATTAATGCTCTGTGGTCAACGCCCACTTCGATCGAACTCTTGACATGGATCGTTGTGAGCGCTGTGTGATCGAAAATGATGACGTCGTTAGTGATGTTTGCGCCACGACCATAACGACCGTGGTCACTATGTGGAACGGCTGACGGAGCATTTTGGGCGTTGTGAGCTACTACAGGAACGCACCCGTGAGAGGATTTGACTGTAGCTTTGTCGTTTCATTAAAGTACCTCTCTATTAAAAAATACATTTGTTAAGACCAGTCTTGGAGCTCGTAAATGTGGTATCATTTCAGTTATTCCACAGCCTGGTTCGCTATCAGTCCATATCGGTGTGGCCAGGTTTGTGTGGTTAGTTAGTTTATCTTCACAAGGCACAGCTATAGCATTTGAAATTCTTTTAACATTAATATTTTGAACTATAATTCACAAGATTTTTATTCATTATCATTCATATACGAGATGATACATATACATGACGAGATGTACTAGTCCATCAAGCCAATCCAAGGTTTAACTAAAGCAGTGATTCCCAAAGTGGTCCATATCGACCCCCTGGGGTCGAAATCAGTTTCCCAGAGGTCGACATAAACGAAAACTGATTTTGGGGCCGACGAGGACTAAAAATCTACCCCTAATAATTAACACAAGTCCTTATTTTTTTTTTACAACTCTACGGACTCGAGCTCCGTACCCTTTTTTACAACTTAATTACTATGAAAATTTTTAAAGTTCATACACGCTTATTGTTTATTTTGTTATTGTGTGTGACATTAATTTAGTGATTTTTATGTTGTAGTGTACCTTAAGAATAACTTGTAATATTATTTTTTTCTATTTTTTAATACTAAATGTATACTAATGTGGAGTGTATCTGTTACATGCTGGTGTTGTGAGGAAGTAGTTGTGCAGTGTGTGCCTTATGTCTATACCTATACATATCTTAACTAGTGCCATTTCTGTGTGCCAAGTCCTTATTTGAAACTTTCCAGATACTGCATAAGTTGTGTTACGTGTACCAACTTGTTATAAGAATGACTAATATTTAAGTAGGAAGTATCATTATTGTACTTTTAAAAAACACAACAAGTCAATAAGCGCAAAGTGCTTAAATCGGTAAGTATCTTGTATCAATACGGAAAAAACTAGAGATAGATTTTTAAAGTAATTTTGCTATGGGGGTTTATTTATTGTAGAGTTCAGCAGACAACCCCACCTGATAGAAAGCGGTTACCATCGCCTATGGACATTTGCAACACCAAAGGTGCTACAAATGCGCTGCTGATCTCTTAAGGGGAGACTGGAACCTGGCCACTAATACCGGAACACAACTCAAGGTTGTTATGTCGGCATACTCTAGACTAGGGGTGGTAGGCATCCAGTCGGGCAAACACCCTACCACCTGGCTGTGGGTTGTTTTGTTGCCTCTTAGGATAGCTATGGAGATCTGAGGTATTAGTTCATTTTGGAAAAGGGGTCTCTTGCTCAAAATAGTTTGGGAATCCCTGCACTAAAGTATTCCGTTTGTATATGTTTCTGAGACTGACCTCCGCTGGTTGTGGTCGTTGTGGCGGTGCAGCGTGGCCCTCCACGCGCACAGCTGCGAGAAGTGAAGTTGCGAACGGACCGCGTTCAGCACCCACTGCGAACTGAGTCCCGAAGCTCCCGAGCATCTGTTCACAAACATTTACACTATTGATTTAATAAATATACGTTTTAACGGTTTTAAGCGCGGTAATTTATTTGATTTTTATTACTCCGACGTTTCGGCCACTTTTCAGTAGCCGCGATCACGGAAGTCAAAGATACCAAGCGTTAATGAGTATTGTTTAAGTTTTAACTTGGTCATTTTTAAACATTCAGTTTTAATTTTGTTTATGGTTATTATTTACTCTATGGGAGCGTAATCTAATTTACCATCGCTTCGCAACATGTCGTAGCTTGAAGAGAAGAAGCGGCGCAAGAAATTCTTCAGCAACATGCCTAGCTCTAATAATTTTATATAATACAAAAATCGGTGGGAGGTAAAATAAAAATAAATTGTCCATCAAGTTGGTTTGTGTTGCCTTGAGGTGTGGCCGTTATTTTTTGCTGGGTTTGGGTCTTAATAGCTTTGATGATCGGATCCCAAACAGATAAATACGATCCAACCATCTTCTCTATTGAAACATGGGTGTTTTTTTTTCAATAGCCTCACGCATCATTATAGATATAGGTGGCACTTGTTTCTTTTTAAAATCGATATAATTGACTGTATGATTATTATTACTGAACTATTTACATAAATTGAATTATACATAGAATAAGTGCGCGAGACAGTCGAGTGAGAATGGTGTAGTCGCAAGTAACAAGTAAGTTGCAAGTGAGGTAAATTCTTCGGCCTCCAAAGCCGCTCCTATATCCCGCATTTCGTGCGACGCCTAGCAGCTAAGTGCGCGAGCTATGGACGTCGGCGGTATGCGGGGCGCGGCGAGTAGGTGTGCTCCGGTCGGCGGGTCAGGGGGGTGCTCTCTGTCCGCAACAATAGGTATGAAATGATTCTCTTTTGTGAGGATTTGTGGTTTATCGAATCTGATGTAGTGGTTGGGTTTAACCAGCGTGTGTTCACTGATAGCAGACTTCGTAGACCTCGTGTGTTACATGTCAGCATTGTGTTCTTTTACCCGTGTTTTTATGCTCGTCTTTGTTTGCCCAATGTATGATTTTATTTTTTATTGTTGGAGTACAGCACAGGCTGACGACCCACCTGTTGGAAAGTGGTTACCGTCGCCTGTGGACATTTGCAACGCCAAAGGTGCTACCAATGTACTGACTGCCTAGAAGAGAGTCACTGGAAACTGGCCACTTACAAAATATGTTTATTTTTGTATATATACTTATTTATAAGATACATTATATTATATTATACATTAATTACGCTATTACCATATATTAAATTTAAATTCTTTTTTAATGTAAATAATTTTGTAAGTATAATGTCATATAGTAACAATATCTATCTATAATATTATAATATCATTCTAAAAATCCCGTGTACATTGAAGCTATTAAAAAATCAACTGGAATACACTGTTTTGACTAGCTGTGGCCGCGACTTCGTCTGCGTGGAATGGATTTGCTGGAACCCTGAGAAAAAGTAGCCTATATTGCTCTTTATAACATCAGCTATCCGCCAGTGAAAGTCACATCAAAATCGGTCCATCTGTATCAGACATTAGCCGGAACAACCAGACAGATAGATAGACAAAAAATTGATTATTTGATATAAGTACCGTATATACTTTCACTAGCTTCTGCCCGCGACTTCATCCGCGTGGAATAGTTAAAAAAAGTAAGTTAAAAATACCCCCAGTTTTTAAAACATTATTCATTGATGCTCCGCTCCTATTGGTCTTAGCGTGATGATATATAGCCTATAGCCTTCCTCGATAAATGGGCTATCTAACACTCAAAGAATTTTTCATATCAGACCAGTAGTTACTGAGATTACCGCGTTCAAACAACAAACAAACTCTTCAGCTTTATATATTAGTATAAGATTAATAAGACGTTGACTGAAAGTTTTTCTAAAGTTTATCTTATTTCTATAAATTATTTTCTCTTATCTTTCGTGATTTCACTTGCTGGTCCCAGGGCAAAATTTCTGAGACTTGGTCCAATTTTATGAATAATTCTGTTTCTATTGATTTACTGTTTGATATCTTCTGTATTGTTTTTATTCTGAATAAAACATTCCTCTTTATTTCTCTTTAAAACAAAACTGGACTGGAGGACATCGACTATGATTGTAGAGTGTGTTAGGAGTTATATATTTACTGGGCAATTGCAATTTCTCCCTTAGTATTTATTCCATAGTCAGGATGATGAAGATTGTGTAGCATTTAGTTACTTGTATATATAGTTGTTCTTGTCTTGTCTTGTCTTGGGCCACTAAAGCGATGAACCACAAACGTCTCCACTCAGCTGAGATGAGAATGTTGAGATGGATGTGTGGTGTTACAAGAATGGATAAGGTGAGAAATGAGTTCATAATCTTTGAAAGTTGCACCCGTGACTGAAAAATTGAGAGGAAGAAGATTAAGTTGGTATGGGCATATAATGAGGAGGGATGACAGTAAATGTAAAGGGACCAAAAATAAAAGATGGATGGCTTGTGTGAAGGATGATATGATGATATGTGGTGTGACAGAAGACGTATGTCAGAGTAGAGGAGTGTGGAAGGAAAAGACATATTGTGCCGACCCCAAATAATTGGGATATGGTGAAAGAAAAGAGAGGTATGAATGACATAGGATGTTACTTGTATGGTTGTTCTTGTCACGTTTCTTTTAAGGTTAATAATAAATTTTGTTATATACCCTCTTATTTCTAAAAGATACAATCGGCCATTTCCTTAATTGAATAATAATGTTATATATTTATTTATTCTGTGATTAACGCCTGTTTTGTATAGAGTAGTTTCCTATATTACCATAATTATATGTAACAATATTTATCTCTAGTGGTAATTGTGTAGATTATAATTTAAAATCTCTCAATTGTATATAGACGGTATTCACTACATTTTATTTTCATGTTGGCAAAAATGATAGATTGTTTGTTCATTTGTTTTATTAAATATAGAATTTTTTATAATATAATATATAAAATATTATCTAAAATTTCCAAACGATACTGCAACAAATTCTTTTCATTCATAATCCTTTTAGTTTAATTAGTTTATCAATGACTTCAATCCGCTATCGGTTGTGCCAATTTGCTGAGTTTCTTATACTGCAAATTTGATGAAGGGATGGCGAGGTGGTTCAAAAATGTCTGAGAAATGTATAAAATGTATTTAAGCCGTAAGGTTCTCTGATTATAAGTATAGTTGCTCTTCTTTTATTACCATAAGCCCTTGCTGAGTTGTTGATTACAGACGTGCACTTACTTGGTATCAAGCGCCCTCATGGTCCATCGTTCGAGCAGCAAGCCCCTGTGCTGGTGGTGAGGCTTGTCGTAGCCACCTTCTTCGGCGCGAGACATCCTCGCGTGGCATTCAACACAATCCGGGGCAAGCAGCACCTGAAAAATATAAATTAAAAAAATAAGTATATATAGTATAATTTTCATTAACCGCGGCACTCTCTCTTTTCTTCCACCTTCTCACAATCTCACACTTATTTGGGGTTAGCACAATATGTCTTTTCCTTCTATACTTCTCTTTTCTGACATGGTCCTCTGTCACACAAATCATCATATTGTTACATGCCGTCAAAGATAAGCGCACAGCTGCCTGTTGTAAGCGCAGTCCATTGTCTTCCCGGATTAGGAATTCTTTTGTCTTTTGAATTTGTAATTAAGAAAAACATGCTATTGTCTTTTTACTTGTTATATAACCACCATTAGCGTCGAACTAATCCTTATTGTTTTCGACTTTGTGGCCGTTCGCAGGTGTGGAAATTACTATTTCTTAGAAACTCAGTGTGCGCAACCAATTTCTTTGTACTGTGTAGTTAGTATAAGACGATTCCCGAATGGAGGGGCGGGCAGTCAAGCGACGACTACGAAACGAGTAAGACGTTCTGGAGTACTCTCGATTAGCGATATAGACGACGGACTTTACGCGTGTCGAATTGCATTGAATCGTGCAGTTTGAACTGATTGCATCCAGTTTTATTTGTATTTGTTTTATACGTGTTTGTACAGTTCTAATAAATTCTATAGTAGTTCCAACGGCATTTTTAATTCGAGTCCTGTAACTCGTAACAATATTGTAGTGAAACACTTATAAGCCAATAGATAGCGCTGTGCAATAATTGAGGTCGCAAACGTTTCCCGAAACATACAAAGAATATATACAAATTTTCAACAATAGCCTCGCTGCAAGATCTTCCTTTGAGACGGAGGAGCATTCCATCTTGCTCCTCCACCCTAGTCAGGGCATCCCTAGAATATCATCCTTCTCACAATCCATCCATCCATCTCTTTTTTCATCTACCTTTATACATTTGAACCCGTTAATCTTCCAGTTTAACATTGGTTTTGTTACGTGACCTTCATCCCTCCTCATTACATGCCCGTATAGGTAAATTAGGTTCGAGAAGTTTTTGCGTTTGTAGTAGTATTTGTATATTTAAAGGAATTCTAAGAAATTTCATATTACTTGTACAATCAGCAAAAACAGGTTCGTTAGATTATGAAGAAAAAAATATATTTACAATTAAAAGTGAATGGTGAAAGTCAAATAAATAATTATTAGTTACATTGCTAATTGTTGTTAGGTCTGACTGTTTGGTTTAAGTTTGATAATTAATTGATTTTATTTATTGTTCATTGTTATTATTTGTTGCGAATTATTGTTATTTGATATTAAATTTGTTAATAAAAACGGTTCCGATGTTGAAACGTGGTCAAGGGAAGTCAAAACTTCCCAAACTAAAGAAGTTTTATATAATTTGTACAAATATTTCAAAAATGTGTGCAATAGCAATCCGAGCAGTATTATGACTCCCGCTCAATTAGTTGCTAAATCAACTTGAATATCATTGACTTCCATCGGAAAGGTACTATCAGAAATCAAATGTCATTCTTCAGAACAGGGACTAACAATTTAGTATTAAAAATTATGTTTAATATTAATATTTATTATTTTATTATCGTTTAATATTATTAGTTTCATATTAAGTACCTGCCTATAAAATAATACAAAAAAGTATTAGTTTATTTATTTATGTGCTGACCGTACACTCCTACAAACGCAAAAACGTCTCCAAGATAATTTACCTGTATGTATACTGTTATAAATTTTAAAATATTATAGATAGACTACTGTTTACCGTTTCGGCTGTTGTCATGCTTTCCTACGCGATCTATTTTATACGTCTTCAACTTCTTTGTTAGTATGGGAGCTGCATACGTCTAGCCATCGCAGTGGAACAACGAACTACTGGCTAGCGCAACGAGGGATCGCACCTATTAATAGTTGCTCTATCTCGCTCGCACATCACCCGTCCCCTTCACACATTGTGCTGTATGTTGTACTAGCTGTACGACTTGTTAATATTTGTACTTAAGGTTACCGTTTCCAAAATAAATGAGTTAACTTCAGTTCACATCAACACTCAACAGTGAATACTACTCTCTGCCATCTGAAGTATCATTTAACCTCTACCTCTCGCTGCTACATTAGCAATAGATTATTGCTCTCTCATATTCTGTATTGCGAACCTATTTTTTGTTAACGCTGGCGCATATCTTCTGGCCTGGCCTCTGGGGAGGTCGTCGAGGGGTATGTGGGACTCCCGACGATGGACGCTACACACTAGCTTCTGATTATAGAAGGAGTTGCAAGCACCGACCGCCAGACTGGGTAATCTGGTCGGTGCTTGCAACTACAAGGCGAAGGGCTCTCGCTGCGAAGTAATTAAGGAAAATGAAGAAAATTTTCGGATTACCTCAATGCAGACAGGGATCTGCTCGTTCCATAGAGCGTGGACATGATTGCTCAAATGGGCTTGCAGTCCTGGCTTGGGCTCGTCTGTATCCGATTTTGGCTGTGTCTGGACCTGAAATTCAGCAAACAAACTTTATACTAAATGCCAGGAAACGCCCGCGAATTCCGGCGGGATTCCCGGGACACAAAGTATCGCAGCATTTAAAAAAAACATGTAAGCTATCGTTTTAGTAGAAACTGTGTCGGATTAAGCTAATTTTTATGCATCCGAACAACTTCAACCCACTCTCAGGAATATTCCCGCAGGATCACCGGGATAGAAAATGCCACACAATTTATTGTATTAAATTTACTAACGATCAGTAAAAAAATCACATTGGAATTCGATTTTTTTGTAATCTGTGCATTTTAAATCATACCCAGAAAAATTTCCGCGGGATTCTTGGAATAAAAAATAGCGCAGAGTTTAATTCTAAGAACTAGCTGTCGATCAGGGTAAATCGCATCGAAATCGGCCCCGTAGTTTTCACGTGAATCCCGGACAAACAGACAAGAATTCTAAAAAAAAATTGTATCGTATTCTCCATCGTTAATGTAGTCTAATTCCAGTTGCAGAGGATTCTTCACCACTGTTGACGAAGTGAGTTTGCCTGTCCCGGGGCATTCTCAAGCACTGATGCGCTAGGATCAGCGTGGGCGTAACTACGTTCTAAGTCTCACGCTCTTCCTACCACAGCGCGGGGCACATGGGAGGAGGGTGGTTTTAGTGGAGTATTGAGTTCCTCGTCGCTTTGGTCTAATCCCTAGTAAAGGACCCGGTAGTGTGCGAAATGCATTTCTGCATTTCCACCGCCCCCAAAATAAAAAAATAAAAAAGTCTATTCCAATTTTTTTCCGTGTTCCTTGAACACTGCGATGGGCAGACGCCATAGTCCCCGACCTGTAACTCCACTAGCAGTTCATCCCAATAGCCCGGTACCTTTTGTTCTCATTCCCTACAATAGTCCTACGGTTACCGGGGCTTGTCCTTGGGTGCATTTTTATATGGTGTAGACAGGGACAATCGCCGGTCAGTGTCACATCACATTTAGATTGATTGACGGCTTCTGTGGTTGAGCGGGCTACGCCTTTGCCGGCTTACCTCAGTGCAATGCCGAGGCTTCGAGTTCGATTCTTGGTATAGTGAATTTCGGAAACGTATTTTCTTCGTTATTTACTATGGTCTGGGATCGGCCCCAGAGTGTCCGTTAGTCCGAGTGGTCCGTTGTATATTACCCATAACACAAGCGTAACTTGCTTAATTTGGGGATATACAGTGTGTGTTTGTCTGCCGACTTATTATTATTATTAGATTAAATTTATACCCATGGACCCCGTAAGCCCTCCAAAAGACCGGGCCATTTTTATGGGCCATAGTCTGCAGAGTCGTACAATAATAATAACAACCTATAAGCTCGGAGCCGCCCATCATAGGCGAACGGACAGTATACGCTTGTCCAAAGTGCATTAACGGGTTTGACACATCGGCTATCTCGATGTGCAGGTTGCTTCCAGATGTTTTCCTTCACCGTTGTTAGCTCGTGTCAGTTGTAACAATATGCGAGTTCCATTAAGCTACCAGGGCATGTATGTACTTATATTCCTCATTCACGATAACTTGACGCGCCGGGTTAACAACAATCTATACTAATATATAAAGCTGAAGAGTATGCTTGTTTGCTTGAACGCGCTAATCTCAGGAACTACTGGTCTGATCTGAAAAATTCTTTCAGTGTTATATAGCCCATTTATCCAGGAAGGCTATAGGCTATAAATCATCACGCTAAGACCAATAGGAGCGGAGCACCAATGAAGAATGTTTCAAAATCTGGGGGTATTTTTAACTTACTTTTTTTAACTATTCCACACGGCCGAAGTCGCGGGCAGAATCTAGTCAAAAATATTAACACCTAATATTAGCGTCAAAAACACCTTATATGGCGATAATATTACTAGCTAGAAAACGCCAAAAAAAAATTTAGAATAATTTACAGTTTGGAATAATCTCTATTTATAATTATATATATATATATATATATATATATAATTTTAGAACGTTAAAACGTAGTTTTATTATGTATACAAGTCGCGAAAACTTAAGAAAATGTTATATTTTTTTGTTTTGTAATTAACTGTTTAAACCAATTTTTATTTTTATTATATAAATTATTTTTTAGTGGAAAATTGATTGATATATATATATATAATTTTGTGTTTTATATTTGAGAATGTTTCCCAAACAAATTAAATAAATAAATAATATGACTAGAGTTTATCAAACTCTAGTGCACGCCTCTTGTTTAAACAGTAGGCTTGAATACATATTACATAATGTATTAAATTTTTATGTTAGTGCTATTTGCCCCCGGAAGATTAAATCCATTTTATATCGCCGAACTATCCCATCTCCCGGTGTGAAAAGATGTTTGTCCATTTTCGGTACTAAAACTACATTTAAACAAAATTGCATCAAAACCGATCCAGTACTCGTAGTAGATTTCCGTGAAAGCTTTACAGACAGACAGATCAAGTTACTATGCATTTTTTTATAGATGATAATTTTTTATATGTATAAATTTGAGAAATGATTGGTCTCCCATACAAACTTTCGTCCTCTGTTTCAACCCGTTCTAGTTTTATTCATCTATCCCCCGTCTATCTATTGTAAACTACATAAATGACAAAAAAGATCAAAATGATAAAAATGGCCAAAATTACCTAAATGATCAAAATAGCCAAAATGGCAAATCACAAAAAAACCTATCCTACTTTCTGGGATAACATTTACATAAATCTATCCCGAAAGCTATCCCATAATCCGGGATAAAAAGTATCTCTTGTCCAGCCTGGGTATTAAAATTAAAAATATACCGAATTTCAGCCAAATCAGCCCAGTAGTTATTCCGTAAAAGCATAACAACAGAGAGACAAATATATTTTTATCCCGCAAACTATCCCATTTTTCGGGATAAAAAGTATCCTATGTTTATCCTCGGCACTGAAAAAAAATACATATTTACTGAGTTTCAGCAAAATCGGTCCTGTAGTTTTCCGCGAAACAGCAACAGACAGACAGACATACAGAGTTACTTTCGCATTTATAATATAATATTAATAGGGATATTAAGTGATGTAAATTTTTAGAATTTGGTTACCCTGCGCGTCCAATTATTGTGAACGAGGAATAGCTGTTGCTCGCGGCTTCTCCCGCGTAGATTAAAAATAGTCATTGTTTCAGCAAATTTTCTATACATTTTATCTCCCTTAGGGGTTGAATTTTCAAAATCCTTTCTTAGTGCGCACCTACAGTACAGACAGAATCCGCATTCAATTTTTCACGGTACAAGCCCCAGTAGTTTAGACTGTGGGTTGATATGTTAGTCAGTGACGTCAAATAATTTTATACACGTATAGATTATAATTGTTATTAAATTTAATTGTCTGTTAAACTCTGAGTGTTGACGGTAATTTTTTGAACAAAGAACTAGTCAGCACAGATTATAAATGTTTCTGCGCGATATTTATTAATTAAAACTGCGCAACTAAACTTATGTAACGCGCAGAAAATGTACCAGGCTCACAAAATGATGGCGGAGTTTAAACCTGCCGGTAATAAGACGAGTAGTGTTGGTATAATTCAAGACCTTAAAGTGGACATCAGATACCTAAATGGAATTCGCTGTCTCGCTCATGCATTAACAGATAAATGGAACATATTAGGTTAAGGGCGCACCTGTTGGCTGGTGGATGGCTTCGCAGCCAGCACCTTGGCATGCAGCAGCCGGTCGCGGGCGGGCGTGGCCGAAGGCTTCGAGGGGCTGGCGCTCCTCGCACGGATGATCAGCCGACCCAACTCCAGCAGCAGGCTGGTGCCCGTCGCCGGCTGAGGCGGAAGCGTCTCGCAACTGTGCATCTGAAATTTTCATTATAGCTCATGTATGTTAGTGCGAGACAATCCTTACTAAACTATCTGTTCTATCTCTACATAACATCTATCTATAATCTACTTAAATAAGAATATAATGATACTTGAACGTATATATATTCATTGACATTTAAATACTTTGTGTAGATATGTATTTGTATATAACGTATATTAAGTATATATCTATTTAATATCTGTATAGTCATGGTGAGAAATGTGTACATAAGGGGATCTTTGAAAGTTGCACCCTTGAATGAAAAATTGAGAGGAAGAAGATTAAGTTGGTATGGGCATATAATGAGGAGGGATGAAAGTCACGTGACAAAAAGAATGTTAAACTTCAAGATAGATGGGTACAAATATAAAGGTAGACCACAAAAAAAGATGGATGGATTGTGTGAAGGATGATATGATGATATGTGGTGTGACAGAAGATGTATATCAGAGTAGAGGAGTGTGGAAGGAAAAGACATATTGTGCCGACCCCAAATAATTGGGATATGGTGAAAGAAAAGATAGTCAAGATGGCGAAGTCCGTTAGTGGGGGAACTCCATACACCTCTCATTATTTCCGTCTTTGAATAGTTACGACGACAACAAATCAGTCAGTGATTCTAAGACACCATTGAATTCTGTCTTCGAATTGTAGCTGGCGTTAAATTCAGTTTAAAAAAGTTAAAAAACGAGCGGTGTATGAACTTACCCCATTGACGGACTTCGCCACCTTGACTATATATATAACATTTGTGTATTTATTACTAAAATATAAGTAGATCATATATATGTTACGTATACCACCATCGCCATTATCATCTCAATTTCTGGGCTTGTCTGGAAGAGATTTTAACGATAAAACCGCCCTTTGTGCATAACTAGATATAATTTTAGTCTTTAAGTTCATTTTTGTATTGGTGTATAATAAAGTGTTATCTATCTATCAACGTTTTTTATTACATTAGCACAGTTGACAGACACACCGGTCAACCTGAAGGAAAGCGGTTACCGTCCCTATGGACATTTTTAACCCCAAAGGCTACCATTTACTATCAATATGCTGCCGCATGCCGCTCTCTAAAGTGAGACTGGAACCTGGCCACTAATGCCGGAATACCACTCAAGGTTATTATGGCGTCTTACTCTAGATCAGTGGTCCCCAAATATTTTTGTCTCGTGGACCCCTTAGTAATCTTTACTACATTGGGTAGACCCCTATCTTTTGAACATTGAATTTTACAGATTCAGCAAATTCAAATGTTTTTAACCAAGTTCAAAAAAAAGTCTCAATTATTCATCGTGTAATTTTTTTTATGTATGATCCAACCATAATTTATGTTTCTGAACCAATTTTGATCGTTTAAAGCTTCAAAATAATCCCATATAAAATTTATTTCTATTGAACTTTGGGTTCCAAAGATATAGCAAAAACTTGCTTAAAAGAAGTTCACCCCTATTTGCAGCTCGCGGATCTCCAGATTTTGTTATCACTGACGTAGATGATATGTTTGAGGTCCGTTATGGATTAATGAAAGAATTTCTTCATTTGAGAGTGATTAATATACTTTTGTGAACACAGTTGTTCCAGGAAGCCATTTTACATAAGAGAGCAGTGATGTGCATTGTAACACAATTATCGAAATAACTCGATTTCCAACAGTAGACCCCTATAAATTCGATATGGACAACTTTAGGGACCTATTAGTTCAGATTACAGCTCTTAGAGCCGCGCCGTCTAGGCGTGATACCAAGCAAAAACAGTATAATGGCGTGAAACGATTAGCCTTAAATTAATAGTGTTTGTGGGAGAATTGAAAGTTCCGATAGCCCATTTACCTCTTTGTCTATTATATCTTTGTCCATTACTAAAGGCTAAATTGTATAAATAATAAATATTAGCAATAATACAAACATAGAAAGAATAAGTTGTTACATATATAAATAAGGATACGATATTAGGTATAGTCGATCTGCGTTTCGGAAAATATATGTATATAATCTCATATGAATACAAATTGTGTATTTATTATATTCAATAATATAAAATGTATTGTTACGAGCTACAGGACTCGAATTAAAAATGCCGTTGGAACTACTATAGAATTTATTAGAACTGTACAAACACGTATAAAAACAAATACAAATAAAACTGGATACAACCAGTTTACACTGCACGATTCAATACAATTCGACCGCGCAAAGTCCGTCGTTTATATCGCTAATCGAAAGTACTAGAAAACGTCTTACTCACTTCGTAGTCGTCGCTTGACTGCCCGCCCCTCCATTCGGGCATCGTCTTATACTAATTACACAGTACAAAGAAATTGGCCGCGCAGACTGAGTTTTTAAGAAATATTAATTTGCACACCTGCGAACGTCTACAAAGTCGAAAACAATAACAATAGGGATTAGTTCGACGCTAATGATGGTTATAAAACAAGTAGAAAGACAATAGCATATTTCTCTTAATTACAAATTCAAAACACAAAAGAATAACTAAATCCGGGAAGACAATAAGCTACACTTACAATAGGCTGCTGTGCGCTTATCTTTGACGGCATGTAACAATATAAAAATTTAAGGTTACGCTTACTTACATATGTGTGTATGTGTGCGTATAAGTAAGCATCATCTAGATCCATAGTTCCCACTTTCATGAACTAAGAAAGAGACTAAATTGTTAAAAAAAAATCCTTAAAGGCTAACATATATAAGGATAGGATATTAGATGTAGTCGACCTGCGTTCTGATAAATAACTAAAAACTAAATAGATAAATATGCTAATTTAAAAAATCAGATTAATCCAAATTATTATATAGCATCAGTAATAATATTCTAGATCCATATAGTTCCCTCTTTCTTAAACCATGAAAGAGGTTAAATTGAGAAAAAAAAATCCTGAAGGGTAAAAACGCGTTGGCTTCGCCCCTGGTATTGCAAATATCTATAGGCGGCCACTTTCCGCGAGTTGGACCGTCAGTTTGCCAACTTCGCAATAAAAAGTAAAACCTGAACGAAGTTGCACCATCAGTACTAGTATTTAATATACGCGCCGTGCTCCCCACTTAACACAACCTCTATGTAAATTACCCTGACATATATGGGTAAATGGGTAATTCGACCCAGTTACCCCGATGCACTGTGAAGCGGTGCGACCCAGAAAGCCTTCGTCGTACCCAATCCGGGAATTGGGCCACGAAGGCCAGTGCATTCTCACAATTAGGTCAAGGATAGACGACCCCTTCTGATGCCGCGAGGTACAAGCAAGCTTTGTTTAATGTAAAATGATGCAATGATAAATAGTTTTTGGGTTTTTGTATTGATGAAGTACAGCAGACAGGCTGACAGATCACGTGATGGAAAGTGGTTACTGTCGCCTAACACCAAAGTTTTTAACAATGAAGGGGGATCTGCTCATGAATGCTCTAGTCCAGGGGTGGTAGCCAGATATAAAGCTCAAATTTTAAGATTTCTACGTCCATCTGGTATGAAAGGAGCTGAGCATACTTTTGAGCTTACGCTCCCGCTCTGCTTCCTCCTGCTTCCTATTGAACCGATACAAGTCCCCACAAAGGTTAATATTAAAATCTCACATAGGTTAATATTAGACCTCACATAGGTTAACATTAGACCCCACATAGGTTTTTTTTTTACCTGCTCTACGGACTCGAGTTCCGTACCCTTTTTTACAACTTAATTTCTATTAAAGTTTTTAGATTCATACACGCTTATTGTTTATTTTGTTATTGTGTGTGACATTAATTTAGTGATTTTTATGTTGTAGTGTACCTTAAGAATAACTTATAATATATTTTTTTTCTATTTTGAATACTGAACTTATACTAATGTAGAGTGTATCTGTTACATACTGGTGTTGTGAGGAAGTGCATGTGCAGTGTGTGCATTATGTCTATACCTATATATATCTTAACTACTGCCATTTGTGTTGCTTTTCCTTTCTGTGCCTAGGTTATTAATTTTTAGGCTCTTTGTATGTCTTGGTTTGTTTGTAAAGTGTGCGTGTAATGCAATGCGGTGGTAGTGCGCGTTGGTGTGAGTATGTGTGAGTTTTGTTGTTGGTTGTGTGTTTGTGACTTTGTGTGGTGTTATAATTTATTGTTTAATTGTTGTGACATGAAAATTTTTCAATTGGTGTAATTGATGATGGATGGTTTAGGAGGGGGATTATTGGCCCTCCATTAGACGTTGGACCAACGTCTTGTCTCCCATGCGTATCGCCATTCTTATATTGTAATCCCTCCCCACATAGGTTAATATTAGAGCCCATATTTGTAAGAAAAACAAGAATTGACAGAAGAGACGGATATAAGTAAAATTAAAGCAGGAACGTATTGGTAAATAGGGATTGTAAATATAGATATGACAATGCGGAAAAGAACACTCGTGAAAAGAGCGTCGTAAAAACACAGTTCGGTATAGAACGCCCGAACCAAAAGAGCACGCATAATTATAACAAGACGCTGACTACATTAGGGGGACGCCAGGCCTAAAAGGCCTTTAAAAATATTTATATATTAGAGCCCACATAGATTAATATTAGATCCCACACAAGTTAATATTAGACCTCGCAAAGGTTAATATTAGACTCTAGATAGGTTAATAATAGACTTCACATAGATTAAAATTATACCCCACATAGGTTAATATTGGGCAACGAGGTTATATACCCGACCGGAAATTTTATAAATAAACAACACACATGTTTATTATTTTAATGGGACTCGGGAGTTATCTCAAACACGTTTCTGGAATCACGCCAAATAGTACGCGAAATGGTGACGGATATTAAGACGCGTAGTTTTATTATCGACCATCGAGGTCTTGGGTTCGATTTCCGGGTTATATTTTACGAATTTATGATGATGTTTCTCTTATATCCCTGCTCTACCTGCGTTAATGTTAGTGTGAATGGCTGATGTATAAACTATATTACTGTAAGTAAAGTTTAATTCAATCCGTACAGTTGTTTTCGCGTGAAAGAGTAAGAAACATCTACCAATCCTCACATGCTTTCTGTTTTATAACATTGCTAGCTATTGCCTGCGGTTTATAGTATAGTTTAAGTAGTCAAAAAAAGTTTGGGAACCGATTATCAAAACTATTAAGACCCAAGCCCAACAAAAATCAACTTGATTGATAATTTATTTTTATTTTACCTCACACCCATTTTAATGTTATATAAAATTATTAGAGCTAGGCATGTTTGCTGAAGAGTTTATTCTCTTCAAGCCACAACATGTTGCGAAGCGGTGGTAAATTAGATTAGGCTCCCATAGAGTAAATAATAACCATAAACAAAATTAAAATGAACAAGTTGGCGGTAGGCTAAATAAAACTTTTACAATACTCAATGACACTTGACATCTTCGTCTTCCGTGATCACGGCTACTGAAAAGTGGCCCGAAACGTCGGAATAATAAAAATCAAATAAATTACCACATTTAGTATGTATACTAGTTGCGAAAACTGAAGAAAATATTAGTCAAAAAAGGTTAAAAGATAGGCCTTCTTTCACCTTATGGTGGTGAACGTCATGATCAACAGGAACATCCACAAATTACACCACAGTTTTTTTTATGGTCACGCGAATTTCATTATTTTTTTACCCCTCCCCCGTCCATGTCACAGTTGGTCACATTCGTGAGACTCCTCCCTGCCTAGTGTGACTTCACATATTGTACAATTTTACATCAAGAAATTATTAAATTAAAAAAGCAGTTCTGTAATTAGCTTAAATAGTGTTACAACTAGACAAATGTCATCTGCATATCTGTAAAACACATTTTATTGCCTGTCGGCATTTGAACTGCTTGTGATTCTTTTATGATCGTCTTCTTTTGTTTACTTATTTATTGGCACACGTTTATAGTCATTGTAGAGAGAACAGCCTATTGTACTCGTTTATGGCCGCATGCAGGTATCATTAGCCAGGTGTTACGGATTAAGTACAAGCTGGTTCTAGGAAATTCGGTCCACGTTGCCGGACGGGCGTATTTGCATTTGTGCAGTATAAAACGATGGCCCGATGAGGAGAAGGGGTAGTCGAGCGATAATAACGATCTAAGCGTGACGTGTGTACATTAGGAAATCTAATAGTGACGGACTTTGCGCGTTTTATTGAATTACGACCTTCTGCATTATGTTTGGATTTGTTGTGTTCGATTATATTTGTACCTGTGTTAGACGTGTTTGTATAGTTCTAATAAACTCTATAATAATTCCAACGGCATTTTTAGTCGAATTCCGTAACTCGTAACAATATGTATACATAGTCATAAGGACTACAAATGGCTTGTAACCTAAACTACAAAATAAATTGTATGCCTGTCAAAGACGAAACATATAACTTTTACCACTTAGCAAAATGTCCATGTTTCAAACAAATAAATTACTTTGACTTTGACACTCTACTGTCCAAGTATTTAATTTTATTTTCCATTTTCTTTTTTCATTAATTTGTAATAATTAGATATGTTAAGAATTTCCTTTGAGTGTGTCAGGTTGCCTGGAAGAGATCACTTTTAGCGATAAAGCCGCCTTTTGTTTACCAAGTATGTAACTATTTTCTTATTGTGCATTCTTGTAACTAGTGTTTTGGTGAACAATAAAGCGTTATATTTATCTATCTATCTATCACTCCTTGTCACGGAATGTCACAGTTCGTCGGCCCCCCTCCTAATGTGTGATGTAATTCATGAATAGCCCCTTAGGGGTAAAAACGTACATGTACATTTATTTCTAACCACTACTATTTTATCCGTGCAGGAACGGAGAAAGAATACAATTTCCTGCGTTGGGGCGGCCTTTCGTAAGAGGCAACAAAACAACGCACAGCCAGGCGGTAGGGTATTTGCCCGAAAGGATGGCTACCACCCCTGGTCTAGAGTATGCCGTCATAACAGCCTCGAGTTGTGTTCTGGTTTTAGTGACCAGGTTCCAGTCTACCTTAAGAGAGCAGCAGCGCATTTGTAGCCCCTTTGGTGTTGCGATTGTCCATAGGCGATGGTAACCGTTTTCCATCAATTGGGCCATCTGCCTGTCTGCTGAACTTCTGCAATAAAATAAAACCGCATATAAAATTTAGTGCTTCTTACTTTGAAAATGACGAAGTTTCATACAAACTTTCATGCCAATTCCAGGTGGCGATCAGGACGCGGGAAACCGCGGCCATGATCCAATCTTGGTCGGTCGAGTTGGAAAACCCCGTCGCTGGCATTGATACGGTGGAAGCGGTTCGACCGCAGCTGTTGCGTTGACTCTCGCGGAATCGCGGGATTCTGACCTTCAGAATGACGCAGATTCTTACCGGGCACGGTTGCTTCGATAAGTATCTGTGCCAGATTGCGGGCTGCTTGCCTTCACCCCAATGCCGCCAGTGTGGCGCACAAGACACGGCGTTTCATACGCTAGTCGAGTGCGCAGCATGGGCACCCCAGAGGTTTGAACTCGAGACAATAGTAGGTCCGATCGATTCGCTGGGCAGTTTGGTGCAAGCCATGCTGCACAGCGATGACCATTGGGTGGGCGCGGCCAATTTCTGTGAGACTGTCATGTCAAAAGGAGGCCGCGGAACGAGATAGGGAGAGAAGTATAAGTGCGCATGCGCCTCGCGGGCGCCGACGTCAGTCGGGGGCCCGGAGGCGCAGGTATGCCGCATGATCTCCCTCCCTGAAATACCGCTGCAGGGGCCCTCTAGCATCTAGGGAGCAGAGGAGTCTTCACCCCTGTTGACGAAGTGAGTTTGCCCTGATTCCCGGGGCACTCTCAAGCACTTTTGTGCTAGGATCGGCGTGGCGTAACTACGTTCTAAGTCTCATGCCTTTCCTACCATAAGCGCGGGGCACATGGGAGGAGGGTGGTTTTCGTGGAGTATTGATTCGGATTGGAAGGTTGGTTCGAGTCTCCACACAAGCCGGTCGATTATTGTTTGGATTGCCCCTAGTGGAAAGCCTCCATGATCGACAACGGTTTAATCTCCTAGCAAAGGACCCGATATGTGCCAAATGCAAATCCCCCGCGTGAAAAAAAAAACAAAAAACTTTGCATACAGGTTGAGAGTTAGTTAGTTATTAGTTAAGAAAATAGGATAGATTTTCAAAAATATTATCAATTCACCAAATAGGAATCGTGTGCGAAATTTTCGCTTCAAACACCAGCCCCGATAAAAGAGTGATAAGTAACAATAAGTTGATGATAAGTTATCGCGTAACATATGTTATCCAAGGCCAGCTACGCCCGATAACAGTTGACGGCGTTTTCTTATAGAATTAGGCTACGAAGCGAATTTTCTAAATTGAGATCATAACTGCTATATACATATATTAGGAGGCCCCGCAGACATTGTCCTGCTGTGAAAAAATTAAATCTAGAAACCATACATGTATATGCTAGAAACCGATTTCATCGCCACCTATCGGATCCAATTATGAATCTAAACCATCCCGGGACACACTTAATAGTACACACAATACATTTCATCAAAAACCTTGAACCGGATTCCAGCGCCACCTACCCGATCCAATAGTGAATCTAAACCATCCTCGGACACATATGTGTATAGTTGTGTAGGATCTTGATGATATTGAGTTAGAGTAAGCTTGAACTCTTCTTTAAGAACCTTAAAGAAGCGTTCAAACTTACAATAAGACCAGTAGTATATATTATATATGTGTTATAGCGGCACCAAAAACATGCAACAGCAGCTGTCTTTTAGACTTGGTATACCCAAAGTGGTCGATAACGACCCCCTGGAGTCGAAATCGATTTCTCAGGGGTGGACATAAACAAAAACTGATTCTGGTTCGACGAGGCCTAAAAATCGACCCCTATTAATTAACACAAGTTCTTATTTGAAACTTTCAAGATACTGTATAAATTGTGTTACGTGTACAAATGTGATTTTTCTTCAAAAAAATAATTACCTACTTATGTAAGTATTTTTACGTAATTTTTATTAATAATTATTAATTAGACTTGATAGTTACTGGCTTTTAAATCTATTTATTTTGTTAAATTTTGATGAGAACATGATGTCAAGTTTACTCACTTAACCAACCATAAAGTTTTTAAATTGCTAAGTTTTTGTATCAATACGAAAAAACAACTAGAGATAGGGTTTTTAAAGTAATTTCGCTATGGGGGTCTCTTGCCCAAAATAGTTTGAGAATCCCTGTTTTAAACTCTATTTGTCTATTAGGAACGGTACGTTTTCTGGACCAAAGGTGGCCCTATATCATATTCTCCTGACAAACTGTATGCAAAATTGCGTCATGATCTGTAGCGTTGTTAAGGCATGACAACGTCACCAAAGACTGACATTCGCATTTAATTAATATAGTGTTGGCATCCTAAAATATATGGCAGCTAATATGTATTTTAGGAGATGTTATAAAAGTATAATTGTAGAAATTACTCGTATAATAATGGCATAATCTATCAGATTATTTAGTCCCGTGCAGGAACGGAGAAATAATATTGTTACGAGTTGCAGGATTCGAATTAAAATGCCGTTGGAATTATTATAGAGTTTATTTTATTAGAACTATACAAACACGTATAACACAGGTACAAATATAACTGAACACAACCAGTCCAAACGTAATGCGCGAGATCGTAATTCCATGAAACGCGCAAAGTCCGTCACTAAATAGATTACCGCATGGGGTACACACGTCTTGTTTTGCTGGTGGTTATCGCTAGACTGAAGATCTCTCCACTGCATCGATACAATATGGCTGCCCGAATTTCTTAGAATCAGTTCGACACACCTGGCTAATGACTTACATACACAATGGGCTGTTTTCTAATTACAAATTTTATATACAAAGTAAACAAAAGAAACCCAAATGGGGAAAGGTAATAAAGTGTGCTTTTATGGTATGCAGGTGTGAATCTACTTTTGTCGGCACTAGGTCGTAACAATATAATTTCCTTCGTTGGGGCGGTCTGTCGTAAGAGGCGACAAAACAACCCACAGCCAGGTGGTAGGGTATCTGCCCGTCTGGATGGCTACCACCTCTGATCTAGAGTATGCCGCCATAACAACCTTGAGTTGTGTTCCGGCATTAGTGGCCAGGTTCCAGACTCCCTCAAGAGAGCAGCGGCGATGGTAACCGCTTACCATTCGGTGGACCGTCTGCCTGTCTGTTGAACTCATGCAATAACTAAAAAAAAATTACATGAAACTATGTAAGTAATAATTCTATACGATATTAACTTTGACAGGTGTGAAAAAAGTAGTAGACAGTTGTATTGTTATAAAAACTTTGTTCCCGCGAACATTCGCTATTTAAAGATGGCGCCACTTGAGACACCGAAGTCGATGGGTGGTGGTGGTTTTGGCACATTGTATTTGTACAAAATAAAAGGGATTCCCGAAGGGAGGGGTGAAGCAGTCAAGCGACGATTACGATACGGGCAAGACGTGTGTACATTCGATAAGCTAAATAGTTACGGACTTTGCGCATGTTATTGAATCGTGCAGTTGGTACTGGTTACGTCCAGTTATATTTGTACCTGTGTTATACTTGTTTTTATAGTTCTAGTAAATTCTATAGTAATTCCAACGGCATTTTAATTCGAGTCCCGCACTCATAACAATATTATGTATTAATACTATTATTATTGTATACCTATTGATGTTGCTATACAAATATTAATGGTGTATATAATATATTAGTATATATATAATATTATTACGAGTGCGGAACAATAAAGTGTTTTCTATTCTATTCTATAATTGGTTATAATTTAATATTATATAATATATTATTCAGATAATTAGTACTAATGAAAATCTATACTAATATTATAAACGGGAAAGATTTGTATTTTTGTAACGAATAAACTCAAAAACTACGGACAACGATTTCAAAAATTCTTTCACCACTCGAATGCTACATTATCCCTGATTAATATAGGCTATATAAAAAATTAGGGATCCCTAATAAAACTTCAATAATGTTACCTATCAATCAAAACAAAATACTCGGCACTGGAATCGGGTTCTACGATTTTGATGAAATTGTATGTTTGTTTGAGAAGGTTCCGGGGTGGTTTAGATTCACAATTACACCCGATAAGTGACGTTGGGTTCTAAATTTTTCATTTTTTCAGGGCAGGACAACATCTGCCGAGTAGATAATAAAATAAACAGTTATAAGAAATAGCGTGTTTTGAAAATTTATTCCTCGCATTTATACCATGGAGACGACATTAATATCCATAGGGAAGGATGTACAAACACTTTTATGTCACGACATAATAATATTATCACAGGTATGATAAACACATTAAATGAATATATTACACAACGTTATACAACGTCCTGTTATCTTGATTTCTGTAAAAACAAACAAGTCAAAAATTATTTAAATCACATTCAAACTACTAAAGAAGTTATATAATAAAAGACAAAACTAAGAGAAAGTCGACCCCTTCCTAAGTTTAATGGATCCGACTCTGTGTGCGGAAATAAGGAAACCTTTTTTTTAGATGAGTTCAGCAGACAGGCAGACCCACTTGATAGAAAGCGGTTATCATCGCCTATGGACATTTGTAACGCTATAGGCGCTACCAATGTGCTGCCGCTCTCTAAACGGAGACTGGAACCTGGCGTCTAATGCCGGAACACAACTCAAGGTTGTTATGGCGACATACTTTAGACCAGGGCTGGTAGCCATCCAGTCGGGCAAATGCCCTACCACCTGGCTGTGGATTGTTTTGTCGCCTCTTACGACAGGCCGCACCGACGCAGGAAATTGTATTCTTTCTCCGTTACTACATGGATAAAGGATAAATAAATTTCTCATACATTGCGCTACGAAGCTACGATAAGTCATTATGAGAAATTATCATAGTGACGTCACACGTGTGCTTGGCCTGTTTTCGGCACTTGGGTACTTCGCGTTCAAAATATAACTTTTTAATTAACTATGTATTATTTTTATAATACTTTGTTATTAAAACTTATATAATAATATGATGTTGCCGTATATTACAAAAAAATTCAAATCCCAATTGTGGATGGAACAACACGCACTATGTTTTAGCGGTTTTAATAAGCGTGGCATTTTGTATGATTTTTATTTCGACATTTCAGCCACTTTTCAGTAGCCGTGATCACGGAAGACAAAGATGTCAAGTTTCAATGAGTATGTTTAAGTTTTATTTAACCTACCGCCAACTTGTTCATTTTAATTATTTAGTTTTAATTTTGTTCGCTTCGCAACATGTTGTGTCTTGAAGAGAAAAAGCGGCGTAAGAAACTCTTCAACAAACCTGCTCTCTAATAATTTTATATAATATTAAAATGGATGGGAGGAAAAATAAAAGAAATTATCAATCAACGGTGCACCGGAACACAACCAAATTGTACGCCGCATTTTCAGCCAACAATGTTTGCACTCGGCATATTGCTGTGCCGGAATTATATCCAACACAACGCCTTCCTTTCGGCGTAAGACCTAAACGACCCAATTTTGTTGAACTAATTCTACTTGTGAAATATTTAATTAGTAAATCAAACAAATAAATTTAAATAAAACCAACAATAAAATACGTTGTTACTTTAAAATTAAAATAAAGTCAAAATAATTTATTTTGTGTATACAGGTTTGAATATGACGTCAATAATTATAACAATTTAGGTATCACTGTATCCTGCCACATATGTGGCTTACAAAATAATTGAGTTAAAATTTACTTACGAATATTTTAATGATAATACTATAAAATAAGATAATGACATAGAAATTTTCAAATTTAATACTTGTAAGATATTATAGAAAATATTAACATGTCTTAAAATTATAAATACAATTAAAAACTAAAAATAAACTAAGTTATAAATATACAAGCTATTATAGACTGTGTAACAAATCGCTGCCAGATGGGAGCGTGCCCAGAAGGCTGGTTGTATTGCCGCGGTGTATGGCGATGCTTATTTGTTGGGCGAAATATGAGCCTAATGTTAATGTAATTTAAAATTTACTAATGTCTAAAAACAAATTAATATTGTTACGAGCTACAGGAGTCGAATTAAAAATGCCGTTGGAACTACTATAGAATTTATTAGAACTGTACAAACACGTATAAAACAAATACAAATAAAACTGGATGCAACCAGTTCACACTGCACGATTCAATACAATTCGTCACGCGCAAAGTCCGTCGTCTATATCGCTAATCGAGAATACTACAAACGTCTTACTCGTCTCGTAGTCGTCGCTTGACTGCCCGCCCCTCCATTCGGGCATTGTCTTCTATCAACTATAGCAGTACAAAAAAAATTGGCCGCGCCCACTGAGTTTCCGAGAAATAGTAATTTGCACCCCTGCGAACGGCTAACAAAGGCGAAAACAATAACAATAAGGATTAGTTCGACGCTAATGATGGTTATAAAACAAGTAGAAAAACAATAGCATGTTTTTCTTAATTACAAATTCAAAACACAAAAGAATTCCTAAATCCGGGAAGACAATAAACTGCGCTTACGACAGAGAGCTGTTCTGCATCTTTGACGGCATGTAACAATAGACAATTTATAATAATAAGGATTAATAATAATTAGGATTCCTCATGTCACAAAATCAGACTCCTGTATCAGTATTTGGGTCAGAAAGATACTCATGTATTGTGTAATATGCTTTATTTATTAATAATTGTCGTAATTTTATTTTAAAGCTTTTCATATTGAGTTCCTTAATTTTTAGTGTTAGTTTATTGTAAATTTTAGTCGCCATACAGAATAGACCGTTTTGAAATAAAGTGGTTTTCGAAGGAAGTGAAAGCAGGTAGCTGTTGTGGCGCTTACTGTTGCATTTAGTGTATAAATGTAAATTATTTTTAACAAACAAAGCAACTTCATAAATACATAACCGTATAATTACTTAAATCTATTGGCACATCCCTGTGTGTATGTATATCCGTGTAACAACTTGTATCGAATCATCTATTCGAATACAATTCGATAGAGTGATTACCGAGTATTATTACCAAATTTTGTGTGCCACATCACTGACATGAGGCAACAATTGACATTTTACTCCATAACCTATAAATATGTATGGCGTTACTTCGTTTTTATTAGGTTCTAGCAGAAATGTTTGTTTCTTAATTGGATGAATAGTAAACTAAATATAATAAGTATTAATTTTTAATCAAAATCAAAGCACAGAAGTTTGACATACTAAATATTTGATTATAACCAGAAAAATTAAAATATTCTTTACTAATTTGTTCTAGTTCAATTTGTTGTGTATGTTAAAAGTTTTTAGGCAGTTTCGCTCGCGTAAGTTTCATGAAAAATATCACATATAAAATTAATTTTTGTTCTTCGCAGTGATAAGAATGCATATAAATCTATTTAATAAAAATTGATTCATTCAGTTTGGCCCTTGTGAACTTTGGATTCGTGTTGTTACAACCTAAGTGCCGACAAAGACAAATTCCACGTACAGATTTGTAGAAGCACATTTATTACCCATTGGCATTTGAACTAATAACATTGAAAATATTGTAATTATTTTATGATCGTCTTGTTTTGTTTACTTATTTATTAGCATCCGTTTCTAGAGAACAGTCTATTGTTGTATTGTAATCATTGGCCAGGTGTTCGGATTTTAAAGTACAAGCTGATTCTAAGAAATTCGGTCCACTTGGCCGGGCGGGCACATTGCACTGGTGCAGGATAAAATGATGGCCTGATTGAGGGAGGAAGGCAGACGAGCGAGAACCACGATCAAAGCGAGACGTGTGGAATACAATCGGAAATCTAATCAAATCAAATGAAGAAAACAAACGAATAATCATTTTCGCATTCATATTGCCTTTCATTACTGTCAACATATGTTCAAAGAATAAAAGTTGTTCTAATGTGGCAGGACAAATTGCTATTTTTTGTATATATATATATTATTGCTATGTGTATTCTAAACGTTGTAATCTGAAAGAAAGGGAGACTGACGTGCGGGTGAAAAACGAACTTTGTCAAGCCTCATATGCCGCCTTAAGAAAATAATATACATGCATATTTTCACTCCTGCATATGGGTATGAAGAGAGGATATATCTCCGCTTGCTACAAATTCATAAATTAAAGTTTATAAAGAAATTGAATATATTGATCAATCCATAAAAAGACAATTACTTTTTAAACATAAGTTTAAAACAGATTAAAAACACCTACACCATAATGGAAAACGCCGCGCAGAATCTTCCACCCATAATATTATAATGCACACGAATAAAAAACCCCATTGGACGAGACATGCCGCTATATTGCGGCGGCCATCTTGTGTTTGACAGGGACGGATGTATAAACGTGTACGAGGGAGCGAGATAGACCTATTGTTTGTCAACAGTGCGCTGGAACATCGTAAAATTAGACACGTATCATCCGCGTACAGTTTATGTGATAAATTGCAACGGTTCATCTCAGTTTTCTTATATTATTTTACAAACTTTACTTTTTGACGTGAAAAAGGAAGAAAAAATATATTTGAAGAAATAGCGACGTACATAGTATCTTAAAAATAAAAACATATTTTGAGACTTTGTACGCCCCATTTTCAGCAGTTTGCACTCGGCTTATTGCTCTGCCGACGTAATATACAATACAACGCTGATTTTCAATGCAGACCTTCCTTTTGGTGTAATACTAAGAATGGTAGAGCTATGCTGGAATCTTGATTACAACCCTTAGGGCCGGCGCGATTGGTGTGTTACTATGCAAACAGAAAATCGGCATGAAACGGTTAGTCTTAAGCTAGTCGTGTTTTGTACGAGTAAGACTTCAGGGTAGCCCACTTCTCTCGCATCTATCTCATCCCCTCAATCTCATTCTAAAAAAGGCCAGCAACGCGTTGACTTCGTCCCTGGTGTTGTAAACATCTATAGGCGACGACAGATTTAAATAAAACTCGAAACATAGTTTATAACCTGGGTCAAAACCTAGAATACATTTTATCCCGATATATGACGTCATTTCCGTAGGACAGACGAATATAGCCAGAAGTGGCGCTGTGACAACTACGTCGTCGTCATGGCAACGCGAATGAAGTTTCACGGGCACATCATACTTTTAAATCCTAGTATAATTTATATAGTAAATCAGACTAATATCCTATATAAATAAAATCATACATTTATTATGCATGGCATAAATATGTGGACAACGTAATTTTTAATTATTATATGCGCGACAAAACTTACGTAATGCGCAGCAAATGTACTAGGCGAACACAATATACGAGGAGATCTTACAGACATTCGTAATATGAATGTATCATTAAACATTAACGTCGCAGTTCGTGGAAAGCTTATCCGACGCACTCAGAGACTTAATCACGATTAATTTAAAGTATAATTTTTAGGTTCCAAGGCAATTTTGGCAATCATGAAACACTTCTAAAATCATTAAGAAGTAGCCGTTTGCCGCTGCTTCGCTCGCGTAGATTAAAAATAGTATATAGTTTGAGTAGTCACAACGTTTTCACCATCTTAGTGATGGAATTTCAAAAAACGCATATATACGTGTTCAAATATTTCTAACCAGAAGCAGGTAAGTATATAAAATGTCACAATGCTTTGAAATAACGGATTTTAATTCAAACTTTCATCCCCTTTTTTACTCCCTTAGGAGTGGAATTTTCATAAATCCATTCTTTGTGCGCACCTACAGTATAGAAAGAACCCACATGTGAACTTTCACGGTCCTAGCCCCAGTAGTTTGGACTGTGCGTTGTTACGTCAGTCAGTGAGGACAAGATTTTGAATGAATTTATATTATTCCAACACTAGTCGTCGCCTTTTAAGAAAATACCAATTGGTCTAAACTCCACCATCATTGTGTGAGCCTGGTACATTTTCTGCGGGTTACGTAAGTTTAGTTGCGCAGTTTTAATTAATAAATATCGCGCAGAAATATTCATAAACCAGTGCTGACGACTAGTTCTTTGTTCAAAAGATTAGCGGCCACACCCAGAGTTTAAGAGACAATTAAATTTAATAAAAATTAAAATCCTAACTAATATTACCCCAATGCCAAAGTTTGTTTGTGAGGGGTTTATACGGCTTAACTACGCAACAGATCTTCACGAAATTTTGCATATACGTTGTCAGGGGTATAGAACAGGACATAGGATACTTTTCATCGAGATGAAAAGTAGATAGGACGAGAATATAGGTGAAAAGATTCCGATAGCGTTTCATGCGCGTGACCGTTTCAAATCACTAACAAATATCATCGTCATGACAACAACAATGACAGCCACAATTATAACGTGTTGCTCTAATAGTTAGTTAGTTCCACCTTCGCTAGATGGCGTTACGGGTATTAATAATCATTATAAGTACTTTGAACGAAAAAGTTCGACATTTCTAATTATAACATGCCCAATTCACGAAATCCTTTTTTAACACCGAACGCACGGGCGGGCAAAGCCTAGTCTATAATATTATAAAAATGTAGTCTTTTGTTTTTTAGATTTTTTCTGTTTGTCTGTTTGTTCGGGATGCACGTAAAAACTATTGGGCCGATTTCGATGAGGTTTTCGGTGATCGACAGCAAATTCTCGGACTTTTAAGTCCGGGAATTTTTCCGGGAGTGGTTTTAAGTTGTTAGGGACACGTATAAATTAGCTTAGACGACGTCGCAGGCGAATCCTAGTTTATTAAAATTAACGTTCTATTTCAAAATTAAAATTATTGTCATTTTATACCGTTGATTGGCTAATAAATAGTGTTTTGTACGAGTCCAGAATTCCGATGAACCACCCAACCCTATCGTATCTTTCTATCCTCTGGTGTGATCTATCTCATGCCCATATTTCATCTTCTTTATCTTCTTTATAGGCGACGGTGACCACTTTCCATGAGCTCTTTGTTTTATCGTCAGCTTCGCAATAAAAACCAACCCCTAAAACCAAACAGTTGACGACGAAAATTTAAACTCGTTACCAGGAGAACAAAAATAGTACAGAATTATCAACACATATCGGTCAGTGTGCTTGTTTAGTCGTTCGCCTATCTCGGTGTGAATATTTCACGATAAACGCTCAACGTGATTCTTATTAACAGAGTTCAAAGTTTAGTGGATTAGTCAGAAATTTTAATGGGTCCATTTTTAGTTTGATTCCACAAATTGCGGATGTTCTGAGTAAAAAGCAGTTTAAACTATGCATCAACACCAACTACCAGGGCGGCATAGGCGCCGGATTGCAAGGGGATGGGGACTTGTACACCTTGCAGTGAAAGATAATGAACTTTAAGATTTTTTAATTAAAGTTACTGTTTGAATAAAACCTAAGCGCTTTTGTAGACGGCGCCACCAACACGCCGCCGCCGCGCCTATAATCTGTGCATAGAAAACGCGATAGCGCTGCTGCCACACCTCCAGCACGTCGTTACCACGCCGCGCACCGTCGCAAATGACAGTCTCCGTGGTTGAGCCTCATAATCCTTTGCCGGCCTTCCTCACTGCAGCACAGAGGGCTCCGGGTTCGATTCTGGTAAGGCAAATTACGTAAACGAAGTTTCCGTTATTTGCTATGGTCTGGATGTCTGGGACGACCCCAGAGTGATACGTTGTGTGTTACCCGTAACACAAGTGTAAACTTACTTATGGTCCAAGATCCCAGTCACCCCAGACTTACGTGATTTTAGGAAAGATGAAATTTTTAGAATCGGTAGTTTAACATAAAGGAATGGATACTCGCTAAGCTGAAAGCGGGGCCGTTTTTCAGGTAGCAGGTATCAAACAATAAAATATAAAAACAATGTGGGAACTTACGTCATTTTAGGAAAGCAAAATTTTTTTAGTGTCTTGCAAAAGTTATGGCCCACAGGAAGTGTCTGGCAACTGTATTTCTTTGTTTATAACAATATCATATATGGCATATGTAAAAACTAGCCTTGCTACTTTGATGTAAGTTAGCATGGTTTTTTTCCACCTTTGATACCTGCTACCTGAAAAAAGGCCCCGCTTTCAGCTTAGCGAGTATCCATTCCTTTCTAAGTTTATGTTAAACTACCGATCCTAAAAAATTCATCTTTCCTAAAATCACGTAAGTCTGGGGTGACTGGGATCTCAGTCTAATAGCTTGGCATAACACAATGTGTTTGCTGCCGATTATTAATTAATTATTCAATTAAATTAATTATATAATTGTAATTAATTAATTAATTTTAATTCAGTAATTACTTCTTATATAATTATTGATACATTAAAATATTAACAGAATAGCAAGGCGGTGGTGGCTTATCGGCCGTGCCTTCTACACAAGCGCTAATTATTCTGCTTCATTCATCAACACCCACTGTCGTCATACTACGAAAACGACATGCCCAAATGTGGGCAAGTTATAAATAAAACTACGCAGTTATTCTAGTAATGTATTCTAACCGAGTACCAGGAGTTCATAACGTTATAAGAATTCTTGTTAATGATCAACCTTCAGATGTTTGCCAATTCCTAATTGACTAGTGTTGTTTATGTTTAACACGAGACATTAATTTATATTTCGAGACCAATTTGAACTTGACCTGTATTGACGATGATTAAGAATCGATTACAATAGGTAACCGATTTGTGTTATTCGAACACGGTAGTTTAGTTTAAATAACACTAACTGACTAATTCAATAGTATTGTAGGTTAATTTGTGTTGTTTTAAAAATACCTAGTAACAACATTAAAAACGAATAGACACTATGTTTCAAAAAGCAAGGACTAATTTTTTTTACATATTATATATAAAACAATCTTTTTAAAAGTATAGAGAAACTTTAAAAATAAATGTATGTATCAAAGTCTTTTGTTTGAAATCAGACAAAGACCTACAACATACACGTGATTGTGATGTGGCTTTATAATTATAATATCGACTTAGTTTCCGCCTGGGTATTTTATTTACTGGAAAATTATTCTAATACTTCAAAGTCTATATCGCTTACATTAGCTAAATACAAAAACCGTGTAACGCCATAAAAAGTAAAGTATACAACAGCTAGGGGTCATTGAGCATTCAAAGAACTCTAGATTTAAAAATCGAATACTCACACAACACTTACAAAAACAGTTCATATCAAATCAAGATTTATATTCTACGTGTTAAAATTCAAATTAAATCGATAGTACTTGTGACCTTTTACCGTTAATAAATCACAAGGTAATCCACTGTTCAAAATACTTTAATGAATTTTAACTCTATTGATGAACAGATAAAGTTTAAATTTATTTACAGGCAATTTGCATATACTCTGTTCCGTGATTGGTGGAATATTCGAATGCATGGTGACGTCACGACCTCCCCGAGCCCTTCTGACCTAGAATCAGCTGTCGTCAAGCGGAATATAAACAGAGAACATAAAGCGCTTTAAACCAACGTGACAGTCTATAATAGAAACGAATCGTCGAGCGCTTCAGCGTCATATATGGATCAGACAAGTACGCCTAGCAACACAAAAGCGCTTTACTTCGATAGTCGTTTAGAAATAGAACAAGTTAAATATTGCTTGAAGCGCATTTTCTATCAAAATAACAGAATGAACATAAATGTGACCTTTTAAGGACGGACAAAGGGTATTTTTTGTTGAATCTTTTTAAGTAACATAGCAAAACGTACTGGTTTTTAAACCGCAAAATATTACTGACTCACCTATTACTATTAAGATATAACGTAATAAAATAAATAATCTGCTGATGTGCTGAATATAGCGCTATAAAAATTGTATGATACGTTCAATAAAAGATTGAACACAATTTACGGATTTTGAAAAATATTTCATAATACCACAGAATATTTTAAACTAGTAAGTGAAAGTCACGCTGGCAGGTAATTGACAGATTTAACTATTCACTGTTTTTGTATTTGACAACGAAACTCAAAAAATAGTTCAAGTGCGTTTGGATCAGGCACAATGCAGGATTCCGTGGAGATGATTAATGTTCACTTTTTTTATCATTTAGTTGCGGAATTCTAAAAAAGTATTTTAATGAAAATACCTCATATCTCAAAGACTCCACAAGGGACATTTTTCAGACCACTTTTGTTCAAAGTATTTTTGATGGTTTAAATATGACCTTGATTTTTCAGAATTTTCCACCTAATACTTTAAAAGTTAGATGGAGGGGACTAAATAAAGCGTAATAAACGATTTTCTAGAATATTTATTCCGCATACAACAATGATCTGGAGGTAATTTCCCGCCGAGATTTTCCGTCTGGGTTGTTTAAAAAGGCTCTGAGCTTTTTAAACACGGCATTGTTTAAAATAGGTGTTATAAAATTTCGAGGCCGAATAGAGTTGGCAACATCCCTAGTGTTGCAAACGTCCATAGGCGACGGTAACTATTTTATATCAGATGGGCCGTTAGTGTGTGCTGTACTTTAGCAATACAAAAATCTACTCAAACCCCTCGAAGTACCTCCATAATAACATTGTGTTCCGGCATCAGTGGCCACGTTCCAGTTCCCCCTCCGAGCACCATTGCAGGTGTTGCTAAGGGCTATAGGCAATGGTTACCACTTTCCGTCAGGTGGGTTTTCAGTCTGTCTGCTGTACTCCCCAGCAATAAAAAAAATTCTACCCAAAGTTCCCCTAGAGGTATTAGGGCACCAAAAACCACGAAGGAATGTGTGGAAGCAAACACGCAAGTTTTATTTTCTAAAAATATGCAAAATTACTCAAAATAAACAAGATTTGTAGGATATTAATAGTTTTTAAGTAGTAATTATGTATCATAGTGAGAAGTGTGAACTGTATTGCCAAATGTAGCCTTTCGAGTTTTCACAAGAACTGCGTTAAATGGCGTCAGTTGTAGCCTACAATTCAACTGCGCGACCTATACGAAGACTTACATTCCTTTGCCTGCCTTTGTGGCGAATTTTACTACTACTACTACGCGCACTGTACACGACACACAATTGTGCCAAGGTGCGTGTGTTGTTGCGTAAATAGACAAAACCTGTCTAGACCTCATGACGCCCGCCATTTTGTTCCATTCTCACTATTTTAAACGAGCCGGAGATGCGCTTCGCACGTTATTTTATCATGCTTGTTGCTTAAATATCAGGCAGTAAGCGAAGCAAGTTTCTGACGTGACAGAGCCATGTTGGAATCATTATCTTGTTTACAGCTGTTAAGGTGTCTTTCCACCAGAGATGTGCTATGCAGCTATGATGAGAAGCTATGTAGCGGTGCGAGTAAGATGTACTATGAAAAGGTGTCGCCGCATTTCCGCCGCGCGCCTACTGTATGTACACTGTTCTGCACATAGCTACATCACGCGCGATCATCCATAGCGCGCATCCTTCCATACGTTATATTTAAAGGTCGATATGCAGTCACTTCCCGGAATGACTGGTTTATCCTAGGTTTGATCAAGGCCCTTCGACAAAACACGAAATAAATTCCAATTTCGGCCTTTCCCTAAAGTATTTTTAGTCAAATCTAGAAGTACCTAACTTTTTAGTCAAACGTCGAACGTAAAATAATCTGTTTCGGGCTTTGCCTAGTCGATCCTAGAAGATATCAATTCAAATATCAGTAGTACTACGGCGATTAGCATTCAAATTTGAATGAGATAACCTAAAAACTTATTCAAAACACTCTTTTACTTCGTCATAAACAAGTCAAAAAGAAAAATACCGCGCAATTCCAAATGAGAACAGCAAATAAAGAACAATGACATTATGTTCGAAATTTAAATCAACAATGAAGTTTCTACTTTTTCATACGCGATGTTCATAACTCGAACAAGAAATAAATCTATAAAAACCGTATTAAAATAGCTTCATAATATATCCGAAATGTTTTCTCTTATGATGTTTATAACGTGTCGGAAAGGGATGCGTATACAATAGCACATTCCTTATTTAATGTTTTCACTAGTTGCACGCCAATCTGGCAAAAAAACCATGTGTACTATAATCACAGCTGAAGTAAGACCCTTTATACCATGTTTTATACAAATAATTTATTTTTTAAATTAACTGTGTATATATTATTAAAACAATACAATATTGTTACGAGTTTAGCGAATTAAAATGCCGTTAGAATTACTATAGAGTTTATTAGAACTATACAAACACGTATAACACAGGTACAAATATAACCGAACACAACAAATCCAAACGTAATGCAGAAGGTCGTAATTCAATAAAACACGCAAGTCCGTCACTATTAGATTCCCGAATGTACACACGTCACGCCCGTATCGTAGTCGTAGCTTGACTGCCTCCTCTCTTAATCAGACCGTCGTTTTATACTTCACCAATGCACTGTGCCCGCCCGGCAACGTGGACTGAATTTCCTAGAATCAGCTTGTACTCGTAATCCGCAACACCTGGCTAATGACAATAGGCTGTGCTCCACAATAATAAGTAAACAAAAGAAGAAGTCATAAAAGGATTACAATTAGTTCAAATGCCGACCGGTATTAAAATGTGTTTGTAATACCGAAGTTGTAACAATATTATAAACTAACATAAATAGTAATAATGTAATACAATAAAAGAGACCTTAACTTATTTATATTGTCTTCTACCCATAGTCCCTCAAGACTATAAGTAGAATACTGAGCCTAGATCACCGTCTTGTATGGGTGTAGGGTGGCCAGAAGGCTGGCTACGTTTCCTCGCTGGACCGCCATACACCAGCCTTCTGATCAGCTGAAGAATCAATGAGTCGTTTTGATACATTTATTATTATTTACATACATGGTAGGGGCTCATATCCTCAAGACCCCACGGTCCATGCGTCTCAACAGCAAACAGTACAAACATATAAGTCTGACTGAGGGTTGCATATTTAATTAATTTAATTTGAATTATATGCAATACAGTTATTATAAATCACTTTCTACATGATGATGATGAAACGTCCCATTGCTGGGATTGCTCATGTTTCCCAACCAAGACTCAAATCCACATGATTTGAAACGCGATTGCGTTAGGCACTGGGCTAACAGGGCTTCTCTACAATCAGGGGGTGTGGTGACACAGAACGGCACTGTTACCTCACCTCAATCTACTAAGTATGGGAATTGTGACACTTGTAGCATGTGTTTACTATCAAAAAGTACGTTAGACAGACGATAGATGTGAAGGCGTCAAGCAAAATAAATAGTTGGAAAGAGTATAAAGAAGATAAAGATTCGAAAGGTACAGTTAGGCTACGCCCAGCCAGTGTATCGAGTGCCTATACTCGTATCAGTGTATTCTACACTAGCTATGTCCGCAACGTCGTCCGCGTGGAATTTGTTTTCAAAATCCTCCGATTTTGAAACATTCTTCGGTTCCGATTTGAAACATTGGTGCTCCGCTCCTATTGGTCTTATCATGATGATATATAGCCTATAGCCTTTATCGATAAATGAGCTATTTAGCACTGAAAGAATTTTTCAAATCAGACCAGTAGTTCCTGAGATTAGCGCGTTCAATCAAACAAACTCTTCAGCTTTATATATTAGTATAAGATAAAGGCCTTATCCGTGCAGGAACGGAGAAATAGGCGATAAAAACATCCCACAGCCAGATGGTAGGGTATTTGCCCGCCTGGTTGGCTACCACCCCTGGTCTAGAGTATGCCGTCATAACAACCTTGAGTTGTGTTCCGGCATAAGTAGCTATGTTCCAGTCTCCCTTTAGAGAGCGAGCAAATTTGGTGTAACAAATATCCATAGGCGATAGTAACTGCTTTCCGTCAGGTGGGCCGTCTGCATGTCTGCTGAACTCATGCAATAAAAAAATAAACAGCGTGCGACTTCTCCACTGCAAGTAGCCCAAAGCGTGGTTCAAGCATATACAAACCAGTAGAGCAGTAACGAGCGTGACGTCACGCGAATCTAGCCCGCAAAAACACACTTTCACTGACAGTACCAGTTTGCGGGCTATACCATTTAAATCCATTCCGCAAATTTTCATGCCGCCATGCATATTATTATGAACTAGCTACGGCCGCGACTTCGCTCGCGTGGAATTCGTTAAAAGTATTTATTCGTCCTTTCTTACCCTAACTTGCAATACCTCACCTACCGTTCGGGGGCCCGGACGCGGAGATATGCGCTTGATCTCCCTCCCTGAAATACAGGCTGCAGGGGCCTCTCTAGCATCTAGGGAGCAGAGGAGTCTTTACCTCTATTGTCGAAGTAAGTTTGCACTGCTACCGCGGAGCATTCTCATGCACTGATGCGCTAGGATCAGCGTGGGCGCGGGGCACATGGAAGGAGGGTGGTTTTAGTGGGGTATTGAGTAATCGAGTCTCCACACAAGCCGGTCGATTAGTGTTTGGATTGCCCCCTTGGGAATGCCTCCATAATCGACTATGGTCTAATCCCTAGCAGAGGACCCGGTACTGTGCGAAATGCATTTCCCCCGCCATAAAAAAACCAAAAAAAACACCTCACCTACCGTCGAATATATAAAATACCCTTACCTAAAATCTTACATAAATCCTTTGCCAAATGCCATCCTTCATACGTCCATATATTCATTTATAATAAAGTATGCCAAAACACACCTTCCACCAAAGGAACGTCAGCATAAAAGTTAAAAAAAAACCGACTATAACACTAGGGGCACACACACCAAACACACATACACACGCACTCATTTTACATAGTTATAGGTAAATTAATGAATAATTCCACTATAAATATTTAAGTTTTTATAATAAAATTGTGTTGGGTGCCGCGATACAGACCTACAGTCAAGTGCAGCAATCGCCGTCAAAAAAAATTGTAGCCTTAATTTTAACTATTATAATTCAAAATGTGTTATTAGCGTAAGTTTTAGATATATTTATATAAGGCCTAGAAATAAGTTTATATAAATAAATAAATTTGAATTCTATCATCCACCACCCAACAACCAGACACACCGGTTTGCGCCATCGTTACATGATGGCCAGAATTCAAACCTTTTGCGCGCCGCTGTCGAGTGGAGCAATTTGACAGTGAATATATATCTATCTACTAGGTAAGCGTACTCCATGTTAGATCGTATCTTCATTTTTTTTTATTTTTTTATTTATTTAATTTGTTTGGGAAACATACAATAATTAATATTCTTAAATATAAAACACAAAATTAATACATATATCAATCAAGTTTCCACAAAAAAATTGGCTCAAATAGTTAATTACAAAAAAAAATACAATTATACGAAAATTACATGAAATGTCTATTTAATTTACATTAGGTCTATACTGAACAAAATCGAAAAAAATGTCACAATAATTACTAATAAAATAGAGATAAAAAAAGGAAAGTATCAAAAAAAGTTTGTCATTATTCAAAAAATTTCAAGTAATTGGATAATTCTAAATTACAACATTTTCTAATTTGGGTTTTAAACTAATATAAGTTACCTATGAAAGGATCAAGTGCGGTATAATAACATGTTTTTTGTATAGTTAGCTTTTATAAGCGATTTTTTAAATTTATTATCCAATATACACTAGAGACACATTTGACTGTGCCACAGGAACCTCGTGGGTTTACTCGTACCACAGATAGTCGTGTACACGATATTGTTATATCAAAAACCGATTATAAAAACTAAAAAGTATAAAATAACTTATTTCTAAAGCTATTTTTAATTATAACATTGTTGCGAGTTACAGGACTCGAATTAAAATGCCGTTGGAATTACTATAGAATTTATTAGAACTATACAAACATGTATAACACAGGTACAAATATAACTGAACACAATCAGTCCAAACGTAATGCGCGAATCAATAACACGCGCAAAGTCCGTCACTATATAGATGATCGAATGTACACACGTCTTGTCTCGCTAGTGGTTATCGCTTTACTCTCGATCTCTCCCATTGGGCCTTTGCTATATACTGCACCGATACAATATGACTGCCCGCCCGCATAGATCGAATTTCTTAGAATCAGTTCGACACACCTGTCTGATGACTGCCATAAAAGATTACAATACACAATGGGCTGTTTTTTAATCACAAATTTTAAACACAAGGTAAACAAAAGAAGACAGCCATAAATAGTTTCAATGTTATTAGTTCAAACGCCGGCGGGTAATAAATGTGTTTTGTTTACAAATATGCAGGTGGCCCAAATTGTAACAATATCTTATTTTAAATATATATTATCTAAAACATCGTAAGTCGGTGCTTAGTAATTTTCAAAATGTAGTAATTTTTATATTTATTTCGCACCGACTGCAAGATGTTTTAGATAATATATATTAAAAATAAGATATTATAATTAAAAATAGCTTTAGAAATAAGTTATTTTATAGTTTTTAGTTTTTTTAACGAAGTTTTTTTTATTTGTTACTTTTTAGTGTCTAGCTATGTATGGGTAGGCCTACAAAAAGTGCTGCGCGCCTTAAAAAATATAAGTCCCAAGAAACGGGAACGCAAAAAATGTTCATAAAATGAATACTACTAGGCCAAACTATGTTAAATTTTTAGGGGACCAAATGGTAACTATTCCGCATCAAACTAAAGAAGAATCACGTAAATCGGATCATAAATCTCAGCGTAATCGGTGTATATACGGAACGGAACGGAAAAGAAATCATAAAATGAAAACTACTGGGCCAAACTATGTTAAATTTTTAGGGGACCAAATGGCAACTATTCCGCATCAAACTAAAGAAGAATCACGTAAATCGGATCACAAAATCTCAGCGTACTCGGTGTATATACGGAACGGAACGGAAAAGAAATCATAAAATGAAAACTACTGGGCCAAACTATGTTAAATTTTTAGGGGACCAAATAGCAACTATTCCGCATCAAACTAAAGAAGAATCACGTAAATCGGATCATAAATCTCAGCGTACTCGGTGTATATACGGAACGGAACGGAAAAAAAATCATAAAATGAAAACTACTGGGCCAAACTATGTTAAATTTTTAGGGGACCAAATGGCAACTATTCCGCATCAAACTAAAGAAGAATCACGTAAATCGGATCATAAATCTCAGCGTACTCGGTGTATATACGGAACGGAACGGAAAAGAAATCATAAAATGAAAACTACTGGGCCAAACTATGTTAAATTTTTAGGGGACCAAATGGCAACTATTCCGCATCAAACTAAAGAAGAATCACGTAAATAGGATCATAAATCTCAGCGTACTCGGTGTATATACGGAATGGAACGGAAAAGAAATCATAAAATGAAAACTACTGGGCCAAACTATGTTAAATTTTTAGGGGACCAAATGGCAACTATTCCGCATCAAACTAAAGAAGAATCACGTAAATCGGATCATAAATCTCAGCGTACTCGGTGTATACACGGAACGGAACGGAAAAGAAATCATAAAATGAAAACTACTGGGCCAAAACTATGTTAAATTTTTAGGGGACCAAATGCCAACTATTCCGCATCAAACTAAAGAAGAATCACGTAAATAGGATCATAAATCTCAGCGTACTCGGTGTATATACGGAATGGAACGGAAAAGAAATCATAAAATGAAAACTACTGGGCCAAACTATGTTAAATTTTTAGGGGACCAAATGGCAACTATTCCGCATCAAACTAAAGAAGAATCACGTAAATCGGATCATAAATCTCAGCGTACTCGGTGTATACACGGAACGGAACGGAAAAGAAATCATAAAATGAAAACTACTGGGCCAAACTATGTTAAATTTTTAGGGGACCAAATGGCAACTATTCCGCATCAAACTAAAGAAGAATCACGTAAATCGGATCATAAATCTCAGCGTAATCGGTGTATATACGGAACGGAACGGAAAAAAATCATAAAATGAAAACTACTGGGCCAAACGATGTTAAATTTTTAGGAGACCAAATGGCAACTATTCCGCATCAAACAAAAAAAGAACTTAGCGTAATCGGTGTACATACATAAAAAAAAACCTCCTCCTTTTTGAAGTCGTTTAAAAATAGGAGCAGAGGCGAGTAATTGTTATCATCACTGTAGTGTTTAGTTCTGTTTAGATAGTAAAAGCGGGATTATCATCATTCTAGTATGTGGTTTTCTTTTAGTGCCAGGTCTACACATGTGAGCCTGGTGGTCCGCTTTGGGAATCAATATATATACTATTCGGATTATATTTGATCGATTTATGGTTATTTTTGTACTTTGATTGCAGGTCCTCTGGGAGATCATTTACAATTATTGGTATTATATATTCCTTGCGCCTTATCCCATACACGTTATTATATTGTTACATGCCGTCAAAGATAATCGCACAGCTGCCTGTCGTAAGCGCAGTTTATTGTCTTCCCGGATTTAGGGATTCTTTTATATTTAGAATTTTTAATTAAGAAAAACACGCTATTGTTTTCCTACTTGTTTTATGACCATCATTAGCGTCGAACTAATCCTTATTGTTATTGTTTTCAACTTGTTGGCCGTTCGCAGGAATAGATAACTAGGTGTGCAAATTACTATTTCTCGGAAACTCGGTGCAAGCGGCCGATTTTTTTGTACTGTGAAGTTAGTATAAGACAATGCCCGAATAGAGGGGTGGCGCAGTCAAGCGACGACTACGAAACGAGTAAGACGTTTTGTAGTACTCTCGATTAGCGATATAGACGACTGACTTTGCGCGTGTCGAATTGTATTGAATCGTGCAGTGTGAACTGGTTGCATCCAGTTTTATTTGTATTTGTTTTATACGTGTTTGTACAGTTCTAATAAATTCTATAGTAATTCCAACGGCATTTATCTTAATTCCAGTCCTGTAGCTCGTAACAATATTTAGAAATAATATATTTACATGCGTCAGATCTTCGTCTCATGTTGTTAGGTCTAGTCTTTTTAACTAATAGTTCTGGTTTATTACATTCAGTTAGGTTTAAAAATTTAACCTTGTCAAATATACTCAAAACATTACAATATTTGAATAATTCTTTATAATTAATAATAATAATAATAATAAATGTTTATTTGTTCCAAAAGTACATACAATAATTTTTGGGGTTGGGACCTTCTATTAAGTATTAATATATACTTGTGTCAGAAGGACCTCTTCAATTAACTTAAACATTAAAAGATAACTTTTATTATAATAAACCTTATACAAATATTTTTTTTTTTTCTTTTTTATGTGTTGTATACCTATATTTGTGTGTATGAATGTATGTAAGAATGTGTGTGCGTGCGTGTGTGTGTGTAGCTGTATGAGAGTAAGTGTTTGTGTTTATAACTAAGAATACTATGTAATATACACTAAAAATTCTTCACATTCTTTGTATGTTTTCAATAATAACCAATTTGTAACAATTTTCTTACAGTCATAATATTTCATATTACTAAATTGTAATACTTTGTTAATTTGATTAAATATATGTATGGAGTGCATTTTATATTGGTGATTAGCAAATGAAGTATTAACCCTAATGGTTTTTATAGATTTCCTTTCCTTCTTCCTTTATCAACGCTTTCATACAATGAAAAGTTTTTATAAGTTTTTAGATAACATTCACTACATATAGTTTTCTTACTGTTAGAAGTTGACATATAGAAAAAGTTCCTCAGTAGAGAATCTATATGGTTTGAAGTACATGACCTTAAGCAACGAACGTTGAGATCTTTCTAGCTCAATAAATTTACTCTTAGCAGCACCTCCCCATATAGTAATACAGTATAATAAGATTGATTGCACTAGCGCTACATAGATTTTATTAAGTAAGGTGGCTGAGGCAACAAGCCTTAGCGTTTTGAAGATCCATGTCAGTTTCCGTAATCTCTGGCTAACCGTATCTATTTGTAAGTGCCAATTTAATCTTTGGTCTATCATCACGCCTAAGTACTTAGTACTAGATACTCTGGTGATGGTAACAGGGCTACAATCACAGGCAAGTACATCATCACACTTATGCATTTTTATAGCAAAGTTAGCATTTGGTTGAGTTCTATTGCGAATGCTAAAACAAATATAGTTAGTTTTAGTTAAATTGAGGGTAAGTAAATTTATTTTTAGCCATTTAGCGATTTTTGTAAGCCCAGATTCAGCGTCTTTACAAACATGATTCCATGATGTATTAGAAAATACGACAGCAGTGTCATCTGCATAACTAAAAATTTTAGCATTATTAATGTTAAGGTTGCACAAATTGTTAATATATATGAGGAACAGCGTTGGGCCTAAAACGCTTCTCTGCGGGACTCCAAAATTGATATAAGTGTCCGAACTAAGATATTTTTGGACTTTCACAGATTGTTTCCGGTTACAAAGGTAATTTTTAAATAAATCAAGAGCTGTATCACGTATTCCTATCTTTTCAAGCTTGTCTACAAGGGTGGGGACATGGACAGTGTCAAAGGCTTTTTTAAGATCTAGAAATACGCCTAAACATTTTTCCCGCGATCTAACTCGTCTATAATAAAAGTAGTAAGTGAACTAACAGCGTCTTCTGTTGAACGACCTCGTCTGACTCCGAATTGTGTTACTGATAGTATATTATACTTATCTAGAATTGTGTTACTGATAGTATATTATACTTATCTAGGAAATTATTAAATGGCACACAATAGGGACTACTTCAGACTTCTGCTGATTTCAGAAAGCTGGTGGGGATATTATCTATTCCTGGTGAGCTAAAATTATCATGGAGTTCACTGACCAAGAGTGACAACAAGATCATCTAAATTAGTATAGACGTTCACTTCTAAGAATTAGTATAGGAATTACAAAATTTAACAATTAAGTTTTGACATTTTGTTTGATAGTTATGTGTTGATTTAAATCTTCTACATTGCAAAGAACGGATGTTGCAATTTTAATATCGTCTATTTCATTTAATGTCGAAATAGTATTATTATCCATCAATCAAACAAAAGTAGGGATTAGGAAAATTTATAACATAACTATCTAGTTTTGTCAGTACAGAATACGTAAATATTACGTATATAATAAACAAAATAAAGTAAGACATGATGCATTTAGCTTAGAAAAATTGAGAAGCATTATTTTCTTATAGTAAGTTATATACAAATATGCGATCATCTAAATTAGGAACGTGGCTATTTTTTTGTTTGACTTTAGTTGTAAGTCGATTTATGTATTATTTATAATTAATATTATAATTGTGAATATTGATATATTTATAAAACAATGGTGAATGAAATAATAATTAAAATAATATATGTTCTTATTAAATGTCGCAACATTTTAACATTAAAAAGTTTCGATTTGTATCCGAAAAAAGATTTGAATTTAATAAGAATGTGTATTGGAGAGTTGAATATTGTGTTATTGTGAAGAATTATGAACACAATCAATTTATAGCTATCACAAGAATGAGAATAAAGATAACTTATATATAATATAGCACAAATAACTAGTAAGTAAAGATATAAAGATAAAAACACACTACAGAAAAAGATTGTAAGTACACTTAAGGCAAAGAATTGTCATGTATGCTGCAATAATTGTTGAATTTGTGCTTCGTTTTTATTAGAACAATTCGTGCATTCTCATCTTTTCGAATGTAAACTTTGCCATATGCAGTCCAGCAGAACTTAAAAGCTTTAGATTTAATTAAATCTCGGGCAAGAAAATATAATCGGGATCCCTTTGCCGTTAGATGGTCTGCCACGAAAACTGGTGTATCTTCAGATTTTCGCAGGCCAAGATGCTTTGCACATAACTTGTTTTTGTGTTTCACATTAAAAGCTTTAGTTAACTTTAAGAAGTCTTGTTTAATTATAGTGGATGAAGTCTCAACTACGATAGGTGAGTTAGGCGCATCAGCCTTTTTTGGACGAATTCTATAGATGTCGCGTATATCTGTTTTTCCGAATGTACAACCAATTGATTCAGCCAGGCTCAAAGTCATGGAGATCAAGTCTTCTTTGGATTCAGATTGGAGTTTGGGAACATTTTCAGCACAAAATTAGTTTTTATACTGGATTTCTGAATATCCTCAAGTTTGTCCTCTAGTAATTTGTACCTGAGTCTCTAATTGTTCTATCTTTTTCTTTAATTCCTCATTTTGTAATGTTTTTTCGATACTATAATTAGACTGTTTTATTTCATTTAAAATATTAGAATTTTTGCGAATCTCCTCATTTTGAGAGGCCAAATTTGTAAATTTCTTCAAAATTATACTTTTCGGAATATCCTCACGTTTCTTTTTAAGTCATCCTACAGCCTGAGCATGAAGTTCGGGGTTTGAAAGCGATCTATCCATGATGCCGATTTTTTCATTACGCCGAAAAGTAATGTATGAGATTTATTTCACTAAACACTTAACTCAACAAAAGAATCTGATCATTTAATTTAATCACAAGTAGGGCAAATTTAATACACCGAGTCAATTATAGTAAAGCACACTTTACCTATATTATTTCGATGCAAATAAACAAATAAAACTGCGATTAAAATCCGCACGCAAACGCGATCCAAGCTAATTATCTTTATGTTTAGATTTAATAATATTCTTGTAACTGAAGTTTGTATATATCAATTAACGAGACCTATATATATATGTATGCTCAGAAACAACATCTAAAGTAGGACAATTGCAGTTAATTTGCTTGTGAAAACAAGCATTGTTATGAGCCATTATACAAGGCTTAGACAAATTTTTGTTGTGATTGGAGTGACTATAAATAATTTTCGTTTTTTGGGCGCCCATTTGCACAGTCGGTCAAAGTTGTGTTGCAGTAAATTTTAGCTACAATTACAAACACGTCTCGTCAGTAAATTGGTATACGGAACCCTCCTGAGGTGAGATAGGAGTCAAACGCGAACCTATACCACGATCAAAATTTAAAAAAAAAGGTATATATATATATATAGTTAGAAAACTCTGTATTTAGGGAACGTGCCCATATGCACATTAGGTCAGAAAACTGCCAAGTGGTGCATGCGTTCCAGCCAGGTTTCAAACGCGCGCGCCCTTTGGGTCTGGAACGCACGCGCTCAGTGAGCTATTGTAAGATCATTGCGCGCGCTACTACATACTACTTAAAACTGTAACATCTAATGATGTTAACAAAACTCACACATACTCACACCAACGCGCACTACCACCGCATTGCATTACACGCACACTTTACAAACAAACCAAGACATACAAAGAGCCTAAAAATTAAAATAACCTAGGCACAGAAAGGAAAAGCAACACAAATGGCACTAGTTAAGATATATATAGGTATAGACATAAGGCACACACTGCACATGCACTTCCTCACAACACCAGTATGTAACAGATACACTCTACATTAGTATAAGTTCAGTATTAAAAATAAAAAAATAAATTATTATAAGTTATTCTTAAGGTACACTACAACATAAAAATCACTAAATTGATGTCATACACAATAACAAAATAAACAATAAGCGTGTATGAATCTAAAAACTTTCATAGAAATTAAGTTGTAAAAAGGAATAGAAAGTAGTTGACGAATTGATGAAATGTATTAATTTTAAATATAGATTAAGGACATTTTTAATTGACAAATCATATCAATGATTATTTTAATGATAGACTTTAAATTACTAAGGTAGTATTATACAATGTATTATTATATAGACTAATGGATTAATTTTGATTTTTATGACATTTATTTTAAAGAAAGACTTAATTTAATTATTATTGTTATTATTCTGAATTAAATTTTTTTTTTAATAATGATGAATGAATGATTTTAATATTTTTAAGATTAAAACATTACTAATTAAATATTATATAAGTAGAATTAGTTTTATAAATTATTATTATTATTATTTATTTAATTAACAAATTTGGGTCGTTTTGGTTTTACAGCAATATGCTGAGTGCAAACCTTGTTCGTTGAAAATGCGGCGTACAAATTCTCAAAATATGCTCTGTCTATAATAATGTATAACGAATGTAATTACGTCGCTATTTCTTCGAATAAAGTTTTTCTTTCTTTCTTTGATAGATAGATAGATAACACTTTATTGTACACCATTACAGAAAACCTTATAGCCTAAAAATATTCTAAATGTGCACAATGGGCGGTCTTATCGCTAAGAAGCGATCTCTTCCGGACAGCCCGTAGTGATAATAATTAAAACCAAATAAGTATGTACATTTATAATATAAGTTTTAAAAAAAATGTACGCCTATCCGGCAAAAAACATTTGATTTGATTTGATGTAAATACTAAATAGATAATTATTAATTATAATAGGCATGCCCTACAGGCAAAATCGTGTGGAGCTATGGAATAATCCTACCATCTTTTTTATGTACCATGTTTTATGCAATAAACGATTATTTGATTTGATTTGATTTCCCTGATTAAAATATCAGACTATAGCTAGCTAGTGGACCGATTATGACGTACCTTAAACATAAACTTACTTCTTTGGCATTTTCTTGTTTATCACAGATTTCTACAGTATCAAGACACTGACCTGTAACAATAAAATATATATTAGGTATAGTAAATATATACACTTACAGATATATCGTATCGGAAAATAATTTAAAAATGACAACAAAATTAGCAGATTCCAAAAATACAACTTCTAAATTTTTTTTTCTTTGAACTGCATGAGCACATGAGCCATAACAACCTTGAGTTGTGTTCCGGCATTAATGATCAGGTTCTAGTCTATCTTAAGAGAGCAGCAGCAGCAGCGCATTTGTAGCACCTTTGGTGTTGCAAGTGTCCATAGGAGATGGTAACCGCTTTCCATCAAGTGGGCCGTCTGCCTGTCTGCTGAACTCCTGCAAAAAAAATACTATTATTGTATTGTATTACTTACACATATTGTATATATACTTACGTAAAGTATTGTTACAACTTAGGTTCCGGCAAAAAAAAATCCACCTGCATATTTGTAAAAACACATTTTATTACCTGTCGGCATTTGAACTAATTGCAATTCTTTTATGATCGTCTTCTTTTGTTTACTTATTTATTGGTATATGTTTCTAGAGAACAGCCCATTGTTTTATTGTACTCGTTTATGGCCGCTTGCGGCCGAATCATTAGCCAGGTGTTGTGGATTACGTCGATTACGATACGGGCAAATTTGTATTTGTGAGGTATAAAACCACGGCCTGATGGGGAGAAGGGGCGGTCAAGCGAGAACCACGATAAGGCGTGACCTGTGTACAATCGGGAATCTAATAGTGACGGACTTTGCGTGTTTTATTGAATTACGACCTTCTGCGTTACGTTTGGCTTTGTTGTGTTCGGTTATATTTGTACCTGTGTTATACGTGTTTGTATAGTTCTAATAAACTTTATAAAAATTCCAACGGCATTTTAATTCGAGTCTCGCAACTCGTAACAGTATATACAATAATTAATTTATTGCAACAACTATTTATGTAACCTTTTTTGTCAACCCTACTGACCCATGACGCGTGACATCATGAGGCTATCGGCAAACCTTCTGCGCACGGGTAGTAAATCTGAATTTCTGTTACTTTTATTTAGTCGCATAGTTGTTGTCATGTTTCTTTTAAAGCTTAATAATTAATTTTATGTACTCTTTTATTTTTAAGATACAATCGGTCATTTCCTTAATTAAATCATAATGTTATATTTTTATTTATTCTGTGATTAGCACCTGTTTTGTATAGAGTAGTTGTCTATAATTTACCATAATTTTATGTTACAATATTTATCCCTAATATGACGTGGTAATTGTGTACAGATTACAATTCAAAATCTCTCAATTGTATATAAACGGTATTCACTACATTTTATTTTCATGTTGGCAGATGCGATAGATTTTTTTACTTTGTTTGATTTATTTTATTACATGTAAAATTTTAAATATAATATCTGATACAAAATATTATCTAAAATTTCCAAACAATGTATTAAATTGTCAGAGAGGCCAAATCATTACCAACATTTAGAACTTTGCTCAGAAAACACTATTTGTCCACAAATAGCTATGTCCGATTAACAGAATATAATCATGCTAATACATTATTATTATAATAATATGTATATATATATATATACATGTATTTGTATATATATATTTCTTAAACTAGTTCGAGTATTTATGTATCTATTGCCTTTTTCCTGCACCACCTATATCGCCTGATTCAATTTTTTTTTGTTTCATTTAGGTTGCCAGGCAGAGATCGCTTTGAGCGATAAGGCCGCCTGTTGTATTGCCTACAAAAATATTGTAAATATGGTCTGTTGTTGTAATAGTATATTTTGGTGTGCAATAAAGTGTTATCTCTGTCTCTCTCTCTCTCTAATTTCTTGTAATTCATAACCCTTTTAATTAAAACAGTTTATCAATGACTTCAATCCGATGTCGGTTGTGTCAATTTGCTAAATTTCATAGTCTGTAAAATTGTTGGAGGGAAGGAGAGGTGTTCTAAAAATGTTTGTCCAGTGTGTAGAGTCAGGGTATGAGTGTATGAAATGTATTTAAGCAGTAACGTTCTCTGATTGTAAGTATTATGACCAGTTGCTGTCCTTTTATTACCATAACCATAAACCCTTCTGAGTTGTTGCGAGTATTACATTTGGTAGTGACAATTTGCAGCTGGGGTACAATAATCCACGAACGAAATCAGTTCAAAAACAAAAAAGTTATGACTGAAGACTCATCAAAAAATTACCTCCTCCTATTTTTAGGTCGGTTAAAAATATAACACGAAGCCCGAGTAGACGTGTCCTTATTTATTATATTATTTTCATAAAATATTAACATTCCAACCCTTTGTCGTCTGAACATTGACCTAGGGCTGGGGTCCGTCTGGATAGAGTCTAGACTTGCACCACCCCATTTAAGGAAGGGGTGGTAAAATACCAATGAATTGTGAAGAATGTTGTTTTAGGGTTCCGTAACGATTTTGAAAAAAAACCATTTCTGCTTCGACAAAATTATTATGATATACAAAAAATTAACTACAAGTATAGAGTTGTAAGGGGATTTGATAAGAGATTAAAAATACTTTTTTTGTATAATAATCGGTCGACAAACACAAACATTGTATATCCCCAAGCTAAGCAAGTTACGCTTATGTTATATATTGTTACGAGTTGCAGGACTTGAATTAAAATGCCATTGGAATTACTATAGAATTTATTAGAACTATACAAACACGTATAACACAGGTACAAATATAACTGAACACAACCAGTCCAAACGTAAAGCACGATTCAACAACACGCGCAAAGTGCGTCACTAAATAGTTTTCCGGATGTACACAAGTCTTGCTTCGCTTGTGATTATCGCTAGACTGCCTCATCTCTCCATTGCAGCATTGATTTGTACTGTCTGCTCAGCCGCGTGGACTGAATTTCCTAGAAGTACACCTGGCTAATGACTACCATAAAAGATTACAATACACAATGGGCTGTTTTTGTAATCACAAATTTTAAAAACAAAGTAAACAAAAGAAGTCCAAATGCCGAAAAGTAAAATGTCTATAGGTATGCAGGTGTGAATTTGTCGGCGTCAGATCGTAACAATACAGTGGACCACTCTAGGGCTGATCCCAGACACTCAGACCATAGTAAATAACAGAAAGTTCATTTCCGAAATTTACCATGCCAGGAATCGGATCCAGAGCCTCTGATCCACAGAAGAGAGCTCAACCACAGCAGCCGTCACAACATAAATGCATGCAATGTGTAACATTTTTGTAGCAAAAAGAAACCGACTTCAAGAGTAACTAAAAAGCAAAAAAATAAAAAATATTCTACATCAATATCATATTAATAATAATAATAATAATAATAATCATCAAAAATTATTATCTGTGCAAGAACGGGAAGGAATACAATTGCCCGCGGCCGGGCGACCTGTCGTTAGAAGCGACAAAACACACAACACAAAAAATAACACATTCTGAAGCGCATTGTACATTGTTACAAGATGTCCATCACAGTAGTCATGAGAACCATAGTGTATATTAATATGATATAGACAATCGTCATAGACAATACTTTTAGTCGATTTATCAGATGATTCGATTTATAATTAAATTACCATTTTCTACCGGTTAGTTAATTTTATAAGCCCACTAAATTATCATCTAGATAATTTAGTGCATCAGTAACTAATTATTATAATTGTTTTTATGATCCTGGCAACACTATGATGTAATTGCTATTTTTAGCAATGATGCATAGTTATTGTTTTGTAGGGTAGCATTTTTCGTATAAAAGGCGTAGTGGCGTTTAGACGGTATTCATTGCTTAGTGTGCTGTGTGAATATTCACATCAAAGGCTGAACAATAAAGGGGAACCCTGCCCAAATAGTTAATATTTGGTACTTTCTTACCCAAATCTCTCCTTGCATTTTACAACATACTCTAACCATTTGTAGATTTATGATATTACTAGAGGTCCGCCCCGGCTTTGTTGAGTTTAATTACCTACTAAGCGAATTCAAAATATTTCCCCTCCC